>OY728161.1:1168814409-1171314409 GCA_963277665.1 Viscum album | reverse complement strand
GTCTGCGACATGGCCTGAGAGGCGTTCCCGATCCTCCCGGGCTGGCAACAAGCGCCAGGGCATCACAGAGTACACGTGGGAACGATTTGGCCCAAAGGAAAATAAACTAAACAACAGAAAATAAAATAGAACAAAAATGAATAAAGAAAGAGCAACCAACAACACTACTAACCCGACCACGATCCAAAATCCAGGTAACCCCATGGGTCACTCTCCAATACCACAACCAACATCTCTCAAGGTGAACAACTGAATCTGGAACCTGCAACAGAACTAAAAACAAGAAAAACACTATAGGCGTGAGTATTAAAACTCAGTAGGTAGGCCCGACCAATTCTATTCCCAATGCACATACCAATAAATAAAGAATTTATCAATTCCAGGTTTGAACTAAATTATATAAAATATGGTTTCCCTACACTTTCATTTCTAAAATAAGCAACAGTCCATTGCCCTTTTTAATTTAAGAACAAGTTTAATGTTGAAGGAAACAGGTGCATTTCATTTTAAATCATTTTGCAAACAATTTAGAAATTCAAACTTTAGTTGTTAGTTAAAAGGAAAATCACACACAATACACAACACACACTAAGGGCAATGGAAAAAGTGGAACACATGGGTCAGCTACCGAACTCGACCTCTCAATCGTCCGCCACACAAATAAACACTAAAAGGAACATGGGTCGAACCTAGGAGTTCGTGAAAAATCCAGAACGTACTATACATGTGACTCATCCTGAAGGCATGCCATAACTCAATGACGTCATAATGCCCATAATACTACCCGACATAGCCCTGCATGGCCTAACCGAGGGGCCCAATCCCCATAGCAGCAATAACTCAGTATTCCCCTGCTATGGGGCCACTAGCCAGTGCGTGGTCTAAACTAGTGCAGCAATCGTTCTCAGAAAATTCACTCAATATGCCAGGTTCCCATGTCAACACAAGAAATAAAAAGGGGGTGCGTCTACAATGTAAATTAATCATTCACGATGCACCAACATCACATACAGCTCTTGAAAACAACTCACACCAAAGATCACCCCCGAGTGGGTTTTCCAAAATAATCCATTTCATTAAAGTGCCAAACGGGCCTTCACCAATTTTAAAGTAAAACCTCTTTTCTC
Source organism: Viscum album (assembly GCA_963277665.1). Classification (NCBI taxonomy): domain Eukaryota; kingdom Viridiplantae; phylum Streptophyta; class Magnoliopsida; order Santalales; family Viscaceae; genus Viscum; species Viscum album. The sequence goes on along the minus strand of OY728161.1, from coordinate 1,171,313,282 downwards.
AAAAAGCTCAAAACACTTATTCAGAAGAAATTATTTATCTTTAAAACTAGAAGCACATTTGAAGTTCCGTGAATTATGTTTAAAGGCCAAACTGAAATTCTTTCAAAACTGGGTGTCCGCCCGTCAAGAAAATGTCACAAGTGTTCGGTATAAAATAAACAGCTCTTTTCTCACTAAATAATAATTTAAAGTTTTATTATCTAATATTATTTCTAATTCATTAAAAATTAATAAAACAACAAGCAATTAATAAATTATAAATCTAAAGGTAAGTGCAATGGGGGACCTACCTCGGCTCGCTGTCCAAACACAACGGCGCAACGCGCCTCGCACGGGCGCGCAAGCGTGCGCGCCAGAAGACGATCGAATGAGTGTGGAAAAACCTTGCCAACACGCTGCAACCGCAAAGATAACCGAAATATGTAAACACCGACTTAAAACAATCCAAATGAACAAACAACGCAAAATAACCAGCTAGACACGTTCTGAAAATATCACATCCAAAACACGTATCAAAACACAACCAAACTCTATATTTGAATCTAATCGCGACTTTTAGACACACTAACCACTTTTCAAATATCATACACACCACATGATTTAAGAAATAAACCATTTTAATAACTTATAAAACATCCACGGATGGTGAAACCAAGGTTCACATCAAATCATACTCAGTTTCACATAAGAAAGCACTTTAAAATAAAACACACAACATTTTCACACCAAAACACGACTCAACACCTAACAACCAACCCATAAAACATTTTATAAAACAACGCACCCATTTGCACACACAAAACATCACCGCTTTTTACAGAAAACCATTTTTCAGTTTACACACACCAAAACCTGCTCAAAAATGTCTTTTATGACTCTCTGCACATTGACGCTAAACCAAAACACAACTGCAATGTTTGTGAAATGCAAATAAACAATTATGCATGGTTGTTCGCAGAAAACACGCACATACCATAAATACATATCAACTTCAATTAAAAACTTTATCTACATCAAACAAACTAATTAATATAATCGCTAAACTAATTTAAGATGAAAATTAATTCATAAACAATTGCTAAACGCATAAACATGCTACTTAGAAAAACAAATACATATTAAATATCAAACAATACCAGATTCACACCACACAACTAATAAATAACATGCTAAAGTAATTAAACTCACAAATTAATTCGCTAAACAAATGTTATACACGGAAACACCTACCTCAGATTTTGACAGACCACCCGAAAAAGGTGGGAACCCTCATTCACACCGCAACCGCACTGGAGGAAGGTTTTTCTAGTGCGGTGAGGCCGGTGCAAGGAGTCGGCCTAGCCGAAGCGCGGAATGCTGGAGACGCCGCTAGCCGGAGCAGGCAAGGGGACATCGGAGCTCAACCGGGTGTGCACAAAAAAAAGGGGGGCGGGGGAGAGCCGCAGATGAGGGGAGCTGCGCGGTCTAGAGTCCAGGATGGGTGTTGGGCAGGCCAAAGGAGCCAGGCAGGAAAATCGGGAACCAAGGGGTGCTGGCCTACTAGAGCACATGGGAGAAAGGGGGTGCCGGCTGCCGGGAAGGGATGGGTGGAGGCGTCCTGGAGCTGGCTGGCAGGGCTGGTCAGCATGCCAGATGCAAGCGGAGGTGATACCGGGAGGGGCCTGGTGCGCGCGGGTAGAGAGGGAGGTCATGAGGGGCACTGCTGGGAGGAGGAAGTGCCGGACAGGGGAGGCGACGCAGACATGAGGTGGGATGCAAGGCGGAGATCGCTGAGGCACATGGCGCTATAGGGAGGCAACAACGAGGGAGCTGTCAAGGTCGGCGAGGGAGGCGATTCACGTAGGGAACAGAGTGGGGGTGTGCGGCGCGCGACGGAACAGGAAAGGGAGAAGGGGGGGTTCGGCCGTGATGATGGGAAGAGGATGGCTGGGAGCGGCTGGGAGCGGCTGGGGTGGCCGAGTCACCAGAACACTGGCCGGAGCAGGTGGAACAAGAGAGGGGGCCAGTTCGGGCGGCGGAAGCTGGAACAGGAGGTCGGCACGGAGGTAGCGGGAATAGGAGGTCGGCGCGGCGGAAGGTGGCCGGGACGACGGGGCGAGGCCGGTGACGGAAGGAAGAGGGGGTCGTGCAGGGCGGTTGCGCCGGTCGGGGCAAGCAAGAGCACCGGGGGAAAACAGAGAAGGTAGAAGGGGTGCGGGCTGCGGGTGGCGGCGTGCGAAGAAGGAGGCGACGCAGGTATGGGAAGAGGGAAAAAGGGGGGGCGCCGCCTACGGGTATTAGGGTTACAATGTGTTTTTTTTCATTATAATAAAATAATCATAAAATATGAAATAAAATAATAAAACAGTACTAAAAATAATAATAATAATATCAGAATAATAATAATAATAAAATTTACAATAATAAAGATAATATTAATAAAATTTATTAACCATTAAAATAGAAGTTAAAATAATAATAAAAATAATAATATTTAGAATAATGATAATAAAATAATAAAATAATAATAGTAGTAGTAGTAGCACAAGAATAAAAATAAGAAATACAATGAAATGAAGGTTAATAATAATAAAAAAAAATTAATGTTAATGATACCATATTATCAAAAAAACAATAAAAATAAAAAGAAGGGGAAAAGGCCCGACACCTGGGCTGACTGCGCGGCGACCGCCAACCGCGCGGCGGCCGCGCACAGGTCCGAAACCCAGTAAAGGCATTAAACGACAACAAATTTTAATTCGGGCTCGGCCCAGACCTCGGTGCAAACAATCGAAACCATGAAATTATAAAAATAAAATAAATAGAAACGACGGTTGTGACACCGAAGGATTGAATAGTTTAGTAGCTTTGGAAAACTTGATACAAACATTATTATTACATTACAACCTGAAATGAAAAACAATATAGTAACTCCGTTGGAATCACCCCTATTATCCTAGCTTATCCCTGAAAGTTAATCATAATATACATCTTGGAATCCCAAGGAAAATTAAAACTTAAGAAATGGGTGAGATCAGATGTTGAGTAAGGGAAAACATGTCACATAATATATTATAAATAAAAATAAATACTAAGGCAAGGTTATTAACTAAAAACTCATTCCATTAAAACGTAATATTGATCATAATATGTCATAAATTAAAGATTATCAAGTAACTCCATATAAAAAATCACATGAGAATTATACTTAACTATGGATATTATACTAGTTTAATAATTACATGTATTTTCAATAACTAATCTCATAATAAGGTAATTAATAATGTGGGACATCATAATTATACCATCAAGGCCTCACCTAAAAATTCTACATAATGGGTAAGGCCTCACCCAAAACCTAATCTATTTGATCTTGCAAGACCTACCCATCAAGGGGCTCTAGAAGGCCCCTCTCAACACTTACTAACTCTAATTAATTCCTCATATAAAAGGGGTGATACATAATTAACATATACATTCATATTGAATCTATCATATGGAATGTAAATAATTCACGAAAACATAATCTTAAACCATCCATAGTAATATGGAGAATGATATTATAAGACAGTACTTCCCCATTCAAAAATGATAAAAAAATATTCAATAAAATATGGTAGATGATATCATAGGGATAAAACACAATTAAGTATAAGATTCAACAGAGGGTGTTGACATAGATGAAAATACTCTAACAAAATTATTGAAAATTTCTTGAGAGAAATACAATTTTTTACTTTAGAATCATTTATTTAAAAAGCCAAAAAATTATAAAAAAAACATTTTATTTGGAAATTACATTTTAAACTTGTAAATTATTCCCCAAGGAATTAAAACATCATGAAACAGAAAATATCCACTCATTAAATATAATTTTTTTAAAAAACATTTCCTTTAAACTTGGAAAAGAAGAACATTTAAAAGATTATTTTTTAAAAGAAAGTGTTAGCGTTAACCAAATGAATAAATTATTTTTATCAACATTAAATAAAAATAAAAAATCATAAATACAACTTAAAATACAAAAAATTCATTTAACACATAATCATATCATAAAATAATCAATGGAGTAGAACGTTAACCCAAATAATCTAAATTAGGATAATAATTCCCATACCACTTTGTAAACAGTCAAACCGTATGCCCGATAAAATTAATAATCATAAAATGAAACATTGAATAATATTAATAAAAATATACTAACTATATTATATATCAAAGTGAAGTAAAAATACACCACACATAATAAATATGTGGTGAATAAGGCATATCTCACAGAAATAAAATTGAGATGAGAAAACCCTTACCTTTTGTACGAAGGTGTTCTGCACTTGTACTTAATGTCATGGATAATAAAATTATATTAATTAATTACTTAATTAATAACCTATTAAATACATATTTTATTTATTATAATTTTATTATGTTCATTTATGGCCATTTTTATGAGTTATAATGTTTAATTTTGTTGTTTGAAAGCATTTGTTTCATGGTTTTATGGTCGGTTCCTTTTAGTATAAATATGGGAGTTCATGTAAAATGAAAATAACTTCTATAGAAGTGAAATTATATAGTATTAATGAACTTAAATAATTTTAAATGGTCTCATAAATCATTTGGTAATATGTTATGGGGATTATTCATTATATAAAATGTTAATGAAAAAGTATTAATTTATTTTGGCGTTACAACCATCACGGACTTGTGTAATTTTATTTAATATTATTTTTATGTATTTGTTATTGAAAATTATATAAATTATAATATGTTTACTTAAATCTGATTTAAAAATAATAATGGTTTTATTACTAGCCTTGAAGTTAGTAATGGAAAGTGAACATTCATCGTCCACGAAGGCGGTGAATCAACACAACACAGATGAGGTTTTCATTTTTAAAATAAAAGGAGAAGAGAGGAGATTTGATTATGGATATTGAATTAGCACAATAAAATTCCAGTATATGTGTGATAATAGAGTTACCATGCCACATTTTATAGGAGATATGAGGATAGGATTAGAAAATAATAGAAAATAAAAGAGAAAACATGAGAATTTTACCTCTTGGATATCGTCTCCTTGGGGACCTCCTTAAGACACTTGGATCTAGTATTTTAATAATAATATAAGGTCTTGGAAATGGTTAAGAATATTGGTAAGGGAATTGGGTATAATTTAGAAAAGATACAAGGCTTTTTTGGTCTGAGGAGAAGGGGTGGTATTTATGGTGGATGAGAGGGGTGTTTTTTGATTATTTCATTAATCGGTTTGTTATTTTTGGCTGAAGACTATCAATATTATTGATTACTGTGACTAAATATAGTAAATAGAGCATATTAGTTTGAAAAAATGAGTGCTTACCTCATCCATACACCATAAATGACTCAATAATTTATTTATTTACTTATAATGTTAAATACTTTAATTACCAAATTTCACTATTCCCAAAAAATTCCATTATTTTGGAAAAATCCCAAAAATTCACCCTAACCAGTTTTAAACATTTAGTTTTAAAAAATGAACTCCATTTTATGAAAATAAATTTCTAAATATGAGACATTTAATTTTTAATTTAAATCATAATTTATTCGAAAAATATCGATTTTGATATTATAACTGATTTTGCGACACTTTGAAAAATTAATTATGGACACATAAAATTATCTTATAATTATAATGAAAAAGTATAAATTTATGAATATTATTTTATGAAAATAAATTTTCATTTAAATCATCGTGTTAATTATAAAATTGTAAATAAACCTTTACGTTTTATAAAAATACCAACACTTAATTTGTTATTTTTAAACCATTTATTTACATATTCAATGATATAAATATATCATATTTTCATTTTTGAGATACCTAAATTTTATTTATAGTTTCACATGTGAGGTTATCATTCTAATATCTAGATTACTATTCCTAATGGTCTCATTACTATTCCAATGGTCATGTTAATATTTAATAATATATCATGGTTTGTTTAAGGTCAGTATTTCATGAAGCAAAAGATATTGAATATTTTGTATTTAAAAATACATACCATGAAATCCTAGGGTGTTAGAGAGATGACCTAAGGACATATAAAAAATTAAAGGTGAGACACAAAGTCCAATAAGGGTGTAAATAGGAAAACCATTAGGTTAGATTATATGATATTCAATAATTATAACATATAATGATAAAATAAGGATCATAAACCATCATATATAAACATGGAATAAGAGTCCAATATCAGTGGAGCAAAGTAAACATAAGAATAATAAAATATGTAATATCCATTAGGTATTCCCTAATAAACATAAATCAATGATCACTGTCATGACAATATAATATTAAGGACAAAGCTACTCACATCCTGCTTATTCATAAGATTATGGACAATGTTAAACACATCATTTATACACATAACATTGTGGAAATATTTTTACACATCATGCCCATATATAATGATCTTATGATATATAAACCATTACAATTTTATTGGGAGATTTAATAATTATAGTCTTACCCATAATTATAATAATCTATGCATAGGTGTGTTGCATGGAAAAAAACATTCATAAAGAATAACCATGAAATAAACTCATGATAATGAAATGGGTAACATAATAAATACATAAATATTTATTCATCAAGGTATCATGTAAGGTACCATGAAAATAATCGATTAAGCACTAGTACAAAAAGTATTTATCATGTATGACTTTTCACATTGGTTATTTATAATTGACATGCAAAGATGTATATATTGATTAATCACATCGGTTATTCTATAACCGACATGATAAATTAAGTACCCTAGTTTATCACATTGGTTATTCTATAACCGAAGCTATAAAGCATGTTTATTATGTCAGTTATAAAATAAATGGTGTTATAAAGAAAATATCATTGCTTTATAAGGTCAGTTATTCTATAACTGACGTGGTAAATAAATTTATCACATAGGTTATAAAATAAATTACATGATAAATCTAATAAAAATTTATTTATCACATTGGTTATTACATAACTGACATTATAAATCATTTAATATTTTATGAACTCCCATTTTGAGTCATTACGGTGTTTTTTGATTGAGCGATGACAGACTTGGTTCTCTCTCACCTGGAAACTCTAAGATTGTTTCTTCGATCCCATGGCCTCCAACCTCCTTTTTCCAGCTTCATTTATCTACTTTTTATGAGTGCCTCTATTTTATCAACTCAAAACTATCAAGTAATCCTCACACACCTCACTTTTGGCCGTTCAATTTCATAGATGCCCAAACTCTTCATTTTTTGTTTTCATTTACTAAATATCATATTACTATCCTGTTTGATCTTCTCATGTTATCGTATTGCATCCATAGAAAACACCTGGAATTGTCTCCATAAAATAGCATAATTTTCTTCTATAATACACAATAATGTTCTATTGTACTTCTGAATGTCGATGAACATTACTTGATAATTGTTTCTTGGATGAATAATGACGCATTTCATATGTTTTACGATACAATTTATCATTAACAAATGAATTTTAGTTTTAATTTCAATCATGAAATTAATTTTTTACAATTTTATTGGTTATACATTCTCATATTTCATTCTCCAGTTCAATAGGATTTTCATTAAATTTGATGGTTTATTTTATATAGTTTTATACATATACCCAATACATTTCAACATGTTATATTATCATGTTTCATTGAAAACATTGTGTCTTTTAAACTGTAGTGATTTCATAGAAAATATTAATAAATACTTCAAATTGAGTATCATATACCTGTGGTGATAAATTGAGATTGTAGCATATGACCAAATTCATCATTTTAAATTTGGGTTTCATTGAGTATGGTTCCTCACCCCATGAAATCCACATCCATGACTAGTGTTATGATAAATTATAGAAGATGATTTCAATGTGGTTACTCTTGGACATTATTCATAAACCACATCTCATAGAAATACGTTAAACTATAGTGTGACATAAAAAGTGAGTGAAATATTATATGGATTCAAGGGTTTTATTCTTATGTATTGATTTTTCCCTGAGTTACATTCATAATTTTTTTTGTGATGGGTCAATAATACATCATGATAGTTGATAGTGATTTATTTTTATATAGTGGTTCTCTATCTTATTGCTCAAAAATAATATCATTAAAATGTGAGTGAATTATTATAAATAAATAGTTGAGTTAGGGAAATATCATTAAATTTATGAGAATTATCATATATATTTTTGATCCCCACACCAATTTCATTTTTATTCTATAAGGTTCCCTAATTTAATCCATTATAGACAAAACAACTTACAACCTTTATGAATGTTAATATCTAATATCCTAACGAGTCTATATATTAGATGACCAAATTGAGGATCACCATATTTTATTTTTTAAATTATTTAAATTAATATATTTTAATGATTTACCATTTATATTTAAACTTATATTCCATTATTGTATAGAATTAATAATTATAATTTTCAAATATGCATTTATTTGTTTTGTATTTCAAAATTGTGTTAATTTCAAGTTATGTCATATTTCTTATAAATATAAAATCGGCTTCTATAACTCTATTTTATTGTTTAAATTATTTATATGTATATGTTTTTATGATTTTCCATTTATATTCATACTTATATTCCATTATTGTATAAAAGTAATAATTATAATTTTCAAATATGCATATTTTTTTTTATTTTACAAAATTGTGCTACTTTAAAATTATAAAATATTTTATATAAATATAAAATAAAATTATATAACTATATTATTCTTTTTTAAATTACTTCCATGTATTTATTTTTATGATTTATCTTTTATATTTAAAATTTTCTTTCACTATTGTATCGAATTTAAAATTATATTCTTCAAATATGCATATTTTTTTTTACATTTTAAAATTGGATTTCTTTCAAATTATGGAATATTTCATATTTCATATAAAATTATATTCTCTTAACAAGAAATATATTTTGGATATTTGTTATAGTTAGTAATTAGTCGAAGTTGGATTATGACACATTTAATGAGTGAGGAATAAGAGGAAGGTGTTGATGCTTTTTTGGGATTTTTTAAATGAAATATTCCAAACAATAACATGTTTTTCTATCCATTCCGAAAAATTCTAAATATGAATAAGTTTAAAAGTATATAGATCAAATATCATTTATTTTTTCACTGTTTTAATCTGAGTTAATTCCCTTGGATTTGTTATGGGGAAACTGGGAAGAATTTCATATATATTGATGACGATGATTTGTAAGAAGGTAAATCTGATGAAATTAAAGAAATGATTCATGATATTAAATCAGAGGAAATTGAGAAAGAAAAGATAGTGAGAGTCTATTTAGTGATGCGGAAAAACCATTATATACTATTTATATGTATTTTATGATTTTTTCATTGGTGTTAAGATTGATTAACTTGAAGAAGAAACGTGGTTGAAGTGAAAAAAGTTTTGCTAATTTGCTAAAATTATTGAAAGACATTATTCCTAAAGATAACGATCTTCCTAATTCACATTATAAAGTGAAGAAAATACTATGCCTGGGTCATGACCCATCCCTCAGGGCTCATGCTGTGACTACCCCAAGACCGCCTTCCATAGACCAGGGGCTGGCGACTAGCACCGGAAAGGCGTATCCCTAAAATGGGATGGCATTTCCTTTTAACCTGTATAGACACACAGTCTAAGAACACAAAAAGAAGAAACCATGAAGTAAACTACTGTAGTAAAAGTGTGATGAAAGTAAAGGGTACGGAATACAATCCCAACTGAAAAGTACAAGTATAACTGAGAAGTACCAATACAACCGAAAAGTGAAAACAACTCGAAGATCATCCACTGAGGATCCTACCTGAAGGGTAGGTACAACTCACAATCAGTAGTACCTACGTCCCATCACACCAAATGGTCTACCTCCGAGTACCAGCCAGACCTGGCTCCCTCAGTCTTGATCAATGCTATCTATCGTCTGCCCAAGACACAATAAGGTGCGGGTGTAACCCATGCACGGGTTAGTATAACGATACTCAGTAGGGACCCCGAGACCCCCGTAGGTCTCTAAGAGTTCCACAAAGGAAATAACACAAAGCATGAACTCAACTCAATGCACGAAGAGATAGAAATAAAATCTACTTAGGTATATGCTCATGCATATACCTATGTTATCAAGATATACTCATCTCACACATGAGGGAAGAATACCACAAAGGTAACACCACGGAGGTAGAAGTAGCACACAGGTAACACCACAAAGATAGAAGTACCACACAGGTAACACCATGAAGACAACACCATGAAGGAAGAAGTAACACATAGGTAACACCACGAAGATAGACATACCACACATGTAACACCACGAAGACAACTCCACAAAGGTAGAAGTACCACATAGGTAACATCAAGAAGATAGAAGTACCACTTAGGTAACACCACAAAGATAACACCACGAAGGTATAAGTACCACAAATGTAACACAATGAAGATAGAAGTACCACATATGTAACACCATGAATATAGAAGTACCACATAGGTAACACCACGAAGACAACACCACGAAGGTAGAAGTACCACACAGGTAATACCACGAAGATAGAAGTACCACATAGGTTACACTATGAAGATAACACCATGAAGGTAGAAGTAACACACAAGTAACACTACAAAGATAAAAGTGCCACACATGCAACACCACGAAGGTAGAAGTACCACACATGTAACACTACGAAGATAAAAGTACCATATAGAAAACACCACGAAGATAACACCACATAGGTATAAGTATCACACAGGTAAATGATTCAGCTCACACCAGGTATAAATTAAGTATAGAAGTAAAAATGATTATTCGTAAGCGAGATCATATTATTCTGTTAAGAGGAACTACTTCTGACCCACACAGGATTGATAGGTACTAACCCCCGCTGACCCACACAGGATCTAACACACACATGATCAGTATGCACTGACCCACATAGGATCGCTGAATGATGACCCACACAAGATCTGATAGATGATGACACACACATGATTGATAGATGATGACTCATAAAGGATAAATATATACTGACCCACACATGATCAATGTTCTTTCTTCACGTTACAACCAACCACAGGATTCCTCACACCCGGTGCGCTCGAGTTCCATAGAATTTTCACCTCAAGATATCGGATGTACCTCAACCATCACTAAGCTCCAAAAAAGAGTAATCCAAATGATTTCCATGTCATAAGGGTTCCAACGTGAAATATGGTGCATTAATCAGACACCCGGTCTATGAACTATAAGCATTTTAGTTTTGAGGGCCCAGTTGGATTATGGTTTGATCCAACCCGAATGTACTCTAATTCAATCCAAAACTAAAGTGGAGTATACCAAAATGATCATCTCGCTCCATGGTTCCTAGAGCCATAGATGGTTTGTCAAAGGAACACCCATGTTTCAAGTAATGACCCTTTAAGTGTTTCTGAGTCCGGTTGGCCCTAGGTCCAGTCCGACCCGACCAGGCCCAATCGACCCGAACCGACCAGGCCTGAGCAAGGCCATGACGAGCTCAGCCTGGCCTGTAAGGGGCGGCCTGACCTGCAAGTGGGACACCCGACCAGCAATGAGTGGGAGGGGGGGGGGTGGGGTTCTCCTTTTTGATAGGTGAAGCAACAACGCCTTTGGTGCTACCAAGTCATGATCAAGACCCACTACAGGTCCCACCATCCCAGCATCGGAGCCGCGGCTCCACCGGCGGCATACTGGTCATGCCACCCTCTACTTCCATGGCTGGAAGGTGTGCCATCCACCTCTTCTGACCACCATGGTTGATGAGCCATGGTCGGTTTCTCTGGGAGTGCTGGTGTGCTGCCTCATCTCTCACAGCTGACCGGTGTGCTGGCTGCCACCTTCATCTACCACGACTTCGACTGTGACCCCTTGCTCATTGGTGGTGCGCGATGGCACACCACACCTTCTCTGTAGTCGGATGGTTTCAGCTACTCCACTGACCACCGTGGCTTAGTGCCGCAACCTCCTCTTGCGGCACGCGATGGTAGGCCACGTCCATCGTAGATGGATAATGCTGTTGTGTTGACGGTTTTCTATAGAGAATGCAAGGGTAACAAGATAGTAGGGGGTCTGGGGAAGGTTCGTTAGGCCCGCACCCTCCACGTTAGCTTGTAATCATGAGGGAGGATTAAAGGATTCAACAACTCTTGAAATTAAAACCAAAAGTAAACCCTACCTCAAGAACGAAAGAGAAACCCTCACGGTTGTGGAAGTGGGTCAGTGCTCGCCATCCCCCGCAACTAGCCTCCAACGACGTCTTTTGTACATCATCATTCGGTTCGTGGTTCAGTGTCAACCATCGCCTCCCACTGGAACCGGCTCTATCCTCCAATAGTTTGGAATCTCGTCACTTTTTCAACACTTCGTTGCTTGGTGAAGCAGTTCCGATACCTCTCCCCAAGCTCCATATAAATATAAGAGGGGGAGGGTGTCTAACGCTCATGTGATTTATGAGGGTTCATTAATTATGAACCTTCCTCATTCCTAAAGATGCAGTTACTTAGGATTTGAAGGGTCAAGACATTTAATGGCTTGACACATCGCTGGTCCCATTCCACCGCTTGTCTGTTGGAAGAAATATAGAAAGAGAAATAAAATAGCTAAGTTACTTTATTATTTTTTTAAAAGTCCCAAAATCCATATTTTTCTTCTGACCTGCTGTGGTTGAAGTGAAGCCTCCCTTAAGAAAATCCTAGTGATGCGGATTCAATGGTGCCCTCAAATTTTTAATTTGATCACCGATTCAAAAGATAGAAAATGCTGCCCGTGCATTTACTGAACGTACCTTAAAAAAACCCAATAAATTATTAACATTCTCCCTTGACCCGCACTGGGTGAGGTTATGATCCGTCTAAGGAGAAAAATACCCAATGAACTCAACGGTACTCTTGGATTTTCAATACTCTTTGCCATTTAGAAGTTATGTATTATAACAATAAAATAATTCTCACTTAATTATTTTAATTATCACCAAGAACTAACTTCCAATTTTGGCCCGTGCCGGCCAATGTTTGTATCTCTCTATAAAAGCATACCCCCATGAGCTCAACGGTGATCTCAGATTTTTAATCTGAGTCACCTATTGTGATTTATAATCATTTAAAAAATAAAATAACTTTATTTAGTTATTTTATTTATGGTTATTCTATTTTTCGGGTTTTCTCACAGGACGCCTGCACGGACTAAAATTAAGTCGCGCCTAGGGTAAAACCACCATCTTGAATGCATCAGTGCCCTCATATTTTTGATCCGGGAAACCATTTAAGATTTATTAAACTTTTTTTCATGAAAACTGCTTATGAATGATAATTAAAGCTTTAAAAAGTTTCAACGGATCATTTCAGTCACTCCGGGCCTCAGAATCACGTGCTGTCAGATTTTGCGGTCTCGAAATATTTCTATATAATTAAAAAAAATTACATGGAAAATCAGGCTCCTTACAGCCTGATTGGATTAGGATAAAAAAAATTTCATGCTTTCCTGAATGACTGTGTGCTATATAGGAAGGAATTTGAATTTCTATTAGAGTATCCTAAATGTGGGACATCATAGTATAAATTGAAAGAAAAATCATTGGATGAATTAAAGGTTATAAAGACCCATGCCAAGGTATTTTGATATATTCCTATAATTACTCATTTGAAACATTTATTTTCTAATTCACATGATGAAAAAAGGTTAAAATTACATGTTGATGAGAAGATATGTGATGTGAAAATACGTCATCCAGCTAATTTTCCACAGTGGAATAAAATTGATCACCGGTTTCCTATATGTGGAAATGAAGTTATAAAAATCATACTTAGATCGGGCATGGATGGGATGAATTAATATCAAATCCTTATTATCATACATAGTTCATATACTATTTTAATGGTAATTTACTACTTATCTCATGAATTTTGTATGAAGTGAAAATACGTCATGTTGAGTTTAATGATCTCTAGACCAAAACAACCCAGAAATGATATTGATGTTTTCGTGTCACAATTAATTGATGATTTGAAACTGTTATGAGAGGATGTTATTAGGGTGTATTATTCTTATAAAATGGAATATTTTTAACTCCATACAATGATTATGTTCACTATAATTGACTTCCCAACATATGGATTTTTTTTGGATACAACGTTAAGGGGCATAAATCATGTAATTTTTTTGAACAATATACTTCCCATTACCAATTGCATCATGGGATAAAAATAGTGTACATAGGTCATCGAAAGTTTATGTCTATGGATCACTCTTATAGAAGATTAAAAATGGAAATTAGTGGCTCAGAAAAATTTGATATTTCTCAAAAACCATTATCAAATAATGAATATTTTGAGAGGGTGAAAAACCTTGATGTGAAATTTGGAAAGGCACATAAATCTAGTAATGATGGAAATATTTTGAAGAAATGATTATTATTTTTTGAGATACGATTTTGGAGATATCATGAGGTCATATATAAAATTGATTTCATGCACATGGAGAAGATTAGCTATGAAATATTTATTAGAACGTTGTTAGATATTAAAAGAAATAATAAAGATGGTCTGAATGTAGGATTGCACTTTCTGTCAATGGGAATATGTTTGGAGTTAGATTCCACTCTTGATGGAAAGTGAAAATTTATTCTCCCGTCTTTTCATAAATTATCCAATAGGGAGGAAATTAGATTTTTTTTGTGTCTTAATGATATCAAAGCGACACATGGTTCTTTCTCAAGTGTAAAATGTTTTGGATCTTTAATGTATTTGAAGTTGACAGGTATAAAATATCATGATTGTTATATTGTGATGAAAAAACTTCTTCCAGTTTCATTGTGAGGAATATTTCCCATCCATGTTAGAAAGACTATCATAAAGGTCTATTATTTTTTCAATTAAATTTTTAATAAGTTGATTGATCTAAATTATTTGAACATTTTGGAAAACGAAGAAATTTCTATACTTTTTCAGTTAGAAATTTATTTTCCTCCATCTTATTTTGATATAATGGTGCATTTAATGGTAATTTGTTTCAATAAATAAAGCTTTACAGATCTATATATCTACATTGGATGTATCCTTTTGAAAGGAATATAAAGATATTTAAGGGGTAAGTTAAGAGTCCATATTGACCTTAATCCTTCATTATTGAAAAGTATATTTCTAATGTGGTTTTAGAGTTTTGTACAAGCTACTTGTCTGTGGTGGAGCACATTGGTTTTCCTCCTTCTCAATATGAATGAGTTAATTATGGGGGAAAGGGGATTCATGGCTTGAATGTCAAATATTTTTTAGGTGAATAGATAAAGAAGGTACATTTATAAATCTTGAATAATATAGATGGTGCTCAACCATATATAACATTTCATATTAATGTGTTGAAACAATTCCATCAAAAGAAAAAAGAAATGTGGATTTTGAATGAGAAAAATAAATCTTTTGTTCATGCTTTTCAAAGATCGTGATTGGTAGATCAGATGCATTAGAAAAATTAAGATGGTTAGTGGGTGGTCTAATTTTAAATGTGATAACATGGTCTAGGTATGAAATTAATGACTATACATTTTATATGAAAGATTATCATAATAGAGGTGCAGTTCAAAATAGTTGTGTATTGGTGTTCGCAGAAGCAATGAATTTTTAGAGTTCTAATGACAAAAACCCAATTTATGCATCAAGTTCGTAGTCATTGAGAATTATGGAAGTTTGATTACATTAAATTTAAAGTTCTAGTGTTTAACTGAAAATGGTTTATCGATATAAATTGTGTAAGACATGATTAATTTGGAATGACACTTATTAATCTGAATAGATTAGAAGTCACAACTAATCCTTTTATAATGGAAACACATGAAAAACAAATTTTCTATGATCTTGATCAATCAGATATAAAGCGGTCTATTGTTTCAAAAGATTAACAGATAATAATGATGATCACATTATAGGCATGGTTAGATCCATAAGAAAAGATCACAATGAATGAATTTGGGAGAGAAATCCTTTAGTACATTCCTAATATTACAATTAATATATGTTTATTTGTCGTTTAATTTTTTAAATTTCATAAAATGTTTGATATGTTAATTTTTTTCTTCATTAAAAGAAATTTTAAAACTAATAAGTTAAAATATTCATTTTTATTAGTTTATCTTTTTATTTTACCATTCTTACCATTATGAAAATTATATATTTATTGATTTTTTTGAAATAAAATTATTTTGAATATAATATATTAAATAAAAACAAAAATATTTTATATGAGTATATTTAAAAAATATTATTTTTGTGTAAAAATTGATTTATTTGGTTAGACCATTTTTAATATTCTTACACCAATTTTGGATTTTTTTTTCATTCATTGACATGAAATTTTATACATAATTACTATTATTAGGATTTTAGTTAACTATAAAAAATATGAATAATAATGTGTTAAATTTTAGTTTAGTTTTGTGTTTCATAATTTTTCAATTTTTTTATAATTGTATTGTATTATTTGATTTTTTATATTTGTGTACTAATTGTTTGTTGCTTTGATTTGAAGTATAATAATAGATCAATCAAATGATCAAACCCATACTTCTGGAGATGATAATAATCATACTATTGGGAGGAATGTGAACATTATTCTCTTAATGATCCCATTCCTTCTTTATAAGAGTCATATACTCCCACAGATCCAAAAAAGAGTTAGTGTGTTTGTAAAAATTATAGAACATGTCTACAAAAGTTATCAATAGATCATAGCTAGGACTAGAGGATAGGGATAGAATTTGATGATAATGATACTCCAAGAGATCCTAATGAAAAACAATTTATGTTTTTTGGATCAGGTCAGTGTAAAAGAAAATTTAGTATTTTGATTAATTATTTGGGAATTGTTGACAAAGTAAAACTATCTCAGTGGTGGGTGACCATTTGGGTATGATTTCTTGTTATTATTTTACTAATCTTGAAATCTTTATAGTAATATTTTTTCCAACTTATTATTAGATGAAATATGATATACGTGACACTAGGGGAGTTAGTAGGAAATGTTGATCATTAGTTGTTAGGAGATGGAGGGATTTAAAATTGTCCGTCACATCTGATTCAATTTTTTCATAGGAAACATCCAAATCCATGTGATATATATAAGTGTATAGATGGAAATAATTTTTTGAAAGTATAAGATAAGAATAATTTTTGGTTAGTTCAATGTAAAATTTTATAATTTTTCTTATATTAATGATCTTATTAATGATTTCTTATTCTTAATTTACTGTAATCAAGAATATCACATTAAGAGATCCATTATAGAAACATATACCCTCATAATTTATCTTGGGGAGGGTATACTTTATTAGAAGGATGAATGATGAATGAAAAATTTCAAAAAACTAAGAGTTGAGTCTTAAAGCTATGGAGGGGTTTCCCCACCACCCCCTGGATAGACATGAGAAATAGAAGAGGGCTCAGGTGAGAAAAAAGGGAAATATCTTACGGAATAACCAAAGGTTATAACTAACAGGATTATAAGATGTTTATTTAGTTTTATATATTTATTTAAGTTAATTTAATTATTTATATATTTTGAATTATTGTATGATTTTTAAAATAATTCATACAAGATTATCTTGAGGATCAGAGTATGTAGGGGGTCTTTATAGCTAAGGGGAGGTAGGATATTTTATCTGCAACAATGGAAAAACTCAAAAACATGGTTGTGTACTAGGATACATGACACGCGTATCAGTGAGAAAAGTGTTACCATGTTCTTAAACTTCCATAATGGAGGGTATTTATAAAAAAGAATCTTTTGAGTCTCAAGTTCAGAATATAAATGAGACGATGGAGGATAAGACTAGAGCGTCGGTACAAACCATATTTTTAGGCATGGAAAGACAATTTCAGACAGTAGTTACCAATACCACTCCTCCTTCATCTGCTCCCTCTCCTCCACCTCTGCCAGTAGACCCCATTTTGTATCCAACTCCAACACCCCCTCCTTCACATCTTCCAAGTTTCTGTGAGTTATATGTTGATGATCCAAAATATCATATTGTTGCATGTGTGATGATATTTTATATTGGAGATACCATTCGTCATCACTAGTTAGAGATAGAGAATAATAAGGTCATTGTATATTATATTATAGATATATCATCTAGATTACTAATACCAACACATGAGGTGGGTACAGTTGGACAAAGTATCAACCACTTTTTAGTTTTCCCATTTAGACTTTAGCGACATATTACCATCGAGGTATGTAAATATTTTATCTTTTATTTACTTTTTTTATTAATTTTTCTAACATTTGATATTTAATATATTTATCTATTTATTTATATGAATACTTTAATGGTAAATAAATATTTTATAGAAAAAAATAGAAAGTGATATGAATTTAGATAGAGATTCTAGTAGTCTTAATAGATTGTCAAGATATTCAATTTTTTATCAGGTGCTTATGAAATTCCAATGAAATATGATGTTTGTGGGAGTGAAATGACTATGGGGATTTTGAAAAATGATATCAAAGAGCTTGTTACCGGAGAAATGTTGGGCATCAACACGATTCAAATTTTTTCCTTGTAAGTCTTAACATAAATATTTCCCTATATTTAATTTTATAAAAATTTAAACTTATGCTTCTTTTTTATTAGGTATCTTTATACGATGTGTAAGGAGAATGAGAAGAAAGTTTTTATGGATTTATGGTCCCACAGTTCATTTCACCTATAGCGAGGACAATTATTGAGGTGAAAAGAACAAGTCATATTGATAAAAGATTTCAAAAGAATGTAATTATTTAGTGTTGGATGTTTCTATATCTTCAATATTCAGAAACTTTTATCTCACAAAGTGTTATATATTTTTTAACATAATAAACTCTAACATTAAATTTTATTTCATAGTAGTGGCCATTGGATGTTATGTGTTTTTTTCGATGGGATAAGACACCTTACTGGTTATACTCTATCCATGGAAAAATGAGACAAAATTTTAAGTATGTATTGGAAATGTAAGTTTGAATTTATTAATACGTGTTCATATTATGATGAATTTTAATTTTTTTTCATTGCTTATATTTTTTAATAGGGGATGGAATATCATTTGATAGTCCACAAAGAAAAAGTGTACCAATATCAAATATGTAAAAGTAAAGGTGAATTTTAGTTTATAATTAGTAAATTTTGGATATATTATATAAAAATGTTATTTTGAATTGAAAAAATCATTTAAAAAACATTTTAATAAATAAAAATCCATATAATAAAGCAGATATTATGTGTTAAAATTTATGTATGAAATAGTTACAACTGGAGTAGTTAAGAAGTTCAACCAGGCTAGATTTTTTTTACAAACTATTCCTTAATATTTCATTTGTTTTATTCATTATACATGTTAAATAATTTTATTTTAATTTATAGCTTTTTGATGACTCTTTCCCTTATAGTTCATAATAACTCACACACTTACAAGTGGAATGGAAAAATAATTTCACATGATTGGTTGGGTTTTAGTTTTTTTAGTGAATATTGTAATTGTAAAAACGTATTTTCTAGTTTTTATGTTAGATTTTCATTTTTAGTTAATATTGTAATTATAGATATTGTGATTATGAATGTGTATTTGATGGGTGTTTCTGTTTGTTTAATGGTTTAGTCAGTAGTGGAGATGATGGTTTAAATGAAATATTTTAAAAAATTACTTTGATTATAAAATATCTGACGTTAAAGACCTATTTTTATGGATTTTCATGTCGGTTATTTAATAACCGACATGGAAAATGATTTTTCATGTCAGTTATAAAATAATATGTAAAAATAACTTCATCTCAAGCTTTTCACATCATTTATGTAGAAACTGAGGTGGAATAGGTTTTTTACATTGGTTATTAAATTACCGATGTAAAAAATCCTTCATGGAGAAGCTTTTCCGCATAAATTATATAGGAACCAATGTGGTATATGAGTTTTTTATGTTGGTTATTAAATAACAGATATAAAAAATGATATTAAATATATATTTATAATGATTCCTTTAATTACAATAGTTAATAATCGACATATAAAAGAAAAAGAAAAACAGATGTTAAAAAGTATTTCTATAATTGCATCTCAATCATTAATTTTAAAGTAAAGAGGAAATATTCATAGAAATAAACATCAAAGATTAGGAAAAATCAAAATAAAATATTAAGAAGAAGTCATGAAATGAAATAATTTTATCAAATTTTAAATAAAATGTAAAAAATATTTAAAAGGAAAAAATAATAGATATTTTAAAGAGACCATAAATAAAACAAAATTTTTCATTTTAAAAATTGGATGTTTATGGAAATAATATAATTAAAGTAATCCTCATAAGAGTAGAACAAGATAATGTAGAATAAATGGAAATTTTCTCTTTATTAGGTTTTTCTTTAAATAAAAAGGTCGAAAAGTGAACTTGGAGGAAATGTATATCCCCGAAAAAATAAAGGAAAAGGAAAAATAGAGGACATAAATGAAGTATAATATAATGAGAAAAATGTGAGGAGAGTGAGAGAGAGATAAAGGGGGAAAAAGAACATTACTACAAGAGTGAAATAGAGTGGGAAGAAACCCTAACCTCGAGTCTTAAATTAATTTAGATAATATACTAACTCCTTGAATAACAAAGCTTCAACAATTAATTAAATTATTTTGAAACAATTACATACTTATTTCATATCTTATAATATATTTTTATCATGGTTTACTTTTTTATTAACTTCTCATTTTTCAAAACAACCGTTTTGATGTGGTTCGATTTTTGGTTAAAAAAAACGCTTCAAAATAGAGGGAAAAGTCAAAGGCCACTATCTAATAGTTCCATAATATCTATAATTTTCAGGAAAAATGGTTTACATTATTCCAAATCTGATTAAGTTCAATAGGGAATAAATAGTTACAATTCATTGAATCTTTCCTAGCAAGCTTGTTTTTGACGAATATAATTGACTACAATTGTTTAGAATAAAGATCATTATTATCATTCTCATTTATCATTAAATAGTAAGAAAAATGATTATATTTTAAAATTATTTTATATTCAATCATAAAATAATTTTTTTTATTATTTTCCAAAAAAATAATAACCAAAAGAAATAAAACTATCACTCACTCAGGTAGTATAAAACTACCACAAGTTAAATAATTTTGTAAGAGAGTTTTTAAAGGAGGTGGTAAACTAGTAGATCATAATGTTTTTTAAAAACCATAAAATATATTAAATAAAATTTTTAAAGTTTAATTGTACTAATTAATTCATGTTATAGAATGGGTAAGGGGACAGTTAAAATGGAAACACGGATTTTGAAACCCATACCTCAAACCTTGAGTAACCTCATTTGGGTTGAGCCTAAAGCCTCCAGAGTAGGGACGTTTGTTTACCATAGGGTATTAGGGATTTATCTAGTGGATTATTGAAATGATTTGGGAAGATATTTTTTAAAATAAGGAATTGTGTACTTTTGGGAAAATGGGTGGAATATAAGAATTTATATAACCACTAGGGGTTATTCTAGAATAAATTACTAATTATTTTATTTTTATGGCCTAATGTTATGAATAATATTGATTTCTATGAATTTAATTGGTTTATAATTAAAAAACTAGTTTTTACGTGCAAATCCTTCCAAAAACAAATGTAATATTAGAAATACTTTATTAAAGGCATTGAGTCAAAAATAGTTTTTTATTAGAATAAAATATAACTTTGGATTGGAAATTTTAGATATAGATTTAAGAATTCTGATAATTATGTTTAAATGAATCATTTTACTCTATAAATATAATTTAAGTCAAGAAAAAGAATTTTTAAAGTTTTAAGTCAAATTTATACCATGATGATGTCATAAATGTTTTGATATTTGTAAAAACTATATTGTTTTAATATTCACCAAAAAATAAAAATTTTCAGAAAAATACCAATAACTCATCTTAATATAATTTTGACATGATGATTCAAAAAAATTAATATTTATTTTACCAATTAAAATTCAAAATATTATAAATTTTATATGTAAATAAAATTATATAATATACAAAAAACACATTTATTTTGAATAAATGTTAATTTTTTCCATTACTGATTACATTTATATTTTTTGTAATTCTTAATTATTTTATATTTTTCATTTAATTACTATATTTATTTAATATGAAATTATTTTTAAAATTAGATAATTAAATTTTAATATATTATTTAATGTTTTACTAAACAAGTCAAAACACACATTTTACAATTTAAACCTAATTTTCATTGAATCAATATGATTTTTGAATTAATTTTATAGAACTATAATATATATATTTACTTGTATTTATTCATTTTAAATACAAATTTTTAGGCATTTTACTATTCTCATAATTTTGGTTTACATTTAAATGGTAACTTATTTTTCCCAATGGTCATGTACAGTTCACAAATTTATACAATAACATCCCTTCCTATAAATACTTCGCATTCACTTATTTTTCTAGAAATGTTATTTATGTTTTATTTTTAAAAAACCCATTCCTATATCAAATAGTTTGTTTTCTTTTTACAGTTTTGTTTGTACCCATGATAATCTTAGACGACAACGAAGTATGGAAAAATCAAGTTCTAATTTTATTATTTACTTATATGTTTATTACCCCATTTTACTATTTTTAATTCCTTTGATAATATTCATAATATATTTTTAACGTTTCATATTTATGTAATAAAACAATGTTTTTCACATGCATGGTTTATAATGTACATTATATCTCACATATATTAGAGGGGGAATTTTTTCATATCTGAAAATTCTAGGTTGATACATTCTCTATCCTTTAGAAATTTCATTCTTGAAATTTACACTCAAACCTTATAACATAAATAGATGAGGGAATTTTTTTGCATTTCCTTCTTAGGTTACCTAGTTTCCTCTTTATATTTATGATTTCTTGATTGCATATTGAAAATATGAGTGGTGTTGTTTCATAACACTTTATCTCTATGATCTACGATTTCCACTGATTATTCTTTCTAAGAGAGATCTTGCTCAAACCATACCACCATTGTATTCAGTAAATGTGAAGGATTTTTTATGTAATTCTCAAGAGAGAAACATGGAACATGTTATATATTTGATACTTATTCTGTGGGAGGGAATGTTGATAGAACACAACCCTAGTGGAATCCTGAATATCAAAGGAGCCTATGAACCCGATACTTAGCTTTTAATTCTTCCAAAACCTCATGAATCTATTCCATGGATATATTTTAAGGAATAGTTTATCCTTAACCTCAAACTCAAGGTCCCATCAATAATTTTCCACACAGATCTTTTATTGACTCTGAGTTGTTCAGATGTGTTGATGAATGGTTTGAACATTTTCTATCATCTATTCCACTAAATCTGGTAGTAATATCTGGAATACCCAGGTCTTAGGAATGTTGGCCCTATGAATTGATAAATTAAATTAAACAATAAAATAGAGGAATTACAAGGGATTTCTATATAATTGAGAGTACACCACCCCCCTCGTGTCATCCTCTACCAACTATACACATTGGTTTGGTATCTTGTAAGACCACATGTACTCATCACCGCCTATTCTCTCTTTGACAGCGTATCAAAAAATGGATTGTCCTTCTTATACACATGGTTCACAACCAAATTAAGGGACCTTACCAGGTTAAAATATCCAATCCTGTGAGGTAGGACCCTCTAAGAAACATTCATAGTCCTCCACTTGTATCAATAATTTATTCTTATGCAGTAATGAAAATTTTCCCTTTAATCTTATATGACCTTTATAAATTTAGAGTTACCCTTTTATAGCTCATGAAGATTTAGGATTTTTTATTTTCAGCTCAAATTTTTTATGACATGAGAGAGATTTACTATTATACTATTCCAAGTTATTCATACTATCCAATTGTTGAAGATTTATTTCTACATAGTGGTAGTTTGTTAATATTCGTCCAGTAAAAATTAAAAGTTATTAATTTATATGAGTATTTGAATATTTTAGAGAGACCACTTATTCTAAATCATACATTACTTTGTAAAATTTGTAAAAATATATAACTCAAAAATTTTTAGAAATCAACTACAATATTCTCCACATTATTAAAAACACCTTAAAATTATTTTTCAATATTATCTACTATCTCAAATGAATTTATATCTCATTTACATGTATAGACAATACTTAAAACATAATTATTAATGGATTTAATAATCTCTCCCTATAGATTTTTTTTCAATATCTTAAATTTTAACCAATCATCTCTAATTTAGAAAAAAACTCTTTTGATATATTATCTTCTCCCCCTTAATAAATTAAGATGAAATATAAATATTTATTTTCTCCCCCTTATTGAAAATAAAGTTATACATTATTTTTTTGGGTGTGGGGGGGGATGTCTAATCTCTTCTTAAAGAACTAAGACATGAATTAATCAACTCTAAGTCCACTTGCACTATCTCTGTGTAAAAAAGTGTAATTAATTCAAAAATAATTTTTTTATATAAAATAAAATCTTCATATAATGAAGAATCTAGAATTAACTTTTCAAGAATTGTTCAATAAATTTTTTTAAGAATTCTCTTATATTCAACTCAATAATCATGTAAAAAATATTGAATATTAATAAGTTTCTCCCCCACTGGTTATACATTCTATTTTTCACCAAAGGAAACATGATTAAAATTAGGGGGTAACTCAAAAACATACCTAAATGATGTTGGGTAATGGGTTGAACACCCATTTACGACCTCATATTCTCAAAAGACTATATTGATAGTGTTTTTGTGAGAATATTAGCAATCTTCAACTTGGTTGAAACAAATTATACATTCAAAGTAACTTCAACCACCTTATCCTTTATGAAATGATGTTTAATATAAATTTTCTTTAATCTTTAATGTTTCACTGAATCATTGGATATATTTATATCTCTTTAGTTGTCACATTCAATGGATAACGGATATTCAGTAGTATCATTAATATCCTCAAGTTGAATCATCATCCAAATTATTTGTGTGGATTCCTATGATGCAATAACATATCATGATTCATTTGAATTTAAAGTGACTGATGATTTATTCTTTTAATTCCATGAAAAAACTATTACACTAATTAAGAATTATCCTCATGAAGTATAATTTCTATCATCAACAAGACCATCCAAGTATGTATATGGGAATCCTTGAAAGTTCAGATCACCTATATTCTCCTACAAAAGGCCATAATTGGAATTATTTTGGATATATATTATAATTATATTTACTTATAATATATGAAACTCCATTAGATTATATTTATATATAGAATAAATAATTATAGAAAAAATATTTTCCCTTGCGCAAGTAAAATAAAAAATAATACTGATTATCTTTTTAAATTATTTCTCTTCAACAACCAACTCTTTATCTTCTTTACACAACTTTTATCTCACTTGAATTTTTATATACATTCCTATTAATTATACCATTCTAATTTTTTTAATAACTATATAGAATAATTTCCTCGAGATAAAAAACATGACTATCACTTTGGGTAATTTATAAAACAAAAAATTAATTTTGTCAAAACATTCAAGGATATCTTTAATATTTTATTCATTTTTATGGAAAAATATTCACATAATGTTTTTTATTAATTTTAAAGATAATATAATAAAAACATACAATCATAATGAGTGAGTTTGGATTTTTCTTCTTCACATACAAATTTATCTCCACTTGTCCTTTTCTGAATTTCATGCCTCTTAAGTACTCATCCAACTTTAAATAATAAGATGTTGAGGATTACTTCAACCTCTATGGAGTTTTTTTAAATTTACACACCTTTATTTCATCTTTATCTAGTATAAATCATTCAGGATACTCTATATAAAATATAAATAACTCTAAAAAACATCATATAACATGATATGTTATAATAAAACAAATTCTATTCAAATATTTTTGTGAATAAAATCAAAAAATTAAATCTATGTTAATTATCCTGGTATACTTATTCAAAATAATAAACACACATAGACACAACCACACACTCACACACCAAAGAGTCAATGTTGAGGAAGTAAAATTCCATCCCATCTCTAAGAGTTAACACACACCCAATGTATACTTAGGAAATCATCCTACGAACCTTTAACTAATAAATATTTTTCCAAGATCAAGGTTTTTTCTTGTAGATGATGCTCAAGATTTCTATATACATAATCCATCAAAAAAATTAATGGGAAACACCCCTCATAAACATCCTTTTACAATCATCATCCGACCTGGCACATCATTAACATCAAAGACACTTTTACCCCGATACACATGATGAAATTTCCTGTTAAATGTTTCAACATGACCACATTTATTATTTCCCAAGATGATGAACAACCAAAACGTCCCACTCATGACCCATCTCCAGTCACTACATACTCCATAAAACAAAGTTTTACAAAATACTATACATATAATATGAATGAAAATAAAAAACATAAATTAACCACATTATATATACCTAAAAATAGAAAAATTTAAATAAAAATAAAATAAAATATATAATTAAAAATAATGTAATAACATATTTTATTCAATAATACATGAATATAAATTCATAAAACGTTTATAAGTAGAAGTATACATGAAATATTAATATATAAATGAGAATGTAACATATTCTTCTAAGAAAATACATAAAAATAATAATTCAAGAAATAATTATAGATCATTAAATATAAATAACATAAATCCGATAAAAAAATTTAAATACTAGAATAATGAAATAATAGAAAATAAATATGTTTTTAAATAATCAAGAAAAAATATTTATAAATAAAGTCAATCACAGTACCACATAACACGTTCTATCAAATAATTAATATATTATCGACCTTTAAAATTTTGTATTTTATCAATCAAAATTTAAATACTTAAAAATTAAATTATTCGCTGACGCATTTTAAAAAATTTAAAATGAATTATTATAAATGCTATAAACATTTAAAAATTAAAAGAATTTATATAGTAAACAATTTGGTTTTTATATTTTATATTACATCAATAACTCAAATTAAAATATTAAGATCGTAAAATTAATAAAAATAAATAATAAAATAATGAATAAATCATAATTGAAAAATAAAATTAGATAAAATTTAAATTTCATTAGATAATATACATAATTTAAGAATAACAACTCAAATTATAATAACATTTTCACAATTTCTTAATTATCTAGAAAAATATCATCATTAGAGGTAGGAATCCTATAAATTGAAATGATTACATAAAGAATATATTCCTTATAAAATTAAAATTTATATTTAAAAAATATATGTTTGAATTTTAGTATATTGATTAATTAAAAAATTTAAATCCCAAATAAATATGTTTATTTTGTCAATGTTTAGTGACATAATCCCACTAATATCCCTCCCTCGATCGGTGTAAAAATCATATGAAATACCAAAATCCATCCTCCAATATGAAAATTGATAGAAAATAGTACATAGGGTATATTAATAAACTTATGGTAGGTAGTGAACAATAAAATTACCTGGTTAATATGAAATAAAAGTCAGTGATATGAATAAATGAATTTCCTTGATCCACAAAAATCATAAGAAAATGTAACATGAGTTAATTTCTAAATACCCATCATGGTTAAATTATAATGTGTTAATGGAAAAATAAAAACAAACTATAAAATAAGAAAATCCAAAAATAACACACTATTATACGTTAATAATGGTATACTCAAATCCATCTCACACTTCCAAAACGCAATTGACTAATCGCGAAACCAAATCCCAATATCACCCCTAACCCACTTGTTAATATCTATAAAGATGTTAATAAAAGTTATGTGTATATAATCCATTAGTTTTATACATTATTGAAACATTATTTTTTTTGACATTACTATAACATGATAATATTTTTATCAATGTAAACACTAAAAAGAAAAATCTAGCTCATCCTTATAAAAATTCCATAACACTTGATCTATCCCATTACTCAACATAATTAAACTACCAAAATTCTTATGAATATATATATATATATACATATATATTATAACACATACCTAAAAATTTGAAATGAAGAAAGTATCCCAAAAACAATTTCCCAACAGTTATAGTATTCTTAAGTAAAAAAACATAACTCTATTCCTTGAACCAATATATTTTCACCAAAACAAAATTTAGAATTATATAATAAAATCAATAATAATGAAATAAACCATCACAACATCCATTATAATGACACTATCCAAAAAACCCTTAATAATATCACCATACAAGGGAATGACGTTAGAGAACTACATTTTTGATTGTGTAGTCAACCTAATAAAAATATTTTTTATGTTACCCTCACTCCAAAATTGTAATTCCCTGACCCTAGTTACGCAGAGTTGGTGCGTTATTACATAACATTATTATGATCACAAAAGATCAAGTCTCGAAGGACCCATCAGTTTAGTCACCTTGAAAATACTAGATACATTCATATGTTTTACATTACATTATAAATTAAAAAACTACAACAACAAAGTCTCCATTGGCCACACTCATATCCCTTATACTATCCCTGTATGTCATTCATAATATACTTCTTTGCATACTAGGAAAAATAAAACATTGAAAGGGGTGAGATCATATGCTCAGTAAGGATAACAATATAGTGGAAAATTTCATAAATAAGAATAAAAATTTAAGGCAATGTAGGACTAAAAAAAGCCTTTTAAACTTGAACTTAAGCATAATATGAAAAAGATAAAATCAAATAATTATTTTTACTTATTCACATGGATATTCTACTAGTAGAATAATCACATGTAATATCAATAGCCACTTTCATAATGATGGAATGCATAATGCCTGACTTCACAACCACATAGTCAAGGCCTTGTGCCAAGACTACAAATAATATTTTGTCAAGGCCTTGTTCCAAGACACTAGTTTGTCTCATGGGACCTACCGATGCATCGAGGAGTAATAGAGGTCACCACCCGTCACTTACTAAGTCCAATGCATTCCTCATATGAAAAGGTTTAAACATACCATAAACATTCGTATTAAAAATAACATACGAAATGTCAATACTTTATCCATAAAACTTGAATGGTATAAAAATAACACATCCATATTCAAACATATCAAAAAACATTCAATACAATATGGAAAATTTGTATCATAATAAATCAACTTCAAATAAGATTACAATCCATCAAAGTATGTTGACATAGATGAAATCAAAGCTTTTTTAGAGAAATATATCTTTCTATTTTGAAATCATTTAAAAGTCATATAATTATAAAAGAAAACATTTATTTTTAAAATATTCTTATAAGATAGTAAGGGAAGCTTTAACAATGTTATAATGGCAGAAAATAGCCGCACCTGCTGTATAAGTTAAAAAAACATTCTTACCATAATTTTGTCGAATAGGTCATAGGTACCTTGTTTGGAAAATGACAAAAAGATTCCTTTAAAACCATTTATAAAAATTAAAACAAGGGTATAAATTACTTTAACGCATAGTCTAGTAAATAGTAAAAATGTTTTGGAATACATTTTTAAGAAACATGGATGTGGATGGTAAAGAGGTCCCAAAAGATACTTACATAAAAACGACTTCAGATAATAAAAAGATTGTGAAATTAACCCTTAACATGTACTTTTACTTGGTCGAGGGTAGGTTAACCTCATGTATAACTATAAAATAATTGTTATTAAATTATACAAGAACCAAATACATTAATATGATATCATATATGATATTCTAATATTTCTTTATTAATGATATTTCATTAGTATCATTGTTTCGTGTGTTAAATGATTCGTTTTACTTTATATTCTTGGTTACATAAGCCATGTTTGTTATGGATAGGATGTATTTGATTAATATAAATAATGATATTATGTTTTTAAATATTATTTTTAATCATAAAATGAAAATTACTCTTGAATGATCATGATGGGGAATGAATCTCATTGCGTTCGTGGAGACGGTAATCCGTACGTACGCACGAGCAACAATATCATTCTTTTGATATTAAAATCA
Source organism: Viscum album (assembly GCA_963277665.1). Classification (NCBI taxonomy): domain Eukaryota; kingdom Viridiplantae; phylum Streptophyta; class Magnoliopsida; order Santalales; family Viscaceae; genus Viscum; species Viscum album. The sequence goes on along the minus strand of OY728161.1, from coordinate 1,171,283,209 downwards.
TATATAATTGGATGATATATAATATATAAAGAATCATTATCATGTTATATTTATTATTTACATAATTTATTCTAATTATTATACCCATACAAATGATGAAGTGTTTGAATAACAAACTACACCATGACGTGGAGACGGTAATCCGTATGTACGCACGTATGGTGACTTTGTCATTTATAGGATGGATAGAATAATTAACATGGTTGTACCATTTTTATAATAACATCACAGTATATATAAGATACTGGAGTTATTATTTTATAATGGAAACAACAAAGAAAGAGGAAGTGGAAGAAGAAAAGAACATGAAAGAGGTGATGAAATATTTACCTCTTGTTCAGGTTCTTCCTTTTTATTTGATCAAAAGGGATCCTTAAGTTGGATTTATGACTAAAGGAAGGCCTCTAGGATGAAGGGAGGACAGTTTAGAGGATATTTGGGAAGGGTTTGGCCGAGCCAAAAGGCTTTGAAGGTGTGCATTTGAGATAAGGGGGAGGTGCCCTTTTATAAGAGAGGTGATGGTCACTTTCGGAAAAGCTTAAAATATTATTTTATAATAAAATAATTTTCTATTTCTAATGGATAAAAAAGTAATTATTTAAAGTCTAAGGTACGTATGGGTCGAAAAAATCTCAACAAATAGGTTTTATATAGGTTTAGGTCATCATATTAACCTTATCTTTTAGATTTAACTCTTAGTTAAATAGTTTGACATTTACCATATCTCTTTGTATTTTTCTATTATATGGTTAATAAATTTACACTGAACTTCCAATAGAACCTAAAGTGGTTCATTAATGACATATATAATATTATTTAATCCCTTTGTCCAACCTTATATTTTTATTAATAGAATAATAATTAATAATATAAGATTTGTTTTAAAAACTCTTTTATGACAATTTTGACACTAATTGGTATTTTGTTTTTATTAAATTTATAACAGTATTATTACTTCAAAAAAAAATTCATTTAATCAACCCTAAAATGTAATATTAACCTATAAAATTAATGTAATTCATTAAAGGTCCCAAATTAGATTTATTTGTATATTTATAATATCAATTATTTTAATCTTTCATTAATAAGGTAATTACTGCATCATCATTATGTCATAATTAAATTTAATTATTTAATGTATAAAAATTATAAATAAAATACCATTATGTAGGAAATATTTTTATATTTATAATGAATATTTATTGTTGAATTTATCTTATGTATAACCCTATATTAAAAATGGTTTAGTTATTAAACTTTGATTTTAACTCTTTTAACTCTTCTTTAAATTAAATAATAATAAATGTCCTAATCTAATCCATGTGAACCAAAGGGGATCATATTTTATTCCTAATGTTTTTTGGTCTAATTAAACTTATCCAATAGAATTAGTGCATGTGTTAGGGTAATTATGATATCATTTTTACCATTAACTATCCTATTTACTTTTAACCGTGGTAAAAAAACATTAAAAAATTACTATTCACCAAAAATTATTTTCATCTTATTGAACCAAATTTTTTTTATTGGTATTAACTGTTCATCTTATATTTTTGAAATTCAAGTCACATAAGTGTTAAAATTAAGTTTTATACAAATTTTCAAATCCTCCTAAGGGGTGGGTAAAAGATGGTTAATAGTTCGATAAATTTTATATATCTAAACTTATTATAAAATGACTGAAATGAATTATTTTGAACATATATATGTATTATGTATCTATTTTGACCTAAAATATATTTAAAAGATAAATAATTATTTAAATAAAAAGTCAGTTTTAACCAATAACGCAGTGTTTTTTTCACTATTCCTCAAAAATTGAAAGTTTGCAGAAATATACAAACAATTCACCATAAGTTAATTTTGATATTCCGAATCCAAAAATGAATTCCATTTTGAAAGATAAAATTTATAAAATTTTAAAAGTGGGTATTACTATCCATAACGACTAGTTTGATTGGTCGCGGTGTGTTAGAATCTCGAAGTTGCGTACAATGCAAGCTATTGCATTATTCAAAGGGAAACGTACCGTGGAAGCTTAAGGTGTTACATTCTTCCCTCCTTCAAAATAATTTCGTCCTCAAAATTTCTATAATACCACCGCACAAAAATATTTGGGTGGTTCTTCATCATAAGTTCCTCTGGTTCCCATATTGCCTCTTCTATCTAATCGTTTCTTTATAGAAATTTTACCAGACGAGTCGTCTGGTTTCTTAGCACTTGTTCTCTTGCATCAAGAATTTTGATAGGCTCTTCACAATAAGACAAATCAGGTTCCAGTTCAATTTCCTCATAGGTGAGTATATGCGTTGGGTCAGGCATTTATTTTCTCAACAGTGATATGCAGAACACATCATGAACTTTGGAGAGTCTTGGAGGCATTTCCAAAGGACAAGTTACAACTCCAATTCGTTCTAGAATTTTGAAAGGTCCAATGTACCTGGGACTCAATTTACCCTTCTTAACAAAACGTATAACACCCTTCCATGGATATACCTTCAAGAAAACATGGTCTCCTACTTGAAATTCCAAATCCTTCCTTCAGTTATAGACATAGATATTTTTCCAAAGTTGGGCTGCTTTGATGTGGGTTTGGATAACCTTCACCTTTTCCATTATTTCTTCAAGAAGTTCTCAGCATGTGAGTTTTATTTCACCAACATCATCCCAACAAGTTGGCATGCAACATCTCTTTCCATATAACGCTTCATATGGTGCCATCTGAATACTTGAATGGAAGCTATTGTTATAAGAAAATTCTACCAGAGGTAAATATTGACCCCACATACCTTTAATGTCAGGTGAGTAAGATCTCAACATGTCTTCAAATGTTTGAATAGTCTGTTCTAATTGTCCATCTGTTTGAGGGTGGTAGGCAGTGCTCAAACAATGTTCAGTATCCAAGGATTTTTGAGGGTGGTAGTTAGTTCCCTATTCGAACATTCTTTTCTTATCCCATAATTATTTCATTATAATACTCCCCAATAATTGAATTTAGTTGAGCTACTGGGGGTGGATCTAGATAAGAATTAGGTGGTGACATTTCTACTCTAAAGATAAGGTACTCCATATCATCATCGAAAATTGTAACCTCCTTCTTCTTACAATAAATTTTCACATCATGGTCCAAAAGCCAATCCATACTGTAGATTATATAAAATTCAATCATGGATATGATGATGATATCAGTAGATAAAGAACATTTATATTCCATTATGGGAACTGGTTCACAAAACTTTGTTGCAATGATACTTTCCTTAGGTGTTTTGACTGAAAACTCTTTTTTTAAGTCAAATTGAAAATATCTAATTTTCTTAGAAAACTGGGAAGATATGGAACAATGCAATGATCCAGAATCAAATAAAGAATTGGATGAACTTGAGGAAACCATTAAATTACCTGCCACCACATCTTTCAGAGCTTCAACCTCAGCAGTAGTGATCGTATAATCTTGGCCTTTCTCCCTTGGCCTTTTCTTAGGTAATTTCCCTTAGCGCTTAGGACATTCATTTTCATAATACCCCTTTTCTCTACAATTGTAGCATTCAACAACCTCTTTCTTTACCTTGCAATCATGATCTTGGTATCCTTTTTGACCATACTTGTAACAGACTCCCATTCCCTTTAAGAAAGTACCAGGGTGTTTCTTCCCACATTTACTGTAGGATGGATATTCAAATTTTCTCTTCTTCTCCTTATTTCCATTTCCAGAGTTTTCAGCAGATCTCTTCTTTTCTGGCTTTTCTTTAAATTCATAAGACTTAGAGAATTATTTTTCTGTCATGATAACACATGAGACAATATCTTTGTATGATGAGAAGGATTGGGAGACGAATGCTCGATAAAGAAATGGTTTTAACCCATCAAAGAATCAACCAATATTACTCTTTGGGTTACTTATATAATCTTCTACATGCCTTGCTAACCTTGTAAGGTTAGCCTCATATTTTATGACATTCTCATCCTCTTTTTTCCTCAGAGTCAAAACTTTTCTTTCCATATACGCTCGATGGTCACAGGGAATGTATTTTTCTAATAAAATCTCTTTAAAATCCATCCATTCCATATTTTATAATTCATAATCTTACTTTGTGTTTTGAACTAATGACCACCATTGATCTGTATCTCCCATGAGGTGATAAACTGCCATGAAATCTTTTTCCCTTTCGCTACTCCCCAAAGCATGAAATATTTTATCTAAGGAATTTATCATTTGATCAGCTACTAATAGATTTGTACTCTAATTGAATATTGGTGGTTGTTTCCTCATGAAGCGGTCTAACATTGATCCTCCACGTTGTGGATCAGGGTGCTCCATACGAGTAAGGTTATTTTTCATAACCTGAGTGAGTTGTCCCAGTATGGTGATAAGATGATCAACACCAGTTGCTTCACCAGATCCACTATAATTATCTTGAGTAGGAGGGAAATCCCTACATGGATTACGTGCGTTGATATGGTTTCCATTCCTTCCACTAGGCACCATTTCTAAACAATGGCATACACTAGATTTGTTTATGAATCACAATACATAATTACAAACTTGTAAATTACTTAACATAAATTGAACAGTTTATGGATATAATCCATAATCATAAAAATGTTTTCTTTGAAGAAGTATATACTCATAAACCCTTCATAATGGTTTGTAAATAAAATGAGAATTATCCTAAGCATATCCCCTAGGAGTGTCGTAACACAGCAAGGCCCGTTGTCATGCACTGGTTCCCATTCGAGTCTACCTCAAAGTGGTGTTTTTGGGTTTTATCCCTAGGTACATATGTGCCAGAGCCTCCTATACTTTCTCGTATCTAGATAGGGATGTATTGTTTGGAAAACTCACAAAATCTCAACAGTACCAAAATTCTAGGAAGTTCTTCTATAAAAATCCTCAAAGTCTATCTTAGGGTAGGATCCTCTAATAATAGTTTTTCTAAATCTAGTATCCAAGGTTTGTACTAAACTTCCTCTGATACCAACTGTAACACCCCGAACCTAGTTACCCAGAGTTGGTGCATTGTTACATAACATTGTCATGATCACAAAAGATTAAGTCTCGAAAGACCGATTAGTTTAGGAGCCTAGGAAATACTAGATACATTCATAAGTTTTACATTACATTATAAAATAAAAAACTAAAACAATATAGTTTCCATAGGAAATACTCATATCCCTTATACTATCTCCACAGGTCAGTCATAATATACTTCTTTGCATCCTGGGAGAAAATAAAAACATAGAAATGGGTTAGCTCATATGCTCAGTAAGGATAACAATATAGCAGAAACTTTAATAAATAAGCATTAACATTTTAGGAAATATAAGACTAAAAAAAAAGACTTTTAAACATGAAATTCAGCCTAATATAGAAAAGATAAAATCAAATAATGGTATTTACTTCTTCACATGGATATTCTACTAGTTGAATAATCACAAGAAATATCAATAGCCACTTTCATAATGATGGAATGCATAATGAAAAACTTCATAACCACATAGTCAAGGCCTTGTTCCAAGACTAAAAATAAGATTTTTTCAAGGCCTTGTGACAAGAAACTAGTTTGTCTCATGAGACCTACCTATGCATCGAGGAGTGGAACTCGCCGTATAAGTTAAAAAACATTCTTACCTTAATTTTGTCGAAAAGGTCATAAGGTACATTATTTGGAAAACGACATAAAGATTCATTTAAAACCTTTTATAAAAAGTACAACAAGGGTATAAATGAATTTAACCCATAGTCTCATAAATAGTAAAAATGTTTTGGAATACATTTTTAAGAAATATTTATGTGGATTATAAAGAGGTCTCGGTAGATACTTACATAAAAACAACCTCGGATAATAAAGAGATTGTGAAATTAACCCTTACATTGTAATTTTCCTTGGTCGAGGGTAGGTTAAACTCTAATATAATGGTGAAATAATTTTTATTAAATTATACAAGAACCATATACATTTATATTATATCATATATGATATTCTAATATTTCTTTGTTAATGATATTTCAATAGTATCATCGTTTCGGGTGTTAACTGATTTGTTTTCCTTTATATTATTGATTATGTAAGCCATGTTTGTTATGTATAGGATGTATTTTATTCATATACAGAATGATATTATTTTCATAAATATTATTTTTAATCATAAAATGAAAATTACACTTGAATGATTATGATGGGGAATGAATCTCATTTCGTTCGTGGAGATGGTATTCCGAACATATGGACGAGCGTAAATATCGTTTTTTATATTAAAATCATATGTAATTGGATGTTATATCATATATAAAGAATCATTATCATGTTATATTTATTATTTAAATCATTTATACTCATTATTATACCCATCGAAATGATGAAGTGTTTGAATAACAAACTACACCACGATGTGGAGATGGTAATCTGTACGTACACACGTATAGTGACCTTGTAATTTATAGGATGGATAGAATAATGAATATGGTTGTAACATTTTTATAATAACATAAAATTATATAGAATATATGGGAGTTATTATTTTATAATGGAAACAACAAAGAAAGAGGAAAGGGAAGAAGAAAATAACTTGAAAGAGGTGATGAAATATTTACCTCTTGCTCAGGTTCTTTTTTTTTGATTTGATCAAAAGGGATTATTAGGTTGGATTTTTCACTAATTGAAGACCTCTAGGATTAATGGAGAATAGTTTAAAGGATATTTGGGCTGGGGTTGGCTGAGCCAAATGAATTTTAGGGTGTGAATTGGAGAGAAGTGGAGGTTCCCTTTTATAAGAGAGGTGAGGGTCACTTTAGGAAAATCTTGAAATATTATTTTATAATAAATTAATTTTCGATTTAAAATGGAACAAAAATGAATTATTTAAAGGATAAGGTAAGGATGGATCGAAAAACTCTCAACCAATAGGTTTTAGACAGGTTTATGTCGTCATATTAACCTTATCTTTTAGATTTAACTCTTTGCTAAATAGTTTGACATTTACCACATCTCTTTGTATTTTTGTATTATATGGTTAATAAACTTACTATAAACATCCAAGAGAACATAAAGTTGTTCATTAATGACACATATATTATTATTTAAGACCTTTGGGAGAACCTTAGATTTTTAGGAATAAAATACCAATAAATAATATGATATTTGTTTTAAAAACTCTTTTATGACAATTTTGAAACTATTTGGTATTTTGTTTTTCTTAAATTCATCACAACATTATTACTTAGAAAAAAATTCATTTAATCGACCCTAACATGTCATATTAACATAGAAAATTAATTTAATTCATTAAAAGTCCTAAATTGTGTTTATTTTTATATTTATAATATCAATTATTTTAATCTTTCATTAATAAGCTAAATACTGCACCATCATTATTTCATAAATAAATTTAATTATTTAATGTCTAATTATTATAAATAAAATACCATTATTTATGAAATATTTATATATTTTTAATGAATATTTATAGTCGAATTTATCTTATGTATATCCCTATATTAAAAATGGTTTAGTTATTAAACTTTGATTTTAACTATTTTAACTCTTCTTTACATAAAATAAAAATTGATGTCCTAATCTAATTCAAGTGGACCAAAGGGGGTCATATTTTATTTGTAAGGTTATTTTTGGTCAAATTACCCTGATCCAATAGAATTATAACATGTTTTAGGTTAATTATGATATCATTTTTATCCTTAATTACCCTATTTAATTTTAACCATGGTAAATAAAAGTAAAAAGTTACTACTCACCAAAAATTATTTTCTTCTTATTGAACCAAATTTTACTTACTGATATTAACCATGTGTCTCGGATTTTTGAAATTCAACTCACAGAAGTGGTAAAATTAATTTTTGTACAAATTTTCAAATGCTCCTTGGAGGTGGGTAAAAGACGGTAAATAGTTTGATAAAATTATATATATCTAAAATTATTATAAAATGACTCCAATAAATTATGTTGAACATATATATGTATTGGGTATCTATTTTTACCTAAAATAAATTAAAATAAAATAAATAATTATTTAAAAAAAAGTCAATTTTAACTAATAATGGAGTGTTTTTCACTATTCAGGAAAATCGAAAGTTTTCAGAAAAATACCAAAAATTCACCCTAAGCTAATTTCGATATTATGAATCAAAAAATGAAGTCCATTTTGAAAGATAAAATTTATAAAATTTCAAAAAGTGGGTATTACTATTCATAACAGCTAGTTTGATTGGTCGTAGTGTGTTAGAATCTCGGAGTTGCGTATAATGCAAGCTATTGCATTATTTAAAGGGAAACATACCATGGAAGCTTGGGGTGCTACATTATTTTCATCCTCAAAATTTCTATAATACTACCGCACAAAAATATTCAGGTGGATATTCATCATAAGTTCCTCTGGTTCCCACATTGCCTCTTCCATATTTGGTTTCTCCATAGAAAATTTACCAGATGAGTAATCCGGTTTCCCAACACTTGTTCTCTTGTATCAAGAATTTTGACAGGCTCTTCCCAATAAGACAGATCATGTTCCATTTCAATTTCCTCATAGGTGAGTACATGCATTGGGTCAGGCATTTATTTTTTAAACATTGATATGTGGAACACATCATGAACTTTGGAGAGACTTGGAGGCATTTCCAAATGATAAACTACAACTCCAATTCATTCTAGAATTTATAATGGTCCGATGTACCTGAGACTCAATTTACCCTTCTTACCGAAAGGTATAACACCCTTCCATGGAGATACCTTCAATAAAACATGGTCTCCTACTTGATATTCCAAATCCTTCCTTTGGTTATTGGCATAACACTTTTTCCTCCTTTGGGCTGCTTTGATGTGGGTTTGGATAACCTTTACCTTTTCCATTGTTTCCTCAACAAATTCTGGGCCTATGAGTTTTCTTTCCCCAACATCATTCCAACAAGCTATTGTACAACATCTCTTTCCATATAATTCTTCATATGGTGCCATATGAATACTTGAATATAGGAAAATTATACCAGAGGTAAATACGTTCCATTGGTAAATCTTCTCTTATAGTAAGAAAATGTCACTAGTGCAGAAAACGTTTTTTACGTCGGTTTCTAGCCGACGTTATAAATAATGTTTTTTACATCGGTTATTTAAAAACCGACGTCAAAAAAAAAATTAGGATTTTTATCACGTCGGTTATTTTATAACCGACGTGATAAAGAAAACAGGAAGGGTTTATAACGTCGGTTATTTAATAACCGACATGATAAAAGGCCTCGGAAATCGTTTATCACGTCGATTATTTAATAACCGATGTGATAAAAGGCATGGGAAATGGTTTATCACATCGGTTATTAAATAACCAACGTGATAAAAGGCCTGGGAAATCGTTTATCACGTCGGTTATTATATAACCGACGTTATAAACCCATCCCCCCATGTTTCACATCAGTTATTGAATAAACGACGTGATAAACCGGTCCGGGGGGGGGGGGGGGGTTTCTCACGTCGGTTATTATATAACTGCCATTATAAACCCAGCCCCCCCCCCCCCCCCCCCGTGTTTCACGTCGGTTATTGAATAACCGACGTGATAAACCGATTCAGGGGTGTTTCTCACGTCGATTATTCTATAACCGCTATGATAAACTGGGGGGAGGGGAGTTTATCAGGTCGGTTATATAATAATCGACGTTATAAACCCAGCCCCCCCGTGTTTCACGTCAGTTATTTAATAACCGACATGATAAACCATTTCCCAGGCCTTGTATCACGCCGGTTATTAAATAACCGACATTATAAACCCTTTCCCAGGCCTTCTATCACATCAGTTATTAAATAACCGACGTTATAAACCCTTCCCGTTTTCTTTTTCACGTCGATTATTAAATAACCGACGTGATAAAACATTTCCTAGGATTTTTATCATGTCGGCTATGAAATCACCGACATGATAAACCCTTCCTATTTTCTTTATCACGTCGGTTATAAAATAACTGACGTGGACGCCAATTTTTTTTTTAAAAATTGAATGCAGTCATCTGCTCTCCCCCAGAATCAACCAGAAAACAAATCAAGAAATCGTACCACAAAAACAAAAGGAGATCAAATTTAAGCATTTACATTGATAACATATAAAACTTGCCCCACTAGACAGCCCCCACCCTCATCTATACCCCATGGACAGCCCTCCCCCACCCCATTGGATCCCCCACCCTCATGTATACCCCCTAGACAGCCCTCCCCCCACCCTCATGTATACCCCCTGGACAGCCCTCCCCCCACCCCATTGGAGCCCCCACCACACCCCTGGACTGCCCCCAACCCCCTGGACAGCCCCAAACACCCCTCAACAACCCCCACCCTCCTGAACAGCAACCCTCACCCCCTCACCCCACTTGATAGCCGTCACCACACCCCTGGACAGCCCCAAACACCCTTGGAAAACCCCCCACCCCCTGGACAACACTCCCACACCCTTGGACCACCCTCCCACACCCTTGGAAGGCCCTCCCACCCCCTGCACTGCCCCGCACCCAACCGGACAGCCCTCCCAGACCCCTGGACACCCCCAACCCCACTGAACACACCGCCATACCCTTGGAACCCCTCCCCTACAGACCAAAATCCATACCAGAAAAACCATCATAAGTAGACCAAAACAAGAAGTAGAGAAAAATTAAACATTAAAAACTTACACTTTCAACCTCAAAAAAAAAAAAACTAAATCCAACCTAAAAAACTACCAAATAATCAATTACAACGACAATATTTAAAATTACATTTTACATTAAAAACAACTAAAATTCAATCAATCCTGTAAAATGATTTGACCACTCCACTTGTAATTGTTTGATGTCTTCAGCAGTATATGGTTGAGGGTCATAAAAAAGCTACAAATGAAAAGGAAATTAGTTAACGTGTATAATGAATAAATCAAATTGAAATATTATGGCAAAGTTTAAGAGGAAATCATACCAGGTCAAAATTCACAACTGTCCCACTTGTTATTATTTCATACATAAATCTTAACATATAATATCCTCATTCGATGAGGCCTTGTTGTTCATAAAATTATGTTTGAATGAGTGTAAATTCAATATATTATTTTTATGTAATAAATCAAAAAGTACAAATTATAAGTTTATATTTACCTACGCATTTACATATTTGATCTTTGCATTCCCTTTCTTTGTTTTTTTTGAAAGTAGGCCCATGCACTGTTAGAAAATAATACGAATGGGGTAAATTTACAATTAATTATAATATATAAAACTATTGAGAAATTGAAACTTACTTTTCCAATATATTCTTAAAACATTCCCGCACAACACCATAGACAGAGCATATCCAATAAAGTGCTTTCTCCCTTGGGAAAAAAACCCCTAACATCCAATGATCACTGATAAAATAAAATTAAACGTTAGTGGTTTTTTTATGTTAAAAGATAATTAATTCTATAATATAAATGTGTTTCATACCTCTCACAAAAAGGAATCATCCAACATTGTGTGACTATATTCTTTTCAAGTCTTTCAGAAATATAAACCATTATTTGTTCCTCATTCAATGCACATGCTTTAGGGGAAATCAATTGTGGGTCCATGAATCCAAATATACCTGTCATCTCATTCCTCTCACAAATTTTATAAAGATACCTAATACAGAAAATACATAAGTATACAATTTTAATAAATCTAACGTAGGGAAAAGGTGTTAAGACTTACATGCAAAAAATTTGCACCATGTTGATACCCAACTTATCTCCAGTAACAAGATCCAAGATATTAGTGTTCTTAATCCCCACACTTATTTCACGTCCACAAACATGAGCTTCCATTGGAAACTCATAATAACCTGCCAACAAATTTGAATATCTTGAAAATCTGTCAAGACTACTAGAATTTGTATCTAAGGTCATAGCCATTTGTCTTTGTTGTTGTCTATACAGTATTTCTTTACCTTTAAAGTATTCCTATAAAAATAAATTGAAAAATATATTAGTTTTCAAATGATAAACTAACTTTAATAAAAAAACAAAATAAAAGATATAACATTCATACCTCTATAGTAATGAGTCGAAGAGGTCTGGATGGCCAAATTAAAAAATGGCCGATACTCTATCCAACTATCGCCACCTCATCTATAGGTATTGGTACCCTAGCTGATCTATCTATAATATCCTGTACAGTGACCCTATGATTATCTACCTCTAATTGTTGATGATGAACTGTATCTTCTATACAGTATACCAACCCATATTATACTATATGATGTTGAGAATCATCAACAAACAACTTGCAATAAGTAGGAAGCTGCGACGGCGGAGTAAGATAAAAAATGGGGTCCACAGGCTGAGGTGGGGGAGTGGAAGCTACTGGCGGAGGTGGAGGATAAATAATGGGGTCTGCAGGGGGAGGTGGAGGAGTGGGAGCTGCAGTCTGAAATTGTCTTTGCATTTCTGCAAACATAGACTTCACCGACGCTCTAATCTTTTCCTCCATCGTCGCATTAATATTTTTAACTTCAGCCTCCAAGGATTCTATTTTTTTTATAAACCCCCTCAACGTTAGAAGTTTAAGAATGTGGCAACACTTTTCTTACCGATACACCTGGCGGATATCCTCTTACATTACCAGGATGTTCGGGCCTTCCCAATGCTGCAGATAAAATATCTTCCCTCCCAGTAGCTGTAAATGTCCCCTGTGAACTCTGCTCCTCAAGAGAGTCCTGTATTAATTAATTGAACATTTCTGTAAGGATTGAAATTATATGAAGAAAATAGTTAACTTAAATAAATAAAATAGATATCTTAAAATCCTCTCAGCTATGATTCTCGATTCTTCCGAAAGATATTTCCCTTTTTTCCCTTCCGAGCTCTCTTCCATTTTTCATGTCTAGATGGAGGGGATGAAGGGGCCACCTCTCCAGATCTTGAAGACTCAGCTCTTAGTTATTGAAATTTTTCCGCCATCATTTGTTCTTCCAATAATGCATACCCTCCCAGAGATAAACTATGAGGGTATACATTTTTAGATTGGATCTCCTGATGAGATTTCCTTGTTTTCTGTAATTTAAGAATAAGAAATCATTAACAAAACATTAATAAAATCATTTATATAAGAATGTTTATAAAAGTTTACATTGCCCTTACCAGAAATGACTCTTTTCTTCTACTTTCAAAAAACTGTCTCCATGTGTCTTTATCTATAAAAGGATATATACGACATAGATTGTCATGACTCCTATAACCATAAATGAAATCAGATGAGAGGGTTGATTTGAAATCCCTCCATCTCCTAGCAGCCAACGATAAGCATTTCTTCCTGACTCCTCCAGTGTGAGGAATATCAAATGTCATCTGATAAAAAAGAGGTTAAACATATTATATATACTAGAAACATTAAAAGAATAGTCAAACAATGACAAAAGATCTTACCAAAATCCTCTCCCATAACTGAGAGATTATCAATTTATCCACACTTCTCCAATCATCATACAAAATGCTTACTTTTCTCTTATCCCGAGTTCCTACAAAACTCTTAAAATCTTATGCATTTGGACCTCTAGGAATATCATCATCATCAAACTCAACGACTATCCTCTGATCCTGAGTACGAGCAAGTGATAATTTTGGTAAACGTGTGCACCCACGTTTACCAACCTTTGAACTCTTTGTCTTAATAGGAGCATGTGAATGTTCATCCCCAGAGGTATGACCTGCAATATTCTCATCTCCAGAATCATGTGGTTGATCAACTGAATGATCTATCATTATCCTTCAAATCAAAAAAACAAATATCAGTTAAAAATATACAAATTCAAATATTTTAATACTACTGTAATCAGAAAATAGAAAAGTGTACTAAGTTACGTAATAGTAAACATTGGTGATATGGTAAGCATGTTAAACAATGGTAAAGATGGTAAAGATGGTAAAGATGGTCAAGATGGTAAACATGGTAAACCTAGTAAACATGGTAAACATGGTAAAGTAATTGTCAATGAACAAAAATAATAGATATATAATTCATGTAATGGTTATAAACATGATAAAGTAAACTAAACAAACTTAAAACAAACAAAAACTTATACTTATTTTGTTTTAAAAATTGTTTTAATAAATAAAGAACTTACAAATATTAAAATTCTAATATTTTAATACCAATGTAATCAGAAAATAGAAAAGTGTACTAAGTTATGTAATATTAAACATTGGTAATATGGTAAGCAAGTTAAACATTGGTAAAGATGGTCAAGATGGTCAAGATGGTAAACATGGTAAACCTAGTAAACATGGTAAACATGGTAAAGTAATTGTCACTGAAAAAAAATAATATATATATAATTCATGTAATGGTTATAAGAATGATAAATTAAACTAAAAAAACTTAAAACAAACAAAAACTTATACTTATTTTGTTTTAAAACAAGTTTTAATAAATAAAGAACTTACAATATCTAACATTTATGAAAAAAATAAATCTAAACAGGAAATAAACGTATGTTACCTGTAATTTTAGGAATGTACAAATGGTTTTTTTCCCAAATTCCTTCATCGCGATCGTTCCTTATGGCACAAACAATGTATTCAACAAGTTCATCATTATGTTCTGTTAATCTTTCCATGGAAGTAGGGATCTCACATAAATCAACATCTTCATCAAGTTCATCCTCACCAACATATTGTTTTTCCCATGTAAAACAACATCCCACTGTATATCTGATTGATCTACTATATAGAAAATTTGTTTTGCATGTGTTGACATTATAAAAGAATCAGTTGTGTCTTCCAATCTATTCAGATTAACAAGTGTCATTCCAAATTCATCATGTCTGACACTGTTGTTACTGATAAACCATTTACAGTTAAAAACAGGAACTTTAATTTTAAAGTAATCAACCTCACATATGTCTTCAATCACTCCATAATATGCACTTGATGCAGAAATTGGGTTTTTGTCCTTAACAATCGAAAAATGCATCGCTTCTGCAAACACCGATACACCACTATTCTGAACTGCACTTCTGTTGTCCTGAACTTTTGTATGAAATGTACAACCATTAATGTCATAACCGGACCATGTTATCACATTTAAACATGGACCACCCACTATCCATTTTAATGTCTCTGATACATCTGATCTACCAAGAAAAGTCTTTTTAATCCATGACAAAAAAGTTTTGTTGTGCTCATTCAAAATCCACATTTCTTTCTTCTTTGGATGACATTGTTTCAACTCATTAATATGCAATGTGATATACGGTTGAGCATCAGCTATGTTATTCAAGATGTATGATTCTAACTTCTTCATCTGTTCAGATAACAATGATTTGAATTTCAAGCCACCAATCCCCTTTCCCTCATTATTAACTCATTCATGGAGAGATGGAGGCAAACCTATGTGTTGCATCACAGCCAAGTAGCTCGTACAAAACTCTGCTACCTCCTCAGAAATATACTTTTCAATAATGGAGGCTTCAGGTCGATATGGATTTTTAACATACACCTTTAATATTTTCATATAACTTTCAAAAGGATACATCCAACGAAGATATACAGGTCAACAAAGCTTTATTTCTCGAACCAGATGAATCATTAAATGCACCATTATATCAAAAAAAGTTGGAGGAAAATACATTTCCAATTGACAAAGTATAAAAATTGCATCCTTTTCCAAAATGTTCAAAGAATTCACATCAATCTCCTTGTTAAAAATTGAATTGAAAAAATAACACAACTTCATTATAGTCTTTCTGACACGAATGGGCAATATTTCACGCAATGCAACTGGTATAATTTGTTGCATCATGACGTGACCATCATGTGATTTCATACCTATCAACTTCAAGTCCTTCAATGAGACAAAATTTTTTACATTAGAAGAATAACCTTGAGGAACTTTGATATCATGAAGACATTGACATAAGCTAATTTTCTCCCTCTTCGATAATGTATGACAAGCCGGGGGAAGATATGTTTGTCTTCCTTTAGGAGTGGGAGCTAACTCCAAACATATTCCCATTGATAGTAAGTCTAATCTTGCATTCAACCCATCTTTTGTATTTCATTTAATATCTAACAATGTTCCAATCAAAAAATCACAGATATTTTTCTCCACGTGCATGACATCAATATTATGTTTAACTTCATGATACCTCCAATATGGTAGCTCATAAAATATTGATCTTTTCTTCCAAATATGTCTATCATTACCAGATTTCTATGTCTTTCCCAATGTCACATCAAGGTTTTTCACCCTCTCAAAATACAGATCTGGGGATAAAGGTTTTGGAGCAGTATCAAATTCTTGTGAGCCATTGAATTCCTTTTTTAGTCTTCTATAAGGGTGATCCATAGGCAAAAACTTTAGATGACCCATGTACACTATTTTCCTCCCATGATGCAATTGACAATATGACGTTTGTTGTTCACAAATTGGACATGCTTTATGCCCTTTAACACTGTATCTAGACAAATTTCCTTACGTTGGGAAGTCATTTATAGTGAACAGAAGCACTGTACACAGTTGAAAATATTCCATTTTATAAGAATCATACACCCTAATACCATCAGCGCATAATAGTTTCAAATCATCAATCAACAGTGACAAGTAAAAAATCGATATCATTGTCGGGTTGCTTTGGACCAGAGATCATTATACTCAACATGACATATTTGCGCTTCATACAAACTTCAAGAGAGAGGTTGTAAATTACCAATAAAACAGGCCATGAACTATGTGTGCTACTGAGGGTTCAGTATGTATTCATTCCATCTGTGCACAACCCTAGTCTGAGATTTCTAATTTCATTTCCAAATGTAGAATATTGCGCATCAATTTTCTTCCATTGTGGACAATTAGCTGGATGACTTTTTTTTCTATCACATACCCGCTCATCAGCATGACATCTTAACCATTTTGCATCATGTGAATTAGAGAATAAACGTTTGAAACGATGAAATATAGGAAGATACCAAAATACCTTTGAAGGGAGCTTTGTAATCTCTATATCAACCTGTGATTTTTCTTTCACCTTATACCGTGATGTCCCACATTTAGGACACTCTGAAAGAAATTCATATTCCTTCCTATATATAATGCAGTCATTCAGGCAGACATCTATTTTCTTATATCCCATTCCCATCAGGCATAATATTTTCTTGGCCTTGTAATGTGATTCTGGAAGATCGTTATCTTTTGGAAGAATGTCTTTCATCAATTGTAGCATCTCTGTAAAACTTCTGTCACTCTATCCATGTTTCGCCTTCAGGTTAATCAATCTTAACACCGAAAAAAAAAACCATAAAATCTGTACAACCAGGATATAATGGTTTTTCAGCATCACCATATAGACGCGCAACTGTCGGTTCTATCTCAATTTGTTCTGCTACAATATCGCGAATCATTTCTTCAATTCCATCGGAGTTACCATCTTGTGCATCATCATCATTAGTGACATTTCATCCAGTTTCACCATGCCAAATCCAAGGGCTGTAACTCGGATTAAAACCATGAAATATCAGATGATATTTTATCTCTCTACTTTTCAACTTCTTCATATTCAAACATTTCAGGCATGGATAAAAATGTCACTACTTAGAACATTTTGTTTAGAAAATTCCAAAAAGGCATCAACACCTTCGTCATATTCATTGCTCATTCGATGTGCCGTAATCCAACTTCGACTCATTATTACCTATAACAAATATAAAATATATATATATTTTTAAGATAAGACAAATATAAGTTTATATGAAAAAAATCATAATTTTAATGTAAAACAATTTTGAAATATTTAACAAATCTATGCTTATTTAAAAAAATATACTGGAATATTATTATTAAAACAAAATATAGTTAGATACAACAGTTTTAAATTCCATTGAATAAAAGAAAACCATGGCGCCTAAATGGTTGATAGAAAATTGGAGATAATGGAGAAAACCCGAGAATCAAATCATATTTAAAACAAAAATTCAGATGGAGAAAATCAAAATATAAATCCAAACACCCCTGGACACCACCCAACCCTCTGGACAGCCCCCCACCCCACAGAAAACCCCCAAAACCCTCTGGACATGCCTCCACCCCCTTGGACAGCCCCCCACCCACCCCCCTAGACACCCCCAACCCTCTGGACAGCCCCCAACCCCCTGGACATCCCCCACCCCTCTAGACAACACCCCCACCCCTCATGGACACCACCCCCACCCCCTACCCCCTTGGACACCCCGCTGGACACCCCCAACCCTTTGGACAACCCCCACCCCCTGAATAGCACCCCCCCTGGACAACACCCAACCCCTCCAGACAGCACCCCCACCCCTCCTGGACACCACCCCCACCCCCGACCCTCTTGGACACCCCCAACCCTCTGGACAACCCCCACCCCCAGACAACCCCCAAAACCCTCTGGACAGGCCTCCACCCCCTTGGACAGTCCCCCACACCCACCCACCCCCTTGGACACCTTCTGGACACCCCCCAACCCTCTGGACAACCCCACCCCCCCAGAAAACCCCCCAAACAACGGTTTACATATAAAACTAGGGATGGTGAACAACAAAAAACACATGCATTTAATATATACTTCAGCATGAAATAGATGGAATTAAATATTATTAAATATGGATACTTAAATGATCATATGATAATTAAAAATAATCATTGATATTCAACAAGTCAAATGATCACAAGTTTCTCGATAACTAATATCATAATTTATTTTATCAAAAAAGTCACACAAAATAGTCCACAAACATGTTTCACACCAACATCACAATTTAATAAAAGAATTCCTCAATTTATAGAACATTCTGAAAATGTTTGACATCTTAAATCACCTCTTTACCTTTCAAAAACCCTTATTAGGAGAATAACATCGCCAAAATATTACATTTACACCATTTTATCACTTTTTTAACTCACTAAATCATTTTCAATTTTCATAAAAGAATCCCAAGACGAACAACCATGTTTTGCACACAAAAGACATTCCAAACCCGCATTCAAGAAAAAAATCATACCAATACAAATCCAAAATATAAATTTCAGATCAATACACATTTATTAAACCACGCCAATATTTTAATAATTTACCTCAAATAATGTCACAAACAATACACATGAAAAACAAACTTTTTCATAACACACCTTCAAGAAGTGTGACAAGGTTTTACACATAACACCCATTCAAAACCCCCCTTTGGAGGCCCACATGACAACAAAGAATTAAAAAACCATAATTGGATTCCCCTTTCAAAATTAATGAATCCCTTTCATAGGTTATAAAATAAACCCAAATATTAACCTAAGAGTCACACATTAAAAGCACCCAATTTCAAGATAAAATGAATATATAAAATTAAATACATATCCAAATCCATCAAAAAAAATTTTGGGACCACAAAAAAAATACGATGTAGGCAAAACAAATGAAAAAAAGAATACAAAAATATAGTGTTGCGAGTTGAAGGCTTACATGAAATGGGGGTTTTCGAATGCCTTTTGTGTTGCGAGTTGAAAGCACACAAAACGAGTTGAGATGATAGATCCTGGAAAAAAGCAAACAAAAATCGAACAAGTTGAAGGCACACAAAATGAACGAAAAAAAGCACACAAAAATCGCAAAACATAAATATAGACTATCCGAAAAAAATGAACGAAATAAATTCGTTGAAGGCTTACTTGAGTGTTGCAAGTTGAGATGATAGATCCGAGGAGAGTAAAGATGATAAACGTTGTAGGAAAAACGAGTTTAATAGCGAGATCGACGAGCCGATTAGGGTGTATCGCACGAGAGAGACGAGCCGCTAGACTGTCGAATGAAAATTCGTAAATGACAGTCCTCGGGGATTGTTAATTTTTTAAATGTTTTTATAACTTTGGTTATTTAATAACCGAAATGATAAACTATTTTTTACATTTATAACGTCGGTTATTATAATAACCGACGTTATAAATGCATCTTATATGGATTTTTTACGTCAGTTATTCTATAACCGACATAAAAAAGACCTAAAAAATCACAGGTTTTTACGTCGATTATAACATAACCGACATAAAAAACCACAACGCGTGGGGTTTTTTACATCGGTTATTTGATAACCAACGTAAAAAAATCGTAGATATCTCGTTTTTTACTTCTGTTATCAAATAACCGACGTAAAAAACCACACGCTCTATGGGTTAACCGACATAAAAAACGCATAGATATCTTGTTTTTTATGTCAGTTATCAAATAACCGACGTAAAAACAGAACAAGGGCGATTTGTAATGTCGGTTATTAAAATAACCGATGTTAAAAATATACTCACCGCATTTGTTACGCCGGTTATAAAATAACCGACATAAAAAACCACGTTTCACAGATTATCACGTCAGTTATATATAACCGACGTAAAAAATGGTGATGTAAATAACGTTTTCTGCACTAGTGTGTGATGACTTGGTAAGATGATCAACAATGACCCATATCACATCATTCCTTCTAAGAGTCTTTAGTTGACCCATGACAAAGCCCATCGTAATATTATCCCATTTCCACTCAGGTATGGGAAGAGGTTTCATGACTCCTTCATGCTGTTGCCTTACAGCTTTCACTTATTGACAAACCATACATCTTGACACAAAATCAGTAATCTCCATCTTCATGTTGTCCCACAAAAAACGTTCCTTCAAATCTATAAACATATTGGTCTACCAGGGTGTATAAATTAATTGTAGATATGAGCATCATCTAACAATTCCCTTTTTAGATCCGGTATATTGGGAACACAAAGTCTCTTCCCAAATTTCAAAATTCTAGCTTCGTATATGAATTCACTCAATCTCCCATCATTCACAGATTTAATCATATTTTGAAACTCTTCATCATTAGCATGAGAAATTTTTATCCTTTCTAGTAAAGATTATTTGGAAACCATTTGAAAAAGTATTGATGTTTCACCTTCCAAGATTATTCCCATATCTATTTTCACTAGATCCATGAAAATAGGATCCCTTTCAACTCTCATATTGTTCAAAACTCCATGATCCTTTCTACTCAAAGCATCTACCACCTTATTTTCCTTCCTCGGGTGGTAGTGTATTGTGAAATAATAATCCTTGAGCAGTTCAATCCATTTAATTTTCCTCATTTTGTGTTCTTTTTGTGAGAAAATATATTTCAAACTCTTGTGATTCGTATAAATCTCACATTTTTCACCATAGAGATAGCGTATCCATATTTTCAGAGCAAAGATTATAGATGCTAACTCAAGATCGTGAGTAGGATAGTTTTTATCATTAATTTCTATCTATCATGATGCATAAGTAATAACTCTATCATTCTGCATAAGGACACAACCAAGTCCTTTCTTTGAAGAATATCTATAAATAAAAAACTCATCATTCCCTGATAGTAGAGTCAAGATAGGAGAATTGAATAATCTTCTCTTCAGTTATTCAAAATATTCTTCACACTCTTTTTTCCAAAAAAATTTAACCCCTTTACATGTGAGCTTGGTTAATGGGTTATCCAATCGGGAAAAATTCTAGATAAAATGCCAATAATAACCTGCTAAACCAATAAAACTACGTACCTTAATTATTCTCATCGGTGCTGGCCATTATTGGATTACCTTGGTCTTTGAAGGATCAATATATATTCCATCCTTAGTGACAATATTGCCAAGAAAAGAAATCTCTTGAAGCCAGAATTCACACTTGATAAACTTCCTGTATAATTCATTTCTTTTGATGGTTTTCAGAATGTTGTGCAAGTGATTTTCATAGATTTTGGAGTATACCAAGATATCATCAATAAATACCTCTATTAAGTCATCAATATATTCCTTGAAAAATCTGTTCATTAGATCTATTAAAACATAGGGTGCATTAGTCAACCCAAAATGCATTACTGTAAACTCATAATGCTTGTACCTGGTTCAAAATGCTGTTTTTGGAATTTCTTCCTTCTTTACACACAACTGATGATATCCAGATCAAAGGTCAATCTTTGAAAAATATTGATATCCATGAAGTTTTTCGAATAAATCATCAATGCGAGGTAGGGGATACTTGTTCTTTATTGTTATAACATTGTTCTACCTGTAGTCAATGCACAACCTCATAGATCCGTCTTTCTTCTTAAAAAAAGGATAGGGGATCCCCATGGAGAAACACTAGGATGAATAAGTCCCTTATTACTAAATTCTTCTAGTTGTTTCTTTATTTTCACTAATTCCATAGTGGCCATTCTATAAGGGGTCTTCGATATAGGCCTTTAACTATGAATTAAATCTATAGAAAACTCAACTTCTCATTCTGAAGGATGTCCAGGTAAATCCCTTGGATACACATCATCATATTCTTGAACAATAGGTAAGACCTCTATTCTAACATTTTTTTCCTATCCCATAATTATTTCATTCTCATCCTCCCCAATAATTGAATTTAGTAGAGCTATTGAGGGTAGATCTAGATAAGAATCTGGTGGTGACATTTCTGCTCTAAAGATAAGGTTCTCCTTATCATCATAAAAAATTATAACCTCCCCCTTCTTACAATATATTTTCGCATCATGGTTCGAAATCCAATCCATACCAAGGATTATATCAAATTCAATCATGGGTATGATGATGAGATCAGCAGATAAAGAACATTTATATGCTCTAATGGGAACTGATTCACAAAACTTTGTTGCGATGATACTTCCCTTAGGTGTTTTGACTAACAAATCCCTTATTAAGTCAAATTGAAAATATCTAATTTTCTTAGCAAACTCGGAAGATATAAAACAATGCGATGATCCAGAATCAAATAAAGCATTGGATAAACTTGAGCAAACCATTAAATTACGTGCTACCATGTCTTTTCAAGCTTCAACCTCATCATTAGTGATCACATAAGCTTGGACTTTCTCCCTTGGCGTTTTCTGAGGTAATTTACCTTAGCACTTAGGACATTCATTTGCATAATGACCATTTTATACACAATTTTATAATTCAACAACCACTTTCTTCCCCTTGAAATCACGATCTTGTTGTCCTTTTTCACCACACTTGTAGCAGACTCCCATTCCCTTCAGGAAAGTACCACAATGTTTATTACCACATTTATTTTAGGATTGATATTCAAATTTTCCTTTCTTTCCATTATTTCTATTTCTAGAGTGTTCATCAGATCTCTTCTTCTCTTGATTTGCTTTAAAGTCGTAAGAAATAGAGAATTTTTTTCTGTCTTGATAGCACATGAGACAATATCTTCATATGATGAGAAGGATTGTGAGACTAATGCTCGATTAAGAAATGGTTTTAACCCATAAAAAAAATCAATCAATATTACACCTTGGGTTGTGTATATATTCTGCTTCATGCCTTGATAACCTTGTAAAGTTAGCCTCATATTTTGCGACATTCTCATCCTCTTTTTTCCTTAGACTCAAAAATTGTCTTTCTATATCTCCTCGATGGTCACGAGGAAAATATTTTTCTAAGAAAAGCTCTTTAATCTCCCTCAATTTTATATTTGATACTTTATCATATTCCTTTATTTTTTGAATCAATGACAACCATTGATCTGTATCTCCCGTGAGGTGATAAAGTACCATGATAACTTTTTCCCATTCGCTACTCCCCAAAGAATGAAATATTTTCTCTAAGGAATTTATCCATTTCTCAGCTAATAATCGATTTGTACTCCCATTTAATGTTGGTGGTTGTTTCCTCATGAAGCGGTCTAACATTGATCCTCGGTGTTGTGGATATGGGTGCTCCATATAGGTAAGGTTATTATTCCTAACCCGAGTGAGTTGTCCCACTATGGTGATAAGCAGATCAGCACTAGTTTCTTCACTTGATCCACTATAATTACCTTGAATAGGAGGGAAATCCCTACATGGATTTAGTGTATTGATATGATTTCCATTCCTTCCACTAGTCACCATTTCTAAACAATGTCATACGCTAGATTAGTTTATGAATCGCAATACATAATTCCAAACTTGTAAAACACTTAACATAAATGGAATAGTTTATGGATGTAATCCATAATCATAAAAATGTTTTCTTTAAGGAAGTATATACTCATAGAACCTTCATAATGGTTTGTAAAAAATATGAGAATTATCCTAAGCATATCCCCTGGGGGTGTCGTAACCAAGAGTGCAGCAAGGCCCGTTGTCGTGCAACAGTTCCCGTTTGAGTCTAGCTCAAAGCGGTGTTTTCGGGTTTTACTCCTAGGTGCATCTATGCCAGAGCCGCCTCTACCTTCTCGTATCCAGAAAGGGATGTATTTCTTGGAAAAGGCACAAAATATATATTGTACCAAAATTTTAGGAAGTTCTTCTATAATAATCCTGAAAGTCTATCTTAGGGTAGTGTTCTCTAATCAAAGTTTTTCTAAATCTAGTTTCCAAGGTTTGTACTAAACTTCCTCTGATACCAACTTTAACTCCCTGACCCTAGTTACCTAGATTCAGTGGATTATTACATAACATTATCATGATAAAAAA
The DNA here is from genome assembly GCA_963277665.1 of Viscum album. Taxonomy (NCBI): domain Eukaryota; kingdom Viridiplantae; phylum Streptophyta; class Magnoliopsida; order Santalales; family Viscaceae; genus Viscum; species Viscum album. The sequence continues at coordinate 1,171,258,741 of OY728161.1, read as the reverse complement.
AGATCAAGTATCGAAAGACAGATTAGTTTAGCAGCCTTGGAAATACTAGATACATTCATAAGTTTTACATTATATTATAAAATGGAAAACTACAAAAACATAGTATCCATAGGGAACACTCATATCCCTTATAGTATCCCTACAGGTCAGTCATAATATACTTATTCGCATCCTGAGAAAAATTAAACACAGAAATGGGTGAGCTCAGATTCTCAGTAAGGATAACAATAGTGCAGAAACATTCATAAATAAGCATAAACATTTAAGGCAATGTAAGAACAAACATCATCCTCTACTATCAGCTCTTTGTACTATTGGAGTTGGTGGCCTCGAACCAACTAATTTGTAATTTATTCATTAATAAAAACCTTATAACATCTTGATTTTTCTTTTGCGTGACAATTCATGTGATAATGTCCTAAGGATAATTGTTGCAATAAAGGGTCATAGAGGATCCCTATTATAATGAGAACCTAGAAGTTCCATAACACTATTCTTGAATATATGTTCTATGGATAGATGATGTTATTTTAGGGACACAAATTATTCATTCCATTAGGGGAGAGTACTCATAAAAATTTAAGTCACCTTCTCAGGGTGTTCACCCTTGGTAATATCCAGGAGGATATTATGATTACGAGACCTGCCAGTAAGAAATCTACATTTCATAGTTTCATTGGATATTTCTATCTGTGGACATGTGTATTGGCCATTATACTTAAGATTATTATTAATGGGTATTACAACTCGCTCCCTTAGATGTATTGACTAAAACTGTGATGAAACACTATTCGCAATGAGGTAGGATATGTTGGGTGCATCATGAGTAATATTGAATTAATCGATAATGAGAGAAAGTTTTTGTCCCTTTTGTTCCATAGCAGAAGTAGATATCTCAAGACCTTTTATGGAATTGATATAGCCTAAATAAATTCAAGGCAATGGTAAGGAATGGGTTAGTTCAATTCCAAAAAGTCAAAGAAAGAGTAACCAAGAACATGGTTTGATGGCACTAACATGCCACCCACTTGATTCAATATATCGAGACAAAAGGATTACATTACATGATAAGCATTTATAGGAGGTGACACGTCATTGTGGCGTTAAATTCTTTCTCTATGGGTGCCTTGACCTGTTTCTAGACACTAACCTTGGACTTTAGGTAGGCATCACCTAATGCCACTGAGAAAGAGGCTTCGATGGTCACACAATAAGTGTGTACGAGTATCTCAATTAAATATTAATTTAAAAAGTTGAATAAAGATTATTGCTGATTGTGGTTTAATAATTATTAAACCATTCTTGATTGCATTTATTTCAACACTACTTATTCTAGAAAATATATTGTGGGTGAAATAATATATTTATTAGCAAGTAATGAATTAATATTTATTTGAGAAATAAATAGAAATTATTCAAGGTCTAATAAATGTGGTGGAGGAAATGAAGAAAATGGAAAAAATGTACACATTGTGTATATTAATATACATGCCATGTAGTTTTTTTGGGGATCTGTGAGAAAAAATATTTTTTATTTAATTAAATAATATTAGGTGTAATTTTCTGGTCACATGTCAAGTAATAATAATAGTCAACTGTTATTATTAGACATGGGGTCTTACTAAGAATTAAATGAAATGAATAGATGATTTCAGGTAATTAATTCATTTTATTATTCAAACTAATTAAATCCAAATTATATAATTCTCAATACCATATTCGTTTTTGGGGGTTGTGCACAACAAATTTAGAGAATTCTCTCATGCCAAGAGAGAATTTATTTTCTTCTAAGAATGCTATCAAGCTACGAGAGAGAGATACTCCTCCACTGGATCAAGGTGATCGAAGGCAGACATCGCAAGCGAAGGATCTTCTGCATTAGCACCCGGAGATCCCTTTGGCAATGCCCAGAGATATGTGGAGCACATGTGGATCACTGCTAGAGGAATCCTACACTTGGATTCTACGACGCAATGAAGAATCACATCAGATCATGATCAGAAACATCAATGGAGAGATAATTTTATCAAGGTAATTATTTCATTTTGAATAAATTAATTATAACCAACATATGGTGATCCTCTATATTGTTTGGGGACTCCCTTCCTTATATTTCATTTATCATTATATTATGAAGATCAGCTGTTTTATTATCATGATGGATCTCGGATTGATCATTGTTAATGGAAAAATTAAAGTTGGGCACACCCACTAACGCACTTCCACTACACCCAAAACCTACATGTGGTATCAGAGGGGTCATATCATTGATTATAATTATTTAGTTTTTCGTTGATGATTTACACATTTAATAATTTAGTTGTTTCAATTCCAGTTAATCATTCTAAAAATCTGAATCTTGAGATTTGTTCCTCCTCTCTCATTTGTCGTTCACCTTACAAAAATGATTTTACTTTTAATTTTTGATTAAAATAAAAAAGAAAATCTCATATAGAGGTGCCAAACGTTCCTGGACATACAACACCAGAACACATGATGTTTATTTGGAAGTACACGTCGTGTAGTCTAGGTTCAATGCATCGGACTGGTCCGCCAAACCAGGGCATGTCAATGGATCCTTTATAAGTCTTTAAAACTATGTGTGTTGACCAGGAATAGGTAGTACACAGTTTCCAGATTACACGCCATATGGGCCATTGAGCACAATGTGTAGTCCCTTCAGGTTTGGGTAGGACCGTGTACCCCATAGACGGCTTGCCCGGCTGGAAATCGTGTAACGCGGATACTACACGGTGTGTGTCCCACTGAACACACCGTGTACTCCAAAGATTTCCGAAGTAAATCTATACGCCATGTCCCCGGGCATGTACTTCAGATGGACGGTGAACAAAAGTACACACCGTGTAGTCAGAACTACACATCGTATACTCTTCCAAATTACAAAGATTTATTAAAATTTATTATTATATTATACAAACCCTTGATATGTATACCATAGTGAATGCGTAAAGCTGAGGCAAAACACGTGATATGTGTTTTATATATATGTGTTTAATTTAACATCTGTGTAATGTTCATTTCTAATCATTGGGTAGTTATGAACGAGAATTCACTGAGTTTCTTCCAAGGTACAAGTTACGTACAAGGATAATTTTAAATGCATTTATTTGTTTAAAATTATGATGGATGAGTATCTAAAGGAAATTCAGAAAAGGGTTTTAGATAAGAGGATTGATTAATTAAATATTATTAATTGATTGGACCAAGATCTATCTTAAAAAATAATGATTAAAGAATTTAATTCTAGTTTTATTTATGTGTAAATATCATTGCATGTATGGATGATCATGATCTAGACAAAGACGTTTGTATGTGAATGGTTTCTTTTAATTAATTAATTTAAATTAATTTTTTGGCCTACGAGACTTATCCTCATTAATATGTATGGCCTGTGTGCCTAAGGTTTCTTTTATGTAAAACCTTATTTACCCCTCACATGTGAGTGAGATAAAATCATATGTAATGGATGGAGCTCCCAGGCTAGTGGAGGAGGCTCAAGTTAGGATCCAAGGTGAAACCAATCCAAGGAGATACAAAGGTGAATAGGTGGAAAGCTATAAACATGAACCCAAAAGGTTCAAGGTGTTTCTATCCTAGGTCCTAGGTTATTTTATCAACTGCTAGATAAACAAACCAATAGAACAAGCTCATTATCATACCATTTATTTTATTTCTTTTAGTTATATGGTTTATTTATTGTGGGTGTGTTGTCACGATCACACAATTAATGAATTAAACAAGCATGCAGGATGAAACTAAAATAAGACCGACTTATGCGTAAATATTATCTTAGACATGGTTAATCACTTAAGTATATCCTACTTAACATTAAAAAGCATGTAATAAATATAATAAAATGGAAATTTATGTATAAGGATAAAATCTCTCAAAGAAATATTAAGTTGGTATAGCCTTCCATAATCTTGGTTAGAATGAAACGACAGTGAAATGTGATTGACCAACCCTAGTTTGGTTGATTTCAATTATTTTGGAATTATAATTCAAGGTTTTGGGTTGACTTGAATTGGTTTACATCAAGGGTTGAATTCCACAATAGGACATGGTGTGACCAAGAGGAAAAGTTTAAGGAAATCCAAAATAAAATGATTTCAAGATTGGGGAGTCCACTCAGCGTATTAAGGAGCTTCGAGTTAATGGAGTTGGAATTTGGAATGACAACCTAAAACCCTTCACGTTTCTTGACCAACCCTAGTTGGGGTAATGTGAAGGGAAATATGGATCCCTGCCATTAGAATATTTATGAAACAAAATATTCTGAAGTCAATGGTGAGGGCTATTGGATTTCAATAAAATAGTGGGAGACTAAAAATTATTTATTTATTTATTTGTCTCAATTTTATCATGATAAAGTACTAAACCTTTTCTTATATTAATTTGTAGAAATGTAAAGAAAAATGACTTCAAAAATATCATTTCAAACCATACTTGAGAAGGAAAACCTTCTCACTAGCACCAATTTTGATGAATGGTATCGGCATTTACATGTCATCCTTTGCCACAAAAGGAAATTGTATGTGATGGAAGAGCCTATTCTAGTTGCATCTAGAAAAGAGGCTAGTGATGAGGAACTATCTCCCTATATGAAACATATAGATGATTCCAAAAATGTCCAATGTTTCATGATATCGTCCATGTCTAATGAGCTCTTGAAGCAACATGAAAACAAGTACACATATAGAATGATGTCTCACCTTAAGGATGTCTATCAAGATAAGGTGGGACATGAGAGATATGAGATCTCCAATGCTTTGTTTACAACTATTATTGGAGAGTCTGTGCCATCTGGGCCACATGTATTCAATCTTATTGGCTACATTGAACACCCAATAATCTTATGGATTAAGTTCCCAGATGAGTTGCATACAGATCTCACCCTATCATCACTCCCCAAGAAACTCTCTAGCTTTATTTTCAACTACAACATGAGAAACAATGATAAGAGTCTATCAGAACTTCTAACCTTAATTTTCTAGGTAGATAAGGACATAGGGAATGACAAACTCATAGTCCTTATGGTTAATAAGAAAAGGAAGGACAGGGAAAAGGGGTCAAGGATTCATAAACGGTATGAAGCCCCTAAGGACCGTCCCTCCATGAAGGGGAAGATCTAGAGGAAGGGAAAGTAATGGGAATAGTTATGTTTTGCATGTGGAAAACTAGGCCACTGAAAGAAGAACAACACCTAGAAGCATGGGGATGATAAAGGTGCATTCGTTATTGAGTGTAATATTTCCATTTCTACACTTTGGTTATTAGATACAGCTTTTGAGTCTCACATCTATATTCAAATATAGGAACAAAGTTTATTTAGAAAGATTTCCTGGGGAGAGGTGGATCTTCGATCTTCCTATGGCGTGAGGATGGTTGCTTTGGCCATTGGAGATTACCATCTCTCATTTCCAACTAGAATTCTTTTGGTTTTACGTAACTGTTATTATGTGCCTAGTGTTACAAAGAACATAATTTCAGTATCCTTTTTGGATATGGATGGATTTATTTTCATGTTTGGAAATAAGGGTTGTTTCTTTTATAAGAACAATGTATGTTATAGTAATTCACATTTAAATAGTATTTTATATGTATTAAAATTTGATAACCAAGTGTTGACAATCGATAATGAAACAAACTCACATGACTCATACGTCATTCAGTTGTGGCATCACCTTCTCAGTCATATAAACGAGAAGCGCTCGACAAATCTCTTCCAAGATGGTTATTTAGACTCTAATAATCTAAAACAACTCGATTGATGTTATTCTTGTTTACAATGTAAAATAAACAAGAAGCCTTTCAGTGGACAGGGTGAAAGGGCCACAAAGCTTCTGGGATTGGTGCACACGAATGTGTGTGGACCATTTCCAGTAGAAGCTAGAGGTGTATATTCTTACTTCATTACTTTTACTATTGATTTGAGTAGATATGGCTATGTCTAATTAATGAGGTATGAGTCAGATTCCTTATATAAATTTAAGGAATTCAAGAATGAAGTAGAGAATCAGCTTGGTAAGAAGATAAAGAAACTTCAATTGGATCTAGGTGGAGAATATCTAAACCAAGAGTTCATCGATCTTCTACGGGAGTCTGAGATTCTATCTCAGCTAACTCCTCCTTATACACCGAAGTGTAATGTTGTTAGTGAAAGTAGGAACCGAACCTTGTTGGACATGGTGAGGTCGATGATGAGTCATGAAAATCTTCCATTATCCTTTTAGGGGTATGCATTAAAAATTGTAACATACACATTAAACCGAGTACCAAATAATGCGGAAAATGGAATTCCCTTTGAGATATGGAATGGAAAGAAACCCATTTTGTCGCACACTTGTCTATGTTGATACGAGGAATTTGTTAAGGCCTTATCATGAAACAAAAGAGCACCTTGGGGACTAAAGTGTATCTTTATAGGATATCCCAAGGAAACCAAAGGATATTACCTATATAACCCTGCAAACAAGAAATTCACTATCACCAGACAATCCATCATTCATTAGATGGAGAAAATCCTAAAAAATGATAGTGGGAGAATGATTTACTTCGAATAAGTTGATACTCAAGATACACATGAGTTGGTGCAAGGACAAGTTCAACAGGTTCCCATGGAAAAGGTTCCAAAAACATAAGTACTGCGTAGGAGTTCAAGAGAGGTAAGGGAACCAGAGAGATTTGGTTTCCTAGACACCGAGGATGGTGAATCATTATTTTTGGACAATGATGAACCTAACTCATACAAGGAAGTAGTAGAAATCTCAGAAGCTTCAAGATGGATAGAAGCTATGAATTATGAGATGGATTCCATGTATCTGAACTAGGTCTGGGTTCTGGTTGATGAGCTTATTAATGTAAAGCCTATTGTATGCAAATGGGTATTCAAGAGAAAACTGGACTTGGAAGGTCAAGTTATCACCTATAAATCAAGGGTAGTGTCTAGAGGATTCAGACAACATCAAGGAATTGACTATCATGAAACCTTCTCTCCAGTTGACATGTTTAAATCTATAAGAACCATACTTTCCATATAATCTTTCCATGACTACGAGATTTAGAAAATGCATATCAAAACAACGTTCCTTCATGGGAACATTAAGAAGATGTCTATATGACACAACTAGAAGGGTTTGTGACACCAGGTGAAGCCAAATGGGTTTTCAAGTTACAGAAATCCATTTATGGATTAAAGCAAGCATCCAAGTCATAGAAAATTCAATTTGATGAAGGAATAAAAGAATTTGGTTTCATTAAGAATGAATGTGAGCCATGTGTTTATAAGCAGTTTAATGGGGATGCAGTCGTTATCCTAGTAGTATATGTTGAAGACATATTGCTTATTAAAAATGATGCACCGGTCTTAAAATCTATTAAGGACTGATTGACCAAGTGTTTCTCCATGAAGGACTTGGGTGAAGCACTCTACATTCTAGGGATCAAGATCATTCGTGATAGATCCAAGAGGATTCTTGGACTAAGTCAGGGTACATAAATTGACCAGATACTAAAGAGATTTAGTATGGAACAATCCAAGAGGGGATTAGTTCCAGTGTCACATGGCCTACATTTTTTTAAGAAAATGAGTCCTTAGACACAACAGAAGAAAAATATAATGAGTGATATTACATATGCTTTGGATATGGGATCCATCATGTATGCCATGTTATGTTCCAGGATTGATGTTGCCTATGCACTGAGCATAATAGCCATATATCAAGAAGATCTAGGAGAAAAGCATTGGACTGTTGTTAAGACTATCCTTAAGTATCTAAGAAGAACTAAGGATATGTTCCTGGTGTATGGAGGAGACGAGGAGCTTTTCATCAGAGGGTATGCTGATGCTGATTTTCTGACAAATCAGAAGGATCTGAAGTCATAATCTGGATATGTTTTCTACCTCAATGGAGGTGCTGTGATATGGAAGAGTTCAAAGAAACTACTTGCCGCCAATTCTACAGAGGATACTGAATATATAATGGATTCTGATGCAACCAAGGAAGCCTTATAGATTCAGAACGTTGTCCAGGAGCTTGATGTGGTGCATAATAGTAAAGATCCTATCACATTGTATTGTGATAATACTGCAGCTGTGGATTCTACAAAAGAACCAAGGTGAGATCAACGGACAAAGCACATTCTCCAAAATTATCACCTCTTGAGGGATTTCTATCAAATGGGCAAAGTTGCAGTGAGCAGAGTTTCCACAGAAGAGAATGTAGCAAACCCCATGACTAAAAAAATATCTCAGCAGAATCATGAATATCATGTGAGAGCAAGCGAGTTAAAGGTTGTTAGTAGTTGGATCTAGTCTAAGTGAGAGTATGTTAGAGTTGGTGGCCTAGAACCAACTACTTTGTAATTTATTCATTAGTAAATACCTTATCAAATCTTGATTGTTCTTCTAAGTGAAAATGCATGTGATAATGTCCTAAGGATAGCTTTTATATTAAAGGGTCATAGTGGATACCTTCTATGACGAGAACCCAGAAGTTCCATAACACTGTTCTGGAATATATGTTCTATGGTAGGATGATTTTATTTGAGGGACACAAATAATTCAGGCCATTAGGGGTGTAGGATCATAAAATATTGAGGCACCTTCTCATAGTGTGCCCCCTTGGTAATATCCCGTAGGATATTATGAGAATGAGACCCTCTAGTAGTAAATCCGCATTTCATAGTGTTATTGGATTTTCCTATCTGCAAATGTGTGTATTTTTCCTTAGACTTTATGAGTTTTATTAATGTGTATTAAAAATAACACAATTAGATGTATTGATGAAAACTGTGATGATACACTATTCACAGCGAGGTAGGATATGTTGGGTTCCTCATGAGTAACACTGCATTAATAGGTACTGTGAGAAAGGATTTGTCCCTTATGTTCCATAACAGAAGTAAATATATCGGGTCCTTTTATGGAATTGATATAGACTAAATAAATCCATGGTCATGGTGAGGAATGGGCGAGTTCAATTCCAAAAAGTCAAAGAAATAATAATCAGGAACATGTGTTGATGGCACTAACATGCTAGCCACTTAATTCGAGACATTGAGACAAAGGTATTAAAATACACGGTAAGCGTTCGTAGGAGGTTACACATCATTTCAGCGTTAACATCTTTCTCTATGGGCGCCTTGGTGTGTTCCTAGATGCTAACCTTGGACTTTAGGCAGGCTTCGGCTATTTCCACTTATAAAGAGGCCTATAGGGTCACACACTAAGTGTGTCCGAGTATCCCAGTTAAATATTAATTTAAAAAGTTAAATAAAGATTTTTCCCGATTGTGGTTTAATAATTTTTCAAGGATGCCTAATCACATTTATTTTGACACTAGTTATTCGAGAGAAAAGATTTTTGGTGAAATAATTTATTTATTAGTGAGTAATGTAGTGATATTTATTTGAGAAATAAATAAACATTATTCAAGGTCTAATAAATGTGGTGAAGGAAATAAAGAAACTGAAAAAACAAAAGTACATGCCCTGTATATTAATATACACGTTGTGTATATTAATATACACGCAGTGTAGTTTTTCTGGGGATTTGTGAGAAATAATATTATTTATTAAATTAAATAATATTAGGTGAAGTTTGATGGGAACATGTCAAGTAATAATAATATTCAACTTTTATTATTAGACATGGCGTCTTACTAATAATTAAAAGAAATGAATAATTTTTTTCAGGTAATTAATTCATTTTATTATTATAAGTAATTAAAATCTTAATTATATAATTCTCATTACCCTATCCATTTTTTTGGGGTTTTCACAACAGATCTCGAGAAATATCTCAAGCCAAGAGGGAATTTATTTTCTTCCAAGAACGCTCTCAAGTTACGAGAGAGAGAGATCCTCCTCCACGAGATCAAGGTGATCGAAGGGGGACATCGCAAGCGAAGGCTCTTCCATGCTAGCAGCCGGAGATCCCTTTGGTGACGTCCAGAGATCGTGAAGCACATGTGGATCACCACAAGAGGAATCATACACTTGGATTCTATGATGCAAATACAGATCACATCAAATCGTGTCTGGAAACATCAACGGAGAAAGAATTCCATTAAGTTAATTCTTGGATTTTAATTAAATTAATTATAACCAACATATGATGATCCTCTCTATAGTTTCAGGACTACCTTATTTCTTTTGTTCTTCATTCTATTCCAAATATCCGACGTTTTATTATCACGATGGATGTCTGATTGATCATTGTTAACGGAAAAATTTAAGTTGGGTACACCCACCAACACGATTCTGCTATGCCCGAAACCTGCAGGTACCACTAGGATTCTTCTATGACGCATCCCAAAAATTCACCAGACACAAGATATGAATAAACAATTTCAACTAATCATCCGTATGAATATATCTGACCTTTTCTATATCTACAAATACATAACATATATGGGCCTATGGATCATGTAGGGTTAAGTGTAAAGATATTGAGTAGGATTCCCCAAAAACCATAAAGGGAGAAAAAAATCGAAATTAACTGAAATTATATCATAAGAGGTGTCCACGAGGAAAACAATAGGGGAATCAGCATACCAATCCATCTCAAGATTCTTATAACTAAGGAGTAGTTTAAAGGAAGTCATGAAAATTAATCCAGATATGCTCAATCAAAAGGAGTATTAGAGATAATAAGTAGTCATAGTCATCTTAGCTCTAACCTCCATAAGACATATCACATGAGAAAATAGAGGTTGCGAAAACATCGAGGAGTTCATGAAGTCCTAGTTTGATAAACTGTGGAATAAATTTTTTTGATGGAAACCCCCTGGGTTCCACATAATCATAGGTCAAATATAATTCTAAGCAATGTAGACTTTCAATAGTCACACTACTCATCACTGAAACATGATCTTTAGACAAGGGAATGTTGCATATATTAACCAATAAACTATAAAGTATCAATCATAAATTTCTATACCAAAACCCATCAGTACAATCAATCTCTCTCTTTAATAATGGGGGATCCCTACCCTATAAAAATGGGGGAAATTCAAACTCCATTTGGGGATTCCTATAACACCCTAATTTTTTAATGTGTGTTTCCTTTAAGTAAATACTATATTGAATAGATTATAATACAATGAATAGAAAAATTAAGTGAATAATATATTAATAAAAAAATTAAATAAAATATATCACAATACAATTAAATAAAACATTATTTCTAAAATTGATTAATATGTACTACATTATTTATTCTTGGTTAAACATAAATATATTATTATAAATAGTATTTTATTATATATGTTTTATTTAATTGTTAATTTCCCTTAATTAGAGTATTAAAAGTATAAAATAATATTTTTTATACATGTAAATAATTAATAATTATTTATACATTAATTATCAAATTTTTACAAATAAAGATAAAATCATTTTAATGTCGCAAGCATTATTTTTCATAAAAAACTATTTTTCCGTACATAATTTATTTTTATCTTAATAAATTAAATTAATCAATATTGATAAATTATTTTCTTTAAAATTATTATAATATATCTAATAAAATAAATTAACATTCAAATAATGGTTTTTACTATTCAAGGAATGAGAATAAAGTCATTTTATGCTTTGAAAATACCACTTTCTATAAGCAACTTTTATGCCATTCATGCATAGATATTAGATTTAATTTAATACACCTTTATGAATTTTATTTAATAAAATAAAATTTATTTAATAAAATAAAATTTATTTTTAATACATAATTTGAAAATTATGTTAATGTGAATTTTTAGGTTTTTTTATGAAAATATTGATTTTTGAGTGAACAGTGAAAATACTTATTTTTTTGTAAAACCAACGTTGATTTTCTTTAAATAATTTAATTTAAAAGTATAATTATATTTTGGATTTGATTGTAAATAAAAATAAGACACCTTGGATTAAATAAACTATAATTAATTCAATATGAATCATTAATATATTTTATTTTATTATAAAAGTTTTTTTATGCTTAAAAACACATTTTTATGAAAATAATGTTTTTGTTTCTGTTGTGCACTTATTTTGAAATTAATTTTTGAAACTTTAACAAAATTTATCTTAAGAAATGGATAAAATATTTTTAATTATTATGTATAAATTTATTAATGAGTTTAATTTCATTTTTTTCCATTATGAATAGTAATTGTGGTCAAAATATTTTCACCACAGAAAAAGTGTTAAATTTGTAACCAAGGCTAAAAATATTTTATTTATTATTGGATGAGGTTATTTATACCATCATTACCTTATCTTAAAAAATTTAATTTTTTATTTCCAGTTATTGATGAGTAAGACACTTAAAATATTCAGTAGTTAAGAATAATTACTCGTGTTCCACTCACCTCACTTATAAAAGGGAACCTTATATCCTCTATTATTCACACTAATTAAGTAATTTATCTCAAAAAATATATATCCAAACGACTTAACAACATCCCTTACCATTTTATATAGGTCTTGGACTCACCAAAATACCACTTCTTGAATGCTTAAGGTGTAATCCAAAGGAGCGTTATCAAAGAAGAGGTATAACTCTTAACCCAGTGTTTTCATGATTATTTCTTATTCGACATAATAGAAATCTTATTTAACCATGATAAAATAAGAACATAAGTATCTTAAATATGTTTAAATGTTATTTTTTTTATTTCAAAACCCTTTATCATCTCTCTTTCCATCATATAGAAAATGAAAACATCGCTCGTGTGTACGTTCGATCTACCATCTCCACATAGTGATGTATTTCATTTTATTGACCACCACAAAAAATATTTATAAAGATAGATTTAAGGAATATATAATATATTTATAAAATTATTATTATTATATAAATATTATATATTATCTTACTTTTTATCCTTCCATCCATTGGAAAGTGATAACGTCACTCATGCTTAAGTGTGGACTACAACTTCTACAAAGAGATGTGATTAATTTTTCATTCCTATCTTACATAGACAGACATAAGGGTGAATTTAAAAAATAATTTTGATATTTATATTATTATTTTTCCATAAAATTAAACCTTTATCTATTTAATTTTCTTTTTTGCAATATAAAAATGAACACATCAATCTTGGGTACATACAAACTACAGACTCGATGAGATGATGTAAATCATTTTTCTTGACCATTTTTAATGGATGGTTTTAAAATTATTATTAATGTATAATGATAATAAATATATCATTTTTGAGATTTTATTTATGAATAAACCATGAAAAAGGTGAATAGACCAAAATTATCAAACAAAAAAAAGTATGGAAAATAGAATAGTGAACACTCAAATATTTATTTTTACAAAAATATTATTTATAAATGGATAATAAAAAAATATTTATAAATTATATATGGTAATAAAAATAAAAATATTATTCTTATATTAATTTATAATAATTTTAAATTTTTCTATAGGATATTAGAGCATGTTTGACAACGTAGAAGTTTTTGGTAAGATATTTCTCATCTCAATTCCCTTTCTTTGAATATTACACCATTTTCACTATATTTTTAATTTTATGTTGTTAATAAAAAAAATTTGGATATATTTTAATTTTCATTTAATATAATTCAAGTGGTTTTGAGAACTTTTTCAATTTATCACCTTCAATGATCTTTTGATTCAAAAGCTACCAAAGTGGTAAGAGTTTATTCTATAATATGATCTTTATTCAGAATTTTTTATGTTTAAATTTACATTGATGGAAATTATAATATATTTCTCTTATAAAATACATCTATTTTATTCCCCTCTATTTATATATGTATTTTAAATATTTTTCTCTCATTTTACTCTCTTTGGTAGTTAATATAATCTATAATTATGTTTTAATAAATGCTAACCTTATTTCATCTTTGGTTAATGAAACTTTTATTTCATGTCCATGTTTCTTAAATATTTTTCAAGAATATTATTTTCAAGGATAAAATTATTATTATAATTTATTTTTTACAATATTTTACTTTCTTTTACTTTTTAAAAAAATAATCTTCTTGTACTTATTTCGAACATGGTAATTTTTACTTTTTACCAAAAGAGTAAAAGAAATATATGTTTTTACATATACCAAATGAATAAATTTTACCTCCATAATAAATTTTGTTTATTTTGAATCTTCATTTTAATGTTTCTATATTTATTTTCAAATATATTTATCTTATTTATATTTATGAAATTTTTATTTAAAATTTTATCAAAAAGAAATGATATTTTTCTCATGTTTTTAAATAAAGGTTTGAATGTTCATTTAAATATATTTTCATATATATAAATATACTTTGAGAAATATTACAATTTATTAGATATATAATCTATTTATACAATCCATATTATTTCTATATATAGATTATGATCATGTTGTTGATTTCAGAAAATATTGGCATATCATATGAGAGTTTTTCAATATGAATGTTTATGTTGATTATATATTGTATTGTTATTAATTTCATTCATATGATGAATTAATGAAACATAGAATGAGGAAAAATAGGCCCAGTATTAGATGATACTTTGAGGTATCAAAAGGTATCTTGATTAAAACTAGCTTGGGTATTTGGAAAGTTATTTAACTATTTACATATTTTTTTTCACAAGGCCATGATTGAAAGATTAAATAGTCTATCATTATTAAAATAGTTACTAATATCCATGAAATTTTTTAATTTCTTATGTTATCCATAGATATATTCACTTTTTCATGATATTATTTATATGAAATATTTAATAATTGTTTATCTCTACCATACTATTAATATTTTATTAATTCTATGACAAATTTCATGGAATGCCTTCCCTTATAAAGCACCTAAGATCAACCTTTATTTGTTTTCCTTTACCGAGGATATGAATATGAAATCTTTTAATGATTTTGAAATATGCAAGAAAGTTTTTCATTCTATTTTTTTACCTTCTAATAAAAAATTAAAGTCATGCATGTATCTGGTTTTCCAAGACTCATTACTATTGATCCACCTTTTATCAGTGATAGAACTAACTTTTATTAGTGATAAAAAGCATTGATTTTATAAGAATTAATAAAATATGGTTTCTTTTATCTGCATTAAAGAAGTTCTGATAAAAGTACCCTTTAATAGTGATAAGAAAATTGATCAAGAGAGACATTTATCAGGGATTTTTTGGCACTCATAAAGGCCACTTTTATCAACACTAAAAATTAGTACTGAAAAATAAAAAAAATTAAATTAAATTATATACTACTACTATGACTCCACTCCTTTATTAGATCTTTACCCCATTTTATCAATGATTACCCCAAATCGATGAAACCCCCCATATCAGTACTTATACTTTCCTAACGACCCATGCTCCTGACGACTCGAACCCTAGACCTGCTTATACACAATGAATGACCATACCACTGATTTATTTACTTTACTTTGATATTTTATGATATATATATTTATTTATATATATTCACTTACATATTTTTTATTAATGTATTCATATAATTATATATAATTATATATTTATATATCAATAATATTATAAAATATGTTTATATATTTACATATAATTGTATACATACAAATAAATTTTTATAATTTATTTATAAAATTCATATTTATTATAAATAAATTTATGTGTGTGTATATATTTTTATATATGTGCGAGAGAGAGAGAGACTCTCTCTACCTCCCTGCCTCCCTCTCCCCCTCTTTATATATATATATTTTCTTGTGTGTGTTCCTATATATATATATATTTATAAGTATGTCTGTGTATATATATATGAATGTATATATATTTTAATATATATATTTTAAATGTATAAAGATATGTATATATATATATAAACATTATAAATATAAATTTTTATAGGTATATATATATATATTTACAAATTTTTATAAAGTAAATAAAATGGTTAGAATGTAATTTCAAATAAAATGGATAGTAAAAATATATTTCCTTATGGTTTATATATTTTAAAATACATTTTATGTGTTAATATGTTCCAATATTTATATATAAAATTAAATTTTGATATATAAATATATACAAATATGTATATATATACAAATATTTAATTTTAAATATCACTAAAAAAAATTGAACACCATAATATCTATATGAAAGTAAGTATTTGGAATAAATTCCATCTCCAGAAAAATATAATAATACCCTGTTAAACTAAGCTAAAATTTCATCAAATGTTCCAAAATTGGGGCATGCCAATATAAGACTCAATTTTAGAGGCCCTCTAAGCCTTTTTGAACTTAAAAAAATAGTAAGAACGATCCCTTAGGTCAATATGGTGTAAACCTCATTGTATTATTTAAGTTTATATCTCATAGAGTAAAAAAGGGCACTCAGATTAAAAGTTATGGTTGTTTGAAGTTCAATTAATGTTTACTAATTATCTTAATATATTAATTAATTAATTAATTTTTTCTATCACCAAATTGTTATTAAATATCTATTTCTGAAAACTAATTTAAAAATTATTAATTAACATAGAATTTTAATTATCTTTAAAACCATTTTAAGCTAAACATATAATATTTTAAGTGTAAATACATATTTATTATTTTATAAATCATTTTAATGAAAGTAAATTTCATATATTTCAATATAAATATATTTATACTTTTAAATGTTGTTTTTAAGAATTTATAAAAAAAATATGATTGTGAGATTTTATTAGTACTTAGAAAATTATTGACAAAGGGTGTCTTTATCAGTGCTAAAAAAACACTGATAAAGGATAAGAAAAGATCTAATAAAGTGACCTTTATCAGCATTAAAAAAGTGATGATACAATCTATTATTTATTTATGATTTTTTTGATGATGATAATGGACTCATTTATCAATGGTTTTAGATAGTACTAATAAAAGTACCCCCTTTATAAATGATTTTTTTCTTAGCACTGATAAGTGGTAGCACTTAATATAGAAAAATATGTAGTAATGACCACTAAAATGTTCGCTCTTTCATGGTGTGATCTCATGTATCTTGTACCAATGGAATAAAGTGAACACTGGCTATGGGTTACAGGAGTCATGTTGTTATAATCCTTTTCTCATCTGAGATATTTTGATGGTAAAAATACCGATATGCAGATAGATGATCCCTTTCCATTATAAGTGTGTGACATACCAACTCAATTCGATCCAACATGTATTGAATCTTGACTTCATACCTATATGGTTGAAATAAAATTCCGAAGGAGGATCCCTGTTCTAATATAGGAATAAAAACCCCACCTTGAAATGATGAGAGAAACCCATTCCATGCCACACTAATTGATCTGGGAAAAGGTTCTCATCCTCCAAAACTATTCTCATCGTGTGACCTAGTCTCATCCCTTTAATATAGTAAAATTCACTCTTCATAAGGGGTTATACTCATAAAGGACTACTTATATTTTTCAATCTTAATCTCATAATGCTCGATGAACACACTCATAGCCTGCCTTCGATCTTGTAAAGATAAAATATAAATCTACCTATCTTAACTTGAAAATAGACTTAGATTTCATCATATCATACATGAAACACAATCTACAATGAGACTCATGGATCTAGAAAAAAGTTTGTTTTAAGTATTAAATATTGGTCTTGAATCGTGTGTCTCGATATCTGGTGGGAGAACCCTTCCCCCCCAAACAGAACTACCGAAGTAATTTGAAGCAAGAAGGGAATGGAAATATAAATCATACCCAGACACAATTAACCAACCTCCATGCTGGAAAACCATCCTCATAGAAGATTCATCTTAACTCATGGGATTGTGTGAACCAACAAGAATTTGACTATCATCCTTAAATGGTTCTTTGAAAAGGCTATCTCTGGTGTGAGAAACGTACTCCCCACTTTCTAATGAGAAATCTAGATTATAATTATAGAGAATAACCCATATAGTTTACAAAACCACACTAGTAAAATAAAAAATATTTCATGATGACATGGAAAAAGTTAAAACACCACAAGAGTTTTTGGATTTTCATTAGCAACCTCTATCCTCACCCTCATCCAAGGCATAAGCTCCATAATTACTAGTAGATAACGTAAGATTCACATGATCCTTCCTCCCAAAACTCTACACCACAAATGTGAGAATTCACTATTCATACCATTATATTCAATAGACTCACATCCTAATTCAATGATATCCCGTTAGGGTTATGTTCACTAATTTTTTAAAGCTATCAAGAAGAACACCAGTCACAACAACCACCTCATAGAACTAATCAATTCCATTCCACTTCTCATCAGGTGACCCAATCCACCACTATATGAAGCAAACAGTCTTTACTATTCAGATAACCCTACTTTGTTTTCTCCAAACACAAATAAAGAACCTACCTGAGTGACCAAAAACCAAATATCCAAATTTCAAACTTCAAGAACCCTAATTCATGATGGGCTTTATAATGCCCCAACCCAATTCACTTAGTCTAGGCCGGATGCAAGTCTCGCTATATGTAAGAGTTTTTTGACTAGAGGAAATGGTCAAAGGGTGTGATGGAGAGACTATAACCTTAGTAATAATATCCATACAAGATAAACCCAAATAAAATATAACAAACCAGAATATAAAAAAGAAGATAAACATAGTGAAATAATTTTTTAACTATTTAATTAATGTAAAATCAACCAATATTCTAATGTGGAAATCTAAACTAGAGAATAAAAATTATAATAGATAAATAATGAAAATAATGTAGAAATCGTTCAGCATGTATCTCAGTATTTCCACCAACCTAATACTCATCATCTTTGTGATTTTTTCACAACCCCATTGACTTTACCTGAAACCTTGATCATGGAGTCAATATGTGCATCAGGATGCCTGTGTAGGGTGTGAGTAATTAAACCTAGTAGGAAAACAACTTTTCATCCTTAAAAAGAGTTCACAATTATAATAGTTTTATTACACAAAAAATGTGAATGCACATGTAAGAAATAACAATATATTTTAAGCATTCTTGTGATAAACAATCTACCACGATCCCCAATAATACTTTATTTAGATCAATATGAGATATATTATTGTAAATTATGTTAGGAGTGATCAAGAACTAGCCACAATACTAGTGAACATGTATCATAATAGTCAAAAGTCATCAAGTTATATCAGTTCACAGGGTTATTGCATTCTGTCTCCATTTTGGATTCATAGGTCAGGACTCAAGTTTATCAAATACTATTTATACCTAAGGTCAGACTACATGGCTGTCAAACCCTTATTTCTAATTCCACAGGTCTAGCCTCATGGTCATCAGGCCCTTACCCTTTGTTTCGGTCCATCTTTATCATCATCACTTTTTGTGTGAACTCCCCCTCTTATGGATAATCATATCATAAGGGTGAATTTACTTTAAATACCAGTATCAACACCTTTAAGGGAATGATAATCACACATAACACTATAGAACATATATTGGTACACATAACATGTCATCACGAGAATCAATATAAATATTCCAGTACATGATATCGATATCAATCATGGATTAACAAGATATATTAGGATACTAATAGAATCAAGGATCTTATATTTGTCTCACAGTTACACACACACACATGAGATCAAAATCAAGCATGGTCAATCAAGCCCTGCCAAATAAAGTATCATATCATGGTAAAAATAGTTTACAAGTTCTCTAAATGATAAGGGAATTCCTACCATAGGCTTTTTGATGTCAATTTCAGGGTTCATCAAGAGTTTCATCACCCTAACCACATTTTTACACCGACTAGAACAAGCCCCTATGCTAGTATATTCCTTAAATTAGTTTCAGAATTACATGAAAAGGGTTTCTAAATGAGATCATGAAAGAAAAACAAACCAAAGTGTATAATCAATACTTACCCAATGTTCAACACTATCAATGAAAAAACTCAAGTATCATTAAAGGACGGAGAAATTCAATGCAAGAACATGCCTCAATATAAAAATTCTTTATTTTTATAGTCGGGTTGAGAAAGAGAGCTAAGAGGTTTATGGTTATCTAAGGCAGGAAACTTTTCATAAGAAAACTGATCCAAGATTACTTTAGGTTCCTCAAAGTGAGGAGTATGGATATATTAATTGAGGAATGAATCAAATTAAAATTTCCTTTAAGAACCATTAGAAACATCACACATGTTTTCCCCTATGAAATTCCCCATATCCCGAAAGAATAGTGGTTATTTCATCCATTTTAATTCTAGACCAACTGTCACCATGACCGTAGTGGTATCAAGTACAATAGTCTTGATAGTTTGACATGAATACACCTATGGTGTATTATTGAGATCCTAATTATTTGACCTCACCACATAATACACCATGTTCATGGTGAAATTCTATAGTCATGGAGCACATGATATCCCCCAACACTCCATTCTCATAGACACACCCTCACCTGTCTATTTGCATTGCCCGTTTTATATTAGGCTCACTAGGGACCATCAATACATAGATGTGGTGTGTCCTAGGTAGAATAAAAAAGGATCCAAAATACCGAAAATCTACTAAAATATTCACAAGGTTCCACCCAAGCATGGATCAACAAAAAAACATAAAGTAAAAGATAGAAATAAGAATTATTATACTTGATTTTTTGAGCATTTACATTCTCCAATATAAGAATATATCATCCTCAAGAAGCATATATAATGGTCCTTCTTGAACAAGTTTGGCTATAGAGCTCATACATCAGATTCTCACTCCGAATTCTCTTTTTATAAACATCGATACTACTATAGGACTCAGATGACTAGAGCTATCTTTCCTCAAAACTCTTTCTCACTTAAGTCTAAGATCTACACTGGGAGCTCAAGAAATGATGCATCATGATAGATCTCAACATCATTATAGTCGACCACATGTCCATGATCTATCATGTAACACTGAATATAAGACACATGGAACACATCATGCACACCTTGGTAATGTGAAAGAAGATTGAAATGGTAATCCAGGGATATGATATGCTCAGTATTCTTGAACAGTCTAATGAATCACATTGATAGATTATATTTCCTCTACAACCAACAACGTCTAAATTGGGAGTCACCTACAAGAATACTCTTGCACTAATACAAAACTCCATGGGTCAACTAATCTAATTAGTATATAATCATTACCTATTCTGAGTAGTGGTTGAACAAATCCTAATTAGCTACACTCACATGGAGGTATCCTGCATAGTGATCAGTCCCAAATTTACTATCTCACCATCCTGATGCCAACATAGTAGTGAATGAAACAACTAACCATAAAGAGACTAAAAAAATAGCCATATGAATTAGAGCCTAGAATCTATTTCTTTACACAAATTCAGAAAATTTTAGGTGATCATCCAATGATCCATAGGAATACATAATGAATACCCATAACATATCCTCCAATACGTGGTTAATCTTCTATGACTGTCTATTAGTTTGTGGATGATACACTGCAATGAGTTTTAGTTGATTACCCAAACCCTTTTCCTAGCCTTTGCAAAACCATGATATTAAATATTAATCCCTTTATAACATGATGTTGGAGTTAACCCCATGTAGTCATAAAATTTATCATACATACACCTTTCCCAGCTCATCTACTAAATATGTCTCATGAATCTGTACAAAATGAGCCACCTTAGTCTACTAGTAGACTATCAACCAAATAAAATCATTACTATTTTGGGTCCTAGGTAACCCCATTATGAATTCCATCATCACATTATTCCACTTTCAGATGGTAATTGGATGTGGCTGAATCAAACCATTAGGATGATGCTACTAAGCCTTTACCCTCTGGTAGGTAAGGCATCCTAAATCAAAACCCATGATGTACCTCTTCATACTAGCCCCACGAAATGATGTCATATGTTATGATATATATTTATCAACCTTGGATACACTGCAAATTTTAAAGAATAAAATTCTATAATCATCTCCTCTTCGAAGGAAACTATAAAAAATACTCTCTTATGTAAATATATCACATTATCATCATTAAATTCCACCATGTAATAGAATCATCCCCTATCAAGAATTCTCACATCACAATGAATTTGGGATTTAACTCGTGGATTACTTTTACATAATCCCAAAAATTTGACCTGATCACTAAATGTTAACATGTCAACAATCCATGATCCTTATATGCATCCACTAGTCACTCCACCATAAAACTAATAAGACACCATTCCTCCCATGAAGTCCTCTCTCCAAGCTCTTATGTCTCTAGAAGTTTCTTGGTATGTGCACCTACAACAACATTACCAATACCTAGAGTGTAAACTATATTAAGGTAAAATTTCAATAGATAATCCACCCAATTCCTCTACCTCATATTGAGATAATACTATGAGGAGGTTCATAAAAATATATTATGGTCTATGTATATAAAAAACCTCTTACTGAAGAGATATTTCCACCAATACTTCAAGGTGTAGACCAAAACTACTAACTCTAGTTCACGAATTGGGTATTTAGACTCATGGGTTCATAGTTGATGTTTCTCATAGGAGAATACCATATCTTTAAAAATTAATGAATATCCTAACCCAAAACCATAGACATCATAGTATAATGTGTAACTGATTCTAAGCTCTGGAAGAATCGAAACTAGAGTTGTCATCAACCTTATCTTTAACTTTAGGAAAGCCTCATCACACTGATGAGTCCACTAAAACTTATCCCTTTTGTTGATAAGACCCATCATAGATGATGTTAAGTGGGATAATTCATACATGAACCATTGATAGTATCCATCCAACTATAGGAAACTTTTGATCTCAAAAACATTTTGAGGGCGAGGACAAGACATGACTGCTTCCACATTTTCCAAGTACACCAGAATTACTAACTCAAAGATCACATAACCAAGAAAAAATACCATCCAGATCTATAATATACACTTATAAATCTTGGAAAAAAGTTAATGATTATTGATTTTACTCAATATAGTCTCAAATTATCTCAAATGTAACTCAGAGTTCTATGAGTATACGAGGATATCATGAAAACAATACCACAATGAAAGACCTGGGACATGGGTGGAAGATATTTTTCATGAGAGTCATGATCAAAGATGAGGTATTAATAAAATATAAAGTCATGTAAATTTACTCATAAAATTTATATCTACTATTGAATTCCATCTTTGGGATATCCTCCTCTCTAACCCACAATTGATGGTATCAAGAATGAAGATCAATTTTGGAGAACCACAGAGCTCCCCCTAACTGATTTAAGTGATCATTAACCCTACATAACTGATACAAAATTTTCACCGTTACCTAATTCAGATTATTATATTCCACATATATCTTTGAACTAAAATAGACCTTCTTGTAAAAAAATATAGGATCACCCCATATAGATGTGCTCATCTAATGAAACCCTTTATATGAAGGTCCTCAAGATGAATCTTAACCTCCATCAAATCAGTAGGTTCCTTATGATAAGGAGGAATTGAAATAGGATATGCACCAGGAATGATTTTTATCTTGAACTCTAATTCTAATTTAGGAGGAAAACCTAATAATTAATTTTGGAAAACATCCTTAAAGAGTTCCTCAATAGGAGGAAAAGAGGAGGACCCAACACTTGGTTCCACTATGAGAGAAAAATCTCGTACGTGAATTGTGATGGTACTAATCTAGATCAAATCTAGTCCTAGTGTACTAGATTCAACATCCCAATCAATAGTAATTATAAAACTCTATAAATTTAGTAAAATAAAGGATACCTTCCTTTGATAACAGTTCATGCAAGCAAAACATCCGGTCCTCCAATCCATCCCAAATATCACTTTACGACAACCCATATTTTATTACACCTTAATTCACGATTGATTATATAAAGATACACTTAATACAACCCTAGAAGATATTGAAACCTAATTTGTTTGGGGAATTAGGTATATAGAACATTAAATTGAAACATGGTTAAAATATAATTATTTAAAAACATCAAAACATTCCCTGGATCTTCTAAAACTGCATGGGATAACCTGGGGAATTACATAAGAAATGAGCAAGTTATATAGTATATTAAGGGAATAAAAGAGAATATAAAATGGTAAATTAGTATATTTGATCTAAGAGTTACATCATGGCAACATAAGCGGGGAAATAATAATAATCATGAAAAATGTGGCATGATTTACATGATAACATAAAGGCAGCATGGGAATGTGAAAAAACTATAAAACATGACATCGTAATCATAAATAAATGATAACCACCAATAAAACATAACATAGTATTATAAGGATAACCTCACATTCCTCATACAAGGAATCTCATTAAATAAAAACATTACTTAATGCTTTGAAGGGCTATATAATTTTGGGCCCACCCGTTACTTTTACACCATGTACATGCATAAGTGTGCCACATAGATAATTTGAAAAAAGGATTAATTTTATAAATTTTAACTCCCTGATTAAAGAGTGTAGGTTACATATATTTAAACCCCAATATATTAATAGTAGTTACAACTAGGTGAATACCCTTGAGTGGAAATGGATATGGGTATTCACTACACAAATATTTGGTATGAAAAATCGTAAGATAAATTTTGGAAGAGTAATGGGTGTGAATAAAGGATTATAGAAGGGGTGAATGATATATAAAGTGGTCTCTAATTACTTGGAAATCATAAGTAAATTAATAGTTATGTGTGAATACAATTTCCAACATGAACAATTTTGAATCAAAAGGCATAATATAAATAAGGTTCTTGAATAAAGAGAAGAATATACCTTACAATGAGAGGGTGATTCTTAAAGTTTGGGGGAATATTATTAAGATATTGAGGTCACATTTAGGGAAATATATAGCGGTAATATTAGATTCAGTTCTTTATATAAGATTTTTTTGGTGAAGTGTAATGAGAGGTTGGGTGGGTTTATAAAGCAAAAGAGAGGAGAATTCTTTATCAATTTCATAACTTAGGTTTTGGATTCTATATGATAAAGAAATAAAAACCATATAAATTCCCATTATTTTACCAAATAAGAGTTTTTTAATTATTTTATAAGGCTAATAACATAAATAATTAAATTAATACCCTCGGTGATACAGAAGTGATTCATGTTTATAAATAATCGATTTTAAAAACTTAAAAAATAATATAGGTTTTGGAGGATTGATTATGGATTTATAAAATTAATAAAAAACTTCAAGAACACGTTATTTTAAATTTGAAACATATATTTGGTTATGATTACATTTTATGGCATATACTTTATCAGTTTTGGGTCATTATGATGTTATAATACACACAATATATTTATACTGTATTTAATTTTTACCCAAAAATTAACTATCTAAGAAAATTATGAAAAATTAACTATTGGATAATTTTGATTTGATAAATTCAAAATAATATTTATTTTATCAAATTAATCCTCTAAATATGGTTATTTACTCTTTTAAATAAAAAATATCTATTTGTTGAAAATACTGGGTTTTTAACAACAGTTTTATGACCCTTATAAAAATTTCATTTGAATTCATAAAATTATATTATCCTTTATATTTAAGAAATAATATTAAATAATAATATTATATTAAAATTTCATTTATTTCAAAAATTCTTGAATTCATCAAAAATAACATCTTGATTAAAACTATCTATTTCTCAAAAATATATTTTGTGTTTCACCATTTCAAAATATAATTTTTATCAAAATAATTATTAAATAATTTAAAAGGTAATAATAAATAGGAATAAATATAATCATTATTTTATTAAAAATAAAATACATACAAATTCATACTGTTAGGGTTTAGATACACATGCCATTATTACACTAGCAAAATTTCTATGGGTAAGGTGTGTGATGATGATATTTTATTATAGTGGTTTAACATACATAGTTTGGGACATGATCTTAATTATATTAAACTTATCACATAAATGGTTTTATTCATGATTTAGTTGAGGACTATCATCTTAGGATTGTTCAAGGTAAATGACCAGTGATGTTATCTTCCTCGTAAGCTCTGATAAATGGGTTCGTAGTGTACGATCCTACTGTTTGAGGCCATCACTTCTTTTGTACATGAGAATTTTATTTATCATAACACAATATATATACTAATCATGATATCACTATGTAACAACTATAATATCAACCTTAATGACACTTAATGGTCTTTTAAATTTTACAACCCATATAACGGTCCAAAATAACCAAATTAGTGCATGTGTTTTCTATAACTTCATTTCCTAATAAATCATTTATTCATTAAAAAATGGAATATGATTTATAAAAGGTTATGTTTTTACACACATAAAAACTATTTATTTTAAGGATCATAAAATCTCATATATGTTTATAGACATGAATAACTACTTAAAACTCTTTACATCTCTAGAGATAATCAACTTTCTTCCCCTAGGGTGTGTTTAGAGAAAGAAAACCAGAAAACAACTTAATTGGTAAGTCAAGAAAAACAAAAACTTGATTAGATATAGAGGAATATAAAGCCTTAGTATTGAAAATAGTGGTAGAAAGAGAATATATTATCAAAACCATACCTCAAATGGTTGATAGTCCCTCTCCATAGATAGCCAGATGCTAATCTATCACATACACTCAGACTCGCTCAGATCCATGGACCTGACCCCATGGTGAATGACTTGACTGAGTCAATATCATCTAAGGATTTTGAACCTACTGTTGAGGACCTCAACTGGTTTCTTAAGCTACAGATCCTATCAGTCCTTCGCCCCTATGGAAACCTAACCATAAAACATTAGAGAAGTATTGTTATAGATACCCAACATTTTCACCACTGTAATCTTGCAGTGTGTATTCAATGTATTCAGTGGTTGTTTAAAATCAATAAAAATATTATTTCCAGCTAGTTGGGAAGAACCTTAGGTTATGTTTGACCTCCCCATAGTAGATGCACTGTGGAACTCCTCTTGAGGGGGATAAAGTAGCTATACTCTACTGAACCTATCTACTACCACCCCGCTTCACATTGTTTCCTTTCTATTCTTACTTCCATATGTGGCACTCAAAATGATAGTGGGAGGTTGACCTAGTTGAGTATTGAATGATGGAAGTAGACCAACTATCTGATCCACCTATAGGCCATTCTCAGTAGTCAAGGCCTTGTGTATAACCACCACGATTTTCAATAGGTAAAATTTCCTAATACGAAATCTGATATGGGGATGAAGACCAGTATAAAACTTCCCAGACTTCTATGCCTCATTTTTTTCCAAGAGTTGAGAAAAATGATGCATTTTGGTGAAACGAGTGGAGAACATAAATATCTTCATGGATCTCTACTGAAACTCCATGAATTTATAAACATGATCTAGTATCAGTGTGTTAGAAAATAATTCTTTCAAGAACAGGTTATTTAAGACCTCCCAAGAAATACCCTCATGTATTCTTTCTTTCCCCAAAACACCCCACAATGTCATAGTAGTTCTTTGCAGAATAAATTACACTTGATTGACCCAATTATCCTCTGGGGGATCAACCAAGTTAAACATTACCTCAATGATTTCTATCCATTATTTATCATCCTATGGTCCTACAGTTCCCTAGAAGGCCAGCAGATGATAGAGTTGAAAGTCACGGGAAGAGTCAACCATGGTCCTTTGTACCCCTATTCACTGGGCATGTAAAATCTAGAAGCATATGAGCTAGAGTGGCTCTAAAATTGGATCCACTAAAGTACATGTTTTAACATGCTCAGGTGCATCCACTTGAATAGATTTTTGTGGAACTGGATCAATCAACCTAACTAGATCTTTCTATCCTGTTTCATCAAGAATTCTCGTCAGAAATCTTAAAGGAATCATTTTCTGAAATTCAAAATTAAGGTTTAGGTCACCAAGAATAGTTTTCTTAAGAGAAAAATAAAAAACAACTTAAGGATAAAATTATTATAAAGGAAGATAAATCATTGGAGATACCCCCACACAAGGTATAACCCTCCTAGTTATATCCTATTCTCAATCCTAATCCTATGTACCTACATGATAGTCACAATCATTTATATATAAAACATAATAGTATGAAAAATTTCAAAAAACCAATTTCCAAATGATATATCACATTAGTAAACATAGGTATACTATTCAACCATCAGTATAGATCAATAAATTAAATTAATGTTCAAGTATGGAACACAAAAATGTCATATATAAATGACATGTGGTTCTACACCCATACTCATGATAAATTCATTCATGCCAACTACATAAAACTGTGACATAAACACTATCACCAGCAACTTGGAGGTCCATTACACACAAGCTATCCAGACACACAGAAAACCTCTACCTGAGTTCCACACAAACTTTCTCCGTAATACCATCGCATATAATAAAAAAGAAGAAAAATAAAGGTAACTAATCCTCTTAAATCATTTTTTAACTCCCTGACCTAAATCACCATGTCTGAGTAAGAGTTCTAGATGACCTCATGCATGCCTTTCTACATGCAGATTCTTCCAACTATTAGTGAGGGTCTAAAAGTTTAGTGCCGAGATTATTCCACCGAGATTATTCCCTCAGTAATCATAAAAATACATGATAAACCCAAAAAAAATATAATAACTAAGAATATAAAAGTGGAAGATAAATTGAACATAATCTAATAAGAAATGTTACCATGTCATACTTATAAAACAAAAAAGGCTCCCGATATGTAAATAAAAACCATATAACATAAATTGTAACTGTTAAATAAATAAAACACTATAGAAATCCTCTTGTTTCTATAATCGTACCACTACAAACTCTATACTCTCAAAATCAGCAATCTGTCATGAGACCCTTGACCTTACCCTAATCCTTGATTGTAAACTTTTCATGAACATCATGATTCTTTTTCATGGTGTGAGTAATTAATCCGTATATGTCACCACCAATTCATATTTAACTTGAGTGCACAAGTATAACATGTGTATACCATGAGAAATGTAAATTTACAAGAAAGTAATTACAACATATGTCAAGCATTCATGTGTTTTAAAAGCTACCAAAATCCCCAACCATACCTGTTTAGACCCCATGATGAAAGGATAGATACAAAGAATGTCTGGAGTGATCAATAACTATCCACAAGGATGGTGAACGTGTCTCTTGGTAGTCACAAGGCATCAATTTGGATGTGGTCACAAGGTAGTCACATCCTACCTCCATTATGAGTTAGGCCCCATGAACTTCCAACCCCATATTCATGAGAGGATATTCCTTAAGGCTATCATATCCCATCTATGCCTTCAGTTAGGTAACAAGGCTGTTATACCCTGGATACTATTGCCTCATTTATATCCTTAATACCATAATTCCCTTACTCTATGTTTAGTTATATCATTATCATCATTGCATGTTGTGTGTACTCTCCCTATAAGGTATAATCATATCATGATGGTCCAACTATTCCAAATACTAGTATAAACACATCTAAAGGCTTGATAATCATACATAACTAGGTAGATCATATAGAGGCATCACATAGAATGTCCTGATAAGAATTAGTACATATATAAAAGTACACAAGATCAACATAAAACATGGTTTAACAAGATACATATTCATAATAATGGAATCAAGTATCATATATTTGTCTTATTGTTACCCACACACACACACCTAAAATAACTATCAAGAATAATCATTCAAGCTAAACCAACACAAGTATCATATCTATGAAATAATAGTATACAAGTTCCCTAAATGATAAGGAAATTCCTACCTTAATCTTCTTAAAATCAATGTCTTTTCCGTCAAGAGTGTGGTCACCTAAACCATGTTTTCACACCAACTGGAATGACCCTCATGCCAATAAATTCATAGAACCATTTCCAAATGTACATGAAAGGGGTTATATATTGAGATTGAGATATAGGGACTTGTAAAAATAACGACTTTAATGTCGAAGATATGGAATCCGTTTTTTACAAATCGATGAAAAAGGTAGCTACGATAATTTTTTGGATATGGTTATAACATAAACAAATTCCAAAAACCAAACCTTGGTTTATCTACGGTTTGAGTTATTCTAAAAAACTGACACTGTAAATGAAAAAAATTTGGCAATGGTTTTAAGTAAAACCAACACCATAATTAATTTTTTTTGGAGTGGATTTTTAATAAAACACACGCCCTAAATTAAAAAATAAACTTTTGTGTCAGTTTTTCTAATAACCAATGCTGAAAAGTTTTTAAAAATCATATGGGATTAAAAACACCTCATTTTTTTTCAAACGTTGAAACCCTCCCTCACTCACGACGAATTCGAAAACGACGACCCAGTGATCCCAATGACGATTATTAATTATTTTCCTGAATATTTATCATTTCTTCATGATCAATTGTTTGATTCTTTATTCACTATCATTATTTAATAATCTAAAGATATATTTTTCTTCGCAATCCATTTTCCATTGGACCATCATCTGCAATATTATTTTCTTTCTTTGTTCTTATTTTTTGTTCATTTCTACAAAAATTAGTTAGATATTTTAGTGATTGTTGTCCCAATTAATTTGAGGGAGCAAGTTGAAATTAGGGATCTATTTTCCTTGGTGAAATCACAATTTTGTATGTCTTTTTTAATTTTAAAATAAAAATATTTATCATTTATTTTTTTTGAGTTATTGTTTCAATTATTTGTATGAAGTTGATTTTTATTTATAAATTTTGTTCATAAAGCTTGTTTATTTTGATAAATTTTTTATTTGATGAAATTATAAAATGTCCGTGATGATGTATATTTATTAATGTTTTTGTGAAGAAATGATATGAAAAATATGTTTCTTTCATATTTTTGTTTTGACATTGTGGTGTGTGTTAAATATTGATTAATGTTTTGATGAAACATTTATTATAAAGTGGTTGAACTTGATCTATTATGATGATATGATAGAAGAGGTTATGGGTAATTGTACTATTTAATTATATTAGATATATAGGACAAGTGGATGTTAGTCAGCCGATGATGATGATGAATGTAGATGAATTTATAATAGGAAAAAGAAAAAAATAGTGGCAGTTGAATAAATTCACCTAAATAATGTGTTTTGAAGTAGAATTTGTGTTTTTTTGAGATTTTCTTAATAATGATGATATGAATAGTTGGAATGAAATGTTTAAATGATCACGTGACTTGAGAAATAATATTATGATAATTTTTTATGAGTGGTCAATGTGATTTTATATGATTATATGGTAAATTATTTTTTTGAAAAGGTTATTTAATCATTGATATAAAATTGTTATTTGAATATAGTTTGATATTATTATTTGAGAAATATCACTACATATATGTTATTGATGTAATTATTTTTCTCTATCACATTGATGTTATATTTTTATATTTATGTGGTATAAAGGAATGTTGTATTCTTCTAGGGATTTTATATTCCTTGTTGACGGTGTTGTGAAAACAAAGAATTTATAATTTGATTAGCAATCTTTTTTATTGAATGTGTTTTTTTAATATATCTATTCCTATACATATATTTTTAAATTTTATATATTTTAATATATTCACCGACCATATTGCGATATCATGTATTGAATGGATTGTAATTGTTTAAATTTATGAAGAACCACTAGTGAATATGAAAAATGAGTAGATGAATTCTTGGAATTTGATAAATGAAATATTTAAGACATTGATTTGATTTTCTATCCTTGTGTGAAGTGTTTGAATATGAGAAAGTTAAACTCTAGAGAAATCAAGGATCATCCCATTTTCTATGGTTTTAGCCATAATTATACAAGTTGGATCTTGAATGGTGGAGGAACTTAAGATTCAACATCTAATGTTGATAAAAATATTCATAAGGAGGTATAGGATCATATTAAATATTTAATTCATGATTTAGGTGTTGAAGCCATCGAAAAAACAACAACTGTTGAATGATTGTTTAGAGATTCTGAGAAACCATTATTCCCATGTTGTAGTAAATATATAGTGTTACTGATAGTTTTTTTGATTAGTTAACTTGAAAGCAATTAATGGGTGGAGTGATAAAAGTTTATCTATCTTACTTGAGATTTTAAAAAAGATAATTCTAGAAGGCAACATGCTTCCAGATTATAATTATGATGAAAAGAAAATATTATTCCCAGTGGGATTGGGGTATAAAATGATATATTCTTTCCCTAATGATTGTGTGTATTATAGGAAAGAATATAAATATTTATCAAGATGTCCTATATGTGGGACATCATGCTATAAGATAAATGATAACATCAACTCAGATTCATTATTTGGTACTATCATCTAACCACACGAAAAATAAATTTTGTACTTCTAATTATGTCATACAATAATTTTTTCAAAAAATTGTGATAATTCAAGTGTGATTCATTCTTATGTAACAGAATCAAATCTCATGCTAAAAAATTTTGGTACCTTCCAATAATTCCTCATTTGAAGCATCTATTTTCAAATGCAATTAACGTAAAAAGGTTAATATGGAATTCATATGAGAATATCTCTAATTCTAACTTACTTCACCCTAATAATACACTATAATGTAAGAGATTTGATAAACAATTTCAAGATTTTGGAAGTGAAGTTAGAAATCTCAGAATGGGATTGTGTACTGATGGAATGAATACATATTAGAGCCTAAGTAACCATCATAGTTCATGACATATTTTTTTGGTAGTTTACAACTTGTACCCATATCTATGTATGAAGAAAAAATATTTTATGATGAGCCTGATTATTTCTAGACCACAACAATTGGGAAATGATATTGATGTGTATCTTTCACCGTTGATTGATGTTTTGAAACTTCTATTGGACATAAGTGTTAAAGTTTTCAATGCATACAAGAAAGAGTATTATCTTTTGTGTTCTATGGAAATGTTCACTATAAACTATTTTTCTAAATATGGAAAATTATCTAGATATAGTGTTAAGTGACATAAAGTATGTCCAATTTATAAAAAAGATACTTCATATTATCTATTGAAAAATGGAAGAAAGATAGTGTACATGGGACATCAATGACTTTTGTGATCTGATCATCCTTTTCATAGATTGAAAAAACTTGACAATTGTCAGTTAAAGAATATTATGACAGGGAGAAGAATATTGATTTTACATTTGGAATGAAAATAAGTTTTGGTATTCAAAAAAATATCTGGTTGAAATAGTCTATATTTTATGAACTACCCTATTGATGTTTTTTAGAGATAAAACATAACATTGAAGTTATGCATGTTGATAAAAACATATGTGATATTTTGATTGGAACTTTGTTAGAAATAAAAGGAAATAAAAATATGGATTGCATGCCAGATTGGACTTGATATCAATGGGAATACATTTGGAGTTAGGTCCCACTATAAAATAAAATAGAACATATTTGCCTCTGTCTTGTCACACATTAACCAAGATTGAAAAGATGAATTTTTGTCGGTGTCTTCATGGTATTAAAGTACCCAGTGGTTATTATTAAAATGTTAATAATTTGGTGTCATTGAAGTATTTTACATTAATAGGTATAAAATCTCATGATTATCATGTATTGATGCAATAACTTATACTAGTTGGACTATGTGGTATATTTCCAACTACTTCTAGAAAGACTATGATCAGGTTTTGTAATTTTTCAAATCCTTTTGTAGGAAAGATATTGATTCAAATTTATTATATGTGTTGGTGATTGGAGCTTCTCTTATTCTTTGTTAACTTGAAATGTATTTACCACCTATGTTTTTTGATATAATGGTTCATCTGGTGATTCATTTGGTGTGTGAGATAAGAATATGTTGGCCTATTTATTTACGATGGATGTATCCTTTTGAAAGATTGATGAAAATTTTAAAGGGATATGTTAAAAATACTTACAGACTAGAGGCCTCTATTGTTAAAAAATATGTATTATAAGAGGTGATTGAGTTCTATACTGATTATTTGTAATAAGTGGAGCATATTGGTCTCCCTATATCTGGACATACGACAATTTATAGTGAAGGTAGAGGGATTCGAGGCTTAAAGGTAACGTTCAATCCACATGATGATGTGATGCAATCACATTTATACATTTTAAACAACATAGATTAAGTTCAATCATATATATAATCACATATTTCTGAATTAAAGTTATGATATCTGAAAAGAAATGAAAAGTGGTAGATGATTGAGCATTAATGACATTTTTTTCATGGTTTAGAGAGAAATTCCCCACAGATATTTCTACATCAAAAACATTGAAGTGGTAAGAGGATGGAACATCTCTTAATTTGATCACATGGTCAGGTTTTGATATTAATGGGTACAAATTTTACACAAAAAATTTATATGACAAGAGAACCCTTCTAATAGTGGTGTAATGATCTTCACTAAATCACTTCAGTTTTGAGTGTGAAAGATAACAACAAAATTTCTGCATCATTTCTATATTTTGGAGTTCTTGAAGACATATGTAAAATTGATTATATTAAATTCTGTGTCCCTATGTTTAAGTGTAATTGGGTTGCAAGTAATAGTGGTGTGAAACATGATGAATATTTGTTTAAATCGGTTGATTTGAAAAATATTAATTTCAATGAGGAACCATTTATCCTAGACACACATGAAAAAAATATTTTATGTCATTGATCTATTGAATGATAAATGGTCTATAAGTTTTCAAGGAAAAATAATCAATTTGGCTGTTGATGATGATGTTATAGATTTATATGATGCTTCTTCATCTATTACAAAATTTCTGGATAAAAATGACTATACTGCAGACATAGTGCATGTAGTATAAAATGATCATGTTGAAGGGATATGGGAAATAATAAATTACTCTGTAAATTAATCTGGTAATTATTTACATTATTTTATCTTTTTAAATTTACATTTATAAAAACTATATTATTTAATAACTATTCGATATTTAAATTTATAAATGTTTCTATCATTTTAGAAGTAATGTATACATTTAATAACTTACCTTTTATATATTTTTTGGGTTCTTTAACTTACCCAAGTGTGCCCTTTTTTTACTTTCATATTTCTGTTTCTCTATTTTATAATTATTCAATTGGCTAATTATATACAGGTTCACAAAAAATTCATTACAATTGTCGGTTTCAATGATGGATAATGATATAGAGATAGAGGGTCATGTACTGAGGTATTTTCCTTTTTTCATATTATTAAATATACATTAATATAATTATTTAATAAAAAAACTTCTAATTTACAAAAAAATAATTGCAGGACTACTAATGATACCTCAACGGTGGAGTCCTCTTCTTTTACTATTACAAAGAATAGTTCTCGAGTTGGTAAATGTGGCATTACACGTTTACCAAAACTGTAACTTGCTTGTGGAGATGAGTGATTTCATATTACTTTTGATTACAATAATAATGAAAATTGGCCAAATGCAACACAATTTATCATCTATATCTCCATACAGAGCTGTTACAGGATTAACATATTATATCTTGATTGGAAGGCCATCGACAAGATGGAGAAAGATCAGCTTTGGGAGGCCGTAATAGTATAATATATTAATTGATTTATTTTTTAACTATTTTTAGAATATGATATATTTTAAATGGATAATTTTTATTTTATTCAATTATATATGAAATTTATTTTTTTTTTTAAATAAATTAAGAAAAGATGTGTTACTTTGGAGGTAGTTAGATAGTGATATTTGAAAATGAATTTGACAAAAAATTATGTGTTTAGAAAAAGAAAAAATAAAAACCCATGCCTCAGGTATGAGTTTATAGATGCAAATACGTGGAAGAATTTTTTTTCTGGCCGACATGATGAAGACTTTATGGTATGAAAAGTATATTATATTGTAAAATTATATATATATATATATATATACCTATTTAATTATTAATTTACTTTTCCTATAACATGACTACATGAAATCCCATCAAGAAATCTAGTTACAGAATGTATACCCTCACACTTTATAACATGGAGGGTATCATTTTTTAGAGTAAAAAATGATTGAGGAAAATTTTTATGCACTAAGGTTGCACTCCACTAGTGGTTCTGATGAGGTCCAGTTCTGTCCTCCATCTCCCCCAACTCCCCATAAAAATTAGAAAAGATAAAGAAGAAGAAAAAATGAAAAGTATCTTACTGAGAAATCTAAGGAAGTAGATTAAAAAATTATAAGTAAATATTATTTATTTATCATGAATTTTTCTATTTTATAAATTATAAACACTAATATAACTTTTTTATTTTTCATTTCAGGATGAAATTCATGAGAAAGATAAACATGGATCTATTATCCCTGAGGGTAGGATGGAAATCATAGCCATTGATTTAGGAAATCCAGAACACCCCATCTATGTTAGAGGATGTCAGGTGGGTGTTAGTATTCAGAATGTTTTTGGTCATCAGAGTAAGCAATCCAGAGACCTAGAAATATAATCCTTAAAAGTTGAGATGAAAGATATGAAATAGTCTATAGGTGATCAACTATAGGAATCCCTATAGCGGACTTTGTTAGAATACATGAAAAGATACTCACAACCCGCAAAACCTTCCCATCCTTCCCAGCCTTCCCAACCTGCCCAAACAGTTGTGCATCCTCTACAACCTTCTTAGTTAGACTACCCTACCCAGATTTCCTAGTTTGATCCTCTACCTCCTCACTCAGACCAACTTTATAGTGTTATTTTTATACTAAAGATCCTCATATACATATTGTAGAGTTAGAACTCATGCATTTTTTGGGGGATTATTTACATCACGAGGTTATGTAGATGGGCTAGGTTAGTGTATCATTACTTGATATTATTGATCCTAATGATCTACTACCATTTACTACTGAGGAGTTTACTAGATTTGGGGATTTTTTGGGTCATTGTTTACTTTGTCTAGCTGGTCTTCTTCGTTATATCTCATATGAGGTATGATTTTTTTTAAATATTAATTACATATGATTTTAAAATTACCTATAATTTTTTATTATTGTTACCTTGTATAGAATTATCTAAAAGCAAAATAAATTACACAAATGAAACAAAAGGTTCAGAAACAATTGAATGTTGATACTTCTTATATTTCTGATGGGATACAAAGATTATCTCAGGATTATTATTCATTTTATAATATCTATGTGTTTTAGATGATGTATGATATATGCAGAAGAGACTATACATTGATAATACTCAGAGAATTAATTATGCATCTAGTTCATTTTGAAGAGCTCGGTGTGAATGTGTTGAAGTTGTTTTCCTTGTAAGTAATTTGACACTACAATTTTTATTTCTTTAATTAAATATGATTTGAATTGACTAACAATATTGATTTTTTAATTAGGTATCTACACATGCTTCTTATACTTAATAACAACACATGATTTTATGGTTTTATAGATCCATAATACATTTCCACATATGTGAAATATGTGAATAATCCTAATAGTGTTTCATATATATGTGAGAGATTATCACAGATTGAGTTTGGGTGTTGGTTTTTTCCATTTCTTAATAAGTAAAAAAAACCTAATAATGAAATAATGATCCATATAATGTCACTAATTGTAAACTTTTTGTATTGTAGGGAGCATTGGATATTATGTGTATTTTTCCCAAACGAATGCACCTTATATTGGTTTTTCTCTTTATCAGGGGGTGTTCGTAAAAAACATTCACCTAATTAAATAGGTAATTGTTTTTTGTTTTTTATAAGCTCATTATGTTCAATTATAATTGTTTATACATGTATTATTAGTTTATATATATGAAAATATAGTCATTTGAAAAAAGTTAACAAAGAACACATGTCGATAAAGAAACCAAATGGATTCCATTATATGGATGTAATAGTTATTATTTTTTATATTAGATATTATTCTGATTTTTTTGACATATATATTGGTTTTTATTAGCCAGTTAATGTTTTATAATAATAGTTTCATCATAAATAAGGACATGTTGAATGTTTTTATTATGTTATATGATTCATGTATGAGATAATCACAACTAGGGAAACTACTAAATTTGATAAGGTTAGTTATACTAATTATTTTATATTTTAAATTACAATATTTTATTTTTTAATCTCATATCATTCAATATTACTATTTACATTCAATGATGACCATTATTATGTGAAAAATGAACTTACCCATCTTCAATCTTTGTTTGAAAACTATTTTTTAAGCATGATAATGATTTATGGTATGTATATTCTAATGTTTATAAATAGTATTACATTTTCCTAATAAAATCTATTTAAATAAATAATTCTTTTGTTATAATAGGTGTTTGAATATAATGATATCACATGAATTCTTTAAAAATAACCAATGATGATAATGTTATAAATTTTAGGTATTTTTTTAATTATACTTTATAATACAAATGTGTAGATAATTTTTTGATTGACTAGATAAAAGTATGTATGTTTTTATAAAGAGGGTTGAGAGGATTTTTGTTCTCCAAGGTAGGAACCTTTCACAAGAAAATTGATCCAAGATTACCCTAGGTTCATTTGGAGTGTTTGGAATTCATCTAAAAATCATCAAGACCAGAGGGATAATCAAGGGGAGGAGAATCAATCAATTAATAGAGGTAATCGTTGAATTAATAACATATTTAATACCCCTAATAAAAATATCATATAGTTTACCCTAAAAAAAATATTGATTCATGGAAGAATGACAACCATTTCATCCACTCAAACTATAGACCAACTATCATCGTGGCCTCCACTATGGCCATGGTTATCTTGAGAACACCAGCCCTGGTAGTCCAACATGACTACCCCATATGATTTTTTTTCAAGATCCTGTCTATTTTCTCTCACTACAACCTCCACAATGGGTGTAG
The DNA here is from genome assembly GCA_963277665.1 of Viscum album. Lineage (NCBI taxonomy): Eukaryota > Viridiplantae > Streptophyta > Magnoliopsida > Santalales > Viscaceae > Viscum > Viscum album. The sequence goes on along the minus strand of OY728161.1, from coordinate 1,171,219,948 downwards.
TGAGGTGTTGTGGTCATGGACTATAGAAGGTCCCCATGAATCTATATTGATGGACATGCCATTTTCTAGATGGAATTCATTACTCATTTTACATAGGGCTCACTAGGGACCACCACAAATTTATCCATGATTGTGGTGTAGACCATGTTGAACTAAAAAGGTTCCAAAGCACCCAAAATCTACTCAAAAGACCAAAAGGTTCCAACCAAGCATGGATCAACCCAAGAACTTAATGGAGAATATTTAAACAAAAATTATTATAATGAATTTTTTTAGTCTTCATAGGCTCTAATACGAATCATCTAAAGGAGAGATTTAGTTTAATACATCATAAATACAAAAAGGCGCTAATCATCCTTGATATGTGGGTTGGTGAATACAAAAAATTCTCACAAAGGGTTAAACATAGGTTACCATTTTGAGTCATTCATGTATTCGATGGAATTCACAAGGGGGAAATGTCTTCTCTATGCACATAGAACATGCCAACGAGCCTGTACCTTAGTGGTAAGGGCTAATTCTTGGCATCCAATAGACTAATCTTTGAAATAGGGTGGAGGTGAATTTCTGGGGTACTGTAGCAGCAGAAACTATTCACCCGATTTGGGCCTTCGGGCCACTAGTTTGGGCCTACGGGTCTTAGGGATTTCCAGTCATCAAAGGACATTGGGCCTTAGTGTCTTTGGGATAGAGAGACTATGTAATAGCTCAGTTCACATAGAGAAGTCCCCATGTGAGGATCAGAGAAAAAAAGTTGTAGTCACCATAAGTTGAGAAAATCAGATTTGAAGAATGAGAGGGCATGACAATCACCATCGAGACTAGGCACCTTGCAGCTTTGTAAGAGGCAATGATATCCAATCATCAATGAAATATAGGAAGCTAGGAGATCAATGATGCAGAAGCTAGGGAGGGGTAGTTCTAGTGGCCTAGGCTTACGACTCAGGTAATGGGAATAGTATGCATATGGGCCTTCAGGACAAGTATTGTCCTTCGGGTCATGTCAGGCCTTGTGCCTTGGGCCTACGGGTCATGTAAGGGTTCCCCTTCAACCCTTTAAAGGGGGATTATCAATAATAAAATAAAAATAAGGACTTTGGGAAATTTGGGCCATCCACATAGAACATGAAACCATGCCCACCATATAAGGGAAATATTGGTTAAAATCTAGAGGCTTGGCTCCACTCGCCATATCCAAGGGACCATACTTTCTTCCATAGATAGAGAATTCCTTATAAACACCCCTTTCATTCACCTCATGATACCCATAGGGGGTAAGTAATACATACTGAGGTGGGTATTGAAGGAGATATTCCCTAAAGCTATAGACTATATAAAATAAAGATTAAATGTTGTAGATGTCTTTAGTATACACTTGTAGTGATATTTATCAATAATATAAAATGAAGATCAAATGTTGTAGATGTTCTTTGGTGTAAGGTATGCAATCAATTTTTTTTATAGTTTTTACAAGAAGTTTCATTTATCTTACATGGGAGATCAAAAAATAAGGGTTTAAATTACTTTCACATGCTCTGATTACAGTTATTAAACTCTAAAAAACACTTTAGTAGTATCAAAGTGATCCCTATATTTATATTTATGAAAAATTTCATTGAAATGAAGAAGAAACTGAAAACAGAGTAGTGATTTGTGTGTATGGAAATTTGGTCTTTAAAATGGTCTACCCTTAAACAGTTGGGATGATTAAAGGTAACTAAGGATTTACTATTATGTAAAATGGTCTATATATGTGTTTGTTTACCTTACCCCTATGTACATTGGTTTATCAAATATTCCCCTCAACTTACCTTTATGTGTAAAGGTAACTCATGCATTACCTATACCTGAGTGGTAACACAAAGGCAACCCACAAGATACCTTTATGTGAAGGGACTCATGAAAGGGTAATAATGGTTTTTTATTACTACATAATGGTTATGAAGTATTTTAAAACATGTATAATGGTTATGAATTTTTAAAAGGATATACGTAAAGGTAGTGGATTTGTTTCCTTGACACAGATGACCTATGTAAAGGTAACCATCCTATTATGTTTACACAACATGTTATGTTTGAGGTGAATAATGTTTGATAGTGTATTACCTTTCTGAAATGGATTCTGGAAGACCTGTGTAAGGGTAGAAGGATTTCCCTTACATAGGAATACCCCTATGCATAAGAATAAACATTTTTTTTAAATTTTTTAAAATTTGTTTTATTATATAAAATGATTAAAATGGTTCATAAAATGTTTATAAATCATTGTAAAAGGTATTTTGGGGATTTTTAATCATTAATAAAGGGATAATTAATTATTTATTTATAAATATTTTATAATTAATTAATTATAAAGTTTTTTTAATTAATTAATCAAGGTTTTTAGAAAATTGGTTACTTAATATTCCTTAAATACTAAAAGTTAATATTTAAAATACCTTTTAAACAAATTATATGGCATGAATTATGATATAGAAATAAAAAAATATATTTATTAATCCTAAGAGATAATTTATAAAATTAATCCAAAATATAAAATCGTTCATAATTAATTTTTTTGAATTGTTCAAAAATAAGAGGGCTTATTTGGATATTATTTAATCCATATAATTTTTTTTATTTATGAACGATATGATTAATGTTAAAATAATTATTAATTATATGATATATAGATTACATAAAATATTTACATAATATAAATTGGATTAAAAAAGTTTTAATTCACATAATATCATATATTTAAAATTTATATTCCACATAATGAAGAACGTGAAAGAGTTTATATTAAAAATAGCATAAAGGGTTTATATTAATATTTTTAGAATTTACATACTTTTAAAAATGATATTTTTAAAGGGATTATAATTTGAATTTATTTATGAATTTTTCCTAAATGTTTATCTCATGTTTAGATATTTGATGTGTTAATTTATTTAAATTTTATTACTTGTTTTATTCAAAGATATAAAATGTTTTTATTATGAATGTTGTATGATTTTATTAAATAAGTTAAACTTATTCTAAGATATAACTAAACATTTTCATGATAATAATGACTCTATAATAAATATAGTTTGTCATATACATTGAACTCAATTTATAATTGAAGTTATTAGCTTCAATTTTGTTTTTCAATATAGTTTTTGTCAAACTAGGTGTTAGAGATAAGATGAATTGGATTCTCTCTTAAGTAAAGTATCCCTAGGTAGAGGGACTTGGGGATGGAATACCAACATACATGGAGGCTTATACATTTTCTATATTGGTGAACAGAGTTAACTATCAGTTTCTCTAGGCTTTCCCATGTGGATATTTTCAATCTTATATAACTCTAATAATTTACATGAAGTTTTTATTTACATTATGCATATGATTAATTCTGATATGTATGAATTTACTTGATTTATATTTTAAGGAGAGTAACACAAACTTTTGGGTTGTGTAAAGGGTTACACATCAACATGGTTTGAACATATTAATTATTTGGAGGGAATAATATTAAAAACTAAATTACTAGAATCATGCATACATAAAAGGGAATAACATGAGATAAAATAGTGAGATTAAAATCTCATTTGAATAACATGTGTTATATTCCTTCCAAATAGGCTCTTGTTAAATCCTCAATTATTCAACTGGGCATTATCAATCTCACCATGAGTACCCCTAGATTATATTTTGTAAGTTAAACTAGTTATAAGTGACATAAGATTATTTTGTGAGTATTATCATGATTAGAATGATTATCCATTCACTGTCCATTTTTAGATTATTCTTAGAATTTTTTTTAGGTTAAACTAGCTAGGAATCCCAAATGATTAGTATACCAGATGAATAAAGTTGATTATATCTATATGATAAATTTCAGAAAGAGTATTCTGCTCAACCATCAAAGAGTTATATATGATAAAATTGAATTTTGTTTCTAATAGATGTATTCGTAACTTATTTACATTATAAATTGTGTAATAAATTGTAAAATATGGATCATATCCCACTAATTGATATGTTTTGTTTTTAAAAGGGTCCTTCATTTTTTTTGGGATCCCATTTAATGAATCTCCATATTAAATGATTAATAATACATTATACTCATCTAATAAAATATTCCATTGTAAATAAAATCACAATCATTGAGTTAAAATTCATGATCAATACTTTATAAGGATAAGTTTAGTTTAAATAGATCTTAATACTGGTAACTTAACAAATGTTCTTTATAAATATTGGTGATTTAAAAAAAGTTCATAAATAAAAATTCTATGTGTCATAATAGTACATTCCTGAGTAACCTTGTGCTTAAATTATTCAACAGGTGAATCTAGATGCTTATTGATGTATGTAGTGATTTATTCATGGATTAAATATAATTAGATGAAAAATGACTAATATAATCTTAGTCTCCACTCATATACTCAATATGATTGTGTGTATTAATGATTTAAGGAATTTTAATCTCATATACTTAGTTTTATTTGGAATTTTGAATGATGTTCAATATTATTGAATATATCGAAGAATTTATGGGAATAAAGGTTTCATTAAAACTTTATTGGTTATATAAATGAATTATATTATTCAAATAGATATGATATAAACTATATTTTTTCAAGTATTTTTAAATATATATATGGTCACAAGATGAAAAGAATTAAATCTTGAATTTTTCTTTTAAGTAATGGAGAAAAGGAGTTTTTTATTGATAATTTAGATACTTCAAGCTTAGATAAACTTTTCATAAGATGTGTATTTTCATCTCATTTATCTATTGAGAAGAGATGTAATTTTTTTGTTTAAATTAAATGAGATGGGGGTTTTTAATACACATGGTTTATGATTTGTTTAATTATATAACATGATTTTGGGTGAGTCTAAAAATGGTTTATTTTGGTTATAGAATTTATCCTATCGTCATTTATGGAAATATTCTGAAAATATGATTAAATTTGAAGAACAATTACCCAATATTATAAAATTTTTAGGAATATATATGAGCTTGGAATAAGATATCTAAGTTTAAAAGTAATATATTGATAGTACTAGTAGGTAAAAGTTAAAAATATAAGAAGAAAAGTTTTTAGAAAAGTTAAATAATGTTTATTTAAGAAGACGATCAAGGTCCTTGAAACCAAGTGTTGTTATGAAGTAAGAGAAACAATTCAATATGATTGGATTATCCAAGATATACATAAATGAATTTATTAAACTTCATGGATTATAAATGTAAGTTATTGATGCTAAATAAATTAATTATTTGACTTTTAAATATATGTGATATTGAATGCATATCTTAAAATGTGTTGTAAATATACAGGAGTTCAAAATCAAAGGAATAATTAATTGTACATGTAGTTTATATTCATGATATGAAATAAATTATCACTACACTAAGGATTTTAATGTATAATATTTTATTAAAATTAATTGAATCTAAGTAAAAGATGTGTAAATTCATATCATTTTTCTTATATGAGAAAAGAAGATATAAAAAAATAAAATAATTGTCATGAACAAGTATTAGATGCATAAATTTACACACATGGTTTATGATTCATAAATTTCTATAACATGTTTTTGGAAAAAGTAATTGATAAAAATATCTTATCCAAGAGAATATATTTATCGAAATATTTTTTATAATATGTGGGAATGTGTTTCTTCCACCCATTGGTGGTATATTTTAATATAGTATTCTTTTCAAATTAAAATGTTCTAAACACATAGAGATCCGTATATGATATGGAAACAATAGTATAATTTTTCTAATATTCACAATGAAATGAAATAAATGTTATTTCCTAACATAAAAGGGAAGTGTTGTTTATTAAAAAGATATTTTGAAAATAATATAACATCTAAGAAGCCTGTTAGAGTTTTTTTTAACTCTAAGAAGTTCAAAATTAACTAATAAATGATAACACCAATCTTAAGTTAAAGTGATTTCCACTTAATATCCTAAAATGTTTAGGATATGTGATGCTAAAGAAAAATATAATGTTTTATATTTATTTAAAATTTAGAAAGTGAATATCAATATTTTATAAAGGATTATATAAGTATAAGATAAAATTATTTTTCATTCAATATCATAAAAGAGTTTAGGATATGTGATGATAAAGGTAAATGTAAATAGTTACATTTATGACTCATGAAAACTTAGACACTACTTTTAAGGTTTTTTCTAGTAAAAAATTAAAAAGTGAATTATACTTAATATCCTAAAATATTTTATGTTATAATAGTAATGATAAAGGTAAAGAGTGACATTAGTTACCATATGAATGTTATTTTTAATTCATGAAAAATTATTTTAGGAGGATTGGTAATGAATAATGTAAGTAGTTTCATTATTTCATGGAAAAATTTTAATGGATTGGGGTTCCAAGAATGATGATGATGAACATTAAAGGAGTTCTAATTAGACAAAAAAAATTCAACATTGAAACATTTGACATTCTGAAGTTAAGATGTTTGAATATGTTCAAGTAGTTGAGAATTTAGGAATATGATTCCTAAGTCTCAACATTATTGAAACCTGATTTCTTTAAAGATGTTTCCCACTGAAAGGTTTACAGGGAGGGTTTTATTATATGGTCACATAGACACATGATATGGATTACATATGATGTATTGTGTTCACAAAATCTATAAAGTGTAGAAAACATAATCCTGGTCTAGAAATTTATCAAATATGATAAGATAAATCAGTGCTTATATTGGGTTTTCTAAATATTATTAAAGTATTTAAGAACATTAAAATTTATCATATTATAGGAAATATATCATTATTTCATATTGGATATATATATATATATATAATCTTCTTGAAGAGTAATGATAATAGACTTATCAAAGTGAGACTTTGAGTTTATCCATAAAAAATGTTCATTATTGATTATTATAGGTTACGATGAAATGTTATGGTTATCTTGATTAGAATTACATTAATGTGATATAGAATATTTTCCTGTGAAAAAAAACAAAGAATATGAATCTTTTTATACATTGGATAACATACTAAGTACGCTATATGGGGTTTCATAGAGATTCCTTTGGTATATTAGGGGAGAATGGATCATTTTTGAGTCCCCATTAACTGAGTTGGGTGAGATAAATAGAATGATAATCTTATAACTTTGATACACTACCTACCTAAGTCTCCATATTAACTTAGATAATAATGGGTGGTTGGGTATTCTATTGATCATGTCATTAGTTGGACCATAAAAAATGTGACATTTTTCCTCTCGTATGACAAGTATGAATTTCAGAACCTTGATTGAGATGGACTGTGGGATTGTGTGGCCACTCCTAGATATTGTATATTAGTTCATATAAGGGACATTTTATGTGATTATCCATTAATATGAGTGACATGTGATGTATTTATCACTCATATAAGTCTACACTCTATAAATAAATAATAGGTGAGTTGGATATATGGGATTGACACATTTGGTGTTCCACGGTTACTCAATGTCCTAGAAAAATTGAAAATATGAGAATGAAAACATGTATATTATGTATACTAGTGGTAAAATTTATATAGATATATGAATTTGATGGATATCATTCCAGATATCTTTATATCTTGAGTATCATTGATTCTTTTCTAGAGGCTTCTATTTTCTTACATATATGGATCTAAAAATTCATATTTATTGTAAATGGTATAAAGGACCATGAGGTTACACTTTGTGGTTAAATAAATGGGGATTGAGATTAACTAAGATAAATACTCAAAAATTGGTTTAGAGTCAATTTAAAAGCATTTTGTATGGGTGTTAACAAGGTAGTACATATGGTGTACCCTGAGGTGAAAAAAATCATTGTTTTCCGAAAGTGTTTTGGAAGATTTCCAAAAGTATTTTTACTATATTTATATAATTTATTTTATCTGATACAATATAAGGTGAAATGAAACAATGTATATTTTTATTCAGTGGAAGTGGGAGAATGAAGAAGATATGACCTTGTATAGAATGTGTGGCTATAATGAGTGTATGGTATATCGAGTAGCGTGCATGAAATAAGATTTTAGGCATGCGACTACCTTTAATGGAATAAGAAAAAAAATATAAAATGTGTTTATATTTTATTTATTAAAACTCATATAAAGTTATCATTTATTAATATGTTACATGAGATGTAATGAAATAGTGGAGTTTTCATTCATGAGATGAATGAATTAGCTATAGAATTTACTCATTCATTATAAACGACTGAGTAAATGTAGTAGAATTAGAAGAGTGTATTCGAGAGGGTTAGTAAATAATTTCCCTATAATGGTAGTGTGTGTGGATAATATCATGCTTTTAGTCTATGTAAAAATTATGGGTCCCATTTGTACGATGGATTATTCAAGAATAACCCATGGATACATATTGATAGAGGATTCCTTTAGGATACTCTTGTAGTGATCTTTGTAAAAAATATCAAATAAATATCAAAGGTTTCATATACTCTTTTTTATAAGGTATTCTATCAAAAATAGTTCCTGGTTTCGGTTTTTATGTGCAATTTAATTCAAATTACATTGTATATCCCTATACAAGGGTTTAAAGTTATTTTTAATGTTTTGGTAATTATTATTAAACTCTAAAAAACCCTTCAGGTACTATCAAACTTCTCTTGTTCACATCTGTTTATGAATATGCATAGACATCCACAATAAGCACTATCACACAAATCATGTCATCAATAATACTCATAGGGATCCACTGAAAAACTCTCATAAAACATCAGTTTACTCATAAATAGATGCCAAAAATCCTATCTATACCATGGAAGATCCATCCACAACCCTACACTAGATATATTCAAGTGGAATGGTGACCAAACCCCACAACTATGGTACTCCTCTTCAAGAATATCTACCTACCAATAAAACCTAGATATATTTAAGAAATATATATATATATATATATATTAAAATTAATTTGTTTTAATCGATAACTTTCATTACATACAATAACAAGTTTTGATGAACTATATAACATTATTAAAATATTACTATACGATGGTTATCAGTTATCCATTGGAAATGAGGTTATGAATTTGAATAACTAAATTATGAAAACATTGTCTTTTATATATGTTCATTGGATATAAATAAAAAAATAAATGAAAATAAAAATCATTTTAAAATAATGGATATGTTTTTCTAGAAAACTTTTTTATACGCATAAACATGTTATGTCTTAATAAATTAAATAAATAAATTTTGGGTGAATTATTTTTATAAAATTTATATATTATTAATTTAATGAAATGTTTTAACACTCATCTAAATTTTTTCTAGGCATTAAAGAGGAATAAAATCCACTTATATACTTAAAAATGCATTTTTTCTCTAAAAAGTAGTTTTCATCGCTTTTTGTGTGCTTATTTTAATATTAATTTATACCAACTTTAAAAAATGAAAATTTTAAAATTTATTCAATATTTTAAATCATGATGTTTAAAATTTATAAATATGTCCCTTTTATTTTATGAATTATGAATAGTAACCCTAGAAAAATTTATCACCTTGGTAAAGGGTAAATTGGGAAAATCTAAGTTAAAATTAAATGATAAAGCCATAATTTTTCATCTTAATTCTTATTATATGAATATAATTCGACGCATAACACCCTAGTTTTTATATTTAGATATTTACTAGATACTTCTTTATTTTAACAACTTATATATTATTTAGATCAAATAAAGTTACAAAATGTCACTTTGTTTTTAATATCTCTTATATGTACACATAATGAAAAAATTTAGTTATGAAAAAAATATAAGTCTCTATTTTGAGTTTAAAAAAATTATTTTCATGATATAAATTTATTTATATTATTTTGTAATTATTTATTTACCATAAATATTTATACAACATCAATACAATATTTATTTAATTAATAAAAAATATAAAAAAATATTATAAAATATTAAAAGAAATATAATTTGAGAGATTTAATATTTTCCATGAATTTTAATGGTTAATATAACATATTTTTATTGTTTTAAAGTATAATATTTAAATTTAAACCTTTTTTGTTATATATTTTATGTACAATTATGTAAATAGAGTATAATTGATAATAATATTATTTCATGAGAATAATATTTTATTAAATTACTTAAAAATTCATAAAATATTAAAATTTGAATAGGGGATTAGATATGGTAAAATGTGACATCCATTTTCCATTTATATACCATGTGGAACCATTTGGATTTAGAATGAATTTATTATAATATAATCTTTTGTTAAATTCTAGAAGTGTCCCATATAACATCCCGCCTTTTTGTTATATAACTTTTCATTACATTTTACAAACAGAGGATCTTTAAAGTTTAGTGTCTTGGAAATTTGGTATATAATACATGAAAACTTAAAACATTCTTCTAATACACTTTTAAGGATTAAACAAAGGTTCATCCCAAGTAAAATTACTTCATCTCATTACCTAGAGACATACATCAAAGTAAAGGGTGAGCCGGATGCCGAGTAAGGAAAACAAGTGAAACAATTTACATCTGAACTTGAGTGATATCAAAAAGAACTTGAGGGATATCCTATAGGAATGATAAAGTGGAATATAATAACAATAATAAAATGATTAGTATCTTGAATATGTGGCTAAAACATTTAATTTAGACATTCATGAACATATCACCAAGGTATATTCCAAAGGTGTCATAAAAATTACCAAGGTTATTCACCTAGGTATTGTAAAACTTGTCATCTCTAGAGATTAATTTATTTACCCAATGAATTGGAGTTCTATCAGGGCATAAAATTAATATGTATTTATTTTAATGTGATCCACATAGATCATAATCATACATTTCATAAATAACCCAAAGAGATTAAAATAAATGGGTTTCATATCAAAATCATGACGTTTAAAAAGTGCTTAAAAATAAGACCATTATGTCATTTATAACCCATGGAAAGAGAGTGAGGGTTTTATGTATATAAATTATAGTATCAAATAGATAAAATTTATGTCTTTGTTAATACCTCTAAAATGAAAATATATTTGGGTATTCACATAAATAAAACAAGATAATTCCTTGAGAAAAAGAGAGAGATTTTGAGATAAAAATTCTACAGCATAATGACTATATAACATGTTTTTAGAAAACCTTAAAAAGAGAATAGAAAAGAGTATCTATAAATAAATGTATCATTTTACTATATAGAGACATAGTAAAATAGAAATAACATCATGGTGTGGATATTTAAATGAAATACCACATGAAAATTAAACCTAAAAGAAAAGAGAAAATGCGATTTCTTTTACGAAAATTTGGCAGCCTAATGACGTCACATAAAAATTCAGAAATCCCTTTGATGAGAGTGGAAAGGGTCTCTCATAATTTGGATATAAAATTTAAATTAATAATGATATATAATAACATACCCCAACATAATAAGATGGAAACTAGAAGACATAAGAGAAAGGAAGTCATGACTTAAAAGAGGAAGGTGAAAGGTTCCATTTTCTTGAATAGTAACTTTGAAATATTGAAGGTTGGGACATTGGGGGGATTTAGGGAACATAGGGAAAAATACTTTTGAGGTATAAAGACTATATAATCTTTTCAAAGGATTTTGGAATGAAAGGAATGATGGAATGTCTTGGTATTTATAGCAAAAGTGAGGGAATATTTTACTAATTTACAAGGGACACCTCATTAGTGGTATTTGAAAAACCTTGGCCTTAACCATGGTATTTTCCCATGGTATTGGCCAATTGGGACACCTAATAACATATATTACTGTTCAAAAGTCAACTAGAATTGCTACATCATGATTACATCATTAATGATATCATTAATCACACCGAAACTCAAAACTGTATTTTTACTATTCACCAAAAACAAAACATTTTATAAAAATATCATAAATTCACAATCACCTAATATTGATGATATAAATTAAAAAATTAACTATATTTTATAAAAATAATTTTCTAATTATTGTTAATTTAATTTTTATATAAACTCATTATTTATTAAAGAAACAACTCTAAAACTATAACTCATTTTGTAACACTTTGAGAAAGTAATAAAGGTCCCATAAAATTATTGTATAAACACAAGACAATAAAGTAACTATTTATGATTACATTTTATGAAAATAAATTTCCATTTTAAATTATTAAATTAATTATAAAAGTGTAAATAAAATATTTATGACATATAAAAATACCAAAACTTATACTATGATCGTTTTTTCACTTTTAAGATGTTCAAATTATATTTATACATTCATGGGTGAATTTTCTATTTTTTTGAATATTTTAGTATTCATTACTATTGATAAGGGTATGTTACTATTCACCAAAAAATTATTTTGATCTTATAGAACCGCATTTTTTCCCTGATTACAACCATATTTGATGAATTTTTGAAAATCATTTCCCAAAAAAAATATATTTAATAATAAAATATTTTTTAACTATTCATCTAAATAAAACAATTCATCATATACTATTCACCAATAAAACACTATTCATCCAATTATATTCATCAAATAAAATACTATTTATCAAAAAATTTATAATTCTTAAAAAACCTTTAAAAATTCATCCTAGATTAATTTTGAAATTTGAAATTTAAAAATGATGTTTATTTAACCATAATAATTATCTATGTTAGAGGAATTTATCTCTTAAATATAAAAATAATTTCTTATTAAAAATAATTGTGGATAGAAAAGGAATACTAAAATTGCACAGTGAAATTTATAACAAAAAAATTTAAATTAGTTTATCATTTAATTTTTAATGGGGAGTTTTAATCATAATATTTAATTTAAATAATCATTATTCCATATACCTTAATTTGTTATAATAATTATAACATTTTTTTAAAACTACAATTTGGGTCCAAAGTAATTCGATGTGATTCTATTGTAAAACATAATAAAAATTTATTTGGAGGAAAGAGATCCATAAATAAAGGGACTTCATTTTTTCGGGTTGTTACTTTCTTCCCCCCATAAAAAAATTGCGTACTCTCAATTTTCTATTATTATAAATTTATTATCATTAGGAAACATATAAATATAAAGAAATTTTCTATCCTAAAAAAATATTATTCTTTAAGAACAATTACAGTTCTCTATAAATCCTTCATAATTATTCATAAAAAGCTTGTGATTAACCAAACATATCCCTTGGGAGTGTCAAACAAGGAGTGCAGAAAGGCCCGTTTTCGTGTCCCAGGATATCCCAGGTCATGCCCAAAACTCCTTGTCAGAGTTTTCACTCCTAGGTACATTAGTGCCGGATCTACATCCACTTGTTCATATCCAAACATGGATGTATTTGTTCGGAAACCACTTACTTAATATTTCACCAAAATAACAGGAAGTTTTCTTATATTTAAAATTTTATAAAGGGTTCTTCCTAATGTTTTCATAGCATAATTTCCATAAATAACTAAAATATCCTTTGATACCAACTATAACATCCTGCCTTTTTATTACATAACTTTTTATTACATTTTACAAATAGAGGATCTTTAAAGTTTAGTGTCTTAGAAATTAGGTATATAATACATGAAAACATAAAACATTCTTCTAATACACTTGTAAGGATTCTCCAAAGGCTCATCCTAAGTATAATTACTGCATCTCATAACTTTGGGACATACATCAAAGGAAAGGGTGAGCAGAAGGCCCAGTAAAGAAAACAAGTGAAACAATTTACATGTGAACTTGAGCGATATCAAAAAGAACATGAGGGATATCATACATGAATATTAAAGAGTCATATCATAAAAATAATAAAATGAATCATAACTTGAATATGTGTCTACAACATTTAATTTATACATTCATGAACATATCCCAAAGTATATTCCCAAGGTGTCATAAAGATTACCAAGGTTATTCACCGAGGTATTGTAAAACTTGTCATCTCTAGAGATTAAATTCTATACCCAATGAATTGGAGTTCTATTAGATAAAAATACTAATATTTATTTATTTTCATGTGAACCACATATATCATAATCACACATTTCATAAATAACCCAAATAGAATAAAAGAAATGAGTTTCATGTAAAAATCTTGTTGTTTAAAAAGAGCTTAAAATAAGATCATTATGTCATTGACAACCCATGGAAAGGGAGTGAGGGTTATATGTATGTAAATTACAAAATAAAATAGATCAATTTTATGTATTTATTAATAACTCTAGAAATTAAAATTTATTTGGGTATTCACATGCATGAAACAAGAGAATTTCTTGAGAAAAAGACATATTTTGAGGTGAAAATTCTGCAGCACAGTAGCTATATAACTTATTTTTAGAAAACATTAAAAATAGAGGGTAAAAGAGTCTAACATACATAAATGATTAATTTAACAGTATAAGGAAATAATAAAATATAAATAATATTATGGTGTGGATATTTTAATGACATACCACATGAAAAGGAAACTTGAAAGAAAAGAAAAAATGCAATTTTTTTACGAAAATTTATCAGCCTAACGACATCACATAAAAATTTATAAAATAAATTGACGAGAGTGTAAAGGGTATATAATAATTTGGACTTGAAATTAAATGTAATATGTTTATATAAGAACATACCCCGACATAATGAGATAGAAATTAGAAGACATAACAGAAAGGAAGTCATGACTTAAAAGAAGAGGGGGAAAGGTTCCCTTACCTTCAAGAGTAACTCTGAAAGATTGAAGGTTGGGACCTTGGGGGGATTGAGGGAACCTTGGGAGGAATACTTGGAGTTAAGATACTAGAGATTAGCTGAGGAGGATTTTGGAATGAAATTAATGAGGTAATGGCTTGGTATTTATAACTAAAGTGAGGGAATATGTTATTAATTTCCATGGAACACCTCATTGATGGTATTTGAAAAACCATGGGCCTTCACATGGTATTTCACCACAGTATTGGACACTTGGGATACCTCATAACATATATCACTATTCACAAGTTGACCAGAATTATTACATCATTAATGATATCATTAATCACATCGAAACTCAAAACTGTTTTTTTAATATTCACCAAAAAACAAAACATTTTATAAAAATCTCATAAATTCACCCTAACCTAATATTTATTCTATGAATTAAAAAACGAACTCAATTTTATGAAAATAACTTTCTAAATATTTTTAATTTAATATTTATATAAAATCAATATTTATTAAAAAAAATCTAAAACTATAACTCGTTTTGCAACACCTTGAGAAAGTAATCAAGGTATCATAAAATTATTTTATAACCACAATAAAATAACGTAACAATTTATTATTAAATTTTATTAAAATAAATTTCCCTTTTTAATTATTAAATTAATTATAAAAGTGTAAATAAAATATTTATGAGGTACAAAAATACCAAAACTTATACTATGATTATTTTTTCACATTTAAGATGTCTAAATTGTATTTATACATTCATGGGTGAAGTTTGTATATTTTTAGACATTTTACTATTCATTAATATTCATAAGGGTATGTTACTATTCACTAAAATATTATTTTTATCTTATTGAACAATATTTTTCACCCTAATTACTACCATGCATGACGGATTTTTGAAAATCATTTTACAAAAAAGTTATTTAATAATAAAATATTTTTTACTATTAATCAAAATAACACTATTCTTAAAATATTATTCATCAAGAAAAAACTATTCATCCAACACTATTTATCAAATAAAATACCATTTATAAAAAAATTTATACTTCTTAGAAAACTTCTAAAAATTCAGCCAAGATTAATTTTGACATTTGAAATTTAAAAATGATTTTTATTTAACCATAATAATTCTATAAGTATGAGAAATTTATCTTTTAAATATGAGAATACTTATTTATTAAAAATAATAGTGGATAGAAAAGGAATACTGAAATTTCTTAGTGAAATTTCTGATAAAAAAAGTAAAATTATTTTATCATTTTAATTTTAATTGGGGAGTTTTAATCATACTATTTATTTAAAATAATCATTATTCCATAAACCTTAAATTGTTATAATAATTATACCATTTTTTGAAAAATAAAATTTGGTTCTGAATTAATTCAATGTGCTTCTATTTTAAAACACAATAAAAAGTTATTAGGAGGAAAGAGATCCATAAATAAAAGGAGTTCATTTTTTCAGGTCATTACACCACACACTTCAATCATAAAAGGGTACCTCCTCTATCACATATTTACACCACTTTTAGCCATATATATTGAATAAAATATAAATATTTCTCTTTCAAACTTCCCTAGACACATTATTGAGGTTCTGGTCTTCCCAAAAGACCAAACCTAGAGCCCTTTAGTGGAGTTCTAAATGAGTCGTTTCCAAGAAGAGGTAATTGTCTACACCAATCTCTTTCTTTTCTAATCTTATTCACTTCATATAAATATATTAGAATTACCATAAAATAATAATTTCAGTATACTTAATATTATTAAATGTTATAATTATTATGTAAACACCATTATTCACATTGTTTTCCACCATATGAGCGGTGAAACTATCGCTCGTGTGTATGCACGACTTACCATCTCCACGTAACGATACAATTAATTTCTCATCACTATATTTTATGGATGGTTATTATGATGGGTTTAATTTATATATATTAGACTTATGAAATAATTATAGTTATATAATTATAATATAATATCTACCTTCTCACCATCCAATCCTTTGGAAAATGATAACGTCGCTCGTGAGTACATGTGAACTACCACCTCCATGAAGTGACGCGATTTATTTTTTATTTATATTATAGTTGGATGGTAATGAGGATTAATTTTTTTAATATATATAATATATATGATATAAAAATTATCTTTTAATAGTGAATTAATATTTACCTTTATTTCATTCCATCCATTTAAAAATGAAAATAATGTTCATGTGTATGTACGACCTACATTCTCTATGAACTGTGTAATTCATTTTTCTTTGTATAACATTTATTGATGACTATAAATATGTATATGTTGAATATATATGATATTTACATCATTATTAGTATTATTTATATTATTTAACAAATGTAAATGTACAAGTACCAATATCACTGAACTGAAATACTCATGATAAATGAAACAGTTAGCACCAAAAAATGGAGATTTTAATTATAAAAAGGGTTGTTAAAAGTATATAAAAGGATAATATATGATATTATAAGTATTAAAATGAATGTGATATATAATTATAATAAATTTAAATTTATTATATAATAAGTTAGAGTACTTTCCAAGCTAAGATAACTCAAGGCAATGGATCTTCATCTCATATTTATTTCTATGGGAAACCTGACTTATACACCACTTGTTTCTTTTGTGTGGTGTATATATTGACTATGAATATAGGGCCCCAGCCTTAAACCTTACTTAATATTGAATTAAATGAATAATTCACATTGAGGATCTTTTCAGGTTTAGAGTTTTAGAGAATTAGAACATAACTATTACATCTTAAAAGATTACAAAGTAGACACTTCTACTAAGTCTCCATATAATAAAAACTCTTAAAAAGAAATATGTCTAGATTCCATGTTTTAGATAGCATGAAATTCCCTTGATCCCATCCTTGACCTTATTCCACTTTAAGTCCTGTGAAAAACATTTCGAAAAACTTGGGGTGAGCATAAAAAGCTCAGTAAGGGATACAAAAAAGAATGAAAACTGTTAGTTTTTCAAACGTCAAGTAAACCATGTATACTATATCAAAGTAATACCTTCACCTTCATGAAGTAGTAAAAAAAAATCTTCACTGAATAAAGTATCATTACTTACCTTTTTGTAACCAAAGGATTACCATAAAACCCATATAAAGAACACATAGAATATATAAAGGTAACTTGGGACATAAACATACTTAAGTGGAATAACCATACGGTTGACTTCCACACATATCACTTAATGGAATAGCCATACGGCCAATTTCCATACATACTTAATGGAATATCCATACGGCCGACTTCCATACCCAATGCATTGGAGGTTATAACGTAACCACCCGTCCTGGTATTCACGGCACCACCCGTCATATGGTTTATAACGTAACCACCCGTTAAAATGTCCAAGTACCAGTATAAAATCATAAAAC
The DNA here is from genome assembly GCA_963277665.1 of Viscum album. Taxonomy (NCBI): domain Eukaryota; kingdom Viridiplantae; phylum Streptophyta; class Magnoliopsida; order Santalales; family Viscaceae; genus Viscum; species Viscum album. The sequence continues at coordinate 1,171,201,848 of OY728161.1, read as the reverse complement.
ATAAAACCAATATAAAGGAATGATAACATTTCCACATTTCAATCACAATATATCATAAATATATTGACATAATAGAATCCTTTTTCAAAACCACTTTCAATACCAAAATACATAAAAGAGTATATGGTATTTATTTTATTCTAAAAACATTACGGCTTGTTGAGAAAGCCAAAGATCAAATAATACTCGCGGCGGCGGAAAAGGTCGTTGTCACCGCGTACGTTAAAAAAAACATTCCTTTTTGTCGTTTAGTAAAACGCTTTGTAGAAAAAGATTCCTTTTGTATAAAAGTAAAAGTAAAAGGGGTTTATACACAGTATAAAATAAAGTTGTGTATAAAACGAAATATGCCTCAATGAAAGGAGATTGAGACGAAGTCCCTTACCTTGGGTCCGACTTGACTCGATCGTTCTTTAACATCCTGAATAACAAACTTGAGTTAATTTATACTTGATTAAGAACCTTTTTAAAGTTCATTATTCTTTTTATATCACTTATTGCCATGTTATAAACATTATGTAACCATTTAAGTTAATAATGTTTGTTTTGTCAATATTTGGTTCTTAAGTCGAAAGTTGACTTCTTACAATTACATGTTGTTCATGTGGTCAAAAGTTCTTTATATCCAGAATGAAATTCCCGATTTGGATATAATATGTATCATATATATCCAGCATATACATGTATTTATAATATTACATAATCATTTATAGGTAAGAAATGAAATGCACCGTTCATGGAGATGGTAAGCCGTACGTACGCATGAACGCTACTTTCATTTCTTTGTCATATTAGTGGAATTAAAACTAAATGAGAGGTATGTATATTTTAATTCCAGAATTATATTCATCGTTTAGATATACCATTAATTATATATATACATTATATACATGTAATTTTAATAGTACATTACATTTGGGGATAAGAAATGAAATGCACCGTTCATGGAGACGGTAAGCCGTACGTACGCATGAACGCTACTTTCATTTCTATCTCATAATTTAATGGAAAGAAATAATAATGATATAGAGGTATATTATAATTCCAGTATAACATCATATATAATAACTTTAAATCCATCCTTTACACGTCCCACATATGGCATTAACGAATCACATCACTTTTAGGGGGCGGTAGTCCGCACTTCCTTAAATGAAGATATCGTGTTTACCCATAATGGAAACCATAAAGGTATGCCAAAAATGAAAAATACAGAAGCTTAAATAAAACATAAACATATTATATATCATATATAAAAATAGTGACATCATAATGGCCACCCTTGAAGGTGTTAAATGAGTATTGAACAATCATCGTTTCGGGAGGCAGAATTTCGCCATCCACGGAAACCGTATGTTCTTTAACCATTTGATGTAGTTGTGTGAGAGTGTAGCTCAAATAAATATTATAAAAACATCCTAGTATATTGAAGATACTGGTGTTGTTACAAAAGAAATAAATAAAAAGAGTTTAGAGGGTTGGAGAAGAAAAATAAAACAAATGAACAAGAGAGTATGAATTACCTTTAAAAGTGTAACTCCCTTTTGATTTGAGCCTAAAGGCTTCCTTTGAAAGGATTCTGCACAAAGGAAATCCTCTAGGATGAGGAGAGGGATGTGGAGAGTGTAATTGGGCAGGGTTTGGCCGATCCAAAGGCTTGAGAAGTGTGTGAAATGAGGTAGAGGTGGGGGCCTTTTATAAGAGGAGAGAAGGGGCACTTTTGGAAAGTAAAGAAATATTACTTTATTTGAAAATGTGTTTCGGTTTAAAAAGGTCCCACATTTATATAATTCGTGGATAAGGTGATAAGGCTTAGAAATACACTCATCCAATTAATTTTGGCCATGTGTAGTTCATAGATTTTACATTATCTTTCCATTTTATTTAAATCGTCAAATAATGATGTCATCGCTGCATCATTATTATGTCATAAACAATTTAATTTATTTAATGTCTAAAAATTATAAAAAAAATACTATGATGTAGGAAATATTTTTAGCTTTCCAATTACTATTTATAATCAAAATTTGGACTTGTATAACCCCACTTAAAAATTATTTTAGTAAAACAATTTATGTTAGTGTCATTTTCACTTTAACATTAAATAAAAATATATTAATGTCATTTTCCAACTAAAGTGGCTCCATGGGGTCCCCAAGTTGGCCCATGGCTTGTCTTGGTCGGCCATGACTCACCGAATAGGTGTAGGACAAGTGTCATGGTGTTTTCACATTCTTATAATACCATTTTTACCTTAAACTACACTAATTACCTCTAATCGCGATTAATGAAAAAAAGTTACTATTCACCAAAAAATTATTTTAATCTCATTGAACCACATTTTACTTCTTAATGACAACCATGTATGTCAGATTTTCAAAATTCAATACACATTAGTGGTAAACTTTCATTTAACTGAAAAATCAGTTTGCTTGATTACCACTTAGTGGTTTCACTAATCATAAAAAATTGAAGTTTTTCAGAAAATTACCAAAAATTCACCCTAAGCTATATTTGATATTCCGAATTCAAAAATGAAGTATATATTAAAAAATTCAATACATATAAGTAAAATTAATTAATTTAATAATTAATTCCCGCTGACAGAGCAAATAGCGTGTTTTTATGAAATAATAAGTATCAAAAGATTGACACTAGTTTAAGTCCGATTTCAAAGTGAAATTAATTTCAACGACCACTATTGGATTTAATGGTAAAAATATTTTCTAATTTCACTTTAAAACCAATTCAAAAGATAATCTAATCATATAAATAATTTAGATTAAAAATAGGTTTTGAATTAAAATACAACATTTTACACTATTCATTAAAAAAATGAACTTTATCAGAAAGGTACCAAAAATTTACACAAAGTAAATTTTGATGTCCTGATTCTAAAGAAGAGTCATATTTGGTCCAAAAGAATGTATAAAAGTTATCAAAACTACATTTAATGATGGTTCTCCGTCAAAAGGTGATAAGTGAACCTTTAGTGAAAATTAGAGTATATATGCCCGTAAAATTGAACTCTTTCCGTATTTTAAGCCTTTATCTTTTTTTTGGGAAAATGTATAAACATTTAAAAACATATCTAATCATATTTTAGTTATTTCTATCCATTCCCGCCAGTACAACGGCTACTTGTTAACTAACATTTAAAATAATATTATTTTATTACTAGTGTGCTACGTAAGTTTCAAAGAAACTCATCGTTGCGTATCGGGTACGCTATCGAACATAGCAACCCCTTTAAAATAAAATTAATATTTAATTCATAAATATTAATAAATATGAAAATTATTTATTCTTTATTTACCTGGGATGTTACATCCTTCCCCCCTTTTGGGAATTGCGTCCTCGCAATTTTATTCACTTATAAAAATAAGTGGGGGTATTTATCCCTCATAGCATTTTCAGATTCCCACGTTGCCTCTTAAATCACATGGTTTTTACACAAAACCTTTACCTGATGAATCACCTTATTCCGTAACACTTTCTCCCTGTGGTCAAGAATCTGGACCGGTTGTTCCTCATAAGATAGGTTCTCTTCCATCTGAACTACCTCTGGGCTCAAAACATGAGATGGATCTGGCATATACTTTCTTAACATCAAAACATGAAAAACATTGTGTACCTGAGATAAAATCGGAGGTAAAGCCACCCGGTATGCAACTGATCCAACTCTCTCCAGAATTTCATATGGTCCAATAAACCTTGGACTCAGCTTCCCTTTCTTACCAAATCTCATCACACTTTTCCAATGAGAAACCTTGAGAAAAACATGATCACCTAACTCGAAAGATAGATCCTTCCTCCGGTTATCCGCATAATTCTTCTTCCTGCTCTGAGCTGTTCTCATGTGTTTTCTGAATCAACTGAACTTTTTCTGCCATCTCTTCTACCAATTCTGGTCCCATCAACTTCCTTTCACCCACTTCATCCCAGAAAGCTGGAGTTCGACACCGCTTCCCATATAATGCCTGAAATGGTGCCATCGGTATACTGGAATGAAAGCTGTTATTATAAGAAAATTCAACCAAAGAAAGATGTTTGTCCCAACTTCCCTGATAATCCATAGAACAAGCTCGTAGCATATCCTCCAAGGTCTGAATTGTTCGTTCTGACTGCCCATCCGATTGAGGATGAAAAGCTGTACTAAAATTTAATTCCGTACCCAACGACTTCTGAAGGCCTTTCCAAAAGTTAGATGTGAACCTGGGATCACGATCAGATACAATGGAGAGAGGAACTCCATGTAACCTGACTATCTCTTTAAGATACAAACAGGAAAGTTGATCAAGAGAGAAAGTATCTCGTATAGCAAGGAAATGAGCAGATTTGGTCAAGCGATCAACAATAACCCAGATTACATTATTACCTCGAGATGTCTTCAGTAATCCAACAACAAAGTCCATGGATATATTCTCCCATTTCCACTCTGGCACTGGTAAAGGCTGAAGCATCCCTTTCGGTAACTGCCGCTCTTCTTTAACCTGTTGACATGTCAAACACTTCATAGTAAAATCAGCAATGTCTCTTTTCATTCCATCCCACCAGTAATACTCCCGCAGATCACTGTACATCTTAGTACTTCCAGGATGAACTGAAAACGGGGAACTATGAGCCTCACATAACAACTCATTCTTCAACTGTGAATCACAAGGCACACGTAACCTCTTCACAAACCTAAAAACACAAACACAAACTTATCCAAGAACTCATGGAAAATTTTATTCATAAGGTCCATGAATACAGCAGGTGCATTGGTTAACCCAAAAGGCATAACTACAAATTCATAATGGCCATATCTAGTACGGAACACAGTCTTCGGAACGTCTGCTTCTTTTACTTTCAACCGATGGTACCCCGACCTCAAGTCAATCTTCGAAAAATACTGAGCTCCCTGGAGCTGATACCACTTCATTCGATGGCCCAACATCTGCTGAAGTTTTTGCAAAGGATTTTACCACCCCTTTCTGCTTTTAGTCTAACTGCTTCCCATCACTCAAGCTCCTTGTCGGACACTCGTCTGCATAATGACCCATTTCATTACACTTAAAACATCTTACCGTTGGCTTTTCATTTCCTGCTTGATCATCTTCCTTACAGTTACGAGCAATATGGCTAGACTAACCACACCGAAAGCACTTACCAGACTTGGATAAACATTCTCCAGGATGCATTTTACCACACTTCTCACAGGATGGATATTTGGTTTTCTTACCTCCTTGCTTCTTTGATGAATTCTTCCCTTTTGCCTTCCAACTAGACCTCTTATTCTGTTGTTTGTCATAGAACACCTGATCATCAGCAAACTCCATTTCCACCTTCTCCGCACATCGAACAAGTTTTTCATAACTTTTGAACTCACGAGAAGCTAAAGCCCTTTGATACTTTGGCTTTAACCCTGAGTAAAAACGGTTTATTTTACTATCAAGATCTCGTATGAAGTTTGGAGCATACCTTGCCAATCGAGTGAACTTTTCTTCATAAGTAGCCACTGAATCATCCTCCAGCCTCAATTCTAGGAACTTTTTTTCCATCCTAAGACGAACCACCTTAGGAAAATATTTCTCAAGAAACATACCTTTGAATTCGTCCCAGGGAAGATCCTCAATCTCATCACTATCCCTTATATTTTTCACCATCGACCACCACTGATCAGCTTCACCTTCAAAACTTTAAACAGAAAGACTAAACTTTTGATGTTCTGAACACCCCATGACATCAAAAATCTTCTCCAGTGCTTTAATCCACCCTTCAGCTTGAACAGGGTCAGATGATCCTCTGAATGATGGGGGATGTTGCCTCATGAAATGTTCCACCATTGACATGTTCCTCTGCGGTTGATCTGGCTGATCTCGTGCATGGATACAACCACCATTTATAGCCTGAGTCAACTGTGCCATCAGTGCAACAAACTGTTCAGTTCCGATTCTGACCATCTCAGGTTGCTGATTTGGAAGGTTATCTTTCTCCTGATGTCGTCCCAACATAGCTTCTTTGTTTCCTCTGCGGAAATCCATTCTGAACACAGAAATATCTTAGGCGAAGCAACATGGTAATCCGTAAATGCTATATCATTTCAATCATATTATAATTTAACACTTTTCTAACTCCTAAAGTTGTCTAAACCGACCTTTTATACCAACTATAAGGCCCCAGCCTTAAACCTTACTTAATATTGAATTAAATGAATAATTCACATTGAGGATATTTTCAGGTTTAGAGTTTTAGAGAATTAGAACATAACTATTACATCTTAAAAGATTACAATGTAGACACTTCTACTAAGTCTCCATATAATAAAAACTCTTAAAAAGAAAGATGTCTAGATTCCATGTTTTAGATAGCATGAAATTCCCTTGATCCCATCCTTGACCTTATTCCACTTTATGTCCTGTGAAAAACATTTCGAAAAACTTGGGGTGAGCATAAAAAGCTCAGTAAGGGATACAAAAAAGAATGAAAACTATTAGTTTTTCAAACGTCAAGTAAACCATGTATACTATATCAAAGTAATACCTTCACCTTCATGAAGTAGTAAAAAAAATCTTCACTGAATAAAGTATCATTACTTACCTTTTTGTAACCAAAGGATTACCATAAAACTCATATAAAGAACACATAGAATATATAAAGGTAACTTGGGACATAAACATACTTAAGTGGAATAACCATACAGTTGACTTCCACACATATCACTTAATGGAATAGCCATACGGCAAATTTCCATACATACTTAATGGAATAGCCATACGGCCGACTTCCATACCCAATGCATTGGAGGTTATAACGTAACCACCCGTCCTGGTATTCACGGAACCACCCGTCATATGGTTTATAACGTAACCACCCATTAAAATGTCCAAGTACCAGAATAAAATCATAAAACATAAAACCAATATAAAGGAATGATAACATTTCCACATTTCAATCACAATATATCATAAATATATTGACATAATAGAATCCTTTTTCAAAACCATTTTCAATACCAAAATACATAAAAGAGTATATGGTATTTATTTTATTCTAAAAACATTACGGCTTGTTGAGAAAGCCAAAGATCAAATAATACTCGCGGCGGCGGAAAAGGTCGTTGTCACCGCGTACGTTAAAAAAAACATTCCTTTTTGTCGTTTAGTAAAACGCTTCGTAGAAAAATATTCCTTTTGTATAAAAGTAAAAGAAAAAGGGGTTTATACACCGTATAAAAGAAAGTTGTGTATAAAACGAAATATGCCTCAATGAAAGGAGATTGAGACGATGTCCCTTACCTTGGGTCCGACTTGACTCGATCGTTCTTTAACGTCCTGAATAATAAACTTGAGTTAATTTATACTTGATTAAGAACCTTTTTAAAGTTCATTATTCTTTTTATATCACTTATTGCCATGTTATAAACATTATGTAACCATTTAAGTTAATAATGTTTGTTTTGTCAATATTTGGTTCTTAAGTCGAAAGTTGACTTCTTACAATTACATGTTGTTCATGTGGTCAAAAGTTCTTTATATCCAGAATGAAAATCCCGATTTGGATATAATATGTATCATATATATCCAGCATATACATGTATTTATAATATTACCTAATCATTTAGAGTTAAGAAATGAAATGCACCGTTCATGGAGACGGTAAGCCGTACGTACGCATGAACGCTACTTTCATTTCTTTGTCATATTAGTGGAATTAAAACTAAATGAGAGGTATGTATATTTTAATTCCAGAATTATATTAATCATTTATATATATCATTAATTATATATATACATTATATACATGTAATTTTAATAGTACATTACATTTGGGGATAAGAAATGAAATGCACCGTTCATGGAGACGGTAAGCCGTACGTACGCATGAACGCTACTTTCATTTCTATCTCATACTTTAATGGAAAGAAATAATAATGATATAGAGGTATATTATACTTCCAGTATAACATCATATATAATAACTTTAAATCCATTCTTTACACGTCCCACATATGGCATTAACGAATCACATCACTTTTAGGGGGCGGTAGTCCACACTTCCTTAAATGAAGATATCGTGTTTACCCATAATGGAAACCATAAAGGTATGCCAAAAAATGAAAAATACAGAAGCTTAAAGAAAACATAAACATATTATATATCATATATAAAAATAGTGACATCATAATGGCCACCTTTGAAGGTGTTAAATGAGTATTGAACAATCATCGTTTCGGGAGGCAGAATTTCGCCATCCACGGAAACCGTATGTTCTTTAACCATTTGATGTAGTTGTGTGAGAGTGTAGCTCAAATAAATATTATAAAAATATCCTATTATATTGAAGATACTGGTTTTGTTACAAAAGAAGTAAATAAAAAGAGTTTAGAGGGTTGGAGAAGCAAAATAAAACAAATGAACAAGAGAGAATGAATTACCTTTAAAAGTGTAACTCCCTTTTGATTTGAGCCTAAAGGATTCCTTTGAAAGGATTCTGCCCAAAGGTAATCCTCTAGGATGAGGAGAGGGATGTGTAGAGAGTAATTGGGCAGGGGTTGGCCGATCCAAAGGCTTGATAAGTGTGTGAAATGAGGTAGAGGTGGGGGCCTTTTATAAGAGGAGAGGAGGGGCACTTTTGGAAAGTAAAGAAATATTACTTTATTTGAAAATGTGTTTCGGTTTCAAAAGGTCCCACATTGATATAATTCGTGGATAAGGTGATAAGGCTTAGAAATCCACTCATCCAATTGGTTTTGGCCATGTGTAGTTCATAGATTTTACATTATCATTCCATTTTATTTAAATCGTCAACTAATGATGTCATCGCTGCATCATTATTATGTCATAAACAATTTAATTTATTTAATGTCTAAAAATTATAAAAAAAAGACTATGATGTAGGAAATATTTTTAGCTTTCCAATGACTATTTATAATCAAAATTTTGACTTGTATAACCCCACTCAAAAATTATTTTATTAAAACAATTTATGTTAGTGTCATTTTCACTTTAACATTAAATAAAAATATATTAATTTCATTTTCCAACTAAAGTGGATCCATGGGGTCCCCAAGTTGGCCCATGGCTTTTCTTGGTCGGCCATGACTCACCCAATAGGTGTAGGACAAGTGTCATGGTGTTTTCACATTCTTATAATACCATTTTTACCTTAAACTACACTAATTACCTCTAATCGCGATTAATGAAAAAAAGTTACTATTCACCAAAAAATTATTTTAATCTCATTGAACCACATTTTACTTCTTAATGACAACCATGTATGTCGGATTTTCAAAATTCAATACACATTAGTGGTAAACTTTCATTTAACTGAAAAATCAGTTTTCTTGATTACCACTTAGTGGTTTCACTATTCATCAAAAATTGAAGTTTTTCAGAAAATTACCAAAAATTCACCCTAAGCTATATTTGATATTCTGAATTCAAAAATGAAGTCTATTTTACAAAATTCAATACATATAAGTAAAATTAAGTAATTTAATAATTAATTCCCGCTGGCAGAGCAAATAGCGTGTTTTTATGAAACAATAAGTATCAAAAGATTGACACTAGTTTAAGTCCGATTTCAAAGTGAAATTAATTCCAACGACCACTATTGGATTTAATGGTAAAAATATTTTCTAATTTCACTTTAAAACCAATTCAAAAGATAATCTAATCATATAATTAATTTAGATTAAAAAGAGGTTTTGAATTAAAATACAACATTTTACACTATTCATTAAAAAATGAACTTTATCAGAAAGGTACCAAAAATTTACACAAAGTAAATTTTGATGTCCTGATTCTAAAGAAGAGTCATATTTGGTCCAAAAGAATGTATAAGAGTTATCAAAACTATATTTAATGACGGTTCTCAGTCGAAAGGTGATAAGTGAACCTTTAGTGAAAATTAGAGTATATATGCCCGTAAAATTGAACTCTTTCCGTATTTTAAGCCTTTATCTTTTATTGGGTAAATGTATAAACATTTAAAAACATATCTAATCATATTTTAGTTATTTCTATCCATTCCCGCCAGTACAACGGCTACTTGTTAACTAACATTTAAAATAATATTATTTTATTACTAGTGTGCTACGTAAGTTTCAAAGAAACTCATCGTTGCATATCAGGTACGCTATCGAACATAGCAACCCCTTTAAAATAAAATTAATATTTAATTCATAATTATTAATAAATATGAAAATTATTTATTCTTTATTTACCTGGGATGTTACAATGAATGTATTTTGTGATTATTATCCTTAAAACTATAAGATCCAAATATCCATATAAATATATTTATTTCATGGGGCTTATAATTGAGAAGTTACCAAAGCTGTTGGGGATTTATTTCACAATCTCATCGATACTAGGGATTTTTAATATTTATGTATCAGTTGGGTAAGATTATCCTTCCATATAAAAAGTTAATAAAAATGTTTTCAATTTTTTTTTAAATTATCCTATTATTTTTTTAATTGTTTTTCCCATGTTTGAATTTTTAGAAAACTATCTAAATAGAATATTTTTGACATTTTAAATATGAGGTACTTTATAACTTTTTGGAAAAAATTATGGATGGAATGTTTATTAACATATATTAAATTAATAGATTTTTTAATTATAATGAATATTTCTCTAATTTATGGTTCCTTTAAATGTTACCATGGTTATTTTCGAATAAATTTTTTTCCTTTATAATTTCACTATTTTTCAATAGAAGTAGTTTTAAAATGGAATGTATATTTTCCTCAATTATTATTCCAAGTGATATTTCCAAATCATTGCATATTTGATGAAATCCTTTAATGTTTCTTAGTATTTAATAGGATATGATCTAAGGATACCATGTTTATTCTTTCTCTTGATGGTTTATGTTTATGATCAAAATATGAAATGTTTATGAAACCCATTTCTTTTCCATAGGTTGCAATATGGTGAGATGTTTATGATAACCATTTATTTTAATAGGTTCTGATATGTGAATGCTTTATGATATTTTTGATAACATATGCATGGTTTTAAATATGTGATGTGTGGTACCTATATCTCCCACTAATTCATTGGGTAAAATTTTGAATATAATGAGTTAAAAATGGGATGAAAGTCAATGTGCTTGATCTACTCTAGGATACAATTTAATAGTCTTGATATACTATGGAACACACATGGTAATTATAGATATATTATGGTTTGATGGTCTGAGTAGTTAACCTTGACAATATTAAAATTTTTATATACCTATTTTGGTGCTAGAATTTTTTGACATGAGATTATGATTTATGATGATTTTTCACTCTTATAATGCATGTATTTTAAAATGAAAATGTTTTATTCCACAACTCATGTTTATGATATATGAAAAATTGTGTATGAAAAATTTATGTTATGTTTATGATGTTATACTCTTATACTTATTTTATGATTTTATATTATTATGGATTGATATCTCCAACGATTACAATTATTGAGTATCTAAGATCAACCTGTCTTATGTTTCCATTTACCTAGGTTATGAAGAAATGTATTAAGTATGACGTGTCTTAGTAGGGTTATAGTTATTAATAATTAAGTGGTAAATGACGTGGTTAATTTATGAACATATTTTTTATGTGTTTTAGGTTCCAAATATACCAGGTCTTTATGATTCTGGAAAGGATTAAAATGTTTTTTAATGAATATTCTTCTATTTAGATGCATATCTATGTATGAAAGTTATGAGTCACTATAGTTGGTATCATAGGAAGGTTTTGTTAACCTTTGGAAACTAGGATGAGAATAATTTAGTAAAAATATTAGGGATACGTCTATATATAAGATAAAACCCTAAATTTTTAGTACTGTTCACAAATGAACTAGGTTAAACCTAAGGAGTCATAGAAGAAGGTGTCACGATTTAGACATATTATAAATTATTTTTCATGATTATGTGGTTTCCCACCATGATTTTTATTTATCAAACTATGTTTTTTTAGTTATTGGATGTAACTTGAAGGATTTGTGTTAATTATAAATGCGATAAAAAATGAAATGATTTCTATCATGAGAAAGATAATAATTTGGGGGTTGGAATGAAAGATATCATTTTTATGCTCACACAGCTTTCTCAATATATAAATCATGCTGAGTTTATAAACAAGAAACTGAGGGAACAGAACAATGTTGATTCTATTATAAGGAAACATCCACCTTATTTTAGTGGGTCTACTAATCCACAAGTCATTGAGAAATGGATTAGCACCATTAAAAAAAATATTTTCCATTCTTCAATGTTTGGGACAAGAGAAAGATATTTTTGTTATTTATCATTTGTAATGAAAATTATATTAGTTGTGGAATCTTACCAAGTGCATGAAATAACAAAAAGAAATTTAATATATGGATTCTAATGAATTTAAAAAATTATTTCTCAATAACAACTTGTATTATTTGTACCAAAATGGAGAAGGAATTCCTCGAGGTAAAGTTGATGGACGATGAACCTGTTGGTACATATGGGGAAAATTTCACTAGACTTGCAATGTATGCTTATGGTATTATCATTAAACCTTAAATTAATGTCTATAAATACTTAAATGGCTTGAAACCAAGTCTCTAAAAGGAATTATCTATAATAAAATTTAGTATCTAGGAAAATGTTCACATAAGGTTGAAGTGGAAATTGTAGATTCCCACCATTCTAATGGTTTTTATAAAAAAGGAAGTTCAAGACTCATGAAATCTCAAATAAACCACATGTTATAAAGAAATTCTGTCCATCTACATGCCAAAAATGTGGTAAGAAAATTCTGGGTAATTGATTTAATTTAATAAGGAAGTGCTTTATATGTGGAAAGGGTGGTCATAAAGCTCATGATTATTTAAAGTTAAAGAATAGTATGGTAAATGAAATGGAGGAAAATATGGTTCCAACTACTCGACTACCTATGCTCCAATTATTCAAAAGAAAGGTGTATAAGAATTGTGAAAATTAGTGCTTGAATTAGAATGTTTTTGATAATTAGCATCAACAACCTGTTAATCCAAAAGGAAAAGGTAAATATCTTGTGATTATGAATTAAGAAGTGGGTTATGAGGATGAAATGGTGAAAGGTATCCTTATCATACATTATATAATAGCTAATGTATCATATGATTCTAGATCGACCCCCTCTTTTATATATATGGATTCTTCAAAGGGTAATGAATTACCAGCTCAATGATTATATATTTATTTAGCCGAGAAAACTCATGATGGTACGATTTCACATCTCAAGTCTATAGTTCCCAAATGATTGAAGTTTTTGTGAAAGTGATTACTATAAATCCTAAAATTCTCCCTTTAGTTGAGATTAATGTGATTTTAGGCATTGATTGACTTTCTTTATTTAAAAACCATATAAATTTATGAGGAGGAAATTCACATCTCATATTATGAATAAACTAATTATTTTTTAACTGTGTGAGGATGAATATAAATTTCTAATGAAAATTACTTCTATATTTTGGGTCTAAATTCATATTCATGAAGAGAATCTATCACATATAGTTTGTGGAAAACTCTACATTGAGGATACTCCTATTTGTTTAGGAGTTTCTTGATATTTTTCCAGAAGAGTTTCCCGATCTTCCATCAAATTATGCAGTTGATATTTCTATAGAACTAATACCAATAATTGAACCAATTTTAAATACTTCGTCTAGAATATCCTCAATTGAGTTGTATAAATTGAATAATAAACTATAGTAGAATTTGATAAGGTATTTATATATCTCAGTGCATCACCTTGGAGTGCACAAGTTCTTTTTGTTTAGAAGAAATAAGGATCAATGTGACTCTACATTTATTATTGAGAACTTAACAAAATCACTATCAATAAAAAATATCCTCTACCCTATATTGATGACTTGTTTGATCTAATGTGTGGAGATAAAATCATTTTCAAGGTTAATCTTCATTTTGGATATCATTAATTGAGGGCCAAGGAGGACATACCCAAGATGAAATTCTGTACAAGGTTCTGAAACTATGAATTTATAGTGATGCCATTTAGTCTTACTATTTCACACAAAATATACACATATTTAATGAATGGAGTCTTTTGAGATTACCTTGATCAATTTTTAGTAGTTATTATAGATAATATTATAATTTCTTCAAAGAGAAAGGAAGGGTATGAAGATCATTTGAGAATTACGATGAAGACCCCAAAGAAGGAGAAGATTTATGAAAAAACACACAAAGTGTGAAATTTGGTTTCATAAAATTTTCATTCATGGGACATATTATCTCAAGTGAGGGTATATCAGTGGACCCCCAAAGACAGAATTTTTTAAAAATTGGACCAGACCATCTACTATGACTCAGATCCATAGTTTTCTTGGTTTTACTGGATATTATCAGTGTTTTGTTTGAGAATATTTCATGGCTATCAAATCCACTCACCATGTTAACTCGGAAGGGACCAAGTTTCTTTATACAGATGAATGTGAGTAATGTTTTATGGAATTAATGAGAATGGTAGTCAACACAACTATGCTTACACCACCCTACAGTGGAGAAGAGTTTATAATATATAGTGATGCATAAAATAAGGGTATGATATTTTTACAAATATAGAATGATATGGATATATCTTATGCCTCATGATAATTGAAGTTACATGAGAAAAATTACCCAACTCAACATTTGGAGTTAGATGCTAATTTTTTTTCATCATATATTTGGAGGTATTATATCTATGGATAAAGGTGTGACTTATATTGTGATCATGAAATTTTAATTTATATAATAACTAAAAAAGACATGAACATGTTAAAAATAATATGGTTGGAGTTGATAAAATATTATGACTTCAAAATACATTACCACCCTAGGAGTGAGAACATGGTGTAATATTCTTTGAGAAAAAAGGTTCAGGCTAGATTTTCTATGGAAAGGAACACAAAAATCACATATTTATGGATTTTAAATGTATGAATATAAAAATGATAAAGGAAGGGGAGAAATATTATCTCGCTCAAATGAATGTTCAACTATTTATCCAAATGAATACTGAAGAGGCACATAAGGAATATATAGAGCTATAAAAGAAGGTGATAAATGTTACATAGTTCATCCTTTATGGTGATGGAATGATAAGGTTCAAGAACCTTGTAAGCATTCCTTTAGTACTTGATTTGAATAAAGAGATAATGGATGAGGCTCACAGTTCTTCATTCTCAATTCATCACGAAAGTATGAAAATGTATATAGATTTTAAAGTGTATTTGTATTGGGATGAAATGAAGAGAGATATTGAAAAATAAGTTTCCCAATGCTTTGTATATCAAAAAGTTAAGGATAGGAGACATAAGTCTAAGGGTGTGTTACAACCATTACCCATACCATAATAAAAAATTGAAAATATCACCATGGAATTTTTTGTATGATCCTGTAATTCTACGTAAGGTATTTTTTACTCAGGTTTTAGTTTAATCCGTTCATTTTAGTCAATTATGGGTTTTCCTATGTTCTTAAGAAGGCTCATGGGTGTTTTAGGGGTTTGGGACTCAAAAGAGGAAGGCAAATGGGGGTTCTGGGCATTCTGCATGGATTGTGCATGGTTAGTGTACACCGTACTGAATTCCCAGGAAACTGTGCGAAATGATTTTTTTAGAAAGAAGCATCTGCATGGTTTGGTAAAACGTGCAGGAAAACCATGCGGCCCAGAAACATTTAAAAAATTACAAAAATGCCATTGCGTGATTTTTATACCCAACTTGGGATTTCTCCCCCCTCTTCCTCCTTCAACCCTAGTGATGATCCAAGGTTCCAATATCTTCCAAGAGGTTGATATCCTTCATTACTTATACATTTTGTGCACCGTCAATTGTAGATTAAAGATCCAGGTAAGGCTAATTTCCCTCTTGCTTTTATTTTTGGTTTAGGGTTTCTATTTATTTTCCCTCTCCATCCAAATCTCCGAAAACCTACTTTTTTGGTGGGTTTTATGGTAAAGATTTAAGGTATGGTTGAATCAAGTTATAAGTCTTCGGTAGGGAGTGATTTCACCAACATATTCAAGGTAGGTGGTCTTCAAGTTATATCCCTTGGGTTTTGTGTAGAATTGTGCATGATGTGTTTTTATTCTTGCATTATTTTGAAGAGTTCTCGGTGCCTTTGAAATGATGTGATGTAGTGATGTCTAAATGATAAATTTTACCCCTATTGATCCTAATGGGATTCAAGGATGAAGAATCAAGAAAATTAGGGCCACCCGAGGGGCGTGCAGATATTCCCCAGACTTAGAGCTAGCTAAGAAAGTGTAGGTTATTGTGAAAGAACATTTATCCTATGATGAATATGTAAATATGATTAAGTGACCTGAAATTGGTGTTTAGTAAAACACTTAGGTTGGGTAATTATGTAAGAGGTTGTTTGGTTTGCATGATAAAGGGTTAGAAGGATAAATGGGAAAATGCTAGGGATTAGCTTTATACTGGAATTTGCTTAGTGAGATAGGCATGGAAAATGGTAATGGGACTAGAGGGGTTATGTAACATGAATAATTAACGTGTTAACGGATTTAGGAAAAATGTAATTTCCCATTTATTGAGATTGTTGTGAGGATTTTAATTGATATTGGCTATGTTGTTGTGATATGGTGTTTTGTGGTGAATGATAAATACGAATGTGCACATGGATTTGTGTAGTGAGGTATTGAATTGAGGTTCTACACCCACGAGTTGAGTTGGATCGAGGTTCTAGATCCTCCCGTAACTGCGTGGGTTAGGGAAGGGGACATAGTTCTATACACCTAACAGTTTCATTCCACCCAGACTGAGGCTTCGAGGTGAGGATATTGAGAATTGTTGTCAAAATATTCCTAGTGAGACAGGACTTGTTAAATTCCCACATGTTTGAAGTGTTGATCATTCCTAATCCATTGAACACACAAAATACGGTGACATGATAAATGTAATGTCTTGGTAATATACATGGGTTCATTGGTAGGTTAATTTAAATGAACATAAATAAAGATATCCTATTGAACCATTTACCTTAACTTGCCTTTATTTATCATTTTCATGCACTCTATACCTTACTGAATATTTTGTAGACAACATTGGTGGTGGCCAACTAAGTTATACTCACACCCTGCCTGAGCCACCATTGGGTACCTGAGCATATTTCATGCTTGCACGTCCGGACAAGGGAAAGGGCCTTATTCTAGGGAGATGAGTTGGACTTGGGACATGTTTGCGTGAAGTTCTAGACGTGGAGTCTGAACCATTTTGAGGATTCTACTATTTTTTTCTTTGGGTTTTTGTTCACTTGACTCTATAGCATGGCATAACATATTTATTGTTGTTTATGATTGTACCCAGTTTTGGGATTTGGTAGTTTATGCATGTTATAGATTTTTCTCTTATGTTTTCTCTATTTAAATTATTATTTTTAGTAGATTATTATGGTATTGAGGGTATAGTCATCCCACATGACCTATTTGACCCTCACTACTATTCGACTACCTCTAGCATAGAGGGAGGTGCACTTGAGGTCATGTAACTACTCGGCCTGGGGCAAAAGTTTAGTGGCTCCCAGGTCAGGGACAATACAATGTGGTATCAAAGGAGTTATTTTCTATTTCTTACTATTTGGGGAAGGTAGATAGGTGATTAGAAATGTTTTGGGACATGGTAAGAAGCTCATGATTAGGATTATCTAACCCTTATACGTGGGAAAAACCAAGTCACCTTGGGAGGGGATTGTTTTTCTTGTTGTGTGTATTTACATTTGATGATATTTCACCATTGGGTGATGCACTTGTTGTGTGATTTGATGGTTTCATGATATTTCTCTTGTGGACGGAAATGTACGAGGTTGCACATTCATGCATGATTCTAGGAACCTATGTAGGAAAGTGAAATTCATCATGATATACACACACATAGGATGGGTGTGCATGATATAATGGTTAGGATGCATATGTTCTCTTAAAAGTGATAAATTATGCATAATAAGATGGTATGACTGAGTAAAAAAAGGGAAGTGAAAATGTCAAGTAGTGATTAGAAAATGGTTCTTGAAAAAGAAGTAAAAGTGGAATAACTTGTTGTAAGGGTAAACTAAAATATGAAAATGGTTTGAATAGGAGTAAAAGATGAGGCTTGTAACCAAGATAATTAGATACCGTGTTGGCCATTGACTTAGAGAGATGGCCAAGGGTAGTGACCCAGTTGTGAGTGGGATCTTTTTGGTAGAGTATGCGAACTGGTTTGGTTATTACTAGTGATGAGCCTATCTATAACACTCCCTTACCATAAAATCTTTATGGTTGTGTTCTAAATCTATTATTTGGAATTGTAGAGAAATTCCACCTCGAAGACGTGAACTGGTTGGGAGACATGAGGACGTTGCCGAGAAAACTCCTCCAATAGTAGAGCAGGAGAATGCGGTGGTCCAAGGAGATAGGGAAGAGAAGTTCCATGAGAACTTTTACCATTTTATGGAGATGTTGGAACAAGACCCAGGGCAGGTTTCATCGAGCATGTTTGACCTGACCATGGAGTTTCAGCTACATCACCCTCCAACCTTTACCCAAGAGGGTGGGCTAGAAGTAGAAGAGTTATGAATGGAGTCCATCCAAACTATTGTCGACCATTTAGAGACTCCTCTCGAGAAGTGAATCAAGTTAGCAGTCTATATAATGTGGGGTCAAGAAAAACGTTGGTTGGATGTTATGGTTTAGATAGAGCAGGCTAAGGGGATGATGTGGAAATATTTTTAAGAGAGGTTTCTTGTGTACTTTTATCCAGAAACCTTGAGGTAGGAGAAAGCTGCAGATTTTATGAGGTTGAATCAGGGGAAAATGCCAGTGATGGACTATGCTAGTCGTTTCACCAATTTTTGATGCTTTATTCCTATATTTAAGGGATATAAGGAAACTACGACGAAACACTTCCAGGAAGGGATGAGACATGAGATCAGATCTCAGGTAAATATATTTTGTCTAAAAAGGTTTGCCGAACTGGTGGATGAAGCCTTTATCTCAGAAGGAAACCTAAAGGGAGCTTTAGGTAGTGAAATTGTGGTTCTAGCTGAGCGAGAAATTGGTGTGGATTTTGATAGTAGGAAGCACCATTTTGGGACCTTCTAGAAATGGGGAAGAACGCGACGTAGTCAGTAGAGGGGGTCAACTTCTTAGGGTGGCAACCAGGTCTTCTATTTTTAGTGTGGTAGGTCAGGTCACAAGCGTGACCAGTGTCCCCTCCCACCAGTTGATTTCCGAGCATGTTCTAGGCTAGGGAACGTGTAGAGATTGTTCAGGAAACCGTAGTAGTCGGGGAATGATTGAGGTCAGAGACATATTCCATGTGTAGGCAGGGGGTTAGTTACCCTGTAGTAGGAAGTCTGTTGGAGCTCCATGGTCCGTACTGGTAGGGGCGGTGGATGCTGAACTCCAGGGTGAGATTACCCTTACCAACAGAGCAGTGTAGTGTAGGGTACTCAAAATAGAGCCCAGGGTAAAGGGGCAGGTCATCTCCATGCAGTTCAGGCTGCACCTAAAGGTGATGAGGTAGGGATGTCTATTGTGCGAGGTAAGATTCTTGTAGCTTCCACGTTTTCTAGTTCTATATTGGATACATGTGCTATGAATTCCTTTATTTCTTCTTAGTTCATAGTCGTGTTGGGATTAACTGTAGAGACTGAATGTAGGGTAATGTTTCTTGATACTATGCTAGGGTCACAAGTCAAGGACCTTAGGTAGTGTAAGGGTTGTGCTATAGAGGTTGGTGGGTATTGTTTTATGTGGGATCTGTTTGTCCTAGATTTGTCAGGTTTTGACCAATCTTTGTAATGGATTGGTT
This sequence comes from Viscum album, assembly GCA_963277665.1. Taxonomy (NCBI): domain Eukaryota; kingdom Viridiplantae; phylum Streptophyta; class Magnoliopsida; order Santalales; family Viscaceae; genus Viscum; species Viscum album. The sequence continues at coordinate 1,171,182,028 of OY728161.1, read as the reverse complement.
GGTGTTATATCAAGCTCATATCGTCTATTACTGACGTCGGGTAACATTCAAATCTATTGATGGGAGCACTCATGTCCTTCATGGTGAGGGGGATACTTGATCGGGCCACATAGGGTTGCTATTTCATCAGATGGGGGAGCTCATAGCCCAAGTGAGTTGCGTTATGATAGATGATGGGGTGGAATGATATCCAGTCTTCCCTTGGGGACCAATTTTAGGATGTGTTTCTTGAGAACTTCTTAGGGTAACCACCTAAGAGAGATATTGAGTTTATGATGAAATTATTGCATGGAGTAGAGCCAGTTTCCATTCCACCTTATAGAATGGAACGATTAGAGCTCCAATAACAAAATGTTCAGTTAGAGGAATTGGTGCATAAGGGGTTTATACATCCTAGTACATCACCTTGGGGATCTCCTGTGTTGTATCTTAAGATGGATAATGGATCACTGAGGCTATGTGTCAATTATAGGAAGCTGTACCAGATGAAAGTTAAGAACCGATACCCTCTTCCTAGAATTGATGACCTGTTTGATCAGCTCAGAGGTTCCTCAGTGTTTTACAAGATCGATTTGAGATCGTTATACCATCAGTTGAGGGTGAGACCCTATGACATACCCCAGACAACATTCCGAAGTAGGTACGGGTTGTATGAATTCCTGGTAATGCAATTTGGTTTGACCAATGCACCAAATATGTTTATGGACTTGATGAACCTGATGTTCCACCTGTGTCTAGATGAGTTTTTATTTTTTTTTGTTGATGAAATATTGGTGTACTCCATAACTCTTGAATATAATTCCAAACATCTTGACATCATCTTGAGTATAGTAAGAGAGCATAGGATTTACACCAAGATAAAAAAATGTTAGTTTTGGATTGATGAGGTTCACTTTTTTGGACATATCATATCTGATTCAGGTGTATTGGTGGATCCAGAAAAGCTTAAGGCTTTGGTGTCTTTGGAGTATCCTAAGAACGTCTCTGATATTCGAAGTTTTCTGGGTTTGTCCGGTCATTACCAAAGGTTTATTAGATATTTGTATCATTTGGAAGCACTTCTCAGATGCCTAACCAAGAACGAGGTTAAGTTCAATTGGTCAAAGGCTTTTGAGAATTCTTTCCAGGAGCGGAAGAAGCGGTTGGCCACCACACTAATTTTGATCTTACCTGAACCAGGTAAGAGGTACACCTTATTATATGATGCATTTGGTGTTGGAATTTGGGTAGTTTTGATGCAAGATGATCGGGCTGTAGCTTACGGGTTGAGGCATTTGAGGCCACATGAAGGAAATTATCATACTCATGACCTAGAGCTAGATACTGTGGTTCATTCCTTAAAGTGTTGGAGGCATTATTTGTTGGGAGAACCCTTTATGGTGTTAATGACCATAAAAGTCTCAAATAAATATTCTCTCATTTGGGATTTGAATATTCAATAGTGGCGGTGGGTCAACTACCTGTAGTATTTTGATTTTTAATTGGTTTACACACTAGGGAAAAAAAATAGTGTCGCTGATGTTCTAAGCTAGAAGACACAGAATCAAGTAGTTCAGGAATCCAGTACAGAGTGGGTGATGATGTCCTTGTTTGTGGAGATGCATTTGGAGGTATAGGAGGGGCATGAGAAGATGACCCTTGCATCTATAACATTTGACTCCATGCTTTTCAGCTGAGTTAAAGAGATTAAGTTGGTAGAGTCAGAGTGTTTGGATATGAAGGAAATTATTAAAGGTGGGGAGTCAAGTTCTGGTTAGACCTTCAACACTAATGGAGTTTCTTATGTTCATGGTCATGTTGTGGTGCTGGAAGATGTACGAGAAGAGTTTATGCGAAAGTTCCACTCTCCATAGTGGGCAATGCATCCAGGCTTGACTAAGATGTACCACGACCTACATAGGCAGTTTTGGTGGTTGGAAATGAAGAAAGAAGTGGCAAGTTTTGTGACATGATGCCTTACCTATCAATAGGTGAAGACGGAACATCAGCGTCCTAGTCAGTTGTTGTAGTCATTGCCTATTCCAGAGTGGAAGTGGAATTATGTCACAATTGACTTTGTAGTGGGTATTCTGAGGACGCATCAGAAGAATGATTACATTTGGGTGGTGGTAGATCAGATGACCAAAGTGGCCCATTTATTTCTGATTCCGGAGACCTGTACAATCGACCAATTATGGGAGTTGTATGTTCGGGAAATAGTACAGTTTCAAGGTGTTATAAGAACCATAGTTTCAAATCATGATATGTGTTTCACCTTGTTCTTCTGGAAGGTAATAAAAAATGCACTTGGTACCCAATTATTTTTGAGTATGGTTTACCACCCATAGACTGATGGGTAGTTAGAGCATACAATTTAGGTATTAGAATACATGTTGAGGGCATGTGTTCTGGATTTCAGTGGTTCGTGGAAAAAACACTTGTCACTTATTGAGTTTTCTTATAACAATAATTTCTAGGCTACAGTTCATATGGAAACTTTGGAGGATCTTTATGGGAGACCGTGTTGATCACCGTTGTGTTGATTAGAGGCCATAGAGCCTTAGCTGTTAGGGCCAAGTCTTGTTCATGAGACATCATAGAAGGTTTGTTTGATTCAAAAGCATATATAAACATATTAGAGTAGGAATAAATCATATGAAGATCAGTGTCGTAGAAATCTTGAGTTAATGATGGGTGATAGTTGGTTTCTTAGAGTGTCACCAAGGTTGGGTCACCATCGAATTCATAAACAGGGAAAGTTGGTGCCCAGATATGTGGCACCATTTGAGATTGTAGAGAGGATCAGACTGGTGGCTTACCGATTTGATCTTCTAAAATGGTATAATGGGCTGCATGATTTTTTCCTTGTTTCATAACTCTAACAGTATCACATTGACCCATATCATGTGATAAATATCGAGGATGTTGAGCTTGAGGATGGTGCGTCCTTTGAGGAGCACTCAGTTTTTATTGTAGATCATAGCGAGAAAGTTTTGTGGGGTAAGGTTGTGCCCTTGGTTCACATTATATAGAAACATAGAAATTTTCAAGAGGAAACTTGGGAGTGAGAATCAGATATTCAGGCCTAGTGGCCCAATCTCTTTCTTTGGGAACTCAATAATGCTCATAAGAGCAGCTCGAGGACAAGCTGTTATAATGTGAGGAGGTTGTAAGATCCTGGACTTCTCTGTAAGGTATGTTTTACTAGTGTTTCAGTTTAATCCCTTTATTTTGGTCAAATAAGGGGTTTACCAAGTCCTTAAGAAGGCTGAGGGGTGTTTTGAGGGTTCGGGACTTTAAAGAGGAAAAAAAAGGTGGGGGGGGGGGGGGGGGGTTGGGCATGCTACATGGTTTGCGCACAGTTAGTGCAGACCATGTGGAATTCCCAAGAAACCGTGCGAAAGGGTGGTTTTTCGGACAGAAGCATCTGTACATTTTGTGCACAGTTTGAAAAACCATGCAGGTAAACCATGCAAGTAAACCATGTGGGACAGAAACATTTAAAAAATTACTAAAATTCCATTGTTGGATTTTTATATCCATCTCTGGATTTCTCCCCCTCTTCCTCCTTTTACCTAAGTGACAAGCCAAGCTTCCAATATCTTACAAGAGGTCTATCTCATTCATTTCTAAGCCGTTTGGAGTGCCGTCAGCTATAGATTGAAGAGCTGAGTAAGGCTAATATCCCTCTTTATTTTCTACCTATTTTAAGGTTTCTATTTATTTAACCTCTCCATCCGATGCTCTCAAACCCAACTTTTTTTGGCATGTTTTAGGGTAATGATTCAAGGGTTAGTTGAATCGAGATCTAATGCTTCTGTTGGGAGTACGTTCACCAATAGATTCAAGGTATCTGGTCTACAAGTTATATCCCCTGGCTTTTGTGTAGAATTTTGCATGAAGGATTTTTATTCTTGATTTATATTGAAGAGTTCTTGGTACCTTAACATGATGTGATGTAGTGAGTATAAATGATAAATTGAACCCCTATTGATCCCCATGGGATGCGAGGAGGATTAATCAACCAAATTAATGCCACCTGAGGGTCGTTCCGATATTCCCCGGACTTAGAGATAACTAAGTAAGTGTAGGCCATTGTACGAGAACATAGAGCCTATGAAGAATATGTTAATATTCTTAAGTGATGTGAAGTTGGTGTTTATTAAAACACTTAGGTTGGGTAATTACCTAAGAGGTTGTTTTGTTGGCCTAAAAAAGGGTTAAAAGGATAAATGGAAAAGTTCTAGGGATTAGCTTTATACAGGAATATGCTTAGTGAGATATGCATGGAAAATGGGAATGGGGATAAAGGAGTTAAGTAACATGAATAATGAACATGTTAATAGATTGATGAAAAATTTAATTTCCCAATTATTAAAGATATTGTGATGATTGTAAATGATGTTTTCTATGTAGTAGTGATATGGTGTTTTGTGGTGAATGATAAATAAGCATGCGCACACGGCTTTGTGGAGTGGAGTATTGACTTTAGGTTCTATGCCCATGGGATGAGTTGGACCGAGGTTCTATCTCCTCCCCTAAATTCAAGGGTTAGGGAAGGGGATGTAGTTTTATTCCCCCAACAGTTGCATTCCACCTGAACTGAGGGATCAAGGGGAGGATATTGGGAATTGTTTTCAAATGATTCCTAGTGATATAGGACTTGTTAAATTCCCACATGTTGGAAGCATTTATCATGCCTAATCCATTTAACACACAAATAAGGGTGAAATGATAAATGTAATGTCTTGGTAATAAACATGGGTTAATTGGAAGGTTAACTTAAAGGAACATAAATAAAGATATCCTATTGAATTTTTTAACTTAACTTGCCTTTATTTATCCTTTTCATGCACTATACACCTTATAGGATATTTTGTAGACACTGTTGGTGGTGACTTACTGAGTTATACTCACACCTTGTGCGGGCTGCCATTGGGTACTCCGGCAGATTTCATGCTTGCAGGTCAGGAAAAGGGAAAGGACCCTATGCTTGGGAGATGAGTTAGACATGTGACATGTTTGTGTGATGTTACAAACATGGATTACATACCATTTTGTGGATTCTACTATTTTTTTTTATTTTGGGTTTTGTTCACATGACACTGTAGCATGGAATGGCATATTTATTGTTGTTTGTGATTGTACCCAGTTTTAGAATTTGGTTATTTATGCATGTTATGGATTGTTCTCTTATGTATCTACTATTTCAATTATTATATACTATGGAATACTCTGGTATTGAGAGTATAGTCTTCCCATGTGACATATTGGACCCTCGCTGCTAGTTGGAAAACTCTATCATATGGGGAGGCAGGCTTGAGGTCATGTAACTACCCGACCCGGGGCACCGGTTTAGTGGATCCCGGTTCAGGGACGTTACATTTTCATCGAATTCCCCAAAATATAAAAAGGTTATAGTGGTATATGGGTTGTAGTCAAATGCTTTAAAAATTCTTCAAACTTAATTTACATTACTAAAGATTTATCTATTGTTCAACTTACTTCGTCACACATTAAGGAAGTGGAAAGATTACATGATGTACCACTATCAATTATATCTGATTGGGATCTGTGGTTTACCATGATGTTTTGGAAAAGTATTCAGAAGGATTTGGATATAGTGTTAAGTTTCAACACTTCATATCATCATCATATAGTTGGAAAGTCTGATAGGACCATTCAAAACCTTGAAAAATATATTGAAAGCTTTTGTTAGGTATTTCATAGGTGGTTGGGATCAACAAACTCCTTTAGTGAAATTTTATTACAATAATAACCTTCACTATAGTATTCATACGGATCCTTATAAATCCCTATATGGTAAAAAGTGCATAAATTCAATGTTATAGAATTAAGTTGTATAAATAAAGCTATTAAGACCTGATCTAGCTACAGAAATGGAAAATAAGGTTAGATTTATTCAGCAACATATATTATAAGTTCTAAGTTGACAAGTGAGTCATGCTAACAATCGTTGAAAATATCTAGAGATTGAATGAGGAGAAAAGGTATTCCTATGAATATCTCTTTATAATAGGATGATGAGATTTGGAAATAAGGGAAATATAAGGCCAAGTTATGTCAAACCTTTTTAAATTATTGATTATACTGGGATGAAAATTTATCGATTTGAGATTACACCAAATATATCTTAAGATCACAACATGTTCCATGTATATCTATTAGGAAAGTACATATATGATCCTTTACATGTACTGAACTTAGCAGTCATAGTACTCGAGAAAGATCTTCCATATGAAGAAAATCAAGTCCAAATTATGGATTGTAGAGAGAATGTTCTACTAAACAAGAACACTCACTCGGTGAAAGTTTTACAGTGAAACCTACAATTTGATAAAGCTAAATGAGAACTTGAGGATGTGAAGAGTTAGGATTATCCTCATATTTTTATATTAAAATGATGAATTTCTAGGTAAAATTCATTTAATGTGGGTATAATATAACACCACAATATTTTTCTGAAGTATTTTTCTCTCAAATAAATTAATTTTCTTTGATAGATTTCATTACACATAACAATGAGTATAAATGATCCACATAAAATTATTTAAATATTATTATAAGATAGTTATATTCTAACCATTGGAAAGAAAAGTCTGGATATGAATAAATAAATTATAAAAAACATAGGGTTTATATATATTCATTGGTTATCGATAAAAAATTAATGAAAAAAATAATATGAAAATAAAGGTGATGTTTTTTCTACAAAAACTATTTTTATGCTCATAAATATGTTTTATATTAATAAATTAAATAAATAACTTTTGAGAAAACTATTTTAACGAAATATTTATCTTATTATTTTCATAACATATTTTATCATCCATCAGATATTTTTCTATTGGGGAATATGAATCAAATCATTTTAAATGATTAAAAATACATTACTTTTAAAAAATAAATTTCATTGTGTTTTGTGAACTTATTTTAAAATTAATTTATACCACATATTGAAATTTAACATGGTAAAATAGGTTCAATATTTGAAATCAGGAGGTCCAAATTTGGTAAAAAATCCCTTTTTCTTTAGGCATTATGAATAGTAACCTTGGTAAATTTTACCACTCAGTAAATGGTAAATCAGGTTAATGTGGTTAAAAAATAAATTATAAGTCTATAATTGTAAGAACCTGGATCTTATTTTCAGGTATGTTTTTCCCTTTTTGGTCATTTTTGAGAAAAAGAGGAAATTATGGAAATTTTCAAAGTACATGTTGTATACTTTATGGGTACATGTCGTGTACTACCTTGCCGTAGGAGGCCGTGTGCTGGCCGTGTAGTGGCCACAAACACGACCATGTGGGGGTGATTTGGAGGCCACCTAAAGTGGAGTACAGAAAACGAGAGTACATGCCATGTACATCCAAAGTACACACAGTGTATTTTTTTCATTAAATGCATTGGGGTCACGTCTAATTGACAGAAACACCCCCTTATTTTTTCGTTTCATCTAGGAGTGCCATACGACCGCATATCTTCGATGAAACTCTAAGCATGCATCATTACACCGAATTGAACACCGTTGGTTGCGTTGGAATCACCTCAATGATTTCTCTCTTATCCTAGAGAATCATCTTTTGATTTCTACTCTCTCGTGAGATATCATGGGTTGAAAGTTTTAGAAATTTTTGTAGATCATCAACGTTCTATGGAAATTCAAGCTTTGATGTTCACATATAGAGATATCCTAGCCCATAGGGAGGTGGTTTGTGCCTTTCTGTTCAATGTCTTTCAGTATTATGTGCAAATTCCACCAATACCTTTGAACGGGGTATTGTGTGTTTACCGTTTTACCCCAATTGATTTCCTTCAATTCTTGTATGCTTGTGTAGAGGTTATTTGGATATGAGTAGGGTTGATTGCTATGCTTTGGATGTGTTTTTCCCATTAATGTTCTGTTTACGACCGTTTGGTCTTGTTTAGCCTTTGGCTGATTTTCCTGTTTTCCATGCCTGATGCGGTAGGATGGGGAGTTGTTTTCTGACATGATTGATATGCTGTAGAATTTTTTATCCAAGTAGTGTTATAGGTTTACTTTGTAAATATTACACTACTATGCTCGTTGACATATACAGGGCCGTGAGAACCTGGTGTAGTAGACTGTAAGGGGAATTGACCGAGTGAGGTTCCTCAGAGGGTCTTTGATCACTTAGGCTATAAGGGGGATTGACCGAGTGATCTTCCTCAGAGAGCCTAGAACCACATGGGGCTATAAGGGGAATAACCATGTGAGCTTCCATAGAGAGTCCTTGTCTGCTTTAGACTATAAGGGGAATTGACCAAGTGAGCTTCCTCAGAGAGTCTTTGTTTTTATTCCTAATCTGTTTAGACTATAAGGGGAATTTATCGTGAGTGTTTCCTCAAAGAGTCTATGAATGACCTGGGCTATAAGGGGAATTGATCGAGTGAGCTTCCTCAGAGAGTCCTTGACCTTGGGGCTATAAGACGAATTGACTGCGTGAGCTTCCCCAGAGAGTTCCTAACTACCTTATACTATAAGGAGAATTGACTTTGAGTGCTTCCTCAGAGAGTCTTTATATACTGAACTAGAGGGGTTAGGCTGAGTGCACCGCGCAGAGGGTTGCTTGTACTTGTTAGGTAGGACCATAGGGGATGGCCGTGAGTACTTCCCAGAGGGTTACCTATTTGTGTTTAGATGCTTGTTTAACTGTTGCTTGATATTGAAACTGTGGATTGTTTACAGTTGAGTAATTTCCTATTTACTATTTTCTGTACTTTTACATACTATATATTCACTGACTATTAGGCACAGATATTTGGGTGGTTTCCTACTGGGATTTAGTGTCACACCCGGTTTGGGTCATGCTTTTGGGCCCAAATAGATTATATTGCTACAAGTACAGATAAGGGAATGCTCCCTTCTGCTATAGGTACTTGACTTGCTGTGAAGCTGGAGAGTATGGGACCAAGCTATGGCTTGCGATGCTGGGGAGTTTATCTATTTTCGTTTGAAATTTGGTTTATCACAGTTTGTATTTCTAGCATTGTGACTTGTTTGGATACTTTTATAGACATATGTATCATGCATCATTATATATATATATATATATATATATATGTGCTCCAGTGGTTTATTATTCCAGTCTTCCGCTGTTTACTATTTTTAGATATTTACTGCTTTCACTATTGTATGTATTTTTTTACTTCTGCTATGTACTATACCAATGAGGGAATAACTTCCCCACTATCACAACCAAGGCCCTTGCTGCTAGTCTGCAGCCTATGGAATTTGGGGAAATGCGCTTGAGGCTATGTGAACAACCATGTACATGGCGACTCTAGGTGGCTCCTAGAACCGGGACGTTACAAAGTGGTATCAGAGGAATTATTTTATCTTGATTTACTGTTTGTAGCCTTTAGCCAGGGATAGAAAGGAATAGGTAATTGGTAATAAGTTGTGCCCAGAAGTAGCTAACCCATGTATAAGGAAAATCTAATCTACCTCGTTTATTGAAATTTCATTTGGTTTTTCAAGTTTGCGGTTGATCTGATTTTCACGGTTGGGTGACTCGCATGTTTGGTGTTATTATCGATAAAGTTATTGAGGTTCTATTTCTGTCACAACCCGATGAGATGAGGGTATGCCATCTCATGCATCATATAGTCACTTACTAGAAAGCACATGTCATGCAGTCTTTCCTTGTCATCTAGGATGCATTAACGATTGCATGTTGTTGTGATAGACGTTGTGTAGAATATGCATTCTATTATGATATATGCCTTGATAAGAATACCTCTTGTTTGATAGGTTATTGTTTTCTGTAAAGTTTGGCCTGAATTGATGCCAATTTTTTTTTCTTGAGGTGTTATGGGCCCTCATGGACTGGAATTTGGGGGATCATTGCTCTATTTGACTTGTTATAACTTGTATAAGATGATAGACTTTGATTCATGGGGAGTATGGGCCCTCACTGATCAGAATTTGGCACTTTCAGTGTTTTTTTCTGTGTTTTTTGGGTTCCAGAGTAGTTCTTGAGGCTTAGTGTCTGGAGAAAACCAGAATACACACAATGTAGTGTTAAGTACACACCATGTGCTCTTCTGTTCGGGAAGAAACTATTTTTCTTAAGTACAAGACGTGTACTTTATGTGCACGCTATGTAGTCTCTGACCATGTCATAGGCAGTGTGGGTAGAGACACGAGACGAGGAAGGTCCAGCGGGAACACACTTTGTAGTGTTGACCCTATATCTACCCGTGTAACCAACAACACAGACAGATAATACCTTAAGCTATAAATGCCGTGTCCGCATTGAACATACCGTGTAGTCTGAACCAGGTAACCGACCGTGTCACGAACAACACAGGTTGGAGTTATCCCTTCTCATACGCACCGTGTCCATCTGGAACACGCTATGTAGTGTGATCAGTGTTTCAGGCTGTGTCACTAACAACATCGGCTAGGTGAAGCTTTTCAAGTACACACCATGTCTACCGTGAACACGCTGTGTAGTCTTGTCTTCGGAGAGCCATGTGGCTTAACCGTGTAGAAGGAATTCGTTAGGGAAAGATGATTCAAGTACACTCCATGTGGTAATACAACACGCCGTGCGTTTGGGGTGTTACATGACCAGTTTAGGCAGAAGTACATGCCCATGTAAATGACTTAAGGGAGCACACCATGTAGGAAATGTACACGCCATGTAGTCTTGTTTTTTAAAACATGGATGCTTTCATTCTCTTGTTCCCTTCTTACAGTACTTGTTTTCAGTCCCTAATAACCTTGATCTAAGGTGTTTTCTTGACCTTGTAGAGTCAGGCCACCGAGACATCCTCTGGTTGGGCGGTAGTTGCCAGACGGTGATCAGACACAGGACATGGCTGATCAGGGACTACCTGCAGATCCTCCAGTTGTGCCAGCCTTGGAACCAGCCTTTGTACCTGAAATAGGTGCTGATGCACAGTTCGAAGAGGGATTTTTTAGGATGATAAAGAACTTTCAAGAAGCACCGTCTCCTACCCCGTCGATGATAGAATTTATGCAGGTCTTCCAGCAACATCATCCTTTTACTTTCTCTGGGGATGGAGGACCCTAGGCTACAGAGTAATGGCTAGAAGACACATTGATGATTTTCAAGAATTTGGAGATACCTCCAGAGAAGAGGGTGATGATTTCTACCTACATGCTCCGAGACCCCTCCAAGAGGTGGTGGGATGTGATCTCATAGGTGGGACACCAACAGAATATGACTTGGGATGAGTTTCAGTGCATCTTCTATGATTACTTCTATCTTGAGACCTTGAGGGCCGATCAAGCCCGAGAGTTCATGAGTTTGGAGCATGTTACTATCACTGTTATGGAGTATTCCTCTCGCGTCACAGTGCAACAACATTTCACGCCTATTCTAGTAGGTGATGAGTTGTTCCATGAGTGAATGTTTGAAGATGTTCTGAGACACGACATCCGATATCAGGTGAACATATTCAGGTTGAATTCGATATCTTCAATCATCAACCAGGCACTGATCACCGAGCATAATATGAGGGATTCTAGAGCTGTGAGCCAGGGAGGTTCAACATCTAGGGTTAGTGCTCCACTAGCGAATAGCAGGAAGTGCCGTAGGGAGGCTACACGAGGAGATCAGAACAGGCAGGATGCATCTTCCGGTAGCCAGGTGGTGTGCTAACAGTGTGGGAGAAGTGGGAATACGAGGCCACATTTCCTGAGAGACATAGTGGAGTGCCAATCTTGCAGAAATATGGGCCATCATCAGTGCTTTTGTCAGTTCTTGTCACCAGCAGCTGGTGATAGGGGTTCTTCTATGACCCTGCGTTCAGAAGCAGCACCACCATTTTCTCACCAGTCTGGGAACTAGAGTTCTTCCGGTCGTTCAAGCTGAGGTGGAGGTCATGGCCATGGTAGTCAGTCACCAATTCTTCAGTAAAAGTAGGGTGGATCAGCTCAGAGAGGTCAAGTAGGGTCACAGGGCTACGACATAGGCCCCACTTTTGCAGTGGAGCAGACCGAGCAGAAGCAGGATCCCGGACCCTCCACAGTTTGAGGTACGATTTTAGTAGCCTCAGATTTATTTTCATCTCTTTTCGACATAGTGGCTTCCCATAGCTTTATATCTATTGCTATTGTAGAGAGCGTTGGGCTCTGTATTTTCTCCACTACCGATGTCTTGATGATAGACACACTATTGGGGACTAGAACAGCTAGTGTACGTCAGTGTAAGGAGTTCCCACTAGAGGTTGGGGGATTTCACTTTCTATGGGACCTCTATGTCCTAGAGATGACAGGCTATGATTTCATTCTCGGAATGGACTGGCTATTTCCATTATAGGAAGTCGTCGATTGCTATCTCTATAGGGTGAGTTTCGTATCACCAGAGGGAGGATCCTTCCTTTATAAGGGTGAATGGGATTTCTAGGAAAGCAGAGTGGGTCCAGAGCATCATGGTTTGGGAGGAGTTACAGACCATATTTCTAGTCTATATGTTGATGACCAGGGGACTTCACAATTGGACTTTCCTCTAGTGGTGGATTGTTTCAGAGATTTCATTCCAGATAAATTTTCAGGTTTGCTTTCGGAGTGTGAGGTAGAATTTTCTATTGAGATTTTTCTAGGAGAGGCACCAGTGTCCATTCCTCCTTTTAGGATGGCTACAATAGAGTTGAAGGAGATCAAGAAATAGTTAGAGGAGTTGCAGGGCAAGGGTTTCATCCGATCCAGTACTTCTCTTTGGGGTTCTCTTATCCTGTTTGTGAAGAAGGAAGACAGTACCCTTAATAATTGTGTGGATTATCAGAAGCTAAACCAGTTGACGGTCAAGAATCGATATCCCTTACCTAGTATTGATGATCTCATTGACCAACTTCGAGGAGCCCGGGTGTTCTCGAAGCTTGACTTGTAGCAGGTATGGTCTATACGAGTATATGGTTATGCTGTTCGGTCTCACAAATTCACTTGAAGTTTTTATGGAACTGATGAAGTGAGTGTTCCATCCATACTTGGATTCCTTCATGGTTGTTTTTGTGAACAATATCTTGGTTTACTCTCACACTTGACACGACCATGCTACCCATCTTGTGATCATTTTGAGTACACTGAGGGAGCATCGGTTATATGCTAAGATCTCAAAGTGCCACTTTTGGATGGATCATATTCACTTCTTGGGCCATATTATCTCAGAGGAAGAAGTATTAGTAGACCCAGAGAAAGTGAGAGCTTTAGTATCCTGGGAGAAGCCGAAGAACATGTTTGACCGAGTGAGCTTCCTCAGAGAGTCTTTGTTTTTATTCCTGAACAGTTTAGACTATAAGGGGAATTGACAGATAGTGATTCCTCAGAGAGACTATGAACAACCTTGGATATAATGGTAATTGACCGATTGATCTTCCTTAGAGAGTCTTTGAGCACTTAGGCTATAAGGGGAATTGACCGAGTGGTCTTCCTCAGAGAGTCTTTGTTTTTATTCCTGAACTGTTTAGACTATAAGGCGAATTAACAGTGAGTGCTTCCTCAGAGAGTCTATGAACGACCTGGGATATAAGGGGAATTAACCGAGTGATCTTCCTTAGAGAGTCTTTGATCTTTGGGCTATAAGAGGAATTGATTGCGTGGGCCTTCTCAGAGAGTTCCTGACTACCTTAGACTATAAGGGGAATTGATTGTGAGTGATTCATCAGAGAGTCTTTATATACTGAACTAGAGGGGTTAGGCCGAGTGCACTTCCCAGAGGGTTTCCTGTACTTGTTAGGTAGGACTAGAGGGGATGGATATGAGTACATCCTAGAGGGTTACCTGTTTGTGTTTAGCTGCTTGTTTAATTGTTGCTTGATATTGAAACTGTGGATTGTTTAATGGTGAGTACATTCCTGTTTACTTCTTTTTGTACTTTTACCTTCCATATATTCACTAACTATTAGGCACAGATCATTGGGTGGTTTCCTATTAGGAATTAGTCTCACACCCTGTTTGGGTCATGCTTTTGGGCCCAAACAGATTATATTTCTATAGATATAGATAAGGGTAAGAACCCTTCTACTTCAGGTACTTGACTTGCTGTGAAGCTGGAGACCATGGGACCAAGCTATGGATTGCGATGCTGAAGAGTTTATCTATTTTCTTTTAAACTTTGGTTTAGAACTGTTTGTATTTCCAGCATTGTGACTTGTTTGGATACTTTTCTAGACATATGTATCATGCATCATTTTATATATATGTGTGATCTAGTTGTTTATTATTCCAGTCTTCCGCTATTTACTATTGTTGGATATTTACTGCTTTCGCTATTTTATGTATTTTTTTACTTCACTATATACTCTGCCAATGTGGGCATAGTTTCCCCACTATCACACTCCAGTCTCCCTCTTCTAGTTGGCTGCCTTTGGCATTCAGTGAAATGCTCTTGAGGCCATGTGACCAACCATGTATGGGGCGCCCCTGTGTGGATTCCGGAACCGTGACGTTACAATAATTTTTCATATTAATTAATACTTAATGATGGGAATTATATCATTAACACCTTGTGTTTTAAATTGAGATTTTTAATTTACAATTTTCCATAAGAATTACTTATATATTATTTAAATCAAAAAAAGTTACAAAATGTCACTCACTTTGTTTTTAATATCTCTTATATGTGAAAATAGGGAAAAAGTTAGTTATGAAAAAATATAAGTCTCTACATTGTTATTAATAAAATTGTTTGAATTTAAGAAATTTATTTCTAATTTTTAGTAATTATTTAGTTGCCTTAAATTCTTATACGACGTTATTTTATTATTTCTTCAATTAGTAAAAAAATATAAAAAAATAAAAAAAATATTAAAAGAAATCTAATTTGAGTGAATTAATGTGATACGTGAATTTTTTCGGTTAATATAACATATTAGTTTTGTTTTAAAGGAATATATTTTAATTTAAACTTTGTATTTATGTATTTTATGTAAAATTAATTGAATAGTGTCTAAATTGAAAATAATGATATTTTTTTGAGAAAAATGTTTTATTAGATTACTTAAAAATATTAAATTTTTTAAAATTGGACAAAGAGGATAATATATGGTTTAAAATTTCATTCCTTGTTCATTTTTATTCTATTTGGAAACATTTGGATTGAGAATGGATTTATTATAATTTAATCTTTTTTCAAATTCCAAAAGTGACCCTCACCAAAATTTTAAAAAAACACCCACTTTCTTACATATTTACACCATGTTGAGCCTTTTAGTTCAACTAAACTATACAAATTTATCTTAAAAAATTACCTATTGACATTCTAGAGGTTCTTTTCTTCCCAAAATACTAACACTAGAGCCCTTTAGTCTTGATCTAAAGGAGTCATTTATAAGAAGAGGTAATCAGGTCAACCAATCTGTTTCATTTATAATATTTTTTACCTCATCTAAATATATGTTATTTATCATAAAATAATAAATTTATTTTAATAAATATGGTGAAATATTATTATTCTTATGGAAAAACCATAACACTTGTAATGACTCATATTTTTTTGGACTAGAAACTTTCAACCGAAATTTTAATTTTTACTATCAGATACTTACAGGGGTTTAATGGTCATTAAAACATAGAATATGATCTTAGATATTTTTTTTGACTACTCTATTGGTTTGGTAATCTAGTTTTAGCCAATTTTATGAGTTTTTTGGAATTCCAAATCATCCTAATTTAGGTGGAATAATTAATATTTAATATACATTTAATTAAATATTATTATTTTTTCAAATGTTAGTTAAACTATGCCATTTTAATGGAGAGTCAGATCGATATTACATATCCACTATTGAGTTTGTAATGGATAGTTTTTCCAAGTTGGGGCATAAACTCATGTGGGACTCCGGGGAAGGGCTCGAGCCCATTTTTCTTTTTCTTATCTTTTATTTTTGTTCCTATTTTTTTTCTTCTTTATCCCTTGACTTCTCATGTATTTCCCCATATGTGATTTTTTCATCACATGACTGGGAGATAAATAAATAGGGACATATATAGTGATAAAGGTATAAGAAGGAAGGTTCTGTTTTGGAGCTTGGGAGGAGCTATATCAATGTGTGACAATTGTGGACCATGATAAGTGGCGAAACATTTGGAAGATTCTATCCAAAGGTAAAACATTTTTATATTTCATAATAAATCCATATGTATTGACTTTTTCTAAGTTTTATTTTCTAATTATGTCTTCTTAATAACCACTAGGGATATATCTATATATTTTGGGGACAAAAACATGATTATGGGTGATTTGAGGGGTTCCCTATTCAAAAATCCCGATCACACGACGTGTAGTTCAAGGTCAAGTGCCATGTTTTCTTATAATTTAGGGAATATGAGTTTTTGGAAGTACACATAGTGTATAGGGAATACATTCCATGTACTAGGACTCATTCGTGTAGCCGAGTACCCAGCCAGAAAGCCTGTGTTGGGGCACATGGCCATGTAGAAGTACACAACTATACCCAGTGTGGGTTGCATGCGATGTAGAGGTACACGATAAGAACAAGTACATGTAAAAACTATGTGAGGTGCATGGGAATGTACCACATTAAGTATAAACACCACGTACATGATCAAAACAAAGTTTACTTAAATTGTTACATGCCAAGTCCAGCTGGAGTACACACCCATTTGGGTATTTGGGAGTACACACCATGTACTAGGGTACACATGCTGTGTACTGTCCTGTTGCTACCCATTTTCAGGTTTCACATATCATTATTCCTATATTTCTAATTGGACACATGATTATTCCATTTTCATGTTTTTCCATGAATATTTATATATCATTACCCTTGACAAGATTTGAGGACTTCTAGGAGACGTTTTTAGCATTATACTAAATTGAGAGGTTATTTATACGGTAATATAATATAGTTATATCCTGTGAGTGAGACCCCTTTATTTGAGATTAAAAATGATCTATCTATTTTTATTGATGATTTAATAGCTCTTCATTTTAGGATGTATCACTTGTGAGATATGCCCTTCTGGCCTAAGAGGCCTTGAGATTAGTTGTTTCTGAGGATTCCCTATAGGATTACTTCTTTACCTTCATAGCTGAGGATCCTAATTAGGATGTATTTTCTTATATTTAGACCAAGAGGATGCCAAGTTGGATTCCACTTTAGTGTTTTGACCTAGGGTACCCAATGGGTGTACTAGTGTTTGAATGAACCTGAGTAACTATGTGAGGTTTGGGTAGAGAAGGCAACATGTGTCAACTTATATCCCATACTGAACTTGTATGCCTATGGGGATATAGAAGTAGTGGTGGGTTTATGAATTCAGACACCCTCACACTATATATATTTTTCACATGGGTACTCATAGTGTAGCAATGATTTCCAGAGGTTCTTGGCCGATGGGCCCATCATGATGTGATATTATTTTGGACACAAATACATACTTTTTGGGGTCCTAGTCTTTCAAATTTTTTATTTTTATATTATTTGATATGATAATATGTGATTCCTAGAATCCCTCCTAGTGGGATACATGTATTACTATGTATTGATTTCTTGGATGGACTCATAGGCAAGAACAATTATATGTGCACCTTGAGCGATACTTGGGTTCCTTTTTAGAGAATTAATTGGACAAGCTCATAGGTTATTTGAATAATGTTATGTCTCGAGTGATACTTGAGTATCCTTATGTGTAATGCCTTGGAAAGACATAGTATGATATTTTTTATACCATGCCTCATTGATAATTGGGTTCCCTTCTAGCACTCCAGGGATGGGTTTACAAGGGAATGGGTTCATATCACACCTTGAGAGATTCTATGGTTACTTACATAGAAGTCATTGGATAGACTCATAGGCTAATCGATATCATATATTCCATGAGAAATAATCAGGTTCCTTACACATAATGCCTTGGATGGGCTCAGAGGTTATAGTAAATATGTCATGCGTTCAGTGATACTTGGATTCCTGATACGAAATACCCTGAATAGGCTCATAGGCTAGATGATTTTCTATACATCTTGAGTGATACTAGGATTCCCATGCAGGAATTACTTTGATGAACTCAAAGGATGGATGATTTTAAATATTCCTTGAGTGATAATTTGATTCCCATTTAGTAATTCCTTGGTGTAAATCATATGGAATATGAACTACTTTAACATTTTTTTATCAGTATATATAGATAGATAGATTACATACATTGGGCCCTGGCCTATTTGTAAAAAGTAAAGTTCTATCAATAAAATTTTTCATCAGAACAAAACATACTTCATTAGAGTGATTAGAGGTGATTATGGGTGAACCCAGGGCCCTGACATGTATCCCCCTATGGTGACATAGATTTCGCAAAGACATTTCTAGCACTGGATGGAGTAGGTATTGTTGATCAAGATTATTGACCGTAGGATCAAATCAATTATACACAACTTGAGGGGTATGACATCCAACTTAATGCCCATTTGACCAGATGTCTAGACTGTCAATATTATATATGCAAGGATAAACTGATGTTGATTTATGTTATTTTTCACATCACTCATGTATACACAAACACACACACACACACACACAAACATATATATTTATGGGAATACCCACACACATAGATATATATATAAATGATAGGACCATACCCAGTTGAACGAGATTATAGACCCTGGTATGGACTATGGTTTCAAGTTATTTATTATTATTATTTCATGTTGTGTCTTAGCTAGGCTGAGAATATTTGACGATCATGCACTTATGATAGAAGATTTATAGGTTCATCATAGGGTTGGGATATTGAGATTATTTCTCACCCCTGTACGTGTGCCTACATGTGTGTATAGACCTTATGTGAATTTTTAATGTTAAGAAAAGTTTCATGATGGATAGGGATGGGCCCCATTGTTTTATGATTAAGAAGATCCAATCACATGGTTTCTTATGACTAATCTTGAGCATCTCAGTAGGTAAAAATATACTGGGGATGTGGACTAAATCATAGTTAGTAATATAGCCTTTATGAAAACCCTTCTCTTTATTTCATATTAATTTATGTTTTATTATGTAAAAAGTCATATAATAAAACCTATAAGATCAATAATTTTAGTGTATTTTGGAATTAGGTATGTTTCATAACAATATAAAATTAGAAATACATCATCTTTGTTGAAAACTTCCTTAATAAGCTTGTAACTAAAACTACATGAGATAACCTGGGGACATAAAAATGAATGAGATGAGCTATAAATCCTTGTAATGAAATAAAAATGGAATAACATTAAGAAATCAATTCATGTTAGAAAATATTCATATCTATGGGACATAAAAGTAGTGATAATTGTAAACATGAATAATAAGGCACAATATTAGATAATAATCTTAAAGGAAACATGGGAAATGTGGCAATAACTTAAAGAATTGAATCATAAATACAGGTCAAGGATAAATGCAAAGAAATATTATGATGGAAAAATTCCCATGATGGATTAGGTTCACTCCATAATCCCTTTCATGAATTATCATGAGGCTAAAAAATTAACCAATACATTGAAGCACTATATAATTTTGGGCACACCTGTCACTTTCATTTATTTATCATGCTTAAGTGTGACACGTAGATCATACAACATGGATTCATTCATAATAATATTTTATTCTAAGTTAAATTATTTTTTAAGAAGTATATGTAATTCCCTAATAAATAAGTATAAGTTCATAATGATGAAAACCCTTGATAAGAAATGGCTTTGTCTATTCGCCACACAATTGTTTGGCGTGGAAAATCAAGCTGAATTTTTAGTAGCATAACAGGAGAGTATGAATGTTAATAGGAGGGATTTATGGGAGTGAAATAGAAATTTAATAATTTATACACAAATTTATAGTAAGGGGTATATTTCAGAACTTATACCAACATTAGTAAATGGATATAAAAGACATAATATAAATAAGATACTTGAAAAATTGGAGAATGAGAGGTTCCTTTACTTGAGTGTGTGACTCAAAATGCTTGGGAGGATCATATTAAGAGATTGGGGTAACATTATAAAGACTTTGGTGAAAGTATTTCAGAGTAAGGATGTTATCCAAGGTTTTTTAGTGAAGAGAAACTTGATCTTGGGTGGGGATTTATAGGAAGTGAGTGGGGAATCATTTATTATTTCTCCAACATATGTTTTGAACTCTATATAATAAATTAACCAAAAATCACAAACCTTACAATGGGTTTTACCATGTTTTCTTACAAATATTGGCAATTTATATTATTTTATTAGTAAAATATAATAACTTAATTAAATAATACCCTTACTGATTTGGAAGTGATTCATACTCTTAAAGAGACGATTTTAAAACCATAAAATATATTAATGGTTTTGGAGGATTCATAAAGAACTTTTATAATTAATAAAATAAACTTAATATTAAATTATATTAAAGATAAAAAACTTATTTGGTTGTGGATACCCTTTATAGTATTTATTAAGTCACTTTTGAGTCATTATTATTTCATAGTACACACCATATATTTATACGATATTTAATTTTTACCAAAAAATTTGGCTCTAAAAAAATTATGAAAAATTTACCATTGGATAAATTCAACATTATAACTCCAAAAATAATATTAATTTTATAAAAAAATTTCTAAATATTATAATTTTAACTTTAAAAATAAGAATCGACATTTATTAAAAAATGATGGGTTTTTTTAACAATAACTATTTTCAAACCCTTATAAAAATTATATTTGAATTCTTAAAATTTATATGATAATATATATTTAATAAGAACTATTTAATAAAAATATATTATTAAAATAATAATTATTTCAAAAATCCATTAATTAATTAAAATAAATGACTCAATTGAAATCGAATATGAATTAAAAATACGATTTGTGTTTTATTGTCTAAAAATAAAAATCATTTATAGAGTAATGATAATAATAAAATATGAATATTATTCTATTGAGAAAAATAAAATATAAAAATGAATATTATTATGGTCTTGATAGATATCCATTTAATACACTAGAAAACACCCTAAGTGTATGGTGTGTGATGGAGAGACTTTCATGTTGGTTCAACGTACATTAGTTGGGATATGATCTGGATAAGCTTGGACTTATCCCATATACATTTTCTCTCATCATTAAGTTGTCAGATATCAGTTTGGGATTAGTTATGGGAAAATCTCAATGATTCTATCTCCCATGGAATCTCCGATGAATGGGATTTATAGGGTATGATCCTACTGGTTGAGGCCATCACTTACTTTTTCTATGTCAATTGGATTTGTTTAAACCCTATATTTATACAAATCATATGATCATTGTTCAAAAAATATACTATGAACTATAAATATTCTTAATGGTAATTTAAATCTGATAAGATATAATAAAACCAAATAAGTGTATGAGTTTTTCATAACCATTATATATAATAAGATAATTAATTAAACAATAATGGGGATTTTATTTATAAATTTTCAAGTCGTTACAATCTTCCCCCTTCAG
The DNA here is from genome assembly GCA_963277665.1 of Viscum album. Taxonomy (NCBI): domain Eukaryota; kingdom Viridiplantae; phylum Streptophyta; class Magnoliopsida; order Santalales; family Viscaceae; genus Viscum; species Viscum album. The sequence goes on along the minus strand of OY728161.1, from coordinate 1,171,160,565 downwards.
AAATTTCACCATCAAAATTTTATTCTCTCATATTAAAATAAATGAAGTTAATTTTGTTTCATCACTTCCTATGGTTCCGACAACACTTCTTCAAACTTGTTTTTTCTCCATAACTCTTTGATAAGGTGCATTGTTTTATTTCATAGAACTTTGTCTCTACAATATAAGATTCTCACCCACCACCCTTTATAAGAAAGATCATTCTCTAACAACACCACCTTTGGATTGAGTACATGTGAGGGGTCTGGTATATACTTTCTTAAGAGGGATACATGGAATATATCATGTACTTGAGATTGTTTAGGTGGGGGTTCTAGTCTATAGTCCACCATTATGATGCGATTAAGGATATCAAAGGGAAAAATGTATCTTGAACTAAGATTTACCTTCATCCCAAACATCATTACTTCATTCCATGGAGATGAGAAATGGAATTCCATGTCTCCAATATCAAAATCTATGTCTCATAGGAGATATTCTTCATAACTCTTATATAGACTCTAAGTATCCTTAGTGTGATGTTGAATGGTCTTAACATTTTCCACCATTTCCACAACAACTTCAAGACCTAGAAGTTTTTTTCCCCAAATTCATCCAATCATGTAGGTGTTCTGTATCGCTTCCCATAAAGGGATTCAAATGGTTCCATTTGGATGCTTTAGTGGAAAATGTTATTGTATGAGAACTTAACTAGAGGAAGATATTTATCCCATCCTCCTTTTAAGTCAAATGAGCATGCTCTAAACATGTACTCAAGAGTCTGGATAGTCTTCTCAAATTGGATATAAATTTGAGGGTGATACATCTTTCTGAAGTTTAACTCAGTATTCAAAGTGTTTTGGATATTCATCATTAACTTAGATGAAATTATTATATATCGATCAGATATAATCAATAGTAGTGTTCCATGAAACCTCATCACTTTTATAATGTATATCCTTACATGTTTATTGAGTGAGAAATCCTCTCAAATCACAATGAAGTGTGAAGTATTTGTAAGAAGATCCACAAAAACCCAGATGAAATTATTTCATCTTGATGTCTTTAAAATTCCAGTGAAAAATTTCATGGTTATGTTTTCCCATTTACATATAGTCATGGGTAATTTTTGCATCATCCTCTTGGATTTTTTTCTTTCTGCCTTCATTTGATGATATATAAGAGATCTTGATGTATACTCCATAATCTCCTTCCTTATATTTTTCCACCAATAGTGATCTTGGAGATCTCAATATATACATGTTTTTCTTATATGGATGTACATAGTTGAACTATGGGCATCATCAAATAAATCCTTTAACTCAGTATTTGATGGTACACATTATTGTGATCCAAATCTCACAACTCCTTCTTCATTAACATTGAAATATGAGGAACTTTATTTCTTATAGTTACCAATTTTTCTTAATTACCACTTCATCTCTTTGAGAACCCTTTATTTTCTATAGAAGGGATAATTGAGAAATCATCTTTGAAAGGATTGATTATGTTCCTTCTTGTATGATTCCCATGTCCATCCTTTTCACATCAAAGTGGATCAAATCTCTATCAATTCTCATTTATGGAATAATTTTTGGATCCTTTCTATTTATAGCATCAACAAATTGATTTTATTTCCTATAATGGTAGTTATTTGATCATTCATAGTCCTTGATCATCTCTAACCATCTTTATTGGTGAATATTCTGCCCTTTCTATGTGAATATTTACTTGAGGCTTTTGTGATCTATGTTTATTTCAAAATTATCCAAAAAGAGATAATGCATACATATTTTCAAATTGAATGTCACTGTATCCAACTGTAGATCATTCATTGGGAAGTTATGTTCATGAAAATTCAATAACCTTTAAGCATATCCATCACTTTGTCATTTTTCATTAAGAAACAACCAAAGCCCTGCTTTGAAGCATCACTGAATACCACAAAGGGTTCTCTGCTTGTGGGTAGTGTGAGTAGAGGTGAAATGATAAGTATTATTTTCAAATCCTTGAATCTATCTTCACGTTTACCATTCTAAGTAAACTTGACTCCCTTTAGAGTTAGCTTGATTATAGGGGTTTTAGAATCTTGATTAATATCTCACAAATCAATGATAGTACCCAGCTAATCCAAAGAAACTATGGATATCTAACAAATATTTTGGCCTCAAACATCCTTAAATTTATTATATCTTTTAGGGGTCTAAATATATCTCATTTATTGGGATCATATTCCCCAATAATGTGACTTACTTCAACCAGAACTCACAGTTTCTATACTTTTCATAAAGATTCTCCTATTGCAAGGTATTTAGTAGAGTGCTCAGATTTGCCTCATGCTCCTCCTTTCTTTTGGAGTATATTAGAATATCATGTGTAAAGAATACCATAAAGTTAATGAGGTAATCCGTAAATACTCTATTAATAAATTCAATGAAGATTTCTATAAAATTAGTGAGTCCGAATGACATTACTATGAACTCATAGTTCCCATAACTTGTACAAAATGTAGTCTTTGGTATATACACCTTCTTCACCATAACTTGGTAATATATCATCCATATATTCACCTTGGATAAGTATTGTGAGTCAAATATATAATCAAACAATTCATCAATCTTTGTCAGAAGATACTTTATCTTTATTGTGATCTTATTGAGATCATGATAATCAAAGAAATGGTGAATTGACCCATCCTTCTTCTTGACGAAGAAAATTTGTACACCCCTTGGTGAAGTACTTGGGTATATAATCCCTTTATCGATATTATCCTATAGTTTTTTATTCATCTCCTCACGTTCCACAATAACCATTATATATATCATCTTGGATAATGGTAACGCCCTAGGCATATGATCGATTGAAAATTAAACCTCTTGACTAAGAGGAAGACCAGATAATTATTTGGGGAACACATCATATTACCTCACAATGAGAATGTATTTGAGGATTATCCTTTACATAGACTCAATTATTTTAGATATATACACTTTATCATAGGGAAATAATATTAATTCTTGAGATGATGTTGCTAAATGAGATTCATCCTCCTCATTCCACTTGTATGGAATCAGGGGTTGATTCGTGATACAGAGAGTGATTTTCTTATCGTGAAAATTTATGTTGGATATATACAAGTAAGGTAAATCTATACTTATAATTGCATAAAATTACACTAAAGGGGGTATGAAAAGGTTCACTAGGAAGTTCATCCCACAAAGTTTTATAGGGGAGGAGTTATATACTTGGGATACAATAATTGCCCCATTTTTCATCTTTATCGATGACTCTACTTCCATTCTTTTTAGTGGTGTCGGTATAGTTATAATAAAGTATCATGATATTAAGAAATGTTTAGAACTATTATAAAATTCTACAATCACTATTATTGAATAAATAAATAGAGTACCATTCAACAGTTCATTTTTAAGACCCACATCAGTGTTTGTGATGAAAAAATCTCACCCTTGCTACCTTGAAGGATGTTGGTTGTCTTGAAAAACCCTTAGCTTAGTGCATTGGTTTGAAAAGTGGCTTGGTTACTTGTAATTAAAGTAATTAAAAATACACTAAGAATTGACCAAATAATTCCTTTCCTCCATAAAATTCGTGGGTTTCTCTTTTCAATAATCACTAGTTAGGTTCCCTTCCTTCACGCACAAAAAGCATTTCTTTGCCCCTCTTAGGCAATTTATGGGGTGTTTCTTTCTAAACCTTTGACATGTAAGATACTGAAATTTATTTTCACCGTTAAATTTTTTCATCAAACCACTAGAATTAAAATAATTTTTCTGATTATTATCCCCATGATACCCTTGAGATTCACTAATCTCCGTTTGGACTTTGAGGGAACATCCCAAAATTTCTTCATATGTATCAAAGTCTCAGATCACCAAGGATTTTTATAGACTAGGTTTTATCCCACTAAATAAGTGCCCAACCATGTATTTTGTGGAAACAAAAAATATAGAGGTGTATCGTGCATTTCTTGTGAAGTTTTCATCATACGCCCTGATTGATTCACCGTTTTTACTTAATAGAAAGGAATTACTCTTCTATTTTATGTCGAAGAGTGCAAGGAAAATATTTATCAATTTTTTTCCATAACTCCTTCCAACCCATTACCAAGATCTCTTCATCAAGATTTGTAATCAAGATAAATTTCCACCAATGATTTTTTTCTCTCTCTATATAATAAAAAAATATTATAACCTTATCTTTATCATAACATTAAAGGATGGATAAGATCTTATCAATGAAGTTTATCCACTGTTCTATGATTAAGGGATCATGTGATACATTGAATTTTGGAGGCCTTTGTCATGTAAAGTTATCAATTATGTATAGTTAATTCTTAGGTGTATTTGGGTGCTCCTTATCATCCAATAATCTATATTGAACCCAAGTGAGCTGGGAGAGTATCATCACAATGTTTTTGATCCAAGCTCTTATCAGGTTGGGAATATTATTAGGGGAATTCATCACATTTCCCATCACATTGATTGATTACCTAATTCCTCCAATTTTTTTACATTAGCTATAATAAATATAAAATTATTATTTTTAAACTATTATACACATAAATGGTTATATGATGAAATTATAGATATAACTTATAAATTACTTATATTTCATTAACTTATGAATTTATAGACATTATTCTATGTTATTCATAATATATTTACAAACATACATTTTTATAGGGTTTTTTATTTCCTTAATAATGGTTTATAATGATCTCATGAATTTACCCAATCATATCCCATGAGAGTGTCAAGCTATCCATGCATTAAGGTTTGCTGTCACACACCAGTCCTAGATTGAGTCTATCTCAACATGGTGTTTTTTGGTTTTATCTCTATGTACATCTATGCCTGAGCCACATCCATTTGTAGTGTCCAGATAAGGATATATTTTCTTGGTAAACCACTTAATATATACTTACCAAAATTCAGTTGTGTTTTCTTATACTTAGTCTCATCTTTAAGGATTTTTCTAGAGTTTTCTAATCCTAATTCCAAAAATAGATAAACTTTTCATTTGATACCAATTATAATAACCTTTCTATTCATTATATATTAATTCATGATTTAATAAAAGAAATACACATAATACGACCTATAATATTGAGAATATTAGTTTCTTTGGGAATTAGGTAAATTATATAACAACTTAAAGTAGGAAATATATCATCTTTATTGAAAACTTACTCCACATGGCCATACTTAAAAGTGCATGGGATAACCTAGGGACATAAATAAGAAAGGGTTGAGCTATAAAACCCAGTAATAGAATAAACATGACATAAAATGAATAATGTAATACATGTTAGAAAACTATCATATCAATGATGCATAAAATTAGTGATAATCATAAACATGACTAATACGGCATGATATAACATGAAAATCATAAAAGAAACATGGGAAATGTGGAGACAACATAAAACAGTTCATCATAAACACAGGTAATGGATAAATACCAAAAAAATGATGGAAAATGTCTCATAATTTATTAGGTTCACCCCTTAATACATTTCGTGGCATCTCGTGAGACTAAAACATTACCCAATTCGTTAGAGTGCTATTTAATTCCGGGCGCACCTATCACTTTCATTTCATTATTATGCATAAGTGTGGAACATGGATAATACAAAATAGATTCATTAATCATCATATTTTATTCCATGATAAAGGAATATTGAGTACATAAATTAATTTGATAATGGTGAACACTCTTGATAGGAAATGGGTACGGGTATTCTCTACACAATTGTTTGGCTTGGAAAACTGCGATGAAATTTCGGTAGTATAATGGGGGTGTATGAATGATAATGGGAGGGATTTATGAGATTGAAATAGATCTATAATAATTTATACATTAAATATATAGTAATGTTGATAATTAATAAAATATCCCAATATTATGAAATTGAGATAAAATACATACGATAAAGAAGATACTTGAATAAAGAGGAGAAGGAGAGGATCCCTTACTTGAGTGTGTGAATATAAATGATTAGGAGGATCTTCATGAGATATTGGGGGAATATTGGGAGGAATATAGAGGGGGATGTCAGAATAAGTATGTGATCCAAGGATTTTTAGTTAATATAAATGAGATCTTATGGGGGGGGGTTTATATAAGAAAGGAGTGGGGAATTCTTTATTATTTCTCAAACATCGGTTTTGGACTATATATAATAAAATAACAAAAATCACAAAAATTTCCATGGGTTTTCCCATGGTTTCTTTCAAATAGGGGTGTTTTTCATTATTTTATTAGTACAATGTCCGAAGTTAAAAAATAATGCCCTTACTAGTGTGGAAGTGAGTCATACTCATAAAAAAATGATTTTAAAACCATAAAATCTATTAATGGTTTTGGAGGATTCATAAAGGAATTATAAAGTTAATAAAATAAACTTAATATTAAATTATTTTAAATTTGAAACATATATTTTCTCATTGATACCATTTATAGTATTTACTACACCACTTTTTGATCATTATAATGTCATAATACACACCATATATTCATACGATATTTAATTTTTACCTGAAAATTCGACTATCTTAGAAAATCACGATAAATACACTAATAGATAATTTTTACAATACCATTCCAAAAATAATATTAATTTTATCAGAATAATTTTATAAACATGTGAATTTTAACTTTAAAAATAATAATCTACATTTATTGAAAAATGTTGGGTTTTCTGAAAATAACAGTTTTCGAACCCTTATAAAAGTTACATTTAACTTCATTAAAATTATATGATAATTTATATTTAATAAAAATTATTTAATAATACAATTTTATTAAAATATTTTTTGTTTAAAAAATATATTAATTTATCAAAATGAAATTCTTAATTGGAATTAAATACTAATTAAAAATAAAATCTGTGTTTTATTGTATAAAGATCAAAATCATTTATAAAGTAATGATAAGAAGAAAATATGAAAAATATTCTATTTAAAAAAATAAAATATACATATTCATATTATTATGGTATTAATACATATTCATTTAGTACACCGTCAAACCCCCTAAGTGTGTGGTGTGCGATGGTGAGAAATTCAGGGGTTGTTCGATGTACATGGTTTGGGTTGTGATCTTAATGAGCTTGAACTTCTCTTACAAACGGTTTCACTCATACTTAACTTGTTAGATCTCTAATTAGGATTGGTCAAAGAAAAATTCCAATGATTCTATCTCCCTGATAATCTCTAATAAATTAGATTCATAGGGTACAATTCCACTTTCTAAGGCCATAACTTCTTTTGTATGCTTCAATTGGATTTATTAAAACCAAATTTTATACTAATAATTTGATCACTATTCAGTGACTATATTATCAATGGTAAAGATGCTTAACAGTATTTTAAATATTATATAATATAATAAAAAAAATAGAACATGTTTTCTATAATTATGATATTTAATAAGACATTTAATTAAATTATATAGAGACTTTTATTTATAAATGTTCGGGTTGTTACAACCTTTCAATTTTATTTAAGTTTTCTTATGTACTCCTACATATATATTTTCCCCAGTGGGTGAAAATTATTATATGTATGACATATATTTTTTTGATTTTATATTATTTCATTTACTATTCCTTCATGTTCTATTTTATTTAATTTACTTCTTCTGCAGTCTGTTTATTTACTAATTGGATGATATTTAGTTATTTCCTCTATTATTACTATGATTTGAGTGTATACTCTCCTCATTGTATATTTCAACCCAAGATTAACATACATATATATTATATCACTTTTGATTAATACTTATTACATTATATAAACACACACATAGGGACCATAATAGTTTACTATATTTGGAAGATTAGATACATAAACACTAGTCTATAAGTGAGATATGTCATCGCCAACTATGTTCTTCACAACTAGAACCCTTATCAGAAACATCATACATAATACATATCTTTATAAACAAGGGAAAGGAAACACAATAAAGGGTGATATCAGCTTCTTAGTAAGGGTAAACATTGGATATACATAAGTATAACAAGAACATAAGGGTATGAGAACATGAGAATAACATTTGAAAACCATAGAATGAATCTCAATGATCATATACATGATTCAAGGAATAAATATTTGTAGTTCATCATACATGAATCATAAGATAGTAAAAAAATGATTTATCCGAGCAAAAAATTGGAATAAGGAATGGAATTTTTGGCATATAAAAATGTATAGAAAATCATTTCAATATTGGTCATGGCTCCCTTCCAAGGCCATCATAGTTGATAAATTCCTTCATTATACTGAGTTTAGTGCTCATTTCAGCCCTATCTTGCTGAACCGGGTTTACTCCTCATTCCATCCTTGTCTTACTATACCAAGTTCACTGCTCATTCCATCCATTTCTATCTCATCAAATATAAAAATCTTTACCCAATGCATTAGAGGGAGATATAGGTCCCACTAACCACATAATGAAAAATATATTTATGTGTGTCAAAAGATCATTAAAATTAAACATATCATAAGCCATGAAATTAAATGGGTGCCATAAACATTTCATCATATCATAACCATTGTAAATGATATATTTTTTATAAAAATTTGATCATATAATAACTCATAAAAAGAAGCGAGTTTGATTAGAATTTATGCATGGTATAAGTTGTGTAATAGATAAGGGTTTCATAAACATCATGCCATAAAAACATAAAATATTCATTGAAATAATATGAATGGTATACTTGGATAATATACCCATTAAGAAACATGTAACATTAATGAATGTCATGTTATATGAAAAATACTTTTGAAATATCATTTAATACATTTCTTAGGGAAAATATCATTTCTTCTATGAAAAAAACATTTTAAAACAATTTTTTTTAAAAAACATTTTATTAAAAAATAATTTTGAAAATTTATAAATTATGACTTTAATAAATTATTTCTCATGGAATTAGAGAGTTCCATTAATTCCGTACACATTAAAATGAATATTCCTTTCACATTTTCAATAAAAACAAAACCAACATTGTTTTGAAAAATGACATGAATATTAATTTAAAATAATTTTTGTAAAAATTAAAACATGGATAAAACCCTCTCTTCCATACCCATGAAAATCCTATCTACCCTCAAGGTGACAAAGGTAGTGATTTACAATATTGAATCTACCATTTTGGCCTTCTTATGGGGTAGGAACCACGAGAAAAAATGTCACTAGGATTCTTGGAGTAAGCTGGACAAGCCGGTCGAAGAGGGGGAGTTTGAACCTGGGAAGTGTTTCTAGATATATGAGTGGTATTCATGCCAATTTGTCCTGGGAGGTTCTTTAGGGGAGATCTCTTTGGTTAAAAAATATACAAAAACACTTATGGTCAGGAAGGGAGTTTCACTGGTGGTAAACATTCTAGAATCTACATGTTAATTCTGCCTTTTTTTCCTCTTCTCTAGCAACACACTCAACAGATCATTGGAAAAGGGGATGTCAGGTTCTCGTATCAAAACTGGTTGGGGTAAATTTTGGGTTTCCCTAACTATCCATCTCCGCCCATATCTTTCAGGGAGGCTAGTGGTTTCCCTCTCCTTATTCAGACCACTCTGGATGCTGCTCAAAAAAATTTCTACAAGATTATCATGCTTTCTAATGTCCCTGATAAGTTTGTTTTCATAGGATCAATGTCAGGTATGTTCTCTATCAGATATTTTCTCAAACTTCAATCTACAGCTTCCCAACAGAACTGCTGGGGTGATCTTCTATGGGGAAAAAGGATACCTTCCAAATTCCTTTTCCTTTCCTGGCGTGTCTGACATGGTGCACTGTCCTCGGATGAAAATGTACAACGAAGGGGTGTTTGTTTGGAATCAAAGTGATTATTCTACATAGATCCACAATCTGAATCAATTATCCACCTTTTATTTAATAGAAATTGGGATAAAATGATTTGGAGTTCCTTCGGACAGTTTACAGGCTGGTCTGATCAGATTTACTTGACTGATACCTTCCTTCAGTGGTGGTTTTCGGTGCTAGACAGATCATGTGCAGAATGAAGTTAAAGGGAAATTATCTTCATTGCAGGATGTTGGTTTCTTTGAACTTCTTGAAATGATACGCGCCACTCTAAATTGGTGGCTTCACATTTGGGTATCATCGTTAAAGTCCGAAACCACATTCTTGATTATTGCAGGTTAGACAAAAGTCTTGGGACTGCCCTGTCTATTTCTCCGCTTCTTCCCAAGAACTCTGTGTCTAGTTTGGATCCACTCATCCGGGGTGCTTGGGTTCGATGTAAATCACCTGAATCAGGGCTTAAATTGAATACTGATGGTTCGTGCTGCATGGGCATGATGCGAGGGGGTGTAGTTATTAGAGACAATACCAGATCAGTGTTTGCTGCCTTTTAAGTCTTTTTTGGGCTCGGGTGACTCTCTCCAAGCAGAGGCTCTCGCCATGCTTTATGGCCCCAAGCTTTTGTAATCAGAGGAGCTTATTTCTCATGGATATTGATACTGATTCAATGAACCTCCTTAATTCTATTTCAGGTAAGGTTCCGATCCCATGGTCCATTATCTACTTTATCAGACGCTGCAGGAATATAATGGATGATCATACTTCTATCCTTCATACCTAGTGAGAGGGGAATGAATTGGAAGATTTCCTAGCTTCTATTACTTCTTAGAACGACCAATTTCTTATCTTTTCTCATCCTTGATCTTTCCCCCCTGGGGGAATGCACTTTGTTAGGGCTGATGCTCTCAGACTCCATTTCTTCATACCACAGTAATTTATCCTGCAGGATTTTCAGCCCATTATTTTTTTAATAAAACCATAAAAAATCATTGGTGGTGGTGAATGAAACATTTTTGAAAACATTTTTTATTTTTTTAGAAAACACGGTTTTGAAAGAAAACATATTTCTGAACGAAGAGCGGAATAGAGTCAGATATTGAAAAAAATATTTTCTTAATTATTTCATGTACCAACGAGTATAAAAATAGTTAAATTAATTTAATTTATAATACATAAACATAGCATAATAAAATTAATGAAAATTATTGAGATGTAGTGAATGATATTTCAATTTTGGAGACTTGATCGTAAATAGTCCCGATAAATGATGAGATTGTATCATAAAATCATTACCAAAATGGTAACCTTGAATCATAAAACCCATGATCGAAGAAAATAAAATGAAATAAAAAATATAACTAATATGAATAAATTCTATATATTACATTTCAATTGGTCTATATATACATATCATGAAAATATATAGGTGCATAACATAACACACATCTCAAGGAAGTCAAATCGATACAAAAAGAATCCCACACTACTTGAGTAACTTTTGAATCACATTACCTGTGAAACAATAACATCAATGGAAAAATTTATTTATAATAAAGTAATTTATATTCCTGATATAGTATCTCATAGGGTAGATATAAACCACACAAAATAAATGACTGGTGAATATGAAATAACTCTCTCAGAAATAAAAGTTATACAAGAAATCTCCTTACATTATGTCTTGACTTCCGTTGTACTTATTCAAAATTCCTGCATAATAAAAATAATTTTATTATACATATATCAAAAAACCATACTCACATATATCATACCACATATGAATTTATTATGACATTATATTACCCATTTATTAATAATTATATGTTAAATTTATGTTTCTGGTAATAACCACTTTGTTTTTTATATGTTTTGACTTGTTATTTTTGTTAATATAAATTAAATAATGATTTCATTGTAAAAAGAAATAAAAATAGGATATAAATGTAATATATATTCAGTATATATTCACTTATATTAATCCATATAATTTAGTTACATGAAATTAAATGCACCATTCACGGTGACGGTTGAACGTACGTACGCGTGAACATTGTTTCCATTTTCTTATTGGATTTAAGGAGATAAAAGAAAAGAACATGATACATATATATATTATCATTATATAATCATGGTTATTTAATATATATGAATTTTTTTATTAAACATAACTTTAATACATTCCATGTAAATCATTAATGAATCACATCACTTCATGAGGCGGTAGTCCTCCGTACACACAAACGACATTATCATATTCATAGAAAATGGAAATCATAATGGTACATGTGACATAAAAATAATATAAGCTTATTAATATCATTTATGGCATAAATATAATATTTAAATTATATTTAAATCATTATTACCAACCTTGAGAGGTGGTAATGTAAAAATAAAATACATCAGTTCACGATGTGACAGTCCACTGTACACACAAACAATGATTTCGTAACCCATTTGATGGAAGTGTGTGTGGTTATAGATTTTACCCTTAACCTAACTACATCTCAGTATATGGAAGACAACGAGTTTATTATATAATAATTATATAAGAATAATTTAACGGTTTTTAGGAATAAAAAAAATGTTCCTTGATGGCTGTTACCTCTTCTTTGGGTATCCTCTTTAGGTTTTCATTAAAATCTTTAATTGGTTGGATTCATTTTAAAAATATATTTTCAAGGAAGATGAGAGGGAATATGGAAAGTTTTTGGAAGGTATTTGATGAGTCAAATAGGTTTTAAGGTGTGATGAAGAGAGGATACAAAGAGGCCTTTTATAAGTAGGGTGAGTGGAAAACTTGTAAATTTTTGAAAGATAGAATTCCACCAAAGTTTTTCAGATGTAAAATTAGTCCAAAATTGACAATTATTGAACTTAATATATTAAATGATCAATTTTTTTTCCATAAAATGGTTTTTATACATTATTATAAGTTAATTTCACCCTTATATTTTTAGTTTAACCCTATGGTAAACACATTTTTACATTAACCATTGTAATTAATTTTTACTGTATTTACTATTAATTTTGTTAAAAAAATAATTAATTTTTTTAATATATTATAAATTAGGATGAATAGAATTATTAATTTATATTTAAAAATTATATTAAAATAATTAGAAAAAAATAATTTAAAATTAAACCTACAAATTTGATGAGAAATTAGGTTTTTAAAGCATAAATTATAAAAATTTAAGAAATTTTTATTTTAAATTTCAATAGAAAATTGATTCCAATTACCTAAATTGGATATATATATATATATAATTAAACTATTTAAACTTTTGAAACAAATTTAAAATATAATTTATCATTATAAATAAACAAAATGAAAAGGCAGTTTTTAATTAAACTCAATATTTTTCACTATTCATTAAATAATGAAACTTTCCAGAAAAATCCTAAAGATTGACCCTAAGATAATTTTGAAATTATGAATTAAAAAATTCTGTTTATTTTATTAAATTAATCATCTATTTTTTTTAAAAATTAATTTTATTATTGTTCACAAAATATAAAAAAGCATTTCTTTGAGAAAATATTATTTTCAAACATATAACGATTTTACCAAAAATATAGTACATTTTTTTAAATATGTTTCGTTTATGTAAAAATAATATAACTAATATTTATAAATTATTTAATACTAATCAATTTTTATTATAAATACTAGTTTATAACATTCACGATTGAATAATATTAATAATATATCATAGTTTTGTTAAAACTATGTGTCGTGTGTCATGCAAGCTAACCGAGTGTTTCTTGTAGTAAAAGAAAAGCCAAGGTTGTGTGTAATGAATTATTTAATTAGTTTTGTATATAATGAAATCCATTAAATAAATTAAATTTATTCGAATCAAATTAATTCATGACAACTAGGGATGTTACACTATACAACCTTTAGACCCTCACTTACTAGTCACAAGGCTCAAGCATATGGGGTGGCATGCTTGAGGCCTTGTGAAATACCATCATGTGGAACTGGTTTACTAGAATATGGGTTGGAATGTTACAAATTGGTATCAGTGGAATTACTTTAATTTTCTTACAATTTTGGATATGTTTGACATGTGTGTTACGAATTCTTTGGAGCCTATGATGAATATCAGATTGGTGCGTTGAGAACACTTGTTTTATTAAGAAGTATTGGTTTCTAGGGACATGGGATTGCTCTTATACTATGTGATGTTAAATTTTTATATGATTTAAACTTTGATAGATTTACATTTTGTGTGGATGTTATCATTAATTAAGGATTTATATCTCTTGTCTTATTGGAAAGAGGAAAGTGATGGATTTTACTCTTTCTCAACAAGGGTAAGAGGTGTCTCATGCATTATATTTAGAACATATAATTCACATGTTATAGGATTTATACAGTGTTATTTTACTTACATAATGGGAAAATTTTTAATAGTGTAAACAGAAACCTAAATTGTGTTTTCTCTTAGAGGTTGTTTGCAGTATTATTCTCAATTGTTCTAACCAACATATATATTTTATTTTGATGGTAGTTGATTTGGATCTTTGTTTAGACATTGGATGATGAGGCTGATGTCTTAGTCCTCATTAATGGGAGGTGTAGAGACACTAGTTGGTCTATATGGAATATAATTCCCATGTGTTGAACCCCTCATAGGGTGTTGTTACTTAGGTTAAATTATTTTAGTTATCAGTAACAACTTATGCAGTGTTTTATAGTATAACATGGAATGAAATTCTACTTAACTGGACCATACTTGTTGTACCACATGGATCATTGATTCAATGTTGTACCTATACTATTGGATCTTATAGATGAACCATGGAAGTTGACTCATTCTATTATAGTTATCTAGTTGGATCAGTGAATACAATACCGATGGGTACCAAGATGTTTCTAGTGAATTGGAACATGAGGGGGGTATCGCAAAATATGGTTTCCCGGTGAGTGTCAGTTCATTATTCTTCATATGTTTTATCATGACCTTAAAGGGGTATATCCTTGTGAGGGTGATCATAGTGGACCGAGCCCTAGTAGGATGATGTTTTATAGTTCTATCCCTCATAGGTTGATGTTATCATTACCTCCCTTAGAGGGGTTTGACTTATAGGATAGGTGGTTAAACCCTCTGACCTAGTTGCGAGACTTGATCAGTAGGGCAAGGTGGGTAAATTAAAGGACCTTGGTTTTTACTCAAAACCTTATATGTCGACATTTTTTTTGATCAAGGGAAACATATGATTATGGTTTGATGGGGTTTATGGAAGCCTTTTGAAAAAGCTAGAGGGGAAGCATTATCCTTGCAGGAGTAACCTTTCTGAGGGACATGTTGTTAGGAATTTGATAAAGGAAATTATAGCCTGTTTTGATGTGATCATGAATTGGGGAGATATTTAAATACCATTATATAGAATCTAAGTGTACTTCTAGTTAGAGATGGTGATTCTATATCTGAAAATCATCTTGAGTGTGCCGAGAGAGCATTGTATCTACAATTATATTCTTTTCTTCTTAAATATATTTCATGGTTGGTGATAAAATATATTGAGGTAGCACTCGAGGAGTGACATAAGGTAATCCATATAGTGAGGAGTTCACTATTGGCTATTTGAGGGTGTAAACCCTCATTTTGAGTTGAAATTCATCATTATCCAAGGTCCTTTGAGCTTGTAATTTGGTTATGAGATTATGATAAGGGTGTTCCTATGGTGGGGAGTCCAGATCGGTCGTAGTTTAATATCTTCTTTGATGGAAGTGTTATAGATTCTAGGAGACTGGTTTTTGGATGGTTACGATAGCTTAGTTGAGGTAGTGCTTAAGATAAGATCATGGATACTATTATTATCACCTAT
Source organism: Viscum album (assembly GCA_963277665.1). Classification (NCBI taxonomy): domain Eukaryota; kingdom Viridiplantae; phylum Streptophyta; class Magnoliopsida; order Santalales; family Viscaceae; genus Viscum; species Viscum album. The sequence goes on along the minus strand of OY728161.1, from coordinate 1,171,144,890 downwards.
TATTTTTAGGGATGATAAGGTTAGTTGTGGGGAGGTTGTAACAAACCTTGTTTTTCCAGACTAGAAATTCTGGAGATAAATTTTATTTTTTTATATTATATGTTTTCAAGGGGTAAAAAAGTATTTTTCCTCTAGTAGATGATATCAGTAAAATTTTTTGACCACATTGTTGGTTAAAGAATATGATATTTACCTTAGGATAAGGGTTTAGTATAATTATGAACCATTTGAATTTTGGTTGATAAATGAATATTTAATATATATTTAATTAAATATTAATTTATTTAAAAATGTTCTTTTGAATATATATTTTGAATGAAGTGTTATATTTAGATTCTTTCTCCACAATTGAGTTTGGAATGGGTATTTTTTTCTATCTTATGTATAAAATTATGATTGGAACTGGAGCTGGGTCCGAGACCCCTTTTTACTTTATTTTATTTTTTTCTTCCTTTTGTTATTTATCCCTTGTATTCTCACGTATAGAACCATACAGTAGGTTTACTTCATTATGTGACTAGGAAAGAAATATAGAGGAAGATATAGATATATAGAAGGAGAATATGGGAGGTACCATTATAGAGCTCGGGAGGAGCTAGATCATCGTCGGGTAGCTGTGTGATGCAAAAACAGATGAAGATTCAGTGGATTCCACCTAAAAGTTGAAAATTTTATGGGTTTTCCATAAATACCCATATATTTAACGTTTTACTATTTTCTAAACCTTTGATGACTGATTGGGACCCCTTGAGGGTCGATCTATAGCTTTTGGAGAGAAAAATGGGGTTTCAGGTGATTCAAAGGGTTTCCGATTAAAAAATATGGATCACACAGAGTTAGTGTAGATGAACTCACTCTTTTTTTTCCCATTCATGGAAGATGAATTTTTGGAAGTAAATTCCATGTATATGGAAGATTATAAGTTTTATGGGACTTGGTCATGTAGACAAGTACATGGAAAGGCAACTCGTGTAAGGGAACATGTCCATGTAGAAGTACATGACCAAACCCTATGTGAGTTGCACACCTTGTAGAAGTACATGATTAGGTGAAGTAGATGGAAATGTCATGTGAGGTACAAAGGAAGGTATCCCACATAAGATACATCCTTTTTAAATGATCAACACACTATGTTCTTGGATTTTTACACAACCAGACTGGTTTTAGTACATTCCTTGGTTGCGATTTAGGAGAACATACCATGCACTATGGTATACACACCATGTATTTCCCCCTCTCTAATAATATCCGAGTTTCTCTTATCTTTATGTATAGAGTCATAAGTGGACACATGATTACTCCATTTTGAGTGTTTTTATACATAGATCTCAATAAAACTACCCTGGAAGTGATTTGGGGAATCCTAGGAATCATTTTCATGCTTTATATTAAATTGAGAGGTTCTTCCTCCGGCAATCGAATTTAGATATCTCCTACAAGAGAGACCCCTTGATCTAAGATGAGGCTTTTGAAATATATCTTGATTTATTATTTCATAGCGATTCCTTTAAGGATATATCCCTTTAGAGATATTCCATTTTGTCCTAGGAGGCCATGAGGTTAGTTGTTTTGCAAGATTCCCTCTATGATTTCTCTTTTACCTTTATAGAAGAGGATCCCAAGTAGGATTACTAAATATATTTATATAGACCTAGAGGATAAAAATTACTAATCATCCCTATTTGTTTTAATGTATAGGACCTATTGGGTGATCTAATGTTGACTAACCCTGAGCTTGCATGTTGGGTTTAGGTAGGGATGGTTGCGGTTGTTACCTTAAACACATGCCAAATATTTATACCCAAGGGGATATAAAATTAGTGCTGGGCTTATGAATTCAACCACCATCAATATATATATTTTTCACATGGATACTCATGGTTAAACTATGATTTCTTGAGGTTATTCCTATTTCCTGACTAATGGGCCTATCACAACATGATATTCTTTGGGAGGCCCAGACATACTTCCTAGGGTCTATATGCCATGCCTTTTTTATTGTTATATTATTTGAGATGCTAAGATGTGACTCTTTGAATACCACCATGGGTGATACATGGATTCCTATATAGGAATTCATTGGGTAGAATCATAGGTTATAGAGGTTAAATGTACACCTTGGGTGATAGTTGGGTTCATTTTATGGAATGCCTGGGATGGGCTTAGAGGTCATCCAGATTGTGTTACTCTTATAGGGATACTTGGGTTTCCTTATATGGACCACATTAGAAATAATTGATAGGATATTACTGATACCATGCCTCAGTGATACCTGAGTTCCCTTGTTTTATTGAAGGTATGGGATTATAGGGGCATTGGTTTATATCACAAATTGAGTGATAATCTGGTTCCATATGTGGAATGAATTGGACAGGATCATATGCTTATTTATATCATATATACCATGAACAATATTTGGTTTACTTATATTGAAATCCTTGTACGGGTTCATAGGTTATATAAATTACATTATTCCTTGAGTGATACTTAGATTAATGATTGGGAATATCTTGGTTGGGATCATAGGCTAGATTAGATTATGTATGCATTGAGTGATACTTGGATTCCCATGCAAAAATTCTTTCGATGGAATCATAGGATGGATGGTTTTATATATTCCTTGAGTGATAAATGGATTCAAATTTAGGATTTCTTTAGACATACTCATATGTAAAATTAAATTACTTTAATGTTTGTTTATCAGTTTATACATCCAGTATTGATAAATACCTCTGGTCCCAATCTATTTGTGTAAAGTAAATTTCCTTCTACATGATTGTTTTTTAGTACATGACATCCTTTATTAGAGTGATTGGAGGTTATTATTGGTGAAACCAAGTCTAGAACATGTACCCCCAACTTTGACATAGTTTTTCCAGAGACATCTATTGCTGGATGAAGTAAGTGTTGTTGATCGTGATTACAGACCCAGGGATTGACTCAATGAATTTAGTGGTATGACATCCATCTCAATGCTATTTTCAACAAATGTATAGAATATCATGATTACAGATACAAGGATTGAATGATGTTGATTTATTTTATTTTTCACCCTAATAATTTATATATATATTTATGTATATATATATAATTATGGGAACACACACACAAACACACATACACATGATAAAAACTCTCCATGTTGACTAGGATTATGGACTGCAGGATTGACTATGGATTCACATTATTTTTTAATTTATTGTTTTCAGTTGTGTCTTAGCATGGAAAAGAATATATCCTTAGCATTCATTTCTTAAAATAGATTTATAGGTTAATCATTGGGGTGTTGTAATGAGAATATTTCTTACCCCTACACATGCACCTCGATGTGCAATCATACCATATGTTTTTTTTTCTATTTAGCACAGATACATGATGGATACGACAAGGTCCAAAGTTTCATGATCAAGAAAATTCACTCATGTGGTATATTTTGACTAGGATGGAGCAGCTTGGTAGGGTCTCAATGAATGGGTATGTGGTATTTCTTGGAGTTAGTAGTAGATCCTTATACTTTTATTTCAGTTTGTTTATGTACTGCTGTATGTATGGTCGAATGTGTGGGTGACCAGTGTGGTAGGTATGACATGGCTATTCAATTTTTAATGCAATTTAATTTTTTTATAATTTTATATTTTAGTTTATTTACTACTTCTGAAATCTATTTATTTACTTATTAGATGATATTTGGTTATTTTGGTTGTTGTTACTCTGATATAAGGGTATTGTATGCCCATAATACCACCTTTAGACCCTCTTTGATATTGATATGCTTCTAGCGTATGGTTAGGTTCACTTGAGGTCTTATGTTAAATCATATTAGGTAACCAGTTTAGTGGAACCCAAGTGATGATGTTACAATACAAATTTTTTTCCACCAAATGAAAAATGAAAGTATCACTTGTGTGTACTTATGACTCACCTTTTCCACGTAGCGGTAGCATTCATTTTATATAACTATCTTTTATGGATGTATATTATGATAGGTTTAATGTTTATATATGATAATTGTGATAGAATTACACTTACATAATTATAATATAATATCTAACTTCTTACCATCTAATCCTTTTGGAAACAATAACATCTCTTGTGCATACGTGTGGACTACCACCTCCATAAGGTGATGTAATTCATTTTTCATTTATATTTTACATTTATTGTAATGAGGATGAATGTTATGAAAATATATGATATATATTATATAATAATGATATTGGGATGGTGAATTAATATTTAACTTTCTTTTATTCCATCCATTGAAAAATGAAAAGAACATTTATGCGTAGGTATGACCTACCATCTCCATGAACTGTGTAATTTATTTTTTAAACTCTAAATTTTATGTATGAATTTAAATGTGTTTTTAATGAATAAATGTGATATTAATATAATGATTAATAATCTGTAGATTATTTTACCTAGGTAAATGGACAACGATCAAAACCACTTAATTTAAATACTCATGATAAATTAAATATTTTACACTTATAAATGATGATTTTAATTATAAAAATTGGTGTTAATAGAATATAAAGTGATCATACATGATATTATAATTATAAAAATGATTTTTCATAGAATTTATATAATTTTTTTTAAAAGAATGTTAGAGTACATTTGATATATGGTGATCTCTAGGTAAGTGATCTTCATCTAACTTTTATTTCTATGGGACATAAGACTTATATACCACTAGTTTATGTTGTGTGGTGTATATAATACCCTTGAATGTATTTTATTATAATTATATTTAAAATTATTGGATTTAAATATCTATATATGATTCATTCATTCTTGGGGATTACAATTCAAAAGTTACCAAATCAGTAAGTGTTTTATTTCACAATCTCATCACTACTCAGGATTGTTTATGTTTTTTTTATATACTTAGGAATATTTCTCTTCCATATCCAGTTTTTTATAATTTTTTTTCAATATTTTTTTACTATTATTCCATGATATTTAGATTCATTTTATCCATGTTTATCTTTTTACCAAATGGTTTGAAATAAATATTTTTCCCATTTTCCACATAAGATACTTTATTACTTTTCCGACAAAAATATGTAAGGAATACGTTTTAACTTATATAAAATGAATATATTTTCCCACCTTCAAGATTAATTTTTCTTGGAAGCTTACTTTTCTTGTTCAGATTATTATTTTCAAATAATATTTATTCCTTTATAATTGTGTAGTTTTTAAAAAAATATGTGATTTCAAAATGGAAAGGTTATTTTTCTCAATAATTATTCTAAGTGATGTCTAAAAATAATTTTACATATAAGATGAAATATTTTAATATTTATTATGATTTAATGGTATATGATTCAAGGATACCATATTTATTCCTTCTCTAGATATTTTATGTTTATGAGTAAAAGTTGAAATGTTTATGAAACATATTTCTTTTCCTTAGGTTATGCTATGATGAAATGCCTGTGAAGCACATTTATTTTCATGGGTAATTATTTAATGTATGTTTTATGATCTTATGGAACACATATTCATAATTTTCAAAATGTGATGGGAGGTACCTATATCTCCCTCCAATGCATTGGTTAAGATTTATATCTCATGAGATAACTATGTTATTTAAGTTAATGTGATTGATCTACCATGGGATGTAAGTCAATGTTCTTGATATATTATGGGGTGAAGGTGGTGATACCTTATCTATTATGGTTTGATGTTCTTGGTAGTTTGACTTGAATTTATGAAATTGTTTTTATACATATGTTAGTGCCTAAATTTTATTATGTGAGATTATGTATCAAGATTTATTTATGATTATTTTTCACTCTTGTGATACATGTATTTTAAAATGATTAAGTTTTATGAAACTAATCATGTTTATTATATATTATAGATTGAGTATGAACTGTATAAGTTATGTTTATGATCTCATGCTCTTATACTTATTTTATTCCTTTATATGATCATGGGTTAATATCTCTCATGTTCACCCTTACTGATAATTTGATATCACTCTTTCTTATATATATATTTCCCTAGGTTATGAAGAAATGCATTAAGTATGGTGTATCTAAGTGGGGTTATAGTTATGAAGAATTTAGTGGGAGATGATATGGTTCATTTATGAATGAGTTGATTAAGTGTATGAGTTTCCAAAGATAGTAAGACATGATGATACTGGAACAGATTAAAATGTTATGTATTGAATATTTATATATTTATAAGTAATATATATATATATATATTAAAATTAATGGTTACTATACTACCCAATATTTATCTGGTGTCTCCAGCTTCTGTGGCATGCATGAAAGCTCAACCAGGACTCAAAATCAATTATCGAGAGATTCTATAAACCATTAAGTTCAAACAATCACACCAAAAAATATATTTGGAAAACCCCTCAGAAAGATGACATTACTTTATGTTTATTTAACCATGGTTATGCCACTCTATGAATGGTTCAATCTGATTTGTTAAAAACTTGACCTTTTATCAGAGATTAAACCCTAACCATGGTAGAGGGGTCTCATTGAGAGTTTGATAAATACATCACCAAATAATAAATCATTGTTCTATATAGTTAGTTCAACACACAAACCAACATCTAGGTTGAAAAAGTCTGAACTAAATATAAATGCATGTACCAAACTCTACCTGATACAATATCACCAAAGGATAAAGCTTTCTTTACAAACTCAAGAGATCTATTCCATCGAACACATGAAACATAAAAATTATTCAGGTAGTGTCATCCAACCCAGTGCGGACTAACATCCAATTTATAAGAAATATCTATATCAAGTTCTAGGGGAGAGAGACTACCTTAGATCATAAGATGGGAAACCAATCTACTAAGTCTTAGTAAATAATACCTCATCCTTCACCATTCAATGGTGAGAGGAAAACCAGATGTATCAACTCATCTTAACCCTACCTCCATATACTAGATGAATTTAAATATGCATCACACTATAAATAATTAATCCCACTAGAAAGGGTTTGAGAATATCTAAATGAGATGATAAAAGGAAATGAATGACCATAAATGATCAATATATGATGCATGCATCAATTTACTTATACCCGAGAATTAATATCTTAGTGTTCTGGTTTGACTAACAAGTTATTAGAGTCCTGGAGAAAGGATATCTCAATCACTGCAACTATACTAGTTTCTGTGGTATGTTAACCAAACTCAATATGCACTTAACATCATCACCCTAGTTCCCAATCCAATATTAAATGAAAAAAACTCTAACAATTGTCCCAAGGATTTATCTTCTTTGATACCACTCTAAAATGTCTTAACCCATCAAGGTCCCACCTAGACCCGTGGTAAGTTGAATGTGGCACCTGTAGCCCACCTTGAATATATTAGGTTATGATGAATATAAATGAGTAGGAATATATTTCACATGAGATCCCTTAGATTATAATAACATGAAACAATGTCATATCTACAACGTACAAGGTAAGAAATAACACCAGAAGGATATATATATATATATATATTAATTCAATCAAATAAACTGAATATAACACTTTAAAGAGACATCTTATGAGTTCTATAAGATAACTAGTATGAATAACATAATGTGAAAAAGGAAAAAAATACACGCCTAATAACCAAAAAGGAAAAATAAAGACAATAAAATCTTAGGAGTTCATCAGTAAAGAGTGACTCTAAGCCTGAACATCATCTACAAATATCAGCTCCTCATACCTCTAATTTCCATCTATGTTGTATCCCATAAATTTGTTGATATTTCTTTATGAAAAATCCATGTCAACTCCTCATCTATAAGAACATATTCTACCAGTGAAACATATACATAGACTTAAGATGTGGGGGCCCAAGTACCATGCATAGGTTAGAATAAACATACTCATTATGACCCTCTAAAAACATTAAGGGATAAAAAAGAAGAAGTTAACTTGAATCCTGTAATATGAGGTGTTTATGAGTAATACAATAGTGGGAATTAGAAAACTAATTTAGCTAAAATATTCCAAAAAAACATTTCATGATCATCTTATGGTGATTAGGATATCTAAGAGTACATAAAGTCTAAATTTGATAACCAATTGTATACAAAATCTGTAAATAACTTCCAAGGATTCTAGGTAATCATAAGCCCCAAAAAATTCTAATCTATGTAAAATTTCACTATCCATAGTTATAATACCTAAATACTTCTTGTTAGATGAGGGAGAACTGCAACTTATCTCCCATTAATACTAAATAATCTTTTAAACCCTAAGATACCAAAACCCATAAACCCACATAGTCTCTCTATATAATAAGGGATGATCGCTTACCCATGAAAATGAGTGAAATACTAACTGTAGTGGAGGACAGTTATCCCTTATAATCTATTTATGACAAAAAAATACTGACTCCTTAGATAGAGGATCTTGGTCCTGTATAAATGTGATAAATACAAACTCTATCTAAGTACACAAGTAAAAGATCTTGAACCCACACCTATATAGTCAAAATACCACTCCAACAGAGGATACATATCCCAAAAGAGTATAAAAAATACTATATAGGAATGTTAATAGAAAATTAAATCTTATCACACTAATTAACTAGGGAAAATATTCCCATCCTTAGAAACACTTAACATCCATTAACTTTATCTCTTCCCTTTAAGGTAGTGAAATTATTATGCTCCATATATAGTTATACTCCGAAAGGACGACTCAAAAGTAAAAATTAGAATATTTTAATGCTTGATGAACACACCAAAAGTCTTCCATCGATCATATTAGGCTAAAACATAAATCCTCCTATCTTATAATTCTAATGGAATTAGATGTCCAAATGGATCAAGCCACTGTGGTCTATATGAAAGAAATACTCCAGATAGACTATTAACACACCCAAAATAGACACCTGATGAAAATAAGTGTTTCATCATATTCAAAACAATAGACGATATTTGATGAGACTCATGAATAATTCTATAATTCAGTTTTAAGTGTCTAATATTGGTCTTCAATCGTCTATCTCAATTTTTGATTTATGATGTCATAGACGATTCAAAAATCTAACATCACATGAATAAGATACAATTGAAACAAGTTTAATAATAATAGGTATAATAAGATTATCCTTATTGTTAATATTATTATAAATATATTATATATACTAAGTAAAAAATATATATCATATACTGGCCTTAAATTGACTGACCTAATTACTAGTTTATGATGCACCAGAAAGATCTTTTATTCAATATCATGAGAAGAAGTTATGACTCAAAAATAAGTTATAATAGAAATAATAATATTTATATTATTATTATTATATATATATATAAATATATCCCATAGTGAACGGGTTTTGAAGTCAGTAAACACCTTACCTATCTCCAATATTCTCCTCCATGTAACCAAAATTCATTTCATTATTTTCTATATTTTTTTTACAATTTTATAATATATTTATTATTCTTATCTTTCATAGGAAACCCAATTTTAATTCCCCAAAAATGAAAATCATGATTTCATTGTGGGTAGACACTATATCACCATTCATATCCTCTTTATGGTTTACCGATCACCCTCCAAACCACCATACCCCAAACCTGTGAATTGAATTCTGCTAAACAGAATGAATTTCCATCGATTAGTTCGATTCCAACACTGCCATCTGAGCAATCCTGAAAAAAAAATATTTGAGAAAAATAAAGCAGTCCAAATCATAAATTTTTAAAACCACAAGATCATATTTAGAAATAAAATCCATATAAATCTATGAATATGAGGTATAGACTCCAAAAAATTAAAAGGATCCAAAATGTATATATCTCCAATATAGTAAGAGATACATGAAGATTATTTGAAAAAATGACATCGAATGTGAAGGAAGTGATAATAATTAATCTAACTATATGGATATTTAGAGAGGTGAATAAATAACTGAGTTATAAAAAATCACCAAGATTATAATAATACTTGTAATATATCAAATCCAATACCAAATTCACTTCCACACCCCAAAAATGCCACTTAAAAAATGATATCCTCTCCAATGGTATTGGATAAAAACTATACTCCAAAATATCATTATTTTTTGTTTTTTATGAAGCATGTGGAACCCACACTTACGTGGGATTCTAAATTAACGCCCCCTCTCAATCAAGTGGGGAATATTTCCAACACTTCAATCAGTCATCAATTATCAAATTTACATCATTGTAAAATAATGTTCAACATGTCTGTCCCATCATCATCTATGTGAATCTTCTTAGTCTCTAGCTATACCGAATTAAGGACCTTTTGGATCAAATGAAACTGAGAATCAATATGCTTTTATCTGTCATGAAAAGTGATATTCATTCCAAAAAAATGACACCCTTACCATCAAAATATAAAAAATACCTATCCTGATTAAAATTGACCTCTAAAATAAATTTATTCATATAATATAATTCCTTTCATGCTTTTATAGCTTCAATGAACTCAAACTCAGTTCTAGATATAGTAAAACATGTCTACAATCTCTACTATCAAGATATTTACCCATGTAAAAGTAATTAAATAACCTGAGGTTCACTTCCTTGAATCCATATCTCATACCATATCCATATCTATAAAGATAAAAATAATTGGTTTCCTATAACCAAAAAATAATCTCATATCAAAAGTACCATGAAGATACTGAAAAATATACTTCACTACAATCCCATGTTATGTACCAGGATATAATAGAAAATGAATAATCACACCAACTATGTGAGATATATATGTTATAGTACATACCATTACATACATAAAAAAACCAACAACTTATGAACGCAGTATGCGATTCAACTCATCTCCCACCCCCTTAGTTGAAGGTGATTGAGTAGAGAAGAGATTAAAATGTGGAGTAAGAAGAGTATTAATTACTTTTGATATGTCCATAAAAATATATTAATCACTTTATCAATATATTCTTCTGACTTGACTATAATTAATTTTATTTTCTATCATGAGATATCATCATGCTAGGAATTTCTCACATAGTCCTAAGTTGTAACACCCCAAGACATTACAATATTATCATTTTAGAATAAATTTACTTTTTATTCCAAGATTTATTTATATAAAACCACAAGTTAATATTATGTTACACACAACATAAATTTTATATTTATCTATATAGAATACCAACATTATCTTGTTTTTCATGAAAGTCTTAATATCCTCAATTTCTTGCGTAACACATAATAATGTGTTTTACCGATCAATAATATATTTTTTAAAATATCATTATTTAATATAATGAGATACAACCTAGATATTAAATTGTTGGTCATGAATGTTATTAACTAAATTATTAAAATATATGGTTTAATTAATTTACATCAAATTAATTAGTAATGAATATAATAGCCAATTGAATATAAAAGGAATGTGTTAATAAAAAACTATTTTTATGCTCATAAAGTCATTTTATCATAATAAATTAAATTAATTAAAATTATTGAGATATAGTAAATTAATAAATTTATTATATATTCAATCAAATATTTTGATATTCATTGAATATATTTGATAAGCATAAGATAAGAACAAACCCAATATTATATATAAAAACATATATTTTTATAAATGAAAATTTACCGCCTTTTAATGGAGAACATATTTTAAATACATTTTTAAAATTTTATGAATTTAATATGAATAAATAACATCATTTTTGAAATATAAAAACAAAAATTATGTTAGGGATATTTTTTGTTTTCTTTTTTATGAAGTTTCATTCTCTGATTCATATAAAAAAATAAATTTTAATTCAAAATTGATTTTTATAACATATTTATAAGATTAAATTATATTTAAAAATAGTCTTAAAGTAAAATTATATCAATTATATACCATTTAATATAATTTATTTAATTTTAATCAGTTTCACTTTGAAATTGGATATAAAAACAAATCTATCTTTTGGAAATTTTTAGTTTAAATACCCGCTTTGTCGTCCCATCTGTGGGATTAAGTTTAAAATAAAATTTTCCACTTTTGTTATTGGAAATTTAAAAAATGGATTCCATATTTTTAATAAAAATAATTTATAATGTACAATATTTTAACCTTATTTTTTATAATAATAATTAGTGAAAGTGAAAAAAAATAAATACAGTGGTTAAAAAGAAAATTACCCGAACAAGAGATTAAACCATAATCTTACGTGCTAAAATGACCTAGAAAATTTTAAAAAATCCATTGGATGTAAATTTTTATACCCTATAATTTATTTATAATATTTTTTCATTATTATATCCACTTTTAATATGCAAAATGTGGTTGGAATTTCCTTTTCCAAAATTTACTAGAATGCCACTCCTCCACCACTATAAAAAGGCACTCACCCCTCCCACTAATTCACTCTTCTAAATCCATTTGGATTTCCCAAAACATGATAAAATAAACTCCCAAAATAACTCCAATAAAATTATAATCCTAAACTTGGTAATAAATCCTTCCATGGAATCCCTTTGGTGCAAACCAAATAAGTTACCTAAAGAAGTGGTAACATCCTTCCTCAAGATCTTTTGTTTTATTTTCATTCTAAACCCCCTAAAATATTCTTTTTCCAGAATTATTTCATAAAATAAGTATCATAAATATATTTATATGTTTTCATGTTATGTTCTAGACTGTCACTTATACACACATCCATATAACTGGTAACGAACCTACAATTTGTGTATGGCGAACTACCGTCTCATGAAAAAATGATTTTTCATTTTTCCGTTTACCACCACTCATATTAGGAATTTTGATGGAAACATTGTTTATATATGATATATAGTAATTTTATAATTTATTTATGATTATTTAATTCTTTAGTAAAACATATATTTATTCATTCCATTTTGTGGGAATACAATAACATCCTTTGTGGAAGTGTGGGCTACTCCCTCCTCAAAACGATTTGATTCATTCACACTAAACATGGAATGTATAAAGGATGGTTTTAATTAAAAATATGTGACATAAATAATATATATATATATAATATAATATTCATTAAATAATTTACTTTTTGGAAACAAAAATATATTATTTTATTTATTACCCTTTTCACACATTAAAAACTGATAACGTCAATCGTGGATGTGTAGACTTCCACCTCCCCGACATAATGTGATTCCTTTTACATAACCTAAATTATATATATTAGTATATTAGATTAAATAAAATTATATTTATGATATAATTATAATTATTTAAATATATAATTTTACTTACCTTCTTTCCATAATGATCACTGAAAAATGGGAATTTTACTCTTGTACATATGACATACTGTCTCTTTTTTTGTAACCATGGTTCTTTTTTCATAACAATATTTAATGATTGGTTTTAAAAGTATCATTGATGTATAAATTTGATAATTATGAAGTTATTATTATTCTTTATATGTTTATATAATGACCACTTTTACCATAAGTGACCTACAGTAGTAATTTTTGACACATAAACCGAATATGGTCAAAACACCTGACAAAAACTTAATTATTTAAGTAGTTGTTAAAAAATTATAATAAGTGAAATAAAATTAAAGATAAACATTAAAAAGGTTATGAATCATGTAAATAACTAACATATGTTTATCATTTAGGAATATAAAGACACACGTGGCAAGTTGAACAAAATGTAAGAGATTTTGCCTCAATTTACATTCCATTGAGACTAATTTGTTGCTATGAACCAATTCACATTTATATAGGGTGTATATACTTAAATTTTAAATGTTATATGATGAATATACTTAGTTTTATGATTTTATATGTTTAATATAATGTTATTTCTTTATGGGGATTATGATTCAGATGTTTCAAAGTGGTGTGGGACATTTTGTAACATTTAAAGATTATTTCCCTCTAGATTGTTTTTAATGATATTTCAATAGAATTTCCATTCATCAACATCAAAAACCCTAGTTATTAATTATATTCTATTGAGAAATTATTTATAAATACACATATTCTACTCCATATTTATATTGGATACGGTTCCCTATTCAAGAATTAAATTTATTACTCGATATATGAGGAATTCTTTGGACAAGTATGACAGAAGTGGGCATCGGTTATAAATATCCCTTTAATGAGTCTATAGTATCATGATCCAAATTATACAGACACATTATATGAGTTTTTACCTAATATTATAAATCTTCTTATGAAGGGTCTTGACAGTAAAAGTACTATGTACCTTAGGAACATGACATCCCATAATTAAGTATTTCCCTCATTTAGACTTAATTGTTATTAATCGATGAGTTTTTTATTTGACATATCTATGGATGAATTCTATTAGTAGATTATTGATTAAATTTCATGTGTTTTACTTTCATACCTTTTCATATGGATTATTCTTTATCTATTTGTTCGAATTACATTGGTTATTAGTTATTTATATTTCTATATTTATTATTATCATAAATTCCTTATTTCTTCCTCTTTAGTTACCCTTATAGAGCATTTGAGCTCACCCTTACTATATTTGGTTTCCATAGGTTCTAGAGAACATATATTTCAATATGATTTCAAGGATTCTATTCATTTAATTTTATTATGTATCATGTTTTTTTTCCAAATGTAAAATGTGAATCATATGGTAATCATGTCTTCCAAAACTGAAAAATTAATTTGTTCTTAGAGATTTAGTTCCTTCTAATCATGCCAATGTAATAAATTAATGCACTAACTCCATAATTCTGGCTCAGAGAATTATAGTTGGTATCACATTAAGTTTAGAAGAAACCTTGGAAAACCTAGATTTAGAGAACATAAATTAGGGAACATGACCCTAAGATAGACGTTTAGGATATGTATAGAAGAACATACTATAATTTTAGTGAGGTGGAGATTATATATTTCTTACATGAAATATATTCATGTCAGGATACTAAAAGTGGATGTGGTTCTAGAACAAACATACCTAGGGGTAACAACTCTGGCAAGGTGCACTGGGCCTGACTCGATGTTACCTGGTACACAATGATGGGCCATACTGAAAACCTGGTTTGACACTCCCAGGGCATACACTTAAGATAATTCATATTTTCTTTACAAACCATTTTAAGGATTTGAAATTAAAGATATCCCCAAAAAACTATATTTATGATTATAATATTATCTATGTAGAAATATTTCAATTTAGCTTTAGTTTTATTCCATATTTTGAATTATAAAAATCTCATAATTTTATGAACTAATCCGGTATGTGAAATTGTTTATAAGTGGAGCAGGGAAGGAAGAATGGTATAATTAATTAGGGACAATGTAGAGGGTTATCTACTAAGAAATCCAATTTAGTTGGTATTGTAACTGAGTGATTTATAGATATATTTGGGAGGCATAATCAAGTTATGACACATAACTTTTCCCAGATGGAGAAAAATTCTCCACAATGAGATTCTGTGATGTTGGATATCTTTATGCAATAGAGTACCCTATCATTTAATGAAAATACTAAATCAATGGTGGTTTCACAATGTATTAAGTATTTAGAGAAGATATTTACATCATTGGGATGCAGTGAAAAGGAAAAAGTTACACATATAGTTTATTGTTTTAATAATAATACAGATCAATGGTGGTCATTGATCCATAATACTAGGGAGGAAAAAGAAATTGAACTCATGGAATAATGAAATTTTAAGGAGACAATCATCGATAAATACTACCCTCATGAGCAAAAAACTGAGATGAAGAGAAATTTTATTAGTATAAATAAAAAGTATGAATAATTTATTATGGAGTATGAATATACCTCTACCAGTTTAGCAACGTATGATTCAAATTCCATACATAACAAAAAATGCATGATTGATCTTTTATTTGAAGGACTTAATCCAAGTCTCTAAAGGGAGATGGTGTCCTAAAACATTTCTTCATATGATGAATTAGTTTTATGTGATATCAAGACATAGAAATAATTATCCAAGTCCTATGGTTTCAAGAGAAGTAATAGAAGAATATATAGGAAGATCAATTGATAGATAAACGGATGAAGGGGAAGAAGGATTTTCCCACATGTGATAACTGTGGAAATAATCCCCTTGGTAAATTATTTAAAGGATTCATTGTTTTTTAAATGTGTGGAGAAAAGTGTCACCATAAAAAAGAATGAAAAGGGAATAAGCACAATGCTTCTATTCCATGTTGCAATTTTAAAGATATGGTTGATTATCAAAAGAAATTCTCCAAGCGTCAAGAGAATATACCTCCAAAGAAGCTAATGGGTCAAGGTCAAGAATTTGTTTTTGACACAATTGAAGAGGAATAATTAATATACTTATTTATTTGGATAGAATAAATATGTTTTAAAAGTATTTTATTTATGATGTTAAAATCATATTATTTAGGAAATATATAAGAATTTTACTTCATTAGTTTTTCCTTAAGGATTTGAGATCATATGCTGAATGGTTGCAAGAAATTTTATTTAGTAGAAAGTATTTTTTTGGACCACACATGGTTGATGGACATATAACCATTAAAATTTTCCTAATATTAATACAATGGTGATTGGATAATGAAATGATTAGTTTGGATAATATATATCGGATAAGTGTTGAATACCTTGGTACTGAGTAAGGATTTATTAGAAAAGTGGTTTATATTATCATCAATGGAGTTTACATCATTTTTGGATTTAGGGAATATGTACAATATTCTATGATCTATTTAAGGAATAAGAAGAATGAAAGTTTTCAATAAGGTTTTATGGTAATCCAAGTTAATACTATGTTTAAGTGTTTTCTTTGTGATGATTAAAATATAATTCATGTTATTTTATAAGTTCATATTGAAAATTAGGTGACCTTCCTTCTAATGAGTTGGATCATAATCTTTTATAAAAATTATCCATTTATGAAATAGTTTAATTTGATATTTGGATGAGGTTTTAGAGGTTAATTTATGACATCACCATATGATGAAAACTATTCTACGAAATAAAGTAAAAATAGTTCACGGAACAACCAAAGGATAAGGTTTTGTTTATGAATTAGAAACATATATTTACTTATATTATTATAGAATGAAAGAATTCCCCAACTATATGAATAATGGTCTTGAAACAAAAATAGTGTCATATTATCATCATTTTTGATGATATAAATGAGATTTGAAATAATAGTGGTTTAAGGATTTGTGTTTATCAATACTTAACTAAACATGCTCTCTATCACTCTTCATCTGAACTTGATTTTCATATTTTTATTCTACATCCATGTATCTATTTACCACCCATTTTCTGCTACTTAGGAACCTAATTATGCAAATATTGTACTTCCCTTTCTCTCCTATTAAAAAGATGTGTTATTAAACCTATTTACGGTGTGTTTTTTTATAAAATAGTTTATTTTAAAATATCAATCCATCTATTACTGAGATCAATTTTGAATTTTGTGGATTTAATTTATTTAAGGTGGGGATAATATAACACCCAAAGAATTTACAATATTTTTCTTTTAGAGGTAAATTAATTTTTATTCCTATATTTCTTTATACAAAACAAAAAGTTACGACTAAGTTACACACTACATAGTGTTTATCTTTATTTACATGGAACACAGAGTTTAGTTGACGTTACACACAATACTGACTTTCCTCGATGTCTTGCATAACACACAATATCGGGTTTTACCGAACAATAATATATTCTTAAATATATAGTTAATTAACATACTAAGATTGAAACTAGCTATTAAATAGATATCTATGATAAAAATTAATTAACTAATGAAAATATATGGTTGAATGAATTGGTTAAAAATTAATTTTAAATGAACATAAGAACTAATTGAATATAAAAGAAAAGTTTTTATAAAAAACTATTTTTATGATCAAAATGTAATTTAATCATGATAAATTAAAATAATTAAAATTAGTGAGTTATATTAATGTAATATATATACTATTTATTCAATAAAATATTTTTTATATTCATCCAATAGTGTTTATTATCATAAGATAAAAAACAAAGCTAATATTACACTTAAAAACCTATATTCTTATAAAGGTAAATTTTCAGCCTTTTAATGGAAGCTATTTATTTTTTTTTGAAAATTTCATGAATTTAATATGAAAAAATAAAATTAATTTTTTAAATATAAACATCTAAATTTTATTAGGATTAATTTTTGGTAATTTTTTGTGAAGTTTTATTTTTTTGATGAATAGTGAAAAATAGAATTTTAATTCAAACTTGATTTTTCTTATAGTTTATTTTTAAGGTTAAATTTTATTTTAAATTGGTTATAAATTAAAATTATATAAATTATATATGAATTAACCTAATTTATTTTATTGTAATCAAATTCACGTTGAAATTGGATATAAAAACATAGGAAACTTTTGGACATTTTTACTTTAAAACCACCATTGTTGTCCCATCCATGGGACTAATTATAAATTAATTTCTTAAAATTATGTGATTTTATTTTTATAAAAGGGATTATATATCTATAATAATAATAATTTTTAATTTTTAATAACTTTATATTTGTTTTTTTAAAATATATTAGTGAAAAGGATTAAAATTAATTACAGCGATTAAGAGGGAAATTAGCATAACAAGGGACTAAAACTTAAACATAAGGGCCAAAATAACCTAGAAACTTGTCCAAAAATAAATTTATATAAAAATTTATACCCTATAATATATTTTATTAGATTTGAACCATTATTGGATCCACTGTTCATAGAAAAAACATGTGTTGAATTCCCATTTCCAAAATTTACAAGAATGCCACTTCTCCTCCACTATAAAAGGTACTTAACATTACCACATATTAACACATATAAATACCTTTGGATCAGATAAAATATGATCAAATAATCTCCAAAAATTACTAAACTCAACATATAATACTCATATTGGGAATAAATCCATCTAAGGAAGCCATTTAGTGTAAAACAAAAGGAGTTACCCAAATAAGAGGTAACGTCCGTCTTCAAGATCTTTTGTTTATTTTAATTATCCACCCCATAAAATATTATTATTAATTAATTTTATAATAACATAAGTATAATAAATATAATTATATGTTTTTATATTAAGGGTTCAACCTTAACTTACAAACCCATCCATCTAATGGGTAACAAACCTACTGGTTAGATGTACAACGAACTACTACCTCATGAAATTATGATTGTTCATTTTTCATTTACCACCTATAATGGGGAGAGTTATGATGAAAATATTATTTATATATGATATATATTATATTTATAATGTCTTTATATTTCTGTAATCCGATAGTAACACATACCTTTATACACTTCATTTTTCAAGAATATGATAATATCGTTTGTGGAAGTATGGACTACCACCTCCTCAAAGCGATGTGATTTTTTCACACTATAAATGTAACATATAAAGGATGGTTTTATTTAAAAATATGTAACATAAATAACATATATATGATATTAATGACATAATTACATTTCTGGAAACATAATTTACCATTTTATTTATTACCCTTTTCACACACTAAAAGTGATAACGTCGGCCGTGGACGTGTGGACTGCCGACTTCCCAACATGATGTGATTCCTTTTACATAAAAAGAATTATATATATGTATATATGGTTAAATAACATTTTATTTATGATAAAATTATCATTATGAAAATACTTAATGGTTCTTACCTTCTTTTCATAATGATCAATGAAAAATGGGAACATTACTCATGCATGCATACCACATACCATCTCTAAGATTGTAATGTTAGTTCATTTTTCATATCCATAATTCATGATTGATTTTAATGTTATAATTTTTGTCTAAATATTATAATTATTTAATTATTTATAATTTTTTATATGTTTATATTATTACACATTTTTCCATTGTTGACCTTCCAAAGTTATTTTTGACACATAAACTATATATGGTCAAAACACTCAATGTAAACTTAATTGTTTAAATATTTGCTTAAAACATTATAAAAATTGGAATAAATGTTATGAAAAACAAGAATAAGTTTTTTAAGAAATTAAATAATTTAAATATGTTTATTATTCAGCAATATAATGGGACACATGACAATTCAGACTCAAGGTAAGGGATTTCATCTCAATTTACATTCCATTGAGACCTATTTGTAATCATGAACTAATTCAATTTTATATATGGTGTATATACTACCATTTGAAATGTTATATCATGAATCTACTTCTACAAATGATATTTTATGTTTCATTTATTGTAATTCCTTCATAGGGATTATGTTTTGAATGATTCAAAGTTGTATGGGACACATCTGAATGTTTAAAGGTCATTTTACTCAAGAATGTTTTTATGTTATTTCATTGGTATTTACATTCATCAAAATTACAAAACTTTTTGTTACTTAACCTATATTGGGTAATTATGGATAAATCCATATCTTCTACTATATATGGATATTTGATAAGTCACGTTGTTCATAAATTAAATCGATTACTCGAGATATGATGATGGATTTGGATACGTACAACTGGGCTTGGTCCAAATTATAGATAGCCCCTAGATGCATAAATAATATCATGAGATGTATCACTTGAACAAAATAGATGGGTTTTTACCTAATATACTAAACCTTCTTATAAAAGGTCTTGACAATAAATGTACCATGTACTTAAGAAACATGTAATCCAATAATTAAGCATTTCCATAATTTATACTCTATTGTTATTTATCCATGTGTTTTTTTACTTTGACATATCTATGGATGCATTCTATTCCCAATTTATTAATTAATTGGAATGTGTTTTAGTTTCTTACATTTCCATATTGATTATGCATTATATAGTTATTTGAATGGAATGTTTTATTAGTTATTTACCATTCCATGTTGATTATTCTCATCAATTAATTATTTCTTCTTCTTTACTTACCCTTACCGAGCTTTTGGGATAACCCTTAGTATGTTTCCTTTCTACAGGTTATGAAGAATAAATATTTGAATAATATATCAAGGATTCTATTAATTTAGTATTTTTATGTATCATGGTATTTTTTTTATATTCCCAATGTAATATTGGTATAATTTAAGTAATAAGATTTTCAAAAAGTACTAAAATGTTCATTCTTTCAGGATTTGGTTCATTTTAATCATCTCAATGTAATAAAGTAATGCACCATCTCCTTGCTTCTTGGGTCAATGAATAACATAATTATTTTATCATAAAGGATTGAGAAATATCTTTATTCAATCTATTAATTCTCATATAAACATAGAATATAATTATCTTATCATCTACATAATGAAACATTAATATAAAATTATCGTAAAAAATTTATTTATAGAAAAAGTCAAGAAGTGGTCTTCTTGAAACCCTATTGAAAAAAGATATATTAAAACTTTTTTATACCACTTACTTGGAGATAGTTTCAGATCCAAAAAACTGTTATTTATCTTGTATACATAATTCTATTTACCAATTAAAAAAACACCAAGTTTGTCCATATAAATATAATCCTATAAATATCAACAAAGGAAAGCTATATTCACATCTTTATTCTCAATCTACTTATCTAAACTCGCAATATATCCCAAAAAACCAAAATGGAAGAAATCATGAAAAAAAGTTATATTGTATCATATAAATAAATACCATTATTCTAATATAATCCTTTAATAACCAACCTTTCTTTACATCATGAAAAAATTGGGTTCTTCATTTTTTAATTTGATAAATCCCCTAATTTTGCAAATCCCTCCCATCTATTGTTAAATTCATTACTCAATAAGTGTGGTTTCAATGAAATTACCTCATCCCATCATCCATTTATTCGAACCATTTTTCGTTTTGATAATTTTTAATCACCCCATTAAAATATTTTACCTATCTCCCTTTAGCGAGGAGAAAAAAATCATTAGGTGAATACTGAGTAGAAATAGTAAGATGTTTGGATGATATCTATAGTGGAACTATGGGTTTATTAATAAACCCTAGAATGAAATCACAAAAAAATTTAGGTACATCATAAACATCAACTATAATCTATTGAGCCTGAACATCATTTACACATCAACATGATCATAAGAATCCATAATAAATGGTAAATGTGACTCAAAAACTATCTTAAGAGTGTAAAAACTGTTAGAATTTCGAGAAGCATGATTTTATCTCACAACATTATCTATTATAGTTTGATTCTCCATAAATATTGTATTATGATTTTTAATAAGTTTCTTTAATGAATGATCATAAAACCTATATCCAAACCCATCATGTCCATATCCAATAAAAATATACTGTCATGACTTACCATTTAGCTTCAATCTCTCATCTCTAGATAATTGAACATAATCCTTTACACCCAAAACACATAAGTAATAATACTTGATCTGTTTTTTATACCAAAACATGTGGTCAGTTTCTATCAACAAAGAAAACATGGGTGATAAATTGATAATATATACTACAATAAATAAATAAATACCTAATAAATGTCCATGAAACTTTTATTCTGAAATTAAACATCGAACCCTTTCAAAAAAATCCCCGCTCATCCAATCAGCTAAACTATTTATATGATGTCTCTTAAGTGGAATATTCCGAAGATGAATACATTTCTACCAGCAATAATGATCAAAAGGACCACGATACTCAGCCCTATTGTTAGTATGAAGACATTTCATCTTATAACTAGTTTCCCACTCAACTAAAACCTAAAATTGATTAAAATAATTATGCACCTAAATTTTTTACATTCAAAAAATAACCCCAAATGTTATGTGTGTATTTATTAATAGAAGTCACAAAATAAAGACCGCTACTAAAATAATTAGGCTTCAAAGTAATTAAAATACCATTATGTACTAATTTTTGTACCTATGACTTCTTATAAACATGATTACTATTAAAACTCATTCTTCTATATTTTATATCCTTACCTAGACCACACAAGTCTAATTTGAAATCCTTTAACCCTTGAAGAAAATTTAAACTTTTCTAAAAAATAGAACCCTTTATAATTAATGTGGTTGATCTTCCTATGGAATAATATATAGGAAACACTACACTCAAGAATCAAATTAGTGTCACTTAAAATAGAATATCTAGTACAATAAAAACCTAATTACTTCTTTAGTTTGACCATAATCAAATAACCCTTTTAATGATTCCATTACCCACCATTGAAAGTACTGATAAAACCATCATCCTTTAAAACAGTGGTAGAAGTGAAATTCTAACTAACCTAGGGATCATTTTTAAAAAACTTTAAAATCATCTTAATTCCTATACTGGTATGAAAAAAAATAGTTTTCATAACAAAAACATTACCGTGAACAATATTAACCATCTTAAAAAACCCAAAATTACCTAGACGATAAGAAGAAAATAAATCCTTCCTCATTGTCATGTGAAATCAGACACCACTGTCAACAACTCAACAAGAATCACAATCAATAATATTAATAGAGTCATAAAAAATAACAATATCACCCCTATAGTGTAAATAACATGATCATCCCCATCACAATTTTTCTTCTATTTATTTTCATTTACTCCATTTTACCTTTTTTGGTGATAGGAAAACCTCTCAACATGTACTTTCATACAATAATGATGAAATTAAAACTTCTTCTATCTAGACCTATATTTGTTTTTTCCTTTTCTATTATCTTAACTCTCTATCCTTTATTTCTCTCTTGACTTATATCCCTATTATCTATAACCAAAAGCAATAAATAATATATTTCCTAAGTAAATCTCCGAAATTATTCAATAACAAAAACATACTTGACAAAACAAAATGTAAAAAAACTATTTGGAGAAGAAATCATTTTAATAATAGAAAAATTCTCCCATAAATCAAGTAAAGTATTAAGAAGATAAAATACTAAAAAAATATCTTAAAAATAATACCCATACCTATTTATTGATAGAAAAATCCAAAAAAGTTACTCAAATAATTTGTAATAGATGTGCCTTATTTAAAAAACAAATTAATATTTTTTAGAAGAATAAATTTATTATTTTTTATTTTGGAAGAAAAATTGGTTTCAATATTCTCACATAATGCTCTGACATGAAAGTTGTTGACTATATGGTTCATTATGTTGTCCTTAACCCACTGAATAATGAAACCAGAAACTATCTCATGATCAAAATACCACTCTCCATAAATAATTTTTTCTATATTCTATGTACTAAACAACGACAGATGCATTCTCTTCGAAAAAAAATATCCTTCATTTTTTAATCACGACAGATGATAATTTTATAATTCAATAAAATCTCTTGATTGTAATTTACATCCATGATTTTTCTGAATTAAATCGCCACATTTGATATCATATTTTGTGAAAGAAGGTGAGCGAAAAACATAAAAATGGAAAAAAGTGAACAGACAATGGAAATAAATGATATTTACCTTATAATAAAGATTAAAAAATAAATCAATGTGAAATGTATTTAAAATATGTGTAGAAAAATAAAGTGACATGAGAAATTTTGAATATGGAAAATCTAGTGATGAAACATTTCTGGGACCTAGACTATAAATAAGATCCACTAAAATTAGTAAATAAATGGAAGAACACCGATAAATGAAAGGGGTCTAAAAATTATATCTCTCCAATATATTAAAAAATACCATTTGAAAATATAGGTATAAAGAAGAACCAAAAAATAATATCATTAAAGAAGGATGGAAAAATAATAAATATAACAGTATGAATATGAAGATAAATGATAGAATAACTGAGTAATAAAAAATCACCAAGATTAGAATTCATCAAATCATAGATCAAAGTAAATCAAAAGCTATGTTATTTCCCCCAAAACTACCTTTTCAAAGAAAACTTCCACCACTAAAGTCAAAAGATAAAAATTAACTCTCAAATATTTTTTTTATTTCATTTTAATGAAGCATGTGACATCCCCAATTAAGGAGGATTCCCAATAACATCATTGTATGACCCTTAAATACCATGTGGCCTACCAAGCTATCACTATTGGCTAAACCTCAGGGAATATGTCCTCCAATTATTAGTAGATTAGTAGAGATAAAATGGGTAGATGAGATAGATAAATAGAATAATTTCAAGTCATTTTCATTAACAAACCTTGATCAATACTGTGAAATAACAATAAAAAAAATTTCAAAGAGATATTTTTATCCAAAAATTTCCATGAATGTGGACTTTGATCAAAGTTATGGTGTTTGGGATTAATTAAAAGAGAATTAATAATCTACATATCAAAATAGTTATCAAAGAATCAACCTAAGTTCACTAATGAAGAACACAAATTTGGTTATGTGAAACCAAATACTGAATTTATAAATAATAGATCCTTGAAATAAAAATAACATTCTCTGCCACATCATTAGGTCAATTAGCGATGAATAATATTTCTATGATGATGTTATTGGTTATTCTCATAAGTTCCATTGTAAACCCATGAGTTCTGTTGAATTCGATCGTCTTCCAATGATTCCCTCATTGTTGATCTCCATATCAATAAATCACTAAAGATCATGTGAATAATATTAAATATTTTCTATAATGAGTTTTTAATATATAATTACTATGTTTAAAAATTTAATTGGATAAATAAGTTAATCAATTAGTTTAATTAATTTATTTCATCTAATATATTATAAGGATTACTCCTTGACTCGGGGTCCGATGAGATCAATTAATACATGGAAAATAATGTAAATCCCACATTAATAATTAAACCACGAAATTAGTTTCCCCATCCAA
The DNA here is from genome assembly GCA_963277665.1 of Viscum album. NCBI lineage: Eukaryota > Viridiplantae > Streptophyta > Magnoliopsida > Santalales > Viscaceae > Viscum > Viscum album. The sequence goes on along the minus strand of OY728161.1, from coordinate 1,171,119,185 downwards.
GACTTTGTTCATGAGTTATAATAATTCCATCAGAAATAGTTGTACAAGAACTAAAAATATTAAAATATTTTAATTATATTTTTTTTGATGCCACAAAACACCCTCTTTTCCACACCTGATCTAGCTAAGGGAAACCAAATATTTTTGAACCAATGATATAATCATAATTTTTGTTTGTGACATAAACTATATTAAAATTACCATTTTACCCCTGGGAAGTTCAAGGGACTTGATACTTGAAAAATGAGGATAAGTCCAATTCATGGAAAATATAGGTCACTAAAAACCACATAAGTTAACTTTTAAAAAACACATTCTATAGAACCACCATTACAAAACACAAGAAAACAATTCATTATTTAATAGTGTTACAAAATGTTAAGGAACAAAGAAATATATGTGGAGAATATGATGAGAAAAGACCATGAAATATAAATTAATAGACACAAATCCACTATTAAAAGAACCATTATTTTTGGAATCCAAAATACAGTTAAATGTGGTTTCAATTATCCATGAGAAACATCAAAATATCCCTATCATAAAATATATACGAAAATAAAAAAACACACCTAAAAAAACTTGAATATTTTACTCCCTAAAATATACCATTTAAAAAAATATTATGGTGAAAATGTAGTGAATATGGAAAATCCTATAGAAAATAAGTTAAACTACTTATAGAAAATTAATTATGACACTAACAGATTTAGAAATACAAAATATTTAAAAATAAAAAAGAAAAAAATGGAAAATTCAAGATAGATTCACCTCCCTTAAAGGTAAAATTGATTTACTTAAAATATATCAAAGAATTTCTAGAATTATAAATAGTAGAATTTGGTAATACTACCCACTACTACTCAATTATGACTCTAAACTGTAGTATGAGAGGTTATTTACAAAAGATCATTTGACCTCAAGGGATAATATAGTATACAATAGTTTTTAGATAAAATGAGACCAAAAATATTTATTTATAGGAAAAGATCCCCAAATATCCAATATTTTTATAATCTAATTTTCTAAGGTGTCCCACATATTAAAAAATTCAATCTGTTGGGAATAAAAAGTATTTCACACTATTAGGTTTGTACCAAATATTTAAATAAGTGGAAAGGTGAGAAAAATAATATTTAAATTTTCCAGATATTTACATATAATGAATGTAAATAAATAATAGTCTGTACAGAAGTGATCAAACTTTTTTTTCTTACACTATAACCATTATTGTCTACTATTGAAAAAGGTTCTTCTTGATGAAAAAAAAATTAAAATTCTTTAATAACTATGAATTCTGACAAATCATTTATGGGTTTTGATCCTCAGTGCTCTTATAAAAAACACCTTTCCTCTAGAACACATGCACATCAAAGGAATAATATTATATCATTTGATATTATAATGATTGTGGAACCTAAAGAGATTTTCTACATATGTATCATCATATTTAAAACATAACTCACCCCCCATTATCACTGGGTATAAATCCAAAATATATTTCCCCATTATTGAAATTAAAAATATATCAAGGATTAACTTCAAGAATTAGTTAATTGTAAATAAATATTATACTATAATAACTATATTTTTCCTTTTAAGGATAAATAAACCATACATATAACAATATAACACTATTAAATCTTTAATACCCGTGACTTAGAGAAAATAACATAAATACATAACATGAATTATCAAATAACAATAAGTCATTATTCTTTATTAATATTAATATTTTCAACTCTTTACCATTTTTTTCTACTCTTTAATCATCTGATTATTCTTAGTTGTGATTTTGACCAAATAAGTTTAAATAATCATTTCCCCAACAAGAGACATGAGTGAAAAATTATCTAAATTTATAGTAAAAATATAATTTTATAAAATCCTTAGCTAATCATAGTCTTTTTGTTATGAAATATTAAATACATGATTATTAAAATATATGTGAATTATATTATTTTAGATTAACTCACAAATAATTTTTTGAGAACATTACAAAAAATGTGAAAATTTAATTTTAGATAATTGTGATGGTTAATCAAAATTTATTTAATTGTATTCATTTTTCACAAACTCTACATGGAAGCATTTGAAACCCGTAAAATAAAACCAGAATCCTAATAAAAATGTTTTAACAAGAGTTATACCGATATTAATTATACATTGGAAATTAACTCATATATGTTAGATCAATATGAAGTTATAAATCCAATATATTAAAATATTATTAGAGGGATGATCAATTTTTTCCATCACTTAATGTTATGTCTAACGAAAATTAGGTTTTTAGTAAGTTTTTTGTTCATTATAAATAAATAAACCACAAAGAATGAAATTTAAAATGCATAAAATGGTTATTATAGTTTTTTTAAAACTTATCATCATGGTAAAGTTTATCGTTTTAATGATTATTTTAAAATATAATTCAATTTAGGTATTTAATTTTGAAAATATATACCTAATAGAAAATTTTATTCTGGAACAAGTAATTTTTTAAAGAATATATTACGTATTCATCTCAAAGAAAACATTTTTTACACCCTCTACTCTAGTAGAATAATATGTATCACTGGGAAGTTATTATAAATAATTATCATGGATGAAGTATACCTTATCCAACTTGGGGTTAACATTACACACATTATATTTTATTAATACATCACTAGTGTCATATATCTTTCAGAAAAATCTAACCCACAAATTGTGGGATAAGAAAATTAAAATCCATTATTATTTACACTACCTTAGAACAAATAAATGTATATATTAGCCTATTTTTTATGACATTATTATAAAACTAATAAACTCTAAATGAAATTATTTTATGAAATGAGTATTGGGTTGGTCAAGACATAAATGCTATCACTTCAATTCGATGACATCCTTGAAAAATTAACACTTTCTCCTAAGTAAAATGTGAGTCCATTATTATATAATGTTATATTTTAATATGTATCATAAAAATATAATGTTCAATACAATTCAATGGTTCCTAGTAAAAATGATTGTATAATCCTACTATGAAATTTAGTGGATGCAATAAAGTGAACCGATAGAATATATAGAATGGATATTTTTTAAAAAAATTGACACATACTACTACTACTATATTCTTAATGGTAAACACCATTAGGATTTAATAATTTCTCATTAAATGAATAAATACAATTAACTATATTATTTTTGAAGTTAGAAATAATTAAAAAATCCATATTATACCTATCAGATCCATGTATTGGATCAAACCCTTTATTAGAACATAGCTCAATGATTTATGTAATTTTACTTTTCATAGAAACAATAATATATAATATATTTATTTTCAATCATTATAGATTCAAATTACCCTAATGAAGATTATTTATTATTTAAATATCCTTAATTTCTCTTTCACTAAAACTATTTTTAATATTCTTCCATTAATTATACTCAATAAACAATATTTTGAGAAATATTACGTTCTATAAAATTAGTATTCAAGTTTTATTGATCAATAATGGTTTGAAATCTATCTTTACATGATTAAAAAGTCACCAAATTTCAAAAATAGGAGATGGTAATTCTACCACAGGATGTCAATATACCATACTATAATGTAATAATAGTAATTTAATCTGTTACACTAGAGTATAGGTCAATAGAAATAAATATTTAGGTGACATTAATCTGAACAAGTAATGGTTTCTTTGTTTTTAAAGATAATTTAGAATTAAATTAAAGAGTATCTATCGATGGAGTGTGTTCAGTTTTATTTGATCAATTTACTAATATTCGTGGATATTTTAAGAGAGGATACACTATTTAGAGGACTTTCTAAAAAATTGATACACCATAAAAATAGGTATATCATTACTCTATAATATATATTGTATGTAAGTGGATTAATAATTTTATTATATAAAAGACAGTTATATTGAAACTCTTATAATTGAAAATATTTATATTTTATATTTTCTTATTCTTATATATAATTTTATTTTTTTTATATTGGATAAAATTTAGTGAATCTCCTAAAGGAATATTATGTCCATGATCCTATTATTTTGTAGAATTTTTCCTTTAATCATCAAACACATGAGAATTAATTTTATGTTATGTCTTGATCCTCATAGATAATATAATTTTTTTAATAAATGAAAAATATTTATATAATATGAAACTTGATTTAGAATCCATGAATATAAAATTCATAACTCCCACTATACAAGATCCAAAATATTTTTGATAGAAAGAAATATAAAATCCAAACAATATTGATAATGAAGTGGTTTTTATATGAGCCTAGAATAAGTGTGAATTAATTTTGATTATTTTTTTAATAATGCTAGTTATAGATAACAATTAAGAAAATTAAATTGATAAAAAAATCAAAAAAAAAATGAAGAGAAATGTATCTTATAATCCATTATCCAATAATAAATCTATACCCATTTATTTATGAAATAAAAATAATAATATGGTATAATTTTTATAATCATATATGAAAACTAGGATGAAATCTTAATGAAATGGTCCAATGATTATTTTTTAAAAAATTTATATTATAAATGTATCCAAAGTGGCTCAATTAAGTTATAATAAATTAAAAATATATATATATTATTGAGAAAAATTACTATGGCGTGTCACCCTCCATTTTTAATGAGACAAAATATTATGTTTGGAATAGTATTACATATAAATACATTCAAAACCACATATTCCTTATCTTAGCCATTATTATCTAACTCAAACCCCTCCTCATTCGCAAAATAATTATATCCTTATATATCTTTCCTTCTATTCTCAAACATTAATGTTGAGTTACTAAAAATTCAAATTATTCCTCAACTCACCGCTTCCTCACCCCCGCCCCTTTAAACAAAATCTTCATAAAAGACAGCCTTTCATAAAAATATTCACACATATATATATTATTATTATCTTAATTATTTTTTCATTCATATGAAACAAACTCTTAATAATAAATCTCCTCATCTATATGTTCTCCCTCAAAACCCTCTCCGTCTCACTACATTACTTCCATTAATAGTCAAAACAAAACTTAAAAACTAAGGTTGCATAATTATATCTCAATTTATAATCTTTTTTTTGTGAGAGTGACCTTTTTTTCAACTCTTTATATTACAATAAATTCTACCCAACCTTTTTTTATCTTTTAAATGACCAATTTCTATTTAAATTGAATAAAACCAACCTATTGATATAAACTTGACTGTTTCAACCATTAATAAATATTCAACCCCACCCTTTCTACCCAAAACCACGACCCAATTTATGGGATGAAAATATTAAATTTAGATATAATATCATTAAAAATCTGAAAATAAATAAAATACAGACCATTACATCATGGAATAGAAATTCTTAGACAAAAATAATGCCATATCCATTTCAAAAAATCCTAATCAGGAAAGTTTTATATATTTCTGATAGTTAATGGAGACTAAAATCGATTTTAATGTTGTCAAGATTAATATTTTACTTAATAAACTAAATGATCATGAATGACTAAATACTTATCCAAATCATGAATTGATCAATAAAAAAACAAATTTTGAAAACAAATTTTGAATATATTCAGTAAAAATAACACAATTCCCATGATTTTAGTTTTTAATTACTAATTTATAAATATATAGAAAAATAAATCTTTAATAGTGTACAATAGTACATTTAAGAACTAAAAGAATACTGAATTTGAATATTTTTCATTTTTTGTCAATATTTCATATATTTTTACATAAATAAATATTTCTATGTTTCTATTATATATTATATTTTTATATCTTCATCCCATGATTCTTTGGGATACTTTCTTTGAGGGTGAAATAAAATTATGGTATTTTTATTGTATTTGGAGATTTTTTTTAAAAAGGAAACAAAATTTAAGAGTAAGATAAGTTATAAATATTAGTAAATTATTAAATCTCTCATAGTTTGTAAAATTATATTAATCCATACAATTTACTTTATTTTTAAGAGTATTTTATTTTAAAATATTTAACATTAATATTATATATATATATATATTATAATAGATATATATAATAAATATTTATTTTAAACATGTAATGTTTTGTGATCATCATAAAATAGTGATATTGTTTGGTTATTTTCATATGAAAACCTTTGATCCTTGGTTTCTGGAATAAAAATAAATTTATATTTATTATTATTTTATTTTATATAGATATTTTTTCCATAAATAAATGTTTCGATAAATTATTTATATAATATAACTTTTTCTCTAACAAGATTTTCTCAAAAAGGATTTCACTTTCTTATTTTTACCTAACATATATTATATACTGTATCAATTCTATAAAAATATTACTAAAAGACTAAATTTTTTTATAGTTTAAATTATTTTCTAATAGAAATATTAATCTAGATTTCTTCCTTTTGATTCTTTAATAATTCATTACAAAAGATATTCTATTTTAAATCACAATCGATAGATGAAGACAAAACATTTACGAATTTCATTGAGTTATTTTCTAGAATATTTTCATAAGGTACCAAATTTTAACAAGATATTATTTTGTATTTTTGGGTGTTTTGACATGTATGAGAAAGTATGGAGAAGTATGATTGGTGTTTAGATGAAATATCAGTTGGAGGAGGATACTTTCAGTATGGTGTCCTAGGTTATGGCACAGTGTTGTTTTGGAGATAAGATTTAATGTGTAGCAATAGACATTACACCATGTAGGATTGGGATAACTATTTTTATTATTATACCACTTTATAGGTAGGTGAGGAATTTTACTCAAGGATATATATTAAAGGTCATGGGGTTAGGCACTTCTCTCATCTGCTTGAGGGGCCATTATGGTGTTTGGAGGAGGTTGTACGATGGGTCCCCAAGGATTAGGTTTTCTCACTCATATTTTTGATTTGTCACTACAGAATATTCTAGGTACTTTACCATGGTAATAAATTGAGTTTATTAGATCATATAGAGATATGACCAGGATTGTTCCATGTATTATAGATGGAGGTTAGACTAAGACCCCTTGTAGTGTGGCCTCCCTTACTATGCTATAGTTCTGGTGAAATCCCTACCTATAGTAGCATATCAAGGGGGTGTTTCGTGTTACTGAGTTTTATTTAACCTATATAAATTTAATACAACTATTGTATTTATCTTAATTCTTCACAATTCCTTCAAACCATAGAAACCCATATGTCCCATTTAGATAATTTTTACCCCCCTTCACTAGGATTTAACCCCAAACTTCTAAGGATCATTTTGGGTTGATTAAAGGTGTGCTTATTATTTGTAATTGGTTATATTTTCTCCCTCATTATATATATATATATATTATGTATATAATGAACCAAAAAATTAACGAATTATAATTTTTTAGAGAATTTGAATTTATGACTCATTGAGAAGTTATACCTTGAATTGAGACTAGGATTGGGAATTAAAGTTTTTAGATGTATCAAAATAATAAATTAAGATGTGGTGTAAGGCCCAAATATTGTATTGGGTGCTTAGGTGGATGTTGTAGTAAGGTAAGGGGATTCTAGAAGGTATAAATTCACTGTTACTTCCATTCACACCATGGCTCATGGGGGACCCACTGTGAATGTGGTAGGCAACAGGGTCTAGTCCCTTTTACTCGAGGATTTATTAGTGCAAAGCATGGTTCATGTTGTGAATGAGTTTGGTTGAGGAGAAGAAACCTTTTCCTTGAATGGTTTAGGGAATAAACCAGGGTTTCCCATTGTGAATGGTGCATGAATCTTTTTTTTAAGAAAGGGATAAGATGATATTTTTATAGATACAAACCCCTTTGTTTTTGGTAGAATAAGCATGAATTATAAGGTATATTCTATAGCAGAATCCCAATATCTTTTTCCAATAATTATTTCATTTACTTTCATCTATTTTAATATCTATTATTTTTGATATTTTATGGATTAATAAATTAGTGTTATTTTGGTTACAAATTCTTGACTATTTCAATTAGAGTGTGATGTAAATCATCCCGATCAATGGGGATTTTGTGCTCAGTTGCTAGATAATTAATTGAGGTGATGATTTTCTATCTTCAAATTTTTTTTATGGAGATACACCTCCAAGTGAATGTATTTAAGGTTTTTTCATAAATTAGAATAGTTCAGAGATCAATCAAGTGTTTCATGATAAGTATTTTTGTTGGGATGAGGTTTGGTATTTTCCCAGAACCATTCATTGGTGGTTATAAATAGTTTTGGTATTAAAGGTTTACCCAATGATTATTTAGGTGATTATGAATATTTATTTTTTACACAAATAATTAATTAAAGATTGTTATAAATAAATATGTATATTGGTGTTTGTGTGATAGGTGCATCAGAGAATGGACGATGCTTAGTAAGATTTGTAAAGGTTAGACAAAGCTTGAGGAGGTGTTCACTCCTTGTTAGCGGAAGGTGGACCCTATGATACAATTTAATATATATGGATATCCATGATCATTATTTTTTGTATAATTTATTTAGTTTATGTTTGGAGGATAAATATTGGTAGAATACTTAGATGAGATGATGAGATGGATTTGAGACCTTAGAATTAGAGAAAGTGTTCTTTTATACTTGCGTAAATTGGTTTTAGCTAGAGAATATTTCTACAAGGGGTTGAGGATGTTGTATGATCTAACAATATACCCCTAAAAGGTGTTTGGATGTGAGATTAGATATAGATAAACTTGGTTTATTTTCTAAGGCTAGTGGGAAGGCATGAGTGGATTGGGGCTGAGTGATGATGGGGGAGATAAGTGTATGTCTGGTGAATGATGAGGAACTCCTTCATGAAGATAGAGGTGAGTCGTATTTTTTGATTTCAATGAGATAAATCCATTATCACTTGATGTGTGTGGAATAGATTTATGTCCACTTGGTGATAGGTTGATAGGTTTACCTTTAGCGATGTGAGATGGGACAAAAAGGTGTGTTGCAAAAAATTTTTAGGACTCAATATCAGGATTCCATGTGGGAATTGATATCAGAATTTGAAACCTATAAATAAGGTGAGGGTTGGTGAGAGCCTTTGGGAAATGGTTTCACTGAGGGGTGAAATGTATAGATTAGTATCAATGACCATAGACCAATGCAGGATTGGAGGACCCTAGTTGATTTCCCATTGAGTGATATTGGTCCTGATGTGCTATGAGAGTCAAGTTGGGAGTTGGGCCTTGATGTAAAATGCTAGAAATACATGTGATAGGTTATAGTCCTGGTTGGAATTTTCTTATGATAGGTTACATATTCATTCTAATGGGAGACATGTATCAAGTCATGGCCTCACTATGAGTGAGATTACATTAGTAAGACTTCCATGAGTTATATGGAACTCCATGTTGTGAATAGATCTTGGTAATCGATGAGTGATAAAGATTACTTGAGCTATGTTGGATAATATTGAGAAAGATGGTTGTGTTAAGTCAAGTATGGGTAATCCATAAGGGAAATGGTTGAATTTAGAGTGATGTTACACCCAAAATTGATATCTTTATAATTAAGGAATATACTTTGGACCACTATGAGTGATATGGGTTCCAAAAAATGACGAGATGATGGAATGGAGGACAAGATTCCATAAGTGAAATAGATCCCTAAAGGTGATGTGGTGCAGTATTGGAAGATTGGAATTCAATGAGTGAGATGGTGTTTGTGTTAGCATACAATGTAAATTATGGATGGATCTCACCTTGTGTGAGAATATAGATATGGATCCTTGGATGTGATACTTTATTAGTGAGAAGGGATGTTCTAGATACTTGGTATAAGGCCCTATTCCAAGAGAATAGTCATCGGGACTTGGATGGTTCTATATATCGAGGCTTTTGGTATGTATAAATACATGTCACATGAGATGATTAATAGATTATAACATTGCACTAAATCTGGTATGGTTATGCAACATGTTGGCCTGGTTAGCACACCATGGTCTTACAGGTGTGTATACCTCGTTAAGTGTCATGGAAGCTTGGTTATCACACAATGACCAAATGAGAATGTTTATTTATTGTATTTATATTTCACATGTATACATATTCATATTAAGGAATATATATGAGGGGTACCTGGTGAGACCCTATTGAGTTATAATCTCACACAATGTATTGGCACTTTGGTGCTTATGTAGACCATATATACATTTTTAGGTACAACACTGGTTGTGTAGTGGACTAGGATAGAGAAACCCGAGGGTATATAGATATAGAATGTGTGAGGCCTAAGGGTGGTAGTCGGTCTAGTGTACATTTATTTTATTTTTTATTTATTTGTTTATGGGATTTAACCAGCATGTGATCTATTGTATGTTTTGTATGACAACATTATTTATGATATTAGATTTTCTAATTTATTCTATACACTTTGATGTATATTATTTTTGGTTATTTATTATAATTTATCAATATGATATCAATGGAATAGTGTCCCCAATTAAGGTTTCAGGTCCTCATCACAAGTGAGAAGCATTTTTCATACTTGGATACATTCTTGAGGAATTGTAGAAACCTTGGCACTAAAAAAGTCGAGTGGCCTAGAAAAATAGGTTACATATTAGTATCAATGCATTTTTTACATTAATATTTTGGGATATGGTAGATAAGAGATACAATAATATTTTAAAGATTTTTATAGACCAAAAACATGTACCTCACAAAAATTCTTCTAGTGAGATGTCTAGGTGACAAGGTTGATGGGATTCTATTTGGTTTTCACTATTGTGATTGGGATAATGATTTAAATATGATGTGCATGTTGAGAATGTTATTATGGTTTGGATCCTAGATAATTGAATCAAGATACATATTGAATTATTTATAATTTGGCATACATGACTCACAAGATATATGGGTGCTTGTCTTTGGTTGGATCTTGATGAGAGGTTTATTTGTTTACAGTTAAAAAAACTTATATGGTGGTTTATATTATAACTTGTTGGTTTAATTTTACATAGGTGGATTGTGGTATATTACATTTTGATGGTATATTATACAGATCTTTTGATGAGATTTTCTCTAGTGATGGAAATATATACCCTTATTAAATGGATATATGGATACCCTTTATAGGTTGGAATAATAATTTGATTCCCTACTAGTGACTCAATGAGATAATATGTACTTGAGAGGTAACCTGAGGAAGAGAATTTGTTTTCCTAAGAATGAAAGTCTAGACATTTAAAGTGTCCAAAATATCTAATATGGAGTAATCTTTATAAATTCTTTGTAGAATTCTAAATAAATAGGACATCTGGTTGTGTGATATCCCTATGCGGGGTGTAGAAATGAATGAGTGATTTCCCTAGGTTATTATTTAGAGAACGAGTGATGCTCTTTGTTTCTTGGTTGGGTTTTTTGAGGTATTGATCCGTGGAATTCCTAGAATATTTATTATGGTAGATTATTGTGTGATTAAATGGTTGTGGTTATGAAATGATGATCATATGGTGGGTGATCATGTGGTTAGACTTGACATGAGAGTTTAATTGGGCTATTCGATGCGATTGAAATTTGTGTAGGGAATGGTTATCATGTTAGGAAAGTGAGCTTAGTTTCAATGGTATGTGAATCTTGGAAGCATGAGTTGGATATGAAATCCAATTTTATGAGATCCTAAAACCATTGGGTGTAGGCTAGATAATGGGTGAGAACTTGTGAGATTGTTCTCAAAGGTCAATCTTCCCATGGAGAAGACGGATCGTTTATGTGGAATTTTAGTTGGAGTCCCAATATGTGATGATAGTACATTTGGGATATCCAATATGTCATCTATGTTTCATATTAACAAACAAATCATGTATGGTTACACTGAGAAATGGTTTGGGTTATAGATGAACCTGAATGGTGTTACATTAGTAGTGCGGTGTTGTGTGTAAGTAGGTGTTATAGAACGATGTTTTAGTACTTAATAAGGGTGTTGTTAGGGACGCATGTCGATGGGACCCATTTGGGGTCAACACTTTAGGAGTGGTGTGGGGGAATTAATATGGAAGGAAGAAAACCATTGAACAGTGGGTGACTTGATCTTCATTTTAGGAGGATTGTCGATCATTAAGAATTTCATTCCTTATGGTTCAGGAATTGTAGCAGTGGATGTTTCAGGTTTTTATTTATGCATGAGGGAGATAATCACATGAAGTAATTTTGTTTGGTGATGGAAAAGGGTGGACCCTATATTTCCCTGCATGGGTTTGGATGGTGAAGACAATGATTCACTTAAAGTGGGTATCACTGCATTAATCCCGAGAAAATGACCCTCATATATAGGATATTCAAGGAGAAATTGTATGTTTGTATGTGGGTGGATAAAAAATCATCTAGATCAATATAAAATTATAATTTATAGATTTAGATCCACTTTTTTAGAGTTAGTTCATGGGAATTAGTCTTTAGGATGTATGATTTTATCTAGGTGTCTGTTAGACTAGAAGTGTGCTGGTGATCAGGGTGAGAGCATGATGGATAGAGTAAATGATTAATGATCCATCCATGGAATTGCATCGATATGTGAGTTTATACATCAATGTTTGAGTTTGGTGATCTGAAAATTCCTCTGAGTGTTAGCTTATCATGATTGAGCGTTCATATGATGCATTCATGGTTGAGGATGATCATTTATGGAAAGAGTCATATAGAGGTGGTTCAACTAGAGTATTGGTGTGGAATTGGAGTAGTGAGGTTGGGTTAGTGTTAGGGAAATCTTGTGGTATTTATTTGAGGTGGTCAAGGGAGTTGACTAATGGTTTTTGTAGGAAGTATTTTGAATTTGGGTTTGGTGGTTGGATTTATGCAATAGAATCATGTTCAGTATTCCATAGTAGAATGAAGCTATTTCATAAGGAATTAGTTATTGTGTAGGTCCAATTTGTATTGGGAGGAATAATAGAAGGTTATTTAGGATGATAATCCCTATGGTGGAGAGTTGGTAATGATCCACATTGTTATGTGTTGTGAATTTTTAAATAAATTTTACTTTTTGACCCGTTTAGGGGTTGAATCATGTGTTAGAAATCAGATTGGGAATCCATGAATTTTGAACTTTCAAAATAGTGGTTTTGGATGTGGTTAAAGGCCTGGAGAATGTATCAGGAGCTTGAGTGGATGTTATATAATGTTCAGGACACATGAGAATATAAAATTTTGACTCTTCAACCATTCCTGTCTTGGTTGATAGGGGTCACACAGTGAATTTGAACCATTGTTCATTTTGTGAATAACTTTGGATGAGGGGAGAACCACTCCACCTAAAATGATTTAGAGCCTAAACCAGGGGTTCATTCCATTAGTATCTTATAAGGTAGTTTTTTAAATTAGAGTTTGATAGTTTTGTTATAATTAGACTCCCCTTGTATTTATTCAATAAGGCACACATGGGCTGGGAAATTTGGCTAGCTCCTCTCCTATTTCCCCCTTCTTTCCAATTGATTTGCGGTTATTCCAAATTCATCCAATTAAAGAGATTAGGCATGTTCTTCAATTTTTCTCATTTTTTTTTCTTTTTATTCAATGTCCACTGATTTTAGATTGATTTTAGTTAGGGTATCTTGGAAATTTTTACTATATCATGATGGAAATTATATTTAATGATTGGGTTTTAATGCATGATAGATAGAGGTCATTATAAGGAAATGTGGGCATTTAAAATAATGTAATTTTGATGGAGGTATGATTCCTAAGTAATTTTATTTGGGTTTTTACTAAATCAAAAGAATTTAGAGATCAACTAAAATACGTGTAATATAAATTTTGGTTAGGATGGTGCTGGGGATGTGCCAACAAACTTATATGGATGGTTTTCCAATGTTTTAGTGAGATGAGTGTGACCATTGAGTATTTTGGTGGTTATGACTATTTTTTAATTAACTAATTAATTATATATTTTTTTATAAATTTTAAGTTTGTTTTTAGTGTGAGATAGGTTCCTAGAAGCATAGAAGGTGCTTGGTGGGATTGAGTGAGGCTTAATGGATCTTGTTGGGGGATTCATTTTGTTTTTTAGATATGTGGCCCTTATAATACAATTTAATATATATGTCCACTGCGTGAGTGTGCATGCCTGCATAGTTTCATGGGTTTATGTTTGAAGGATATGGTATGGTAGAGTCCTTATACAAGATTATGAGGTGTATTTGAGCCCTTATAACTAGAGAAAGTTATCTTTAGAACATATGTAAATTAGGGTCACTAAAATATCCATCCCCAATGGTCTTGGATACATTATGAGTTTAAGAGATCACTTTATGAGGTAATAATAAATGAGATAAATGTAGATAGCCAATTTTTAGTTTTTATGGATAGTGGTGAGGTGACCTAAAAATTACATGCATAAAAATTACATCATTTTAGTTTAATATTCAGTTCCTAACATAATAAAACACCACCTATAACCATAAAAGTTTAGTGTATTATAAGACTAGATTCATAATCATATAATTTCCTGAAAGATCTTAAAAATATCTCACAAATTTATTCTAACAAATTATCCTTCTTAGTCATACCCTATCGAAAACCATTCTTCATAAACCTGGGAAATGAAACATAAGAAAGTGTGTGTTCAGATTCCTAGTAAATGTAAACATGAGAGATATAATTCAAAGATCATATATAAGTATAACATGAACATAAGGATATTATAATATGATCTTAACATTTTAAAAAAATACCCATCAATTAATGGATCATAGTAATGGAATACGAATTTTCCAATTCATACGACATGAGTCATAGAAGAATCAATGATAATGAGCCATGAGATCATATCATAAGTATAAGAACATATCAAAAAGGGTGTCATAAAACATGCAGAAAATTATTAATCACAGATGTCTTATGTCAAGGTCACCCACCAAGGCATTAATCACATGTTATGCTTTGGATAAAAAACTATGTATCTACTCTGAGCTTGGATTAACCACCTATGTACCCTCTTTTGGATTGGTCTAACTACTCATGTAACTTTTGATCTCATAAAACATTAATCATTACCTAATTAATTGGATGTCTTTAATGGGACCATCTACCAAATAATCATTATCCATTCACATAGATGCCAAAAGACCATTAAAATATTTATCATTTCATCATATCTTAACCCATGGAAAAAGAAATATATTTCCTCAATATTTCATCATCATAATCATTAACTGTCCAGTGAAAGTATAAGGATGGTTCATTGGATCTTATCACAAGTGAAGCATAAGAAACATCAATGGAAGTTTTCATAGATGAAAAAATAATTAAAATATCATTGGACATATGTTAAGTAAAATATACTTTTCATTTTGAAATAAGTTATTTAAAATCTAAAAATTTATAGAATACTTTTAAAAAAATTTCACACACTATACCTAACTTATTAATTTTATTTAATTATTTAATTATATTGACCCTTGGTTTTGATTGTCGAGCAAGATAGGGTTTTAAATTTTAATTTTTGGATTTTTCATCATGGAAACATAGTGGGAACACCATCAGTAGAAACCATGCACAAACCATGTGGGTGAATTTTTAGTTCCTAAAAGATCTGACCATAAGGAGAATTCATGTTTTCTTTAACCATGCTCTCTACCAGTACGGGGTGTCCAATGTCCCAGAGAGGGCCACATGATTGGTGCACGATTTTGCTAGATATACGGCCATATCACACGAGTTGAAAAAAATATTTTTTAATTATTATGATAAATGTTTAATTATTATTATTATTATTATGATAATATTTATATTATTTTTTTTCATTCTCCCCCCCCATTACCCACATTACCCATCCCCTCTTTTTCTGTTCTCCCTACCGCACGATGCCCTCTCCTCTCCTATCCAGTGCGTGCACCACCCCTCTCCCAAGATACTATATTAAAATGATTTATATTGGATTTGTTGGATATTATTGGTCAATAGTTTGTGGTTTGGTATCTAGATACATCTGCATCCCATATCTCAATATTTTTCATTACCTTGTCACTCTATTTCATTCAACTGAACCCTATGGTGAGGTTTGACCCAATTTTTGGTTCTTTATTCCAATTTTATGGCATGTGATGGGTCTCTCGAGACCGCTTTAAGAATATTTCTATATATTCCACCAAAAGAGAAGTGTTTTGATACATTTTGGTTCACCCACCACCGTTTGAGTATGTATTATTCTACCCCTTTTTATTATTCCAATTTTATTTGGGTATCTTGATGATTTTTTTTCTTATTTTAGTTTGTCTAGAATGATTTTCGGTTCTTCATAGGTGACCTATGTGTATTCACATATGTAGGTTTGTATGTATATATATAAGTTCCCCTTTGTATATATTATCTAATGGAAATGTGAATATATATATATTTTTTGCTAAGTGTTGTTATATATATTTATTATATGAGTATATATATATATATGGTTTTATGAAAGTAATTTTAGGGGTGAATTTGGGTGTCCTACCATATATGAAAGTACATGAATATGTGTAAGGATCCCCTTTTACATATTCATTTTTCGTAATATGAATATGTATATTAGGGCTAGGTGTCCTTAAACATATTCAAAGGTGCATATACATAGTAGTCGTAAATATAATATTCTAGTGGTCATCGATTAAGTTGTCGAGTATCAAGGTGTTTTGACTTGATTCTATCCCTTTTTAATTGCTTTTACTATGAATTGTTCTTTAAGTTTAAGAGCCATTTATTTCTTGATGTTTATGGCCTTTTTAAATTCTAGTTTGTAATATATAATATTTTAAATAATTATAGAAATTAAATCAAGTGGTTTTATATTTAAATTAAATTGAGTTAAATCAATTTTTGTTGAGCCTTTTACACTATGTATTCGAGGAAATTCCCTATTAGACATTATAAGTGGTTTGCTGATTATAAATCATGATTTGGATTTATAAATTTGTTTCAAATATTATATGAAATTATAAGTGGTTAGTTTTTCTCCATTTGAAATTTTTTCTAACTTATAGAACATGTGAGTCCTTATTGGAACATTTGGAAATGGTTTCCCTTTTAAAAACTCTTATTCTTGGGTGTCTCTTTCCTTTCTAATCGTTAAAGGGATGAGAACGTCCCGGTCTTGGTACTTCCCTTGTGTATTGATGGTTTGAAAGAAAAGGGACTATTTGATGGGGTTGTTCAGGGGTGGTAATAGTATGTGTGAATCTTGTAGAGACTTCTACTTATTATTTATATATATCTCTTGTTGGTAATTATTTGGTTCATCCCCATTTTATACATATCTCTAGAGCCTATCATAGATAATGGATTATCCGAGAACACTTGTCTCCACTAGTTCACGATTATGCTCTAGCTAGTGGCCCGTTAGTATAGACACACTCTTCTTTGGTGGTGGTGCCCCTCAGTTAGACCAAATAGGGTACAACCGAGCATTAGGGATGTTTGATTGCATCAGGCACACTAATAGGATGGATAAGATTATAGAATGTTCTATATTTTTCACTAATCTCCTAGGTATTCCCATTTTCTCCAACATTAATTTATCTACTATGGAAAATTTAAGTGCCTCATCTGACATAGTTACTTGAGTATTTATTACCCATTTCCCTTAACATGTGATTATTTCTTATTATATATGTTTATGTTTTGTCTATTTGGTATATATTATTTTTTAGTTTTTTATATGTTTAATGTAAAATGTCTGGAAAAATGTTTCATACTCCTTTCCACTCTCTACAGAAACACGTTTCTTCTTACATTAACTCCCTTTCTCTTAAATGATCAAGACACCTAATTTTGTAAAGGAAACCAATTTTTAATAAAGAGATAAATGGACCATGATTTAAGTTAAAAATAAATTCAGGAAAAACCAATGTTTATATATTGTGTTTCAAACTTTCAAAAAACGAATCTTTTGTTTAAAGGAATTTCATTTGGAATTGTGTTATTTGGGAAAACATATCAAGTTATAATACTATAGAACCCCTATTTTGAGGTATTTAACATCTATTTTTTCCTTTTTATGTTTCTAAAGTCGTTGGTTATTGTTTGGGAGAGTATGGAAATGTTCCAGAATGGTTTTGGGTCTTTTCTATGGGCACACATTTTTGAGCACAGTTAGGTGAAACCTTACAGAACGCTCAGGTAACCGTGAAACCAGAGCCAACGGGATTCAAACAGTTTTCAAACATTTTGACTAAAAGTGTGAGGAAACTATGTGGGCTACCCATTGGAATGTTATAGAAGCACGGCTAGTGCGTGGTTTTTCTAATCGGGCGAGCTAACCGTACGTGACACTAGAAAGTGGTTTTCTAAAAACAGGACCACTCAAGATTTGTACAAAACATTTCATTCTTCCTCCCACTTGAGCCTCACTTAGTATTTTCTCTCCTCAAGGGTTATGGAACCTCTCCCACTCATTTTTAAGGCTATCAAATAGGCTTTCAAGGTGCGGTGAAGTTGATTCTTTTCTAGTAAGTCTCCTCTCCTAGTTCTTTCTTGGTTTTCCTTAGATCTAGTTCTACCCCTTTCTCGATTTTCTATATCTTCTTCTATATCATGTAGATATAGGGTTATTTTCCAAAAAAAATTATATTTGGTATTTCTGATGTTATTAAAAGAGATCTATTTTGGTTTTTATGGAGATTTCACCCGGATTTGTGGTACAATTGTGAGTTGGTCTATTCCACCCAAACCCTAAGGTAGGTGGCTTCTATCTCAAATCCATTTTTCTAGAACTAAAAGTATTGATTTAAATTAAATAAATTTTTGTGAGATTTATTATGAATATGATGTTCAATGTTTGATTTAAATTGATTTTGTGACGATTTTATGATTTTAGGGAAAATTGGTTATAACAGGGAAATCTTCTCTCTTGTTTGATTTTAAAATGTTGAATTTAAAATCGATTATTGGTTTGGTTTAGGGAAATGGTTTTTAAAAATGGGTTTCAATAAAAAGGGTGTTTTATTTAAATATGAATGGAATTATAAATGGCTGAAGGTATTGTTTGATTGTGAAGTGGTTGTTTTGTATATTGTTTTGGATTTAGTGGATGTATATTCCTGTTTACTGGATTAAGCATTTTATGCTTGTGTTAGGATGATGAGATGTTGGTGGTGAGTACAATTATTAAAAGGTGATAGATAGTGAATTGAAGGGCCACCATCAAGGATAAGTGGGTGTGAAATACCACTGGGTTGGGAAAGGAGTGAACGAGCTTGGATGAGAAGTTCCACTAGGATTTTTCCACCAGGTTGGGTGTGTGAAACTTTATGTTTATAATTTGATTATGGGAGGGGCTATGAAATATGAAACTGTTGTGCTAACATGTCTTGAAAAAATATGTTATGGCATGTTGGTTTTATTTTCATTTTATTGTGTAGATTTGGATAAAAACGCTTGGTAAGGGTGTGTTTGGCTAGAAGGAAATTGTTGTACTATTTGAAATATTATATAAACTTCTTTATATAAATGTGCTAACAGTTCTATAATAGTGGTGTGTGTAGGTAAGTTATTTGGGAAAAAACTACTAAGTATTATTACTCATTCCCTGCTTTGATAGTTTGATTCTTTGGTAAATGTGGTATTATAGGATACATGCAAAGGTAAGTCATCTCATTTTTTGAGCGGTTCACCGTGATGCCTGGGTGGTATTGTGATGCTTGGAGCATGGAGCTTGTCGTGGGGATGTGGAGTATCTTAGGGTTTCATTTGGGTCTTTTTGATGTGTCTTCTTCTTGGCACTCTCATTTTGTGATTTTCATGATTCTGTTGTATTGGTTTTTTGTAATTGTTACGGGAGAGTTTTTTCATTTGGTTTTCTCTTGGTAAGGTGTTATCATGGTTTATATTGTTGACATGCATAATTTAGTTGTGGTTGGTTATGCCTTGTTTGGTTGGTTTGTTTTATTGTAAGGGAAAATGATTACCCAATTGTTCTTGAAGCCCTCAATATTTATTTCCAACCTTTGGTTCCTTGGGAATGTCGCCTAAGGCAAATTATCATCTCATCACATTCTCAATCCAACGAGGGAGGGGTGGGATGTTACAAGTGGTATCAGTATGTTAGGTCCTTGACATAAAAGCATAGTTGGTCTTGTTTGGTATTGAAATAAGTTATCGGTCTTGGTGTTGGCATTCTTTCTGGTCTATTCGTTGAGATTTTATCTTAGTAAGGCATAAGACTGAAAAAACACGAAATGTGTAGAATAAAAAGATGTAGTTAACACTTTTATGATTAACTTCATGCTACCAGGGATTTGGGTACATAAGTTTTTTTGAGACACTTATAGGCATTGGAAATATCATTATCATGGGTGTGACCAATGAGATGATCATGAAATGAATGGTAGAAATTAATTCCCACAATAATTTATATTTTATTGGAATAAATATTTATGTTGTACTATATATATACGAATTTTTGATTAATCTAGAAATTATTTTCAAATGTGTGGATTTGAAATGTTGATAGGTGTGGTTTTTTGAAAATAGTTAAATTTTCAAAACATGGTGGATTTTTAAAAAATGGTTCTACCTTGGAAATGTGAACTTATGGAAATCCTAGTTGTGATAGTTATAATTGAATTGAATTTGAAATTATAAGCCTTTTCTTGATAAGGGAGTGATACATATAGTAGTTTTGGTGTTGAAAGAAATGGCACAAGGTTGGCATCGTAGAGACCAACTGAAGGAGGATGCTGAAAATGTGGTTTCACCTGAGCCCCATGTGAGACAACATCTAGTGCAGAGTATAGTGTATGATTTCCAAGCTGTGGAAAGTAGGAATAAATAAGATGAGCCAAAGCATGTGGATCATGCAGTTCAGTTTCAAAAGTAGAATCCACATATCTTTAGGGGTTATTTGGAACCTGAAAAGGGAGAGGCATTATTGAATAGAGTAAATAGGATATTTGAATTCATCGGAACACCGCTGATGCTAAAAGTGATGTAAGCAGTGTATATGTAGGAATATCTTTCGCTTCAATGGAGGGAGTTTTTTTGTCCAAGATAGAATGTACCAAGGTTTAACATGAGAGGGTTTTGGGGAGTTTTTTAACAAACAATTATACCCTCATACATTCAAAATTTATCACACAACTAATTTCATTCATTTAAAGTATAATAACCTCTCGGTAATGGAATATGCATATAAGTTTATGAACATAGAGTGGTTTTCATTCGAGGTGGTGAGTTGTAAATCGTTGAAAGAACATATTTTTGAAGATGGTTTGAGGTAAGAAATTCATTTTAAAATAGTGGTGTTATGTATAAATGATTAAAAAGATATGGTAAATAGAGGAAAATTGGATTAACAATATATTTTGGGGGCTATAGGTGGGGGAAGCATCTTAGTACCCACATAAAATGGTGGGAACTCTAAGGTTGAGATCAAAAAGAAGAGGGAAACTTATTTCTAGGGTGGGAGTATGACTTAGAATCTAATGACACGATCAATGAATCTTCCTCTAAAGCCTCAGAGTAAGACGTGATGTTTTCAGTGATCCCCTATGGGACACATGAATCAGGATTGTATGAAACAACCAAAAGAATGTCATAAATAGAAGAATATGGGGCATCTTCAGTGTTATTTTTGTAATAATCTGATGTTCGGTGTTTATGAAACTCCGTAGAGGTCAAACGCATCCTATGAATCAATGGGATGAGGGAAAAAAATACCCCTCATCAAAAGGGAAAAGTTAGTCAAGGTGATTCCAAGAACACCATGACTCCACAGTATGGAAATAAAGGAAAATGTGTGGAAAGAATTTAGCTATTTGGAGCTGAGAAAGTTGTAATGGATGATCAGTCAAGACCATCCATGGTGCAAGGTACAATTCTTTTAAATTATTCCTTAATGAAGTAATTTTTTGATATGGGTGCTTTACATTATATTATTTCTTCTTGTGATGTTAGTTTGGCGGGTTTAAGTGTGGAAATTATGCCTTTGGTTTTTAAACATAAAACTCATCTGGGTCAAAGAGGGTGTCTAGAATTCATGTGTAGAGCATCATGTATAGCTGTGGATGGGGTTGACTTGATTTGGGATTTCTCAATGCATGAGATGGATGCTTATGATATAATCATAGGGATGGATTGGTTGACAATGTTTAAGGACCACATAGAATGTTATGTGTGAATGGTTAGTTTCACGATTGATGATGGTGTCGAACATCTCTTTAGAGGAGAGAATAATGAAAATTTGGGTGCAATAGCTTTGTTGGCACCAAATGTTGGAACAAAATCATATTAATTAGTGGCATTGTCATTGAATTCAGTGGAAGGAGTTGAGAAGATAATTTTTCCATCAGTTATTAATCAGCTTCTATATGTCTTTCTTGAATAATCTCATGGTTTCAACCCATGAAAGAAGTGGATTTTACAATTGATCTCTATACTAGGACCAGTCATATCTCGCTTCCCTCTTACTGTATGGAACCAACATAATTGAGGGAATGGAATGTGTAGTTGGAGGATTTTGAAAACAAATGGTTCATCTAGCATAGTACAACTCCGTGGGCAACGCCGATTTTGTTTGTAAAAAAGGCATATGGAAATTTTTGGCTGTGTGTTGTTTATTATAGGCTTAACTTAGTTACAATAATAACCCAATATCTACTTTCACACATTGATGATTTGTTCTATTAGTTTATGGGAGCTCAGTGGTTCCCCTAGATTGACTTGCAATCAGGATATATTCAATTTCGGGTGCAGAAGAAGGATATTCTAAAAAGATCCTTTAGAAGTAGAAATGAACATTAGAGTATGTGGTTATGCCATCTGGTCTGATGAATTCATGGGAAATTTTTATGGAAATTATGAATATGATATTTCAAAAATATTTTTACGCTTTTGTATTGGTATTTTTTGATGATATATGGGTCTATTCTAGGACAAGGGTGGAGCCTGAGTAGCACTTGGCGATATTGTTGGGGATCTTGATAGATCATCAATTATATTTGAAATTGTCAAGGTGTGTTTTTTTGATATAGGAGGTTCTTTTTCTTGGCCATGTTATTTCTGAGAAATGTGTTTCAGATGATTGGGAAAAGATAGAGGATATTTTCTCATAGCAACCGCCAAATAATGTTTTTGAAATATAGAGATTCCTTGGTTTAGATGAGTATAATCAACGTTTGTTTCCAAAATTATCATGATTATCCTCATCGATTATATCTTTGACATGTTATAATGTTCCATTTTAATGGAATGAGTGGTTTCATAAATATTTTGAAGAGGTTAAGGATCACCTTACATCTGCATGTATCAAGGTTTTGTTAGAATCAAGGAAAGGGTATGTTGTGTATTATGATGCATCAGGATCAGGGTTAGGGTATGTTATAATTAAATTGGATCATGTGGTTTCATATGTCTCATGGTAGTTGAGGTTTCATGATAAAAACAACCCAATTCATGTTTTGGAGTTGACGGCAATGGTTCATGAATTTGAAATGCGGCATCATTATATCTTCAGTGAGAAATTCACGGTGTTTAACAATCATAAAAGTTTCAACAATATTTTCTCACAAATATATTTTATCTTGAGGAAAAGGAGATGGATGGAGTATTTCCATATGTTTGAATTTAACTTAATGTACACACCGGGTAATGGAAATTCTGTGGTGGATGTACTAAGTAGAAATTTGTATGCTTAGGTGGTGAAACAAGCATCGGATCAGTGTAAGTGGATGTTGGTTATAGATAACATGCGATTAGAATGAGAGGAATGAGGTGATATAGTTTTTTTTTATTTCTAGAATCATTGGTTCCTGACTTAGTTGGCTTGGTTAAAGAGGCACATATGTCTAATTCTGAGTTTATGGTGATGAGGTCGAAACTCAATGGTGGGGATAACATTGAGATCTTATAACTGAATGAGTATTCATTTTTATGTTTTCATAATCATATGTCTATACCAGTGAATTTTCAAGAGTAAATTCTGAGGTATTTTCATAACTACAAATGGGATATCCATCCTATAATTTAGAAAAGGTGTACGGAATTTAAAGAGATGTTTTGGTGAGATGGTATAAAAAATAAAGTGGTGGAGTTTTTTCTGATATGATTGACTTTCAAGAAGTCGAGGAAGTGAATTAGAGACCAGAAGGTATGTTGAAATCTTTGAGTATCCCTGTCAGGAATTGGAAAAAAATAGTGATGGATTTTGTTACAGGTCTCTCAAGATCGGTCAGAAAGCACGATTCCATATGGGTGATAGTGGATCGGCTCACAGAATCATCCCATTTCATCCTTATTTGTGAATCTAATAGTGTCCCAGTTTTTATTGTATCCGATATATATCCGAGGTTCACATTTAGTTTTTATAAATCCTTTCAGAAATCCCTTAGGACATAGTTGACAATGACTATAACGTACCATCCTCAAAAGGATGGGAAATCTGAGAGGATGATACAACTTTGGAAGATATGTTATGGGATTTTGAGATGGATTTTGGGGGCTCTAGGAGGATAAAATTATATTTGTGGAGTTCAAATATACTAATATTTAGGAGGCCTCAATACATATGGCTCCATTTAAATCACTATATGGGAATCCATGTCTTTCTCCACTTTGTTTGATAGAAATGGTTGAGACCTAAATGGTTGGACTGATCCATTTCCAAGAGACTATGAAGAAGATTATATTTATTTGGAAGATAATAGAGATGACTTAGTGTCATCATAAATCGTATGTGGATCATCCTCGATGTACAATATCATTTGAGGTGGGTAATTATGTGTTCTTGATAATCTCTCATAGTCTTGGACATAGCTAGTTTGGAAAGAAGTATAAGTTATATCCAAGGTATATTATGACTTTTGAGATACTTGAGTAGTTTATAGAGGTGGTTTATATATTGGATTTTTCATCATGGTTTAGTGAGGTGCACAATGTGTTTCATGTTTCTCAGTTGAAGAAGTATCAGTCATATCCAAACCATGTGATTTTATGGGGTCATGTTGATCTAGATCCAGATGCTTCATTGGTGCATGTACCAGTGAAGATTGTAGATATAAAAAAAATGTATTGTGCGGTAAAAGCGTTGGTCAAGTTTGGGTTTTTTGGTGGTATGGCCAGATTCAGGAGGAGACTAGGAGTGAGAGAGAGAGATGGTTGAGCAATGACACGAGCTCTTTCGGCAAAGCAATGATTATCTACCATCTGAGGAAGAAAAGTAAAATGGTTGGGAGAATGTATCACCCCATTTTTGAGGTATGTAAACCTTTTTTATGCCTTTTTATTTTTTTAAAGTGGTTGTGAAATTTTTGGGAGACTTTGGGAAGGTTTTTTGAATAGTTTTTGGGCTTTTCTAAGGGAGTAGGGTTTGAGCAGGGTTAGGTGAAACCCTGAAGAACCCCCAGGTAACTGTAAAAAATTAGCTAGTGGGAATATCTTGGTTTTCATGCAGTTTTTATAACCATGCGAGGAAACTATATAGAAAGTAGCATGAGCATGTTTAGCAGACAATGTTTCTAACCCTGTGAGCTAACTATATCCGGCATTAAAAAGTGGGATTTTAAAAAACAGGACTACTCCATATTTTTCCTAAATATTTCATTATTCCTCCCACTAAATCCTTACTCAGGATATTTCTCCTAAAGTGTTAGTGGAACTCTTCCACTCATTTTGGATTCGAATCGAACAGTTTTCAAGGTGCGGTGAAGGTGATTCTTCACTGGTAAGTCTTTTATCTTGGTTATTTCTTGGTTTTCCTTAGATCTAGTTCTCCCTATCTCTCAATTTTCTAGATCTTCGTCTGTCAGATATAAATCTAGGGGTTTTTTGGATAAAATGTTGAGACTTTGGTTTTTTGGTGTTAGGAAAATAATTCTAAGGTGTGTTTGGTGGAGATTTCACCTATATTTGTGGTGTGATTGTGAGTTACCTGATTTTTCAAAAAACCTATGGTAGGTGGCTTCTCTCTCGAATCCATTTTTCTATAATTAGAAAGATTTATTTAAATTAAATTATTTTTCTTGAGATTCATTATGAATATTATTTTCAATTATTTATTAAAATTGGTTTTGTGATGATTTATGGATCTTTGGTAAAATGGGTTATTACGGTGAAATGTTCTTTGTTGTTGGGTTTTAAATTGTTGATTTTAAAATTTGTTTCTTGGTTTGGTTTAGGGAAATGGTTTTTAAAAATTGGGTTCTATAAAAAGGGTGTTTTATTGAAAAATTAATTGGCATTGTTAATGGATTAAGGGATTGTTTGGTTGTGAAATGGTTGTTTGCATATTGTTGTGACTTCAGTGGGTGTATGTGATTATTCATTGGTTTAATCATTTTATGAATGTATTGGAATTATGAGAAGTGGGAGTGGAGTAACACTATAATAAGGGGTTGGATAGTGGATGGAAGGCCTGCCATCAAGGATAATTGGGCGTGAAATACCACTAGGTTGGTAAAAGGTGAACGATCTTGGATGGGAAGGTCCATTCTAATTATTCCATCGGGTTGGGGTTGTGATTATTTATGGTTATGATTTGATTATGGGTGTGTCTATGCAATATAAAAGTTTTTTTCTAACATGTGTTGGTAAAAGGGATTATGGAATGTTTGTTGGATTTTCTTTTTATTATGTGGATTTGGGTAAAAATCGCTTGGTAAGGGTGTGTTTGGATTGCTGGAAATTACATCATTATTTGATGTTTTATATATACTTCCTTATACAAATGTGCTAAAATTTCTATATTAGTGGCATGTGTAGGAAATTAATTTGGGGAAAACCTATTGTGTATTATAACTCACCCCCTACTTGGGAACTTGGGTTCTTTTGTAGATGTAGTATTCCAGGATACATGAAAAGGTAAAATATCTCATTTTTCTAGCGGTTCATCGTGATACTTGGGAAGAAATGCGGATCTTGGAGTATGGATCTTGGTGTGGATAAATTGAGTATTTTATGGTTTCCTTTGGGTCTTTTTTATGAGTCTTCCACATGGAACTATAATTTTTGGATTTTCATGATTTTGTTATATTGGGTTTTTGGGAATTGTTATGGAAGAGTCTGGTCATTTGGATATCTCTTGGTAAGGTGTTATCTTGGTTTAATTTTTTGACACCCATCATATAGTTTTGGTTGGTTATTAAAAGTTTTTTTGGTTGGTTTTATTCAATGACAAAATTTGTCCCCAGTTGTTCTTGAAGCCCTAATCATTTATTTCCAGGCTTTGGTGCCATTAGAAAGTCGCCTAAGGCCAAGTATAATCTTATCACCTTCTCAATCCAATTGAGAAGGAGTGGAATGTTACAACTACTAATGCATATAATTTTATTTTTTTTCTTTTGTTGCAACCCCCACTCAGTGTTGGTCGCTATTGAGTGATGCTAGTTTAGATAGAGGCGACCCATGAGGTCACATGGAGGTACATGTAGTATTTCTTTATCTCATTTATACTACTTGTGTTTATTTAACTGTTGTATTTTTTATTTATTTATTTATATTTATTTTACATGATAAATAATTCATAACTTAATTTTATTTTATTTCATACACTAGTTTCTATCTTGGGAGGACCAGGAATGCCTCTTGGGCTTTGTTACGAGCCGACTTGGGTGACTAGTTCGGGGTCATCCTGAGTTGGTTTGTGACAATTTTTTTAAATAAATATAAAAAATTAT
Organism: Viscum album; assembly: GCA_963277665.1. Classification (NCBI taxonomy): domain Eukaryota; kingdom Viridiplantae; phylum Streptophyta; class Magnoliopsida; order Santalales; family Viscaceae; genus Viscum; species Viscum album. Next base: position 1,171,091,602 of record OY728161.1, on the reverse strand, counting down.
TAAATAAATATTTAAATAAAAGATTAGTCATGATGGTGGGAAAAGTGATTTGTATGGTATACATTAAAACAAAGACTCCGTTCACACCTTTGGTAAAAAGGACTTTGTTTGGAAAACAAAATGAAGATTAATTTTAAAACTTTTTATAGAGTTTAAAAAAGAGTAAAAATAAATTTAATAAATAATTATAGAATAGTAAAAACATTCCTGAATTTTTTTAAAGAAAATATGGAAATGAAAGAAAAATATTCCCATCCAAATTGAGGAAGAAATTCAGTTTTCCTTAATAATATTATTTCATAATTTTGAGTACATATTGGGGGAAGAATTAAAGTAAATTCTGAAATATCTAGAAATAACAATATTATAATAAAATAAATTATATTTATGAGAGATAGATCATATAATTTCATTATAAAAAATTTAATCATAAATAATCCCAGCAAATAGTGATATTGTTACATAAAACCATTACCTCAGGTCTGACTTTCATTTTAAGTGATTTAAACCTCCAATATAATAAATTTATATTTATTATAATTATATAATATATTAATATTCATAATTATTATAATATAGTTTTTTAATTATCACATATTATCACCCATTCATTAATATTCTTTCATTATCATAATTATTTAAGTTTTTATCTACTTCCCTTTTCATGCGGGGTTCGATTCGATAGTTATAATGCTTGCATATTGATCAAGGTTCCATCATCTAAAAAATATTAACCATGATATAAATATAATTTATATTCATTATATATATATATATTTATAACCATCAATGAAATTTATATATATATAAATGAATTACACCGTTCATAGAGATGAAAGTCCATACATACAAATGAATGCTGTTTTTATTTTCTAAAGAAAATAATGAAAAAACGATAAGTAATGTTTTTTAATTATATAATCATATAAATATAATAAAGATCACATATATTTATTAAATCCATAATTATATATATAAATTTCATGTGATTATGGAAAATGAATCATCTCTCTATGTGGTTGCGGTAGTTTATACGTACGCATGTGTGATACTTTAAATTTTGATTTGAAGGAAAGGAGGTGTAAAATTGTTGTCCAGTAGTTATCATAATAGTTTAGTATATTTATGATATTTATTTATGTATTTTATTATATAAATAGTCTATTTATAATAATTATATGAAGAAATAATCTTTAAAAGAGTTGGGTAGAGTGATTACCTCTTCTTCGAGAGACCTTCTTTCGCATACACATTAAGGATTCTTAAGATGGTATTAGTGTAAGAATAGTATCTCAAGAATGATAGGAAGGAATATAATAATGTTTTTTGTAAATGATTTTATGACCTTTAAGGATCAATGTTGGTGAACTAGGGATGATAAGATGTTCCCTTTTATATATGAGGGGAGGGACACACATGAAATTACTTAAAATATATAAATAATATAAAGTCACTTTATTTTGAAAGTGGAATAAAATGTATAATAATTTTAATTAAATATAACATAAGATACAAATATATTCAACCAATAATATTTATACAAGTTTATGTGGCATTTTTTACTCTTATCTCTTAGTTTAACCCCCTTCTTTAACATGTTTTAACCCAATCCATGGAAATAAATTTTAAAAACATTTATTATTCACCATGAAAAAATTAAAGTAGGAAAATTAAAAAAGTTTAAATGATAATTAAAAATATTTATTCTATTTTACCAAATTAAATTTCAATAATTGGTAGGAATTAACTTTAAAATCAGTGCGTAAAACCCAACAAAAATAGTTTTTAGAAAAAATGAAATTATAAGCATAAAATTTGATTTTCTTTCATTAAAAACCTAGTAAAAACAATTAAAAGAATGATAAAATATTTTATTGAAAAGATAATATAAATATTTCATTATCATAATTAATCAATATTGATTTATAGATTTTATTTAGATAAAAACACACCGGGCACATAAAAACAATCTTATGAAAAATAACATGTTTTTCCAGTAAAGGATTTTATCTTCATTTATAATCATTTGACTACTAATTCATGAATGATTATTCATACATTAAAAGTATATTTTTATCAAATCAATTTATAATAGTGATCAATATATTTTTTAGATAGAAATTCATAACACCTATAAATATGCATTCGTTCCGAAAAATTTGTGCTTAAATCATGAAATTATTTTTTATAAAAATTAATCATTATTTATTAAAAATTAACCAATACATTCTAATTTAGTAAAAAATTTAGATATATATATATATTAATAATGTTTTTAATCCTCTTGATACCCTACAATTCAACTTCTAGGTTTTAAAAAGGCCGTAATATATATTGGTTTATTTATACTCGGGGTTATGTGTAAAACACTCTACAAAATAATTTAAATTTATTTCAAAGTAATAAAAATAAAATGTTAGGTTGTTACCTTATACCCCCATTAAAAATAAATATTCCCTCAAAATTTCATGACTATGATACAAAAAATGATGATAATTCTACTTTATAATATCCTAAGGATCCCATGTGACATCCTCAACTTTCTGATTCCACTGAAGAACTTTTACCATGGGAGTAAACTAGTTCTGTGGAAAGTTATATATATGATCCAATATTTCAACTCATTTTTCTACATACAAAATATTTTTATCTATATAGACAACCTATGAGTTCATTACATGTGAATAACCGAGTATGTACTTCCTTAAAAGAGATACATGGAAGACATCCAGAACATAAGAAAGGTTCTTTGGATGCGCCAACTGATGAGTTACCATCGCTAATTGATCAAGAATATCAATGGGGAAAATATACCTAGGTATTGGATTTCACTTATTTGTAAATATCTTAACCTCATTACATGATTAATTTTTAAAAATATCTTCTCACCAACTTCAAATTATAGATATCACTAATGATTATCTGTATAACTGTAACACCCGAGACTTTTATGTTATATAAATCATCAAAGGGATCTTTTTCTACACAACACTTTCTTGGCTTGCTTTACACGCAATCGCGACCTTCCTCGATAGCTTGCGTCGTACGCAATACCGAGTTTCACTAAACAACAATATGCTATTAAAACTAGCCGTTATGAATAGTAATAACCACTTTTTGAAATTTTATAAATTTTATTTTTCAAAATGGACTTCATTTTTGGACTCAGAATATCGAAATTAGCCTAGGGTGAAATTTTGGTATTTTTCAGAAAACTTTCAATTTTTTGATGAATAGTGAAACCACTAAGTGGTAGGTTAAAAACTGAATTTTGCATAAAACTTAATTTTACCGCTTCTGTGAATGGAATTTCAAAAATCCGACAGACACGGTTGATGTCAGTAAATAAATGTGGTTCAATGAGATAAAAATAATTTTTTGGTGAATAGTAACTTTTTACTATTTTTACCGCGGTTAATAGTAAATAGGGTAACTAAGGGTAAATATGATATTAATATTACCCTAACACATGTCCTAATTCTATTGGACAAGTGTAATTCGACCAAAAACAAACTTAGGAATAAAATATGACCATTTAGGCCCACTTGGATTAGATTAGGACATTTATTATTAATTTATTTAAAGAAGGGTTAAAATAGTTAAAATCAAAGTTTAATAAGTAAATAATTTTTAATATGGGGTTATATATAAGATAAATTCTATTATAAATATTCATTAGAAAGCTAAAAAGATTTCCTACATGATGGTATTTTATTTGTAATTTTTAGACATCAAATAATTTAATTTATTTATGACACAAAGATGATGCAGTAATTATTTTCTTAATGAAATATTGACAAAATTGATAATATAAATACCAAAATAAATGTAATTTGAGACTTTTAATGAATTACACTAATTTTATAGGTTACTATGATATATTAGTGTTTATTTAATCAACTTGGTTAGAACATATAATTCTGTTATGACTTTCACAAAAATCATATATCAAATAGTGTCAAAATTGACACAAAATAGTTTTTAAATAAAATATTATATTATTAATTATTATTTTATTCCTAAAAATATATGGTTCTGCCAAATGACTTAGATAAGGATATATATATTAATAATAAACAATTTGGGGTTCGTTTGGCATGTTATAGTAAGTGTATTAACCATATAGTGAAAGAAAACAAAAAGACACGGTAAAAGTTAAATTAATTAACTTAGAGTTAAATCTAATTGATAAGGTTAAAATAATACCCTAAACTTGTCTAAATCCTATTGGTTGATAGGCTTTAGACCCATACCCACTTTAGCTTCGAAATAAGACCCTTTGGAACCATTATAAACCGATTTTGACTTTAATATAAAATAATATTTTGAGATATTCCTAAGGTGCCCCTCTCCTCCCTTATAAAAGGGAACCTCCTCCCCCTCCTCCTCACACCAATTTGAGCACTCAAGCTCGGCCCAACCCTGCCATTTTCTCCTCTCCACTTCCCTAGAATAATCCTAGAGGTCCTTGTCTTCTCCAAAGACCAATCTTAGTTCCTTAAGTGGAGGATTCAAAGAGGCGTTCCAAAGAAGAGGTAATATCCATTACCGATCTTTTCAATTTCTTTCTTCTTCAACTTCTTCTTCTTTAGTTGTTTCATGATAAAGTAATAACATCTGTATTACTTACATACTGATATGTTATTATGAAACAACCCTAATTCACCTTCTATCCATCCTACGGAAAAACGAAATCACCGCGCGTGCGTACGTACGGAATACCGTCTCCACGCCGTGGTGTAATCTATTTTCCACCATCACCTTACAAGGATGGGTATAATGGTGTAATGAGTAACTATATATGATTATTATTAAGTAATATTGATACTGAAATAATATATATATATACTCCAATACAATTCCACGATCATAGGAACGATATCATCACTCGTGCGTACGTACGGAATACCGTCTCCACGATGTGATGCGACTCGTTCTACATGATCTTCATTTCATAATGATTATATAAATGAATTGAATGAATGAATATGGTATATAATACACTAATACAATTCTGGAAATGAATTATCTATAACCTAAAGATAAGAATAAGAATTTATTCAACAAAACACGCATAAGAACAAAAAGTTATAAAGACCCGAGTAACAAGTAACAATGAAATATTACTAACAAGAAGCTAATAATATGACCATATATGATATAATATCAATATGTATGATTCTGGAATAAGTCAATAACATTATTTAAACCATTATACATGAGCTTCGGACACGAACAAAGCAAATCGGACCTAAGGTAAGGGAAATATCACAATCTCATTTTTATCCGAGATTGTTTATTCGTAAGTATTTACTGGGGTGTATTTTATCATCCATATCCATGTTTACTCAATATGTAATATTATTTCCATCCACCTAAAATTGTTTAAATCCATTTTTACCCTTCGGTGAGTTTTTAGTAATATGTATGAAAGGAATCTTTTGTCGTTTTTCGTACGAGGTACTTTTTGACTTTTCCGACAAAAGTACGAAGAATGTTTTTTTTAACTTATACGGAACGAACGGATTTCTACTGTTTTATAAAGCCTAATTTTCATGAAGCTTACTCTAAAAGATTTCATGACTATTTTCAATAAAATCTCTTTCTTTTAAAATTGCATGATGTTTTGTGAAAAAAATTGATTTTGAAGAAGAAAGGATATTTTCCTCAAGAATTCAATTCAAGTGTTTTATCAAAATTATTTTCCATCTAAGATAATAAAGGGTTATGTTTCTATCCATATTTTTACATTGATTTGACTATGTTGTGATGGAATTATGTTTATGAATTCTTTTATCTTATATGAATTGATTTATGATGTCATGATGTTTCAAGAATCCCATTTTTGTTACATGTGTTATGCGATGATGTATGTTTTATGATTATGTGGCACACATAAGAAAGGATTCATTATAAGATGGGTGGTACCTATATCTCCCTCCAATGCATTGGGTAATGATTTTATATCTCATGAGATAGACATGGCTGGAACGGAAGGTTATTTCGGTTCAGTGATACAGGACTGAAACGAGGAGTGAACTCGGTTCAGAAAGGGACTTTGTCCACTAAGATAGTCTTGGCAATGAGTCATGACTAACAAGAAATGATTTTCCATGATTATGTGTGCATGAAACAAAGTTTCAAGTTTTATGTTATGATTATGGGGATCTCATTTTTCACTTCTATGATTTATTCCATGTTAAGATATTATGATCTCTTTTGCAGGTTTTGATTTTCATAAAGATATGATATGATTTTTATTTCCTTTATTTGCCCTTACTGAGCATTTTAGCTCACCCTTTTATGTTTTCTTTTCCCCAGGCTAGGAAGATGGATATTAAGTAGAATATGCTAAAAGGGACCCTAGATATGATGAAATAAATGGGAGACACTGTAGAAGATTTATGAACCAGTTGTTTATGTTTCCCAGTTTCTAAAGACACCATACCTCTACGGTCCTTTATGGTTTTGTCATATGTTGTAATAAGTGGGCTTCAATTATGAAGTATTAACAATGTATGTAAAGTGTGGGTCGTTATAGTTGGTATCAGAGGCAAAGGAGGTAGGAATGTATCTGATCCTTGGGAACTCTCACATATGAGCGTTGGACGAAGCATGGCTCTCCGCCCAAGGGCTTCATGAGGAAATGGCTGCCACTGGGGATGGTGGTGTGTCCCGACCAGGGGGTGTAGCCGCCCATGGAGTGCCCTGATAGGTATCAATTGTAGTCCACTGGATGTAATTCTAGACCGTTATAGTTGGTATCAGAGGGAGGTTTCGATCCTCCGACCTGTGGGTTATGGGCCCAATTGAGTTGCAGGAATTGAAGAAGCAACTCCAAGAGAATCTTGATAAGGGATTCATACGCCCTAGTGCGTCACCTTGGGGAGCACCTGTTCTATTTGTTAAGAAGAAAGATGGATCAATGATACTCTGCATTGATTATCTAGAACTTAACAAGATCACTATCAAGAACAAATATCCTCTCCCACGCATTGATGACTTATTTGACCAACTACGCGGAGCTCAATACTTTTCCAAGATTGATCTTCGTTCAGGGTATCATCAATTAAGGGTCAAAAGGGAGGATATACCAAAGACGGCTTTCCGTACAAGGTATGGACACTATGAATTTATAGTGATGCCATTTGGTCTTACTAATGCCCCTTCTATCTTCATGGATCTAATGAATAGAGTCTTTAGAGACTATCTTGATCAATTTCTGGTAGTCTTTATAGACGATATTCTTGTCTATTCAAAGAGCAAGGAAGAGCATGAAGATCACTTGAGAATTATATTGAAGACCCTGAGAAAGGAGAAGCTTTATGCCAAATTTACCAAGTGTGAATTTTGGCTTCAAAAAGTTGCATTTTTGGGTCATATAATCTCAAAAGAGGGGATATCTGTGGATCCAGCAAAAACAGAGGTTATCGAAAGATGGTCAAGAACAACAACAGTAACTGAGATCCGAAGTTTTCTTGGTTTGGCTGGATATTATCGACGTTTTGTAAAAGATTTTTCACGTTTATCTAATCCAATCACCAAGTTGACTCGGAAGGGAGTTAAGTTTGTCTGGACAGAGGAATGTGAAGAGAATTTCAAGGAGTTGAAAAGAAGGTTATCCAGTGCACCATGCTCACACTGCCTTGTAGTGGAGAAAGGTTTGTGATCTACAGTGATGCATCCAAGAAGGGATTGGGGTGTGTTCTTATGCAAAATGATATGGTGATAGCTTATGCCTCACGACAGTTGAAAATCCATGAGCAAAATTACCCAACACATGATTTGGAGTTGGCTGCGGTAATCTTTGCATTAAAGATTTGGAGGCATTACCTTTATGGTGAAAGGTGTGATATTTATACTGATCATAAAAGTTTAAAGTATATTTTCACACAAAAGGAGCTGAATATGCGCCAAAGAAGATGGTTGGAGCTGATTAAGGATTATGACTGCTCAATCCATTACCACCCTGGGAAAGCAAACAAGGTGGCAGATGCATTAAGTCGACAAGACCATGCTAGTTTATCCATGACGAGGATCACAAAGGATCCAATATTTATGGATTTACAAAGGATGGATCTTGGAATTATAATGGAAGGGGAAAAATCTTATCTTTCTCAAATGAATGTTCAACCATCTATACATGTTAAGATTAAAGAGGCACAGAAAGAAGATGTCGAGTTACAAAAGAAGGTGAGAAATGTTCCTGAATTCAACCTTGATTGTGATGGGATAATAAAGTTTAGGAATCGGGTTTGCGTTCCTCCCATCCCCGAATTAAAGAAAGATCTGCTGGATGAGGCTCATAGTTCTTCATTCTCTATTCATCCTGGAAGCACGAAGATGTATAGGGACCTGAAAGAGTACTTCTGGTGGGATGGCATGAAAAGAGATGTTGCTGAATATGTCTCTCGATGCTTGGTTTGTCAACAAGTTAAAGCTGAGAGACAGAAGTCTAAGGGGATGTTACAACCATTACCCATACCCGAATGGAAATGGGAAAACATCACTATGGACTTTGTCACAGGACTTCCTAAAACATCCAAAGGCAATAATGCTATCTGGGTCATAGTTGATCGTCTTACAAAGTCTGCACACTTCATTGCTATTAGAGAGGATTTCTCTCTAGATCAGCTTTCCAGGATATATATAAAGGAAGTGGTAAGATTGCATGGAGTACCACTTTCTATTATATCTGATCGAGATCCGAGATTTACCTCGAAGTTCTGGCGAAGTCTTCAGCGTACTCTAGATACAGAGTTGAGTTTCAGCACTGCTTATCATCCCCAGACAGACGGTCAGTCTGAGAGAACAATTCAAACCCTAGAAGATATGTTGAGAGCTTGCTCTATGGATTTCAAAGGAGGTTGGGATCAACACCTACCTTTGGTGGAATTTTCTTATAATAATAACTTTCACTCCAGTATTCAGATGGCTCCTTATGAAGCTCTCTATGGAAAGAAATTCAGGACTCCAACTTGCTGGGATGAAGTTGGGGAAAGAAAGCTATTAGGACCTGATCTCGTTGATGAAATGGTAGAAAAGGTTAGATCTATTCAACAACACATAAGAGCAGCTCAGAGTCGACAGAAAAGTTATGCCGACAACCGAAGAAAAGACCTAGAGTTTGAAGTGGGCGATAAAGTGTTCTTACGAATATCTCCCTGGAAGAGGGTTATGAGATTTGGAAAGAAGGGGAAGTTGAGCCCTAGATATATCGGTCCTTTTGAAATACTGGATCGTGTTGGGAAGGTAGCTTACCGATTGTCGCTTCTACCGAATCTCTCTCAAGTTCACGATGTGTTCCATGTATCTCTCCTGAGAAAGTACATACCAGATCCTTCACATGTACTCAGCTCATAAGTTGTACCACTGGAGCAAGATCTTTCTTATGAAGAACAGCCGATAGAGATTCTGGATCGTAGCGAAAAAGTCCTACGAAACAAGACCACTCGCTTGGTGAAAGTTTTATGGAGAAACCACCAACTTGAAGAAGCTACATGGGAGCTTGAGGATATGATGAGGGAGAAGTATCCTCATATGTTTGTTGCAAAGTGACGAATTTCGAGGGCGAAATTCTTTTTAAGGGGGGTAGAATGTAACACCCGAGACTTTTATGTTATATAAATCATCAAAGGGATCTTTTTCTACACAACACTTGCTTGGCTTGCTTTACACGCAATCGCGACCTTCCTCGATAGCTTGCGTCGTACGCAATACTGAGTTTCACTAAACAACAATATGCTATTAAAACTAGCCGTTATGAATAGTAATAACCACTTTTTGAAATTTTATAAATTTATTTTTCAAAATGGACTTTATTTTTGGACTCAGAATATCGAAATTAGCCTAGGGTGAAATTTTGGTATTTTTCTGAATACTTTCAATTTTTGATGAATAGTGAAACCACTAAGTGGTAGGTTAAAAACTGAATTTTGCATAAAACTTAATTTTACCGCTTCTGTGAATGGAATTTCAAAAATCCGACAGACACGGTTGATGTCAGTAAGTAAAATGTGGTTCAATGAGATAAAAATAATTTTTTGGTGAATAGTAACTTTTTACTATTTTTACCGCGGTTAATAGTAAATAGGGTAACTAAGGGTAAATATGATATTAATATTACCCTAACACATGTCCTAATTCTATTGGACAAGTGTAATTCGACCAAAAACAAACTTAGGAATAAAATATGACCATTTAGGCCCACTTGGATTAGATTAGGACATTTATTATTAATTTATTTAAAGAAGGGTTAAAATAGTTAAAATCAAAGTCTAATAAGTAAATCATTTTTAATATGGGGTTATACATAAGATAAATTCGATTGTAAATATTAATTAGAAAGATAAAAAGATTTCCTACATGATGGTATTTTATTTGTAATTTTTAGATATCAAATAATTTAATTTATTTATGACACAAAGATGATGCAGTAATTATCTTATTAATGAAATATTGACAAAATTGATAATATAAATACCAAAATAAATGTAATTTGAGACTTTTTATGAATTCCACTAATTTTCTAGGTTACTATGATATATTAGTGTTGATTTAATCAACTTGGTTCGAACATATAATTCTGTTATGACTTTCAAAAAAATCATATATCAAATAGTGTCAAAATTGACACAAAATAGTTTTTAAATCAAATATTATATTATTAATTGTTATTTTATTCCTAAAAATCTAAGGTTCGGCCAAATGACTTAGATAAGGATATATATATTAATAATAAACAATTTGGGGTTCGTTTGGCATGTTATAGTAAGTGTATTAACCATATAGTGAAAGAAAACAAAAAGACACGGTAAAAGTTAAATTAATTAACTTAGAGTTAAATCTAATTGATAAGGTTAAAATAATACCCTAAACTTGTCTAAATCCTATTGGTTGATAGGATTTCGACCCATCCCCACTTTAGATTCGAAATAAGACCCTTTGGAACCATTATAAACCGATTTTGACTTTAATATAAAATAATATTTTGAGATATTCCTAAGGTGCCCCTCTCCTCCCTTATAAAAGGGCACCTCCTCCCCCTCCTCCTCACACCAATTTGAGCACTCAAGCTCGGCCAACCCCTGCCATTTTCTCCTCTCCACTTCCCTAGAATAATCCTAGAGGTCCTGGTCTTCTCCAAAGACCAATATTAGTTCCTTAAGTGGAGGATTCAAAGAGGCGTTCCAAAGAAGAGGTAATATCCATTACCGATCTTTTCAATTTCTTTCTTCTTCAACTTCTTCTTATTTAGTTGTTTCATGATAAAGTAATAAAATCAGTATTACTTACATACTGATATGTTATTATGAAACAACCCTAATTCACCTTCTATCCATCCTACGGAAAAATGAAATCACCGCGCGTGCGTACGTACGGAATACCGTCTCCACGCCGTGGTGTAATCTATTTTCCACCATCACCTTACAAGGATGGGTATAATGGTGTAATGAGTAACTATATATGATTATTATTAAGTAATATTGATACTGAAATAATATATATATATACTCCAATACAATTCCACGATCATAGGAACGATATCATCACTCGTGTGTACGTACGGAATACCGTCTCCACGATGTGATGCGACTCGTTCTACATGATCTTCATTTCATAATGATTATATAAATGAATTGAATGAATGAATATGGTATATACTACACTAATACCATTATGGAAATTAATTATCTATAACCTAAAGATAAGAATAAGAATTTATTCAACAAAACACGCATAAGAACAAAAAGTTATAAAGACCCGAGTAACAAGTAACAATGAAATATTACTAACAAGAAGCTAATAATATGACCATATATGATATCATATCAATATTTATGATTCTGGAATAAGTCAATAACATTATTTAAACCATTATACAGGAGCTTCGGACACGAACAAAGCAAATCGGACCTAAGGTAAGGGAAATATCACAATCTCATTTTTATCCGAGATTGTTTATTCGTAAGTATTTACTGGGGTGTATTTTATCATCCACATCCATGTTTACTCAATATGTAATATTATTTCCATACACCTAAAATTGTTTAAATCCATTTTTACCCTTCGGTGAGTTTTTAGTAATACGTATGAAAGGAATTTTTTGTCGTTTTTCGTACGAGGTACTTTTTGACTTTTCCGACAAAAGTACGAAGAATGTTTTTTTAACTTATACGGCACGAAAGGATTTCTACTGTTTTATAAAGCCTTATTTTCATGAAGCTTCCTCTAAAAGATTTCATGACTATTTTCAATAAAATCTCTTTCTTTTAAAATTGCATGATGTTTTGTGAAAAGAAATTGATTTTGAAGAAGAAAGGATATTTTCCTCAAGAATTCAATTCAAGTGTTTTATCAAAATTATTTTCCATCTAAGATAATAAAGGGTTCTGTTTCTATCCATGTTTTTACATTGATTTGACTATGTTGTGATTGAATTATGTTTATGAATTCCTTTATCTTATATGAATTGATTTATGATGTCATGATGTTTCAAGAATCCCATTTTTGTTACATGTGTTATGCGATGATGTATGTTTTATGATTATGTGGCACACATAAGAAAGGATTCATTATAAGATGGGTGGGACCTATATCTCCCTCCAATGCATTGGGTAATGATTTTATATCTCATGAGATAGACATGGCTGGAACGGAAGGTTATTTCGGTTCAGTGATACAGGACTGAAACGAGGAGTGAACTCGGTTCAGAAAGGGACTTTGTCCACTAAGATAGTCTTGGCAATGAGTCATGACTAACAAGAAATGATTTTCCATGATTATGTGTGCATGACACAAAGTTTCAAGTTTTATGTTATGATTATGGGGATCTCATTTTCGCTTCTATGATTTATTCCATGTTAACATATTATGATCTCTTTTGCAGGTTTTGATTTTCATAAAGATATGATATGATTTTTATTTCCTTTATTTGCCCTTGCTGAGCATTTGAGATCACCCTTTTATGTTTTCTTTTCCCCAGGTCAGGAAGATGGATATTAAGTAGAATATGCTAAAAGGGACCCTAGATATGATGAAATAAATGGGAGACACTGTAGAATATTTATGAACCAGTTGTTTATGTTTCCCAGTTTCTAAAGACACTATACCTATACGGTCCTTTGTGGTTTTGTCATATGTTGTAATAAGTGTGCTTCAATTTTGAAGTATTAACAATGTATGTAAAGTGTGGGTCGTTATAATAACTCTTCTGTGTTTTATTGAGAGAAAGGCGATGGACACACCCCGAGCAGGGCCGACGATGATGACCTAGCTCCGGTGATGGAGGTCCTCCCTCCAACCTCTCCAACGGAGGGGGGATCCCTTTCTCGATCTTCGTCACGGATGCACCCTCCTACTTTCATCCCCTTTTCTAATCCCGAATTCCTTCCCTCATTCCCGCACATCTCGATTTTACCTAAAGTTCCAGATCTGTTCCATGGAGCGCCTCAAATCTCTTTAGCGCCTTCAGAATTCAACTCTTATACAGTCCTTTTTAAGTTGACTCTGGTGGCTCAATTTCATAAACAACATCCATCAGTTGATGCTTTTGATCGGTTCATCTTTGATGTCTGGAATCTTCAAGATCGGGCAGTGATTGGCCTTCTTGATCAAAGGCACATAATGATCTGATTTGGGTACATAGATGATCTCATAAAGGTGTGGTCTAAATCTCCTAGGTGGTGCATAGGTATGGCTTTATTTCTTCTTCGGTGGAATTTTGAATTCCATATGTAGCGGGATAATCCGAATACGGCGATTTGGGTACGTTTCCCGGGCCTTCCTCTACCATTCCAGAACCCTTCCATTCTGGCTATGCTGGGGAACATGGTTAGCCGTAACCTATGGTCGGATACCAAAACTGAAGCTGTGTTTCATCCCATATGCCCTCGTGTATGTGTGGAGATTGATTTCTCCAATCCGCTGGTTGATTGGGTGTGGATTACTGGTGGGCAAGAATTCTGGTGGAAGTAGGATGTTAAGTTTGAGTCATGGACTTATTATTGAAGCTTGTGAAATCGGCTGGTCCATGGTGTCTTTGCCTACAGAAATGGTTCTCTGAACATGAGGGTGCGCAGGCGGGTGAGGGATGGTTTGGTTGCTCATGAAGATGATGTTGTGTTGAGCTTGAAGTCACAAAGGCAAGATCAGGTTGATGGTGGGTTTCATGAAGAGCAAACCATGCTTCCTCAGCATGAGGTGGTTAACATAGTGGACAGTGGGGTTATGGGAACAGGGGATAAGTTGAAGAAGACAGGTGTGGAGCCTCCTAGACTAAAGGTCAGTGACATCTTCACCAGGTTGAAGCGGGACTTGGGGAAGGTTGGATCCATGAAGGGTAGTGGTGAACCTTCTTATGCTTTTAAGAATGCAGGAGGTATTGTTAGATCTTCAATGAATGAGGTTTCCTATTTGATGGAAATCCGTCAAAGGGAAATGGGTGCCACTATTGAGAGGGATGCTCCTGTAGAAATAATTTTTACTGCTGTGGAGAAAGATGCATACCAGTGTGGATAGATTGGTGGTGCAGACTCTCTCTGCCTGGAACCTGTCAGTGCACCTGCAGTAGATAATGCAGTCCTTGATGATCAGGACATTTACAAAGGTCCTCTTTCCCCAGTACAAGAGGGGATTGATATACATCATCATCACATGGGGCATGGGTTTATGAAGATGGATGGGAAACAAATAACCCCTGTGAAGGAAACTGCAGATGGAAGCGGTGCTTCGATGAGGAGTTCAAATGGGATGCAAACACCTTCTGGGAGGCAGGAGGCCAATATTGAGCTGGGCAACTGGTTTGCATGCCTGGTGACTGCTGACATGGTTTTTGATCATGAGTGGGCTACTGAAAGGACTCATGAGGATCAAAATTCTGCATCTTTTGGTGCTAGTATTGAGGCAAGGGCAGTTTTTGTTGGCATTTGTGATCAAGATTTGGGGACTATGAAGCCCTCTAATGTTGAAGAGGGCTCTGAAATAAATGTGGATAATTGTTCACTGCTGGATAACATAGTTGGAGGTTGTACTGTGAAGAAGGGCATGCATGGTGGCTGTGATTCTGTGGACCATTCCCCCTGCCTTAATATGATGGATGTTAATAATCAATCTCAGTAGGATTAGGGTGTGAGGGAAGGGTATCGGGTGGTGCACATTTTTGGTAAATGGGGTAATTGTTCTGATAGTGAGAAGAAAAATGATGGAGGTATGGTTCAACCCTCCAATAGTGATATGGTTCAGGGTTGCAAAAAGAAAGTGTCTGTAGAGGAGAAAGTGAAGACTGACCCACCACGAAGAAGGCCGCAGAAAGACTATTCTCACTTGCCAATGCCTATAGCTACCAGAGAATCTAGCGGGAAGGCTGGATAGATTGCACAATCTTATAAGGAGCTCCTTTATTTGGAGAAACTCAATCTTAGAAGGAAGTATGCCAAGATCCTGAAACACTTCGAATGTTCGGAGTGGGAATCGGCTACTGCGGAGGAAGTAGTTTATCCGGGATGTGGAGATGGGTATGATTTTTATGATATGTAACTGTCATTCTCACCTTGTTTTTCCTTCTTGATGTACTTTTATTTTATTTTAAATAAATGGTCGGAGGACTGCCTCTAACTGAGCTTTCTGGGTATAACTATTCTGTTGGCTCTGAGCTACCTTGATGTGCTCTTAAATTACACTGACCATATCTATAATTTTTTCATCTAGCTATGGACCTATGATATTTTATTCTCTATTTCATCCAAGATTATTAGAGTTATATAGTTTTTCCATAGAGGTAATCATTTGGTGCCATATGTATTCTAGAATAAAAGTTATTTTTATAAGAGAATTCAATGAGAGGAAGGTATTGATCACAAACACCATTGAAATTTACATAATAAAATCATAGTATATCCACCATTGTTTGAATGGTTCTCTCAGATGGACCATGTGTTTGATGAATATTAGATGTGATGAAACACAACTTCATATCTAGATAATGGTTAAGACATCTCTATAACTTTAAGGTAAACCTCAAATCCCGATTAGACATGATAGAATATAAAATTCCATGTGACCTTACCACTTACTTAATGTATATGTTTTAAATATGATCATGCGAGACATATTCTCTGATATCAATGAAACGTGATAACTTACTAAGGTGATCGAATACAACCCAAATAACATAATTCACTTTATATGTATTGGGGAGTCCTATAATAAAACCAATAGTTCTCTATATATGTATGAATAATGGTTATAAATTCCCCTTAGAATTGTTTCACTCAAACTTAACTTGTTGTCATACTAATCACCGATAAGCATACTCTAAAATACCCATATTAATTTAATCCCAAAAAATGTTCCTTAGGGTTTCTATCCATATTTTTACTATGAAGATGATTAGGGAACGATGATATATGAGCTTCATCCAATATCTCATTCTCCAATCATGGTATAACAGGGACATACACAATCATCAAACCTTATCATTCCTTCACAATATAGGTTAAACTCAATAATATTTCTCACCTTAGTTTACAAATATATATATTTTTGATATGCCTCTTTAATATTTACATGGATAGATGGTTGAACAATCATTTGAGAAAGATACTATTTATCCTCATCATTTAATATTTCAAGGTCTATCTTTAAAAATAATTTAATATTAGATCTTTTACAATCCTAATCGTATATAATATATTTTGATCCTTTCAAATCAAAGCATCAACCAACATTTTCACTTTCCCAAGATGAAAATGTATTGAGAATTCATAATCTCTAATAATATCAAACCATCTTCTCTAGTTCAAAGAAAACTATTTTATGGTAAATATTTACTTTAAACTTTTATAATCATTATATATGTCACAAATTTATTCATAATGATAATTCCTCCATATATTTAATGAAATAATTATCACTATTAAATCTAAGTCCTGGGTCTAGTAATTCTGATCATGATGCTTTAATTTAAGAGAATGATAATCTATCACTATATAATTTTACATAAAAACCCATCAGCAACCCTTATTTAATGAAATATTAAAAATCAACAACCCTTGTCCACTACAGGTTAATGTGAGTATAGGTGAATTGAACAACCTTCCCTTTATATTCTTGAAATTTTCTTCACATTCATATGTATAAAAGAACATTAATCCCTACCGTGATAACTTTTATCCATGATTGAAGTTTCATAAAGCATCGATAATATCCATCCAATTTTAAAAAACTAAATATCTCTATCTTAGTTGTTAGAAAAGGATAATATTCAATGAATTTAGTCTTAGAAGTATTTATTGATATAGCATCACTAGTGATCACATGCCCAAAATAATGGTACTTTCTATAACTATAATTCACACTTGTTTAATTTGGAAGAGAGTTATTCCTTCCTAAGATTATTCAAGATAATTATCAAGTGATATTTATACTCTTCTTCAATTTGAGAGTATATAAGAATATAATCTATAAAGATAACCCAAAATTTAATAAGGTAAACTCTACATACTATAATAATTAAATCTAGGAAGATAATTGGGGAATTAGTAAGTCCAAGTGGAATCACTATAAATTAACAGTGTCCATTTCTTTTATGAAAGGATATATTATTTATTTCTTCACTTTTAATTCAGGATTGATATTTTCTAGAAATGGAGGACAATATTGAAATATTACTAAGATCCTCATAGTTTATCAAATAAATAATCAATATAGGGAAGTGGATAATTATTCTTGATTGTGATCTTGTTAATATACAGATTAGGAATGAAACATCAGATCCATTCATATTTCTTCATAAAAAAAACTTGTTCACCCCATGGTGTTAAACTTGGATAAATGTGTCATTAACCAACATGGATGACCTGCTAAAATGGTAACTAAATCAATCCTAACTTGTTTTTATTGGAGTTTATGATATGAACTAGCCGAGGACTAGTTACTGAGCATCCAGAAACAATCAAGAGTGAATTATTTCACCATAAGAACAACTAAGGATATGAAAATAGAAAAAAAATTCCATAAACATTTGAGTTGAAAATTTATAAAATAAGATACAAACACTCTAAGGTAGACCAAATAAGAAACCAAAAATCAAAAATAAACAATATCATCATTAGATCTTCTTACGACTTGATGAAAACATACTCCTCCTGTCATCACCAACTCCCCAGTTCCTGCTATAAAGAACACATAATAACTCCAAGAAATGATTTCTTGGGATTGGAAATATAAAGCCTATAAATACTCAAAGGAAAAAATTGGGTGTGAGAATCACTATCCCAGTAGGATCCCATGAAGAGATTCCATAAGAAATATATTCAAAATAAACCAAATATGCTCAATTATTGATAAATCATGGAATAATAGTCTTTAGGTTAGTTAGATCAAGGATAAAGGTTCCTAAAACATATTAGTGAAATAAAGATCTAGGTGTGCACACATCCCTATATTTCAGGACAATGGGGAATGGGAGAACACCCTAACTAATAAAATTCATACCCACTATAATGTTCTTTATTATTTTCATTATCAATCCACGACTAGGTAGATATAATACATTCCAATCATGCTTGTCGTGGACTACCATCCTAATACACCATGATCTTATTTTCTTTATGTAAGTGAATATAGGGTAAAATAATCTATATCAATTCAGTTTCACCATTCATCATTTAAGTTTTCCCATATCGAGATTCAAACAATCTATTTCATTTCCAAAACAAACATCAAATATTTTACACAAAAAACATGAATTTTAAAACAATTCATTTCCATTAAAATCTATTGTACATTTCATGATTTAATTTCTAAAAAATCACCATAAAAATAAACCTTCAAATAATTAATTTCAATTTTAAATCATTTTATGTAAATAATAAATTTATTTCAAAATCCCAATTAAAATAGTTATAAAACATAACAATCCATTTAATTTTTTTTATCAAGAATCACAAATCATTCTATGAATGTAAAATAGTAATAAATTTCAATTCAAACAAGTTTTAATTGATATGAATGCATTATGAAACCACCCTCCTCAAATTATTATTTCAAAAAAACCCAGTAAGGGATCCAAAATAGAGAGTTGAAGGGGAAAAAATCAATGAAATATGGATTCTAAAAACAAATTTTTTACTAAAAAATATCCAATTTATCATTTCTAGGATAATTAAAGAGATAAAAAACACTTACCTCGATGATTCTTGAATAAATCACCCCAACCAATCGATATTCAGGAAAAAACCCCATTATATGATAGATATAAAATAAAACCAACGAGATCAAATCACAAAGCAATGATCTAGAATAAAAATCCCTAATCTAAGTTTCTCTCCATGAAGATAAGTTCAGATCTAGAATATCAATGAAGAATGATAAAAAATGATCATATACACTTGAGAATCTATATCCAGTACCCAATGATCCATAAAAATAAAAAAATGAAAGGAAATGAACCCCCTAGAATCTATAAAAGGAATTTCCTTATTTGAGAGACTAAACCCCTATAAGAGAAATGAGATAAAGAATGTGTTTTAAGTGTAAAAAAATTGGATTAATTAATTGGAATCACAAGGTTTTTCCACATAGTTTTTTAAAATGTGATCCAGTCATACACCACTTTTTGGGAAACTAGAAGAATGACATGGTTTGAAAAATTATGCACCAAATTTTACCCATGCCACTATCCTATGTCATTATGGTTGAAGGGAATTCTCTATAGTTTATTGAAATCATGTATTTACCCATGTTCCCTCCTCTAGGACCATAACTGAAGGTGTATAGTTTCCTAGTAAAACATTATGGTCTTCACTAACAGTGCACAATACTAAGAACCACTGAAAACCTCCAAAAGTCTCCCATAAAAATACTGAACATCAAACTAGAATTAAATATTTTCAAAATAAGAGAATATAAATACCTGAAAGAAGGTTTTACTTTGTTACAATTATGCCCCCAAATTTTTTTCTTAACCCAAAAATCCACATCAAGAATACTGGTCCACAAAGATATGATGTCACAACTCCCTTATCAATCCCTCACACTCCCATGTATCTTTAGTGTGAAAAAAATGTTTCCACATGACCAGAGACAAGGGTATAAATTTCCCCTAGAGAACATTCAATTTATAATCAATAACTCATACTAGCTTCTCATTCATGGTCATATAATGTTTCACATGAAGGGATTCACAATTCAAAACATGATATGAGTATCAAAGATACTTATTAAGATGTGAGATGAGAAAAA
Source organism: Viscum album (assembly GCA_963277665.1). NCBI lineage: Eukaryota > Viridiplantae > Streptophyta > Magnoliopsida > Santalales > Viscaceae > Viscum > Viscum album. The sequence goes on along the minus strand of OY728161.1, from coordinate 1,171,071,358 downwards.
CTTCATGAATTGAAGTAATATTAGGATTAAAAGTAAAATATTATTATGACTTTCCAATTCACTAAATGATCTCAAAATTCCCCTTATATCTTGACACCTACTTCCCTTGTTTTCCCAGACGTCAATGAACCAGTTGAAGAAATACTATAAAAAACATGGTCACTAATTGAGAACTCCAAAGGGTGATGGTAATGATCAACATAATATTTATTTTGGATATGTGATTTAACCATTCTCTGAATAATAAAATATATCTTACTTATCATCTCCTAGAAAAAACTACATACCACGTGGAAATCTTTACCAATTTCTGACCAATAAAGAATATATTTACAAGGATATCCATAAAAGACCACAAGGTGGAGAGCTAGGTGATCAATGACGCAGAAAGCTGGGGAGGGGCAGTTCAAGTGGGTTGGGCCTATGAGTCATGTATTGGGCATGGTATGCCTCTAGGCCTTCGGGTCATGTATTTGGGGTTTGTCGGGCCTTGTTCCTTGGGCCTACTGACCATGTATGGGTTCCCCTTAAACACATAAAAGGGGGATTATCTATAACAAAATAACAAAGAAGTCCTTCGGTCCATTTGGGATATGCTAACTATTATTTTAGGAAAACTCAATCAATTCCAAATAGGTATCCCATTATCCTCTAAATTTGAGGACGCAACAATGAAATATTTCTTCAAGAATCTATATTACCCAATCTATCTCACCATATGTTTGAGGATAGTACACCATTACCAACATTACCATAGATCCCATTTCTCCTTTAGGAATTTCCAAAACTGAGATGTGAAGCTTGTATCCCTTAAAAAAATGGTATACATATTCCTATGTAACCTAACAATCTCCTGATCATATATATTTCCTAATTCCACAACTTTAGTAGTACCATGAATAGGAATATAGTGATCAAAATTGTTTAGTAAATAAATCACCACCCATATCACATACTTTCATCAAGGTTTTCATATAAGCCCAAAAATAATGTTCATAGATATCTCAAACCACATTCAAGTCAGCGTAGGATGTGTTTGAAGTAGTCCAAAGGCTTATGATTCTTAGCCTTGATGTATTAACATGTATAAAAATGAGAAACAAAATAAAAAATTCCTTATTTCATACCCATATAGCACAATTTATATATCATATCGTAGGAAATTTTAGTAATGCTTGGGTGGATTGGCAACTGAGAATGATGACAACCCCCCATCAAATCCTTTCTCTTATGCAACAGAACTATGTAAAAATATCTAAAGTAAAGTGTTAAGTCTAAATATAGAGACCATTCTATGATGGAATCCCCACCATAAAAATACTCTATAATTTCTAAGAAATCAGCATTAATCTATTTATAATAGGGTTTCATATCTATATGATAAGATATCAACCAAATACTTCTTAGAGAAAAAATGATCTCATCCTCTCAGACTCTAAAATGCATGTGAGAAAAGAGAGCCATCAGATTCTATTCCTATAATAATTCCTTCACTTACTTTGATAGAAGCTTCGTGCTCATATAATTAGTAATAACATTCCATTTACTAGGGGTTTATGAAATTTCAAAGTCAAAATATTGTAGGAAATCCCCTCATCACTTATGATAGATATTCAAATATTTCCACGAGAAGATATAAATCAAGGTCTTGTGATCACTTTAAATGGTAAACATTTCTATAAAAATGAATAGACACTAAATATACAGATAATAAATCATAGATATGTTTTCTAGATCATGTGTGGGATAATTCTTGTCAGAGGGACTAAGCCTAAGAGAACCACAAGCCACCACATGATCACCCAACATGTGAATGCAACCCAAACCTGAACCAAAAGAATAAAAAAGAGAGCATATCATTTCCAGAACTTTAAAAAAGTCAATAATGGGTATGAATTCAAATAGAGCTTCAACTCTTCAATGGAGGGGGAAAATTAAAAATAAAAAATAAACTTTACTCCCTTTCATATGAGTTTGGTCAACATAGGATCAATCATTAATAAATCTTTCATAAAATATTGGTAATGCCCAGTTAAACCCAATAATCTATAAATCTTAAAGACATTCCACAGTTCCTCCCAAGATATGGAATATTTTACCATTTTAGTATCAACTAAGACTCCAATTTTTATACCAAAATCCATAATATAATTACTTTATAAATGTATAATTGGTAATTAGATAGATTAATATGGTTAGTGATTCCTCAAGATATCCAAAATTGATCATAGAGAAATAAAATGATCCCCTCAATTTTATAGTAAACCAATATGTCATCCCTTAAAACCACAAAAAATGATTCAAGATATTACTACAAATTCCTATTCATCAAAGACATAAACACTATAGTAGATTTTTTAGACCAAAATTCATTAAACATAATCATAGTGGCCTTACCAAATTATAAATGTGGTCATTCGGATATAAAACCTATAGATCCTAATATGGTTATAAACGGACCAAATATAAATCTTAGAGAACCACTCCAACTAGTTTATATGATCTTAAAAATCATTAGTATTAGATAATTGGTACTTATTCTTGTTCATAACATGATTGAGTTTTTGATAATCCATACACAATTGAAAGGTCTGACCATCCTTCTTGGAAAAAGAACTGGTGCGTCCCAAAGTGAAACACTAGATCAAATGGAAACCTTGAACATCATTTAATCCAAATGATTACTTATTTAATTGAAATATATAGGTTTCATATGGTTATAGAGAATATATATAGGCTGATTTTCTAGTGCCAATTCGATAAAAAACTCCACCTCCCTCTCTAGTGGTAGATTGAGAATGTATAATGAAAAGACTTCTATAAACTAATTAGCCACTAGAGAAATTTTATTACAAGATAATTCATTCTCTTGTTAAATTTTAAAAAAGGCTATCATCCTACCCGTATTTGGAAGAGGAGGTCTTGATCGACTGCCCCTACGGTCTCGTTCTCCCAAAAAAGCACAACACTCTCCACTGGGGGCAGTAAAGAAATCCCACTATTGATAACATTCAATAAAATATTTCTAAGACACCAAATAGTTCATTCCAATAATTAAATCTATAGCATTAATCTCAGCAACCAAAATCCCATAAATGAGAAAAACCATGATAAAGATGATGTAAAATAGCTGTGTCGGAGATCCTTATTTATCTTCACCCCAAGAGGCATCACAATTTCCATCACATAAGGACTGATCTTCATAGGAAGATTCAAAAAGTTCATAGTGTGAATTGATAAAAAAGAATGCATGGAACCAATATTAAATAAATCAGACACTAATGCCAAAGTAATTGAAAAGGTACCTTTCCCTATTGCAAGATCCATACTAGTTCCCACTAGAGACTTGTCCCTTTGGTAAAGTTGTTTTATTCTTGATTCTTGTGGCTGGAACCCCGTTATTATAGAATTATTTTATTACTCTGCAATAATATTAGTAATGAAGAGCCCATAAAACTATATGGAGTGTTAAAAACAAGGGAAAACGTATACAAGTGTCCTGAATGTCCACATGTGTTGTAAATATTTTGTCCCTTACAAAACATCATCCGAAGGAAGTTTTATACCAAGGAAAACCAAAAATATTTACACCACATATATAGACCCTAACTTTTCATACATTACCATTACATAACTTTTTTGGAATACTTAAAATATTATATAAATAGATGCCCAAAAACCGTACCAGTCTAGTGCCTTTGGAAACATGGAAACCTCAACACTGGTATATATATGAGAAACGTTATCTCCCCTTAGGTACTTCTTTAATATCACACTTCTAATACACATCAAACACAATGCGTATCTTTATAACCTAGGGAAAAGGAAATACAAAATGGGGAAATATCAGATTCCCTATAAGGGAAAAAAGGGAGATATGTAAACAAAACAATGAGATCAAGGGTATGAGAACATGATCATAAAAATGAAAGATCATACCATCCCTAAAAAATATAATAAACCAGAATCATGGCCTAAATAATGGAAGATTATAAGAAATTAATCATAAATAAATAAAGAACATAAGTCATGAAATCATAACATAGGAATAATATATGAAATTTTTGTAGACATGTTAGCATATAAAATTATTTTCATATTATTCATGGTTAACTCCTATGGCCATGTTAGTAGACAAGGTTCACTCCCAATTCTATCATAGTCTATCTCATGAGATATAAATATCTACCCAATGAATTAGAGAGAGATATAGGTCCAACCCATATCCTAATGAAATCATACATATGTGTTCTACAAGGTTATAAACAATCATATCATAACCCATGAAATGAAAGGGGTATCATAAACATGTAATCATATCACAACTTTTGGAAAATATACAGTCTTCATAATCATTTTATCATATCATAACCGATGAAAAAATAAGGTTTCATAAACATATACCCTATGAAAGAGAAGGTATTTTGTAAAAATAATGACAAAAGGCATAAACCATTAAGAGAAGGAATATTAATGGAAAAATTGAATCATTTACTTAGAAATAAATGTGTAACACCAAAATATTTCATCTTATATGGGAAATTATTTTGAGAGATATTTTAAAAACATTTCCTGTGGAAAATATAATTTATACATTGTGAAATACTTTTTAAAACATAAGACATGTTTGAATAGATTTTTGTTGGAAAATAGGCTTGAAAACTTATAAATCAATATTTGAAAATAATAAAACATTTTAAAAACCCTTTTTCCCTAAAAATTATATTCAAATATTATTTGAAAATATTGTTGAAAACATGGTTTTTGAAATAAAATAGATTTCTGACTGAAGATAGAAATACAATCATATTTTTCGTAAAAATATTTTCAAAATTATATTAAGTAAAAAATAGTCGGAAATGGTACTAATAAATTTATATATATTGAATTAACAGAGTAATATAAAAATAATTAGTGTTCCCGGGAGATGGATCATAATATTTTATAAATGGATTCATAGTCATAAAAAATCATGATAAATGATGAGATTGTTTCCATAAACTCTTAGAACCTGATAACTTGGGATCATTTTATTCATTTATGGAAATGAATTGAAGTTATGCCTAAAATATCATGAAAATAATGAGATTCATTATATGACATTCCAAATACACCTTGAAAAAAGAATGTTGGTGCATAACAAAACATATATCTCAAATAAGGAAAACTGTGAAAAAACTATCTTTCAGATTTGGTGACTATTGAAACATAAACCCCATGAATAAAGTATAATAGAATGTATATGTAAATATCCATAAATTTAAAAATAATATTTATATAATACATTCATGTACATTATATAAACTATACAAATTAAAAGAGTGGTGAACATGGCATGTGTTTCGGAGGTATAAAAAGTTAGATGAAATTCCATTACCTTGTGTCTTGACTCTCGTTGTACTCTTAAAAACATCATTTATAATAAATATAAGTTTATTATTAATATTTTATAGAAATATATTAGTATATATAATACCATATATTATTTTATTATGACATTATATTACCCGCCTATTAACAATTCTATGTTAATGTTTCACTTCAGGTAATATACACTTTGATATTTGTACATGTTTTGACATATTTTTCTTGATCACCTTACATAGATCATGATTTACATAATTCATGAATGTATAAAATTATATAAATATCATATATATATTTGTCATATAATTATTTATAATAATATATAAGATATAGAAATATGAAAATCGAATACACCGATCATGGAGACACTAGGCCGTACGAATGCATGAACGTTGTTTTCGTTTTTGTTATATTAAAAGAAAGTATGTAAATGAAATATATGTATACATGTATATAATATCAATAAATTAACATTATTACATTATAAATACCATATATGTTCTATAAAACTGTCCTTAACACATTCCAGGTAAAGTGTAAATAAATCACATCGATTTGAGGAGACGGTAGTCCACACGTCCACAAACGACTTTATCGTATTTAAAAAAAAAATAAAAAGTATAAAGGTATGTGTTATAAAAGAATTAAATAAGAATAAATAAATAAAAAATATATTATATATCATATAAAAATTACATGTCCATTATAATTACCAATAATGAAATGTGGTAAATGAAAAACAAACAATCACTGTTTCGTGAGGGGATAGTTCACTGTACACATCAACAATATGTTAATTACCCATTAGATAGAATTTTGTGTAATTATATATAGAACAATTAGCATAAAAATAACTCATTACACTTAGGATACTATTTTTTTGTGTAGTCATGGAATAATTATATTTGACGGGGTGGAGAATAGAAATAAAACTAAAGAGCGTGAGGAAAGATGTTACCTCTTTTTTGGGTAACTCCTTTTGTTTTCAATCAAAGGGATTAAATAGATAGATTTATTCCAAGGTATGGATTATATGATCAGTGGGGGTATTTTTAGGATTTATTTGGGCTGATAGTTTTTAATCAAAAGTGTCTTGATATGTGTGAGGAAGTGGGAGGATATCAGGCCTTTTTTATAGTGGAGGAGGAGTGACACTCTTGTAATGTTTGGAAAAGAGAATTAGAACCACGTTTTCAACATTTAATAAGGATAAAATAATGAAAAATATTTGATCCAAGGGATTTTAGTGTCCAAATAAGTCAATAAAATTATTTTTTAGAGGTTTCCTTGTCATTTTGGGCCTCATGTTTAAGGTTTAGTTCTTTGTTATGCAAAATTTTCTCTTATCCACTATAATTAATTTTAATCACTTTTACTAATATTTTTTTGTAAAAAACTAAGTTGAACTTATCAGATATTATAATGTATTATTAGTACAAGAATTTAATGAATTTTTCCAAATTATAATAAAAAAAGTTGCATAAATTAATTTAAAATTAATCTCACAAACAGGACGACACCACAAGTTTTTAAAGAAAAAATGGTCGAAAGTTTTCTATTTTTTTATATCCAATTTTAATGTGAAATTGTTTACAATGAACCAAATTGAATTAATTTATTTATATATTATCTAATTATAATTAAAAACCAAATTAAATTATAATTCAACAATATAAAAAAATTATATGAAAAACAATTTTAAATTAAAATTTAGTATTTTTGACTATTCATCCAAAAAATGAAGTTTCATAGAAAAATATCAAAAATTCACCCTAAGATAATTTTTACATTTTAAATTCTAAAATAACGTTTATTTAGTCATATTAAATTTATAAATGTTTGAAAATATAATTTTATTATTTTTTAAAGGTGGATATGGAAAACAGTTTATTTGAGAAAATAATATTTTTAAACATATAATGACTTTACCAAAAATTATATTGTTCATTATAAATATGTTCTATTTATATAAAACCATTGTAAAAAATAATTTAAAAGTATTTATTACTATTAATATTACTAATATTAATGTATTGGTTATAACTACCTCGTTTAAATAATTATAACAACAAAATGACATTTCGTAGAAACTCGATTATGCATGTAACATACAACAAGTTAGTGTTGAATGTAGTGAAAGAGAAGTTAGTGCCATGTAAATGAATTTTAGACTTAGTAAAATGTAAGATATCATTGAAAATTAATTTATTTGAGAAAAATATTTCTATAAAAACATGGGGTGTTACATTCTACCTCACTTAAACTGAATTTCACCCTTGAAATTTGTCATTCTGGTAAAAAATGAGGAAAATTATGCTTCATAATATCATAAAGTTCCCACATAGATTCATTTAACTTTTGATTTATCCATAAAACATTTATTAGGTGGCTGGTCTTGCACTATAAAAAATGACTTATACCAATAGAAATTTATTGTCTGATAATATATCTGTTGGTAAAAATGAATAATTCCAACAGATATTAAGTTTTATTGGTATTGATTTTAAATACCAAAACTTATTTTTACCAACAGGTATATCTATTGGTATTGATCATTTAACACCAACAGATCTTTTACCAACATTTAAATCTATTGCTTAATCGTACTAATATCAACATTTTTTTACTAACACTTGAATATATTATTAATAATAACTATTACCGACAAATATTTTACACTCAACAAAAAATATTACAATAAATAATTCAATAATTACAATTATTTTATCAATAACCAATTAATAAAAACAAAGTGTGTATGTGTGTATATGTATGTGTGTGTGTGTGTATTCAATTTTACAGTTAAAGTCAATATACATTTCCTAGGGTTTTATTAAAAAGATTTTATTAATTGATTTTAATTTTCAAATTTATCTACATATCAGTAGTATTTATATTTTTTAATATTATTTATTTAATAAACATTTAAAAAAAATATATACATAAAACTAAACTAACGAATCCCTATTTTGCGCCTCCACCCCGCCATCGTCGTTGACGCCCTCCTGCATCTGGCCTTGACTCATGCTACCCTACCTTGCATCCCACCACCTGCTGCCTTGCCTCGCATCACAGCCCCGCTCCGTCCTCACCCTCATTATCCCACCACACAACCAGCCACCCCCTTCTTTCGTTGCATCCTCATGCCCTGTGGGTATTCTGTCCCCGCATATGAATATCACATCTCAATATATGCCACCTCAAAATAACTACTTCCATGTCCCCTATCAGGAAATCCACAATCACTGCATGGCACCCACCATACTTAAGAGGCACTTCCCCATTTCACTATCATTTTCTGCTCCATTTCACCAACATCTGCCGCCCTATTTTTACGTCGACTACTTACTAAGGTAAATGGTCGCATATAGATTATTTTTTACTCATTTATATATTTGTATGCCCTTTCATTTAAAAATTATGATATGGTTTGGAATATTATTAATGTTATTAATGATTCATCAAATCATAGCAACCACAATGACACTAGTAATAAATGATTTTTATTTCTTATAATCCATCTATCAGGTTGATTGTTAATTAGTGGTGAAATCATTCCGTTTGGTTTCATCACTCCCTTTAAACATGCACATGGTACTAGGCAGTTTTTTATGGTAGTGTTGATCTAAAATGTCAACATGTAGACTATCTTTGGTTAATGCACACTATTTTGATTGAATCCTTTTCGATTCTATATTCTTATTTCCAATATGGTGCTTTGTTCTAAATAACCGTGAAGATTTGAGCTAGTAGTGTTATGAGAATGAATCAATTTAATTATAAGGAAATGGTTACTTCAAATAAAGTTTTTATTAAAATTATTATGGAGTATTTGATAGTTTTTTTTATTTTTTTAATGTTATGGCCTATTTTAAATTGATGTCATGATAGATTTGGAAGATTTATTTATAAAGTTTGGTTTTGTTAATAGATTGTATAATCCTATGATCAAACATACTCTATAAGATTAAAATATTATCATTATTAGATAACTATGCATTTTTGAGATTGTATATACTACAAGGAACATTAGATGGTATTCATTTTTTATGTTTTCTAGTAGGAATAATTATAGAATAAAATGTTTAAGTTCATATTTAATTTACTTCCAAAATACATAGAAAACTAGGCATTGTTTAGTTGTCCCTACTAAGAAAGTATTGATGAAAACTATATACTCATGAAGTTAATCAGTTGATGTTTGGTAAATTTTTAGCTACTTCAAATCTCCACTATTTCCACGTGAAATTTTAGTGCAATGTTCAAGTCAATCCAACTACTCTGTTAGATTGCCTTTTAGTATACCAGGTTATTCAGAAGCCAATTCTAGGTGCATTATCGATTTCTAGGCATGAAATTTCATATTTTCAAAAACTTCATTATTGAGGCTGTGGGTTTTATCTTTCTCAGTAGATCTCTATGAAGGGCATAACTGTAATTTTTCAACTCCGAAAGCATGAAATTCCAAGTAAAAACATTATAGTCTTGAAATAGTTCAAAATATTCATTTAGAGTCTAGAACACATTCTAGAATTAGATCCAGGAATTTCAACTCTTTGAAAATATTATCAAAGTCAAGAAAGATTCATAAAACTCATTTAGATTTTTGAATCTTTTGTTTTTAACATACAAAAACAATAAATAATCCTTAATCCCCATTAAATTGGGTTGGCTATGTGGATCAAACATCAACAATTAGCTCAATTGGACACCATATTTTCTTTAGAACCATTTAGAACATAATCATTTTGCATGAATTCTTTCGATAGATTAGCTAGAGAAAATACCATCCAAAAAGCATAAACCAATACACCTTATCAATAAGTCATTCATGTTCTATGAACTTATCTTATATGAAGTGAAAAATACTTCTTTTCACTACACACAAATGAATTCATGTGTGCATGTTTATGTGAGACAATATTCACTACTTTTCCAATGCACAACAAGAATCCCCACCCGGAAGGGAAAGTATAAGGTTAATTAATAAAGTTTCTGCAATGAAAAGAATATAGAGGATCTCTGATTCAACAGAAGCAACTTCAGTTTAATCACCAATTTTTTTTGAGAAAATATAATTCTTGAAGGAATCCCTCAACCAAAGCAATAGTTGTTTGTGATCTTCACTAGTATGCCTGTCTAGTTTCCTATTAAAAGTCCCCCCCTTCCATCTTCGATTGAGATGTGATCTGGGCTAATAAATCCAACCACTATTCCAACATCACCTATCCTTATTTAGTTTGTTTTCTTTTAACAAAAGTTGTTCATAGACTGATAATGCATAAAACCTATTTTATTCCATTGTAATTATTATTTGTATTCTCATCCTAATTTTACATCCGGATTTCCTTCTCTTTTTGTTTATTGTTGAGGCCCTATTTCATTTATATTTTCTGACTTGAGACACAAATATGGCTAGATGGACTGATAATTTGATAAATGACTTATTGTTATACATTATTCTACCCTTTTTATTAATATTTCCATATCCACAATATATATTGGTTGGTATGAATCATGCATCCATAGGATAAAAAATAGCTATTAATAGACTATATTGAATGTAATTTAGTTGAGCTTTTGATGTTTCATCCATGGAGTGTTCTTTTTAAAACTTATAGAAAACTAAAACTGTTTCTTAGAAAGCTCCATTTAAAGGTATAATTTTAGTTTCTTTATTTTCCACTTTAAAGAATGATATTTTTTATTTTTTGGGTACTAATATGGTTTTATGTCTAAATTTTTGGGCCATGACCTCTTTGTTTCTACAACTCAAAAGGGGTCACTGTGTGGGGGAATATTTTACCAAAATACAAAGTTCATGTATTTAATTTTTTTTACTTTAAAATATTGAAAATGTCTGTGGCCATGACAGTCTTTACCCTTTTTATTCTCATACTAGTGAATTTATAGAGTGACATATTATATTTTTCGAGGATCTTATTTTTCAAGTAATTTTCATATCAATGGCTAGAGAAAATCATGGAAATAAAGTCCAAGAGCTGCGAATCACTATGAAAATGTGTAAATTTATTTTTCATGAAAGAATCATATTAATAAATAAAATTTCAGTTTCATTTTTTGAAATGGTTCTTGTTAAATATTTCATTTCACTCCGATAATTTATATAGACATCATGATGGTGGATAGATCTGGTTTTTTGAAAGGGTTAGAAGCTCTTTATTTCAAATGGATCCCCACATCTATCCAATGGTAAATTCTAAGAATTACCTGATAAGAAAAATTATTGAATTGTAGAAGGTTGCTTCTTCATCTGTCAATTCAAAGGTGAAAGCCTCATATATGGATATTTTCATTTTTACCCTTTTAGGATGTTTATAGATAGCGAAGGATTGTATGACAGAGGTGGTTAGTATAGGCCCAAGGTTTTTAAGAAAATGGAAAAGAAGAAATTAGTTGAGAATATGTGAGTGAATTTATGTCTTTATTTATTCAAGATCAAATGATGTGATATAGTTGCATTACATTTTTCTTTTTAGGCTGTTACAAAATTAAATACATATCGTAATGAGATCTTAAATTCAAAATTTATGGTGGGTGTCCATATTATTTGGATTTGATTATGATTTTTGTACATATACATGTTATATATGTTTACAAAAACTGCCCATGTTGAACTCTAATATCATGTGGGTAACTCACATGCCTTCCATTTGACTATAATATTAACAGTTGAATATAACTAAATGCTCATGTAACAACTCACAGGTCTTCCATTTGAGTCTTGGTAGCATAATATTTTTTTTATACATTCCATGCTCCTGGAATCATAAACTCTTCATTACTTTTATTTTTTGAAAACCAATTTTAACTATTATATTTGTAACTTTATTACTTTTAAAGTGAAATTACTGAAACACTGTTTTTAAATCCTTACCCAGTTTTTATGTTGAATGGAAGGAGATATTGACTTTGACCAATCAAGTCTTATCTATATTTTATCAACACTATTTTGGGATAAATAATAGAAATTATGTAGATGTGTGGGTATTTCATAGGGTATTTATTTTCACACCCTATGTTTTCATATATTCCATGTACTTTCTAACATGTTTGTATTATTAGTATTATTATCACTATTTAGGCCTTTGTATTTGAATTTTTATACATATTTATATTATGTGTTGAATATAAATTTATTAGAATCATTAAATATTTTAATCTTTGAAACTTTTCATTGAGTTTTAAACAATCATTTTTACTTTCTGCAGTTTTTTATTGTTTTCCTCTTTTTAGGTTCAAAAAATGAAATAAATTTATTCTTCCATCTTTTCCTAACAAATTGGAATTTATAGGTTTACAATTTCTATTTCCTTTCCAAAGTTCTTCTAATTTTATGTTTAGGTGTTTTTCAAACAGCATCCCTAGTGTTTTGTGGCACTATCTAGATGCATTTTTCATGCTCGATGTTTTTTATTTCTTAAATTATTTGCGTGAAAACACTCCCTCTTCACCAATGTTAGCTAGTGACAACCATTCCATTAAAATATTTCATGGATGTTTATGCACACTAAATAACCTATCACCAATAAATTAATTATATTTACCAAGTTAAATATCATGCATAAATATATATTTTTCATTCTAGTTTCACTATGCCGCGGATTTAGGGATTTATTTACTTAATCTTTGGAGAAATTGATTTTGAATCTCCCCAGCATCACACATAACCAAGAACTTTGATTCTCGTAATGTATTGGTAACTCAAAATGAGATAGCGAGTGGGTTTTTTAATTCATATTAAATGACGTGTATTTGTACCAACTAAATAAACAATAAAACCCCCAATTTCTTTGAGAGAGACTGCCTCTTGGGCTAGAAACCATGTCTTGAACTCCCTGAATTCCAGAATGGCCCGTATCCTTCTTAACAGACTAGTAGTTTACATATTAATCATAAGATAATACTCTATATAAATTAATTCAGAAAAATATTTCTCCTTTAGGGGTGGGTGTTTGATTCTTTGCTTCCCATTATCCTTATGTGGCATGTAGTTTATTAAAATATATCCACTTGTCAATAAGATAATTATGAAAAAAACGGGGAGACAATATGAATGGTCTGATGAGTGTACACATGTTGAGTAATATTTTGATGCACTGGAGTCCTAGTCTCATGAAACTTATGAGACTAGAACATCCCCTGCACATTCTAGGTAGAGGGCATCCATAGGACTTAACCGGATATCACCACCCTCTGCCAATTTTGAGACATGGTTTAATCATATTGGTGTTTCCCTCTATTCTTTATTTAGAACCCAAGGGTTATTTTTCAAAAAAAGGGATTTACTTTTCTAGAGCCACCATTGTACCCCTTTTCTCATCCACCATAGTCGTCACCAGCCCAGTAGCTATCTACATAGAAGAAGCCATCTACTTCCACTATAAGAGATCTTACACAGCTGGCCAACCAGAAACTCATTGAGGGCCCAAACATCCTTTATAATTCTGAGACCCACTAGGAATATGTATTCTTGGCCCACTAGAATGTAAAGGGACCTACTATTGTGATAGAATGGGGGTTCATTTTATTGATCAAGCTCACATATAAATGGAATCTCTCTCAATCAGAGAGTCTTACACTAACCAGTATACAGATCCAACTATTACCTCTAATCAATTACCATTGAAAACCTCCACGCCCACCACTATTTTTATGGACCGTCACCTTACTGAGTAGCAGCTGCCACATGTATTGGTTGCTACTATTCTCAATTAGGATACTATTGAGACAGTTTATGTCACCGTAAAGATTCAACATCCACCTCACATAGAGATCAGTCAAGGGTTATTATATATATAATAGCATAGTGAGAAATCCCAAAGTGCCATGGATTTCTTCAAGTTAGAAAGAGACCCTAAGCCCCCAAATCAGCTTTCCTGGTTGGATTTGACCTATTTTCACCACTCGGCCAGCGATCGATGGGCCTGGTAAAATTCCTCCGCCATGTAGATCAGTTGTGGTTGCTTCTTGTAGAGCATCTCAGCACATTGTGTGAGTGAATCTGCATCCTCGTCTATCAACCTTAACATTTTCTTCTCTTTCTCATCCAGGGATGTGTGCATATATTGGAGCGTAGAAGAGAGTTCTTGGCATTTATGGCTTCCACCATAGTCACTACTGCTTCATCGTCTCTGCTATTAACTAAATTTACTTAAATTTAAATATTTATATTTTATATACACATATTTTTTTATATAAATATCTTTGTTTAATTAAATATTTGTTTCACTCAATGTACTAATGGATGCATCGCAAGTTTGTTCACTTTTCTTTATCTTATGGTTGTTGTTTCCATAGGTTAGTGAATCTTCTTGTTATGGTCACTGGGTGGTATTTTTGACCATTTCCTTATTGGCATCAACAATGACTGGAATTCTTTTTCACTACTTTTATGGCTCAACAGTTTTTGAAAAAAAGTAATTTAAGTTACTAGTTTAGTTTTTGTTATTTCATGTTTAATTAACTATGTTTTCCTTACACTTCCCATGGATGATGTTTTTTTGGTCAATGTATGCTGATAGGTGTGAACCATTCACAACATATTCAGGGATTTGTTACTTCGTCCATGTTTCCAGAATCGATTCACTTATTAAAGATCTAATTTTTGGTAAGAGCTGTTATTCCCATTGACCTTTCCTAGGTATGCCCATTTCCCATTTCCCATTGCTACCCATTGTCAATTCCCAGGTATTCCCACTTCCATATCCTATTCCCATTCTTGTTTCCCATTTCCCATTCCGTTACCGATTTCCCATTGCCCATTGCCCAGTTGATGCCCATTTCCTAGGTATTCCCATTGCCCATTGCCCATTTCCTGTTGCCTAGTTGACATCCATTGCCTAGGTATTCCCATTTTCCATTGCCCAGTTCATTCCTATTGACCATTTTCCACTGCTTGGTTCGTGTCTATTTCCCATTTCCCATTTCATGGATTCTTCAATGTTTTCCTGTTAAACATTTCCAAAATCAAACACAACCATATTTCAACTCATTTGGAGAGGTGGAGTGATTGTTATTTTGGTGTTTCATGTTTAGAACGGTGGACTTGATATAGTACATTGACATAATGCTGCGGTTTAAGGGGGTTGTGGGTAATTGTCATATTTTCTCTTACCAGATTCATGATATTTCAATAGGGACGATGGTAAATTGTCACTATGAAAATCATTTTTTATACTTATATTTACTTATATTTTGGTTTCAATGTATGCATATAATTTTCATTGATTTGAGCTAGATCTAGCTGTTGGCATGAATAGTCTGTTGCTGGCTCGCTGATCCTGGGTTACTGGTGCTCGCTGGTCCTTAGTGTGGCATGGATGGGCTGCTGTTGGCTTGTTGGAATGGATGGACTACTGCTGGATCCTGGTGTGTCATGGATGGGTTGTTGATGGGTTTTTAGCATGGGTTGCTGCTGGCATGGATGAGCTACCACTGGCTTGCTGTTAGGGATGTAATGCTGCTTGACCTGGTGTGGCATGGATAGGATCTTGCTGGCTCAGTAGAATTGATGAGGTGTTTCTAGCTCGTTGGTCCTGGGTTGCCAGTTCTTGTTGGTCCTTGGTGTGGCATGGATGGGCTGCCCCCTGTAACGGGGGGTGTTTTTGGTTTGGTGGTGTGTGTGATGGATTTTGTATTGATTCAATTTCATTATTAATAATTAATTTTCCCCTAATTTTGAACAAATGTTGCATGGATGGGCTGCCACTTGGATTGGGGGGTGTTTTGGGTTGGTGGCTCGTGTGATGGATTTTGTATTGATTCAATTTCATTATTAATATAATTAATTTTCCCCTAATTTTGAACTTGTGTGAAAATAATTTCTCTTTAATAATTAAAACAAATTTATTATATATGATAGATTAATAAATATAATATGAAATTTTACTCGAAATAAAAATTTATCATTTAATTGATATTATATGTTGGTAATATTAATAACAACAGAAAAATTTGTTATTTGAACCTGTTACTAAAAAAATTGGCAACATATATATTATCTATTGGTAGTATTATAATTGTAACAGAATGATTTTATCTATTGCAAAAACATTTAGTGACAGAGTTTTTACCAACACTTTAGTGACAGAGAAATATATGTTGGTAAAATGTTTTACCAATAGAAAATGTACTTTTACCAACAGATATGCCTTTGTTAGAAAAAGTGAAATATTTTGTAGTGTTGTTTGATAGAAATTTCTATGTAGAATCTAGAATTTCAACTGGTTGTTCCTTATAAGAAAGATCATGCTCTATCGGTATGACCTCTGGGTTTAGTACATGTGAAGGGTCAGGTATTTACTTCCTCAGAATAGATTCATGGAACACATCATGTACATGAGATAATTTTTTAGAAAGTACCAAGCTATAAGCTACCACCCCAATATGATCAATAATTTCAAGGGGTTGGATATAGATATGTCTTAGTTTACCTTTCTTTAAAAACCTAATAACCTTCTTCCAAGGGGAGATTTATTGAAAAACATCAGCACAAAACTCAAATTCTAGATCATGATATCAATTATCAGCATAACGATTTTTTCCTGACTTTGAGGTACCCTGATATTCTACCGAATGGATCTAACATTCTCTACAATTTTTCCCCAATCACAGGTCCCAATAGATTTAATTATCCAACTTCATCCTAGAACATTTGAGATTTTCAGTTATTCCCATTGAGGGATTAGTATGGTGCCATATTAATGCTTGAGTCAAATCTATTGTTGTAAGAAAAATCAACTAGAGGAAGGTGTTGATCCAAACCACATTTGAAATATAACAGATAAGATCTCTGCATATCCTCTAGGGTTTCCACTGTTATTTTATACTGACCATTTGTTTAAGGATGATAAGTGGTACTGAAACTCAAATACATATCAAGTTCTTTCAAAATACCTTTCCAAGAATTAGAGGTAAACCTCAGATCCCGAGCCGATACAGTGGAATGCGGAACTCTATGCAACATTACCATTTCCTTAGTGTATATCCTGAAACGTTTATTCACAGATAATTATTCTCTAATAGGGAAGAAGTGTGATGATGATGTAAGGTGATTGACTACCACCCATATAACATTAAACACTTTAGAGATTTTGTAGAGTACAATAAACAAATACATAGTGATGTTATTTTATTTACATTATGTTATGGGTAATGGATGCAACATCCATTTAGGATTTTGTATTTAATCCTTAACTTTCTGAAATACAAAGTATTGATCTATAAATGCTATGATATCTCTCTTCATTCCATCCCACCAAAAGTATTCTTTCAAATCCATATACATCTTTATACTTCTAGGATGAATAGAGAATGAATAACTATGATCTTCCTCTAATATATCATTCTTAAACTATGGTACGTAAGGAACTCATACACCATTACTAAACCTTATTATTATATTTTGATCAAGTCAAAACTCTGGAAAATTTCAAACTTTATTTCGCAGCTCTACATCTTCCTTGTTTTCCTCGTTAATCTTCACCTGGATAGTGGGATGAACATTCATTTGAAAAAGATAATATTTTCCCCTTCCTTCAATATATCTATATCCATCCTTTTAAAATCATTAAATATTGGATCTTTTGTGGTACTTATCATGGAAAATCTAGCATGATCCTTTTGACTCAAAACATCAGCCACCTACTCACTTTCCCCGAGTGACAATGTATTAAGAAGTCATAATATTTTATCAATTCGTACCATATTCTCTGGAATATATTAATCTCATTTCGTGTGAATAAATATTTCATAATTTTATGATCAGTAAATATATCACACTTTTCTTCATAAAGATAATTCCTCCATATCTTTAATGCAAATATTATAGCTGCTAACTCAAAATCATTATTTGGGTAAATTTTCTCCTGATTCATCAACTACTATGAGGCATTAACGATAAATATATTATTCTAAATAAGAAAACAACCCAATACCTTATTATATACATTAAAATAGATTAAAAACCCTTATCCACTATAGGGTAATATAATAATAGGTGCGTTGACTAAACTTATCTTCAGTTATTTGAAATTTTCCTCACAATCACCTTCCAAGAGGAACTCGACAACCTTTCGACTTAACTTGGTCAGAGAAATAGATAGTCATGAGAAATTATCCCCAATATGTCAATAATATCCTGCTAAAGCAATAAATCTATGTAGCACAGTCACATTGGTTAGTCAATTCCAACATTCAACAGCCTCCATCTTTGATGGATATACTACCATACCATCTCTTTAGATTATGTGACCCAGGAATGAAACATTTTTCTTCAAAAGTTCACACTTTTATAACTTTTTCATATAGTTTCCCCTTACTTAGGGTCTTTATTACAATTATAAATTTATTTTAATGCCCTTACTTTCTATTTGAATACATTAAAATATCATATATATTGAAGACCACAAATTGATCAAGGTAATCTCTAAATATTATATTAATGAATATGATAATAATAGTAGATGAATTAGTATTACCAAAAGGCATTAATGTATATTCATAGTGTCAAAAACTTTTATAAAATTTTGTGTTGGGTATATCCTCCTTCTTGAACCTCAATTGATAAAATTCAAAATGATGGTCAATCTTGGAAAAGTATTATGCTGTTCATAGTTGATGAAACAAGTCATCAATACGAGGAATATGATAATAGTTCCTGGTCATGATCTTGTTCACCTACGATAACAAATTTAGAGTCTCATTGATCCATCTACATTTTATCACATAAAGAACTGGTGCACCCTAAGGTGACACACTTGGTAAAATAAATCCCTTTATCAAGGTTTTCTTGGAGTTTCTTCTTCAATTCCTGAAACCCAATCAAGGCCATTCTACAGAGAGTCTTTTTAAATCCGTTTGGAAACAATTATGAGTTCAATTTAAAAATCAACTAAACGTTTTAGTGGAAGGCCACGAAACACTTCAGGAAAGAAATACAAAAATATTTTAAACAATATTCATATCATCGATGTAGATTTTCTCCCCAACCATTTGAGTTAAGAATCCATTATGAATCGGAATTAGGACTCATACCTTGGCTGTAAATACCACAGGAAGTTCATTCTTATTATCACATTGATAGAGGATCATATGAGGGTTTTAAATATCAACCATAAAATTTATTTCCTTGGAAATTTTGGTGGTATTTATGAAAATGAATCAAATCTATACCTAAGATGGCCTAAAATTCGACCAAATGAAGTATGTAGATATTTTAAGGAAAAAAATTACCACAAACATCAACTAGAGAGAAATCATCGACTTAGGATACAACCATGGTACCATTAGATGTTTGCACTGCTAATTCCATATCAAATAATTTTGGTAGAATATTAACACCCTTAGAAAATTATTTAGATATGAAGGAGTGGGTTGACCTAGAATCAAATAAGACATTAAAAGTTCTAGAGTGGGTGGTTAGTATACATTTCACCATGTAGTTTTCAAACTCCTCATCAAAAATAGAAATTTCATGATATTTACCCTTTCCCCTAATATAAAGAGGTTTCTTACATCATTCTTCATCACCAGACCTAGGTTTTGAGCACTAGTTTACTTAATGCCTGTTATCCTCACACTTGCAGCACTTAAGTGTGGGAATTTCATTCTGTTCCATTCTTTATCCATTCTCACTGTTATTCTATATCTTCCCATCACATCAAAAATAAAATTCTAGATGGCCTTCCCTTCCACACTTAAAACATTTATTAGACCCCTTAATTCAATTTCCCCCATGCTTTTTCCCACATTTATAGCATAAAGGAAATGTCATACCCTTCTCTTACTGGTTTTTATATTTTCCTTGAACTCAATATTCATTTTCTTATCAAAACCACGGGATTGATACGTGGCTCCAACATCAATTTAAAACTTTATTCCACAACGCACAATATTTTCGTAGCTACTAAAGTTACTTATGGCAAACACCCTTATGATACTTGTCTTCAAGCCACATAAGAACCTATCAACTTTAATTTTGGGTTAGATGATAATTCATGAAGCGTACCTTATGAGTCTTTTGAAATTATCCTCATAGGTTCCAAAATACTTGTTATCCATTTTCTTGATTTCAAGGAACTCTTTATCTATCTTGGTATGAAGAATCCATATATAGTACTTATTGAAAAATAAGTTCTTGAACTTGTCCCAATCCCTGGATTCAATTTTTTCATTCTGCTTCATTTTCTTTATTAGGGTCCGCTAATGGTCTTCTTTTCCTTCTAACTGATAAATTTCCAAAATTACTTTTCATGCTCCGAACACTAGAGAACGGATAATATATTTTCGGTAGTGTTGATCCATTTTTAACAACAAGTGGATCAGAAGACCCACTGAAATAAGGTGTACATTGCCTCCTGAAAGACTTAAAAAATTTTGTTCCATATATTGATCATTTATAATTCCACCATGATTTATATGTCGAGAAATCTGTGAGAGCATAGAAATAATATTTTTCATTGTATCTCTCATAGAATTTGGTTTCTCATAGGGAAAATCATTGTATTTTCCCTTACAATTACCATTAACACAATTCCTTCAGGTAACAACCATTCACTTAAACCAAAAGCATAGAGTAAGAAATAATTATCATAATGAGGAACTGCATAATAATTAAGGTCACTTATATAATGTCTAAATCATCACACTTTCATTAATCTGTGACACCTTAGGTTTATCCTAGTTTTTTCATAACCAAATTCTATATAAATCATTCATTATAGATTATGAATAATTTGTTAATTCCCAAATGATATCCCCTAGGATTGTCAAAACACGTGTGAAACATGGACCATTGTCATGTGACACTTACACTAAGTTAGGCACAAAAATCCATGTAGGAGTTGTTACCCATAGGTATATCTATGCTAAATCCACATCCACTTATATTATCCAAACAAGGATGCATTTCTAGGAAACCACTCAATCTAACATTTTCCAAAATTTTGGGACAATTTTTTTATACTTTTCCTTATCCTTAGACATATCCTTTGACATGTCCTTAGGGTCATCACTAAGGTTGTCTCATCCTAGATTCCAAAGGTTAAGTAAAACTTTTCTCTATTACCAACTATAGAGGCACTATCTTTTCATACAGTAACATTACATTAAATTGGTAGAATACTTAAATAATTATACAAAAGGATTCAAGAAACCCATACTAGTCTAGTGTGTTTAGAAACATGGAAACATAAACATTGGTTCATACTCAATCTACATTATCTTCCACTAGGTTCTCATTGACTATAACCATTCTTATACACATAAAACATAATATATATCTTTATATCCATGAGAAAAGTAAATATAAAAAGGTGTTAGATCACATTCACAGTAAGGGTAAACAAGGGAGACATGTAAAGATAATCATGAGTGTAAGGGTATGAGAACACTATTCTGAAAATAAAATATAATACCTTTCATAAAAAAGATAACAAACAAAAATCCTGCCATAAATAATGTTAGTTTATAAGGATTTAATCATAAGAAAATAAATAACATAATCCATGATATCATAACATAGGATAAGAACAAGACCCTATATGATGTGGACATGGTTAAAGTGATCATTTGGGGCATGGTGTCACTGAGGGGTGATCTGCATGGTTTGGTTTCAATGACCAGAGATCAAGGTATATATAGAGTAACCTTGTAGATGGACCATTTGTAAATATGAGTTGTGCTATGACATGCGAGACTAGATTGTTTATAGGCTTGGACTTGATGAGCTAGATACCCGTTTGATGGGTCCTGGGCCCTATTGAAATATTATTTCAAAAGAAGATTTATTCATCGAAAATGGTAGATGGGTCCTAGGGCCTAGAATTTCCATGAGTGATATGAAATTGTAGGGAATTTCATGAGTGATATGGTATTCCTTTTTATGTATAGAGCTGGTTCATCCATCAATGATATGTTTTTCTTGAGCTATGTGTTGGAAAAAAATCCCTCATGGTGTTATTGGAGTAATTTTTTTTGAAGAGATTGTGTTTTTTTGAAAAAGAGGGTCCCTATGTTTAGTTTGTTAAAAATGGTGTTTTTATAGTTTTCTAACTTTATGGGAACAAAAACCAGAAAATGAAGATGTGGGTTTTGGAAAAATAGAAGGTGCACAAAATTGAGGTATGTTGTTTTTCGCGCACGAAGCGTTTTTGAATTAGAACTCAAAAAATTGGAAACGTCATAAGCCACATGAAAAAATTGGATTGTCCATGTAAAAGAAAGTTACATGCGAAATAGCGAAGTGAAGTTTTTCATTCAAGTGGTCTTTCGAGATTAGAAGCTCAAAAATTGGGAAAGGCATGAGGTGCATATAATATTGGATTAGTGCGCAAAATATGATGTTTCCCAAAAGATGTTTTTTCATGCTCGAAGAGTATTTCAAGCTCAAGGAGGGATTTTACACCTTGGGGACCAGTTTTCCTATAAATATGAGGTGACACCCCTCATTCTAGAGAGCTCAATACTTATAGAGTACCTGAGAAATAGTGATTTAAATTTAAATAGGCAAGGGAGTAGTGCGTAAACGTCAAGTATGTGTGTAAAATCAGGTGGTTTCATGTAAATCTAAGGATTAATGTTAAATATGTGGTTGCAAATAAATCTAAGGCTACACGTAAATGAGGTGGTTGCATGTAAAGCAAAGGCTGCACGTAAAAGAAGGCTGTTGCGCGTAAAATGATCAGGTTGTACATAAAAGAGGTTGTTGCACAAAAATTGGAATTTGGGATAGCGTGAAATAGTTATTATTTTTCACAAAATCAGGGAATTTCACAAAATAAAATGTAGAGTCTATGCATAACAATTGGGGTTACCAGTACACTCGGTGAAAATATGTATTCATCTGTGAATAAAAGTTGACTTCAACAGAGCATTTATTAATAGTTAAGGATAAAAAATTCATTAGATATAATGAAGAGACCTAATGGTGTATTAAATTTGAGTAGATCCTCTAAAGAAGCAGTGATCACCCTTCAGTTGAGAGAGAAGTGATATTTCAAATTTCAATTGGTTGTGAACCATGAGGGACAACGAGCTCACTCCAAAATTTATAAACAACATTCTGCTTTTAGTGGATTTGGTACATCAGCACATCACTAGTGTATGATCCTTGGACGTAGCCCAGTGAAAGTGATCCATGTAAATTTTCCATGTCCTATTCATGCTCATGGTTTTTTATACTCTTTAACTAGAAGGAGAGAGAAGAGATATTTTCTTTACAATGAAACAAGATCACATGTGATAGAAGTTTTAATATGTCATACCCTGATTTACCCCCCAATTTGGGTATCTGACCCAGTGAACCTAATAATTGGTATCAGAGAAAAAGGTTTATATTAGTGTTTCTCAATTTATGATGGTAACCAATCCTAAAGGAATTCTGATCTTCAATGAGAATAATTTTTAGCTATGGAAGAATCAGATGCGACACTACTTCCGATCTTTGGGAGTGGACGTGTTTATAGCATGAATGCACGGTATCTCAGTTAACATCAATAGTGGTGATTTATCAGAGGATGAGCGGAGAGAATTGGATGCTGATTCCAAGGTAATCAACACTTTATGGGTAGCCCTATCCAATGATATATATATGAAGTTGACTTCATGTAAAACATCACATTCTATGTGGGAAAATCTATTGAACATTTATAAAGGAGATACAAAGGCTAGAGAGGAAAAGTTGTAAGTGTTGGGGAATAAGTATGAAGATCTGAGAATGAATCTAAATGAGTTTTTTGATGAATTATTTGATAGGCCGAATGTTGTAATAGAGGAAATTTAATGTCTTGGTGAAGTCATTGAAGGAATAAAAATTGTGAAGAGTAACCTGAGAAAACTTCCACCTCACTTCAATTCGAAGGATTCCGTATTGAAAGACAAAGACCCAAAAGAGATAACACTAGATAACTTTCATAGTACCCCTGTTGTATATGAAATGTGAAATGATGTGGTGGAAAAGTGGAAATCCAAATAGGTGGAATTCAAGGTAATAAAGAATCTCACCATTGAATATTCTCATGAAGAAGAAGAGACGGATGAGGTCATGCCATTCCTTTATTCAAATCAGCAAAGAGGAAAAGTAATGTTTAAATGGAAACTTCACTAGTGTGATTTTGATGCTGAAATATTGGAAATCTAGTAGAAAGGTGCCCCAAAAATTTCCAAGAATAAGAAGTTGATGAGGATGAAGTTGAAATTCCCAAGAAGAATTCTTCAGCCTATCTGAAAGGAAATAAACAGTTCAGGAAAAATTTATTCAATAAAAATAATCTTAATTCACAATAATTAAATAGTTCATATGAGTCTAAGGTTGAAGAGGTCAAAGATATTGAAAACTAAAAAGATTGTGGGAAAATTCTATGGTGGCTGTTGTCAGTAGTTCTCAAGAAAATAAATAATCTAACACTGACGACGTATAAGAAGTTGAAGGAAGAATTAACATGAAAGTTGAGTTAGAATACTCTCTTGAATAAATATATATTTGGATAGCTAAAATAAATAAATCCAAAAAAGTGGTCCATGATTCCAAACTTTACATGTAACAGTAAGAAGAAGAAAATTCTATGCTAATGGAAGAAACTAAGAAACACAAGTCATCAGCACTAGAGAACTCAAAATCGGTCAGTGAGTACAAACTCAGGGTTTAGGAATAGAAGAAGGATATCAATGGTTTGAATAATGAAACAAAAGATCAAAAGAAATGCATCAATGAATTAGAATAAGAAGTTTTCGGTCTACAGAAAAAGTTTAAGGATCAATAAAAACTCTAGACTCCTTTAGTGACTTCAGTAGAGTATATGACTCATAAGATGTAAAAACTAGTAGTGGAGAAAAGAGGTCTAGAAGAAAAGAAGTAATAGTCATGTTTAAATGATAATGATGGTATAGGGATTGATAAAAAATAGAAAGTAGTAATGATTGAAGTCAGACTAAAAGCACCTGATCTAAGAGTGAAGGTTTATTTGGATACAAAGTAGAGTCAAAAGATTCAATGATCCCATGGAACAATGTGTAGTACAAAGTGACACACTCTACATTAGGTGTTATTTCTAGGGAAAGATGGGACCCTCAAAAGAATGTCTGTTCCATATCAAGAATATAGTGAAGCAAACAAGAATATTAGTGACAACCTAAATAGAGAATGGTACACTAGACCATCATTTGATGGACACTGTTTTATGTGTAGAGGATTTGGGAACATGGCTAGATATTTTACACCAACTATGCAGAGAAATGTGTGCCAAAGAAGAACACAAGTGGTCACATGAAGTAAATCAAAGAATCAACAAGTGAGCTGAAAATCCAAAATTGATTTATAGATTTCAGGATGAAGTTAATCCATAATACTCTATGTAAGATCAGAAGTCTCAATATATTCTGAGTGTGAATACAAAAACTGGACCAAGAAGAAGAGAGATGAGAAGGCAGTGGTTGCTGAAATTGACCTTAAACCATCTGACCGTTTGATTATATGGATCTTTACTACTTGTTTCACATATCACATGATAGGAAATAGGGATCTGGTTATAGACATAAAATATAAAAAAGAAGTATTTTTCATTTTTTGGAATTATAATGGCCTAAAGATAATTGACTTGGGAAAGGCCAGGTTTGGGAAAAAAGAAATAAGACGTACTGATGTCTTAGTAGTTAAAGGTCTCATTCACAATTTGCTCAGCGTCAGTCAATTGTGTGACTAAAAGAATTCAATATAGTTTGTGGATAATATGTGTAAAATCCAAGGAATATATGGTGTAGTGATTCTATAGGGAAAAAGGACAAATGGAAATATATACCTTTTAAGTGGTGATGATAATGTGTGCTTCCTATCCCGGGAGAAAGAGAACAAGTTATGGAATAAATGACTTGGTAATCTATGTCAACCTTCCATGGAAGATCTGGTAAGGTGTGATACAACTAGAGACCTCCCAATCTATCACGTGATCATACTCATACACGCGATGCAAGTCAACAAGGTAATCTCATCAGAATGACATACAAGGAAAAAGAAAAGAAGTTGACAAGAGTTCTTGAATTGGTGAATGGTGATGTTTGTGGACCTATCACACCAAGAGACATTAACATAAAGAGGTATTAAGTTCTTGTCACTGATGACTACAGAAGGATGGCATGGGTATTTGTCATTTCCTATAAGTTTGATGTGTTCAGTTTCCTAAAGTAGTATTGAAGGGAGTGTAAAGGACTCTTGGACAATGTTTTTTTATGTTTTTTTCTGATAATGGTATGAAATTCAAAAAATGTCAGGTGGAAAACTATATTAAGAAACACGGGATAAGACATCAAGTTTCTTCAGTGATAACTCCCCAACAGAATGGAGTGGTTTAAAGGAGAAATCGTATCATCGACAACATGACCCAAAAAATGTTTATTGAAAAAATACTTACCAGTATTTTTTGAAGGAAACAGTTTTGATATCGGTCTACATTTATAATAGAGATCTATTGTGTCCAAAGGAAGAAGAGACTCTGTATGAGATGTGGTACGGAAATAATCCAATAATTAAATACTTTCATATCTTTAGAATTAAGTTATTTATTCTCAACAAAGAAAATCCTAGAAAATTCAAGTCGTGTGGATATTAAGAGATATTCCTTGGCTACTCAAGAAAAAGATAAGTGTACAAATACATTAATACAAACCTGATAAAAGTAGTTAAAATTAATGATGTCACAGTTGTGGAAACTGTAGAGAAAACTCAATCGCGCTGTGAACAATTTCCCGATAAAAGTGATGAGGAGGAAAGCAACACATGGGGAGAAGAAGTAGTAGATGCTTATTTAAAAGAATAAAATAATGATGAAAAATAGAAGGTAAAGTCTATATCCATGAAGAATCCAAATATTCGAGCTAAAATTGATTAAAAAAACATAATTGGTGATCCGAACGTTCCTATTCAGACAAGAAAAATGAATTCTCTATAGTATACATCTTTTCTATATTAGGTTGAACCTAAATGTTTTTTGATTCAACTAAATCTGAAAACATGATTCAAATGATGAATGAAGAGCTAGACTAGATTGAGAAGAATCATAAATGGAAGTTTGTTTCAAGACTAAATAAATAATAATGTAATCGGGAAAAAATGGGTCTTTTTCAACAAGATAAATTAATATGGCATAGCGATTCGAAACAAAGCACGAATGGTGTAAAAAGGCTACTCCCAGATAGGGGGTATTTATTTCGATGAAATGGTTTTACCTTTGAAAAGGATGGAGACCATAAGTATATTCTTAGGAATTGTAGTGCAATAGAAGTTTAAAGTGGTCCAGATGGATGTAAAGTTTTCATTTCTAAATGGGGTTCTAGAAGAAGTTTACGTCGAGAATCCAAATGGTTTTATAATTCATGAAGATGAGAACAATGTTTGTCGGCTCAAAAAAGCTTTGTATGGGTTAATGCAAACACCAAGAGCTTGGTATTCCATGCTAGATCAGTTTTTTAAGAAGCATGATTTCTAGCACAGTAGAGTTAATTACAATTTATATGTGAACAATGATAGTAATCAAAGGATGATTGTTCTGGTATATGTTGATGATATAATCTTTGGAGGATCAGGTAAAGCACAATGTAGATTGTTTTTAGAATTCAGGAAAAATGAGTTCAAAATGTATATAATTGGTGAGCTGACATTTTTCCTTGGTTAAAAGTTGACACAAGGTAGGAAAATAACATTAATTTCCCAAAATTTTTTTTCCAAAGAGGTTATGAAGAGACTTGGAATAGAAAATTCCATGGAGATGAAGACTCTAGTCGCTACATGGATGGAAATATAAAAGGATGATGAAATCAAGATGATTAATATCATAAAATACAGAAAAATCATTAGAATTCTACTGTATATGACAATGACATGGCCTGACATTATATTCGCCACTTGAAAATCAGTGAGATATCAGAATAATCCCAAGGAAACACACATGATTTCAGTAACAATAATACTTAAGTATATCAAAGGAATAACGGATTTTAGATTAGTATATCATGAAAAATATCAGTTAGAGTTTTTTGGATATAATGATGTAGATTTGGCCATATCAATAGATGATCAAAAATCATTTTCAGGAGGTGAATTTTATCTTGGTGGTTTGTGTATTTCTAGGATGATAAATAAATAATACTGTATTTTATTGAGCACCATAGAAGATGAATATATTTCATCCATGCAAGAAAGCACACAATTTTTATGGATGAAGCATCAACTTGAAGGCATGGGAATGGTAGTGCAGTCTCTGATCGGAATTCAGTGTGTTAACTAAAGTTATATCAACCATAGAAAAAATTCCTTCCATCATTGGAGGGCCAAGGAAATTGAAATAAAATATCATTTTATCAAGGAGAATGTGGAGTAAGGACTTATGATGTTTTTTATATACCTACATAGCTAGAGGTTGTAGATATTCTGATGAAGGCCTTACCCAATGAAGCATTTTTTTGGAATCGACTGGCTCTGGGAGTCCCTTCGACTCTCTATACATGAAAAAGAATAGTTTTGTAATTCCCCTCTCTCTAAGGTATGGTGTGTTTTCTATAGTATACTGATATATATTCTTTACTTTGTTGAAGACCACAAAGGAACGACCTTTGGGTTTGTTGACAAAGGGGGAAAAAGAGTGGCTCCTAAAGGGGAAGAAATTGTGGCTAAAGAGGTAGAAAATGTCTTTTTCAAGACACATTGGGTAACTGAGATGTGGAGTAACGAGATATGAGGAGGAGTAAGATAGGGGGAAACTGATCGGAGGAGTAGAAATGTGATGGGTATTCCCCGGTGTTGGAGAAATTTTCATTAAATCTGAAGATTCTAGTTCTGATCAATCAAAGAATAAATATCACGATTATTGAGGATCATGATAAAAGTAGAATATTGTTATTTGAATGGTATCAGATAGTTTCCAATAATTAGTGTCAGAAATGAAGTGATTCATTGGTGAAATTTTGATTTACTCCTATTTCTCAAGCAATGTATTACTCATGTGGGCTTCCAGTATGTGTTGAGTGAATCCTTGATCACTATCAAAATCTCAAGAGGTGAATGGTGGTTGAATATGGATAAATCTTTAACAGGGTATCACTTTATGGAAGTGTTTTCAACAAACCCAAAGAGGGATATTATTGGGAAAACATCTATCAAGGAATCATTGAATTATTTTTTAGGAGATTGTGTTTATTAACAAAGTTGGTCTCTATCTTTAGTTTATTGAAAAAGATGTTTTTCATAATTTTCCAAATTTATGGGCTTGAAAACCAAAAAATGGAGACTTGGGTTTTTTGAAAATAGGAGGTGCATGAAATTGAGGTATGGTGTTTTTCACACATGATGCTTTTTTAAATCAAAAATCCAAAAATCAAAAAAGGCATGAGTTACGTGGAAAAATTCAATTTTGTGTCAAAAAGAAAGTGGTGCAAGAAATAGTGAAGTGAATTTTTTCATGCAAGAGGGGTTTCAAGATCCAAAGCTCGAAAATTGGAAAATTCTTGAGGTACACGTAACATTGGTTCAGTTCTCCAAATATGGTGTGTTTCAGAAAATATGTTTTTCAAGCTCAAAAAGGATTGTATGCTCAATGAAGGATTTTACGTGTAGAGGTAAAATTTTCTTATTAGTATGAGTTGATCCCTCTCATTCTAGAGTGTTCAGTACTTATAGATTATTTGAGATTTGGTGTGTGAAATTAAAATATGAAAGGGAGTTGCATGTAAACATAAAGTTTGCACGTAAAATCAGGTGGTTTCACGTAAATCTAAGGTTTCACATTAAAGAGGTTATTGTGCATAAATCAAAGGCTGCATGTAAAAGAAGATTTTTGTTTGTAAGATGATTAGGTTGTATGTAAAAAAGGTTATTGCATGAATAATGGACTTTGTGATTGTCCGCAAAGGAAATTATTTTGTGAAAAAGAATTTAAATTCATGCAAGGTAGTGTAGAGGCTACACATAAAAATTGGGGTTTCCCAGTACACCCAGTGCAATGAGGTATTCATCTGTGAATTAATGTTGGACTTCAACAGAGCGTCTATCAATAGTTAAGGATGCACAAATGATTAAATATAATGAAGATAACTATATCTATATAAATGGTGAGTGGATCTTTTAAAAAAGTAGTGGGGAGATATTAGTTGATTGAGCAATGGGCTTCAAATTGTAATTGGTTTTGAACCAGGAGGCACAGTTAGTCCACTCCAAACTTTATAAACAGTGGTGTGATTTTTTGTGGATTTTTTAAATCAGCACATCGCTAGTGTGTGCTCCTTGGACGTGGCCTAATGAGGGTGAACCAAGTAAAATTTATGTTTCATGTACATGCTTCAAGTTTTGTTTATACTATGAAATGGGAAGGATAGAGAATAGAGTTTTCTTTACAACAAAACAAGATCTCAAGGGGTTGATGTTTTGATCTGTCATACCTTAATTTACCCCCCCTCAGTGTATCTGACCTAGTGGACCAAAATCTGTATTGGTCAACCATGAGTGAGATGGTCATTTCCGGATGAGTTTGGGCCATCCATTAGGAAAATTGTTAATTTGAGGATGATGTTCATCTATGATTGATATTTTTGGAATGAAAGTACAAATGGTCGACTACCATGAGTGAAATGGGGTAGAGGCATGATGTGATATATGGTCGGATGACAAAATTCCATGAGTGAAATGGACCACTGTAGGTGATTTTGTATGAGTCTGGATAATGGGAACTCTATGAGTGATATGTGGTCTATTTTGGAATGGGATGTAGATTATGGATGGATTATTCCAAGAGTGATAAGGTAATGATAAAACATTTTATGTGTAACCTTCTTAGAAAGAGGTGTTGGCTTGGATTCTTAGTACGAGACCTTAGTCCTTGGGAGTAGTGATCAAGACATAGATAGAACCATACCCTACGTATTCAAGTATGGGACTACACATGTAGTATGAAATAGTAAAAGGATTTTATTAGGTTACTAATGTAGATATGGTTAGGCATTATGGTGTCTTGATTATCAGACAATGTTTTGAAGGGAATGTGTTCGGTTTAAGGTTTCTTGGTGGTCTGATTAACACACCACTACACAAAGAGCATGTTTATTTATTTAATTTCATTAATTAATGAATAAAAACACATATGAAAACATATATGAGGTTTTATTTGTGATTCCCTACTGAGTTATATGCACACACCCTACACATGATCTCTTATCTATGTACATACATTTTTTCTATATTTTGGTTTTTCCCAGGACAAAAAATGGATCTTGTTGGAGTAAATCAAGGGAGTTTAGAGATAGGGTGTGTGAGTATCAGGGGTGGAAATAGATCTTGGGTGTGTGTGATTTATTTTTGGTTTATTTTTATATAGGATTGACCCAATGGGTGATTAGTTTTATTTTTTGAATTACTACATCATTTATAATACGAGATGTGTTTATTTATTATATATATTCTAATGTGGATGTTATTGATTTATTTATTTTTAATTATCACTATTATATAGATGTAATAGTCTCCCAAATGTGTGTTTTTGGACCTTTCCTATTGTCTGTAGCCTTTGGTATACATGGAGTGTGCTTGAGGCCATATGGTGACCTTTTCCCGTGAACTATCGAGTGGCCCAGAGTTGGGGTGTTACAATGGATGCTTATTTTGATTAATTTTCATATAAATTTAATTGATAGAGGTTGGTATATCCATAGTGGGATGATATACATAGGGATTGAGGGTTCCATATATGAAAGGTGATTGGAAACATTTTCTTATTTTTTTCATTCTTGATCAAAGAATGATTGAAGATCCACATTAAGGAATATGATTCATGACTTCTCTTTATTTTTGAAAGTATTTTATTAACCTAACTTATCTTCATTAAGTATTGACGGAATAAAAAAATGAAGATAATAATATGAAAATATAAAGAATAATAAAATATGGAATGTGAATAAATGTTCAAATGTGGTTTATATTATGAATAGATGCCTCTTGATATTTTATAGATATTGTGAAATTGATAATTGTAATTATTTATATTTAATAGAATGGTTGATATGATTGAAGTTGAATAAACAATACAAAGTCACCATGATAAAGTAAATTATTAAATATGTATTAGAATTTAATTACTATTATTCATTTCAAGCTGTTGGACATGTATATGTTTCTTGATCTTGTTTATAGTAGTTTTCTGTATTTTTAGCTACAAAATATTAGGTCTATTTTTATTGAAGGGTACTCATAATTAACTAGTTAATTTATGATAATAATTAATAATGTTTTTTCCAAAATAAAATTGTTTAGGGATCTTATTAAAATAATTTTTTTATTACAAGCATATATTCTTGGGTTTTGTATCCTTGTTTACCCCCTTGATATTATAATACTAAAAATTCAATTGTTGTTATATGTATGCTTTGATATATTGTAAAACCATTGTTTTAATTTATTATGGATCCTTTATGGGAGGGATATTTGTGGTAAGACAGATGACATATGTTATGACCTAGGATTTCTTGTTTTAAAATCATTAATATGAGGATGATGTTGGGATAAATTGTGTATATTGAGAGCTAGGATTTCCCATTGAAGAATTTACGTGCTGGTTTATTTATATTTTTGTTGGTTCTAATTGAGAGCTTAGATTTCACGTTTTCCTTGATGTTTTATTTTTATGGATGGTTTACTTTATATTTTTTTGGGAGTTATAATTGAATTATAAAATGTTATTATATAGCATGAATCTTATTTTTTGTATTTTAGGTTGAGTCCAAGAATTAATATATTGTTGAATGATAATGCATTGTAAATAAATTATTGGGTTTGGGAGTTGATGATGGTGGAAATGAAATGTTAATTTTGAACCATATGATAAGGATTAATGCTCTAATGGAAATTTATGGAAATATATAAATATAAATAAGAATTATAAAAGTGTTGGATTGTGATGAAATTGATTGATGAAATAGGAGCATGTAATATGGATTAGTAAACCACTGGAAATTTATATTTTATAAAATAAAATTGTAAAATATGTTGAAATGTGATCCCTGTGTAATTCTATAAAATCTAGTTTCCCAGACCATAAAAGTTATAACTATGTATAATGATGGATGATAACTATAGTTGAGTCTAAGGGTATATATTTTCCCTTTTTTGTTGTATGGTAAACTATTCATGAAATTTTATAATTTCATATACTCCACCACTTGAGTATAGTGGATAACCAATGCCAAAATGTTGTGGGTTATAGGTGTCATCACAAAAATCTATGTTGGTCCGTGAGTGAATGTATGACTACTCCATCTTCCTCAATATACCTTTAAAAATAACATGTTTTGTAGGTGTCTCATTGATCTAGTTTCTTAAGGTATATGGTATTTGTTTAGATAGTCTTTTATGGATCTTAACATTACCATAAATATGTGTACATGAAGTACTATCTTAATGTTATTAAAAATACATGTATTTTTGGGTATAGAGAATTCATTTACTATAGGTTTACTTGAAAGGTATATGATGGATTAATGAATAATTCATGATACATAGGCTGTAATGTATTTAAAATAGGTTATATAGTTTTGATATGTGATGGGGATACATGTTCATGGGGTGTAGAATGATACATGACTATGATATGGTTTCCTAGTGAGTAGGATAATTTATTTAAATTATTTTAGCACATGTTTTTTTTGGGGTGTGAGAGCTATAAATGAGTGGGAATGAAAATACAGGGTACCTTATGTATATGATTTTTATATAGAATTTCCTACTTCTTGGTGTGTTTTGGTGAGAAAGCCTTCGTGATAATGAGATATAGTTTTACCTTTTTGAGTAACAATTTGGTTTCATTTTTTATTAATTGAGCTTTAGTTTGTTTCGTTCACATTTAGATGAGATGTTTTGTAAATATACTACTAAATATACCTATATTCACACTATATATATAAGATTTTTTTTGACAAAAGACGAATTCATTGATAATGAAGATCAGCAGAAGTACAAGTACGTAACCATGATGGGAAGTGATCAAGCTAGAGAAGAACGTCGTAAGGAGGGCCAATGGATGCCAACTGGTGAGCGGCCTCGTTTCCTTCCCTTTTGATGAATGTAAAAATGCAGGATGTGAAGCTTGAATGGAGAGAGTGAATAATCCAAGTGATGGATCCAAAAGATTGTAGACCACGATCTTTGAGATTGATCGCATTGATGATGGTGAGACTATTTGATTCGATGTGAATTGAGTCACATCCACGGTCTTTCGCAAAATTTAGCCCAGCGAGAATGGCAGTGGCCTCCGCAACTGAGGGCTCCCAAAGTGCGTGGTGTGATTCGTGTTTGGCTGAAATAATATGTCCATGGTTGTCCCTGGCCAGCATACCATGTCCAACAGGTCCATCCTTTGGGAGAGAGGCATCCACAATAATCTTAATTGTCCCTCCCAGTGGAGGGAACCAATGTAGAGAGTGAGGAGGGGGATAAAAAAATATTTGCTGCTCAGTGTGGTGCTGCCAACCCGCAATCCAAGATGATGCCCGATCAACCCAAAATCTGGGGGGCCTAAGAAAAAGATTGAAAATGGCTTCATTACGCCGGTCCCAGATAATCCAGACCAAAATTCATAGAGATCCAGCTTTAGCCAGTGAAAAGGAGGGACATCATCTCATCAAAAGAGAGGTAAGGTCCGAGGCAGCGTCCAGGTAAAAATCCATAGAAGATCCCCAGCAATTCCAAACCTCCTGAGCCCTTGGGCATTGGATGAGAGCATGAAGCAGGGTTTCTGGAACAGATTGGCAGAAGGGGAAAGAATTGTCGTTTGAAAAGTGTCGGAAGGCAATGAGGCTCTTGGTAGGGAGGATACCAGTGCACACCAGTCACCAAAAATAACGGATTTTAGGGGGAACATTGAGCTTCCAGATTGATTTCCAGGGCCTCGCATACCCTTCAGTTGTCCGATTACCGAGAGCGAGCCGGTAACCGGATTTCACCATATAAGCTCCCGAGATGTCATTGGTCCAGAAGAGATGGTCTGGGCCTGCATCTGGAACACATGGGATACTCAGTATAATCCTTCTGTCCCTCTCATTTAACCAAGAGAAGAGTTTTTACAACTACCACCCCACCCCCTGGTCAGCAAAAAGGCATCGGACCGTGGCGTTCTCAGAGCCTAGATGGATAGGTGATGATGCCCTCACGCCTGCCAAATCATTAAGCCAGGGATCATTCCAAATGTTAACCGTTGATCCATTCCCAATACTCCAACCTAGTCCTTTATTCAGAAGATTACAGGCACCCCAAATGCTTCTCCAGATAATGTTGGGCTGATGGACAAGATGGGAGTTCAGGAACTCCTTGTGTGGGAAATATTTTGCTCAGAGAACTCGTGCACAGAGAGATTATGGATGATTAATAAGGCACCATCCTTGTTTATCCAGCAGTGCATCATTGAAAAGAGGAAGGTCACGGAAGCCCATTCCGTCCTTGGATTTGGGTTGGCAAAGTGTAGACCAGGCGATCTAGTGGATTTTATTTCTTCCATCATTTCGACCCCACCAGAATTTTGCAATGCTGGAGCGGATCTGGGTAATAACAGCAGCAGGAAGCTTAAAGATAGACATAAAATAGCTGGGAATAGATTGAAGAGCTTCCTTAATGAGAGTTTCCTTTCCATCTTTGGAGATTTTTTTGGGAGACCAGCCTTGGATTTTTTCTCTATTCGATCCACAATAGCTGTAAAAATTTCTTTCTTGGACCGACCAACAACCGTTGGGAGCCCAAGATACTTCTGATCCTTTTCAACCATAGGGATGCCTAATGTGGAGCAGAGCTCTTCTCTTTTGGGTTAAGGGACTCCAGAGCTGAATGAAACTTCTGACTTACCCTGGTTGATCGTTTTTCCTGAAGCCCACTCATACTGTTGAATCACCTGGCAGATGGCAATGCACTCGTTGTGGGTAGCTCTATAGAAGAGAATGAAATCATCGGCGAAGAATAAGTGGGAAACCGATGGACCAGTGCGGAAAAATTTCGCCCCATGAATTCTATGAGAGGAGGCTTCCCTGTAAAGGAGGTTAGAGAAAACATCAGCCACCAGAATAAAAAGGTAGGGTGATAGGGGGTCTCCCTGGCGCAGGCCACAGGATGGGGAGAAGCCTCGAGTGAGCACCCCATTGACATTAATACGGAAGGACACAGACGAGACGCAATGCATGATCATGTCAATCCATTTGGATAAGAATCCCATTTTAAGCATCATGAATCTGAGGAAGTTCCACTCCACTTTATCATAGGCCTTAGCCATATCCAATTTCCAAGCCATGATACTTGTCTTCTCTTGTGAACGTGTTTTCATGGAGTCAAAAACTTCATGGGCAACAATGGCATCATCAGTGATTAAAATCTTTGCCACAAAAGAACTTTGGTTCTCTGAGATTATTCCAGGTTACCACGGATGTAGCTGATTAGCAAGGATCTTTGAGAAGATCTTGTATGAGACATTGCACAGACTGATAGGCCGAAAGTCTGAGACCACTAGCGGTTTTTTCATCTTGGGGATGAGGGTAAGGAATGTTTCATTAATATCAGACATGTCCGTTTTCCCCGCGCAAATATTCTTCATCAAATTGAAGATGTATGGGCCAATAATGTGCCAGTACTACTTGAATAAGATGGCATGGAAACTGTCTGGACCCGGGGCCTTAATAGGGTGGATATGTTTCAAGGCCTAGAGGGTCTCATCGTCCGTCACATCTTTGGAGAGCTGTCTATTAATCTCATCAGAAATCACAAGTGTTATGCAATCCTCAACTTCAGAAGAAATGTTGGAGTGTCCTGTAGATAAGAGCACCTGAAAGTATCTCAAGAACACATCTTGGATTCCTGCTGCATCAGACACTTTACTCCCGTCTGGGTTCAAGATACACGAGATAACGTTTTTCCGACGTCTAGCTGAATCTTTCTGGTGGAAGTACTTGGTATTAGCGTCCCCTTCGGCAATATGGGTATCACGTGCTCGCATAGTCCAGAAGCCTTCAATGATGCACATGGCAGCGTCCAGTTCTCGTTGGGTTTCGTTGATTTTGGAGAGTGTGCTGCTGGTTGGGGGTTTGCTGAGCAGAGAGGACAATTTCTTTTCAAGAAAATTGCAATGTCGATCAGGTTGATGGAATTTGGAGGAACTCCATGTCTTCAGATAAGACTCCACTTGATGAAGGTTGGTTCTAAAGTCAGATTTTCCTCTCTTCTAGCCTGATCGGATAACCTCTTCGCATTCGCGATCTTTTGACCATAATCTTTGAAACCTGAAGGGTTTCCTGATTTTATTAGTGCGCTCATCATGGGTGCAGTTAATGACAATCAGGCAGTGGTCCGAGCAGTTGAGCGTGAGGTGTCCAATGTGGTACATTTTGAAAAGGTTCATCCAATCCATTCAGCTAAGGAATCTATCAAGACATTCAGAGATACGATTCTCATCTAAATTTCCTCGGAACCACGTGAACGGATTGCCCATGTAACCCAGATCCACCAGATCCCCCCTAAGAACCGGTTCTTTAAAATCTGACATTGATGTGGAGGATCGCATAGCTCCACCTCTTTTCTCCTTAAAAAACAAGATCTCGTTGAAATCCCCTCCAAACAGAATAGGGCTTGGCAGGTCATGACGGAGCTTACGAAGAAGGTCCCACGATTTCCACTTTTCAATCTGGGAAGACCAACCATAAAACCCCACAAAAGTCCGGGGGGGGGGGGGGTTGTGGGAATCATGAATGGCTACAGCCACGTGACGCGGGGAGAAGGATAGGATCCTGAAATCAACATTTTCCTTCCAAAGGAGACATAATCCCCCTGATCGACCCTTTCGGGGGACCGAGAGACATCCCTTGAAACCAAATTTCTGAGCAAGACTTGTGGTGTCCTCGTTTTCCAATATGGTTTTGGACAGGAAAACCATATCAGGGCATCTTTGAGCGTAGTAGCGCTGAAGCATACGAACCGTTCGTGGGTTGCCAAGCCCACGACAGTTCTAGCATAACACAATCATAGCTCTAGGCAGGGCTGGGCCGTACCCGCCTCCGCCTTTGATTCATCTGGGGTCGTTATAGTACGTGTTGCTTTCCCCCTTTTGGGGGAATTTACAACCGAATTACTAGACTCGATTCTTCGTTTCAGTTCCCCTGGATTTAGATTAACCAAAAATCCACCTCTATCAACATCGTGTGCCCTTTTCCACGTTTGACGAGTAACAGGGCCTGAAGATGTGATTTCTGTCATCCCAAAATCAGTTTGAAGAAGGACACTTTTCATTACCATATCTGATGTCTGCTCAACATCAGGCGGTTCGGAGGACACATATCTCTGCTTCGGGCTTTTCTCTGGTAGTTCTCTTGGTTTAGGTAACGACTCTATTGTAGAGAAGATCATGGTTTCCGGTGGTGTGGAGTCAATGACCGAGATGGTGTAACCCTGAATCGAGCGACTTTCCTGTCGGATCCCATCGTTGCATTTGGAGATAATATCTTGGGAGGCATTTCCATCATCCTTAAGATCAGCTGGGCACTCTTTAGGGAAATCTGTTGGTCCCAGCATTACGATCGTAGGTTTTTCAGATTCCAGCTACCTAAGGTGGGCTGTCGTGAGGCGGTCATGATCCTTTTGTCTCTCCGCCTCAGGGATGTAGGCCTCTATTAATGCTTTGGCCCGGATCCACGAACCGTATTGCAAAATAATATTTCCTGCTTTATTATCTTTCTTTGAATCTCACGCTTTCTCAAGGTGGCTGATGCGTCCGCAATAGTAGCAGAAAATTGGGAGTTTCTCAAATTCGAACGCGATCCAGATGTTGGAGTCATCAATTTTAAAGAACATGCCTCTCATCAGGGGCTCTGACACATCGACTTCAGCTTTTTTCCGAACTAGGGGGCCCCATTGAATTGGGTCCGAGCAGTCCCACTCTAAGAAGTGACCAATGCGGTCTCCAATTTCTTTCATCACACGTGTTGTTCTCCCATGGAATGGTATACCTTTAATTCGTATCCAGAAGGGGGATCAGGTAAGTTTATACTTCTGGATCTCGTCTCCCCCGTTAAATTCTTCCATCAGGATGAGCTGATTATCAAACGACTAGGGTCTTCCTTTGAGGACTTTGTATTTATCTTTCTCATTGAAGAACTCAAAGACTAGGAGTTTGTTCTCAACTTCCCGAATGGCCACTCCAGCTTCCCGTTTCCATAGGTTTTGCAGGGTGTTCCTGAGGGCCTTTTGGTTGATCGACAACTTGGACACAAATCTTCCGATAACCAGCAGTGCTAAACGTTTATTCAAAATCGTATCTTCATTTCTCTGGGTTGGAATTGGCTCTTTTTCTTTATCCATCATGGAAAGGTTCTTCTATTGGTTCACCAAGTCTGCCTCCATGGTGTGAGCCACAAAATCTCCAACGATTTGGCGCCCATACAGTCCCCGCAGTTCTAACTTGAGTCAAGGCCTGGTCCACTCAGAATGTTAATGACTTGGATGCCCCAGTGTGACCTCCCACCACAAAACACACAACAACCAAGCACCACGGACTGCACAGCCAAAAGAAAACATCTTTTGTGATCACGTCCAGGAGACACACACCACGGCTCACCCCATGCTTCGCGAAGCAAACCCCCCAGCAGACCGACGACCTTCACAGCACATCATCTCTTCGCAACGCCACTTTACCCAACATGCCACAACACAGAGGTTCATCGTGGGAGACCCTTCACGAGTCGAGCCACTTCGTGGAAGCCACAACGCGGGCGCACAACGCAGAAAATTCTCGCGGGGGCACTTTTCCATTCAGACCGCTTTGCGACTGCCACTTCGCAAGCGCCCAATGCGGTGGAACATCGTGTAAGGCACTTTGCAATTCATACCACTTCACAGCTACCGCATCGCGGTCTCACATCGTGGTGAGTGACCGCGGAAGGAACTTCACTAGACGAAACCACTGCGCAGCGGAAGCTTTGCAAACCTGTGTGATGGGGGCCGACAAGAAACCACGCCTCAACACGGCCACAAGGAGGGAAAAACGAAGAGGGGGGGGGGGGGTGAATCAAACCCGAGTGTGCCTCAAGACCCCGGATCACACGGATCTGCAGCCGACAGGGGGGTGAGAGCGAGGAAGGGGAGTTCCTCAACCACTGGAAGGGGCTTGAGAAGGGAATCACATGGATCTGTAGTGTGGAAGAAGAAGAGAAATGGGATCTGGCGTTGCGTCCACTCGTAGATCTGACTCCGACAAGGGAAATCACGATGAAAGGAGCTTCATAATCCTGGGGGAGACTTGATACGACGTTTGGAGTCGAAGTCGAGAAAAAAAGCAGAGGAAAACCAATGCCTTCCAGAACCCGGATGTCCAGAACTGAGAGCGGTGGAGGATCGGGGACGTAGGAACACAGATCCACACCACAGAGAGTCGGGAATCGACACCGGAAGGCAGAAGAGAGCCAGAGCACCAGATTTGGGAAAGGTGCAAACTACGCAGCAAAGGGGTGGGGTGTGCGGATGAAGACGGTGCCGTCGGAACCAGGACGGAGAAAGGAAACTGGAAACCTTAGAAAACCTAGGAGCGAGATGCTCTCATGGAGGAGAGACACCAGACACTATATATATAAGCTATTTTCAAGGTTCGTGTGAGTTTTTTAGCGATCAAGGTGTAAATTATAAGCTCATTTTGTTTTTTCAAGATATGTTGAAGTTCTTGGTCACCAAAAATTATTTATTCTTGTTATTTTTAATTTTATTCACTAATGTTATATTGTATTGGGATGGATTTTTTATTATCTATGAAATGGTGTGAAATTCGTGGATCTTGTCTTTTATCCTGTACTTATACAATATGGGTAGTATTTCTCATTTTTACACAAACCATTCATTTGGGGATTGTCTCCAAGCCATGGTATTTTTGAGATAGGCATCTAGATTCATATTTTTTTCATTTCCAACCCAGGAGGGTTATCAGTGGAGGGGGAAGGAGTGTATAGAAAAATTTGTACCCGAGTAGATGTATGAGAGATTGTATCGAGATTGGGGATAAACACTGATGTGTATTGAAAGGTTTGGTAGGGAATAAATATTATACAGACCAAGAATATGATGTAAGCATGGGATATTGGATAGGACATAGTATTTTAGGGCTCCCTCAGATTATACTCAAGGACCATGAGATTGTTGAATGTACTACATGAGGTTATGCTACTTTTGGAGTTGACACATAAGTTTTGATCATGCATCATGATTGTATTATACAACGTTTGAATTAGTTTGATGATCTTAATTATATAAAATAATAATTAATTAACCATATCTATTCCATATATTGGTTTAGGAGTCCATATCATTTAAATATTTAAAGCAATTACTCCAGGTCAATTATCATACCAGGTTTGTACCGATAATGTTCAGCAGGATACACCAAATTTATTTTATTGAGTTTAGATGAATGAAAATGAATCAAGGAAGAAGTTTCTTTGATAGTTTTAGAGATATGGTTTTTTTGAAGCATATAGAATCCTTTTTAGATTAGTAAACTGAGTCTTGGTTGGAGGTTGTAGAGAATGTTTTCAGTTTGATCTATGCTCGAAGAGGGGACAAGGTTTCTTTGTCTTAACTATGCTGTATGGGGAATCTCGATATTAGTGGTTGTTATTCCTTAAGTATCCTGAGGATTCTACCATTTTTTGGAGATATTTTGACATCAGTTCTAGGATGAGTCACTTTCTTTGACCATGAATATGACTTTTCCATAAGATATTGTTACTCCATTATAAGGGAATTACAGTGTCTGAGAGTTTAGAATCCTATATAAGAACATTATTTATTATTCTTCAGAACATCTATCAGACGAAGAGGCTATGATGAGGTATTTTTAGGAGGCTTCACATACCTAAATTAAGTGATAGTTCACTCCATTCCCATTTCCATCATATCTCAAGGTGCTGGAATAATATGAGGTAATGTTGTGGGATTTGGATAGGACTAGATCATCAGAGGAGGGAAGTCTCTAAGACTACATAGATTTGAGTTTTGACTATAATTTCATAGTTTCCTTATCACCTTAATATTTAGATAGCATGTCAAAAGTGAACGAGATATTCCCCAATGCTATAGCATCTGTATGATGCATGACTATATTGAGTGCATGATATATCAAGATGAATTCGTTAAATAATATTTCATTCATTCCACTTTCATTAAGAAATTGATAAAATGAATATTATGTGTGTAAATATTTTATTTATTATAATTCATTTAAATATACCATTTATTAAGGTGTTATTGATATACAATTCTAGGGAAAAATTGAATATGATGCATTGATAGATTTCTGAAATATACACAAAATTTATTCATGTTTTTCAATGTATTAATAAATGATATCTAAATTAAGTAGTTTCATTGATTTAATATTTAAAATGCTTCCATATGATGATATTGGTCCGTGTTCTTCCATGTTATTTTTTCCAAAACTACCAAATACTTTTATCTCTCTTATTATTTACTATTTTCATACAATATCCTAGATTATCATGAATAGATGAATAATCCTATCTAAATTTATGGTTATTTATATTATCCTATGGATACATATGAAGATGGAACTCCATTCAGATACCAATTAATGATCTCTCCCAAACCCATGTGATATCCTTTTTAAACTTTTAGTGGATTTTTTGAGGTAAGGTGTGCACACTTAAAAAAATATTCTTCATTTCCTTTTTATATATCGTTTTCATATTTATTTCAAAGAGATCATCATAATAGTGCAATTTTCTTTCTTATAACAATTGTTATTAAACTCTAACAAATCCCTTTAATATTATTATAGGGATTCGATGGTTTAGATTTATAAAAACGTATAATGAAATGAGTAAGAAAAAAAACATGGCATCTTTTATGTGTATTTTTGGGAATATATAAAATGGTTTACACATATATAGTTGGGATATGTAAAGTTAACCAAGGCCTCACCCTTATTAAATTGAGATGTGAAAGGTTAACCAAGGAATTAACATTATGCCAACATAGTAACCCTGGGCATACCTTTACTTGAAGGGTCTATGTAAAGTTAGTTTGGATTGTAACACTTACATCAATGGTTTTCATAAAGGTGTTACATAAGGGTGTGATACTGATTACACTTATGCATAAAGTCAGTGTAGGTGTTTAATGGTCTATATAAAGGTAACTCATTCTTTTAAATGTTTGCATATTGGTAGATCAATACATATCCTTTCCTGAAGAGTTTACACAAAGGTAGTACTTACTGTACTCAGACAAAACATCTTCAACGTAAG
Organism: Viscum album; assembly: GCA_963277665.1. Lineage (NCBI taxonomy): Eukaryota > Viridiplantae > Streptophyta > Magnoliopsida > Santalales > Viscaceae > Viscum > Viscum album. The sequence goes on along the minus strand of OY728161.1, from coordinate 1,171,027,663 downwards.
GGTCGTGAGTATCTACCCTTGTGTAGACTGTATACATAAGGATAAAAAGAGGATATTATTACATAGAATAAATATTCTTTGTAAGGGTAAAGAATTTTTTTAAAAAAACTTATTTTAAAATTAGGAATGGTTTTATAGCTTATAAAGTGTTTATAAATCATATTAAAAGGTATTTTTGGAGAATTTAATTTACACGGAATCTATATATAAATAAATAAATTATAATAATTTTTCAAATAAATAATTAAATATTTATGAAACTTTTATTTTTTCGCATATATGAAATGTTAATATTTGAAATATATTTTAACCAAATTATATATAATGACTTATGATCAAGATATAAAATGTGTTTATTTAAAAATCATAAGAAATAATTTATAAAGGGTAATAAATTATGAAATGTGGCAAAAAAATATACTTTGTTTATTTAAATTATGAATTCCTAATCATTATTATTTTTAATTTTTTAAAATAAAAGAGGCCTTATTTGTATATTATTTAGGACACACCAAAAAGTGTTTTTATAAATGATATGATCATAGTTGAATAATAATTAAGTGTATGATATTTATATTATGTAAAATATTTAAATGTTAGAAATTAGATTACAAATAGATTATAATTTGTATATTATATATATATATATAATTTAAATGAAATATAATGATAAATATAAAAGTGTTTATATTGGAATGAATATAAAATGTTTAAATTCAACATTATGTAATGTCCAAAATGTAAAAACTGAATTTTTAAAATGGTTTATAATTACCATTTATTCATGAAATATTTGTAAATGTTTTTTCATGATTAATTATTAATATTTGTCACTTATTTAAAGGTAATTCAATATTTTATTCAAAAATATGAATTGTTTATATTATGAATATCAATATGCCAAAATTTATATGATAAATTACTTCTAGGTTAGAGCCTTTAATTTTCTTTCTTGGAATGACTACACAATGAATTAGTTTTTCATCTACCTTATCCTCAGTTTGTAATTGATGTTGTAATATTGAATTTACTGGTTGAATATAGTTTGTGCATATCAAGTGTTAGAGTTATAATTAATTTAATTCTCTCTTGTGTGAAGTATCCATGGGTAGTGGGACATGAGGTTAGACTACCTACTTACCTTAAGTCCTAAGCATTGTCTCATAGGTGAATAGGGTTATATATCTATCACTCTAATCTTAGGCATGTCAATATTTTCAGTCTTATAAAATTCTAAAACATTATTTGAGGTGTTTATGTACCTTATTCATATTATGCCTTTGGATATGTATAAATATGTTTGAATTTTATTTTTTGGGTGAGTAAAACGAACTTGTGTGTTGTGTAAAGAGTAACACATCAATATGGTATGAACATTGTGATTAGGTGGAAGGAATAAGATTGAAAAATAAAATCACTAGATGATTTCTTTGATAAAATGGAATAACATGAGACAAGATGGTGTTATTAAATCTCTTTTCAAATACTCAGTGTAATATTCTATCAAAAGTGACACTTTTAAAGACCTAAATCATCTAACTACATAGTTCCCTTCAAATTCAGAGTGCCTATGGACTATGTTATGTAAGGAAATAAATTAATGAGTGATACTTGATCATCCATGAGTATTTTCATGCCAAAAAGTGTTCTCATGACCCCTAACCCCAATGGTTCCCCTCCAAGGGAAAAAATTAGAAAAGGTGATTGTAACAATCAAAACCAACCTCTAATAGGACATGGGATAATGATAAGAACTGATAGTATATCATACTCCAAATGGGGTGCATTACCCTCTAATAATAACATAAGGAATGAGGTATAATATATAAGAGAGAGAAAACTGTTACTCAAGTTAAGATAAAATATATAAACATACATTTAATGTCATACAATCAAACTACTATAAAACAAAACTATAAGTACCAAAATAAAATCCATAACAGTGATATCAAAGAAAAACCATATCTCGAACAACTCCCCACACTAGTAATATCCTTCTTGATCTCAAACCAAATCCTATTGACCTAAATAATAGTTTATATATATGTTGGGTGAGCATAATATGTACACTCAACAAGATCCTACTCTGATACTTTCGTGTAATTGATTAAGAAAGCATTCTAATTCCATGTGAACAAAAAGTGAGCAAAACTCAACACTTAAATTTGTATGCTATGTTACTAAACTCATAATAAATCTATAAAAAATTATCATATACAAGAATAATATAATATAATATTATATAAAGTTACCATACTACCACTACCCCACTGATTTTCCTCTCTTCCCCAATGATGTACGTCTTGTTCCATCTCTCTCCAATAGTAAGTCTGCTTGAAGAGACCTGGGAAAATGTATCATATCCTCTCATCATCCCATTCCACATCTCCTAATAATAGTTGAGTAGGTTCCATGAGAAACAATATCCAATATGTCGAGTATTATACCTCAATCCATTACTACGCATACGTGACATACCTATAATGATCCTTTGGATACTATATCTAAAGGTACATGTTTGTGAAATAAGCACAAGCCATTACATCACTTTACACACAGATATGGTTAATGGAACCATCATGTATACAAGAAAAAAAATACTTCTAGAAGTAGAGAGTAGGTAAATAAGGGTAGTTTTCTATCCATTTCTCGACAACCTAGATGTTGGGTAAAAGACCCTCCTAGAGTCCACTAGATTTCAGTATCCCAACTAAAAGTAGTGGGGTAGAATATAAAATCACATAATATACAGAGTATCTATATCTCACAACCACACTATGGGAATTAACTTAATCTTAGGATCAACTATATCCATCATCACCCCGATACCCAACAACCACTATTAAGGACTAGATATACTAAAATCACATAGATAATTAAATAATACAATTATTTAAATCAATCATTTAAACATCTCATTATCACATTAATTAATCCACTAATTAATGTTAAACCATTCCCAATTTTCATTAATTAAAAATTGAAGTTCATTCCCACTAGGAATAATGAAAATAATTGTTATTCCCTCGAAACATAAACCAACTGATCCCATGGTTTATATAGGGGACCATATTTTTAGTATTCCATTGAAGCACTGAACCCATGGGTTAAAATATTTAATAATCATTATCAGTCAACAATTTTAGGTACTCCAAGAATCATCCTAAACTGTCATAGAGGAGGAGCATAAGCTAAGCATAAGCACTTGTATCAAGAAGTGGGATAAATAATGTAAAAACAAGTATCTTATCCATAGATCCATTATAAAGTTTCATTAATAAAAAGAAATCCAATATTTTAGTACAATAACCAGAAATAACAGTTTCAACCCACCCCATCAATCCCAATTCCATCGTCGACACCACCATGTATATTACCATGCATCCCGCCTTCTCAGGCACTAATTGATATAAAAAACATGAGGATCCCCATCCATTTATTTACAAACTATCAAATATCCAAGGCTCACATAATGTCTCATTTCAAGGATCATATATGGGGATATATCACAAGGAAGAAAGAATACTACAAGAGCCAACAAGAAATTTAGGCCCTTAAACTAAGGCTTCTAGCTTTAATAAGTAAACCAGTTTTCTCAGCTCTAAGAAATTATATTTATCAAGAAAACAATTCATTAACATATTCAATTAATTGATTCAATTACCAAAATTCACAACCGTAGGTATCCTAAGGAATCATCTATTTAAATCTATAAATTATTTAAACATGCTTTAATGCATACCTTTGAGTTTCAACAAACTATATGTAAGATAATTTTCATGAAACATGCCTATTTAATTTTCATTAACAATTACTAATATATTCTTTTTATTTAACATTTTCAATTATCAAAATGAATATTTAGTTCAATTAAACATTCCATCATCATCACTTTTATTTCCATCAACAATTAAGAGAATAATTTATTTGTACATGTCTCTTTAATTATTTTTACAACAATATTACTAACTTCAAATTATTTTACCATATTCATCAAATAAAACATGGTAAATAATATCATTATAAATCAGGATAACAATGAATATATGAATATATATATCATTATTCATAAAAAAGAGGTAAAACATCATTATAGAGGGAACACATGTGATCACTATAACCATAACCAAATCTTTTCCTTTTTTGTATTTCATATTTAATAAATTTAATTCCATTAATTTCCAAATATATAAATAACGAGAAATTTATTATTGAACATAATATTAGAGAATTAATGATTCCCCTACATCAAGGATCTCAATGTTCCTTAAATTAGATAAACATAGAAACACAGATCTATGACCCCCTATATTGCAAGGAATCTTCAAACCTCCAATGATATTGCACCCTAACTGTACCAAAAAACATCAAAAGATATATATAATATCCAAGAAGGTCAACTTTCATAGATTTTAAGGATAAAATGAGAGGAAAAAAATTGGTCGAATAAGAAACCATAAGAGAAAAGGGAAAACTCATGTTAGATCAGAAAAATCAAACATAAGAACCCAGTGATCAATTCATATATAAATTGATTCAAATTTAACTGATAGAGATGTTATATTATCCTAGGTTTTGGGAGATATTATGGATTTTGGGGAAAAAATTATGGGTGATTAAATTTATATGCACACTATGAGATACATATTCATGACATGAATGGTTCATTCATTTCATGAATGACCTCATTTATAAGACTACTCAAAAAATGCATCACCTCAATCTATTAAAACTATATTAATTCATTTCATGAACTTCATGTTCATGTAAAGTGTTTTTTGGGAAACATTTTTTGAATTTCATTTTTATCCATTCATGACATATATATACCATACACACCATGAATCACACTATATAAACTTCTCTTAATAAAGATGTGAAAAACCACTTCAGTCTGTGAACTTATCACTCACATCGTGAACAACATTTCATGTCTTCAACTCCAAATACTTTAGTATGTTATCTCTGAAAACATTATAAAATATTCTTTATACCTCCTCTAAGAACCAAATTCTCTAAAAAAAATCATAGGGTTATACTATAATGATCGAAGCCCTTACATGTGTGCCCCTAGATTTTCATTTAATTATATTGTTATTGAGGTTTTCTTTGGTTTAAAAAAGATTGGAAACACCAAGGGTTCAGATACCAAAGGAATGGAGTTGGGTTTATCCATATGATGGATAGGAAAAAGACTTTTTGGCCCAACTATCTTAGAGTTATATATGATATTATTGGGATGATTCCCTACCTAAATAACTAAGTAGTATTTTATATTTCAAAGCGAGTTTATTTTCTTAGTGAAATATGTATATTGTCCCACTAATAGGAATACTAAATTTCATAAAATGGTCTCATCATTTTATAGGGATCACATTGAACAAAGTCCTTATTAAATGATTAATAATACATGAAACACATTTAATAAAATATTCTAGTGTAGACAATTTCATCATCATCATGAAGCTAATTTTTTCGATCAATTGTTGATAAGAATAAAATAAATTTAGATAAATCTAAATATTTTTAAATTAAGAAAATTTCTTAAGAAAGATTTTTTATTTAGGAAAAGTTCTTATGAAAAATTCCATGTTTCCGGACAGCTCCTTCCTCAGCAAAAAAATTAATAGAATTGTTTGAAAAGTGAATCTAGATTCTTATGAAAGTATAGAGTTATTATTTAAATGTTTCAAATTAATTAGATGAAAAATGACCAAATGAATCTTAGTCATTAATCATATTTTTGATATGATTGGATATATTAATGATTTAATTCTCATATACTCAATATGATTGTGTACATAAAATTATATTCAATCTGATTGAATATGACAAATAACATAATGGGATTGATGGATTTAGTAAAACTTTATTGCTTATAAAAATGAATTCTATTATTATGATAGATATATGATATAAAATTTATGTCTTAAAAGTGTTGTAAATATACAGAATTTTAGAATATGAAAATAATTTAAACTTGATATTTTCATTCAAGTAATAGAGAAAAGGTGTTACTCCATTGATAAATTTCATACTTTAAACTTGGATAGGAATGTAATAATACGTATATTTCTATATAATTTAGCACTTAATAATAGAATATAAACAATAGTTATTAAAAGTAAATGAGATAGATGTTTTTAATACACATGGTTTATGAATTGTTTAATTCTATTACATACCTTAAATGGAGACTAAAAATGTCTTGTTCTGGTTTGGGAATTTATCATATTTCCATTGATGTAAAATTTCAAACAATATGATTAAATTCAAAGAAAATTTATTCAAAATTATCAAATTGTTGAAAATATATATGAACTCATAATATGATGTATAGGTTATAAAGTATTTCCTAGACAAACAATGTAACATCCCAAAATGATAAAGTGTTAAATTACTAAATGATATGACTCATGTCAAGAAGGAGCACCTTCCTTTTTGGGAGCCTGCCTGGTTAGAACTCCACAGTTAAGCATGCTTGGCCTAGAGTAGTGATCAAGATAGGTGACCTTCTGGGATGTTTCTCAGGGTGTGTGAAAGTGAGGACAAAGCACACTATAAAGGACATGTGTTGGACTGTGGGTACTATCATTAGTCAGATGACCCGTTCGGGCATGTGGGTGGACCCTAGAGTGGGCCCCACGTGTCTGTGGTGCAACTGGTGGGTGGGGCCCAGTTGCCACATTTGGTATCAGAGGTGGTACACAGCCTTAAGTGTGGTGCACTGCCTGGGTTGAGATGTAGGTCCCACAACGAGGGTGTTGTTCTCTAAGGGGGGGGGGGGGTGATTGTAATATCCTCAAATGATAAAGGGTTGAATGACTAAATGATATGACTCATGTCAACAAGGTGCACCTTCCTTTTTGGGAGCCTTCCTGGTTAAACTCCACAGTTAAGCATGCTTGTCCTGGAGTAGTGATCAGGATGGGTGACCTTCTGGGAAGTTTCCCGGGGTGTGTGCGAGTGAGGACAAAGCACACTGGAAAGGACATGCGTTGGTCTGTGGGTACTGTCATTAGTCAGATAACCTGTTTGGGAATGTTGGTGAGACCTAGGGTGGGGCCCACGTGTCTGCGGGGCAACTGGTGGGCGGGTCCCAGTTGTTACATAGGCCTTATTATCCTGCCTATTTCAATGTCAACCCCCTTGGCCCTCCTTCCCAGTTCACTCGATGCCCTTACCCTCATCGCGACTGTCTCCTCAACTCAGTGGCCAACCGATGGTGTTCCCCCACTCTCTTGCATTGGCACCACTGCAGCAAGGCACCCTCTCCCTACTTGGTGGCTCTGTCCCTACCTCCTCCTTTGTCGGCACCCCTCTGAATGTGCGACCTTACCCCCTTGGCCGACCCCTCCTCCGATCAGCACGCTTGTGCACCTCTGGCGACCCTCTCCGATGGACCGCCCCTAGTTGTAGCCCCTCCTTCCGGCGTGCGCAGCACCCAGTATACCCTCCTCGCTTTGGGTGTGTTTTTACTTTAATATTTATTTTTATTCTTTATTTTATATTTGTTTTTTTAGAGGGTTTGGTCGATTAATGGTTCTTCTTAGTGGGGTTAGTGTATTTGGACCATGAAATGGGTTTTTTCCGAGTGGGAATTATCGTCACAACCTTTTGATTAGTTCTTAGTATGATAATGATGTTTGAATCATGTTTGATATGGTGTTTCTTTACAATAAATTTTAAAGTAGTATCTTTGTGTAAAATTTGATTTTTTTGGTGTAGAACCTCACTGTGTCTCTTGATGATCTTTTAGAAATTACAAAAACAGTTATTGAATTATTTGGGAAGTGTGAAACATGAAAATTAGTGTTTCTAGATTGTGTTTTATTTTAAAAATAAATTTTGAATGTTTGATCTGTTTTGTCGTGTTTTGAACACTGCGTGTTTTACACACATGGTTTTTAAAGTTTAAAACAAGATTTAAAAATTTCAATTAAATTATGGAATGAATATTGATGTTCATAATTTACTTAATATTAAATTGATTTTTTTATTCAATATTTAATGCCTTGTGTTTCTTATAAAAATACCTATTGTGTTATAGGATTAAAGTGTGATATAAAATGAACTTTCAGGGTTTAATAATGTATCAGAAGCATGAGAAATTTTTTTTGGGTTCTTTGTGTGGTTTTCCGAGTGGATTGGATTTTACAAAAAGTGCATATTATGTTTTTTCATGTTTTAGCTTTTTAATTGAAAATGAATGGGTCTTGAGTGTGTAATATGAGCATATTAAGAAGAGTTTTATAAATGTTTTGATGTTATAAATGGTGGGTTTTCACCTCTTTTGAAAAATTTGAAATATTGCCTTTGATAAAATTAGATTTTTTAAATAGTGTTAATGGGAGCATTTGGAAACTTTGAAAAAATGATGTAAAGTGTTTATCATAAAACCCTCATTGGATGTTCCTCATGCCTTTTTGACATTGGATGGTTGGGATGTCATCGGTATGGAATCTATGGTTCTATTATATGGGACCCACAGTTAGGAACCCTTGGTAATCTATTGACTCTAAGGCATGAGAGTCATCCTTCGGGGAGACTCGTGGTGAGTCTTCCTGTGAATTATTATTATAAATATATGATGTGATTTTTTGCTCAACAACATCTATTGAATCACCCCTTTTTAATACCTAATACAATGGATCCTGGTATATTGAGATAATTGTCTGAGATGAGTTCTGCACTGGTAAGTTATGGTACTGACCAGTGGAGCATAGTAGGTGGATATGTTTGGGTTAATTGTAATGGGATTTTTACCTCAACCTATTATGAGAAAGGGTGGTTGAAATATGGAGTGTTATATTTCATCATATGTGGCATGCTACTATATATTGGGTCACATGTATTTTTGTCATCTGGATTATTCTCAATCTCATGGGTTCTCTTATGTCTAGTGACTTTTAGCTGTTTGAACTATTGTTGAGATACTTGTATAACTATTTACTTTTCCCTTGCTATATGGCTTCCTTGGTACTCTTTTGTGGTGTTTATATGGGAAAGTAATGTTTTAGTTTCCTAAATCCTATAAAATAAGAAAAATATTTTATTTTCAAAAGAAAATGCATTTTACACTCTTAGTTATAGTTTTAAATAAAGTCATCACTTTCCCCTTTGAAATAGCATGGTAATAATTATGATTAGAATATGGTTTTGAAAATGATTAAGGGAAACTGATTATACATTGATTTTAAGTAAAAATTTTATAAATTCATACTTTAGTACATTGTGGTTCAAACATGGAATTGATGTTTCTTTTATTTTAGAGATAGTGCATTGGAAAATAGTATAACCAGCTTGCCTACAGTGTTTTAATACTCACACATGTAGTTCTTTCTATTTTTGTTACATGTTCATGTTCCATATTGGGTGATTTTTCTTTGGGCGGCGTTTGATCATCGAGTCGGAGAGTGACCCGTGAGGTCACAGGGAGTTAGTTCGGTCATTGAGTTTTGTTTGTTTTATTTTCTTCAAAACTTATTTAGTCATTTTATTTAGTATATTTATTTTTAGATTATATTTTTTATTTCCACTAATTTTATTTATTTATCTTGGGATAAATCATTCCCATTGTCATTCTGTAGATTCCAAAGTGCCAGTCGTAAGCCTGAAAGGATCGAGAATGCCTCTCGGGCCTTTCTGTGGATCAGCTCGGGTGACCGATTTAGGGTCGACCCATGTTCGTTCATAACAAATGGGTGGTGGGGGTGGGGGTGGGGGTGGGGGTGTTATGATAATTTTACAAAAAATGAATATGTTTTATGGGAAAATATTTACAAATTCACCATTGGGTTATATAAATATATCAACAATCATGAAGACACTTTGTTATTATCTTTTAAGAAATATTATAAAGCACCCAATCTTCAAGAATAAATAATGGGAAAAAAAAATTAATTTATAATGTCCCAATTGTGCTCTACATAAGAAATAATGGATGTGTGGTGATTAAAAAATTTATGACCATTGATACGATTTATTATATATCTTTGAGTTTTCAAAAATAAGTGAAACAACAATTTCATTTTAAGAATATAATTTACATGTTCTCTTACATCCTTATGACTTGTAATTTTTTATATATGGTAATTCAATATGTCATAGATATCATTTTGTTAAAAAAATTTAACTTCTTTTACAATAAAATCATATGGACAAAATAAGTTCTCGGTATAAGGATTTTTAAATATATTCAATGGGATAATTTTTTTTCTTTATTCAAAATTTTACTTATCTGATCAACCCATCAGAGAATTTTATTTTAGGGGTTAAAATAAAAAAATTCAATAATATGGATATATTTTTCATTTATTATTAGTTTTATTTAAGTTCATGAATTTTTTATTTGAATTTTTTATCATTGTTATATTATTTCAATAATTTGTTGAATTTTTTATTTTATAATTTTTAAAATATTTTATCCATTATTTTTTAATAAATGTAATTTATTTCATTAAAAACATATTTTTGGACTATATGAACATAATGATTCTAAAAACACTTATTTTTTTCTTAATTCTTATTAAAATATTTTTTCTTCAATTATTTTAAATATTAATTCAATTCCCTATCGATATATCTGAACATTGAATAATAACGCTCCATTATTGATAAAATAAATCATCAATACATGGAATAATAAAGTATTTTATCACTATTATAGGAGTATAATTTAGATGTTTTATACTAGATAAATTATGTATGACTATAAAGAAATTGATTCAATTCTAGGATAAAAAATTTACATAGAAAAACTTAACAATTAAGATGTAAAATCTTCATCATCACTAAAATACAATATTAAACTCTAAAGAACATGAGGAAGAACATCAATATTTTAGCTTTACTGTGTTCCTTATAAATATTACCAACATCATTTAAACTAGATTAGATATAATACACTATAAATATACAATAATGTTAAACTATCCCATTAAAATCAAATTGTCCCCACTAGTACAATATAAGGTAACTCAATATTGATAGAAATCTATAATTGCACTCATAAAGGACAAGAAATACTCACTAATAATTAAAATTTATTGATGGGTAGAGAGAAAAATAGTATTAAAAAATGATTAAATAACGAGATACAACAAAACCCCATTCATTGATAGAAATGATTAAATAATGGGATATAACCATTTCCATTATCTCTAAAATATTATTTAGGTTATTACGTATCACACCTCTCTTAACTACTATACCATTTATCTCACCTAACATGAACACATGATACTATCATCTAAAATATTTTCCTATATGATTATCCTAATGTAAACTAACTCCAAAATCAGCTTCCTACCATAAACCCTAATAACAATAGGAACCAAATTATTTCTTCCCATTAGTGTTTAAAATATTCTTCAATGGTTAAAATTTGCATCATTATTACTTCTTTTTAATTGATCCATGTTTCCATTATGAAGGAGGCCATATAAACTTATTAGGAAGTCTATCCCATATAATACTATTCTCCAATTTCTAATGATCTTAATTTATGGATGGAAATTTATATTGATGATGTCCTCTACTCTATTAGTGTAACACCCTAGGATTTTATAGTATGTTATTTCTTCAAAGTAATTCAAGAACTTTCACTGCACGTAACACCGAGTTCAAGCGCCCCACAACTTACCAAACTAGCTCTTCAAAAGTAGTTATGAATAGTGTTAACTTAATTTTGAACTATATATAACCCTTATAATTTTAGAATCCATATTATGAGTTTCTTAGACATAATGTAAGAACTAATTCATTTTTTTCAGATAAAAGATGTATTTTTCAAAAAACGAACTTTTATCGCTTTTTAATGGAGAATGCTTTTTAAATAAAATATTTTAATCTTTTATATATTAAATTTGACAAAAAAACTTCTTCTTTAGAATCGAGACATAAGAATTTAGTTTCAATAAATTTTTGGTGTTTTTCTGATAACTTTCATATTTGAGTGAAAGTTGAAAAGACTATATTTTAACTGAAAAAACTCTTTTAATAAAAATAATTTATAGTGTTAAATTGTGCATTTTAATGGTTTAAAGTATAAATAGATAATATTTTTACCATTTAATCCAATGCTGGTCATTGAATGTAATTTCACTTTGAGATTGGACATAAACAAGTGTCAATCTTTTGATAGATATTGTTTCTTAAATATACAACTTTTGGTTTTGACAACGGGGATTAATTTTAAATTAATAAATATAACATCTATGTTTTGAATTTGGTAAATAGACTTCATTTTCTAATTTATAATATCAAATTTAGTTTAGGGTGAATTTTTGTTATTTTTCTGAAAACCTTCATTTTTTGATGAATAGTGAAAACAATGAGTTATTGTTTAAAACCGACTTTTTATTTAAGTAATTATTTATTTTATTTAAATTTATTTTAGGTCAAAATAGATACATAATACCTATATAATTTCAATGTAATTTATTGGAGTCAGTTTATAATAATTTTAGATATATAAAAATTTTATTGAACTTTTCACCGTCTTTTACCCACCTTCTACGAGCATTTGCAAATTTACATAAAACATAATTTTACTACTTCTGTGAGTTGAATTTAGAAAATAAGAGAGACATGGATAATATCAGGGAGTAAAATGTTGTTCAATAAGATAAAAATAATTTTTGGTGAATTGTAACTTTTTACTTTTATTTACCACGATTAAAAGTAAATAGGGTAATTAAGGGTAAAAATGATTTTATTATTACCCTAACACATGTAATAATTCTATTAGATAAGTGTAATTCGACCAAAAACAACCTTAGGAATAAAATATGACCCTTTAGGTCCACTTGTATTAGATTAAGTCATTTATTATTATTTTATTTAAGGAAGAGTTAAAAGAGTTAAAATCAAAGTTTAATGACTAAAACATTTTTAATATAGGGTTATACATAATATAAATTAGACTATAAATATTCATTAGAAATATAAAAAGATTTCCTACATAATGGTATTTTATTTATAATATTTATAGATTCAATAATTAAATTTATTAATGACACAATGATGATGAAGTAATTACCTTATTAATGAATGAATCAAATAAATGGTATTATAAATATTTAAATAAATATAATTTCAAAGTTTTTATGACATCAAAGAATTTTGAAGGTGAATATGATATGTTAAGATTCATTCAATTTATTTTTTTGAAGTAATAATTCTGTTATTATTTTAACAAAAAACAAATACCAAATATTGTCAAAACTGATATAAAATAGTTTTTAAAACAAATATTATATAATTAATTGATATAATGGTCCTAAAAATCGATGTTTAGGATGAAAGACATATATAATAATATATATGACATTATTGAACCAATTGGGGTTCTATTTTTAGTATATAGTAAGTTTATTAACCATATAGTGTAAGAATACAAGAAGACACAGTAAAAGTTAAATTATTTATCTTAGAGTTAAATCTTAATGATAAGGTTAAAATGGTAACCTAAAATTTTCTAAAACTTATTGGTTGAGTGTTTTGCTTCCCATAGCCACCTTATACTTTAAATAATACATTTTATAGCCATTATAAATGGAATATGAATTTATTATAAAATAATATTTTATGTTTTTCCAAAGGTGCCCCTGACCCCTCTTATAAAAGGGAACTTCCCCTTCTCTCAAATTCACACCTCCAAAGACATTTGTCTCAGATAGAATCTTCCCAAATACTCTCTGATCTATCCTAAATTCATCCTAGAGGTAGTAATTTAGTCAGGAAGCCAACTTAAGGAGCCATTTTGATCAAATCAAAAGGAAGAACCCGAAGAAAAGGTAATAATTTCACCACCCCCTTGGATGTTCTTTTCATATTCCACTTCTTCTTTATTTGTTATTTCCATTCTAAAATAATAAATCCTTTATCTTCTGTATAATTTGATGTTATTATAAATATGGCACAACTTTATTCATTATTCTATCCATCTTATGAATGATAATGTCACCATGCGTGCGTACGTACGGTTTACCGTCTCCACGCCATGGTGTAATTTGTTATTCAACACTTTTATTTGGATGGATATAATGATGAGTAATATGTATATAAATAATTATAATAACATGATAATGTCTCTGTAAAATTAATTTACAATCCAATTCTACACTTTTAATGAAATGATATTGTCGCTCATGCGTACGTACAGATTACTGTCTCCACGACGCGATCAGATTCATTTCCATATTCATCATTCATCGACAATTATAAAAATATATTTATTACTAATAAGTATGTAATATATGACATATTAATGCTACTGGATATATATATATATATGTACTTACATATATCTTATTCACTTAGTTCCGTTCAAGACGATATGAAAAGAGAAACAACGTTTATGCGTACGTACGGATAACCGTCTCCATAAACGGTGTTTTTCATTGCTTATATATGTCTATTATACATATTTATATTCTAAATATATATTATATATAAATCATTATTTTAGATTATGGAAGTATTGAAATCTTGGTCTAAGTGATATAACTAAGAGTAACAAGTTAAAACACATACAATAACGAAAGTGATTATTACCCGAAATGTTAATTTAACATGGAAATTTTTATTAAATGGTTAGTATAAAGTCATAAATGAATCATTTATGATATAATAAATATTAATATGGTTCTGGTATAAATTAATAACATACTATGATCTTCATACAGGAGGTTAAGTGTACCCTTGACCGAAGGAAAGTTCAAGGTAAGAGTTAATTTCACAATCTCTTTATTATCCGAGGTTGTTTTTACGTAAGTATCTACTGAGACATATTTATTATCCGTGTCCATGTATCATGAATGAGTTTTCAAATGGATTATTTTAAGGGAATTTTTTACTAAAACATTATTTCAAATGTTTTAAATATTTATTCTTATAAATCTTTTTCCTTAATGTCCATGTCTTCAAACTAGTTTTTAAGGATTTATTTATATGGACACGAATGTTTTTAAAATGTTAATTCCTTTAAAAAGTTTCAAAGTGGTATGGGACACTTTGATTCAAAAATTTCTTTAAATGACTTCTTTTATAAATTGTGTAACTTTTAAATGTTTTAATGAAAGGATGTATTTCTCTCAAAGATTTTTACAAATCATTTTTATCTATGTCAAAATCCTTTAATGGATTTTAAACTTGTTTTGAAGTTGATTTATCATGATACAAATATTCCATATTAAGTTAAAGGTTTTGTGATATGTTTGACTGTGGATGTGTTATTTTTATACCATTCATGGTTTATTGGTAAAGTATTGACATTTCGTATTCCAGTTTTAATACGAATGTTTATGTTATGTTTACACCTTTTCATATGAGGAATGCATTGGACTTAGTAAGTGACAGGTGGAGCCTGCTATAGCTCCTCGATGCATCTGTAGGTCTCATGAGACAAACTAGTATCTTGTAACAAGGACTTGACAAAATCTTATTTGTAGTCTTGGCACAAGGCCTTGACTATGTAGTTATGATAGTCTGGCATTATGCATTCCATCGTTATGAAAATGGCTATTGATATTGCATGTGATTATTCAACTAGTAGAATATACATGTATGTAAGTAAATGGAATTATTTTGTTTTTTATTTTCCATATTATGATTAAGTTTATGATGAAAAGTATTTTGTTTTAGTTTTATACATTTCCTTAAATGTTTATGCTTATTTTTGAAAGTTTCTGTTGTATTGCTTACCCTTACTGAGCGTTTGAGGTCACCCCTTTCTATGTTTTATTTTTCCCGGATTCTAAGAAGAGTATTGTGATTGATATACAGGGTTAAGCCAAGGGAATAATGGCATTAATAAAGGATTATTTATGTTGTCTTTTATGTTACATAGTGTAATGTAACATTAATGTATGTAATCTATTTTCCAAGATAGCTAAACCGATCGGTCCTTTAGGACTTGATTCCTTGTAATCATGTGAATGTATCTAAATAATGCACCGACTCTAGGTAACTGGGGTCAGGGCATTACAATTAGAAAATTATATTATTATATGAATACCTACTAATAGATGACAACTACCCACTATATATATATAGTTAGAAAAATAAATGATTCATTTAATGTCACTTTGCACCATATGAGCAGAAGAATTTGACAGATTAACTTTTGTAAATTATTTCGTCTAATAGAAAATAATATATACATAATAAACCCACATGATAACCTCTAAATAGTTATTCAACTAAAATGAAATTTATAAACTATAAATATTCAAATGAAGTTTTCAATTATAATTTTTCATCCCTAAGTCCTTTTATTCTTTTATAGTGAGAAGATAAATTATACAAGACAATGAATCATAGAATCAAATCATACATAATATATATTCCTTATACAATTGAAATAAGTCTTTCAAATTCATTCTTTTCATAGGTTTATATCAAAACTACCTCTAAAAAAATCTTAAAATTAAGTATATGATTCCATAAAATAATCAATATTTAACAAAAATACTCTATCAACGTAGAGTTCTTTCATATAATAATGTTAGTAATAAATAGATGTGATACTCTATTAATATCCAATAAAATTCATTTCATCCCTAAATAAAAAATATAACATTTATTATTTTGTTGTCCTTACGATTTTAAATGATTTATCATTTCCTCCCAAGAAACTTACATTTATATGTTAACCATTGCGATGCCAAAAAATTTAGTCTAGGTATTTAATAATGAATAATTCATTTATCTATCTACCCATTAGTATTTGATCCATGTAAAATTTATTCTTTTTTTTAATCATAGAAATTTCTTGTGAAAAAAATAAATATAGAAATAAACACAATAAAATATTTATAATCTCATTATTATAATAAAAGGTATAAATTAAAATTAAATATTATAAAAAATTTATTCCATTTAAAGATGAGAGTGAATATAAATTGATGTTATAATTGAATGAAACATTTCTCTTAATTCAAATTCTACAAAAAATAACACATTTAATATAAACTGTACAAAGTTAAAAAAAATATAATCCATGGAATTTATATTTTTATTATGTAATTGTATTTTGGAATGAAAATTAGGTTTGTAATAGATTGATTATTGATGAATTTATTTGGGCATGTTTCTACTAAATAACTATTTTAAATTGATATGGTGTAATTTTGGAAAATAGTATAGTTGTATTAATAGTAATGTTCTTATTATGAATAATGGATTTACACTAAAACCATTTTATCCACTTTATCAATTAATTTCATTAGTTATAATTAGATATGTATATTAAGGAAATGGGTTCAAAAATTTTATATAAAACATTAAAATCAGCCAGCAAACAATTTTTTAATAATTTTTAGAGACAATAAAAATTTATGTTGAAATTAAACTACTGTACAAGTTATATAGAAAATTATATAGAAAATTATATTATATAAGTGTGTTATGAAAAAACCAATATTTATAAAATCTTATATTATAATTTTGTACCCTATTATATGTAATAATATAAAAATAAATTATTTTCAAATATTTGAACGAGCCTCGTAACCATACTGTAATATTTAAAAGAATAAAACAGAAATTATTTTTTTAAAATAGTATCTTTTAATATTTATTATTTATTTTTAAATTAATTTAAAAATTTATTCCTCTAATATTTTAAAATAATACTATGTTTGATAGCATATACAACACACAACTCAGTGTTTTAATGAAGCATTAAATTTTTTTATTTTATGACTCTTATAACATACCCATTTATTTAGAAGGTTTGAATAAAAGTAAAATAACTATGAAATTTATATAGATATCAAAATGAATAAAAATTTATTGATTAATTATTTGGAAATGAGCACTAAATTTTTTGTGATGTCATTTTATTCTTCAAAATATATTTTCTTCAAAATTGGATTTTATTGTTTTTGTGAGAAAATATTATAATTAATTTCTAAAAACATTAAAATTTCTATTTTTTAAAAAATAATATAATTTTTTAAATCATCATATCAAAATTATACTATGTTTATTTTTTTGGATTTCTTTAAAATGATAGAATTTATTGTGAATAGTTAAAAAACCGTTTTAATGTATTTTTAATTAAAAAATTCACAATGTTTACTTTTCTTTTAAAATGGTTTAAAATTAAAATAAGTTCTATTAAATTACTAATAATCTAATTATCTTCATTTGAAACTTTTTTATGGTTTAATTTGGTATAAAAATATTGTTTTGTAATTAATAAAGCATTTTTCTAAAAAAAACTATTTTTTGATAGATTTTACGTTTTTATCTTAAATTTATTTCTACCAATTCTAAAAATTTATTCTTTAAAAATAAATGCATATTTTAATTAAGAGGAACAAATTTGGTGAATATTTATCTTTTAATTTTTTTAATTATGAATAGCGATTATAGTAATTTTTTTATTTCTGATGTGAAAGTAAAATGTGTTAATTTGGGCTAAAAATAATGTGAAAAGGCTTTAAAATAATTTCACAACTTGAAATTATTTCATTTTATGGTTATATTTCATCCATAATCATCATAAATTATAAAATATCACATTTTTTCAGTTTAAATTTAATTTTTTTCAATTATAATATTAAAGTAAAAGATAAAGTAAAAAATGGAACGTTCGTTATTTTAATATCAATAATTTTTTATAAGAGGGATAAAAAACATATTATTTCCAGTTATAAATTTTTATTTCAAAAATTATTGAATTATTTTACCATTTTTATTTTTTTTTTATTTTTTTGTGTTGAAATAATTACCTCGAAGACTTACACAATGCCGATACAGTGCTTGTGAAATTAGTAGAAAAATTGTGTAAATGATTTTAAAAAACTCCCAAAGTAATATTTTTTTTGGGTGGGTAATAGTGGCATGTAAAATTTATAGATAAATATAACATATTTAGAATATTTTAATGGTTTATACTCAAATTTCATTACAATCTAGATGACTATAAACTGAAATTAATTGAATAGTTTTTTGAATGAAATTAATGATATTTTATGTTAAATAATATTTTATTAAATTATTTAAAAATCATAAAAATATTTAAATAGGATATTAAGGATGATAAATGGTTTAAAAGTTAATCTCTTGGATATTTATAACCTAATTTTTACCATTTAATTATAATTATAATATTTTAATATTGAACAAATCATTAATACTGTTTTCTTTGAATAAATGTCATTTTAGAACCATTTTACATTATTTAGACACATATTATATTATAATATTTCATATATTTCAGAACAATTACATTAATGATATTTAATAATAAAAAATATTTAATTAAATGATTTGAAATTTCTAAAATTTATATATTTTTAACGTTTAATGGTATATAGATTAAGATATAAATCATGAACTATTTATGGGTCACATATCCTTTAATATTAACTTTTTTGACCACTAAAGAGTAAAAAAATTAATTTCACAGTAATTGTCAAAAGGGGTAACGTACGGGGGGGGGGGGGGGTTAAAACTAAAAGACATGGGTGAAAACATAACCAAAACACTTCAAAATATTTTTATAATATATTAATTTAAATCATAATCATATTATCTTATAATTATATCAATTTAGATCCATTTTTTCATTGAATTTTAATAATATTAATTTAATATTTTATGTAATTCCAAGTACGCCCGTCCCCGCACATATAAAGGGAACCTCCTCTCCCAAATTATGTTAAATAAACTTAAACTTAAATATCTAAAAAACCTAAATTAATATAATCCTATATTACTTAAACACATCCAAGTGTTTTTGATATTTCTAAAAGTCCATCCATTCAAGGCTTAATGTGTAATCCAGAAGTGGGTTTTCAACAAATAGGTATAACCCTTAAGTGATAATTTTTTTATTTCTTATTATACCTCATATAAATCAGTGGAATACTTTATAAATTAATTAATTATTTATATTCAATATACTGAATTGTTATTATGATGATTGGACAACCATTATCCATCTTCTTTCCATCATACGTTAAACAAACAAATTGCTGATGTGTACGTACGACTTACCGTCTCCTTGTAGCAGTGTAATTCGTTTTTCTTCACCGCATTACATGGATGGTAATAATGATAGATTTAATAAATGAACATGTTATATATAATATTATTTATTTCTTTAATGTTGAATTATTTCTTTTCCTTTCCTTTATTACATCAATCAAAAAGTGGAAACATCACCCGTACGTATATACAGATTACTATCTACACGAAACGATGTAATTAATTTATCCTTAAAACTTTATATGAAAATGTATAATAGTATATTAAATGATTAATCATGATAATAAATACTTGATTAAAATTATAGATACGTTGGAACCATGATCAATGTATATGGATCTGGAGCTGTGAACCAAAACATGCCTGACAAACTATGCAGTTGTCAACAGGAATAATGATTTTAATAAAAAAATTATTAATAAAAAGTTTATAAGATGTTATAATTAATTAATATGCGGTATGATATTTATTATTATTATTTTATGATACTTGTATAAAAAATCTATACTTACAATATAGGTTGTTGAAATGCGTATGAATAAATATGATACTTATGGTAAGAGATTTTCATTTCAATTTTATTTCTATGAGACCCATTCCATATTCCCTATTTTATTTTATATTATTTATATAATAAACATGAATTCAAATAATAAATATTCTCATGAAAATAATGGGGATATACATATCCATTTATGGTTCTATATTTTAGAAGGTTTTGATTTAAAAGTTACCAAAGTGGTAATAGATTTATCTATAAATCCCATTTTAATTGGGATTATTTATGCTTAAATTTACATTGAGTCAATTATATAATAATTATATGATAAATAAATTTAATTTTTATTATCCTCTTATTATTTCCATAAAATACATTATTTCCTTCTTTTCCTTACTTTAATAACTCAAGAGGTCAAAATAATTTTTTTTAAGGAAAGCAAACTATGTTTTACTATTTAGTAGAGAATAATTTTCTTCAATGTCCATGTTTTCTTTAAAAAGTTTTCAAGAATGGTTTTTTCTTTAATATAATAATTTTTTAAATAATTTTTACCCATTTTTTTTTTTAATTTTTACAATTTTTTTTAAAATATTTTTTCAATTTTCTAAATGAGGTACTTTTTATTGATGGTATAAACAAAATGTTTGTTTTAACAACTACAAAATGAACACAATTTCCCACAATCATGACCGATCATTGTTTTAAAGATTCCTTTATTATTTTTATAGTTATTTTAAAATAAAATGTTTTATTTAACATTTTTGACATATTTTTATTTTACGTAATTAATTTTAAAACGAAAAGGTTTTTACCTCATGAAATATTCCAAGTATTATTTTAAAGGATCTTTTTGCTAAAAAGGAATTCTTTGATCATAATTCTGATTTACCATAAATATTACCCAATGATAACATCCTTATTATTTATCTATAATAATTTTGATTGTATTGATGTGATGATCATGAAACCCCTTTATTTACAAGTTTTATATAATGTAGAACATTGAAATGTTTATAAAACCAATTTCATTTCCACAGATTATGATATATGATTAATGTTTTATGATGTTTTTCCACACATTTGAATAGATTATGATTATGTGATGGGTATACACAAAATTATATTACCCTCAAATTAATTAGGTAAATATTGATACATAATGATATAATAAGGAATAGAATGGGGAATGAACCAAGTTTAGTAAGGGAATATGTCCACGATGAAATTCTGGGGAGTGAATATTGATTAGTGATATAATAAAATAGAATGTGAACCCAGTTCAATGTAATAGTATTATGAATGATCCTTTACTAAGGAAATTATTTTCTATGAATGTGGTTATTCTATATACTTATTTATTATGCAACTATTATAATCTCATGTAACATGATCTTTTATTCCTTTTTGATTCATTTCATATGAACTATTAATCAATATTCCACGATTCAAGATTATGATCTATGATATATTGGGTATTAACCTTGAAATTTATGACCATGATCTCTTACCCTTATGCTTATCTAATGTTTTCATACCGCCTCTAATTTATATCTTTCATTTTTACACTTAATGAGAAACTGATCTCACCCTTTTTTATGTATACTTTCCAAAGGTTATGAAGAATTGTTTTAAGTAGGGTTTGTGAAGAAAGGTACAAAGTGGGAACAATTATTTTAATGATATTGAAGATTGAAAATTCAATAATATATTTATATTTCTAGTCTCCATAGACACTAAAACTTTATGATTATAGTATAGATCATAATGATATGTATTTAAAATTCATCTAAAATAATGTAAAATTTATATATGAAAATTATGGGTCTCTATCTTTGGTATCACTGTATGGTTTAGCCACTATTCAGAGATTAAGAATAGATAAACTTGGTGAAAACCTTGGGTATAAGTATTGGTATAGAATAACACCATAATGTTTTTGAAAGGAATAAATTATGTCTTTTATTTTATAAATACTTACATTTATGGATAATACAGGTGGATATAGTTTTTTAACACATGAGTCTACGGGTAATAACCTAGAAAAGAGTTGTCCAAGTATATCTCACCCATTATTCTTGTGAAAAGTGAGTGTTCCCTTACTGCTCACATGGTTTGACATACCCAATGAATATTTTTGGATTAACTAATATTTTTTATTATCAATAATTGTAATGGATTTGGATAGATTATTAACAAGTATGGCCTAGGATACACCTACGGTGTCATAGATTAAAAATAATGTGTAATAATTTTGATATCCTATGATTTATTTTTCATGATTTTATGATTTATCACTAGGAATATTTTTTTTCCAAATATTATTTTTTGTTTATGTCAATGGATGAAAATAGGTGGATTCATGTTAAATCAAAATGTTATGGAAAATGGAATTATTATCCTAATGAAAAACTATATGAAACATGAGATAAAATGAGAAAACATGTGATTATTTATAATCGGTCATCTCCTTATATGATCACAACATGGGTGAGTTTACAAAAAAAAACATAATAATAAGAAGATGGAGTTTCCTTAAGAACACATAGAAATGAAGATTCATCTTCTTACAAGTGAATTATTTTGTAAGAAACCGTCAGGGTAATGTATTAGTGGAATGAGAAAATGTTTTATGTATAGAATATATGGGAATAAAATAACTAATTTCCATGGAAAAAAAGAGCTCCATGGTTAGATATAATGTACATCCTAAGATAACATTTTTAGTTCAATGTATTATGTGTGGATGATATGGAAATTATCAGATCGAATTCATAAATCCAAGGGTTAACACATATACTAAAGAAGTACCTATGCCATGCCAATCATTGAAGTGAATGTATTGAAGTGTTTATATATTGGTATTTAAGAATAATGTTATAGAAGTATTATATAAATTATATTTTCATTATAAAAATAATGAAACATCTATAGAATACTCCAAAATAGTTTTTATTTAATTATTTAAAAACATATTTAGTGGTTAGGTAAATTTTTTGGGTGCATGATTGAGAGAGAAATAACCCCTAATACATACTTTATGTTGAGATAATAATGTTTAGTTGTTTTAAATAAAAGAAGTAGTAAATTATATAGTATTAATGACTTTTTAATTTATTTTTAATTTTATGAAAACATGATTTATGTTATATATTGTAAAGTTTACAACATTTTTGGTTTTATAGAGTATATTTAAAATCTTGTAATATTTTTGGTTTTCATTGAGGTTTTATGTGATGTGATTTTGGGGGGACCTGAAAATTCTACTATATTTTAGGAAGGATACTATATTATTGTTTAAATTTACATTTGGGTTAATATATGATTCAATGTTAAGTTTATTATGGTATATTGGATAGTGTGATATAGATAATCATGATGGTAGAAAAGTGATTTACTTACATGGTACTATTTTTGGATATATTTATAGCCAAGAAAAGGATTACCTTTTAGTTTAGTATCTAAATTTTTTTTCTTGGTATTTATGTAAATTTAAATATATTATAATAATATATTTTTATTTTTCATGGGGATTAATTATATTTTGGGAGATGTTTCATTAGGTTTTATTTTATATAACCCTTAGGTTTGACATTTTATTTAGATTTAATTTTTTTTGGAAGAATTAAATTTAAATTTAGGGATGTAATATATATGGGCTGAGATCACCATTGAGGTTAAGAAATAATTTAATGTTAATGTTATTAAGTTAATTTGGTTTGAAGGGTAATTTTTAATGAAATTATCTTATAGATGAACTTTTAGAGTTATTGTAAACATTTTGGAGTATAATTTATTATTTCTTTACATGAATATTTATACATTTTTGATATCATCTTACCTTATGAATACTATTTTGGTTTTTTAGTTATTAAATACAAGACATATAAAATGTTATCCATTTCTAGATTATGTGATATATTAAAGGTTGATGCTAGTGCTCCAGGCATGAAAAGTTTCAGCTTTAATACACATTCGTTTTGTCAAAGGATTATATTGGGGTGAAAATTGATTAAATGATGAAATTATACTTTTCTAGTAAGTATAATTTCATATGTTATAAGTATAAATGTTAAAGGTATTCTTAAAATCTAGGAAAAGGATAGTGAAACAAATTTTTTATCTGATTACATTCATTTCTAATTAATCAATAGTTTTTTTTCACACCTCATTCATTTATGGTTTTCTTGTTTTTACATCTCTCATGATCATTAAATTTATTTATTAATTTTCTTTATCACTCAAAAAAAATTTTTTGACATTAATTTTTTCATACATATCTATATTTTCACTTCCCACTAATGTTCTCATATTTGGAAACCATGTTATGTGTTATTATATATGACTTTCCTATATCTCTTTCCCTCATTTCAAGAGGTAGTTTTATTAATCATTTTTTAGGATGTGGGTTTTCAACAAAGAAATTTTCAAATATCAAAACTTTGATTACAAAGACAAGGTTCAATATGAATTTCCTAAACCCGTACCCTCAGATCCGATGATGAGAACATAAAATTTAAATTTTTGAATTTGATACTAGTGAAGGTGACCCAATTTTCACTATTCAAAAGGAACATCATCAAAAGGAAAATATTTGATTACTTATATTAGCAATGACATTTTTGGTTTAGATTTTTAGAGTGTTAGGATAATCTATTAGCCTTATGGATTCATAAAAAACCAATTCATAATGATGAAAATTATCTCCAACTATACCCACCTTTTTATATTCTGTATTAGATCATCACCATTTTATATATGTAACCCTTATAGACATAATTTGTTCGTGATAAATCTTTATGACCTTGATAAAATGGAATATAAGAAGGGTGAGCTTAAATAATGAGAAAGAGTAAGCATAACCACTAATAATTTAATATTACTAGGGACCATAAGAATCATGTAAGGGTATGATGACATAATCAAATTTCATTAGTATAACATAAGAACAATCAATCCCATTAATACCTAGATTATCATACATGAAAACAAGGAATAGATATTTAACGAAGTCTTGATAAATCCAAATTAGTAATCATGAGACATGGGATATCAATATTGATTATAAGAAACATTATAAACCTATAGAAAGAGTAGATAAAACTTTTGGTATCATGGAACATTTTCTTTACATCAATTCTTACCAGTGGAATAAATATTATGTCTGGCTTAAATCTGTGGGGTAAAAAATGAATTGGAGGGATATAATGAATCTACTCATCCTTGGTTTATCACAAAACAACTCATCCTTGATAAATAATGTAACCACCATCCTTGGTTTATAAATAACCCACCAATATTTATTTTATAAAGGATCCAACAATCAATATAAAATTTTTTCAAGAATCATATCACAAATAATATACATAGAGCATTCATTTTATCATTAAATCATTGAATCAAACATTATTCTTTTCATAATTTTATTAAACCATTGAAAAAGAATGGGTTACATAACAATATATTTGAGACATGATTAAAATGTGGAAAAGAAATGGGTTCCATAACCATCACTTTGAAACATGAATAAAAAATTTAAAAGAAATGGTTTAATTAAGAATTAATTTGAAACAAGGATAACCCATATAAAAGTAACAATTTAAATAATTTTTATTGAAACATGATCATCCGATAGAAAAAAACATGTTCCATAACAATCACTTTTAAAAAATCATAATCCATACAATTAAGAAATCAGGATGGTATCATAACAAAATATCCCCATTGGAGAGAAATTAATAATAAGGTTTATTGATATTGATGAATGAAAATACTATTAATAGATCATAAATTTTTAGGAAAACAAATATTTAATTTTAAGAATCACTTTTTAAAATAAAAATTTCACAAAATTTAATATAAATTATTTTCATTGAAAAAACCTTGAAAAATATATCGTAATCTTCAAAAGAAATAATGTTCATGAAGGATGAAAAACCATTCATGTTGTAAATGTCAAAAATAAACATTATTTTCAAAACATTTTGTAAAATGGGGTAAAAAAGGACTCATTTAGAAAATGTAAAGAAATTTCCATTAAAAGAACATTGAAATAAGGTCGAAGAACTTGAAAAATAAATTTCAAAAATAATATATTTTAATAATGAAAAATGTCAAAAACATTTTATAAAATATTGATATGTAAGTAAACAATATCCTATTTAAATGAAAATACAAGATCAGTATCACTTATAAATGACTTTATTTATGTTTCTTAAATAAATAAAAGATGGAGAAAAACTAAAAATGTGAACCACATTCATAAACATGTGATGATAAATGGTATTTGGTTCAAGAAAAATAATATCATATTATTTACTCCAAAAGGAACATGTATATAAACCATCATTAATAAAAGGATATTGTAACATAAAGACTTTTACACTTTGGTAACTCTTTATTTGTAAGCACCATGAAAGGATAACTTCAAATGAGTCTTTAAATATCATTAAGAAAAGAATATCCAGGACATAAATTAACAAAATTTCAATGTATACACCATATAAAGAAGATAGGTTCTTATCATTAACTTATTTCACAAAGAAATAAATTTGCTATGATTAACCCTTAAAAAGATCATATCACTAATTTGAGAGTTAATCAATAGAGAGATTAGGTGCTAAATTTTTTAAACCAAACTAAAAAATGTTAAACACATAATAAAAAAAATTATATTTCAATTCATGTAACACACCAAGGTTTTACCTAGTAAAATAATCATGTAATGTATTTCTAATAATTTATGATACATTGATTAATTTTTCAAGGTGTTATAAAACCAGTTATAGTTTTAAAATTATTATTTTTTGAATAAAGTATTATTTTATTTAAAAATTAAAATTATCATATTAAAAAAATATTTTGATAAAATGGAGTTCATTTTTAAATTCTACATGTCAAAAAATGGTTAGGATTTTTTTTCTATTTTTCTAAAATAATTGAATTTTTGGTGAATATTTAAATTTGATAATTTACGAAAAATGCTAAATAAATGAATATCTGAATCATTCTTGAGTCATGGATTATGTAAATTGCCATTGGATCAAACTAACTTGTACTTAATTATATTTTTTTCATGAGATTTATGACTATTTACAGTCATGAGGAAAATTATTAAACGAATGATTAAAATAATGGTAAACCCCTCCTCTTCTCCACTATAAATACCACCATCACCCTTCCTCCTGTCACACCTCTCAAAATTTGAGAATTTTCTAAATTATACCCAATCCCCTTACCAAGGTTCTTACCAATGTTCCAGACCTACTGGTCTCACGAAAATCTAAAAACCAAATTCCTTAAATAGGATCTCAAGGAGAAGATATCAAGAGGTAAAACTACTATTTCATTTTATTATGTTTTCTTTTCAATTATTTTCTTTTATTATTGACCCCTCAACTTACATTATCCAAGAGGATTTAAATTTCTATTATTATATATAATCTATATTTTTGTTATGTTTATGAAAAAATTAATCAATTTACTTCTTCTCCTCTCCCTCTTAAAAACACCATCCATGATGTGTAGATTTACCAACATCATAGATAATGTGTCTTGAATTTCCTTTAATTCTAGAAAATACAGTTGTAAAACTATTTAAATGGTTAAAAATATTTAAAAGTGTATTATATGAACTATTTTTTGTTATGGAAATAATTTATATTCATAATATTTATGGTATATGAGGAAACAAGTTCGTGATTATCGAAGAACTGGAAAAATGATCTAAACGAATATCAATAATAATTTATCTAATGATTCTTCTTCATACCATATGTAAAAAATAATTTATAGAATCAATTAATATTATATAATCATATTAGAATCGTTTCATTCTACTTTTTTTTATTCTCTTACTTTTAATAAGAAAATCTGTTACGAACCAACCAAGGAAACCATGAAAAGAACGCACCCAAAACAACGTAAATAACAAAATATTATTAATGAATTTGTGTAATGATGTTATAAAATGATCATATAAGGTGATATAAAATTTTTTATTCTTATATAAATTTTTAATAACACTCTTTTAACCATTATACAGTAGTATTAAACATGTTTTATGTAAGAGAACTCGAGGTAAGGGAATTCTTAACTGAATTTCCATTCTTTGGGTTAACATTTTACATTATTCATTATGTGGTAATAACATTTTTTTGTGATGATTTTTTGTTTATATTATGTTTTATTATATTTATTTATAGTTTATACACATATAAATTTCATTAAATTAACTTCTAACATTAATTATATGATATTTTTAAAGGAGTTTCCTTTAAAAATCAACCTTTAAACTCTATTTTACCAAAATCAAAAGAAATGGTTTTATGCAATTATACACATTATATGATTATGGTATGGTTATTAGGAATTATTTATGATTAAGGGTGTGACCTATATATCCCTCTAATGCATTGGGTATGTGTTATTTGGAGTTCAGCCATATAGTTACTCCAAGTGTAACTGCGATAGTTACACCATAAGATATCCATGAGGGTTACATTGTAAGGTAGACTTGAGGTTTGAAAATCATAAGATAGACACGATGGTTACAATATAAGTAATTAATTACCCGATATACCCTTATGTGTTTATATATGTTCATTAATGTTTTATGGAAATATCATGTTTCACAAAGAATGTATTTATGGGTAAAAAGTATGTCAGTGAAAATGATTTCATATGTTAATAAGTATTCATTAACTAATGGTTTCTTTCATTCTTTTTAAATTCATTTCAGAGATTTTTATGATCATCCCATATTTTTAAAATTTTTTATAGGTTATAAGGATATTTAAAAAATATAAGTAAGTCATGTTAAATGTTATGAAGATTTGTCAAGGAAATAATTTTGTTGTTTTGTGTTAAAAAGTTTATGTTTCGGAAGAAATAGATACTATTTAGTGGCACCCACTTTGTGTGATTGTGGGTTGATATGTATGATTCATGTCCTAAATTTCTAAAACTCCAAATAAAAAAGATATTTGGGAATTTAAATAAGTGAAATCTAGTTGAAATATCAAGATTATGTAATGTTTATAGGAGGGTCCTTATAGTTGGCATCAGAGCATGATTTAGATAATTTTATGAATTAGAATGATGTTAATAGAATAAGATATAATATTTTACCCTATTTTATGTTGAAATGGTATATAAGTTAAAAATTACTATGTTTCTTTATCTAAAATAGTTCTTTTCCGAATGGTGTTTTGTAGAAGAACTAGGGAAGCCGATCTTGGATGGATCCGAGAGGCAATATCATTCTAAATCTGCAACTGAGAATGGTGGGAATTGCATCCAAGAAGTTTGTGGTATTAATGGATCTGCTAACATAGGTAATAAATGGTGGTGGTATCTAGGAAAGAGTATAACCAGATATACTATAAAGGAACATGATGATAGTGGAAGAATTTTTGAGGAAACACCCACTTGATTTTAGGGGATCTTCTAACCCAGTAGTGGATGAAGATTGGATTAAAACCTTAGAAATGATATTTGATAGTATTGGATGTTCAGATAAACAAAAGGTTAGTCTTTACTTTTATCATTTTTATGGTGAAGCTGATCAGTGGTGGTCAATGGTCAAGAATATTAGGGATAAATGGGAGATTAAATCCTTAGAGTGGGATAAATTTAAAATTATTTTCCTTGAAAAATATTTTCCTAAGTTGGTTTAACTTATTATAGAGATGAATTTACTTGAATTGAGGAAAAAAGAAGAGGATTTAGTGGCCATGTATGAAGAAAACTTCACCCGACTAGAATGGTACACTCCAAATATTATTTAGGATCTTGGTAAAAAAACCAATCGATTTTTCTCAGAATTGAAGCTAAGATACCAAAGGGCATTGACCTCCCAAGAATTAAAAAGTCACGAGAAACTCATATAATGTGCTAAGAGGGTATAAATGGAGTTTGTTTATGATCACATGTACTTATATAGAAAATAGAATAAGATGTACATATGGTAAGCGATAGGTAAGAATTAGTCAAAGAATTATGATGGTAAGAATGTCCAGTTCCCAGTTTGTGAAAAGTGTGGTAAAAAGAACCCAAGGAAATGTCTTACCAAAACTAAGAAGTGTTTTTTGATGTGTTATGTTTTGACATATTGAATGATATTTTAATTAAAAGAATCTTAAGGTCAATTTTGATATGAAAAATGTAATGTGTTTTAAATGTGGCGAGATGGGTCATTATGGAAATTCCTTCCCAAAGAAAGATCCAAATGATGGAAATCAGAAATATTATAAGAAAAAGTTTGTAGTGACAACCTTTGTGACTAAATTAATAGACGTAGGACCATCTAATGAAGTGGTATCAGGTAATTTATTTATTTATTCATATTTTTCTAAAGTCCTGTTTCATACGGGGTCCACACATTCCTTTGTTTCTGTGAAATTTTCTTGTTAATTAGAAATATCACATCAAAAAATGAGAATAGAACATATTGATAAAACCCAAAAGGGAAATATTATTGTAAAGGGGAACAAAAGAATCTTTATGCTTTTTTTCTGTGGAAAGGCATTACCTACAAACTTTTTTTCCTGGACAAAATAGAGTTTGACGTTCCTCTGGGTATAAATTGGCTTTCTGGTTATCATGATTAAATTTATTGTAGAGATAAAGAAGTTATTTTTCAGAAATAGTTTTATTTTTTATACAAGAACGAAACCATACAATTGATAAAACATTAGGAATCCGAGAAACTATTGAAATATTGAAATGAAATTTATCTTGCTTATATAGTTGAAAACAAGGGAACCGTTTAGATTAATGATGTTTCAGTGGTAAATGAATACCTTAGTGTTTTTTTATGATGAGTAACCTGAAATTATAACTGATTGGGAAATTTAATTAAAAATTGATTAAATTCGTAATTCTAAGAAAATTTCAAATCCCCCTCATCAAATGGCTCAAATGGAACTTATTGGGTTGAAAAATTAGTTGTAGGAGTTTCTTGATAAATGCATTATTCATCCCAGTACATCCTCATGGGGTGATCCTAATTTGTTTTTTAAAAAGAAATATGGTTCAATGAGATTTCTAATCTATAATAGAGCTTTGAATAACATTAATATTAAGAATTAATATCCATTTCCTCATATTGATGAATTATTTGATCAGGTCTAGGGAGCATAGTATTTTTTCATGATTGACATGAGATCCGAGTACCATAATCTAAAGCTAAATGATGATGAAATTAAAAAAACATATTTTTGAACTAAATATAGTCATTATGAATTTTTTTCATGTCGTTTGGGTTAACTAATGAACTTGATTTATTCATAGATCTTAGGAATATATTATTTCATGAGTTATTGGATAAGTTTGTGGTTGTTTTTATTGATGACATTTTCTTATATTCTAGAAGTAAATATGATTAAGTAAAACATCTAAGGGTTGTTTTGAAAACCATTAAATAATATAAATTGTATGGAAAATTCATCAAGTGTGAATTTTGGTTGAATTTTTTTATTTCCTTGGACAAGTTGATTCTTAAGATGGAATAATAGTTGATATTACTAAAATTAAAGTTGATTAATAATGGAAAAGACCCAAAAATATAACTGAGATTGGTATTTTTTTTGGTTTGGTAGGCTATTTCAAGTAGTTTGTTGAAAACTTTGCATTATTATCTAGTCTACTATCAAAGTTAACTCTAAAATGAGTTAAATTCACTTAGATAAAATAATACGATGACAGTTTTTTGGAATTGAAAAGAAGATTTTTGAATGCTTGAGTTTTGACCCTACTTTACAGAAATGGAGAGTTTGTCACCTATAAGGATTCTTCATAAAAGGGACTTGATTGTGTTCTCCTGAATGCCGACTAGGTAATTGGTTATGCTTCATGATAACTAAAACCTCATCAGTTAATTTATCCTCCAAATGATTTGGAATTAACAACTGTGATTTTCTCTTTAAAAATATGGAGGCATCATTTATACGATGCCAAATGTGAAATATATACTGACGACAAAAGTCTAAACTATATATTCACTCAAAAAGAATTAAATATGAGAAAGAGAAGATGGATTGAATTGATTAAATATTATAATTTCATGATCAATTAACATCCTAAAATTCAAAAAAAGTGGAACATACCTTGAGTCAAAAACATTATGCATTATTAACTATGTTACACTTATAACAAGACCCTTTGATTAATTATTTAATAAATTCTATCTTGGAAGTTGTTGGTGTAGAAAATTCCTATATTTTGTTTTAGGTTTCAGTGTAGTCATCTTTATCAAACAGAATTAGGCAAGCACCAAATGATAATGGGGAGTTACAGAAACATGTAGAACTGGTTAAAATGATTATGTTTCTATAATTTCACATTGATAAAGATTGTGTTTTAGGATTTGGAAGGAGATTATGTGTTCCATGTGAATCTCAGATACGTAAATAATTTCTATGTAGAGATCATAGTTCTCCATTTTCACTTCATCCTGGATGTACTAAGATGTATAGAAACATTCAAGAGTATTACCAGTGGGATGTAATGAAAAGAGACATTACAAATTTTATAATTAAATGTTTGATATGTCAATAGGTTAATAAAGAGTTGCAGTTACCAATGGGGATGATTCATCATTTTATAGTGCTAGAGTGGAAATGAAAAAATATATCCATGGACTTCATTTTGGGACTACCAAAGACATCTTGAGGTAACAATTCAATAAGGGTTATTGTTGATAGAATGAATAAATATTCTCATTTCTTTTTTATTTGAGATATAATGTTTTCGGATAAGTTTTCTAGACTATAATTAAAAGAGATTGTCCATTTACATAGAGTTTGTCTTTCCATTTTATCTAACCATGACCCTAGGTTCACTTCTTTCTTTTGGAAAGGCCTTCAGAAGTCGTTGGGAATAGAATTAAATTTCAACAAAACTTTTCATCCTCTATCAGATGGGTAGTCAGAATGGATGATTCAGACTTTGTAGGATATTCTTTGAGCTTGTTCAATGGATTACCATAGAATTTGTGGTCAACATATTTCTTTAGTGGAATTTTATTATAATAATTGTTTTCATTCTAGTATATAGAATGAGCCTTTTGAAAAATTATATGGAAAGTAGTGTCGAACTCTATCTTTTTGGGATGAATTCACGAAAATAAAGTTAATGGGACCAGTATTAGTATAGGAAGTGGTTGAGAAAGTGAAGATGATCTAGAAACACATGGGGAAAACTCAGAGCATGAACAAAATTAATGTACATAATAGGAGGAAAGAATTATTCTTTCAAGGTAGGTGATCATGTTTTTATTAGAATCTCACCATTGAAAAGTGTTATGCATTTTGGTAAGTAAGGGAAGCTGTGTCCATGATTTATTAGACCTAACAAAATATGGGAGAAAGTTGGACTGGTTTCCTATAGAGAACCTTTTCCACTAATTTTTTCTCAGGTACACAATGTTCTTTCATGTTTTAAACCAGAGAGAGTATGTGCCAGATTCATCTAATGTTTTGAGCCCTGAAGTAGTTCAGATGGAAGAGAAATTTTCTTATGAAGAGAAATGTATTCAGATTCTTGATTTAAGAGAAAACGTATCATGGTATAAGTTAAACCACCAGGTAATGGTTTTGTGGAGAAACCACATGGTTGAAGAAGCAACATGGGAATCTGAAAATTCTATGAGGGAAAAGTACCCTAACTTATTTAATAAGTAAATAAAATTGTGAGGTTGAAATTTTTAAAAGGTGGGGAGAATGTAAAACCCTAAGGTTTTAAAATAAATTATTATGCACAAGACACTGAATCTCTACATAATTACAATTTTTTTGAGGAGATACCTAAAAACCAGCCTTTAAAAATTATTTTGCTGCTTCTATGATAATAATTTTGAAAAACGGACATACAAGGTTTCGATCAGTATGTTTTTTATAGTCTGATAGGTCTAACTTAATTTTTTTGGTGAATAGTAACATTCTATTATGAAAAGTAATGTTGGCCTTATGATCAACAATATGAACAAAAAAATAGTAACCTCACTAGTGAATGTATTTGTAATAATTTATGAGACCTTGCTTAATTTTTCAAGATGTTATAAAATCAATTATAGATTTAAAATTATTATTTATGGAATAAATTATTATTTTATTTAAAAAATAAATTTCTCATATTAAAAAAATTATTTTGATAAAATGAAGTTCATTTTTTAATTCTACATGTCAAATAATTCATTGGGAGATTTTTTATGGATTTTTATGAAATAATAGAAATTTTGGTGAATAGTTGAATTTGATATTTTATGAAAAATGCTAAATAAATGAATTTCGGTACCATTGTTGAGTTATAGAAAATTTAAATGGCCATTGGTTCGAACTCACAAGAACTTATTACCATTTTTAGTAATAATAATCAAGACTATTCATAGTCTTGAGGAACAATATTAAACTAATGATTAAAATAATGGAAAACCCCTCTTCTCCTCCACTATAAATAACATACTCGCCCCCTCCTCTTCTCACACCTCTAAACTTTTATAATTTATTAAATTATAACCAAACCCCTTCCCAAGGATCTTCCCCACATCCAAGACATTCTGGTATCACCAAAGGCCAAAACCAAAGGCCTTAAGGAGGATCTCAAGGAGAAGCGATCAAGAGGTAAAAAACCTCTTTCATTTTCTTGTGTTTTCTTTTCAATTGTTTTCTTTTATTATAATATCTTAACTTAACCTTAATCAAGTGGAATGAAAGCATCATTATTATATATATTCTAGATTTTTATCTTGTTTATGAAAAAATTCCTCAACTTTATTTTTCTCCTCTCCCTCTAAAAAACGCCGTATGTGATGTGTCAATTTACCAACATCTTGGATGATGTTTCTTCAATTTCATTTAATTCCCTAAAAGTTGGTTTTAAAAAAAATTTAATGGTCGAAACAGATTTTAATTTTTATTATATGACCTATATTATGTTATTGAATTAACTTATAAGCATAATATTAAAGGTATAAGATGAAACAAGTTCGTGATTATCGAAGAACCATCAAAATGATCTAAACGAATATCACTAATGATTTATCTAATGATTCATCCAAATTAAATATAACAAAAATGATTTATGGAATTAATTAATAATATTTAAACATATTAACACCATTTAATTATACTTTTAGATATTCTTTCCTTTCTAATAGAAAATCCGTTACGAATAACCAAGGAAACGATGTAAAAACGTAACTGAAATAAGGTAAATAACAAAATATTATTAATGAATGGGTGGAATAACGATATACAATGATCAAATAATGTGTTATAAAAATTATTAATGATTATATAAAGTATTAATAACAATGTTTTAATAATTATATAGGAAGTTTAAACACATTTTAAGTATGGAGAACTCGAGGTAAAAGAATTCTTAACCCAATTTTATTTAGTTCGGTTAACCTACTACATTATTCATTACATAGCCTTATGTTTTTTTGTGTGATGTTTTTTTGTTTATATTATGTGTATTTATAGTGTTTACACATATTACTATCATTTTACTAATTTATCACATCAATTATATGATCTTTGTATAGCACATTCCTTAAAATACTAATTTAAAACTCTTTGTTTTGAAATTCAAAAGAAAGGTTTTATTCTATTATCCATGTTTTATGATTATGTTCCGGTTATTGTGAATTTTTTATGATTAATTGTAAGACCTATATATCCCTCTAATTAATTGAGTATGTGTAATTTTGAGGTTGGTAGAATGGTTTCTTCATGTGTAACTGTGATAGTTACACCATAAGATATCCGCGAGGGTTACTTTGTAAGGTAGCTGAGAGGGTTACAAATCATAAGGTAGCGATGAGGGTTACAATATAAATATGTAATTACCCAATATACAATTATTGATTTATATATTTTCATTAATGTTTTATAGAAATCTCATTTTTCACAAATTAATTATTTATGGGTAAGAAGTATGTATTTTTTTAAAATGATTTCATATGTTTATATATATTCATATACTAATGGGTTCTTTTCTTCTATTTTATATCCTTTAC
Source organism: Viscum album (assembly GCA_963277665.1). Classification (NCBI taxonomy): domain Eukaryota; kingdom Viridiplantae; phylum Streptophyta; class Magnoliopsida; order Santalales; family Viscaceae; genus Viscum; species Viscum album. Next base: position 1,170,991,139 of record OY728161.1, on the reverse strand, counting down.
TGAGATTTGTATGCTCATATAATTTTTTTAAATATTTTTCATAGGTTACAAGGTTGAGTAATAGAAATAAGGAAGTGAAGTTAAATGTTATGAAGATTTGTTAATGAAATCATGTTGTTGTTTTGTGTTAAAAATTTTATGTTTTGGAAGAAATGGATACTGTTTATTAGTACCTACTTTGTGTGCTTATGGGTTGATATATATGATTCGTGTCATCATATTCTAAAACTAAGAACCAAATATATATTTGGAAATTTAAGGATGTGAAATACAGTTTAAATAGATAGATTATGTAATGTTTATGGGTGATTCCTCATAATTCACACAAAATCATATCATAACAGAGTTAATGAAGATTTTTTATAACTTCATGAAATGAAATTGAGTTAATAAACTATTTACCACTTAGTAAATTTTAGGTGAATCTCATTGCATAAATTAATTAAAATTAAAAATTAAAATACCATGATGTAAAAAGGATTAATTTTATTATATGAAAAATGGGTAGTATATACATCAAACAATGAAATCAAGTAGTGAATATGACATATGTCTCATAGAAGTAAATGTGATATGAGAAACATTTACCTCAAGTCCATACTTTCCTTGTATGTAATTTAAATCGTATATAATAATCATACATTAATTATTTAATTTCTTATAAAATTTTTATTTCTCTAATAAATTATACAAAAATCATTTATCTTTTTTTAATGAAACATTTAAATATTTAATCATTTAAGTCTTCATTTGTTGTTTTGGGGACATTTAGTTATTTTTTTCAAAATGACCTCAGTGTGTTGACTATGGTCAAATAGGTCATTATTTCAACATGTTATGAATAATAATCCTTAAATAATTACCAAATTTGTTCATGAATTATAATTTTAAAACCAATTATGAAAATTGTTTATAAAAAACAAAATACATTACGATCATAGAGATAGTAGGCCATACATATGTAAGATTAAAATTTCCAATTTTCAATGATCATTATAGAAAAAAGTGAAAATTATTTTATCTTCAAATAATTAAAATAATATCATAAAAATAATATTATTTATTTATATATAATTATATATATCATTCTTGTGATGTGGTGATAAAAAATAACCACATCTCTTCGTGGAGGTGGTAGTCTACAAGTACACGAATGACATTACCATTTTTCAGTATAAGAAATAAAATGATATATTATATTTTAATAATGATAAGTATTTAATGAATCTATTTATTATGCAATTTATATCACATATATTCATTAAAAGTTTACTTATTAAAATCCATGTAAATAATCAATGAAAAATGAATCACATCACTTCAGAAGGTGATAATCCGCCGTACACACAAGCAACATTATCATACCCCCATGGAATGGAAATAAAAAAGTTATGTGTAATATAATAATTAAAAAATTAAAAATATATTAAAAATATCATATATAAACATTAAATTAATCATCACAACAATCTGTTAGAGACAATGATTGAAAATGAATGAAATCAGTTTGTGAGGCGGTATCCTGCCGTACACACGATTGATGATTTTGTATCCCATTTGATGAAATAAGAGATTTATTTAGGTTATTAAATTAATATAATAACATATAATTATATATGAAACATTTGTTTTATAATATTATCATTTTTTAAAAATATTTTAATGATGTGGAAGAATAAATAAAACAAAAACACATAGTTAGAAATATTACCTCCTCTCGAACTACCTATTTATGATCGTATCTAAATTATTCTTAGAATGCGTTTTGGAACAAACCAAGGATCATAAGATGAAGGGATGGAATTTGGGATGTTATTTGGTCCGATATTGGAGTAACACAAAGGGTTTTATGTTTCGAGAATACCGTAGAGTGGATGACTTTTTATAGCGAGGTGAGTGGGACAGTTGTATGTTTTGAAAATAAACATGTGTAACCTTGTTTTTCACTTGAAAAAGGATATAAAATGGATAATTATCAATAATTAGAAATTATAAATCCTAAATATGTCCATAAAATAGATTTTATGTAGGTTTTTAGATATTATTTTTGATTATATTTTTAGTTCAACTATAGGTAAACATTTTTTGACCTTTATTGAGGTAATTTATCTTCATAGTTTTAACTATTCATTATGGTAAAAAATTAAGTTAAAATTATTTTATAGTATGAATTATGATTATTAAAATATTGAATAAATTTTATCAAATTATTTTCCTTGAATTTTAAGGTTTTCATTTAAAAATTCACCCACAAATACGATGAAAAAGGGGTATTCCAGAACTATATTTTTCACGGAAAAAATGATTTTATATTAACTATATGAAGGAAAATAATTATTATATAAATACTAATTAACATTTAATGATATATAATTAATAAATCTCATTTAAATATTTCAAAAATAGGGGTATTTTAATTAATTTAAAAGGAGAAACATTATTCTATTTAAAACTGTTTTCAGAAAAACCCGGTTTTTAAACTGAAAAAGAAACTTAAACGAAAATCCAACATCAAGTTGATTGAAAATAAATTATGTGGGATACATATAACTAAATATCACATCCTTAAATTTAAATAATATTAAAAACAAAGTGTTACTTTTAAATTTCTTAATTTATTGAATATAAATGACATTTTTATAAAATGCAGAATTTTTCATTATTCACTGAAAAATCAATATTTTTCTGAGATATGAATATAAATTACCCAATGTAAATTTGGATATAAAAATTTATAAAATTATGTTAATTACCTTGAATAAATTTTCTATAATTTAAAATAATTAAATATAAATTTTCCATGTAAATTAATAAAATTATTTTTGAAGAATGAAATTACTTTACAAACAATTGTTGGATAATTTATTAAAAAATTGTTAACATTTATATTGATTATAGAATATAGGTACATATATATTTCATAATGTGATTAATTCTATTTATACCCTCCAATTTAATGGATAGGTTATAATAGTTATATATATCACGGGATTTTTAATTTCACTATTGCGTGTCAAATACACTTTTAAACACAATTTTATATTCTAAACTCCGATAGTGTAACATACTCCCCTATTTAATAAATTTAATACTCTCAAATTGAAATTTCTATCTGTAATTAAAGGTTTTAAATTTTAAAATACATTTTTTTGGAAACCAACATTGTAAAAAGTATTAACAAAAAATCCTCTTAATAAAAGAGAAAATGACATATGATGGTCATATTGAATACCAAATAGTAAGTTTCCAAATATAAGGACACAGGTTTGAAGTGGATATTTTTACACATACTAAAAGCATAAATATTTATAGCAAGTGATTGATATCATTGATAATGTAAATGGGAATGATCTGTAGAGAGTTAAGTACCAAAAAACAACAAACTAAAGTGGTTTGAAAAAGTTAATAGATTTCATCAGAAATGATGGTAATTGGAATTTTTTTGTTTCAAGATAATTTTACTAAGGATAATTAATTAATTTTCCATATGTACTATGAGATTAAGGAAATATTGTTATTTTATTAGTTAAATTATACAGTTTAATCAATGTCCACCACAGTGTCATCCTTTTCTCCAAAATAATGTGTATTCATGGTGATAATATTCATGGATGATGTACTAAAATCAACATGTAAAGGGCCACATAACCATAAAAGGGATAATAAAGATATTATACATTTCTTTATATATTAAAAAAATGGTTAGAACTTGGTAATACATTTCTTAAAATTAAAGACATTCCAATAGTGATATAGTGCACCAATAAGAAAAATTTAACAATAATACTCTAGCTAAAACTAAATAATTCCATATGTAAATGAACCTATATCCCAAATAACCATAATAACCTCTAAATTAGAGAGTGTTTTAACCTAACCAGTTATGTGGTAAATTTCATATTACATGAAAAAAATATATCTTCTTCTTAAATAAAATTAATAACTTAGTCACCAAAGGAATTTTCAATCCCTTGATTATCTTTATGACATAAATAATATTACCCTAATTAAATTTATATACAAGATCATATAAAATCTTAAGGTCAAAAATACCTTCAATCTTATTTCCTAAATATGTAATGGAATATTTCACGTTAAACCGATTAATTACATATACCTCAACTTAATAAAACATATCTCAAAGCACCTTTAATCAAATTAATATCTCATCAATTAAAACCTATAAAGGGGTGTCTATGAATTTAAACATTTGATTATCCTTAATGTTATAAAACAAAGATGGTATCCATAAATCTTAATATAAACTAATAAGAAAATTTCATAATGTCAAAAGTTATCCGAACCATTCCTTTGATACCAACTAAAATAGATCTAAACCCACACTCCCTGATCTGACATTAAATAAATAAAATTTACATATACACATTTGATACTGATGAAGGTGAACCAATTTTTACTATCCAAAATTCACAACATCAAAAATAAAAATATTGGATGACTTACATTCACAACGACCTTTTAGGTTCAGAGTTTTAAATATTTAGGACAAACACTTAACATCATGTATTCATAAAAAACTATTTAATAAATACGAACAACATCTCCCAATATGCTCATATTTTCAAATTCGTCATTAGATCATCAACATCATCATCCATATAAAACACTTCCAGAAATAATTAATTGAACCTTAATCATTATTACCTATGGAAAATGAAACTTAATAAGGGTGTGATCAAATGACTAGTATCAAAAAACATAAACATTAACAATCTAATATCATCTGGGATCATTGGAAGAGAATAAAGGTATCGTGACATAATCAATGTGAATGAGCATAACATATGGATATTCAAAACCATAAATACCTACATCATCATATATTAAAACATGGAATAAAGTTTTAACAAAGAAAATATTCACCATAATTAATAATAACGACCCATGTGATATCAATCTTGGTCATAAGAAACTTTATAAAACCATAAAAATATAGATAAAACATATTTTTATAATGGAACATTATCTTCACATTAATGATTACAAATGTGATAACCAAAATCATCTACTTCTATCTCTATAGTACCCATTTAATTGGTGGGATATAACGTACCGACACATAATTAGTTTAACATCTAACCGCCCGACCTTGTTTAATAACATATCTACCCATCCATGTTTTATAACATAACAACACATACGTGGTGTATAATAGAAAAAAGATTCATTACAAACAATTTCCAAGACTTTTATCATGAATGAAGAACATAGAGAATTTATTTCATCATAAGCTCATTGAAACATAATTTAGTATTTTCAAAACTTGATAAACCTATGAAAAAAATGGGTTCAATAAAAAACTCCTTGAAACATAATTAACTAGTGGAAAATAAATTATTTCTATTAAAATATATTTGAAAATTGTTTACCTGGATAAAAGAAACATGTTAGTTGACAATCTCTTTGAAACATTATTAACCCATAGAAATGAAATGGGTTATATAACAATCTATTTGAAACATTATTAACCCATATAAAAGAAACATGTTCCATAAAAATAAGTTTGAAACAATGATAATGCATATAGAGAAATAATTAATATGGTATTATTAGAAAATATATCTATTTTAGAATAAGTAACAACAAGTGTTTTTGACCTTGAAGAATAGAAGTATGACATCAGGTGTTTCGAGGACGTTCGGTTTGTTGTTTCAAAATTCTTTTAGTGTGTTGACCGTGATCAAAGAGATAATTATTTTATAAACTCTAGAATAATAATCACGAAATAATTTTCATATATATTCACCAATTTATCTTTAAGAGTACATGGAAAATGGTTATGGAAGGTGTAATATGTTATGATCCTGGAGATAGTAGGACATACATACACTTGAGAATGAATTCCATTTTCAATGACAATTATATAAAGAAGGTATGTATTATTTTATCTTTAATTAATGACAGTAATAAAAAAATAGAACATATTACTTCATAAAATATACTTATATATATATATATATTATCATGATGTGGTGATGAATAATAATCACATCACTTCATGGAGATAGAAGTCCACACATACATGAAGGACGTTATAATTTTTTAGTGTATGAAATGAAATGATATATTATATTTTTATAATGATAAATATGTTATTAATAACATTATTAATTAATTTATATCACATATATTCGTTAAAATTATATTAATTACATTTCATGTAATGTGGTAGTGAAAAAATATATCACATCACTTCATGAGGCGGTAGTCCACCGTACACACGAGCGACGTTATCGTATCCCACATGGAATGGAAAGTAAAATGGTATATGTGATAAATTAACTAAATAAGTATAAATATTTCAGAAATATCTTATATATAATTTAAATCCATTATTAAAACATGTCATGAGAGATGATAATGGAATAAAAATGACATTGGTTCATAAGGTGGTAGTACGCCACACACACAAATGAGCATTTTCCATCACATTTGATGGAAGAGAAGATGAATTTAAGTTATTAAATTAATATAATAACATATATGTATATAGAATATACTTGTGTTATAATACTTTCATATTTTATAATTATATTAAGGAGGTGTAAGAAGAAATAAAACAAAAATGGATAGTCTAGAATTTTATATGTTCTCGAACTACCTCTTTAGTATTATACCTAAGGTATTCCTAGAATAGTTTTCTGAAAAAGGAATCTATGATAATGTAATGTAAATTTTAAGTGATTTTAAGTATTTTCCTAACCAAAAGGGTTTTAAGGTGATAAGAAGATAGGTGAGTGGGTGTCGTTTTACAAGTGAGGTTAGTTACACACTTGTAATTGTTTAAAATAAAATTGTTTACACACAATTGTTACATTCAAAAAGGATAATAATTGGATAATTATATATAATTATACATTATAAGGTCTAAATATGTCCATAAAATTGTTTTTAGAATTGTTTTTTGTTTTTTTTGAAACTTATCATTTTTATTTTAACCAATGGTAAACCCGTTTTCATCTTAATCGTAGTAATTTATTTTTTTTACCATTTTTACAATTCATTATGGTCAATAATTAATTTTGAAATTATTAGATAATATAAATTATTCTCATTTAAAATATGGTTTCTATTTTACCAAATAAAATTAATTGAATTGCTAAAATATAATTTATTGTTAAACATGAAAACGTGGTGAAATAATGTGTTTTCCAAGAGTGTATTTTTCTTGGAAAAGATGTTTTTATACTAACTATATTATTAATAATCCTTATTTTATGAATATAAATTAATAAATATTTATATATAACCTATAAATTTAAATTAAGTCATTACCAATTAGTAATGTTTTTAATTAATTTAAAAGTATAAATATTTTTCACTTTTAAATAGTTTTCATAAAAATCCCGTTTTAAACACAAGGACTAACTTATACAAAAAACCAAAATGAATTTGTTTAAAAATAAATTATTCAGATTAAATATGAATAAATAAAAATTATTCCAATTTAAATAATATTCCAAACATAATGATACTTTTTAATCTCTTAATTTCATGAAAACAAATATCACGTTTACAAAAATTGCTATTTTTTCCAATTTACTGAAAAATAAATATTTTTTGAAAAACAAAAAAATTTCATCCAATGTAGATATTGATATGATTTTTTTAATTTTATCAAATAATGTTTCAAAAATTTCAAAAAATTATTTTTAATATTTAGTCATGAAAAGAAATTAAAATCGTTTTCGAAGAAAACACATTTGTGAAGAATACAATTATTTTACAAAAAAAATAATTGATTACTTTATAAGAGTTAATAAAAAATTAATTTTTAGAATAAAGTACACACACACACATATATATTTATATATTAAATTAGTGAATACTGTTTATTTTTTCCAATTTAATAGCCAGGTAATTATTGTTTTATATATCGCGAGTCGTTTATGCTCTGTGTTGTGTGTAGAATACACTATAAATTATAGTTTTTTTATAAAATACTTTAGTTTTGCATTAAAATTAGGATTAATAAATTTATTAAATGGGTTATAATGTAAAAACCTATGATTTTAAAATAACACTATATTTGATACCGTATACAATATAAAACACATAGCTTTAACAAACAAAGAAATATTGTAATTTTATGACTGTTGTTACGTAGATCTTGAATGGGAAGGTCCGTATATAAGTAATCGAATATTAAAATATTTATAATTTTCATAATCAATAAAAATTTTAGGATAAATTCTTGGGAGACAATCACTTATTTTTTAGTAAAGTCATTTTATTTTTCAAAATATGTTTTCTTTAAAAATGGTTTTTATTTCTTTTTGTGACTGAATATTATAATTATTTGTTGTAAATTTTAAAAATAATATACCATAAAAATAATTTTATTTTTTAAATCATCCTAATAAAATTATAATTGGTTTTATTTTTCTTATTTCTTTAAAAGATGAATTTTTAGTGAATAATGAATAATACAAATTTTTATTAAAACAATTTTTCTCTTTCGAGCATTCACAAAGTTAATTTTTATAAAAATAGTTTTAAAGTAAAATTAGTTCTATTAAATTTTTAATAATCCTATTATATTCAATAGAGTCAATTTTATGACTGAATTTGGATTTAAAATATTTTTAAATATAAAAGGCATTATTCTAAAAAATTGTTATTCATTGAGTTTTTTATTTTTTTGTAAATTAATTTCCCACACTTAATGCAATTTAATATTTAAATTTTTTTTCCATATTTTGAATCATAAGGTCTAAATTTGGTAAACATTTCCCTTGTATTTTTCACCTTATGAATAATAATCATAGTAAATTTTTATTACCACGTTAAATGTTAAATGTGTTAATTAGAGTTAAAATTAGAACAGTAAGATTTAAAATTCATTAAAAAAATTAACATATTTAATTGGATAAGTGTTTTTCATTCATAATCATCAAAAATTATAAAATTTGAACTTTTTTACTTTTAACTTTGATTTTGTTCTTTATAACATTTATGTAAAAGATAAAGTTAAAAAATGAAACTTTTTTTCTTTTAATATCTATAATATTTTGTGACAGGGATAAAAGCATATTATATTTAGTTATGAATTATTATTTTAAATATTAATTATTCATTTAAACATGGTAATTATTTAAATTTTTAATTATGAAATAATGACCTTAAATTCTTACGCACCAATGACATTGTGCCCGTGCAAGGAGTAGAAAAATCAAGTAAAAGACATTAAAAAACTCTAAATGTAATATTTTTTGGTTGATATATTGAGTTTCAAAATTTATTTACATCAAAATATAATATTATGGATGTGTGAAAGTTTTATATTTTAATTCCATTTCTATCATGATGAATTTAATGTCAAATTAAATGAATAGTATCAAAAATGAAATTAATGGTATTTATGTTAAATAATATATTATTAAATTATTTAAAAATAAAATAAATATAAAAATTAAAAAAAATAGGATGGGAAATATTTTAAAAGTAAATAATATGTCCATTAATGATCTAATTGTCACATTATATGTAAAATTTTAACCCTTTAATATTGAAAAAGTCATTACCACAATTAAGGTTAAAACTCATTAACCAAGGGGTTAAACCAAAAGATAAGGCTGGGAATTATATCTAAACCTTTATAAATTTAATTGGGTGATTATAATAAGACAATAGCCTCCTTATATTATAATACATGTCATTTTGGACAAATTTTACATTAGTTGAATCATATCATATTATAACATTTCATATACTTTCAAAAAATTACGTTAATGATATTTTATAGAAAATAATATTTATTAAATGATTAATAAATATACTATATTTGTCAGAGTTAATTGTATATGGATGAAAATATAAGCTATGATACATTTATGGGTAATTTTACTTTTATTTTATCTTTCTTGACACCTATATTCGAAAAAACATTTATATCACGATAATTGTCAAAAGGATTAATTGTGTGTTAAAACTAAAAGTTAAGGGTTAAAAAATCACCAAAACATTAATTAAGATTTTTTATGGGAGAATATAGACTCATATTAATATTCTAATTCTAATAATATCAATTTGGGACCATTTTCCTTGAAAATTAATTTAGATTAATTTAATTTTTTTATGTAATTCCAAGAGTGCCCATCCACTCACTTATAAATGGGAACCTAATATCCTTAATTATTCATTATGTTTTAACATTATATATTAGAAAATACCTTGAATAATATTATATTATCTTCCTACAAAAGTACCTAGATCTTTTTATCATTCGAAAATATCAACAGTTCTAGGATTAAGGTTTAAGACAACAAAGGTTTCTCAATGAAGAGGTGTAACTGTTAACCAAGTGCTTTAAATTTTATTTCTTTTTATAATTAATATAAATCCAAGGAAAACATTATATAATAATTAGTTAAGAATATTTTATATAATTAATTTTTTTTATGACGTAATAACCATTATCCACCTCATTTCCATCCCAAAAAGAGTGAAATTTCACTCGTGCGTACATACGACTTGTCATTTTCTCGTATTGGTGTAATTTTTTTTCATCACTAATTTACAGGGGAAGTTATAAAAATGGGTTTAATTAAAATATATTTTATTTATTATATAATTATGTATTTATAGAGGATAATTATTATTTACTTTTTTTTTGTTTTTTCCATCAAAAAGTGGAAATGTCACTCGTGCATATGTATGGATTATCGTCTCTCTAAAGTGATGAAATTCATTTTTCATTACCTCTTTATATGACAAGTTTTAAAATTTTACATAATGACTAAATATTATACTCCAAAAATTATTAACATTATGTATATGATTGAACAATATCAATGTATAAGGATTAGGTCTGCTAAATTGACATATGCATGAAAAATTAAGTAGTTATCCCCCATGATAGTGATTTTAATAAATAATTATTAATCAATGGGTTATAAGATATTATTAATAAATACTATATGGTATTATATAAATTAATATGGTTCTATAATTTTTATATAACAAATCTATATTTATTATCGATGTGTTTTGAACGTGTATAAAGAAAGATGATACTTGAGATAAAATATTTTTGTATCACTTTTATTTCAACGCGACACATTTCATATTCACTACTTGTTTCTTTAATGTGGTGTCTATATTGAAAAATAATTTTTTTATAATTATTATCATACAAATTATGGGTATATATAAATCCATCATAGTTTAACTATTTCATAATTTTTTTATTTCAAAGTTTCCAAAGTGTTACGAGATTTAAATGAATTCCTATTTAAATTGAGATTGTTTATGCTGAAATTTAAATTGATGAAATTATTTAATCATTTTATGATAAATAAATTGAAATTATTTCACCTCTACGTACTTATTTATAATACATGTCTCCATTTTATTTTCATCACTTTAGGTGCTAAATATTTTTTTAAGAATATCGATTATGTTTTACTGTTTAGTCATGGCTATTTTTCTCCCAGGTCTATGTTTTCTAATAAATGTCTTAAGGAATGTTTTTAACAATTATTACATTATTGATTAAATTTATTTTCCCAAAATTTAATATTTTTAATAAAGGTTTAAAAATAATCTTCTTTTCATTTTTTGAATGATGTACTTTTTAACTATGGTGTTAACATAATCTTTGCTTTAACAATTATGACATGACCAAAATTTTCAACAATCATGACTGCTTAGTGTTTTGAAGATTCTATTAAATATTTCCAATTTTATTTTCAAATAAAATTATTTACATAGTATTTTAGAAATATGTTGATTGTACATAAGTAATTGAATATTTAAATTTTAATTTTCCCATAAAATATTATGAGTGATCTTTTATTGAAATTTCCATCTAAGATAGAATTATTTGATATTACTTATGGTTTATTAGTCATATGATCCAATTACAGAATCCTAATTATTTATCTAGAATTTTTATAATTATGATGATGAAATGTTTATGAATCTTGTTTATTTTCCTTAGTTTAATATATGATTTTTTATAAATGTTTATAAAACACATTATTTTCCATGGGTTATGATATATGATGAATTTTTTATTATCTTATAACACATATATGAATTGATTATTATTATATGATAGGTGGTAAATGAATTATATAATCCTCGAATGTATTTGGTAAATACTCATATCTCATGTGATAATAAAGACTGGAAACAGAAGTGAGCCCAGATCAGTAAAAGACTCTATCTATTATGATAGTCTTGGGAGTGAACCTTTACTAAAGATATGATGGAACAGGGGAGAGAAACTATTACACTATGATATTCTTATAATTAATCCTTGAACAAGGAAAGAATTTTTTATTCATATGTTTATGCCATAAATTTATGAGTTATACCAATGTTATGCTTTCATAGAACATTTTATTTGATTCTTTGATGATTTTTGTCATATGGAATACTAAGAATAATAAAATGATTCAAGATAGCATTCCATGATATATTGGGTGTAAACCATGTAGTTATGATTATGATCCCATACCTTTATTATTATCTTATTCTTGAATATGATCATCGATTGATATCTTCCATTTTTACCCTTGTTGAGCAGTCGAGATCACCCTTTCTCATGTTTCCACTTACAAATTTAAAAATAAAGGTTTTAAGTAGGGGTTTTTAATAATGTTACAAATTGAGAACAATGTTGTGAATTATGTTGAAAAATTTACTTACTTAATATTTTTATGTATCTATTCTCTAAATAAAATTCATTGAATGAGTGGATACCGACCCTAGTGGTGGACTTATGCTCAACATAAACTCTTAGATTTAGGGATATTGACTTTATAGATAAAATAACATGCCTAAGGAATGTAGCGGGATACTAACCTCATATATAAGTTAAAGGGGAACCATACCCTGACATGACCATGTCACCATGGAGGTTTCCAACCCGCAAGAATGCTCCAATCCTTATTATTATTCCCATTGTTTTCCTTACAAATCCAAGAATAAATCTATTCTCATATCCACATGTGTCTCAAATTTGATGTCAATGAGAAGTGAGAAATCGTATTTCACTACGAAAAATGATCTCTATGGACCATTCAAATTCTCAAATATGAGTACCAAGCAAGGAGATATAAAAACCCACTAAGGCCAGAGAAAGTACTCAACATATAATATTAAGGTATATAATGTTTATCCCCACATGGGCCTTCTATTCATATACATATTCACCACATAGAAGGTAATGGTCAACCTAATGATGTCTGTAATTAGGCATACTATGTGTAGGAATGGTGTGATAGTTGACATGTACCACTGCAACCCATTTCACATGACTATCAAGAAACCCAACATGTCCTAGAGAAAAAATTGTGTGTGGACTCTACTGACTTAGTCAACATATGCTGATGAGGATCCTGAGTCATGTAATTATAGTAGTACATAACATCTATTCCAATCCCATATGACATTCACATTTAAATGGTCACTATGACATGTACTCTTTATACACATTATGATCATTGGATCAGGGGTACACTATGTGAGATCTTAGGATGCATGAAGTGTGATACTTATCTTCAACTAAAACCATTATTTCTATTGTTGGGGCAATATGATATGTAGTTCAAGAATACATATAGTGTGTTCATAAATAGAAAACCATATTTTTTTATAACTTAACTAATTTACTATATATCAGCATGCTCACCTTTTATCAAGCCCAAAAAAATAATAAATGTCACATCCATAGATTTTGTTTTATAAAATATCAATTTTCTTACATCCACTTGAAAAAGTAGTGTTTTATATTTTCTTACACACGACTATATATCCCAATTCACCACTACCATTCATGGAACTCCCTCTCACACCATAAATAATATTTAACCATCTTATAATACTTTTATATACCAAACTATTTATAAAATCACTTACTCATAGTTTGAGATTTTGATAATGAGTCAATCTGGACCAAGTCAAGTCAAATATCCAACCAAATAAAGGGTCGAAAATGAAATGACAATGAATGGGGTAGGGTGAAACAAGGGGAAATCAAATATGAGAAAATAATGATGGTTTTTTTGAGGACTAGACACTTATTATTAGGTAAGAAATTAAAATAAATAGAATCATAAAATCTTTCTTTTATACCTATTTTAGAAAAAATCTATGTTTATGGGTCCACACTCGCAATGAAAATCCTAGAATAATTATACATTCTTGAAATAAAAAATTTAATAGAAATTGACCAAGAAAAAATCCCTACCTCATGCTTAGATCGATTTATTAGGAGGATTCTATGTGAAATAACAATCATTAGCATTTTTATTGAGAATATCATTATTTAGGGTACTATTGATCCTATAAATTTCATATACACTCACATCTCTGAAACTATCCCTCCAATTTTAATGTTTACTGTGAAAAATCAATAATTATATTCAAACATGATAAAATATAAAAATATAAATAAAATTAAATTCCCTAAATTAAATGAATATATAAATAATTTATTTACCTAATAGATCCAAATATGACAGCACGACCTTATGAAGCTAATCCATTTTAAGGGCAAGACCACAATTCGTGATGGAACCAGTATATGATATTTAACATTCAAGTGTTGTTTTAGAAATAAAATTATTATTCTCATGAACATGCGTGTGCACACTAGAAAATAATATATTATATATGATATATTATAATTATGTCTTTGAAAAACACTCCATTATGTACTTACATAATGAGTCATTTCAAAAATAATGTATAAAATTTCTTAACGGATTAAATAGAAAAACTTTAGTAACTACATCCCCCCCAATTCATTAAATTTTATTGGAAAACCACGCCCTATATGAAAAGGTGATGGTACTGAGCCTACATCTAGTTCTCAAACTCCCACAATATTTCTTAATGCTTCCCAGTCTACTAAAGGAAACAATGAAAGTGAATTATATTGCCATGAATGGTCATATACTACTAGTTCTCGATCACCACTGGGTACTCTGATTTGTTGGGTATGTCCTTAATGTTTATCTCACCCTTTTCAATGAAGTGTGGCATCCCTTGACCAAATCTCCCTCATCTAAAACATTTGGAAGATGTCATGAAACTAGTCCAACTATAGGGGATATAAATGGAAATAAATTACGATACCCACTATATATAGTATTTTTAATGGTTCTATAGAAAATATTGATAATTCCTTTTACGACCAAATATTTATATATTTCAACATAATGAGACCTTCATAAACACATTATATCCCTCCTCGAACTTGAAAACCACTATTTTCAGTTCACATAAGATTTATAAAATCTATGAGAAATCTTCATCCGGTATTTTATAAACTATACCATATCTATCATTATCTTACCAACTACAGCCCCATGTGTGATGAATCTCTCATCCCCATCCAATACAAGGGTAACTTACTAGGTCTCTTGTGAAATGTCTATATAAGTTCCATGATAATTTTGGATTGGTATATATTGTTTAATGTGAAATATAACAAAATTATATGATACTACCAACTCCAAATAAAATGAAATATGCAATCAAGTATCATACACTCCTAAACACAAATGATTTTTCATTCTAACCATCTTTATATCAGTATAATTATTCAATTATTTATAAATAAGTAATAAATTTTATATAAATGATCCTCTAAAATGAAGATGTAAACGGATCAACTCATTTTAGATTTTCATGGAGGGTATCCCATGAACCCAAACAATATGCACCATGTGAAATCATCTCAATCTCTCAGTTGAACACCAATCCCAAATAACAATAATGTAAACTAGTTTGGTCAATCGTTCAATGATACGGTAGATAACATCATAATTATAATTGAGGTAGAAAGACTTATCATGAAGTTAATCAATATTCCATTCCACTTCCAATATATAACATCAAGGGTTTGTGCCAGACCTACCCTATAATGGCTATCCTCATTCACTTACTGACAGGTGAGGAATTAAGATTTGAACTCCATAAAAATTTTCCCATTACCTGCCAAATAAAATTGATTATTGTGGTGATGGTACTAAATTTTCACTCCAGGATATACTTATATGGATGAAGCATATAAAAACCATATAAGAATAAGATAAAATGTGAATGGAACCACTATCCACCCTTGAATGTGGATTATGTTCTCACCACCTTCAAAAAATCCCAATATTGCGTTAATTGAGAAAGTCATCTCACACAAAATGTTACAGTATATTATGCTAACTAGGAATACATAACATCCTAAATTAGAAGTGGGGACATCACCCCAAATTTATAATATTTAAATTCTTACTATTCTAAGAAAGACATATAAAATGAGGCTAACCGCTTATATTTATCTCTCAACAACTGATAACGAGACTTCTTGCTAAGGGTATCATAGACTATGCCCCATCCTTTAAGTATAAACTATCTCAAAATCATAATCCTCCTGTAAATTGAACCACTGACTCCACCTCAAGTTAATATCACTCTTAATGAATATATAACTATGAACCTAATGGTCTATATAAAATATGAACCTATCACCATGAACATTGTGCCTCCATGTTTTTAGGGAGAACACCTCCACTTTCATATTCAAATCACGAGTCACATTATTTTACTCTTTATGGTGTAAATAACCTCGATTCATAAACAATCACAACCCCACTCTACATCATCATAAAATAAATCCTAACACTTGATCCATCATATAATACCACGTACTCAACTCCCTCTTCAAGAAACGTTGATATAAGAGTACCCATTAGCCTCTTCTTTATGTCATTAAAATCTCTTTATGACTACTAAAACCAAAAAAATGGATTCCCGTTTTTGATTTTGAAATTAATGGAATCTAAAATCATGGAGAATACATCCAAGAATATCTACTAATACTCTACTATCCCATGGATACATGATATTCCCCCTTAGGGAACCTATATAATACAAAAAAGGCACCTATAAAGCATCCCTTATAGATGATGATCTCAAAGTTTTTTCAAGAAAATTCTCAAAATTCCGAGAATGATCTTCCTATAATACTTAATAGATGATGGTTTATTTGATGAATACCACAAAAACTACATATTTAGAATGAACTACATGTAAACAAGATGATTGTGACATTCAGATATAAGATCATTCTTAAAGATCCAAATTTATCCCTTTAGTCAGTAGAAAAGGCCATTAATCCTTAGTAGGGGTACTTTTACTTGACTATCAACTAATCCAAGTGAAGATAGTCAATATAAAACTTTAAGCTATCATATCCATTCTTGGAGAATAATTCTAGATATTCTCAGATTGACACAAAAGTTTTAATGAAACCATACTAGTTAAAAACTTCAATCTATACCCTGATCTCTCTGATCTTAGTCAATTTAATACAATTTAAATTAGAATATATTAGAATGGAATCATGGTGTTGAATGATATAGAATTATACCTTTCAGTGAGGGGGAAATCTTGGTAGATTCTATGGAAAAATTGCTATGAACTATTCCATCACTATTGGAAGTAGATTGATTAATGTTTCCATTACAAATAATGATAAAATCTCCAACCAGGGTGTGATCACTTATAAATTTTCTCTTATAGGAACTGATAATCTCAACTAAATTTCACAATCATCCATGAAGCATAATAATGATCCCTAAGATTAGAATAACATCTCTCTAATGGAAGTTTCTTATTTAGGAATGTATTACAGATAGCCAGTTCACACTGTGGATGTTGTCACATAGCTTCATCAGAACTACAATAAGGTCATATGGGAACCTCTCTCCACTAATAGAAAGCTCATATAATTGATAGATGTGGGTGAGTGTGTGATAAAACAAAGTAGGTGTCTCTAGTCACATTGATTGGGATGGTTTATCTACTAAAATCTTTAGTTTTCAAAATAGGGTTTAAAAATCAATGGAATAACTCATAGTGGTGTTTATGAGTACAAGTACTGTGGTAGAGAATACATGTATCACACCTCAGGTAATATCAGGAGTCACCTTTTTTACTCAATATATCTTGTATCTGGTCATTCCCTTAACCACAAACCCTCAAATCTTAGTGGGACCACCTATTGGTGCTTCTAGTGGTAGGGGTTCATAGAGTTATCCTCCTCTAACACCTCTTCTCAAGGAATCACCAGCTACTCTAAAAAATATAACTCTTTCAGACCTACCCTGTCCACCCTTGGGTGTTCTCAAGTCTTATCGTTGCCTATGATGTGGAGTCCCACCCACTTTCTAATAATTCTATACTAGTAAATGAGTCAGAAATTCATATTTCAGATGACCACATCACTCACATGAATAACAATTCAGATATCCTAAATGATGAAATCATTTACATGACATTGGAGCTATTTATTCTCATATATGATACAATACATGTTGATTCCTCTTACATTATGAATATTATATATAGTTTCATCCATCAGTTTCTAATTACTCCACTCATGGATATCCACCATAAACAAATGTTATATGTGGACCCTCTGTATGGATTATATTTATCACTACTATAGTATTATTACATATATGGTGATACAAATGGAAAAAATATTTATTGAATATATTTATGGAGGAAATGCTAAAACTTGTATTCCCAAAAGAATCCATCACATACCATGTTGAGAATGTTCCTTGTGAGATCAGCGAATGTTGACACATAATCAACAACTAAAAGGAAACCCTTATGTTACTTAAAATCCACATAATTTATTTCAATCTCCTCATCACCAAGTAGCAATGCTTGAGGAAAAGTCACTCAAACATGGTAAATTGGAGAGTTTTCTAATATTAGATCTAGTTGATCAGTTTCCACCATTGAATCATAATTCCAGAAGAAATATTTAATGCTAGAATAATAATATATGTTTCATGTGTATGAATGATGTTGAATACCTAAAAAATAGACTCATGTGAGTCTTTAGTCACTTACGGTTCACTATCACATTGAAACCTGGCCAATTGTTATCACTAATACTTGTGTGTCATGGTAAATATATGTATATAGTAATCTTATCACATATAATAATGTGAAATTTGGCAAAGAGGATTTTTTTTACACTACTGGAGGGGGGATAGATTTCACTAGGATGTAAAAGAAACATAGCCTCACATGTTCAGTGGAAATATATCATGAAATGTTCTCTATACAAAAGTATATCTATTTAACTTGTAATTAAAAGAGGGAAACACTACTAGAACATGAATTTGTTGTACCTACCTCATTATCCTATCTCTATTTCTATATTATTGAATCCCACCATTTAACAAGATCGACCATGTTCAATAAATGATATTTTGGGGGTTGACTTGAGAAGGACATGGAAAAAATGACCCATTTCTATATTATGAATGTATAATTTCATGTCCGGTACAATCAATGCCTCTATATACTAATTTGATAAAATAGTTATCAGAGTCTTAGAAAATATATATTCCATCTTCTGTACAAACAATGAATTACCTATAATAAAATCAAAATTTAGGCCCTTTAAATTTATTTCCTACATTCTAAAATCATGTTTCCCTAGTTATCTAACAAAGAACTCCACCACTAAGAAGAAATATCTCTAATACAACTATACCATGAACCAACCCACAAAATACCCCACTTGGGTTGCGGTTAATTAATAATGTCATCTAAATACATCCTCCCATAGACCTAGGGATTGATACTAGTATTAAGTTATGAAATCACACATAAATTGAGGCATTATCCCATTTTACCTTTATATAAAACACACCCCAACACATGACATAATAATGAAGAATAAATAATTGTGAAAAATCACAATATAAATGCAATTAATGGAAAAAATATGATTTATTAATGAACTTTTATTTAATCCATAATAAAATAAGGAAAGATACCTAAACAACAATTTTATAGGAAAACCAACCTATTTAATAAGACGAAGAGTTTACCACCACATGCTATCTTAAGACATGATTATAACCCCATTACCACTTCTAGGTACAACTAATCTCCACCAACATCTTGTTCACTAAAATCACTATAAATATACACATCATATTTATAATAAATGAAAAGTTTTGATGAAGATATCCCTGATTGGGTGATTTTTTATTTACCAAGTATAAAATCCCAAAAAATTATATAAAATAATGCCAGTCGACTCAGAACCATAATAGAAAAGAGGAATGAATAACCAAAATATACCCAGTTATACTCTAATAGAGAGAACACAATACACAATATAAGTTCAATTGCTGCACAACTCAAGAATATGAAAAACCACTAGCAGCCCTAAGAAATCCCATATAGAAATATAGAAACCCACTTCCCCTATTTGGAAATATAGTGGGGTCCTATGATCTACTAAATAAATTGAATCAATTGATTGGATACTAGACATAGTGGAGTGACATGTCCATATTTATCTCTTAGACAATAAGATTTCAATTCTTTAACTAGAAGACACATGCACTTCGTATATTGGGGGGATACTAAACCAATTTTAAATATGCAGAGGACCAGTTCCCTAATATAACTATTTCATAGTGGGAGTTGAAAACCCAATGAACACCCCAATAATCATGAAAAAACCCCATCATATTTCCAACTATATTTTACGGTTTGATATTTTCTTACCCAATGTGTTTCACCTCTGCTTCTAGAAACAAAAACACCATTTAAGTTAAAAATGGAAAATGATTTAGATTAATTATTCACACACTCAAATATGAGTTATAGAAAAAGAGGTACAAAAACACACTAAATATAGAGAGTTTACATTTCTTTTATTCTTTGGTTACATAGAGTGTACCCTCTTAGGGTCCTTCTGGTCATGTACTACATCAATTGATGGAATGCTATGCACCACCTACACAGTGCGTGTCTTTTGGCTCATGGTGTGTGTGACCAGCATGGTACTTAACTTACACCACCATAACCCGTGTTATGTGAGTTTCTATATACACATTGTGTCCCAGAAGAAACACAACATGTGGGATACACCAACTCACAAGGTTTTTTCAATATGTAGAGGATGATTCATGTAAATCTAGTGGTACATTGCATGTGGTTTTCATCCATTCGACAAGTACATATAAAAAAACATCTGGGTTAATATTCCCTTTATATCACATTATGGATGGATTCAAAGTTAACATAATTTTCCCTTAGGATACATGATGAGTTAAACATATATATGAATGAAACCCCTACCAATTTTTTTTGGAAACTATATGACATGTGGTTCAAGTACACACACCAAGTTCTAATTATTTTGGTACTTGGTTTTTCAGAAACTTATATAATCCCATGTTCTCACAATTATCACCCATAATCAATCGTGAAACACCACTAAATGACTCATCTTTATATTTCATGACCTCAATGATCAAATTATATAAATTATTGTCTAAATATGGTGTTCATTGATGACCCTTATATAAATTCTTCACTAGTTTTCTTTCCTATATTTAGAAATCCACACCAACATGCCACTAGTAATCCATTACCACTGATTAGTCCTACCATATACCATGATACTATCCACTAAACCCAAATTAGTCTCCTTTGATCATGTATTCCAAATGTGTGTTGATCCAAAACAAGTCTTGTTAAATCACTGAACAAAGCGATGGTTAGTGTCGAATGTATGAAGAAAGGAGAACTGGGAAATAATGGAAAATCTTATATATAAAAATAATTATTATTGTTTCAAGGCCTAACCACCAATAGTTAGGTGTGAAATTTTAGGAACAAAATGTGTTATCCCAAAATCATTCATTCCATAATAATTTAGAAAAAGGATATATTTTCATGTTTATACTCTCAAGAAAAATGCATGGATAATTATCCACTCTTTAAAAAATAGAGTTGAAAAATAAATCAATAATAAATCCCTTCAAAAATAATATATCATTATTTTATTACGTTTATGTTCACTATGACATCTATTATAATTTCAAATGGAGAATCTCATTCTTTGGGGTTCTACAGACCCACTAAATCTCTTACTCAATATCCAATCTCAAAACCTATCTTAAGTTATATTGCCTATGGTGGGTAACCATAGAATATGATAAAAATAGGTTTAAATAGTAAACCATATGTCAAAATATCTATTAATAAAAATTAACTAATTAATTTGAAGAATTAAATGAATTAATTAATCCACCCGTGACAACCTGACTTTGGGAACACCATTCCAAATAAAAATTACACCTTCCAAAGTGTAAAACCACCATTATAATTGTATTTGTATAATTGAATTTCCCAATAAAGGATCTATTTTGAAGGAAAACCACTATTCCTACCAACACAGACACGCCCAATGAAAAATTCAAGGGTTTTTTCTAATATATTATTATTAGGGCAAGGCAACAACCTCTATTCTATGAATACTTAATGAATATTATGAATTATTTTCATTAAAATATTATAAATATAGAAAGATAAAATCAAGTGTTTCAACACTCTTTAAGAATCTTGTTAAGATTTATATGTTCTTTTATAGGTTCCCGAATTCTATGTGTAAGTTTTGGGTTTTCCCTCATTATCATTATTTTAATTTATTTTATATTTTAATTTTTTTAATTTAAGTATATTATATAGTTATAAGTGTAAATAAAATATAGTATTTTCAAGTATTTTTCATTAATTGTGTTTGAAACATTTCATTAATTTACATTAATGTGTTCATAATCTTACAAGAACAACATTAACAAGACCCTTTCATTTAAAATTTATATACGAAAAATATTCCATGAATTTTTGTTATTATAGATATATAATATCTAAGGGGATGATTTATTATTAGTGGGATAATATATATCTAATTTAGATATTAATTAGAATAAATTAGAATTGTACATATATTAGTATAAGTAATCGTTTTGTATCAATTAAGCTGGTGTTATTTCTTAATGGATTTTGTTTCTTAAATCTGAATAAAATTATTGAATATTTGAATCTTAATTTTGTAGGATACGTATCCATCGATATATTTTACATTCCATATATTCATCTCTTATAAAACTTCATCAATTTATTAGGGTTACATTTCAATGAATGAGAATATAATCATTGGATTATTCATATTCATTATGATAAAGAGTTTAAAATAGATTCTCATACTATAAGATAAACATTATCTTTGATTTTATTAATTATTAGATATTATTAGGTAAAGATTAATATTTATTATTTAATATATTCATTTTATTTTTTATTTCCATAAATCTTACTCACACTTCCATTTTTCACGGTCCACATGTAGTGATTATGCTGCTTTCATGAAATTTTAATGCTATTAAATAATTTTTTTAATTTTATTCATGTACCAAATTATATACTCAAGAAGTTATGGTATGAGTTATTATAAAATTAAATAACTTCATAATGCGTTGTTTTTCACATACCAACCTGACTAGAATTCGTTTAAAGCCATCAATGAGATCGAGAGTGATCCTCAAAGATGACCTCAAGTGGGAAAAGGGGTTGGAACTAGAAAAATGGATATGAAACAAATAATGATAGGAATTAAAATAATTTTATTTAGTTTAATAAATAATAACATAGTAGACTGAATAAAAATATTTAATAACTATTATAAATTTATTTTCGAATAATGGAAATATAGTAAACAAAAAATTTCATAATCAAAAGAAGGAACTCCAATGTTAGAGTCCTTTAACTAAAAGCCGCACCCCTCATGTATGTACACGAGAAATATGAAAATAGCCTATTCTTAATACTATAAGTTTAAAACACAAAAAATAATTTGATGGTCTGTATATATGAATAACTAGTAGGTTTATTTTCGATCCTCCCATACTTTAGTGAAATGAAGTAACAATACCTTAGCGAATGAAATATATAAATACTATTTAAAAAAATTTAGTCAATGAAATATTAACTAATGTATCTACTACACATGTCATCCACTAACAAATATATATTGGCACAACTATTACACCAATGTCAATATATCAACCACCAATTTTAATTATCTAAACCTTTCATAATATCAATGCTTGAAACAAAAAAACTATAAAGTATTTCTATTAGGTATAGAAAACTATATCCATAACTACTATATTATAGTAAACCTATAATGAAAATAATTATACCTATACTGAGGATCATATTTCTATAATTTGAATCATTATTTGAATATATAATATTCTTCACCTTAAATCATTATTAGGGAGTAAGATAAACCAAAATCATCTACTTCACAATCTAATTAAAAAATTTAATCACAATTCCAATGCACTGAAAAAATTTATATTTTAGTACATTTATAAAATAATAACATCAACAAAAAAATACAACAACAACTCGAAACATGATCATAATCATATCACCTTAACCAAAACCACATATATATCCTAAAATTACTCATTAAGTATCTATAATACCTCAAAAAGTTCGTTGGCAATACAACTATACTATCCATATTCAAATCACACACCCAAAATAGTATGACAATAGCTTATAACAACACAACCCCAATCAAAACCCAAGTTATATCTTAAAAAAAATTATATAGATTTATAATATAATAAAATAATAAAATAAATATGATAAAATTACCTTGAATATAACCGTAACATGTAATCAAATTTTATCACTTGTCCATTTCTCAAAACTAACCCTTCCCATTTTCTTATTCCCATCATTAATCCAAAAATATATATTTCCCATGTCTAACCAATATTACCATATTTTCAATTAATTTTTCATCTTATGATGATTAAGACATAACTTCAATTAAAATCAACATAGAATTAATTTATCCATTGTTTGTTCCTATTGATTGTGTTTACCGATCACCACATCATAAAATCTATAAAATTTCAACAAACAATCATAAAAGAGAAATTATATTCCCCTGACATATTCATGCCTATTAATTTTGATGATAACCATTTAATCTTATTATTAAAATCTTAATTCTTTTTTATCCAATATTTTATTTTTTTACACCAATTAGAAAATTAATCAAAAAATATAAAAGATCCTCATAAATATTAAAAATTCACCTATTGTTTAATCAAAGTGAGAAAGTGAAATTTTGGGGGATAAATTGTTGGTTTCAATAGATTTCCGAATATATTATAACTTTTCTAAGAAATTACAACACAATTATTTAACATAGGTTATGGTTTTTAGTCATATACATAAAAAAATTAGTGAATAAAGTCAATCACATTATATAAAATACTTAATAAAGATATTTCAATTATACTTGTTGAACCACTACCAAGATCTTATTCAATTTAATAAAATGTTTTTATTGAAATTTCTCTCAATAATGGTCAGGAATTATTTAATATTTTCCCCATATTAATTTTGAAAAACAACTCTACATAATTCGTAATAAACCTTGGTTAAAACCATATATTTATTTAATAATGCAGCGAAAAATATCATCAACAACATTAAATAACTAAATAACAACCAAAAGATTGAACATTTTAAATTAACCCTATAATAATTCATGGGATAAAAAAATTATATTATATCTCATGGAATTAAATTTCTAACTTAACACATTTACTACAAATCATGAACACCATTAAATATTTATTCTAAAACCATGATGTAATATTAATACTCTATAGTGTAGGTTATCATAAAACACATATTTTCTTGATTTTACTACAAATATTTAATTGGAATTAACTTATTTCTTCTATATCAT
Organism: Viscum album; assembly: GCA_963277665.1. Taxonomy (NCBI): domain Eukaryota; kingdom Viridiplantae; phylum Streptophyta; class Magnoliopsida; order Santalales; family Viscaceae; genus Viscum; species Viscum album. The sequence continues at coordinate 1,170,965,497 of OY728161.1, read as the reverse complement.
CCTCAAAATCCATGATGTAAATAATTATAAATTTTAAAAAACTTCATTGAATCCAACCCAATTTAATTTTTTTCTACAAAAATCAAAATCAAATTGTTCAACAAAATTAGAAAAGTCACATAACAATTAAATATATCATATTAAATACCTCTTAAAAACAATTACTCTCCAAAAATGTCAACCATAATAATTCAATCATAGCTTCATAAATATCCATATAAAAAATAATTTCCCAATATCCATAATATTTCATAAGAAAATTTTAAAAAACAACTAAAGACATTGACCATTAATTTTTGATTCTGTCTCCTAGAAAATTTCTTCCGTGAGAAAATGCCTATATAAAACAAGAACCAATGGAATGATCACCAAAGTAATACCATTTATTGGAGATATTTATTCTCTAGTATCCAATAATTATGATTTATGAAGTCCTCCATATATTTCTCTACTTAATTACTAAATTTGATATTTTATGATAAAATATTTAAATAAGTATTCCATGTAAGAAATTACAAATTCTCTTTACGATTTTCATTGGACTTGTGAATAATGAACTAGATTAGTATTCAATATAAACGAGGTTAATATTTGTTAAAAAATGAAGAGTTTTCTACCAAGAAAATGAAATGGGGAGTTAATATCATGTTTTAAAGGGGAAAAGTACTTTCCCATTACCTTTGAAAAAGAAGAAGGAAGTTGGTGTTGTGGTTAGAAACCTACAAATTAGACAATTGATCAAGAAAATATCAATGGAAATAAAACTAAAAGTAATAAAGTCTGATGGTTCTATCTATGTAGGTTTGATATGTGATTTTAATGAATCCCTCTTGTAGGAAGATTCAAGGGTACTCAATTTATGTAAAAATTTACTGAAGAGTAAAGATCCCATAATTGAGATAATGGGAATGTTGTCTACTGAATATTGTGTTTAAACACTATTGGATAAAGGTTTTACAATTCAATAGATTGATTATATATTACCATTTTTACTTGAATATAATCTATAGATATTTATATGTATGAAAAAATGGATATGTCTAGAATCTTATATTTTTTTCATCTTTGAGGAAAGAAAATAAGTGTGTATGCATCAATCTAAGGCCATATTTTTGTCATTAGGACGTACCATATGTGTCGTTTTGAAATAATAACCAGCCTTTCACTTAAAAATAAGCTTCATTATGACCGAAATACCTATGCATATCCCTCATCCAATGTTATTTGTGTTTTTCATTTTAGGCTATGTATTCATCATTGAGAAACTATGTTCATTCCAGTCAAGATTTATAAAATTTTTAAGCTTGTCTTGGTAGAAAATATATGTTTCGTGAATTAATAATCTGAAGAGGGAAGTCTTATAGGATTATAAAAGAGTTATTCTTACATATAATACTGAATACAATGTTTAATCTCTCTTGTATGATGGATTTAGAATTCAGTAGATTGATTATAGACACTACTGGAAAAACTACCTATACCCACGGTTCCAAACCGTGGGTATAGCCCCCAAAACCGTGGGTATAGCTTATACCCACGATTTTGGGAACCGTGTGGCTGAGTGGAATCTCAATAGGGGTCTTATTCTATACCCATGGTTCATCCAAACCATGGGTATATATAGAGGCTCACCGTGTACCACACCTCTGTACAGGTGGCGTTGGACATCCCCCACGGTTTTAAAACTGTGGGAATTTATATCTCAAAAAATAGTTGCAGGCGGGAATTAAACCCGTAACACGGCACCAGCGGAACAAGGTCTCGGACCAACCGAGCTATCAACTTATTTGTTATATAAGTATATACTTATATTATTATATTAATATTACCAGTTTTCAAAAATATCAAACGCGCAAAAATAATCAATGCAGACGGGACTCGAACCCGGGACGCTGCACCGGTGGAACTACCTCCATGACCAACCAAGCTATCGAGTCATTTGATATATATATATATATATATATTTATATAAATATATTAATATTACTGGATATAAAAAAAAGGAAACACGCGGGATTCGAACCCGCAACCACTGTGAAGATGATTCAGGACCTAACCAACTGAGCTAGAAATATTTTTTAACATTGTCGTATATCTGTTTACTTATATTTGTAATTATATTATCCCAAACCATGTTCCCGCCAATTTTTTGTTGTTGTCCTGCGTAATTTTGTTTCCTTCTGCCAGCTATACCCACGATTTTGAAAAACCATGGGTATAGGTCTACAAAAAAACCCCCAATACCCACAGTTTTTCAAAATCGTGGGTATATGTATTTTGAAAAAACTCTATACCCATAGTTTGGACAAAACCGTGGGTATAGGTATTTAAAAATAATCTATTCCCACGGTTCTTGAAAAAACCGTGGGTATAGGAGACCTATACTCACGGTTTCAGAAAACCATGGGTATAGGTCCCCATATTACCCCTATACCCACGGTTTTTTGCAAAACTGTGGGTATAGGCCCGTTTTCCAGTAGTGAGAATACTTTAATTACTCCAAATGAATCTAGAGTTATTGATATGAATTAAAAAAATGGATATTTCTAGAATCCTACATATGTTTCATCTCTGAGTAAAGGAATAAGTGTGTATATATTAATCAAGGCTATATTTTTTCATGGGTATGTATCAAATGTGTCATTATCTTAAACATAGTGTTTTGTATGACTAAAATAACTATTAATATCCATCATCAAAAATTATAAGTATTTTTCAAGATTCACTATGTTTGGGTCATCATGAATGTGACAACTTGAGTTTTAAATAAAATATTTATTTATTTTATTATAATTTTTATTAATTCAATGGTAATTTTAATTTAATAAAACAAATTTACAAATAAATATTTAATTATTATAATGATAATTTAGTAGACATTTTTTGATAAAATATTATTTTTATTAAGGTGGAAATATTTTTGAAATATGAAGTTATTGTCATTATATATGTATAAATACATGTTATAATTAAAAGTAACAAAAATATGTTTGAATAAAATCATTTTTAAACAATTTTAGCATTTAAATATTATTGAATTAATAATATTTAGATAATTACAATATTTTTAGTTTTGATAAATACTATTTTCAATTATTAAAGGATTAATGTAATATTGTTTTAAGGATTAGAAAATACAATATTTAGTATTTAATAATAATAAAAATATTTTTTAATAAATTAATAAATGAGTTTTTTATAAGAAAAACTTTATTTAAAATAATTATTAAAATGATCTGTGTATTATGTTAATTATGAATTAATCAACCATATAAGATAAGTAATTATTAAAATTTTTTCATATAGATAATTCATATATTATGATTAAAGTTTAATTTAACCAAAATAAGAATTCAGTTTTTATTAATGATTTTTTTAAAATAATAAACCACAAATAAAAAATGTATAAGAAATTTTATTAAAAATGGAAAATAATAATATTAACAAAAAAACAGAGAATGGTCTTTGAGTTGAGATTTAGTTTTCAGAGATTCATGAAATCGAGAGGCTTCACAAGGGATCCTTTGAGTGAGGTTCGGGAGGGTTTAGATTTTGGCAAAGGGGAGTGGATCGAGTCAAGAAGGAGATTCAAGCTCGGATCAAGAGATGTAGATGCCTTTTGTGAAGTCATAGACCTATAAATCATCTGTGAGGTTAGTTGTTGATGAACCTAGTGTTGTCAATGATGATATGAGCGAAGTCAGATAGTGGTTAGGGTTTTTATATTTGATTTATCTTGTTTCTTTGGTCCCGATCTGAGAGAAATATTTTTTGTATCTTCCTCAATCTTACAAGTAGGTGTTTGTTTCATTAATTTTCAGTATTTGAATCATCTTACAATCAGGTTTTTAGCTGGTCCATAGTCATTTTTATTCCCGTCAAAATCTATATCATTATTTTTCAATACTAATTTCAGATATATTCAATGAATTTTCCAAATAAGTCAACATTTTGGTTGTCTTATTCTATATTTTTATTAGTTGTTGGTTTTGGAAGAATTTTAATTCACATATTTTTCCATTTGATACAGATCCCATGTCCTTATTGTCATCTAATTATGGTGAATTTAGATTCACATAATTTTGTCAAAGATTTTCTTGATCATTTTGTGTGGTTGTGAACTAAAACTTCAAGATGAACCTACCTATCCAATCCAATTATATAATTTAAAATGTGTCAATAATTTTTCAACAAATAATGCATTATCACTTTTCTTTCCAGTTGTTACAATAAATGAATAGAGTATATTTTGATTTCTCAACAAGCATTTCATTATAACCAATATGCATCAATTTCATTTATGGTTTTTTAATAGTTTCTTTGTCTATACTATTCCTTTGAGGTTATAAATAAAGAGGGTGTTGCATAAAAATTTTAAGGAATTGATTTTTTTTCTATGTAGAGAGTGAAAGATTCTTCAATCAATAAAGTTAGTAAGGGATTTTTTTTATTTTAAATTTTAAACTTCTATTTTTTTTTGAAAAAGTGAATTTTGTTTATTCATTTCAACTTTTTAAATTTTATTTTATGGTTTTTTGTAAGGAAATATACTAATATATTTTTATGAAAATATCGATATTTAGAAAGAGATCATTTATTTAAAATGATCAGTATTATATATATAATCAGATTATATACTTTAGTTTATAATTCAGTATTTAGCTATTTTGATGTTTTAATTTTAAGATTTTGGGTAAGGGATTTATTATTATTGTTTTTTCAATTTATTTTTCATCCCAATATATAAGTGAGCAAGGGAAATTTATTTTTTCGTTGGGTTCCTCAAATCAAAATCAAAAGGTTTTTAACTTATGAATCTTTGATAAATTATAGTATGGGATATATATCTACATATTTTTTAATCTATTTTAAATTTTATTATTATCAATTCTAAAGAAATTAAGAGATAAATTCCTTTCTAAATGAAGGTAATTGATTTATTATTATAAATAAGGGATGATTTATCCTTGGGTTTATGAAAGGGATTTCATTTAATTAAATTATGTTTTTTTTTGGTGTTAAGAGTATAATTTCTTCCCTCAAAACTATTCTGAATATATGTGTTTCAAATATATATATGGGGGCATTATTTTCGACTTCATGAAGTTTTGAATCATGTATTTTTAAATATTAAAATATTTCTATTGCATGTTTTATACTTTTATGAAATCCAAGTCCATATTTGTAATTCATGAATTGAATATGTGTGTTTTTGTTTAATTTTTATTTTCATGCTTTATATATAGATATGTGGGTATATATATACCTCTATAAAATGATGAATATATAATAAATTCTAGTATGATAATTATATATGTGACACACAATTATCTATTGATTATTATTATTATTGCTATTACATTATACAATCATGTCATTATTTCATTCATAAAACAAATTAATAAAATATAGAATTGAAATTTTTATTAAATATTGATTTGTTAAATTTTTGAAGTTATAACAATATGAAATCATGTATTTCATAAAAATCTTGGGTACATGGTTGTTTATGAAAAGTCTATGTGACAATAGTTTTGGCTAGAACCAAACTTGAAAGTGAAATGCAATGGAAGTTCATATATTTATATATATACAAAGTCATATATATAAATATAAGTGTAATGTGTATTGTAACACAATAAAACATTTAAAAATCAAGCTCCAGTGAATGTATATACAAGTAAAGGAATCATTAACATATTATCAAAAAATCTAGTACTTGAATGTTGTAAATATGGTAGGGAATTGGGGAGTGAACTCAATCCCGAAAAAATATAGTAGGCCCAATATATACTTTAATGTTTCTAGTTACCACAAGCCAGAGTGTTTTGTTTTCAAAATCATGCATTGTGTTTTAATAAAAATCACTAGATTACTTTAAAAACATTTTTCACACGCAAGTAATTTCGAATGTGGTATATTATTTTAAATGTAATTAATTTAAATTTTGTTTTAAAAGGGGTTTTTAAAAGTATTTTTATGTTATCTTCAAAAGAATTTCGCAAAGTCATTTTTAATAAATTATTTTCTAAAATGTCATTAAACAATTTCAAAACTCATTACATGAAAATTGAATTCTCGCCCTTTGCTTTGAAAATCATTTTTCACAGGTATCTTAGAAGTTTAACTCAAATGACATCACTTTTGGAGTTAGTTCACACAGAAGCATAGCATGTGTTTGTTTTATTATTGTTTGAATCTGATAAAGGAAAGTTATTGTCTAATCCTCTAGAACTTATATCTGAAAAAGGTTCTCTATTCTATAAAGCATTATGTATTTTTCAGTTATCATTTATAAAAAAATACCCAACATGTTTTTAAGCACTAAGTTTGGGAGCTTGGGATTGAAGAATTCTAATTAGTATCAAAGGAACGAATTAAACACCTTTGAAATTCAGATGTTGTCTTTGAGGGACGAAAAATATATATGTTATAATTTTCATTACACAATTAAATCCCCTTAGAAATTTTTATTTTTTCTTAATTCGGAAGTTGAAAAAATCAGAATTTTATCATAGTATGGAAAATGAATTGCGAGTATGAAATTATGTTAATAGGGGGAAAATGTAATACCCAATGTTTAATGTAATAGATTTTTTAAGTTTATTAGTATTTTAATTAATTCATTGTTAATTTTAATTTAATAAATCGAATTTATAAACAAATATTAAATTATTATAATGAAATTTTCATAAATAAATTTTAATTAAATAAGAATTTTCTAATGGTGATACTATTTTTTAAATATGATGTTATTATTGATCAATATATATAAATACATATCATAATTAAAAGGAATAAAAATAGGTTTAAATAAAATCATTTTTTGAAAATTATTTTTAAAATATTTTAACATATAAATTTTATTGAATTAATAATATTTAGATAATAATAATATTATTAGATTTGAGAAATACTATTTTAAATTATTAAAACATTAATGTAAATTTTTTAAGGATGAGACAATAAAATATTTAGTATTTAAAAATAAAAATAATATTTTGTAATAAATTAATAAGTGATGTTTTTAAAAGAAAAGTTGTATTTCAAATAAATATAAAATCCACTAGTGTATTATGTTAATTATGAATTAATTAACCATGTTAGTTATGTAATTATTAAAATTTTATCATATAGATAATTAATAAATTATCATTAAAATTTCATTTAACCAATATAGTAATATTGTTGTTATAAAAGGAAAAAAAATTAAATAATAAACTGAAAATAAAAAATGTATAAGAAAATGAAAAAAATAATAATAACCAAAAAATGGAGGAGGGTGTTTGAGTAGAGTTTTAGGTTTTACAGATTCATGAAATCGAGAGGCGCCATGAGGGTTCCTTCGAGTGAGGTCTCTAGAGGTTTTGGATTCAACAATGTAGAGTAGATCGAGTCTAGAAAGTGATTTGAGCTCAGATCAAGAGATGCGAATGTTGGTTGTGGAGTCATGATCTTATAGATCAGGTGCGAGGTTAGTTTATGATGGACCTAGATTTTTCGAATATGATATGTGGGATGTCAGATCATGGTTAGGGTTTTGATATTTTGTTTATCTTGTTTCTTTGTTCCAGATCTGATTGATAGATCTCAAATATTTCTCAATCTTGGTAGCATGTGTTTGTTTCTTTAATTTTTAATATTTGAATAATCATAAAATCAGGTTTTCGGCTGGTCTATTATCATTTTTATTCCTTTAGACATCTATTTCATTATTTTTCATTACTAATTTCTGATAAGTTTAATGAATTTTCTAACTATGTCAAAATTTTTGGTTGTCTTATTCTATATTTTTTTAGCTACTTGCTTCAGATTACTTTTTCTTCATATCTATCCTAATTTAAAAAAGTTTTCTTTCCCTTCATATAATCTTATAGTGAGGTTTTTATTTTCACATCATTTTTTCAATGATTTTACTGATTGTTTTCTATGGTCGTGTATTGAAACTTCACTATGAATCTACTAATACAACCGAATTATACAATTTTAAATGTATCAATCAATTTTCAAAAATTAAGGCATTATTACTTTTCTGTCCCGTTGATGTAATATTTGAATAGAATATATTATGAATTCTCAACAATAATTTCAGTAGAACCCATTTAAGTCAATTCAATTAATTTCATTTAAGAGCGTCTTTTTCTATAGTTTTCCATTGAGGTTATAAATAACGAGGGTACTACATTCCCATTTTAAGTCATTAAATGTTTTTTGTGTAGAGAGTTAAGGATTATTCAATCAAAAAAATTATTATGGGAATTTTTCCTATTTATTTCAAAATTTAAATGTCTATTTTCTTATTTTGCGTAAGAGAACCAACTAAAATATTTTTATGGAAATATTTATATTTAGTAAGGGATCAATTATTTAAAATTATTTGTGTTATATATATAATTAGACTATATAATTTATTTTATAATTCAACCTTTAGTTATTTTCAAGTTTTAATTTCAAGATTTTGGGAAAGGGGATTCTTATATATGTTTTGGCAAATTTTTTTTCTGCCCAAATTATAACTGTGCAAGGGAAATTTATTTTTTCCCTGGGTTCTTCAAATCAAAATCAACATGTTTTTCACTTATGAATATTTAATAAATTTTATTAGGGGATATATATATATGTATATATATTTCAATCTATTTTTATTCTTATGATTTTAAATTTTCGAATAAATATGAGATCAATTATTTTCTAAATTAAAGTAATTGATTTATTCTTATGCTAAAGGGAATATGTTTCTTTGGTTTTATGAAATGGATTTTATTTAATTAAATTATGTTTTAAATTTTTTTATGTCTAGTTTCTAATTATTTCCCTTAAAACTATTCTCAATATACATGTTTCAATTATATATATGTGGGTTTTATTTCCAACTTCAAGAATTTTTTCTTTAAGGATTTCAAAATATTTAAATATTTTAATTTCATGTGTTATACTTGTATGAAATCTAAGTCCATATTTTTCATGCAAGAATTGAATATGAATATTTTTGTTTAATTATTATGTTCCTAATTTTTATATATAAATATTTGTGTGTGTGTTTATATAAATATCTCCACAAAAAGATTAATGTATAAGAAATCCTACTTTAATAATTTTATATGTGACACACAATCATCTTTTGGTTATGATTATTTTTTCTATTACATGATACAATCATGTTATTATTTTATGCAGAAAAGCAATTAAACAAATATTTTTTTGATATTTTTATTCAAGATTGAGTTTTTAAATTTATTGATGTGATAAAAATATGAAATCCTATATTTCATAAAAATTATGGGCACAAGGATGTCTATTATAAGTCTATGTGGCAAGAGCTTTGGTCAGAACATAACTTTCAAGTGAAATGAAATGGAATCTCATATAATTATGTATATACATATTCATATATATAAATATAAGTGAAATGTGTATTTTAATTAAATTACATGTTTCAAAATCAAACTCTAGTGAATGTATATATAAGTAAAGAAAGCTTAAAAATGTTTTCAGTAAATCAGGCACTTGAATGTTATAAATATGGCATCGAATTGGTGAGTGAACTCAATCCATCAAAAGTGGGTAGGCCCAAAGTAGCTTTCAATGTTTCATGTTGCGACAAGCCTCATTGTTTGGATTTAAAAATCTTGCGTAGTGTTTTCAGAAAAATCACTGAATTACTTTTAAGGAAATTTTAGTAAAGTGGCATATTATTTTAAATGTGTGTAATTTCCATTATATTTTTCAAATGGTGTTTTGAAAAGTATTTTTATGTTATCATTAATGGAATTTCTCAAAGTTATTTTAAATAAAATATTTTTTAAATGTTATTAAACAATTTCAAAACACCTTACCAGGAAAATGAATGCTCACCCTTTGTTTTAAAAATGTTTTTTCATATGTAACTTAGAAGTTTAAATCAGATGTCATCTCTTTTGAAGTTTACGTGTCTCGATGCATAATAGGAATTTATTTTATTATTTTTCATCTTTGATAAATGAAATGTGTTGTCTAATCCTAAAGAACCTATACCGGTAAAAAGTCCCATATTTTATAAAACATTGTGTATTTTTAGTTATCTTTTATAAATAAATACACATCACATTTTTAAGCACTGAGTCTGGAAGTGCATGCTCGAAGAGTTATAGAGAACCAATGTATTTTCCATTTAATGTTTAGGAAATTTTAAGCTTCTATTAGATGAACATATATATTCCTTAATTTAAAAATCAGAATAGGGAAGTCTTATAGGTTTATACTAGAGTTATTATAACATTTTATAAATATAAATAACATCTAAAATTGAATGTGATTCAAACATGGAATTATGAGATCTAATCTTTAATTAGTAGAGAAGAAGATCACTGCAATAGGATATTTTTGAGATCAAATTTCGATGTCGGAAATTTTGTTTACAGAAATATTTAATTATATTTAAAATGACATATAAATATTCTAAAAATGAGTGTGATGTTCTCGATAACAATATTTGATTTATATCCATGAAATATTTTGTGTTTGATGAGGTTCATTATTATTGATATTTAAAATTAAAATTCATGGGTTTTCAAGAATAAATAATTTAAATTTACATCAACATTTGAGATTTCATTTAATGTTTAAAATTATTTGAATCTATGGTGACTGTGTGAGTAGATGATCTTCTTTATCGATGAAAATTAATTCATGATGATATGAGAGGATGATAATATACCAAAGCCTAAAATGAGAAGTAATTCATATTTCAAAAATAGTATAATGAAAAATAAGACGTCTCATGTGCTATAATTCATAGATTAAATGTGGAAAAAATAATTTTTGACTCAAGCATAAGGAGAAGGAAGGAAGCGATGAGTTTCTTGGTGAACCTAAAGACACAATATGATTTGGCGCAACCACTTTAAACAATAATCACACTAGGTATGATAAATATCCTCACTGATACTATGACGAAGTCTATATTTTTATATTTTTTGGAAAGAAATTTAAAAGTATAGATATTTTTAGCTGAATAAGAAGATGTAGCAGAGTCCCATTGAAGAATAAAATAATTTTTTTCCAAAATGTAAGGTGTATTAAATAGAAATTTTTCTTGAGCATCCATTAAGTTTAAAAATTAAAATATGATAACCAAAAAGTTGTCTTTTTATAATAAATCTATTTGTTTTTCACTAATAAAGTCAACTCAGTACACCATTTATATATATTGAAAAATATCAAGATATTTAATATATCCACACGTGAATGATGAGAGTAACGTGTAGGAAGAAAAAAAAGGAAAATGTAGAATAATTGAATGTTTTTTGTTGTGTGATCATAGTGAGGACATATACCAGGAATTAGAGTGCATGACAACTTTATAAGTATCTATAAATTTTCATATAGTTGTCTTTACACACATATATATAGTGTAGATTTGGGATTTTTGAAGAAATGAATTAAATCCTCCGCTAAACCATTTTTTTGTTTTATTGAAAGAGAACTTTGAGGAAATTTTGAAACCTTTCATAAGTTATACAGATCTTCTAAAAAACAAATATGAAAAGCTGATTACAAAATTACAAATATCTAAACAACAATATCATCATGCCACAAACTGAAAAATACCAAATTTCAGAAAAGAGACATCCTGACCACCTTGACCCTACAGCCTCGTGATGCACACCATGACACAAACTGAACCTCCTCTAAACATTATCACTAGTGATAAACATCCACTAGAAACCATTATCCCCTCTGGAAACATGTGCAGAACCAGCACGAAAGCTGGCCGGAAACAGAACCATTGTCATTGACACCCAAGAAGAACCAGGATCACCATGCCTCAAAAGCAACACATATAGAGAACCTACATCGAGTGAACCATAAAAGAAAAAATATTTTCCTATAGCACCTCCTAGAATCCTCTGCCGTTCGCACAAAACACCTCCCAGAACCTCTGTGGAATCCATCTTGGCCAACCATCCTAGAAATAAGCAATGTATATAGAAGCCAGAGCAGTGTAAAAGAAAATAAGAACTCTACAGTGAGCCATGATGAAGCCAGCACCATCAATCCCGTATAACTTGTCAACATCAGACCAGCATAACTAAAAAAATCAAGTTCAACGTTGTAGGAAATTTCCAAAAAATGAGCAGAGAAAAAATCATCTAAAAAAGATAAAAACAACCAAAAAACACCAAGGAACATCCAAAAATGAAGGAAACCCTGGCATAAGACGTCACCAGCTGAGACGAGCCCCCACCACTGATTTAAACCCCCCAAACCCCCACAAAACCACCTCCAAAAACCTCGTACTAAACTAAAAAGTTGTAAAGTATAAAGGGATGGTTATCTAGAGTAGAGGATAGAAAAGAAGGCCAGGAGGTATATTCATAATCTCAAACCAACACAATCGCAAGACACCCGAGTTCCTTCATGACAAACGAGGTGTTGTTTAACATGAATTTTTGATGATAAGAGCAGAGGGTGAGTGAAAGACATCCACAAAACAACAACAACAATAAATTGAAATAGAACCAGCGAAAAAAAACTCTAAAAAAACGAAGGTCGCTGAGAGATCCAACAAAGAGAGGAGAATCCTGAATGTCGAGGAGGCTACGAGACAGAAAACCAAAGTCATCGTAATAAAAACATTAAATTTTCTAATAAGTTATTTTAAAATAGGAAGAATATAAAGGAAATAAAGGTAATAAAAACATTAAATAAATAATATTTTTCATCACTATTTAAGGGTAATTAGTGTGGTAAAATTCATGGTAAAATATTTATTTTTTATTCATCTAGTGAAACAAGATCATGCCTTGAGATAGGCATTAATGAATTTTTAAAAAGACCTATATCTTGAGGAAATAGACTTTAGAAATGATATCCCAATTGTTGTTGTGAAATTAATATTTAGAATCATAAAGGAACTTTATGGAGATATGTAATAACTGGAATAAAATACAAGTTCTATGGAATAATCATTTACAAATAATGAGAGTAACTACAACACTCTCACAATGTTTGTTAAACCCAAAGAAGAAACTGTGAAACTATGAAAGGAATTTTTTTAAGGGTTGATATATACTTGAACTAATATTTATATGAAAAATATTTCTTTGATATGGTGGGTAAATAATTGATCTAAAATTTGAATATGATTCATAATGTTTGTTTTACTTTCAAAGAATATTACCTAGAAATTAATGTAAAAGTGGTGAAATAGTATGAATATTTTATTTAAATTTTAATGAAAGACATTGTGGATAATGAATAATATATTATTTATTATTAGGAATAAATAATAAACTTAGTTATTATTGAAAATAAAACTATTTGTTTGAAATGTTTACTGGTAGAAGTAAAACTGTGAAAACTTCGTTCCACAAAAATAATGACTTCCCCAAAAGTGGAGAATAAATGTACTGACTCTCAATTATCTAAGACATTTTCCCAAAAAGGGACCCACTATAGTGTTAAATTATCTTAATATAATCAAGATAACATTACAAATAATTCATTTTTAAATTAGTTTCCCACAATGCAATTCATCCAGTTAATGCAGGGGCTATGTTTTTAGATGTTTAAGAAAATGGTTAAATTATATAGAAATATGGAAGACTATAAAGGATAGAACACACAATAATTTATTGATGGTTAAGGTGATAATTCCATAGAAATATTTTCCCACAAAATTATACTAAATGTTTTTGGATTTTAACCTAAAAATAAAAGATAATTAATCTAGATAGAATGCACAAAAAGAAAAAAAGATTAATAGGAAGATTGTTTTACAGATAGTGATTCAAGAAAAGATAAATTTATAATGGAATAATATGTCAGTATTTTAAGATTATATAATAACTAAATAAAATAGAAGAAAATATGAAATAAACAGGAAAACATTTGGAATAAACACAAATTTCAAAGAAAAGGAACAATCAAACCCATGATGAAAAAATTTGAAAGGACAAAATAGGAGTATGAGAGAGGAAGAAAGAAACTTAAGCATTTTTGGGTTCCAAATCTATGTAGAAAAGTAAACTCAATTGGATAGTCAATAAGAATAATAAGGGTTCAAAACATATAGTAACTGAAATATTTTATTAGGGAAAGAGATGACACACCCAGGATCATCTCAAGATGGAAATGAATCTCAAGAATGAATATTGAGAGATTAAAACTTAAATATAAATAATCCAAGAGATATATAAAAAGTATTGAATGGTTTTTGACACTCAATGAAAATATATTGATATTGTTACCAATAATGTTAGTGGAAAGGTCATTGTAAGTGCATGTTGGAGGTAGAAAAAATATGGTCACATTACAATAAAACACACGACATGGACACCTCAAGAAGAATAAAGAATAATGAGTAATAGTAAATGAAAAATCACATATACTATCATGAAATTTGACATAAAGAATGGGTCAACACACATAATGACATTTGTTAATGTAAAGAAAGAATGTCTGACCAAATAGAAAGATCAGTTGGAGAAAGTGAAAAGTTAAGGGTAAAAGAAAATGAATGAAAATTTTCTAATTTCTATTGATAATAAGGTTAATATAGCTATGTAGAAATTATAAAATTAAAATATTACTGTGAATCCCAAAGAACAACAGATTTAGAAAATGATGAAGGTGGAAATAATGAATAGGTTTAGAAAATTTATACCTTTAAGGAAATTTGTACATGGGTGTAGAATAACTCAAAGCCCTACATGTCGAATAGAGAAGCTAAAGAGAAAAACATTACTTCTCAGTCAATTTGTTTGTGGTTAAGTTATTGTAATTGAATTTTAAGAAGTGTGAATATAATCTCTGTAATTGGTTCCATCTAATAACTCAATGTTACATGTGATTTATAAAAAAATATTTTACGAGAAATTTTGGTTATCCCTTTCAAAATTTAGAGGTTAAGGTTTGATTTCCATTCTTCAATCACTATAATCACTCATTTAAATTATATTTATCAAGGGGGTGTTTATCTATAAAATTAGTGAAGAATATAATTTTCCCTTTGAATATTTTATTTTTTTGTCCAAATGAAATATATATTTTAAATATTACATGAAAAATCTTTTTTGATATCCCCTTGGGAAGGATTCTTAGACGTGGTATCATATTGATTTTAGTTAATGGAAAATATTGTTATGAAAACTAATCACTTTTGTCTTCTTCCCTAGGATAGCTAATGTATACTTATATTTGGTTGTATTTTTGTACTTATCTAAGTGAAAATGTGGTACCACCATTTTCTAATGAATTTATTGAGAACATGGAATTTGGATAAACACTTAGAGAGATGATGTGTGTTCTTAAAATTAGAATAGTTTTCCTAAAAAGAGAAAACCTCCCCTTAGATGTATGGAAAAAATAACGGGGATAAAAGTTTTTATCCTCTCAATTTATTATCAATTAGGTGGATAAAATGAAATTTTACTTTTGAAGGATATCTACATATTTAGAATTGACAACATATCCAAAGAGGGAGATTGAAATTCCATTTTATATATTCATCTTAACTTATATTTGATTCTGTTAAAAATTACGAAAATGTGTGTTAAATAATGAAGAGTTAGATTCCATGGAACATGGATAAGATACCTCATCTCTTTTTCACTTAGTAAAAACTTTAAATTCCCATTTTTTTGGAAAAGAAGAAACAATTCGGTTTCCTGGTGAGAAACAAATACATTAGACGATTTATAGAGTTGATATTCCTGGAATATAATGTTAAGTACTATTGTGTTCTAGTTTTGTTTAAAATAGTTTGGTATGTGATATGAAGAATCAAGATAGTAAAATTATTAAATTTCACTCTTTTTTGGAATAAATCATTCTATATTTCGAAGATTATATGCTTGAGATACATAACTACTAGCTACTGATTATTGATTTTAATAAATCATGGTTGAAGGATTGATAAGACTGGAGATTCATTGGAAAATCACTAGACTCATTTGAAAAGAATTTATAGTTGTTTAGATTACTAAAAAATGTCTATGTTTGGAATCATATACATGTTTCATCTCAGAGGCAATGGAAGGGGTGAATTTGAGTCAATAAGTGTTGTCATATACTACACAACGATGTTGAATATCTATTATTATAAAATATCTATGAGTCATTCAATCATTTGAAGATATGTGTATGAGTGAAATTCCTTTACATATGTAGCATATAGTGTTCTATTCATGTGGTATTATCAGATTCATATGGGTTATCTAGCACATGTTTATATATCATTACAAACTAAAAAGTATTATGAATTTCCAATGGATTAAAATTTGAGATTTTGGGTCCAAAAATATGAAGAGGGAAGTCATTTATTTTTATTTAAGAGATATTGGAACATATTCTAAATTTCCAAAAAACAAAAAATAAAATTTTCTTCAAGCATAAAAATATAATATATAATATTCAATCTATAGAGAAGATGGTCAATAGATGAGGATATTGTATAGTCTTTGTTACTATTTGAAAATTATTTTCTAGAATTATGTAATTGTGATCAAAATGACATATAAATATACCAAATATATTTCTTATGTTTATGAAATCATTATTATAATTATATCCCTGATACAATTAATGTTAAGGAAAGCTAATTAGTTTTGAAAATAAAAAAGCAAAATTTATTAGTTTTCAAGAAAAATGTCGATGAAATTACCTCGAAGCTTGTCTTGGCCCTAAAAGTCCCAAATCATTATAATCCAAGTGGATTTAGTGAGTTGTTGATCTTATTTATCGATGTAAAGGATATCATGACGAGATAAAGGGATATAAACATAACTATTCCTAAAATGATAAGAATTTTAAAATTCATAAATCATGAAATACGAAATTCATTAATGATTGTGTAATAATTCAATGATTAAATGTCAAAAAAATAATTTGTGATTCAACAATGAGAATATGGAAAGAAATTTTGTTATCCTTTTTGAAATGAAACACTCAATCTTAGCCTATTCTTCCACAATAACCTAAAATCAGAACATGTATACTGAAGTTTCAATACAGTTCTATAACTTGGATGAGAACTTTAAATTGATATATTTTGAGTTGAATAAGAAGAGGAAGTTAAATCCTAAAAAAGAATAAATGAAAAATATTTTCATACATGCAATGTGTATTAAATGCAGGTATTTCTAGAACATACATTGAGATAAAAAATAAAATCATGGTAATCCTAATGTATATTTTTTTCAATACTAATTTTCAGTTAGTAGACGGAAAAACCACTCAATTTTCATTTTGTGGATATTGAGAAATAAACAGAAATTAAATATAACAACATGTGAAAGGTAAAAATATCATGGAGTAAGAAAATAAAGATAATATAGAAGATGATAAAGTTACTATTTATGCAAGGAGAGTGATATATTTACTTGGTATAAGACTGGTGGCTATCCACCAGTTCACATAAGAGGAGGTGGATATTTTTCCGAGAGTGATATTCTCTAATCATCATACACAAAAAAAACCATCCAAAACCGCAATGTGGGACTCAAAATTTGATTACAACCACACCCCATTATATTAACTATTTTTAGATAAGTTAAACACAACCAAGGGTACCGATTGACAAATTTGGGTCCAATAATATCACCGTGAATGTTACCAAATGGGTTCTTGATGTTTAACCCATGCTTTGATAAGCGACACAAGCCTAGTGACTATCCATAAATGATAACAATATGAAACAATACTATCTATTTTGGGAATCCTAATAATGTCATATATTATCTATCTAATATTTTTAAATATTATATGAGATTATTTTGAGACAGTCTGCTAAGACGACATAAGATTTTGAGGCTCAGTGTGCCCGGAATAAATTTTTGAAATATATTAAAATATTAAATAGTGTGCATGAACAATTATCCTGAAAAAATGGAATAACTCAAAAATGGGTTCCTGAATTAGAAATATAAGGGCACCATTTAATTTAGAGCACTAGGTTTACCTTAGACGAGGTCCAACATCGACTAGTGAGGATCGACTGCAAAAGTTATTTTTTTGGACGTTTCAAAAGAATAAAATATAGATAAAGTTTATTTTAGTTTGACATTTCACAGTGATGCTATGACAAGGATCAAAGTTTTCTTTTTTCAATTGAATAGGAACCAATGGTTAGGTTTATAACCATAGAATTTCCTCAAGGATCTGGAGAGTACCTGAGGATTCTCTCTCGATGACATATGACAACAGAATGGTGTATCGTGGTGGTTCTTGATGGGTCAATAATGACAACCGATCCTCAACATTGAACAATCCGAACTCCAGGTAGGGATTGTTAATTTTTTCTTCATTTCCTCTCTCTTAGTTTCAACAACGAATGACGACTAATCCATGAACCAGTTGATCCATGGTTCAATTGTACTTGTGGGAGGGATTATATTTCATGGATTATTAGAAGGATACAATTTAATAATTTTTAACCCAAACCTCCTAGAATTTTGATCATTGGCCATGAAATATTGGTTAATGATTCTTTAATTTTTCTTTTTCCAAATATCCTTCTATTCTTTGTGTTCGTCACTGTTGGAACACCATAGTTACCTGCTCGAATTTTCCGGGCAGTTCTGAGTACGATCAGACCCCCAGATTCAAGGAGAACTGATTGAAGATGCCGCAACTGGGTAGATCGGTTCACAAGGAAAATGAATCTGCATTTTCGAATAATGTTAGGCAACTTGAGAGGAATTGTGGTGGTCTGGAGAGGCGACACAATGGTGTGGAAAGGAAACACGATGGTTCGATGATGCGGTTGCAACCGATTGCTGTGATGATGGCAGCATGAGCAACCAGAAGGGTGGATGGTGGTGATGGCATGATGTTGGAGGTGATCGGGACCGTGGTCCAGGCAGGACCGTGGTGAAACCCATGAAGACAGCCATGGGGGAGGTGACATGGCTGCCAGCCGTATCTAACGTGGCGGACGACCGAGTTGAACACGACTACCGCTCGTATAGAACAAAGGGACATGGCCAGGGTGGTCCACATCTAGTGGAGAAAAGTCGGCCCATGAGACCTAGGTTAGGCTGGAGAACTAGGTCGGTTTAGACTCGCCCAGACTCACCGGGTCAGGTGGGGTCATCCGGACCAAGTCGGGTTGGACCCAGACCGAACCAGAACCATTCTACTAAATTGGTCATATCATTGAAATGACATGTCCATTTGATGATCCATATATAATATTGGGACCCTTGAGATGATACGGTCCTTTTGAGATACCCAAATGGATTTTTTTTTGAAGAAGTTGCTTTTCGACCTAATGGCATGAGGATTAGGTTCTCCAAGAATAATCACGTTATTAGTGGAATCCTATGACTGGATGGGACTATGTGATATTGGTGACTATGTGAACTGGGGGACGATTGATCCATCAACACAATGTGCACCATCAATGCTCCGTTTACCATAGATTATCTATGTGACATCTACATTCCATGCGCCATCGATGCTCTATGCACCATCGATGCCCCGTATGCAATTTCCACTTCGAGCACCATCAACGCTTTGTGTGCCATCGACTATCTATGCTCCATCGACGCTACGTGCAGCATAGATTCTCCATTCACCATCAACACTTCTAGTTCTATAAAGTCTAAGGGATCTGTGGACTATAACTGGAAACCATTCTCTTCATTCTTTAGAGTTATACCTATGTGATCTGACTACATTGACTATAAGTCGTGTGTTTCCTTT
Source organism: Viscum album (assembly GCA_963277665.1). Classification (NCBI taxonomy): domain Eukaryota; kingdom Viridiplantae; phylum Streptophyta; class Magnoliopsida; order Santalales; family Viscaceae; genus Viscum; species Viscum album. The sequence continues at coordinate 1,170,945,811 of OY728161.1, read as the reverse complement.
GAGGTGTTCTTCATGTGTTTTCTTGGTGGTATAATTTATTTATTTCTTATTGGTATTACCTTTGTGGTTTTGATGTGTTCAAATTAGTATTTCTTAACTCACCCCTATAGGGGATTTTCCCACACAAGTCTTGTACTGTGACGATGTCCAACGCTTTGACAGAGCTCTTGGTGGAATAAGACCAGGTGGTGTTTTGATGGAACATATGGACTTGTTGTGCTTCTACAAATTCAGAAAGATACCCCACACCTACCCTTCAGGTGGGGTTTTTTGTAGAGAAGTTATAGGAACATGTTGATTCAATTGATAGACTCTTTATTTTGGGGGGCTTGTATTCTAGCCTTGTTTACTTTCCATTTTCTATACTTTTATACTATGTTGTCGGTGTCTTAGTGTATTAATGCATTTTTTACATAGTGTTTTCACATTTCAACATTTTGGTCTTAGAGATGTGTGTGTGTGTGTACAGGTACTTAGGAAAATACGTCCTATTTGTGGGATATGCCTACTCAGTGTTATTTACTAGCCCCAGGCCTATCAGAGGTGGGATAGGGTTATTCATGACATAGGCCCCTCTAGGATGGGTCATAACATAGTGGTATTAGAGGAGGTTTATTTTTTTATAAAGAACCAAGATTCTATGAGATTGGTTTTGAGGAATAGTGTTAAGTGTTTCATGTTCGTCTTTCTTACCAGGAACTCTAGTGTTAGTCCAGCTACCGAAGTATCTATACACCTAGTCTCTGAATTATTCATTTTGACTCGATATATGAAAAAACATGTTTAAGGGAAAATACATGGTACATGCATCATATATGATTGAGTGTGTTCTCTTTTCCTTCTTAATTAATTGTCATGTCACCCAGTGTACTCTATTGAATATGATGTATCTTGATTTATTTCAGAAAGCCTCCATGTAGGTAGCCATATAGGATTCTAATGTGTGATCATGAGGATGACTTTCTTAGCAATGAGGTATCATTACATGTCCCAATACTAGAGAGAGCACCTAAGGGTGGTGTACCAGAGACACCACCCCCGAAGAGAAGTAGTTACTACCTTCATCACTAGTAGATGATTCACACAGGCTGAGTACGTTACATTAGTTCAAGAGGCAGTGACATCCCATGTTCATGGGTGAGCTAGACCCCCAGATTGCTGAGGATTGGATGGAGGTAGTTACTCATATCTTTCACCTTATGAGAATTCCTGCCGACCTGATGACCATTTTAGTTGTGAGAATTGTTCTGGGCTCATCGGGGAAATGGTGGAGCTTAGTGATCTATATTCATGATGAGACAACCCTCACTTGGTAAAAATTCAAGCGTCTCTTCAGGTAGGACTTCTTTCCAGTGAAGTTAAGCACTGTGTTTATATAGGAGCTCTTAGATCTGTAGCCTGACAACTAGATAGTAGCCGAGTAATCAGATAGATTTATGGATCTTTCACACTATTTGTCATATATGGTGCGAGACCCATTTTTAGGGCCCGAATATTTGAGAATGGACAATTCTAGGATATCAGGGAATCCATGATATCCCTTTGCGTCCTTACATATGATTGGGTAATGGATAGTCCCATGTTAGTAGAGGTACTTCTGGTGGAACAGGAGATGGTAGTGGGAGCTACCACCAGGTGTCAGGTTAATGAATATTTTTCAGAAGGTAGATGACAGGTGATGAAGGGATCCAAGAAGATCAGACAGTTCAGGGAATGACCCTTGGACATGGAGTAAATGGTGGGAGGAACCCATGACAGAGCGAGTCAGCCAAAGAACAAGCGGTTTTACTCATGCGATGGTCATGGACATCTCGCTAGAGATTTTTCTACTAGTTGTATGACTGATCAAGAGATGGTAGTTGGACCACCGAGGCAGAGGTGAAGGTAGAAACTTGGCGGCCCTCCAGGTGGAAAATAGGGTAGAGGAGTCAGGTGGGTAGTATGATGTGGGAAGAGTTTCGAGGTACCAACACCACCACCACCACAGGTGGTCCACCACGAGCTTAGGGAATTGGTGGTTAGAGATGAGGATAGTTTCAGGAGATAAAGGATTAAAATTTAGAGTATCAAATGATTATTATATTTATAATCTATGTCTTTCCCCCTAGCAGCAGTTTGGATATACACTGGTGCCCACTACTCTTTTCTCCCCACAACCCTTGTTCAATACACATAGATTCTAGTGGAACTGTTAACTCGATCCCTAGACATAGAGTCTTATACATGAGGAGATTATATGATCACACACTGGTACTAATAGTGTGTCCCCACTCTAGGGGGAAAGAGTTTTCGTTGGGATCTATTGTTGGCAGTGTCGAGGCCATATGATATCATTATTGGTATGGATTGGTTATCCAAAGTTCATGCCCAAATTGTCTGTTGTAGGCACATAGTGCAGTGTGTCCATGGTTAAGGGGCCATAATTTCCTTTTTTGGTGAAAAGGAAACACATGATGTTCCAGATAAACTTATGCATAGGTGGGTGCAGTCGATTACACATCAGTTGGCTAGCCTGACCCTCAATATAGTAAGTGAGATGAGTCCTCAGTTTCCTATAGTGGTGGGAGAGTATGATGAAGTCATTATTGGGGATTTATAGGGATTACATCCCCATTGGGAGGTAGAATTCTACATTGATCTATACCTGCATATCATATGGCTCCCATAGAGAATCGTGAGTTGAGGGTACAACCAGAGAACTTTTAGCGGAAGGGATTCAAGAGATATTGTGTTTCACCTTGGGTGGCCCCAGTTTTTTTTCAAGAAAGAAGATGGGATCTTGAGATTATGTGTGGAATTATGGTCCCTATTCTAGATGACCATGATGAATAAATATCTACTAATAAGGATTGAAAACATCTTCAATAAACTAAAGGGATCAAGGTGGTTCTAAATTATATACAATATAATTAGATATCATTGGCTTTGTTTATGGGATGAGGATGTACCTAAGACAACCTTTATAAGTTAGTAAAACCACTACAAGTACATAATGATTTTGTTTGTAATGATGAATTCCATGAAAGTGTTCATGGGACTCAGGAACAGGATCTTCCAACCTTACTTAGACCGGTTCATTGTGGTCTTCATTGATGACATCCAGGTGTACATGGAATCTAAGGTGGAGCACACGATACACTTTATTATGGTTCTAGACACACTCCAATAGAAACATATTAATGGGAAGATCCCAAAGTGTTAGTTCTAGATTCGGGAGGTCCTCTTTTAGGGACATGTCATTGTAGTGGTTGGAGTTTCAGTGGACTCGAAGAATATTGAAGTGGTGCTTTCTTTGTAGTCCCCATGTAGTGTTACTAAGGTGTGTAGTTTCCTTGGTTTGGTTACTTACTATCATAGGTTTATACCCGAATTTTCCAGGGTAGTATCACCCTTGATGGCCTTGACATGGAAGGGAAAACCTTTCGTTTTGGTAGATATGTGTCAGCAATGCTTTCAGAAGATGAGGTAGAGATTGATGAGTTCCCCCATATCAATATTACCATAGGAGGGTGTTGAGTACGTGGTGTTTTCTGATTCATCAAAGACTAGGCATAGTTATGTCTCGATGGAGGAACAAGTGGGGATTTCCTACGGTTCACGCTAGTTGAGACCACATAAGAAAAATTACGTGACCCATGATTTGAATTTGGTAGTGGTAGTCTTTGCATAGAAGATGCGATGAATCTATCTTAGGGGAGAGTAGTTTATCATCAACTCAAACCCCATAATTATCATGTAAATCTTCTCTTAGAAGGATTTGAACTTGATTTAGAGGCTTTGGATAAAGTTCCTCGAGTACTATGACTTTGAGATATTCTATAATTTTATGATGGGAAACATGGTAGTGTATTCCCTCAGCCGATGATTGACTTCACAACTACTGAACAAGGCATCAAAGAAGATAGACTCATTGTAGATATCATTTGTGGATGTAGAAGAAGAAAATTATCACCAGTCGATTGTAGTTACCCCTCCACTCTTAAAATAAACCAGGGAGGCACAACATGATGATACTGAATGTGAAACTACAATTTCTCAAATGTCCATAGGGAATGCCCAAGATGGATATTCAAAAGGTGAGGAGCACATCATTGTTTTCAGAGGATGTAAAGTTGTAGCGGAGAAGTTACAGAAGGAGGTGTTGAGGGAGTTCCATAAACCCCCTTTGGTCGTACTTCTTGGGGTGGAAAATAACTACCCGTATCTCTGATGCTTGTTTTGATGGATTGGGATGAAGAATGCAGTGGCAAAGTCTGGTTATAGATGCCTCAATTGTTAGCAAGCGAAGGCCTAACACGAAGTTCTAGTGGGTTTGACCCAACCACTTGAGGTGACAGAGTGGAAGTGGGATGAGATATCGATTTAATTTACGACTCATTTACTACACATGTCCCGGGGACATGATTCCATCTATATGATCATTTCAAACTCTCCATGTCGGCTCACTTCCTAAAATTTTGGGATGCAAATTTAGTAGAGAGCTTGAGACTCCACTCAATGAAGGAGATAGTTCGACTACATGGAGTCCTATCAATGATAGTCTCAGATCATGATTCTCTCTTGACATCCCAGTTGTGGAAGGGATTTCATGAGGTGTGTGGGACTCAGTTGCACTTACGAAATACGTTTCATCCTCAGAATGTTGGCCATATGTATAGGACCATCTAGGTCATTGAGTACATGCAACGAGCTTGCATCATAGACTTTGGATGTAGTTGGAAAGTCTGCCTACCACTAGTAGATGTTTGTTTAGAATAATATCTTCCAATCCACCATAGGTATGACACCATTCGAGGCCATGTACGGGCGACCATATAGGTCTCCACTATGTTGGACGGACCAAGGAGAGTCACCACTCATGGGTCTAGAGTTGGTGCGAGATACCATCGAGAAGGTACATATCATCAAGTAGTGGATGAGGATTTTATAGAGTTGGATGAAGTCGTATGCTGATAGAAGACAAAGGCCTTTGGAGTTTGGGGAGGGAGACCATGTGTTCATTTGGGTCTCACCTGGATGGGAATTTCGGATATTTGTTCGGGGTGACATTTATCTCTAAGATTCATTGGGCCTTTTCTGATACTACCTAGAGCTAGTGAGGTGGCATAGCACATGGCACTACCTCCACAATTAGAGCGGGTGAAAAAAATCTTCCATGTATCACAAACGATGAGATATGTGCATGACCCGTTGCACATCATCAAATGAGGAATGATGGATATTGATGACATGGATATTTTTATGGAGTACTCGATGGAGATTGAGGATAAACAAGATAGGATTATTTATGAGTGGTTGATTCCTCTACTACACATTCAGTGGTAGCACGTGAATCTTCAAGAGAGAACATGGGAGTGGGAAGCTTTGATTTGTGCTCAGTACCCTCATTTGTTTGTATATACTTTTGTTTTGGATTTTGAGAATTTAAAGACCTAAGGTGGTGAGAATATAATGTCCATGATTTTTTATGTAATAACTTTGAATATAATATGGGATTATTTCAAGACCAGGTGCTAAGATGTCACATGATTCTGAGGCCCTATGTTCAATGAATAAATGTCTAAAATATATTATAATATTAAATAGAATGGGTGCGTGGTTTTCCAAAAAAATTTGGAATAATTACTAAATCGGTTCGCAGATTAAAAATCGAAGGGCACTGTTATGTTCAGAGTAGCATGTTTACCTTAGGTGAATCCTAACATTGACCGGTGTCTGTCAGCTGCTAAAGTTATTTGTTTGGATGTTTTAAAAGTGTATAATAATCTTAAATTTTATTTTCTTTGGATATATTCAGTGACACAAAAATGCTGTGACATAGTGATGAGGCAACACATTTTATTATTTTACTAAATAGGAATCCATGGTTAGCCTCATAACCTTGGAATTTCATAAAGGCTCTAGAAAGAACAGGAGGAATCTCTCTCGATGACAGACGACGATAGAACGGTAGATCGTGTTGATTCATGATGGATCTCCAAAAACTATAGATCTTCAACATCGAACAATCAAAAATCTATTTAGGGGTTATTACATTGTGTTTCATTTCCTCACTCATAGTTTCAACGAAGAATTCAGACCAACCCATGAACAAGTTGATCCATAGTTTGGTCATACTTGTGGGAGGGATTATGTTCCTGGGATTATGAGATAGATGCAATTTAATCTCTTCTAACCCAAAATTCCCCAAATTATGATATTTGTACCAAAACTGTTTACCAATGATGCTAGACCTTTTATTTGTGCATCTCTCCATCTGTTCTTCACGTTCCTCGTAGTTGGAACCCTGTGGTTCCCGACTCAATGTTTCCGGGTGGTTCCGAGTAAGATCAGACCCTAGAATTCATGGTGAACTGAAAGAAGATTACATATTAGGGTAGATCATGTCATGAGGAACCCAGATCATTGTTTTCTCATAATTTCGGTAATCCGATGATGTGGCGTGATGGTTTGGAGAGGCACCACGGTGGTTTGGTGAGGCTGCACGATGGTCCGACGAGCCGGCAACAACCGATTGCGGTGACAACGATGTCATGGGTTTTCGGTAGGGAAGACGCTGGTGGTGGTAGGACGAGGTCCATATAGGACCATGTTGGAGATCCCATGATGGCAGAGGCCATGGGCTGTGACCGAGGCCATAGTCCGGTTGGGACCGCAGTGGTGGGCGACAACATTTACCAGGGGAGCCAGTTGGCCAGACGGTCGGGTGACTACGTATACTAGAGGGATGAAACCAGGGCAGGCTATGACCAACAGAGGAAATCCTCCCACCCTAACGTGGGATGGGCGAGGCCCATTAGTCTGGGACGGTTCGGGTATGCCCCGACCTACCAGGTCGGGTTGGACCCGAGCCAATCCCTTTTTAGTAAATTTTCCATATCTTTCAAACGAGATGCCCGTTTGACAATTCGTGTGTGACATTTGGTCCTTTACAATGAGGTTATCCTTTTTAGATACTATAAGTGAGTTTTCGAGGAAGTTGGATAATGAAAAAATGGATTGTGGAGTAGGTTGTCCCAGAATAAGCACTCTATGAGCAGAATCCTATGACTGATCAAGACTATGGGATCTTAGTGACTATATGACTTGGGAGATGATTGACTAATCAACGCTCTATGCACCATCAATGCTCAATGTTCCATCAAAGCTTTACGCACCATAGACACCCTAGGCACCATCGAAGCCTCGAGTTCCATCATCACTCTGGGCACTATCAAACCTTTTTGTACCCCAGATGCTCCATGTTCCATCGACGCTCCATGTTCCATCGACGCTCTGTGCATCTTTGATTCTTATATTGTCACAATGATTGGGTTATATGTGGACTACAACTGGAAATCTTTCTCATTGTTCTTTAGTCTTATACATGTGTGAGATGGCCGTATTGACTATACATCACATCTTTCCTTTGTGGTGTGCTTTGTGTGTTTCATTTGTCGTATACTTAATGTATTTCATAGTGGTATTAATATTTTGGTTTCAGGGTGTCATACAGAATATTGTTTTACTCACCCCTATACGGGCTTTGCCCGCACATGTCATGTCTTGTGCAGATGACCAAAGCTTTGAAAAAGATCTAGATAGACCAGGACAAGTGGTGATTAGATAGATCAGATGGACATGTTGTGATCCTATGACTTTAGGAAACTTCTCTACACCAACCCATCAGGTATAGTTTTCTTGTGTATGAGTTTTAAGAATGTTTGGATTCACTTGAAATACTCTTTATTTTGGTGGGATTGTTTCCTAGCCTTGTTTACTTTCTAGTTTCATACTATTGTACTATGTGGTTGGTATTATAGTATATGCATGAATTTTTACTTAGTGTGTTTACATTTCATCATTTTGGGCTTACAATTCTGTTTATGAGTATAGGTACTTAGGAATATGGCTCCCATTTGTGGGATATGCCTACTAGATGCTAGTCGCTAGCCCCTGGCCAATCAGAGGCAAGCCTGTGGTAGTCATGCCACATTTCCCTCTAGAACAGATCATGATATCTGACCCTTATAGTTTCCTCTCCATGGAATCAAAACATGTTTCCATGAGAAAATAATTCCTGTGATTGAAAAGGTTATTCCCTTATTATTGGCCATACATCAACATTCCTATACTCCAATGCGGGTTTCTAAAATTTATACCAACCGCACCCCAAGTGGTAGGATTATTAAATTAATTTCAAGCATATATGAGGGTTTTAATGGAAAACCTTGGGTTCGATACTCCAATCATGGTGGATGTTAAAAATTCTATTCCTCTCCACCCACACTCTCCCATATTTATAATTATCTAATAGAATTATTGAAATTTTAAAACATCCCTGAAACCCTTACTATCTACCTTGGGATGAAACCTTTAAAAAACATGGTTGGTATCCATAAACTCCAATATTCTTCTACATTTATCATAAATTAAAATATGATGGATTGATAAACACATGATCAGTAGCCTTAAATACCAATGTTCACCTCCTTTAATCAATATATGAATTTTAAAAATTATTTTATATCTCTATCCTTCGATGAGTAGTCTATATTTTCTATATCATATCATATATAGTGAAATGTAAAAAACCATCATTCCACCAAGATAAACACAATATAAAGGTGATGTATAATGCCTCATATTAAGTGAAAATAGTGAAACCATTGAAGATAGTGGATCATATAAATTATTATAGGTTAAATCTACTTGATTTTTTCGAAAAATGCTACCACTGTCCTAAACTGTGACCTCAATATATCTTATGATGTTTAATTCATCTTCATGGGTTCACCGTACTTATCTTTTGGTAATTTTAATTTATGCCAAAATTTTGAACCATTGGAACATTATAATATCCAATAAATTTATAATAATAATGAGGTCTATAGTGTAAAACAAGTTCCTTAGAACTCTATAAATATTTATTACATACTCCATGTAATTTCTAGTCATAGAATCCATAGAGATTGAATTATTCAACATTATAAAATTATTATATATCATAAAAATATGAACCAAGACATATTTAGAGTCATAAACATTTAATATATAGGATATCCTCTCATAAATACCATCGCCATGTCCTTACACATTCATTGCAGCTTATTCATAGGCTTCTTCAACTATAAAAAAGCTAATTCTTGGCCCTGAAATACTAATATTTAAGATACCTAGTTAATTTTTTTCAAAATATCTTAATTATATATAACCAAAAATACATATAAAAGGAACTATACATTTTTAAACACTCTGATGTATTTCTAGAGGTTCATTATTTAATTCATGTAAAATATACACCCACATGTTTTGAGGAATATACAATATCCCATGGAACATCACATAATGTTCCTAATCCAATAATCATGAGAATAAACATTTAATATACAATATACCTCTAATTTTAAGACAAATTCACCCATGTGAATGAACCTCCCTAAACTGAAAAAGTAGAATGCACCAAAATAATAATCAAACAACCACCAATTGTAACCTCATATGACTCCAAATTCCAAAATACACATTGTTCTATAACTTTATTTTCATCACTTTCGTAATGTAAAAATTATCCAATATTTTTTTATAAAAAATGACTTAACTACCACAAAAAATTTCGTAGATTATATGAGATTAAGACATCATAATCCTAGATTAATTCCACCTACATCCTTTAACTATTGTTCAAATCCTAATGTATGAACAAATATTTTATGACATTATTATGTACGTAAATTGAAAAGAATTCGATGGGTTTGTAATGTATAAAAAACATTAGATTTGGAAATACAATTTATATTTTAGGATTATGGGACATAAATTCGTAGACAATTTATTAACTACTTAGATCTATGAGATATAATCTCCATCTCATTTAATGATATGCACCCTATTTTAGGATTCCAAGAATCATAGTAAACTAGGAATATAACCCCTTATTCTGGTAAGTGATATATTAAGTAACATGTTAACTTATCTATTTATATTTCAAGATATTACTATAATTATAGAATATTAATTGAGAAATTAATTTTTTTTAATTAATGAAAATAGGAATACTCGATTCTTAGATAAATTTTACATAAACCTTCGATAATATTTATAAATTCCCTAAAATCTATAGACTATTGTGACATTATTTGAAATTTAAAAATAAAAAACTCACTTAGTCTTATATATATCTACGTATAATAATTAAAGAGAAAGAATATTTTGAATAAAATAAACACCTTTTTCTCAAAAAATATAGCTTGATATATTTTTATACAAATGACGCTCTGAAAGAAGCTCTAGGAAAATCCAAAAATTCTAAAACATATTATCCTTGGTCACGGAATAAAAAATGATATTATAAATAAATACCACCATGATGTGATCAAAATAATGTATGAATATCAAACTCATCAGTCCTAGAAAAATTATTAGTGTATTGGTAACTCAAGAAGGGATTATAAAGAACTCAAATTTCATTTATATTTAATAAAATGACGTCTTGTGAGCATCTTTCTCCTTCACATCCATGATGGTATATTGACCATAATTAAATAATTAAGAACTATATATATTTGAATGAATAAATAAATAACTCATCATCATTTATTAGTGTATGAATATCCTTCACCATCACATATTTTAATGTTTGGTAGTCAATACACAAACTCAAACTATGACCGATCTTCAAAGAAAACAAAAGAATTTTTCTTTTTAATATAAAATTTTGTAAAATGGAACAATGATTAAATTTATAATCATTATAAATAATTAGAAGTTATATATTAGAAAGTTAAATCCAAAATGTATTCAGGTATATCAGAGGTGTACTTGAATATAATAAATACAAATTTGAATTCCCTACTTGGTGGAAAATTAATAATCTCATTAAGGAACACATTGACGAAATACCTTATCAACCTCACAATATTATTAACCTCCACTTTATATTCATAATGAACTAAAATTATATGATAATATATAGTGATTTTTGGATATGGTCATAGTAATGTTATCCCATGATGTGTTTTTATTTTTTAATTATCATTTATATTTAGATGTGTTAACCAAATGAAAAAAAATCAGTTTTGTATGTTATAAGAAAAACTAATAAAATTAATATTAACCTCAGGAAATTATCATAAAATTATTTTTTATCATTTTTATAAGATTAATTGACTCAAGGATTATAATATTAATCCTTATATATATATTTACACATTATTATCCATGATCTAGATGTGGGTTAAAATTCATCACGCAATAACATGAAGAATAATGTTCACTATAATATAACTATTTATATTATAGATGAATTTCTTTGTTACTCTCTTAGGATCCAGAGGAATTTAAAGTGTTCTTTCAATATATGTCAAATATAAATGAGCTATAATATATACAAACCAAACTATAATGGCATTATTTCTATAAAAATTCTAAAGTTTAGAAATAAGATGCTACAAGAAGGTACGTGTATTTTTTCTAATTCATAAGTTAAACACCTTATTATTTTATATATTAGGCAGAGGGGATTTTTAAAAAAAGTCACATGCCCATAATGAAATACTATATAATAATTATTCATATTAATTTTCTTCATGGGCATAGACTATTTACATAGTTTTGATATCTCGCTTAATAAATAAATAACGAATTTTACTCAATAAGAAAACTTGATATTATAACCAGAAATAATATAGCATCCAAACCATTATAACTAAATAATACCTGAGTAAAACCATAAAAAAACTGTAAGTGTTCTTCCCGATCACAAAATATTAGTGTAAAAAATAAGTGATATATAACATGTCTTGAAAATTGACTTATTATAATTGGATATTAAATCTAAAATAATTGAATCTTTAGGAAAAATTAGCCTAAATAATGAAAATTTTAGACATGAGGCCAAAAATTAAACCCATTAACTGAAGAGAAGGCCCTTTTTTCAAAATTACATTTTTATATAGAAAATTCAATATAATAACTTATATATATGTATATGTGAAACTTCATGAATTTTTCCAATAAAAAAAATTACTAACCATTAAATTGATATATAAGAATATAATCAATAACATATACATGATCCAAAATGGAATTTATAAACTAGACTAGACATAAATGTGTGGTATATCATCTCATTTGATCAATAGTGATATTAGTAGCATGGTTCCACTAGATCTAAAAAATAATATTACCCTTCACTCTAGAGAAACATGAATTTTGACTCATGATTACATTATACCATGTTTATATGAGATTATCCTTTACCTAGATAATTTATTGTAAGGTTTCCATGCATTCTAGATGAACAAATACTGAGTTTTAATACATCCTAAAAATTAAGATATTTCCACCCAAGCACTACCTCTCTATCATAGAACCTTGTGTGTATAGTAGAAATATATAGTAGGTAATTATTATGAAAACCATAATAATATTTTACATTCAAGTGATTAATATATAAACCCTTCAAGGTTCACATTCAATATCAATAAATCATAATTTATGTTTTACTATAATTCATACATATTATATCAACAATCAATAAAATATGGTTCTTTCTATGCTTGAAAACAGAGCTAACAAACCACTAAAAGTGTGATTCAACAATATCCCCAATACATGGAAGTGTATATTTATGTATATACATCCACAAAAACACAACCATCTGTACATCTGAGGAACTTATTCTCATATGAAGGAATGAAAATATGTGTACTTATTATTATCCACATTCTTATATATATATATATATATATATATCATTTTATAAGATTACCTCTTCTTAGAGGAATGGGTAAGGTCATATACGCATATGAATATACCTTTAGATATTATACAATTATCAAACAAAAACCTCAAAAAAAGATTAAAACATATGGATATGTAATATAAAACAATTTAAACGGTATACATATACGATACCATAAATAAGAACCAATAATAACGATATAAATTTAAATATAAATCTATATAGACATGTACACATTGATCCTATATCACAATTTTATAAAATATAAATTAGTTTATTTTTCTTATACATTAAACATATATAACATCATACTTGATAACCACAAATCTTAGCTTAGATATCCTTATTTAATTATGGGAAAACAATATCAAAGAATGCTTATAAATAATTATAAAAATAATTTCAATGTAAACATGTCAAAACATTACACATATTAAAAGAACAAGTATACATATATTACATATCATTAATCATCATAAATATTTTTAATGAGATAATACAATGTAACAAAAATGAATAATAATAAAAAATTCAAATATAAATAACCAAGTATAAAATTTCTTTTAGAAAATAATATTTTAATGGTATAAAATTGAAAATAGTTGAAATTCCATTTTCTACTCTAACCTATATCAATGTATAAAAATAGTGTGAAATTTTAAAGAATTTGAATGGGTCACCTACAAAATGATGTTTTTATTTCAAAACCCTAATATAATAGAATGAATATTTTATAAAATGACTAGTGATATTGTAATATATTAATGGGATATTTTGATAATGTTTCGTTCAGTCATATGATTTATAATTCATAATAAATAGTGGAAACGTTACCCTGAGGTCATCCAATACAATTTCATGTAACTTCTTAGAGTAAGAAGGAATCTAGGAGAAGTTTTATAAGAAATACTAATTAGAAAAAATATTTTTGTACTTTTTAAATATCTTTAAACATTAAAGAATATATTATTAATGTATTTACCAACATTTTTATCACAGAAAATAAACTATTGTAGTCATTTATTAATAAATATAATTAAAGTCCATTATTACAATTAAAGGTATATGGAGAAGAGGGAAGGAGTTATCAACCAAATATATGGATGGAGAATTCTAAAAAAAATAGTTTTTTAATAACTAAAATATTAAATTAAAAAAAAATACTATTTAAAAAAAGTTAAAAAAATTTCATTGAAATCCACCTTAAATTTCATGGGTTACCACCCGACATATGTTTTCCAAAACTGTGTGATTAATTTCCAGTGGTGAGGCACCATGATTTCAATTAAATTGATACATGTTTTCCATTTTCTATTTTTACACCAACATAATTTATATCCATCTCAATACTATTTTAAAATCCTAAAGAGTTATATTTTAGTATTTTAAAAATTCAAATAAAAATATCAAAATTATTATCTCACTAAAAATGATGATTGTCCTTAAAATATAAAAAACATCAAACTTTACTTCTCTGAGAAGCCTTAATGAGATTATTTAAAGGAAAATGTATACCATTGAGTTTGTAACCAATCTTCACATCCTGAAGACTCATCATATCTGTCCAATTTCTACCATTATTCCCATACCAATGAAGTGATATTTCATTACATGTAATTGTTACTTTGGTCAACGAAACAAGTTTGTTTCTCTATAATGGGACCATACAATTAAAATTATATATTATTAAACTAAATGATTAGTTGAATTTGGTACATACTTCCTCATCTATGAAACATGAGTTACAATGTCACGAACCGAATCTAGTCACAAACAAAACCGACACCAAAACCAGCCCGCGACAAGGCCCAAAGGGAATTCCCTATTCCCATAGGCTGGAACAAGTTTCCTAGTATCATATATTTTTGTATGGGAATGATTTACTTGAATATGGATACATAATACATCAAAAACAATTGATAAAATGAATATAAAAAAAATATGCCAAATAGGACATAAAAAAATACAAAACTGAATACATGGGTTCAAATATAAAAAAGATGTCTAAGGAAACATAAAAATAGCATCAAAACATCCCCAAGGACTCCACATGAAAAGGGTTTATCACCCACAAGACATCTCTCTAACTCCGCACCAAGGTAGGGGACTAACAACATGAACCACCATCACCAAAGGCCTTGCCTTAACCTGGGTCAAACATGATCACGTCTACTTACAAACAAGGGTTGTATGTAGGGTGTGAGACGAATCCCAATAAGATACCACCAAGATGTTTCATAGAGTAAACAATACTAGATAAAAATCATGCCATTGTTGATACACAAGAAGTGGTGGAAATACATTCTAGAGAATGAAACTTTTAAATGTAAACAATTTTTCGAGGGAATTATCCCTGAGTGAACACATTTAAGTGAAACATGTCAGATAATTTATTTTATAGAAAAAACTACCATATTCCAAATATAATTACAAAAGAGTCGATGATCAAAAATCTCGGGAACACCCCTTGGCAGTAGTTAGTCTCGGGCCCCATGTACCTTATACCTCGGTGTAATGCAACCATAGAAAAATCTGTTCTCATGCACGAGCCACTAGTAGGTAACAAACCCATAAACTATTGGTCCCCAATAATCATCAATATAGATTTTTAGTGTTGTATTTATCCATTTTTCTCAGGAAAATAAGGATAAAACCGATTCGGATCACTAGCGTACAAGTACATATTCTCCATCCTATATACCCGGGCTTTTCTCATTGTACTCAAACTATTATCTGAAAATAAAAAATCCATTATCACATAAAAATATAAGTTCTGGTAATAATCAACTAAAAAAATTATATACACATGATTTTCACCACTTACACCATTCAATAAAACCTTTAGGATTTCAATAAAATCCCTTCACAAAAGATAACAATGTTTTTCTCACAAAATCCCTTAAAAATCCCACTTTGAACACTATGTGAATTCCCTTATTCACCACAACAGAATTTTGAGCACCAAAACAATTTCTATAAACCAATTACAAGAGTTATAAAACAACCCCATTTGACCTATAATGAAATATACATGTAAAACACCCAATTTAACTGAAATTTGGTACCAAAAAATCATTTTCTTAACAAACTTCACCAAAACTAGATTTTGAAGCAAGAATAATGAAGGATAAGTGTTCTATAAATAGATATTCAGAAACAATAACTCATCTAGGATTTATTACCCAAGTAATCACCTACAAAAAATGTCAAAACCGATGAATCTTTGTGCGGAAGTTCAACCGCACCACCGCCCCACAACAAGGGACTTAGATCAAGAATAAAACCACAAGAATAGACCCACAAACCATAGATCAAACCCTAGGTTCGAATCCCAACATTCTAGACCTTACTAAATTCAAGAATAATTGAATGAAACCCTACGAAAAAGGAAAATAACCCTAGGAAATGGGATGAAGAATGAAGGAGACCCACTTACTTGAGGGATCTTGAAGAAATCGCCCCACAAACAACAATATCTGAATTTACAAATAACTAAAAGTGAAAGTTAGGTTGTAATAAGTTTGATAAGGTCATGTGAGAACTGAAAATGGGGAAAAAGAGTAAAAATTGTTGGAGTTACGAAGGAAAGAAGTTACCTCTTCAAATCTAGGATATTTGAGAAAGCCTAAGTAATTATGCCCTAATCCACAATGCATACGAGCGCCAAAGAGGGGGGTGGGGGGAAATAGAATTGGGGATATAAGTGGTTTAGTTAGATCTTTTGTGACTTGAAATCACAAAAAGGTCATAAAAATGAAAAAATATATTAAATAAACAATTTTTCTTACAAAATGGAAATGTGATAACAGTTTGGCCCAAATCAGGAAAACATACCCTTTCCTCAAAACAATTCATGGTAAACCCCCAAAAAATAAAATAATGGAAATTAAACGTAATTTACCATAAAATAGATCATGGATGTGACAATTCTCTCAAACATGAAATACTTTCTTCTCTAGAAAGTCAACCTGAATCTTGATCAGATAACTAGAATGGGCACTCCTTATATACACATAACTTATTCTCCAAAGAATCATGTGTATCATTACCATTCTTAAAAAGAACCCAAAACAGTGGAATAGACATTCCTCAAAGAACCTTCTATGTGGAATCAACTATTCTCACTAACCGCTCAAAAATAGACAAATCAGACACTATATCCAACTCCTCCCAATTCAGTAAATGGGATGGATCTAGGTTGTATCTATTCAACATGGAGACATAGAAGATTCCATGAATGGATTTCAAATAATAAGGTTATTCCAACATATATACCAACTAGTCAATATGCTTGGTGACCTCAAAGGTCTAACATACCGCGATGTCAGTTTCCCAAGATTTCCCAATCGACGATGGCCCAGACAAAGTGCCACTTTCATTAATACCATGTCACCCATAGAAAACTATAGGTCTCGACACCTTTGGTTAGCATATGATTTACGGCGACATTGAGCTATCAATAAGATCTTCCAAATCAACATGACCTTCTCAGATGTCTCCTACACAAGAATCGGCCACACCACTGAGGTCTCACCTACCTCAGCCCAACACAGGTGGGGCCAACAAGGCCGACCATAGAGTGCCTCAAAAGGAGCCATTCGAATCGAGGATTGAAAACTGTTATTATAAACAAACTCAACCAATCTCAAATGGATATCCTAGGAACCTCCTAAGTCCAAGACACATTCTTATATCATGTCTTCCAAAATCTGATTCTCCCACTCAATCTAACCATCCGTTTGAGGATGGTATGCTACTATCATCTTAATATGAGAACCCAAGGACTTATGAAGGACTTAACAAACCCGAGAAGTGAAATGGGGGTCTCTATATGATACAACTTTTAACAGAAAACCATGCATAATGAACACCTATTAAAGATACAAACGACCCAACTCATCCAGTTTAGTTGTATCTCTGATCATAATGAAGTGGGATGATTTGATCAAATGATCAATCACAGACCAAATGGAGTTCTTACCCTGAGGTGTATGGGGTAATCCAAAAATGATGTTCATGGAAACCCCATTCCACTTTTAGGTAGGAATGGGCAATGGCTAGAGCAAACCTGATGGCCTTTGATTCTATTCTTTCACTTTCTCGCATGTGTAACATCTCCACATGAAGTCTGTGATGTATAGTCTCATTCCAGACCACCATAACTACCAACAAACATCATAATAAATCTTTGTGGCACCTATATGGAAAACCCACTGAGATTGGTGGCTATCCTCCATCACCACCCTCTATAGAGATAACGAAACTACTGAATGGAACTTGAATCCCAAGATACCATCGAGATATGATGACCAATCATTGAACGTCTCCCCACAATGATGAAACTACTTTGAAAAAAGAAAAAACTAATCACTAGGTTACTCCCACTGAATTAGGTCCACCAGAGGAGAGTCATCTAAAATATTTCCAAGAACGCACCCCTATTTTCCTCATTGATCTCAACATGAATCTGAGAAAAGAGAACCATTGGATTCCACTCATCACTGGACTTCCTCATAGAATACACTTGGAATATTTTAATCAAGTCATCAGAAACCATGTTACCCTTTCTTGGGGTATAAAAAATGTCAAATTCGAAACCCTAAAAGTATATGATCCAACGACGCTACCTCAATTAAGGTCCTTCTGCGAGAATATATAATCCAATATTTTGTGATTAGTGTGGACGACAAACTTCTCTTCAAAGAGGTTGTGATTCCACGTCTTAAAAATATGCATCCCAAATTCTAACTTCAAGTCATGGGTCGGGAAATGCTTTTCGTGTGGTCAAAGTTGGCGAGAGCCAAATGCCACCATGTGATCATCCTGCAGAAGCATGCACCCAAGACCCATACCTGAAGAATCAAAATACACCACATACCCCTTTCCAGCCTTTAGAAAAATTAGAATGGGGGCAGAGTCAACCACCTCTTCAAATCCTCGAATAATGCATGAAATTATGGGCCCCATACAAACTTTACCCCTTTCTGGGTGAGCACGGTCATCGGTGAATCAAGCTGAAAGAAATCCCAAACAAACCTCCTATAATAACCAGCCGGTCCAAGATAAGTCCTGATTCCGAATATGTTCTTCGGCAGCTCCCACGACATAACTGCACTGATATTCTCGGGGTCTACTAAAATCCCTTGCTTTGATACCACATGCCCCATAAATTTCACCACCCTAATCTAGATAGTGCACTTGGACAGCTTTCCATAAATGAGATGCACTCGAAAGATTCCCAGAACGATTTAGAAGTGATGCCCATGTTTCTCCTCGGATCCCGAATAAACTAGCATGTTATACAAAAATACCATGAAAAAATAATCAAGATACAGATGGAACACCCTGTTCATGAATTCCATAAAAACCATTGTTCCTTAGTCAATTCAAAGGGAATGACCAAGTACTCGAATTGGTTGTAGCTGCTTCAGAAGGCAGTCTTTTGGATATCTACCTCTTTCACCCTAAGTTGATGATAGCTCGAACAGAAGTCAATTTTTGAAAACCACCTTGTCCCATTTAAGAAATCGAAAAATTCATCAATTTGGGTAAAAGTATATTTTTTCTTGATTGTCACCTTATTCAGCTTTTGGTAGATAATACAGAAGAGGAGGGATCTTTCAACCTTTTTCGCAAACAACAAAGGAGAAGCCCAAGGAGAGATTCTCATGTGAAAGAATCCT
This sequence comes from Viscum album, assembly GCA_963277665.1. Taxonomy (NCBI): domain Eukaryota; kingdom Viridiplantae; phylum Streptophyta; class Magnoliopsida; order Santalales; family Viscaceae; genus Viscum; species Viscum album. Next base: position 1,170,926,404 of record OY728161.1, on the reverse strand, counting down.
TTGTACCCTAATTCATATAGATGTATCTTTAATTCTCACATATTGATGGGGGCCATGTGATTGGAGGAAATATATATTGACTGTGATCTTGGTGCTAGATCAATTGAGATCTCCATATCGCGCTCAGGGAAAAACCCTGAAAAATTATCCCGAAATACCTCCAAAAACATGTCAAATATAGGAGGTAGTCCACCATCATAAAAATTAACATCATCCTATATCATGAGTGATGATAACTGAAAAACATGGTCTCCCAACTCTAGGAGTGGAGGTCCTGCATGGCTCAACCGAGGATCCTATTCCCTAAGGATAACCTAACCACTCCCATCAGGTTCCGTGAAACTCATTCATCGCATATAACAATCAATGTGTGCCAAGAAGTGTACTTATCAATCCATTACATGTTTTTTGTCAAAGAGATCCATATCCAAGACCATGAGTTCCCACTCTTTCTCACCCCCTAACACGGAAAGCGCACACGACGGGAACCTAAGACCTTGCTTCTTCTTCTTTCCTAGCGATGTCACCAACTCCATCGAAAAAGAAAAAATCTCAGTTGAAAAATTTAGTGTGTTAACAAAACGGGAAGAAATGAATGAAATAGTGGAATCAGTATCAAAAAGACCAACATCAATTGAAGATGCAATAAAAATGGTACGTTGAACTGTCGACGGTCCCATCTCTGATCCTTCTAGTGCCTGATCCACTACATGGAGATGTCCAGTCACTACCTGAGGATGGCGACTATTTTTTAGCTGTTCTCTTAACTGGATATGCCCAAAATATGACCCATATCTACCACCATGACCACAAAATCGATATACACCCATCCTCGACGGCTCGGCCAGTGCTGACACACTTTGTGATGCCAGTAACCCTGCCCAACTCTGTAGCGGACGTACCACCCCACCAAAGAGCTTCAAATGACCCATACCTCCACATTGATTATAGGTCTTAGGAGGAAGTGGTCATGCAGGTAGGATGTTCTCTGACCTCCGACAATGGTGGCACATGACGGATCTCACATCAGAAGCCACATATGAAAATACCCAGGAAGTGTGGCCTGAACTATCACCTCCCTTCTTCACCTATTCTTCCCGCCTCCTTTTCTTCTCTGAAAAGATGCCACTTCCCACTACAGATATTGACCTAGAGAAACCATCTATCCCTTTTCAATCAATCTCCACCACTCAGACCTGGTCGACCACCTCAGTATAGGTCCTCTTCTTAAACAAGAAAACATAGGAGTATATCTCTGGTCGTATGCCTTTCTCAAACCTCTAGGCCTTTTCCTGCTCATTAGAGACAATTTTAGGTGCATACCAAACTATCCCAGCAAAACAATTGGAATAGTCCATCACAAAAATATCCCCCCTGAACAAGATCCAAGAACTCTTAGGACCTAGCACATGCCTAGACCTTAGGGAAGTACTATTCATTGAAGACGATCTTTAAATCTGCCCTGCACATCTACTCATTCTTCCCAGATTGATATACTAATTCCCACCACCTGCGGCTGGGACCCTACAACATAAAATAGGGACACTTCACCTTGAGCTCCTTGGGTGTATCCATTAACACGAACATGTGCTTGATCTTTGTGAGCCATTCCTTTGCTTCCTGGGTTCCTATGCTACCTCAGAAGGGAGGAGGCTTATTTTTTAGGAACTCTGGGGCCTTGTACGTCCTAGTAATATTCTCATATTCTCCAAAAGGAGGTGGAATAGGACCATGTCCATGTCCTATTAAATTTATAGCCAAAATAACAACCTCTACTAGCCCCAGATCAAGCGGTGAGGTAGAACTCTCTCTGTATTCCTCCCATTGGTGCATGCGAGCTTTTTGGGAAGGCATGTTGCTAAAAAATGGAAATAGTCAGAAGATAAAAAAACAATACAGAAATTCTGAAAATATAATCAAGAAAATAAAATATAAATAATTCAAACACATTACAATGATGATAGGAACAACTACCCCACCCCCACCCGATGTCTACGTGTAGTCTGCAGCCCACACGTCTCACCTGGAAGTGAAGTCAAACAAACAATTCCAATATCCCATGGGGAATTGAGGTCCTCTAAGAGATATGAGGGCCATGAACCCTAATAATGTTGAAAAATTTGATTCTCTATAGTACTATATTTTTTATAGCTCGACTCATCCCAAAATAACAATACAACCCTAAAACATTAACCTCATCTGATACAATTTTGTCACGAACCGAATATGTTCACCAACAAAACAGGCACCAAACCTGGCCTGCGATAAGGCAAGAAGGGAATTACTATCCCCAAGGTCTGCCACAAGTTCACAGGTATCATATATTTTGGTTTGGGGACTGTTTACCCTAATATGGATACATAAAACATCAAAACCAATCGATAAACCGAATCTGAAAATTAATGCCAAACAAGACTTAAACAAACTGTAGAACTGAATAAATAGGTTAAAACATATAACAATGGGTCCAAAGACACATAAAAAATTATCAAAACGTCCTTAATTACTCCATATGATAAGGGGTCATCACCCACAATCCGTCTTCACAACTCCGCACCAAAGAATGAGACTAACAACCCGAACTGCCATCACTAAATGCCTAGCCTTTACCTGTGTCAAACATGATCAAGTCAACCTACACCCAATGAGTGTATGTTGGTTATGATATAAATACCAATATTATACCAACATGATATTACATATATTAAACAATACAGGATAAAACTTTTAAATGTAAATAGTTTCTAGCGAAATACTTTCTAGGGAATTAAACTTCTAAATGTAAGCAGTTTTTCAAGGGAATATTCTATGATTGAAACAATTTATGTAAAACATGTAAGATAATATATTTTCCATAAAATCCACCATATTATAAATATAATTACAAAATATCCAGTGATCACTAATCTTGAGAACAACCCTAGGCACTAGTTAGCCTCAAGCCCTATGTACCTCGTTCCTCAGTGTAAAGTAACCATAGAAAAATCTATTCTCATGCACGATACACTAGTAGGGAACATAAATATAACCTAGTAATTACCAATCATCATAAATATAGTTTCGTTAGTGTTTTCATTATTTATTTATCTTAGTGAAACATGACCAAAACCCATCCAGATCACTAGCGTACTAGTACATATTCGCCCTCCAAGGTACCTAGGCTTCCCTATTTGTGCTCAAACCATTACTTAATAATTAAAAAATCCATTATCACATAAACGCATTATTTATGGTCATAATAAACTCAAAAAATTATCCACACATTCTTTTGAACACTTACACCACTCAATAAAACCTTTAAGATTTTAATAAAATCACTTCACAAAAGATAACAATGTTTTGGTCACAAAATCCCATAAAAACCCCACTTCTAACACCATGGGAATACCCATATTCACCAAAAAAAGAATTTTAAAGCACCCAAAATATTTATATAAACCCATTACATGAGTTACAAAACAACCCCATTTGACCTAACATGAAATAGACATGTTAACACCAAATTTAGCACAAAACTAGTACCTAAAAATAATTTTCATAACAAACATCACCAAAAACAGATTTCTCAGCAAGAATAATGAAGGAGAAGTGTGATAAAAATAGAAATTATGCAAATATAACTCATATAGAATTGATTACCCATGGAATCACCAACCAAAAATTTCAAAACCCTTGAATCATTGTGCGAAAGTTCAACCACACTGCCACCGCACAACAAGGGACTTAGATCAAGCCAAAAACCACAAGAATAGGCCAAGAAACCCAAAATCAAACCCTAGGTTCGAATCCCACCTTTTTTAAAATTATAGAATTCAAGAATAACTGAAATAAACCCTAATAAAAACGAAAAAACCCTAAAAAATGGGAGGAAGAATGAAGGAAACCCACTTACTTGGGATTGAAGAAATCGCCCCAAATACAATAGTAGATGAATTTACAAAAAAATGAAAGTGAGGTTCCAATAAGTCTGATATGGTCATGTGATAACTGAAATGGGATAAAAAAAAGTATGAATTGTAGGATTTATGACAGAAAGAAGAAACCTATTCAGATCTGAAATATTTTAGAAATCCGAAGAAGTTATGCTGTAATTTGGAATGAATACGAGCTCCAAAGAGGTGGGAAAGAGAATGGGGGCGCTCTTGTGTTTCATGGGATCTTGTGAGACTTGGAATCAATGAAAAATCATAAACATTGTATAGGATATTAAAGAATTTTTTTTAAAACTGGAAATGAACTTCTGGGATGGCCCAATGCCTTAAATAAAAACCTAAAATTGACAATTCTTATGGTTTCTTAAAGTGTCAAAATTGAACTTTTGGTGTTAATAGGGCAGGGTAATACATTTTGGAAGTTGAATGGGTGAAAAATATTAACAAATTAAAGATTTATAAAAGAATCAAAATTGGTTTTTAAATCTGGAAATGGGCTCACGGTTTGGCTTAAATCCTGAAAAGTCGCCCTTTCCTGAAAAAATGCATCGGAATCCCCCACAACCAAGAAAGAATGAAAATTAAATGAAATTTAGCATTAAAATAATTCATGGATTTTAAATACATTGTTTATTGTATTTAAATAATAATGTAATGAAAAAATGTATTGCATCACCCTGATATACTATTCAATCATGTACAAAACAATGATTAAAAGAGTAAGCATCACTTTTTCCCATATCTGTTGATGATATTAGTGTGGATAAACATAAATAAATACAAAATCAATGACTGATAATTCAAATGGTCACCAAATAAAATTTTCATAAAATTATGGAATGTTCTACATATAATTCAAGTACTTATGGATAGATTTCAATTGTATTATTGTTTCCAAAAAATATACTGGGATAAATTTATGGTTAATCAATAATTACTATCTAGTTTAATATATAATTAAATAAAAATATATTGAGTAACTTAAATGGATCCATTTTGATAGTTGAGAGGTAAATTTTATTATAATAAAACTCTTTGAGTGATAAATTAGCATCGCAATTGCCACCAAAATCAAGGATACATTCCCTAATCTTATAATCCATAATTCTAATAGTCTTATATAGTTGTTTATAACTCTTAAGGTGATAAAATATTTTTAGTTTCACCTAATTACTGGGAGTGCGCTGCAACCATTTCCAAAATCTATAAATAAGTTTTGGTTCTATCCAAAAATAATAATATCCTGATCCCAATGATATTCAAAATTTACCAGAGAAATAACATACCCTAAAAATAAATTTAATATGATTACCAAATTAGATATACAATGAATAATCATTTTTAGAATATCAACATCTACAAAAACAGTAACCTTATATCTCATATATTTATGTTGAATTTTAAAATAGTATATATCGAAATCATCTATTTTTACAATGAGTATATAAAGATTTGTATTTAAATAATTAAGACTTTGAGAAACTAGTATAGTTTCTCTCATTTAATGGGAGGGAAGGAAAAATCCTATGCTCATCAAGAAATAGTACAGAGATTCATGGGTGAGGATTCCAATGATATGATTGAAATTCACTTAATCAATTCTTATATGATTCTATAATATACCAAAATTGAATGAACATAATAGTTGGAATATGAATCCTAAGAAAAAATATCATTTATATCCTCACCTTCTACTCTCTTTTGAATGATTAAATAATCATTATTATATATATTCTACTCATTTACGTCACCAATTAATGAAGTTAAAATATATATTGTATATATACAAACCCCAATCTTTTCTATTTTATATATAGGGAACTCATATTCTTTTAATTTCAACCTCTAATCATCTTTTAATTCCCATAAATTCTATGTTTGAAGTATCCTATAGAGAGAATAAGTTAAAAAATTTCATTTTAATGATGTATAAAGAATCCCAGAATAAAAATATTTCCTGAATTTAATCTATTGATATTTCTCTACATTTAGATCTCATTATGAAAATAAAAATTTTAGCCTTTCATGGTTGATATAAATTAAAAATGGACGATCAAATAAGTAGTTCCACCAATAATTTAGTGAAATAATTATTGGTATTAGTTCTAATTCATGGGTTTGATAATGCCTCCCTTGGGTGAAGTGTTTCTTAGAGCCATAGGAAATCACCTTATGCTCCTAAAGTAATATATATTTATGTACCATAGAATAATCATCCCAAAAAATTTCAAACCACTTTCCTAGATCTGGAATGGATAAGTTTAGAATTTTAGTCAACTTATTTTGTGTTTCGTGGAATGGAATCTCAAATTGTTTCAAGAAAACTCAATTCTCTTCGTAATTCATTTAATTAGTCATAAAAGTAGTTAGGAGAGATAAATCTAGAAAAATTAAATAATAATATCATTAAATTCCATAGAAAAAATGAATTTCAACGATACTATTGGGTACCTCTAATGAAATGATCACCTACATTTTCTTATGATTCACAAGAATTTCAATTTATGATACCACATTCTCAAGTATTGTGAACGTATAAAGTCATAATTAATATGTATAAAGCACTTAAAAAAGGCCACACCCTCTTAATATTCTTAATACCACTTGAAAATAAATTCCTTTCTCTTACTAGATACTTATGTTCACGTGAATATCATATCAAAATACAATGCCAAAAATATCATACAGTGGATGAATAATAAAATTCATTAAAGATATGAGAATATTTGAATAATTCAATGGAATGACTAGATACTCAAATTAACATTAATAGATTTAAATTTTTTTCATTCAAATAAATTAGAGAGTCACATAATTTGGATGATAAACTGGATGCATATAAATCATAAAAATAAAATTACCCCATTTCAATTGATTTAATAAATTAATGTTTCAATGAAATACATAGAAATTCTTAATATGCATTCTATTAAATAGGGGATTATCCAAAACAAATTACAAAATTTATTCAATTTTCATGGATAAAACATGGTAACACAAGAATTTGTACTGGGAAAAATAAAATATTTATATTCAATATCTATAAGAAAAAATATTAATTACTTTATATATTTTTATTCCATATGATAAAATTAAAAAATATTCCATATTAAAGGTATTATTAAGTTTAAAAAATGAACTTCTTTTTAGGATTAAATCCTAGACATTTTTAGTAAATATGTTATTATAGAATCATACCCTATGTGGAGATTCCTTCAATTAACTCCTTTAAAAAACCCAAGTAATATACTTTTTAATTAGATGGTAATGATTCCAATCAAATATTAATCTAGTCTATAAAATAAAAGATGAAATTCCCATTATTTGATAATTTTTTTTAGGATTCAATTAGTTAAATAAAAGGAATCATTCCTATTGTAGTAGTTGATATGATCTTTGATCTAGGTTAACCTATCCATATCCATCTTGGGATCCAATATATTTAAATAGATAGAGGAAAAATACCAAATATATTTGAATATTCCTGGCACCAAAAAACATGAAGGTAACCTCTAACATTATTCATCAAATGATCACAATGAGGTGATGATGGTCAAGAGTTTCTAAGATAATTCCAAAACCAAACTTATTTGAGGTATAAATTACTTTCAACTAAAAAAATGATAAAATATTATAATAAAATTAGAATTAATAATCATGGATGATACTTTAAATATAATTGTAACAGTAACATGACTATCCATAGTACCTTCCATAGAATACTTTGTTGTGATGTCTCATCAAACCTATCATGTGGACCTTGATCAATAACTCTCTACCTAAAATATTTCACCTTCAATTTCTTACTCGATCCTCATTTCTACATTCTTTAAGAAAATATTCCAAAAATGAGGATCATTTCTGTTAACGAGTTTTACCTTAGTTTGAATATTAAATTTATGAATATATTGGAGTGAATGACTCATACACTCAAATATAAAACGCCTATATAATGTCTATAGGTTGTCATACATGTCACATTGAGGACATTTCATTTGATAAAATGGTTTCTAAGTCATGTGTCTCTTGAGAAACTATCCTAAATATAACATTTTAGGATATCTGAAAGCTTATTGGGGGAGAACTTCCACCTAGATTTTGTTGTATGGAGCTACCTCATTCACCTTATCCTGAAATATCTTCCACCAAAATAAATATTTCTCATTTTCTGACCTAGTATTATTCCTTTAAAAAATCATAATATATCACCAATAATGGGTGTCCCTATGAATTATAATATTATCCAAACATATTTGATGAAAATAATAAATATTCGTACTTTAATAAATGAAAAGGGGTAATTTTAATTAATTATTTAACTTTTTAATATCAAATGTCTACCTAAGATTTTATAGGAGAATTAACTAAATTTTATTAGTTTGATGAAAATACATATACCAAAATTTGAATCAACTGAGTTGGATAATTTTTGAATTGAGGGTCAATAAGAGGTCTAAAAATCACAATTGATTTTTTGACTTTTTTTGTACGGTAACTAGCGGTTAATATGGTCATGTTTTATATTTATATAGAGAATCACATTAAATTTTTCAATAAATATTTTTTTATCCTAATCAAATAATGGTATAGTGTATTAATGATTATGTTAAAATGAAGTCTTTTTTATATCATTTTATTTTTTTATAAGTTTTATAAAACATTATACATAAAAATAAATATAATTCTAAAAATATTTTTCACTATTAAAATATAAATATATACTGGAATAACTCTAAAATAAATCATTTGATATTTTAAATCAATCTTATTTTCCCAAATAAGTAATTATTAATAAATTATTTTGTATTTTTCAGATTCAATATATATAACCCACCAAATTATTCCACCTAGATACTAATGAGATAATTCCTAAAAAAATTATATTTCATGTTCTATACTAGATCCTACATATAAATCATTACCCATGATGCATGGTACGAGAATACATATGACTAATTAAAAGTAGTAATTATTGATAAAACTATAATACTTATGGTTACTCAAATTTACACCATAATTATACTGGATATACATATTTTAGAGTTACTTATTGAGTATAATAAATACTTATATCATTTCTACTCCCATCCCCACTATCCGTTCACATGATTCGATAAAATTTCATTGTTAATCAATTTGGAAAACCAAACAGTACCCAATTAGTAGTAGTACAGGTCCTCAAGTGTGCTTCCTAATTTATAGATACTGGTGTCAAATCTGTATGTTAAAGAAGAGATAGGATGTGATTTACCCATATAGGTTATTAAATAAATAATATTTTAATATGTTAATAATTTTATATGTAACCAGTTGAAATAAAGCATAATAATAAAATTAAAAACTTTTTACTGTAAAGAAAACATATATTCCAATGGTGTCTATTTTTACAGATAATTATATATACTGAACTATATATATATATATATATGAAACTCTAAACCAATATAAAATACAAAACCTCAGAAACCATCAATTTTAAAAATCCAAATATGACTCGTAATAAATATATTATCAAAAAATAAAGGTGTAAATCATACTTAACATAAGTATAATATCTTAATAAATATCCTTAAAAGAAAATTTAGAAGTATCCTTTCACCATCTGTAAATAAGAGGATCACAAAACACTCTAGATATCCATATATCCAAAATCATCTATCTTCCTTCCCTTAAATATAGAATCATTTCCTTCAAACTTATCACAAGTAAAAAGTCCTATAATCATTTTGAAAAACTCTTATAGGGTTTGAGTTCATCACTCTGAGTAGAAAGTCATAACCCTACTCATACCTATTTTTACTAAAACCATTTGTATGTAGTAGAAAAACTCTGTCGGTAATAATGATTGAAAATAATAAGAATTATTTTAATTCAACTTCTAAATATATATACTAATAATAGTTTTTTATGATGTTTTATAAATCGTTAGTCAAAATTTAATCTCTTTTAAATAAATCACATAAATAATCATAAAACCTAATTAAATCCATGGTTGGAGTCTATGTAGGTAAACCCAAATAAGTGTGATCCACCTGTATCCTATTACATCGTATATAAGAGGTTGTGTGTGTGTACAGACTAACACCACCCATTTTCACATATGATTCCCCTCTTCCCAAAGAATGAATCACACAAACACACACACACAAATATATATTTTAATACACATATAAAAATATAATATTTTTATAGGATATTACAAAGTCATATTTACATACATCTCAATATGTATCTTACATATATGAATGAGATGAAAAAATAAAAAACCAATTGTAAATGAAATTCAAGTGAAATATATAGAAAAAAGTATTATATATAAAATAAAATTAATAAAATACTCAAAATGTTATATGAATTTTATTGTCAAATTATTTTAATATGTGAACAAAGGTCATATATAAAATCATACTGATGATGAAGCTATGTAAATGCCTAGAAATTTAACCTAGTTAATAACATTGTTAGTATCATCAAATCAATGAATAAATTACCCAATAAATGTTTTAGAAATTTATATCAATGGTTATAAGTCAATCATTATTGTGGAAATGTTATAGTAAATATGTCAAGGAATTTTAAATGTCAAAAAAATGTGTATATGTATTTTACTTGTTAGGAGTCAACAAGAACTAATTTAGTTAGAAACTTCAAGCTAATTCTAAGGCATAATAACAGGTAAGTCATGGTGAGAAAACCATATTTTTTTTAATTTTACGAAAACCACATTGTTAATGTTATATAAGAGATTGAAATTACCATGTTATTCTTCACTCTTCCCTAAATAAGTACCATCAAACCACTATTATGATACGAGAGAAACATGTATGAACCTATTGATTTATTTTCTGTTTCCAAAATCGCCTAAAATAGTGAAGGCATATGAAACTACCTTACTAGTTATGAAAATCTTTGTCAATGGAAAATAGACATCATGCACACTTCTATTTTAAGATTTCCAATCAAGATGGAATAATTATTGTGCATAATTGATATTTCCATGTGAAATATCTTGTAAATTGTTTGAGGTATAATGGTATATTGAGAATAATAATTTCAAATAGATTTGAAGGTCCAATAAAATTCCATAAAAATTTATTTATAATCCTTCAAAATTGGATTCTATAAAACTTATTCAGCAATAATATACAACCATGGAAGATCATTGAAAAAATTGGTTGAAGATCAATTTTAGTATTAAAAAATGATGGGGAAGGAATATGAGGGCATCTTAATTGATTTTTAAAACTGATATTTTATTATAATTACAAAGTAAATTTTATAAATTATTAAATTATTTAAATAAAAATTAACATTTCTCACTCAATTTGAATAAATTCCTCTAGAACCTATCAAAAAATCAATGGTCACCACTATAATTTTGGCTGTGAGATATTTGATACTAAACTTTTTATGTTTTTATATAGTGATATTTATGCATTTTATACCCCTTTATATTTATAAAATTTTCCCAAAAATTACTATAAACCCTGATAAATATTTTTAAATTTCAATAAACCTAAAATTATGTCATTCTAAAAATGAAAATGGAAATTTATAAAATGAATACTCACCCAAAATTTTGAATGTCCATAAAATAAAAATTGAATAATATTATTCCTAATTAAGAATATACTAGTTTAGAATATGAATGATATAAATTATATAAAATTTTAATCTATAAATTTGTCTCAAATATATTTCTATAAATAAAATTCTACTTAGTCTGATAAAAATAATAATTCGCATATTTTGCAACCCTTTGTAAGTCTTTATTAGTGGAAATGTGGATATTTAAACAAATCAAGATCCACATAAAAAAAGATAAAAAATATAAACATAAAAACAATAAAATTAATTATAACTATGTAATATAAAACTTCTTTGAAATTATATCACATCAATCATGATGCACAACAATACCATCATCCCATAATTCATGATACATCTCTCTTTTACTCAATTTTATGTAAATTTATATAAATAGTTAGGCTATAGATTTCAATTAAGAAGTGTAATATTAATAAATAGTTTATAAGTTTATTTTATTAAAAATAAAAGGTGAAAATTCTACTTGATCATTTAATTAACATTCTTGATAGACCTGAAAAAATTTATATTCCAACCAAGTATTTTTTATGGTTTACATCGTGAATATGAGAAAAAAAATCAATATATAAATTATTATTTATCTTATATTAAAGGCCTAATACAAACTATCACATAAAGGAATATAAAAGTTAATAAATAACATTTATAATTCATATTGACATGCACGTTCTTATGATTTCCAATTTCTGATATCACAATGTTTAAACACCATGACATAAAGTCTCAATTATTATAAGCTCTTGTCCACTAATATTTGGATATCATAAGTATTATAAAAATATGACATATCCAGGATATATTACACAGATCTAGGATTATGGACATAGAATTATAAGGTTCTCATTATAGTGGAAAATATTATATTATATTGAAGAGACTATAATTCTAAAGATAATATCATATATAGAGTGAATAAAAACGATCTAAATTTCATGATCATAAATCACATATATATTAAAATATATAAATAATGTAGAAATATATATTTTTTACTTTAGATATCATTTACTGAAGTACATTATGATTATTTATACACATTTGTGAGAGATTAGGATTGTTCCTACACTATAAATCACATATGATCTTATATTCCTCATTGAGTGGCTTATGTTTATGAGTGTATATAACTATGTGAAATGCATATTCATAAATGGATTATGGTTTTATTTTTTTATTTATCCATGATCTCACCATGTATAAATATATATTTTTAAATTTTTTTAATATCAGACACTACAAAATCAATAAAATAATGTTCATGATATTCTTTGTTTCACTCTCATCCATATTACTTCCTTGTTAAACTATTTTATTCTCTTATACACTTATATATTCACTAAATATTTTTAATGAATATAATTTATCCCTTATAAATAATATATATATATATATATATCTACTAATTTAATTGTTATTTTTTATTCTATAAAAATCTACCTATAGATTCTACTTAAAATGATTCATATATAATAATATAAGATAATTTTATATGAATTATGGATCATTCACCTTAAATAATAAAAATTATTATAATTATCTTAGTTTGTAAACATCGATGAAATATATAAAATTGTATTTACTCTAAATAGTCTAAATATCCTTGTTCATATAAATATTTCAAATGATTCTTGTTTACATGCACAATGTAATGGCCAATATTTTTACAATTTTTTGAAATTAGTTTAAATTTACATTATTAGTATTATAGGAGGGAATGTTTTGAAAATTGATATTTAGATTAGGATTATAGTTGTTGATATATATATGAGTTTTTTTACACAGGTTTGGTTGTTTGGATGGAGTTCAAGAGAGTTAGGAGAATTTTGTAAGGTTTGGTTTTAGTGTTGCCTTGAATTTTTGGATATAAATGGAAGACCATGACATTAAAATAAGGAGTCATGAATGGAATGATGGAGGAAAGAACTTATGTAGTGATGGTGGTTAACTATGTCATGGTCTAAAGGTGTTTGGGTGGTAGTTTTTGGTGTAGGTGGAGGGTCACTCCACAAAAACTTTTAGGAGTTGTATTGTGATGCTAAGGTTCATGTTATAAAATGATCATTTTAGAGATTTCAGAATCTTGGGTAGTAACATTTCTTCCAACTTGGACCTTGTTTTGACTTTGAAGGGGGGTGGGGGGGTTATAGAGAACCACTTGGATTACATAACCCCTAAATATTACTTCTTTTAATTCCCATTGATAGGGGTATGTTTGTGAGAAGTTCCTATGATGTTTTAGAGGTATATTACCTCCCCATTCTATCAATGAACTTCTTATTCTTAGTCACATATGATTTTTTTAACATCACATGTTAGGGATTTAAGTGATGATTCTACGATAGAATAGTGTATTCATCCCAAGTAATGTGTCTTTGATATGTATTGGATGGTTAATGTTGTAGCATAATGAATGGGTACTATTATTCATTATTTCATTTAATTAATGTCACCAACAAATTTATTTAATAACTTAAATTAAATTGGATTAAATAAGTGGATGAATAGGTGTTAAATGATAGATATTTTTATCACAGTAGTTCAAGGAGTACACTGTGAGCCATCAACATGTGATTAGTCATGGTTTTGGTGTCATAATTTCTATCAATTAGTTTATAGGGTTGTTATTCATCCTTATTTAGAAATTTTTAATTAATTTATATTTTTTATAAATAATATTCCATATGTTATGGATTATGATAAGGGATTAAAATCTTAGAGATTCGAAGGTGGGATTACATAGTGTTTAGTATGTGTAGCTACAACTGTTTACTATATTATTTATGTATGTGGTTTAGATAATGCCTAAACAAGAGGTTGTTTATCTATAATTGTGTACTCATAAATGAGGAATCCAAATTGGGTAATTTTTGAATGATATCTTGAGGGTCATGGAAAGAAAATTCAAGTGGCTTGTAATCGCTAATAGTAAGAGTGTCTACTTTAGTATAATTTGAGTAATGTATAATCACTTTGAAAATTAATTTCCAATGGGTAGGGAATGTAGTTCGGTATATGAGTGTATATAAATAGATTTTAATAATTTGGATGAGTTAAATCATATTTTGGATTCACAGTACTTGTATAGTTCTTACACTAGGTTTTGGCCAATGATTGATGGGTGAGATGATCATCCATATCATGTATGATTAGGAACCGTACATTGGAGGTGGGTAGTGGTCTTTGTGTATTAAATGAGTTTTATAAGTTTTTTTAGGCTTGGTATAGTGAGATGAAAATATTTTTATTATAATGATTCATTGGAGAACTCTCTTATGGGAGATGTGATATGTGAACTAATTGTGCATTTTGGGAATTAATTTCTGATAGATTTTTACATTGGTTTGGATAGGTATTAAGAGGAATTTGGGTAGTGGGGTGTGGTTGGGACTTGATACCTATGAGATTATTATGAAACGTTATTCCAACCTTGGGTATTATTTAGGGAATAATATAAAATAGCTAGCCAGGATGGTTTAGTTTGGATTATATAATGCATTCCACTAGTAGAGAACCCTGTATGAACCTAGGTCAATATATAGAATAGTTATTTCATATGGATGTTTTCTCCATCATATAAGGCCCCTAGAATAGGCCAGTGAATCTATTTATGAGGCTATATCAAGATATCTAGGTACTAGGGTCTGGAATTATACCACTTAGGTCATCTTACATTCTAAATTATTTGTGTTCACATTGGCTGGATGTCATGGGAAGTATGTGGTAGAAGATGGTACCAACTAGATTTTTTATGGTTTTCCCATACATGGGTATCAGTTCATGGTTTCTCTATTAAGGATCTACTATATATATATATATAATTTTTCATTGGACATACCTAATAATGATATGAATAGAAACTCTTGGGAAGATAACACTGTTGTTTCCATACATAAGATACTCTACCTATATCTATGATTAGAATTGGGATATACCTTATGATTGTATGGTTTGTCTCATATAGGAGGATATATCTATTGTTTCCCTCCCATGGACCAGTAGCCTGTATATGCAGTCATATGTGAGTCATACATTGTGACGAGTTGGTTTAGATGGTGTAGGATATTGGATATATTGTCTCACTATATAGGATACACTACTTGTGTATGTGATTTTCCATTATACCAGATTGGGGATGACATAATTTTGATCATGCGATAGGTTAGCTCATTTTCTTCCATCCTTAGGTTCAAATTCTAAAGTGTTTCACTAGATATTTTAAGGTAGTAACTGGATTCTGATAAATCGCATAGAGAGTATCCCTAATGACTTTTTAGGCTTGTGTGTGGCTGTATTATTTCCTTTCCCCAATGAAATTTATATATGAATAAGTAATTTTTTATTTTTTCTTTCCATGATGATAATTTTATAACATGATACTACAATAACCATGGTTCACTAGAGGTGGTCAAACAAAGCATGGTCAGGTGTCCTATTGCCTAGATAGTACATGATTGCCCAACAAGAATTCTTATATATCATATATTCTATTTCTGTAGATACTCAAGTATGTATTATATTAGAGGAACTATTTGAGGCACTAAAGATATTTATTTATCACACAATACACCAACAACTTGGTGCATATGTAGTCCTCATCGATGTCATGGTGGTTTGATCATAAGATTCTCTATGGATGGGGCATGGGTAGATCAACCAGATTTAGATATGGGGTAAAGGATAGTTTTATTGTAGTTAGTAGATCCACCTATATGTTTTTAGTTTATTTTTATATATGATTATCCCAGTTGTGACATATTGAGATTTTTAATTTCATGACTACATTATTCATTTATTATAGCATGGGTGTAGTTTAAATTTTTATGTTTTTATTTGTCTTTAATTCTATACCTGTATACTTTGATTTTATTTTGAGGATGAAAATAGGTCATTTATAATTATTTTGGGCTATGAAATTGATAATATAGTTTTTATAATATTTTTTATAAGATATTTCCAATATCCAACAACATTCGACATATAGGGAGGTCAACATGAGGTCTTTAGCCACTCCTAAATTATGTTACATACGGACCATTTCAGTCAATGAATTACAAGTTATTTTTTTCTAGAACTTTGTATTTTTGTTTTCTCTTTTGGATTGGTTTATAGAGATAGAAATATATCGTAGACATATATATAACTGATATTGTTGAGTCATGAACAACTGTCTAGTGTGAAGTCCCAGTAACCAAGGCTAAGGGAATCCAGTTCCTGGTTTTTCACTATTATAGTTGAAATATTTTTTCAGGTATTATGTGTGGAAATGATGCGTTATTATGTTGTTTTACTCCTGTACTAGAGTGATATCTCGAATGTAAATATGTTTCCTATTTTTCATGCTGTATTCACATAACATTCATATAATTCTTTGGGATTGATTAAAAGCTTCGATAGTGGTTATAATATTTCAAATTTTTTGAGAAAACAAAAATATTTTGTTTATTCGGTATTAAATTTCAATGGGAGTTTACTAGAACAGATGATGGATTTATACCCACAAGAATTTTCCATTTTTTGGTGATAGGTTATATGGATATTATTATGGGTCATTTTATAATTATAATTATATAGTCTCAATGTGTATATGGTGTATAGAAACCCTTGGTTGTTTGGATTTAGAATTTGATTCCATAGTGATAGTTTTATATATATAGGGTATGCATAATATTTTATTTGGTTTGGGAACAAGTTTCTTAGCAGATGAGGAAAAAAGAGAGATAGTAGAGAAAGTCTTATTTGATGCCTTAATATTATGAGACATGAAGAACTTAGAGAACTTATGTTTTTGATCTTGTATTTGGAAGGATAAATTAGTTATATGTATATCGTTATTTTATTTGCGTATGGTTTCAATGTAATAATGAGAAAAAAAAAATAAAAAATGGTATATTCAAGGATGTGTAAATCATGTGTAAATGATTCGTAGTTTTGTAATGATACCTGAGTGGTTGTTGATATTTTTTGGATGGAGTATAGGTGAGATGCCTCAAGATTCGGAGAATAGAACTACAAATTGTCATTCTAAGGACACATGACCTCATAAAATTGGTGGTTTGATATTTTCTTATGTGCATGAGGCAATGTTTGATGAGACCCAAATCACATAATTATGAGTTCCTTGGCATGACTGTGTTGAACGAGTGTGTGTATTATCTTTTTGTGCAGATGATATTGAGCATGGAATGAGTAGTGGACTAATGAGACCAATGAAAAAACAATGGTTTTTTTATTATGGTTCTGATGGGTTGTTATAGGTATCCCATCTATGTTGATATGAGACATTAGTGAGGGTTTTTGGATGTAAGGGAACCATAAAGTGTCTTCTATTATTGGAATCACTATATTCATTGGTGGTAGTGAAACGAATTTGTTTAGGGAATGTTTTATAAGGATTTTAAGATGAATAATGGATTGTTATTATGTTTTTAAAGTTATTGGACATATCCCCATGATGTGTTAGGTTTGAGAATGTGTCTTGATATGGTATTTTTATTATGCGATGAAGATGTTTTGGGAAGACAGAAGAACATCTAATATTGGAACTTGAATGGGGATTCTTTTGGGAATAATTGGTATGGAAATTCCCTTAGATCAGATAACAACTTCAAAAAAATTTAGCCCTTTTTTCTAAGGGGAGTTTTGCAATGTTGGATATGATATTTTGGTTAGTGGGAAGGTATTTTTAGGTTTTTCACATCTGGTAACTACATTCTGTATTATATTGAACATTGGTTTTTGAGATTTGGTATGTTGGTTCTAAAAGATGATGATAAGGATACTATTATGGTGGGGACAATCTTATCAGAATCTATGGAATTAACCTTATTTTTAAAGGGTAGTAGATTATAGGTACTATGTTGGTGGGTGGTTGTGATGTCACAGAGGTATCGACATGCTATTAAGAAAACTCCATCTAGATCCTTATAAAATACTAGAAATAGAATTTTTATTTGTTTTATAAGTAGGGTATGTTCTTTATTAGGATTAAATGAGTTCAATTTAATGTTTTTTCGGAGAGGGAATTTGAAATATGGTAATCATTTCTCATAAAGACAAAACTATAATAGATTTTGTTAGGATGAGGCTTTAATCTTAGAATTATAAATATATCAAGATTATACTTTTGTGTGATATTTGTTATGTTTTAATTGTTTTTCTTAGAAGTTGATGAATTTTTATCAAGTTAGTGATACTTTTAATTGATTTTAGTGGATGAGTGTTTTGGTAAATTTTGTTAGCGGAGGACCAATTGTGTTTTCTCATTATAATTAAATGAAATAATGGTCAAATCCAATTAGCTGAATTTTTTATATTCAATTATTAGGCTTTAATTATTAGACCATGTTTATATCAAGAGAGGTTTTTTGTATTTGGTTCCCTGTATGGGATGTTGATCTATGTCAATATTAGTTCATAATTTGAAAATTAATGTAGTATCAATTTCCAATCAATGAAATACGAGTCAATATACGTTCAAATGTTTTTCTTAGGGAATAAAAGCATTAGGTTTTAGAGTTTATAAAATCCCACATCATTACTTGTTTGTGAAATAAAAGTTTATTTAATTTTCAAGTCTCATAACACGTGTTTTTTTTGGAATTGTGATTTTATATTGAGACTTTAAGAGTTTAGATATATATTAGAGGTGTTTCTACAGATTTATGTGTGTTTTAAAGGAGTTTAGCGATGTTGGTGGAATGTTAGAGGAGCTGGGTTTTGAGACGAAATGAATTTTTGGTTGTTGGTATTTGACCACACAATAATAGATAAATTCTGTTGTATTACATGATTTTGGCTATCCCTTGTATCATGTAGGTGGTGGACCATGTTGTGGTCAAATGATATTGGGGTTTTGGTTTTCAATGTAGATGATGGATCATGCCTTAGTGTGGATATTATGGTGTGTTTTATAGAATATATATGATTAAGTGTTTGAGAACAGAGGTATTATATCTAAACCTATGGAATTTTTCCACATGATAGATTCTCATAGGGGAGTTTCAGAATTGATCTATGGGGTGTTGTATTGGTTTTTCCATGGGGAGAGTTGTTGTAACATGAAGTCTAAAACCATAATGAAACATATAGTTGAGATTTTTTTGGGAATTTTTATAAAGATATGAATTATTCCATGACTCATAATGTTACACTAAAATGCAACCATGGAAATAGTGTGTTGTGTTGTGACCCCCTTTTTTAAATAAAATTGAACCAATATTTGGGGTGTTACATCATTATACAATGGGTTACACTATAATAAGACTTTTTTCTTGTTTATAAATATAGTGAAATACCAATATATTATTGGTTAGACCTATATACCAATTTAGAAGTGAAATGGAACTAGGAGTGGTATATTTAAATAGATATCCCTCCATCTTAATCCATCAAAATTTTCTTGATGGAGGTTGGTTTGTGATATTTTTAGGATATTTTTGTGGGGTATTCTCTCTCACTTTGAGATATATCATTATCATTCTTGTTTTCAGGTGATGTATTTATTCCTCAGGATAGGGATACAATTGAAATATCCATTAGAACTTGGAGAATATGGTTGTTAAATGGGGATTTGGTGTACGGTTGATAGAGGATATTAGGGATTGAAAAACACATGATGTGATTCATTATTTTTCTTGAGTTATATCATTCACCAATTTTTTGGTCACTCTATTTAAATAAAATTACATATGAAAATTGATGTGTGGTGATTGATAGGGTTTTTTGCTTATCTTGGTACATGGAATATTCTATAGACCATCCACACATGATTGGTCATGGTTTATGTGTCGTAAGATTTATTGGTGAATGGGGGTGGGGGGGGGGGGGGGTAAGCCCCCATGGTTGGAATATTTTGATTCTCAATATGTTTTCATAATTAATTATATTATTTTTTATATCTTGTGATAGGGATAGAAGGGTCTTTATATGCATGAACGAGATTAGGTAGATTTTAGAGAGAATAAAAAATAGAGTAACTCTAATATTGATGTTGTAGTCCCTCAAATTATTTACCAGGTTTCTTTTTATTTAATTTTTTTATTCCTACACGGGAGAGTGTGTTTTTATAATTTTTTAATATGAAATGGAGATCCATTAATCTTAAATTTGAGTAATTAATATCTTCTATGATTTTTATTTTATTCCCTATTTTATTTTGATAAATATACAATAAACTAGAAACATTGTTTCAATAGGGAGGGGATTCAAGTATTGTGTATGAGGGGACCATGATTGCGAGTTTAGGCCAATTATATATTGTCATGCTGATTTTTTATATCATTTTTTAAGAACCCCCCCCCCCCTACTGTAGAAGGGTAGTACTCTGAGTGTATGTAGTTAGTGTTATAAGTCATTCAAGGATTGACATAGTGTGATGAAGAGGGTTTCCATAAGATGAAGAGATTTAGAGATATCTAATGGGAGATTTGATATGGGACCAAAGTTTGTGTTTTGGGATTTTATTGAATCATTGGCAGGGTTCTTTGTCCATACATAACTAAGAAGTTGGGTAATGTGGTTTGGTTGTGGGTTGAGGCCTATATGATTTAAATGGGATGTTATTTTGACCATGAGTATTGTTTGGAGAATAACATATGAATAAAATTTGGGATGGTCCAGTTGGGATTGAAATGCATTATACTTTTGGGGAGATATAATTATAAACATGTTACTATATGAGGAATATATTTGGGATTATGATAGTTGTGTGTCTGTAGATAGTTTTCAAATACTAAGTTACTTAAGCTATTGATCAGTCTAGGGATTGAGACATAGGGATTGGTTTGTAGAGTTAGAATATCTATTTTTTCTTTATTATCATGTTCTAGGGGTTCACATTGATGGAATGTTATGGATGGTATGATATTATCCATAGGATCTACCTGATGGTTGTATGGTTTGACACATATGGGAGGTTGGGTTTGTTATTTCCCTCCATAGGGTCCATGGATGTGTATGTGATTTTAACAATAACCTACCAAATGATGACATAGTTTAGTCACAATAACATGTAATTATATTGGTTAAAAAATTATTTGGAGATACCATATATATATATATATATCATATTATCTATCCTTAAGGTTATGTCAGTGGTCCAAGTGTCAATCAATGTCAATTCATTTAAATACATTTTTTTGTTTCTGTTTATTTTGAAAGAATTCAAAATTTTAGAAGAAAGATAATCAATGAAAAAATTCAGATAAATCATGACATTATTCAAGTGAAAAATAAAGATAATAGTTATCAAGATGCTTTCAAGTCTTTTTTGATACAATTTTCTCTAGACTTTTATAGATCTACTAAATTATGTAACCATAAAAAATTATCCCCATTCAATGAAATTATTTATGTGTCGAATAAAATCATCTCACACATCTAAAATTTTCAACACCCATACAAGGATTTCTTGCACAACCACAAATATTTTTATTGAATTGGAAGAGACAAAAACACACGAAACACTTATCCCACTGATGAAACTGAGGAATAATTGATCATATCAAGAATATTAAATCACATGACTACACTCATTATAATATTTTTTGTAATAATTAATAGAAAATAGGAAATATAATAAATTTGAGAGAGAAGAATTTTATATCTTCTAGAGAACATATTTACACATATATCCCTCTCACCATCACTTCATGCTTAGAGTGAATAAGGAATAAAATAATAAAACTATTTTTTGAGATAGTAGAGAACTTTATGATTCACCATCACTTCCTTGTAGATATAATAAAATATATCTAATTTTAAAAGTATACCTTCTATTTATATTTGAATAAATAAAAACTCTACGGTGAAAAATAATTAAAAATAACCACCATTGTTATTTAACATTATATAGTTGAATTAATTGCGAAATTTTCCATATCATCTAACTATAACAACGTACCCATATGATTCCATGTTACTATAACATGGATGAATTATTTTACATGATTCAATTACTCAAACTCCACTAAAAACCATCACTATATTTCCTTGTGAGTAACACCATCAAAGTTGTGTTTTTGGTTTTCTAATTTGAAATTTCGAGAATATAATTTTTACTAAGATATATTTGGATGACTATTAAATACTACATAGAGCATATGTAAGAATATTTATTTCCATGGGAAAGGGATATATATTACATTGACTCTTTCAATTTAATTTAAATGTCACATAACATGCACTAGTCATGGGTTTCCATATGAGTGAGAAATTAATAAACCTAACATATCCTGCCCTAGTTTGTAGTTGATAAAATAACATGTATAATTTTTCCATTGAGAATTTATCCTACACTTCTGTTGGAATATTTGGTTTTTAATTAAATATAATTTTAATATACTACTGTCAATCTTACATTTGATCTATTGAATATGATATAACTAGTTATATGCTCAACTAAATCTTATTAAAGGCCAAATTTTACGAAGTTATTCACACACAATAATTAAAATATAGTCTTAATCAGAGATAAGGACTTCATGGGCCCGGGGTAGTCTTACATGGTTCCAAATATGACTGATTTAATCTCTTGTAGCATATCTAATACCTATAATAAAGCTACGAAACTTTATAAGTATATAATTATTCTGACAAAATTCTATAAATATAGAATTAAATAACAAATCATTCCAATATAATATTCTATAGACGTTGAAAATAGTGAATTAAAGAGACATAGTTTCGCTCATAGAAAAAAACCTTGTTAAATGAAGGTAACCCTCATTTCATGAATCTATAAGGATCAAGAAAGTGAAATTAAAATCATCAAAGATTAGGTACATGGGTTCTAGTTAAATAAAAAATAGAAATACAACATAACTCAAATGTAATCCCACTATGATTGATTAAACCAATGGATAACACTCTCTTATTCGGGGTATTATCTATAATTTTATTGGCCTCTAAACACACAAGATATTTTTTTTTCAATTTAAACTATAATGTAAAATTAATCATTCTTCTCAGCTCAACATAAAACTGTATAATAGTGTAGTGCTTTAAGACATGAAAAAGTGAACTAAATAACATGAATGTTTAATGATATAGAGATGAATCCAAACATCCCACATGTCCATAAGGAAATTTTTATTGAATCCCTTTATCTTTACTTCTTGAGCCACACCCCTTCAACAGATCATCAAAAATCATTTTAACATAGATCTAGTAACATAACTGTTGACTGATTTATAACCAAATAGTCCAAGGTTTACCTTAGTAGCAATATTTATATAACTATTCATCCAACATATAGGGTTAGAAAATATATATAACACCACTATATTTGGGGAAATTATTATCAATTCCTAGATTTGAGGAAATAGAGAAGTTATGCACCAAGGAAAACATGATTCTATTATAAAGTGTTCTAGAACCCCACATGGTGGACATAATATGTCACACAGAACTGGCTAGAGGACCCCAAAACCCTCTTTAATCACAGTACTACAATTCCACCAAATAACATTCAATGTATAATAGATAGAAATTAAAATTAAATTACGAATATAGGGAGAGTGACTCATCATTAGATAGTAGAATATATATTCCAAAATCAAGAATTAATTATAATGATATACTTCAAATAGATAAAATATGTAGTTCCATGAATATTTAGAAAATATGTATTTGAAAGAAAAAATGATGAATTATTTCTTCATTTGAATTATTGTAAAGAAAAATAGTTGAAATAGATATGATATGTTTTCTTGAATTTGTGCCAGTTGGGAGTTTCACTTGTAATATTTTCGATATAATGACATACAGATACAAGGGAAGCTATTTTTTGTCGATTATTTCAAAATCATTCCAATTTAAGTGGAAAATTCATTTAAAAATAGGTTATAGGATTTTTAATCACAGATACCATTATATATAGGTTCACAAAACAAGTTGTACCTTATAAGCATAAAATAACATTAAAAAATTCCCTCCTTTAAGAAGTTAGAAATCCCATTAAATGATAGTTCCAAGGTATCTATAAATGAGATGTTAATGTATGAGATATCAGAATTATGGGGATTAAAATGAATAATATAAGTCTTAATCCAATTATATTTACAAAAATTAAAGGAAGATACTTCATTAAAAAACCATCAATAGAACATCATAATGGAGTTTTAAATATTACTAAAATTAGACAAAACTAACAAGTATATGAAATAAGAGATGCCCATCTTGTACATTTTAAGAAATCTATTTTTTTTGGGGAAATTATTAGAATCTCAATTATATTGAGTTAGCATCCATAATAAATAATTTTGAATAGATTCATTAATGTGCCTCCAGATTTTGATTCCCAGGCCTCAAGCCTAAATAGATATTCAACAAGAAGAACACATAAAGTGATGAAATTCCTTTCCTGCACAATTCCTCTCTATAAGTTGTTTCTCAGAGAAGTATTGAGTTTATTTATAAGATTAATATTCTATATGTAAATAATGAAAGAGTAAACAAGTTTAGAGATAATCATACAGTTAATAGGAAAATTTAAAACCTCCATAGATAGGGACTTCTGATTCCTTGTTGAGAGTTACTAGTGAACCATAGATATAATCAAAAAAATTAGGACATGGGATTTCTATAAAACTTAGGTAACCCAATATAAATGAAATAACTCACCCTTCAATGATTATCATGATATTGAAAATTTAATTCTACTTTAATAAAGATATTCATTAACTAAAAAATATCTATGATTTATTCCAGTTAAATTTTAATATCTTGAGATATAACCATATATATAAAATGAATTACTAATATATTTCATCTTGTTATTTCCTACATAACTAAATAATATAATTTCATTTAAATATATGAAATTGGAAGGAACTGTCAGAAACTTATCATCTCTAATAGTATTTATAACCCACTCCTATAATTTGTTCACGATGTCTTTAATAATGTATTTTTTAGAAATTATAATGATCAGAGAGGAAGAGGGATCTACCTATATAAATACCCTAATGTAAAAGAATAAACCTTAGGGTGAACCAATAATTAAATTGAAGATTTTAAAACATTTAAAGTATACCTTACCTATTTTAATGAATTTATAACTAAACCATAATTTATTCAAAACATTAAATATAAAATCCCATATGAAAGTATCAAAATAAATTACAAATTTTATATTTAATACTAAATTCCTTGACTAAGGTTTTTTCAATAACATGTTGGAACTTTTAGAGGTGGATAAAATTATATCTTGGACATTTTTTCTAGGAATGAAAACAACTATTTTTTTTAATTTTTTCCTATTATGTGGGTGAGTGTAATGGTAAAAAGATTGATATTAATTTTATACATAGAGTAAACCATATAAATAGGCCTAAATTTGTAGATATAATCAACACTATTATATTTTATCATGAAAAAAAGAAACTAAAAATTAATACTATATTTTAATTTTCTGTCTCTAAAAAAGGCCATCCCTATTTTCTAACATTCAATGAACAATATGATAGAGTTTTTAATAGTAAAAATTATAAAAACTATCACGAAAAATGGCACATTTAGGATTACAGATAAACACATTAGCCTTAAATTATTAATCATTTGGAATTAAACTCAACATGTTTCTATCTTGAGGATCAATTTCTACGGGGATGAAATACGCTCGGTCAATGCGACTACTAAGAGTGATTTTATTGGAAATAAATCTATAGTATTTGAGTATATAGAAAGATGAATCAACTCTCATATAAATGATAGATTCATCATTCATAAGAATTTTCATGATCCTATTTACCTTTCTAAATTTTTGAACAATAATAGAAAGGTGTAATTTCTATCCCCATCATTTAATATTTCATTCAAGATATCCCCTTTAGATCTCATCATATTGTTTATCTTGTAAGGTATGGAAGTATATCCATATATATTGCTTGATGTTAATGGAATAAAAAGCACTATGATTATAGGGGATACAAATATCCCAAATCTCTTTTTTATTTATTGACATAAACACACAAATTATAGATAAATTTTATCTTCTCCAAGATTTATTATAATATTTTAGAATCTTAAACATAATGCAGTAGAAAAATATATCATAATTATAGTTAATGGAGTGTTATGTTACCTTCACTACCATTCTACACTGTTCATTAGAGTTATATGTTTTAAAAAATATTAAAGTATTAGGAATTTTTTGTATTCACAAAATAAGATATGAGGATTGGTTTATGGATAGAATTTATCATTAGGAGTTTCATGTAATAGATTTTATTTCAGAAATCTTGAGCACCAGAATTAATAAATGAACTATCACACCTAATAGAAGTTTTTATATTAACAATTTTTCGATGCAATATATATTTTTCCCCAACCAAGTTAAATTAAATAAAATAATTTCTATCAATATTAATGATATGATCTTTCTAGAGGTAATATATTAGAAATTGTACTAATATTTCATGAAAATATAAAATGAATTGAAATCTCTAATGCTAAGACATGAACCATTAATATGTGTGCATAACATTACCATTTAATCCAAAAAATATATTCTCTCAGAATTCTTGTGAATATTATAAAACAAAGAGACAATCATTGATTGATCCTAAATATTTTATTTGAAAGTTACTATGTTTTGAAAATATATATACAATGATATATCAGGGATTCTCTTAGAGGTTAAGACCTAGTGATATTCCATATTTGAGAACTTGGAGGATGATTGAATCAAGATATAAAAATCTGTATGAAATTTTAATAATGAGAATGAAGGAAATATCATTTGCTTTTTATTTCAAATTATATGTGTATTAAGATTCTTAATCAATTAGAAACAGGAACTAACAATTTTATAAATAGATTCACCAAGAAAATTTCAAAAGAAGTTTTTTTTTTCAGTTTTTCTTTTACTAATCCTACCAATTGAATGAGGTTTTTTATTTTATATAGATACTTTAATAATTTATGATTTTTTATTTAGAACATCCTTTTATGGGTTAGAATGAAACCATCCTCATCATGATCTTATTTCCTTATGCTACTTTGTGTCTACATACTAGGGGTTTCACCCATGATTCTCATTCTTATTGATACTCTGAAGTCCGTTATCCTGATATTTTTGAATTAAGTTATAGAAACCTTTTTCTCATTGAGGGTATAGTGTCATCCAATTATTTATGGTTCTCTATATTCTCAATATAATTGGAGAAATCAATATTCACCACACCTTCCACCAAAGTTTGTATTTATATTTCTTTAAATAAATAGGGATTTTTTGATAAATTAACAAAGTTATAATACTTAAATATTTCTATATAAGCCTCATTAGATTCATTCCCTAAATAGTCAAGGTGTCGATGTTTTTCCAATTCAGACTCCACGGTTCCCGTCACTTATAGTGTTGTGACTTTATCTTCTTCTTCATCCTTCACAATTTCACACTATTTATTCATTTTAAACTTATACAATTATTGATTTTATTTATTATAAATGTGAAATACCATATTATACAATTCAACCTTTTCATCCATCCAATTCACTATATGTGTTTTCCTCGCATATGTAACATTTTACTATAGTTAGACCTTCAGTCCTACTATGATGTTGGAGATGGAATGCCACACAACATTGTAGTAATATAAAAAACTACTTAGTGATTCACATTAAATTTTTACTTGAAATTATTTCCATTTAACTTGAAGGTTAACCACTTCATGAATGAATTATTAAAGAATATAATCAATTGTAATTTTTTCATCATTACCAAACTGTCTCTCCGTGATGTTTTAGTCCATATTTAGTGGATCAACAATGTAGTTATAGAGATCATTGAAAATTTAATGATTCCAATAGAATCAACTGATAGCATAAATAAATATAAAAATTTACATATTTTTGTGTCTATATAAATACATATTGAAGTGAATATCCCATTTTGAGAGCCAAAAGACTCCCAAATTGAGGTTAATGGTTCACAAGCTTCACTCTTTTGAGATTTCATCAGTATATTTAAAGAGGATATGATAATATCCACATGTAATGGGAATGTACCTCAATTTTTAAATCCAATATAATGAAACCAATACCACATTTATCTCCTCCAAAGACCAGGGATTGTCTCCATTTACTACAAAAATTCATCCTATAAATGAAAATTATAGTTCTATAACCTTTGTTTAATCAAATCCTTGATCTCCCCAACCGAAACCCTCACATACTTGTATTAAACAAAATGATCATGTGCATAATACCTACCTCTATAATAGGTGATTTTTATAGTATTTACACAATGGTAAATCCATAATGTAAAATCTTATGCATTAGTTTTTCATGATTTTCTATATAGATGTGTTGATACTCCTATAAGATCAGCTATAAGTATAAGATGTAATCTCAGAAACCATACACTCTTGAAAATTTTCTTCGAATATCAGTCTCAGTAACCCTCATACCATCCCTACCATGAAAAATAAATTAAAAAAATAAAATAAAATACAATGGCCCCTTAATTAAATAATTACCAAAAAGTGATTTTATTAAAACCCCAATCATATGTAGATCAAAAATATTTGTAGAAAAAAAAATTACAATGAAAAAAATAAATAATTATTAATAATTATGGATAATAAGTGATAAATATTCAATGATATATTATGGTAAAATATAACAAAATATGGAATTTTCAATGAACTCATATAGTATGACGTATTTTTGGTTTCCTAAACTAGGATGCACTACCTGTTAGTATGATTATCCATGCCACCTAGGTTGTGATGGTATGGTTCTATTTATTTTTGAATATGGAATCATTTTTACCACCTATATATTCACTTAATATATTTTAAATTAAATATGGGATCTACCTTGTAATTGTGTGGTTAAAAGTTTGATGAGTTTTGGATCTATTATTTCCACCCTCATCATGTACTACTTGTGATATGATTGAACAAAGGATCTAACTGACAACGGTATTATTTAGATCATGTTATAAGATAACTATATTTATTCCTTCATCATGATATGCTACTTAAATATTGTATTGACCATGAACGAGTAGTTTATGGGTATTAGTAAATAACTAGAAGAGGATACTGAGTCACATTTTATTCCCAAGTCGGGAAAAATTATTTACTTTCCCCATATGGGATTTATAGGGACCCAAGTTGAGATATATTTTACCCTTTTCCATACTAGGATTTCATTGAAAATATTATGAAATTTACTTGGTAGAAAAGATATGGTGAAAGAAGGTTTGGTCTAGTGTTCGGTTTCCCTGGTTAGCACAAGATAAGACAACACCCATGCTTGTATGCCATATATTTTATGTCCATATTTTTACATGAATACACATGTAAATAATGATATATATATTTGGAAGTTAGTGAAAACACTTTGAGATGTATTTATCACACACTATATAAGAACCTTGATTCACACGAGAAATTATATTCTCTTGCCCTAGTATAATAAGATGTTTCTTAGTAGATAAAGCTAGAGTAGATCAATTGGGTTTGGAAATGTGTTTCAGGAAAGGATTATGTCTTCTATTGTATCCTCGAGGAATATATATTTTGTATTAATTGTTTATATGATCAAAAATGTGGGTGATCATTTTAGAAGTATGATTGAATATCAGCATTGTTCATTTGGTATAGAATGAGTTTATATGGTTCGATTTGGTTATGATTTCATTATTATATACGAAAATGATCTATTATGTATGTTATTGGACGATTAGTGTTATTGATGGCTGTGAAATAGAAATTATAGTCTACCAATTTTTGATTATATACCATCATTATTGGTCAGAAACCTTGATAATATATCAATGAACACCGAAGGTTACGTGGAACCCTCGACTCCGTTATGATTGAACATATTTATATCAAGGTGTTAAATTTATGTTTCCAAATGTTTTACAGTATGTGATATGAGTGTTATAATCTGGTATTTTTCATGCATAGCTAGTATAATATACTTATTTGAATATATATATATTATTTTATTTATATGTGTTACTCCCTAAAATAAAAACACATTCATGTAAACATTACAAAATTTTGTTGGATTTATGTTATGTTCATAATAATAGATTTCTCAACTATTATCAATCGACTAATAAGCATTTATTTCACTATTAAAAACTCAGAGATCCACTAAATATATAATAATCATCTTAAAACCTATAAATTACTATATAAAAACACAAATTTGGGAAATAAAAACTTTTATTAACACCCAAGATATTGAAATTAAATTAAATAATGATTATACCAAAATTATAATATTATCTTTACATCTTCATAAATTAATTTAATTAATTTTAAAGTAACCATTCATTAAACATAAAAAGAGAATATCCACCTTCTCATTGTTGTCCCTATTAATATTTGACTACATTGTAGGGTTTTTTTGGAATATTTGGATTGATCCATCTACTGACCACTTCTCCTTTCATTCAAACATGTACACTTCAAAAACAGAAAATATTTCACTATTAATATTCTTATCTTATTTGAAATCCATGCATAAATGATATGTAAGAAACCATTATTTCATTTTTTATAGATATATATTTAACTAGAATATGTAATTGAAATTACTATTGAATAAGTAAATTAAATGATATTTTCCTTATTAGAATATTAACTATGTGTATCAATATATATTGAAAATTAATTAGAGTATGCCATGATTAGCCTAGATTCAATTGTACAAATTACATGTGAATAAATAATTGAATACATTATTTTTTTCTTTTCTGAATATTTGTTGGAATAGTTCATAGAGATGTTATGATGTGGTACATCCTTCCATATTCACATGTTATTCAAGCGTCTCAATCAATATTTCTAAAATAATGATGAAAAAAACACTCTATACATAGTAGTTTGGGTACGTTCTATGAATAAAATAATATATAATTTGAATTCTTCACCATGGTTAGTTCTTATAGATTCATTGGAAATAATATTTGATAAAAAAGGTATTCTTGTTGTATCAAAGGATAACTTGAAAAATTATGGAAAATTTACTTATTATTGGATAAAAAGGATTAAAAATTAATTTAATTCCCAATATAGTGTAATATTGTGAATTTTTTTCATTATTAGGATTATAATTGTAATTTCCAGATCGATGGTATTTTTTAGAAAATTAACACCATTAAAATTTTATATGTAATGAATTTTTTTAATTAATTAAAATACTCATTAAAAAACTGAATTATATATTTGATTGTACTATATAAATTTATATGTCAGATAATGTGACATGGGTAATCTTAGAACCAGACTCTCCCAAAATGGAGGAATCCAATGGTGTTAGGGACATTCTGTATATGAGAATTCACCGACGAACAAGTGTGGTTCATTAATCTGAGCCATTTTTATCTCTTCAGTATAGTTCCTCATATTTAGGTATTCTTATTTCATATATATGATGGATATTTTGACCTAGAATTAATGTTTTCTGGAGATTTGATAATTATTAGTTAGAATACATTGGAATGAAATTAATATCATTTATTAATTAAGGTTATTTTTAGACAGGAATGTGATGTTGATAAACTTATCGCTATAATAAGATGGTATAAACATAAAATTCTTGAATATTGGTATATATTTTTAGTTCCATTCTTGTGATGAATATAATAAAATTAATTTTTTGACTAATTATTTTATAGATATGGTAGAGATAAGTTTTTCAATGATTTTTCATTTAAATTAAAGTGACTTTTTGTAATGCCTCGACTATATTAACCTTTTATAGAAGGTCATTTTATTACATTGTTAGAAAAAAAATAGATAAAAATATCCATCAGTATAGTAGTCAATGGAATCTAGATACATAATTTAACATTATGTTGTAAGAAAAAATAAAGATACATCTTATGAAAATATGAAACATTTATAATTTCTCTTTGATAGATACATTATTCACACGTAGAAAACATTGGGTTTCCTAGTGAAATTGGTAAACTATATAAAGAGGTGAGCTTAGATTCTTATTTAGGGGAAGCATGTATCCTTATTTTTCATACATAATAATGGTATTAAGAATATGATAGGAATAAATATATACTATAATAATTAATATAGCTTTATATTACATAACATAAAATAACTAAAAGGATAAGAATGAGTAATCTCATAGTGATGGAGTGAAAAATTCCAGGCATCTATATCATATCATTGAGGCCATGGTCTATGAAATCATACATAAAAATTTGATTTATATACCAAATATGCTACTAGGATATCTTATGTGACCTACCGATGCATCAAGGGACTTTATAATTCTATGCCCTAACTGTCACATAATAGGTCCAATGAATACATAATTGGAAGATAATGTACAAAATGAAAAATCAAATATTCTTCCATAAGGAACCTCATTAATATTCATGTATATGAAATCAATTGTCTTCCTTATAAAAATAATTGTTATATAGAATACAAATGTTCCCCATTCAGTAGAATAATATGGCTATCTAGAAGAATATCCCAAAATAAATTTGAAATCAAATGGATAATCAGAATGTATTAGAAAAAATCATTTGGTAAGGAATTATAACAGGTTAGTAGTGAACAGTACCATCATGGTATATGGTTGTCAACAGAAAATAATCCAATATAATGCTTCATAATTTGTTTGTGCATTATCGAAAGCATATTATATAAGAGTGTAAACCCAAGTGTGAAATTAAGATCTAATTTTCTGCACCAAGAAAAGTTTTATTTTATAACTATATGT
Source organism: Viscum album (assembly GCA_963277665.1). Lineage (NCBI taxonomy): Eukaryota > Viridiplantae > Streptophyta > Magnoliopsida > Santalales > Viscaceae > Viscum > Viscum album. The sequence continues at coordinate 1,170,893,153 of OY728161.1, read as the reverse complement.
TTTTATTGATTTATTTCTTTTTAAAAAAATTCAATCTCTTTAATAGCATGTGATTCTTGTAAAAATGGGTTTAAATGAAACATGATGCTTTATTAAAATATTATTTAAACATGACCATTTTAAACTTGTCGTTAAATTGATGGGTATGAATACGATTAAATAAATTATGAAAAATAAATAAATTTTATAGGTATTCATTGGATATATATTTATTATAAACAATACTAAATTTATTTTAAGATAAGAGAAATGTTTTCTAAAAAGTGTATTTTTTCAAAGAAAAAGGTTTTATTGCTTCTTGAAATTTCTTGATAGAATTAATTTTGTAAACATTTAGATTATATATTTAAAAAATATAAATTATTTTTAAAATAATAATTTCCAAATTATATTATGATATATTTTTGGGATTTTCATAAAAGATTCATTTTTTTTCTATGAATAGTGAAATATTTGGATTTTCTTTAAAAATTTATTTTCATTTATTTTATTTATAATTTAAAATTAAATTTTAAATTTGTTGTAAATTAATACTATACCCATTTTATTACAATTTAACAAATTGATGTCATTGGTATCAATTTTATATTAAATTTAAATAAAATAATTTCCATACTTATGGGAATTTTCTCTTTGGAAATCATATTTTTCATCATGTCTGCGGGTATAATTTTCAATTAGACTTTGATAATTATATGAATTGAATTTGAATAAATGGATTTAAAATTTTGAATCATATTTTTTTATATTATATAATAATTTCATCTTCATGTTTTACAATTGTGAATATTAAAAGTAGTAAAATTTAATTACAATGGTTAGGGGACAATAGGATTTACGAGGGGGTTAAACCAAGTAGAAAAGGGTTAAAATGATCAATCATATTGTGAAACACCAATTTTATTTACAAATATAGACCTTATCTACTTAAATGTATATAATGATTCATTTTTTATGAATTTTTATTATAAAAATTTGGGTGTAATTGTTTACTTTGAAATACTCTTTGTGTGTTCTCTCTCCCACTTATAGAAGGCCACCCCTCTCATCCGCTCTTCATAGTTAAAAATCCATTTGTTTTGGCCTTTAAATACCCAAATTACTTCCCTAATTCACTAAACTCATACTAGAATCCGGTTATTATCATAAATCCATCATAAGAACGCATTTTTTGTAAACCTAAGGAGGTGATTTGAAGAATAAGTTACATTCCAAAATGAGCGTTTCTATTTAATTTCTTCTTTCACCTCCAAAAAACATTATTAAATCATACTAGTATATGAAGAATAGTATATAACCTATAATTGAATGTTATTATTTTATTGAAATGAATTATACAAATATCCTCTTCCATCAAATGTGAAACAAAACTATCGATCATGTGTACGGCGGACTAATGACCCGCAAACCTATTTAATTCATTTTCCATCACCACTTTATAGGACGGAAATAATGATTTATTAATTAAATTTATGATATATTAATGAAAATATAAACTTCTAGAATTTTATTTTCACATATACAATTTTACCTTCTATTTTTCTTAAAATATGATAATGTCGCTATTATGTACGACAGACTACCATCTCGTGGAGTGATGTGATTCATTTTTCAGTTACTCTATACATAGATTGTAATGAGGATAAAATTAATGAATTTATATGACATATATTATATTATATTTATTCCTTAATATTAATATATCAAAAACTTCATTACCCTTTCACTCATTAAGTGAATGATATCGTTTCTCGTTCATGCGTAAAACCTACTTTCTCAACGAAGCGTTGTGATTTATTTTCCAAGTCCAAAATACTATAATTTTTACAAAAATTAATCCACTAATTAAAATATTTTTATTACATTTATATCATTACTGAGAATATGGATAAATATCCTATACACCGTAATCAGAATGTTCATGAAAAAACATGCATGATAAAACAAGGGAATTAATACCTGAAATAATTTAAATAATGAAAAATTATTAACCAATGGGTGGTATAATGTAATAATAGGATAATATAATATATTATAAGTATGAATATCACTATTTTAAAAGAATCATATACCAATTGTTTGGAACCGTTGGTATAGGTCTCAAAACCTTTTATATAGGGTATACCAATGGTTTGGGTGGCTGTTGGCTTGTTTTGATTCAGTGTAGACCAATACCAATGGTTTTGGGAAACCATTGGTATATTTAGACTATAAATTTGTTTTCCAAACCATTTTAAAACTAATATTTAATACCTATCCCAATGGTTTTGAAAACCGTTTGTATAAGTAATTCAAAAAAACCTCGTATCAGTTTGATCCCCAGATCTTCGTTTTATATATCAACTACTTAAACAATATGATTAAATGTATTTTTGAAACATAATATTCTAAAATTTTATATTCCAACCAATTTATATACTAATATTTTGGAAAACATCTGGTTTATTTCTATACCAACGATTTTATAAATGGTTGGTACATGTATTTTGAATTTTGGGACCTATACCAATAGTTTTGGAAACTTTGTTCGTATAGGGTCCTTAAATAGAGGATATATAAATGATTTTATCCAAAAAATATGTATAACCATCACCTATACCAATTGATTTGAAATATACATTGATATAGGTTCATTTTATTGAAGCTATAGCAACCGTTTTTTCCAAAGCTGTTGGTATAGGGTCATTTTGTGGTAACTATAAAAATAGTTTTTCCAAAAACGTTTGTGTTGGTGTAGTTTCTATTACTGTGTGGTTCTAGTATAAATTAATAACATTAATAAAACTATTATAAAATATATTAAATAAAATTAAATTGAATTAAATCATAAGGTAAAACAATTTGTCTCAATTTCCCTTCACTGGGGTGTATTCTCTTATTGTCTCCATAATTTATTTTATATGGTGTATATAATTCTACTTTAAAATGTTGCGTACTATATAACTCATAATTTATGGTGATTTAAGTTTCAATTTTAATTATTTAATCCAATTGGATTTGACAGTAATGTTTTTCGGGGTAAATAATTTTATAACTCAAATCTTTTCATTAGGTTATATTACTTATTAATTTTCATTTTATATTCTATGATCATGTGTATATTTACTTTCAATTATCTATTATTTTATTTACAATTTATAAAATGTGTTTTCATGTTTCCGACACATAATCTATTCATTTATTAATTCTCATTACAATATTATGATCATTGTAAGATATTTTTTTCTAAATTTCTACTTCATTGAGACATATTTATTAACATGAACCTATTCAATTTTATGTTATGGATATACTAAAACATTATGAATTTTACTTGAATACATATTTACTCATGATGGTTAATGTTTCAATTCAAGGTTATCCACATTATTTTCATTAGTGATATTAATATTTCCTAAACCATATAGCATTATTACATACCATGTTTACATTTAATTTGATTTTATTAACTGGGGAAATATTGATGAATATGTGTTATTTTATCAACATGTATACTTGTCGATATGTAAAATTATTCATGAACTAAATTTATTATTCCATATATAATGAATTATTTGTACTTTTAACGATGAGTGTGGCCGAGAACTATATACCTCCTCAAAGAATCTAAAACTCCCTTGGGACAAATTACTTGGAAAAATAAATTAGGTTTATACAAAGAGTTTTGAAACATCTTGTGAAAGGTATTGATGTTATATGTATCATGATTACTAAGACCATGATGTCCAATACTTAATAATTTAAATCATTGATAATTCAATTATTATTATTATTGTCCCTAATATATTCACAATGATATTACCTATCGATTAATTTCATTTTTAGTTATTCAGTAAATGTAATGGTTTTTAAGTAATTTACCATTTCATATTCATTATGAATTACATATTCATGATAATCATGTTTTTTAAATAGAATGTGTGTTCAGTTATTTTTCTTGGCATATTTATTATTCCTTATCAAATTATGATATCTAAGGTATTTCTTAAATGGAAAGTATGTTTAGTTATTTACCTTACCATATTGATCATTCTTTATTGACTCATGATATCTTAAACTATATGCAACCCTTACCAAGAATTTGACTTCACCCTTATTTTGGTTCCTATCCTTAAGATAAGAAGAATAGTTTTTGAAAGAGGATTCAAGGATTAAATTAATTTTATTTTTTATGTATTATGTTTTATTTTCTATTACAAATGTAAACTAGGTAATAAGAATGAATCAGGTTCCCTAAAACATCTCAAATGATTCATCCTTTTGGATTTGACCCCCTTATTTATATTCCAATGTAATAAATCAAGCACTGGATTTGGGTTATTAGAGTTGAGGTTGTAAAAGTTCATATCAGATGAAGTTTAGTTGAAAAATTGGGAAGTAGATGAAGAAAAATGTAGATTAGAAAAAAAACCTATTACATTTTGTGATGATAAATATAAATGAACATACAAATGTTTTTGTAAGAAAAGATTATGTGGTTTTTCCTAGTAATACATCCTTATCTGGATAGTAAATGTAGATTTGGTTCTAGAATAGATGTGCCTTTGGGTAATAAATATGCAGTGGGTGCAATGGGATTCACCCGATCATCACTTGGTGCATGGAAATGGGTCTTACAATGTACCTCCTTCGATACTAGAATTGTATATGATTACGATACATAACATTTTTATAAAAAACTATTAAGAATGATCTAAACATAAATACATATCCAAATAAACCAATTTTATGATTCTGAGTTTAGAAATGCATAATTTTTTAATTTATGTCATGTTCTACACCATATATGAAATTTTAAATTAGGATTTAAAATACATAATTTTATGATCTAATTAGTGTATAATATTTTCTAGAAATATCACTTATAAGGAATATTGATATTAATACTCATGGAAAACTCAGAGATTTACTTACTATGGAAGCCAATATTGTTGGTATTTAAACTCATAAAATTATAGATATATTCAGGTATCTAAATAAGGTTATGAAAAATAACCTTTCTCAAATAGAGAAACCTATTATACATTGTGATTCTCCTATGTTGGACCACTTCATGAGGCTGAATCCCCCACCATTTGGTGGGAAAACTAATCCAATGACAGTTTTACAATCGATTAATTCTCTAGATAAGATATGTATAGAATTGGGATGTGATGAAAGGGAAAAGATATCTCTCAAGTGAATTGTATTAAAGAAGTATCTAATTTATGGTGGTCCTTGATTTAGAATAGTAGGGAGTAAGAGTGAATAGAACTCACAAAATTAAAGGATTTTAAGGGGACATTCTTTAACAAATATTTCCCATATGAGTAACAAAATGAAGTGAATATAAAGTTACTCATCTTAAAAAAGAAAGAAAGTGTGGGTGACTATGAGTATACCTTTACAAGTTTGTCTAGGTATTATATGGATTAAAAACACAACATAAAGGGCAATATTAGCCATTTTATTGAAGGGATTAATCCATGTCTCAAAAGGGCACTAGTCTCTCAAAAGTTTTAATCATATGATAAAATAGTTTTATATTCCATCAAAATATAGAGGGAATTATCTCAAAAATACATATTCAAGTGAAATAAAGTGAATAAGAGGTCATCTGAATAACAAAGAATAAGGAATGCACTAGAGTAGATGAAGAGAATGAAGAAATTTTCACTATGTGAAAAAAGTGGAAAGAATCATCCTGGTAAATTCCTAAATGGAATGTGACTTTGCTATAAGTTATGGGATAAGAGTCGTGTCACTATTGAATATAAGGGGAAGAAAAAAATTAATGATGTATTGTTCCTAAATTTTAAATAAATGGTTTATTAATCACACTAAAGTCCCAGGATTAAAGAGAATCTACCAAAAAAGAGGCCAAGGGGAGAAGACCAGGATCTTGTGATCACTACAATTGAGGTAAAAGTTCTTAATTATGTTACAAAAGGTAATTTAATTTTACCTTTAAATTTAGATAAGGATTTATGTGATTTTAGATCCTCACAAACTTCTATATCTACCCTAATTTTCAAGAAAATTATACATTTCACTTATAATTTAACAAGGGATTTTTCTGTTAAAAATCATAGGGGAGGATTTATTATAATGAGGATGTGTCTAGAAATACAAATTATTAAACACAAAAATTCTCTATTTGTGAACATTATTATTATACTAATGGATGAATTTGATATAATCCTTGGTATTGAATTATTTTCAAAATATAAAGAAAATTTTATTATAAGGAGAAGGAAATTATGATTCATGGGGAATATGTGGAATTCCTTATATTTATAGTTGATACATAATCATTTTGGCCTTGTTCTATTCCACCCCCATTTTTTCATATGAATTAGATATTTAGGGAAGAACTGAAAACAAAATTCATGAATAGAGGATGTTATCTTAAAATTGAGGATGTACCAATTGTATTGGAATCAATCACTGTTTCTACCAAGGAATTACCTAGAAATCTACTCTAGAATGAAGTTTAGTTCCACATTAACTTTGTTCCAGATGCAAGAAAAATGTTAGATTCTCCCAATATAATGACCACTATGAAGTTAGTGGAGTTGAGGAACAAATAAGTGAGTTTTTTGACAAAGTATTTATTATACCTAATTTTTTAACTAGGAGGAAACCTTTTCTATTCATAAATAAATATGGATCCATGATTCTGTGAGTTTATTATAGTGAAATCAATTCTATTTAAATGAAGAATAGGTATCCTCTTACCCAGATTGATGAATTGTTTGATCAAATTCTTGGAGATCAATATTTTTAAATGAATGATCTACAATATGGGTGTTTTTAATTGTGAGTAATGAAAGAGGAAATTCCAAATATAGTATCCAAAATGATGTATGAACATTACAAGATTAAAAAAAATCCACTTTTGTTGACTATTGCACCCTCTATCTTTATATATCTAGTGAACATAGTATTAAAGGATTATCTTGATGATTTTTTTGGAATTTTTTGATGATATCTTGGCGTATATTAAAGGTTATTAGGACAAAGAGAAACACTTGTAGATCATTATTGAGACTCTTAGAGAAAAAATGTTATTTTTTTAATTTAGTAAGTGTGATTTCTGACTTCAAGAAGTTTATTTTATTGGTCATGTTATCTTTACGTATGGGATATCAGTTGAATATTAAAAAAAAGAAATCAAATAATAGACTAAACCATCGAACATAACTATGTAACGTAGTTGTTTTTGTTTTATAGTTGATTATCAGTTATTCATTTTGTAATTTTCCCTCATTAGACAACCTGTTAACAATGATTACATGTAAAAGAATAAAGTTAATTTGGTCAACGGAATGAGAATAATTTTTAAACGAACTGAATATGGGATGGTCAATGCTTAGAATTTTTCTTTACCATTATGAAATGATGGTTTTGTTATATATAGTGATTCATTGAAGAATGTATTAGGTTCTGGACTTATGAAAAATGATATAGTTATTACATATGTATTAAGGTAATTGGTGACTCATAAAAGTAACAATTGAACAGCTAATATTATGTTGGCACCTATAATCATTTCCTATTAGATATGGAGGCATTATTTCTATGGTTTATGATTTGAGATATAAAAAGACCATAAAAGAATAAAATACTTATTTTCACAATATGAGATAAGTATGAAACCAATTAAATAGCATGAGCTACTTAAGGATGATTATTTCTCAATACATAACCACTTAGGGAAATAAAATATGTTAGAAGATACATTGAGTAATAAAGATCATGGAGTTCTGACCAAAATAAATATTTATAGGGATCCAATGTTCACAAGTCTACTAAATATATATATGGGAATTATTAAGTAATTGGAGAAATTTCAAATTTTTTAAATTATTAAAAAAATATATTTATAGGAAAAGATAAAATGTTCTCAATATGATAATGAAATTTTCTGTGGAAAATCAATTCTTAGAATAATGGGAAAGAATTTTGGTGTGAAGATGGAATCCGAAAATTTAGAATGAGAATATGTGTCCAATATATACCTGATATAAAAAGTTAATTTCTGGATGATAATGATAGCTCAAATTTATTAATAAACTCTACTATAAAAAAAATGTATACGGATTTGAGGGAACATTTTTAGTAAGATAACATGATGTAGGAAATTATAGTCTATGTTTCAGGATGCTTGATTTTTCAACATGTCAATTTTGAGGGAAAACATCCTAAAGAAGTAATTATACCTCCTTATTCCTATTTGTAAGAAGGATGAAATTATTCTGTAATTTATTATAGGATTACCAATGTATCCATGAAAGAATGATTCAATATGTGTTATTGCTGATTTCCTGAAAAAATATTCACATTTACTGACTATAAGAGAGGATTTACATCTTGAGAACCTCACAAGGATCCATATTAATGAATTTTTACAGCTTTATAGAAAAAATATTATGATTTTTTATGATCGTGATACATTTCATAATTAAAATTTCCCAAAGAGTCTTAAGAGGGCTATTGATAATGAGCATCATTTGAGAATCACCAACAATCCTCAAATCGATGGATCATTTGAAAGGAATATACAATAGTGGAATACATTATGATGTTTTACTAACTTTATTTTTCAGTGATGTGGGATTAGTATTTACCATAGGTATTATTTTATAACAATATATTCAATTAAAGTATTCAATGAGTGACATAATAAGAATTATATGGAAAGATATTTCACACTTGAACTTGTTGGGACGAAGTTGGGGAATCAAATCTTATAGGACCATAACTTGTTGAAGAGACAACAAAAAAGTAAAAGAATAACCAGTTTCACATTAAAGAAACTAAAAGTACACAAAATGTTTATGACAAAATTCGGAGGAAGGATTTAGAATTTCAAGTGGAAGATCATGTTTTCTTAAAAGATCAATCATTGAAGGGTGTCATAATGTTCATTTAGAAGAGAAATATGAGTAGTAGGTAGATTAGACCGATTAAAATATTGGAATCAAATGGATAAGTGGATTATAATTTGTATGTGTACCCATGAATCTCAAAAGTACATTATGTGTTCAATATATCACTACTAAGGAAGCACATGCGATGACCCGAACTAGCATAGGTACCCTGGAAAATGGATAACTGAGTCATCACTAACATGGACCGAAGTGTGTTCCTAATCCCCATGGGTTATCAGCTTGCACCCGAAATCATACAAAATAAATGTGTGAGTTATTTTTCCAGAAGAATTATAGGAGTGAATACAAACAAATCAATACACATACAAAAGAAAATCCACATGGTCAAGTGTACCAGAAGTCAAATAGGTATAAAAACGAAATGTACTACAGAAAATTACAAGAAAATAGGAAAATTTACTCAAGTACCAATATATGATACTCACCATTTCCATGGATCAACAGTTAGAACCACCAAAAAGTGGTACTTTACCCCTGCTCAAACATGGAACGAAATAATATACAAAATCTTAAAGGCCCATGTTGGGTGAGATCTAAAATTATAGTAGGGTATCACTAGGGATTCCATAATAAGCTGGTAATATTTAATTAATCAAGTAAAGAGATTTCATTTTTTTATATAACAAGGTTTGGAATATCATATTATTATTTAAACAAATCATGATTTATATTTCCAATAATGGAATTAATTTAAACAAGTGGATTAAATTAAATATTTATATAAAAAAAGTATTTACATTCAGAAGGCATTTGAGAATGTTCACAAACATTGGGATTCATTTATATATGAATTATAAATAATCAAACCACATGATCATCTACCTAGAGGTATGATATTTATAGGTTATAAGATCCCAAAACACTCATGTGATAATAACCAAAATGTGTACACACATACCTATATATGGGAAAGAGATAACTAATCTATATTCTACTGAAGAATGTGATTTTAAAAAATGTGTTTTTTAGTTTTGTAAAGAATCAATCTAGTGCTTGGGAAATCCCATGTAGATTGGGAATGACCTTTATGTTATGTTAGTGTCATCTTAGTTATACGGTTACTAGGGTACTCGAGATTGTTTGTGATAATGTGGTATTATAGAGAGGTTGAATTTTTTGTCTTGAAGTCGGTATGAATTTGTGTATTCTTTTCAGGACATAGAAGGTAGTTGTGTTTGAGTGCCTGGACATATCTCATTCTAATGAACCATTAGTCACTTGAGGTTGTTATGGAAAGGATTCTTGAGGATTTGTTCTAGTATTTTCCATACTTTTGATTTGGATATACTTAAATCCAAATATTATGTCTATATATTGGAATTAATTTTTGCTTTTTTCTATGATTGAGTGTTAATATGATGTCTATGTTTTCTCTGCTAATGTTGTGTCACATAATTCCTATGATAATAAATAATAATTATGTGTATGAGGAAGCTGCTGCTGAACCACATCAATTTAATCCTCTTGTATACCCAAATATTGTTGATGTGATTATGTGTACTATCCGACCAATGGGACATGCACCACCGCCACTCCTCATTCAGGATACAACTATGGAACCTTGAAAGGATGACATATATAATCATTCTCAAATGTTCCTTCTCCATAAACTTTTAGAGTTCAAAGGATCCAATGATCATAAAGATTTTGAGGAATGGTTGGGCACGATTCAGAGTTTCTTCAATTTCATAGAGACACCTGAGGAAATCAAGGTGAAGTGTGCCACATTCACGCATAAAAGACCGAGAAGTAGACTATGTGACATGATGTTGATATAGAAGAAACAAGAGGGATTAGAGTGGAAATACATTCATGTTTTTTTCAATGAAATGTTTTATCCAAATTCAATTTTATTGGATAAGTGTTCATAGTTTTTCAAATAAGAGCAGGTTAACAGGACCATGGCAGAGTATAAAAACCATTTCTCTAAGATGGCGTAGTTTTCACATGAGATTATTTAAAATGATAATATTAAGGCTCAAAGGCTTGGGTTAGGACTTCAACAAGACATTTTTTATAAGATTTTCTTACTCATGATTCCCCCTTACACTGATGTGTTGAATAGATCTCTGATGGTTGAAATGGAACAATCTAGAAAATCATGTTTTTTGAAAGTTTCTTTATCTCCCAGGGGTGATGCAAGTTTATTTAAAGGAAAGAGTAAGAATGATTAATCTAATAGTGTATTTTGATAATATGTTCATTATTGAACTCTTATAGTACATCGAAGATTCATGTTGATTTGTTACCATTGTAGAAATCCTAGGCATTTTAAGAGTGTTTTCATTAAGGCACCCAAGGCATGTAGTTGTTGTTGACACTCAAGAAACTTATTGAAATTATAACATGTTTATTCCAATCTGTGTAGTGGAATGAGATCATGATCTCCATCTAATGCTTTGGATAAATCAGACGATTCATGAAAAAATGGGTTTCCTATAACACTCCATGATTTCATAGTATGCTATCTCATTAAAGTAATTCAATATCTTGGGCGACACGAAACACGAGTTTGAATGCACCATGAATTACCAGACTAGCCATTCAAAAAGATGTTATGAATAGTATTAACTGCACTGTGAATTTTATATAATCCATATAATATTAACATCCATATTATATGTTTCTTTGATATAATATAAGAACAAATTCAATTTTTCAGATAAAATAAGTATTTTTCAAAAAATACAATTTTACAATCTTTTAATGGATCACCCTTTTTAAATCCAATATTTCATAGTTTTTTATATTCAATATGACAAAATAAACATCTTCTTTATAAGCAGGACATAAGAATTTATTTTTGAAATTTTTTTTTCTGTTTTTCTGATAACTTTCATATTTTGATGAATAGTGAAAGATAGTGAATTTTAATTGAAAAAAACTTATTCAATCAAAATAATTTATAGTGTTAAATTATATATTTGAATGGTTTTGAAGTATAATAATATTATATTATTATCAATTAATCCAATATTGGTCATTATAATTAATTTCAAATTTAAACTGGATATAAACATATTTCAATATTTTGATAGTTTTTACTTCTCAAAGACCCTCTTTTGGGTTTTGACAATAGGAATTAATTTTAAACTAATTAATGAATCTTCTTCCATTTGGGCCTTCAGGCCACTTATTTTTTCCACGATTCCTTTAAGGCCTTCGGGACACCTCAAGGCCATCGGGCCACTTTAAGTGCTGATGCAAACTAGACAACCTACAAGGAACAAGATCTATAGGAGCATGAGCAAGGATCTTTCACCATAGCAGAGGTTTCACAGATTGCAAGAATGAGAGGGTATGGAACCTGCCATCGGGAAAAGAATATACTTGCATGTGATAGCCAAACCGAACAGCCATGCGAAGGTAGAGAGGTGATTTCACGATGATGATAATGGGGAGGAGCAATTCCAACTAGTTAGTCTGGGTTGTATGTAATGTTTGAAGCCTAAATGAAATTAATTCCTCTAAGGCCTATAGGTCATGTTATGCTTATGCCTACGGGCCTTGTAAGGGTTCCACCTCACCCTTGGAAAGGTAGATTATGATAATCAATAAAAAATGAAGGACTTAGGGCCATTGGATGGATGGTTGTATTAATGCATCTCCTATGTTTTGAATTTGGAAAAATGGACATCATTTTTGAATTAGGAATATCAAAATTAGCTTTCGGTTAATTTTTGGTATTTTTCTAAAAATATTCAATTTTTGATGAATAGTGAAAAACACAACGTGGTTGATAAAAACCAAAATTTTCAATTAAATAATTATTATTGAATAAAAATTTATCTTAAAGTAAAAATAGATACCTAATAAATATATTAGTCCAATGTAATTAATTAGAGACAATTTATAATAAGATTAGACATATAAAATCGTATTGAACTTTTTAACGCCTTTTACCCACCTTCTAGGCACATTTGAAAATTTGAATAAAATGTAATTTTACCGATTCTGTGAATTGAATTCCAATAATATGAGAGACAAATAGGCATCATTAAGTAAAATGTGGTTCAATAAGATGAAAATAATTTTTGGTGAATAGTAACTTTTGAAATTTGTTTACCACGGTTAAAAGAAAATGTCGTAATTAAAGGTAAAAATGATATTATAATTATCAGAACACATGTTCTAATTCTATTGGATAATTTTCTTTTGACCAAAGTCATTCTTAGGAATAAAATATTATACACTTTGATGCACTGAGATTAGATTAGGACATTTACTGTTATTTTATTTAAAGAAGAGTTAAAAGTGTAAAGTTCAATGTTTAATAACTAATTTTTTTTAATATAGGTTTATAAATAAGATAAACTATACTATTAATATTAATTAGAATGATAAAATTATTTCTTACATAATGGTAGTTTATTTATAATTTTTTGACATTAAATTTTTGAATTGTTTTATGACACAGTGATGATTCAGTAAATACATTATTAATGAAAGATTAAAATAATTTATATTATAAATATCCAAATAAATGTAAATTGCATCTTTTAATAAATTATACTAATTTTATAGGTTAATGTGACATTTTAGGATTTATTTAATGTATTTTCTTGAAGTAATCAAGTTTTTTTGACTTTCCCAAAAACTAAATACTAATTAGTGTCAAAATTAACATAAATGTGTTTTTAAAACAAGTACTATGTTATTAAATGATATAATATTCCAAAAAATATATGGTTCATCCAAACGACTTATATAATGATAGATATGTCATTAATGAACCACTTTATGTTCTCTTGGCATTTTCTAGTTAGTATATTAACCATGTATTATAATAACACAAGAAGTCATGGTAAATGTTAAACTATTTAACTAAGAGATATATCTTAAAGATAAGGTTAATATGGTCACCTAAAATTGTCTAAAACCTATTGGTTGAAAGGTTTTCTACCCATAACAACATTATCCTCAAAATAAATCTATTTAGAGCCATTATAAACATAAAAGTATTTTATAATGAAATAATATTTCATGCTTTTTCTAAAGTGACCCCCACCTCTCTTATAAAAGGGTAATTCCCCTTCTCTTAATTTCACACCTCCAAAGGCATTTGGCTCGGCCAAACCCTTCTAAAATATCCTCCCAACTACACTAAATTAAAACTAGATGCATTACATTGATTAGAAAGCCAAACTAAGGAGTCATTTTGATCAAATTAAAAGGAAGAACCCGAAATAGAGGTAATTACTTCATCCCCTCTTTCAGAGTTCATTTCTTTGTCCACTTAATCTTTCTTTCTAGTTTCCATACCAAATTAATAACTCCATAACCATATACATAATTTGATTTTATTATAAATATGGTATATCCGTATTCATTATTCTATCCATCTTATGAATGACAATGCCACCATACGTGCGTACGTACGACTTACCGTTTCCACGATGTGATGAAATGTCATTCCCCATAGTAACCATTCCAGAATAATTTGTGTTTTATGATTATAATTAATGTTTAAAGAAAATAATATAATTCTAGATATGAATCAAATAAATTCTATCCATAACAAACATGACTTACGTAACAAAAAATATATAGGAAAACGATTCAGTTATCACCCGAAACAATGATATTACTATATCATCATTAAAAAAGAAATATTAGAAGATCATATGTGATATCATATTTATGTATGTGGTTCTTGTATAATTTAATAAAAATTATAAAAAAATTATACAGGAGGTTAACATACCCTAAACTATGGAAAATTACAAGTAAACTGTAAATTTTAACAATCTCTTTATTATCCGAGGTTTTTTTTTGTAAGTATCTAATAGGACTTATTTGTCGTCCACATCTGTGTTTCATAAAAATGAATTTCAATACATTTTATACTATATCCTAGATTATGGGTTAAAGTCATTTATACCCTTTTTTACATTTTATAATTTTTTTTGAAATGAATCTTTTTGATGTTTTCCAAACAAGGAACATTATCATCTTTTCAAAAAATTAAGGTAAGAATGTTTTTTTAACTTATACGGAGGGCACATCTATTTTCCACTATTATAAAACCTTAAAATATTCCCTTACAAGCTTATAAAAATACATTAAAAATAAATATTTTGTTTTATAATTATGTTACTTTTAAATTATTTCAAAATATAAAGAGATATTTCTCTTAAATAGTTTTGAATTCATCTATGTCAATATCCTTGGATGGATTTTACACTTGTATGAAGTTGATTTATTATGAGACAATATTCCATATTTTATAGAAGGTTTTGTGATATGTTTGACTATGGATGTGTTATTTTTATACCATTCATGGTTTAAGGTTAATGTATTAGCATTTCGTATGCTAGTTTTAATATGACTTTTATGTTGTGTTTCAACCTTTTCATATGAGAAGTGTGTTGGACTTAGTAAGTGACGGGTGGAGACCCCTATAGATCCTCTATGCATTGGTATGTCTCATGAGACAAAATAGTGTCTTAGAAAAAGGAATAACAAAAACTTATTTGTAGTCTTGGAATGAGGCCTTAAATATGTGGTTAGAATGTCCGACATTATGCATTCAATCATTATAAAATTAGCTATTGACATTACATGTGATTATTTGACTTGTAAAATATTCATGTGAATAACTAATTGGAATTTTTTGATTTTTATTTTCTATATTATACTTAATTTTATGTTTAAAAGGACTATGTTTTAGTCTTATACATTTCATTATATGTTTATGATTATTTATGAATGTTTCCACTATATTGTTATCCTTACTGAGCATTTGAGATCACCCCTTTATTATGTTTTCTTTTTCCCAGGATGTGAAGAAGTATATTATGATTGACCTTCCTAGATAGGATAAGGGATATGAAGGTTTTCATAGGGGACATAGTGTTATTGTTTTTTTATTTCATGATGTAATGTAAAACATATGTATGAATATATTTCTTCCAAGGATACTAAACTAATATGTCATTTAAGACTTGATCTCTTGTGATCATGAAAATGTTATGTAATAATGCACATACTCTAGGTAACTAGTTTTAGGGTGTTATAGTTGGTATCAGTGGAAGTTTAGTTCAATCCATGGAATCTAGATCTAGATAAACTCCGATTAGAGAACATTACCGTAAGATAGAATTTGAGGATTAATATAGACGGACATCCATAAATTTTGGTAATTTAAATATTATGTGGGTTTTCTAGGGAAATAAATACCTGTCTGGATACAAATAGGTAGAGGTGGCTCTAGCACATATGTACCTAAGATTGAAAACTCCGACAATGAGTTTTAGGCTTGCCCCGAGGTATCCTAGTACACCACAACGGGCCTTTCGGCACTCTTGGTATTGACACTCCTGGGGTATATGCTTAGGATAATTCAAATTTTCTTTACAAACCATTATCAAGGATTCATGAGTAAATACATACTCAAATAAATCATATTTATGATTTTGGATTATATGAATAAACTTTTCAATTTACGTTTGGTAATTTACACATTTGGAATTATTCATTGTGATTCATAAACTAACCTAGAGTATGTCATTGATTATAAATGGTGCCCAGTAGAAGGAATGAGAACTCCACCAATACACATGATACAAAGAGTAAGAAGGATAATATCTTTCATGGATTTAAACCAAAATTTAGAATGGAAATTGTCTACCATGTATTCTCATCATATGGATGAATAGTATCATGTGTTAATAATATAAGTAAATAATTCTCTGAGACCAATGGATTTCAAGGGAATCCAGAGAAGAAATGGATGGTAGAGAGAAGAATTGATAAAGGGAAGAAGGGAAAGAAGGATTTTCCCATACGTGATAAATGTGGAAAGAATAACCTTGGAAAATGCTTGAAGAGAAGGTGAGTTTGTTATTATTGGGGAGAAAAAGAACACCAAGTATATTATTTCTAGGGTAAGAAAATGGATTCAAATATAAAATTATTCATATAATAGGAGTTGGGGCACTACAAGAATCCATTCCCAAATCATCAAAGTATTCTCCTAATGATGCTATTGGATAATAATCATGTTATGCTACTACTGCAGATGAAGAGGAATAATTAGTGTTCTTATTATTTTTTATTAATGAGTTATGTCATTTGGGTGTTGTGTAAATGATGTACTGGTTATATTAATTATGGCAATAAATAAGGATTTTACTATAGTACTATTTCATTGAGGATTTGAGATTATATGGTACTAGAAAAGTGACTCAACAAAAAGTTAAACTTTTTATAAAATAAGTGGTTTATGGAAAGAAAAACCATAATATGGTCCTGATACTTAGGTACTGAATTTGGAATATGAGATGGTTGATTTGGATAAATTATACTGGATATTCTTCACTACTTTGGAATTTATTAATGGATTGTTTATTCTATCATTGTTGGAGTATTCAAAATATTTTTATATAAGGTATATATCTAGTATTATATAAGGAATATGGGAGCATGAATATAATCAATAAGGTTTTATTGGAATTTAGGGTGTTACCATGTTTTAAAAGAATACACGGTGAAGGTACTCACATGTTATTATGTGGCCAAAATATATCTTCATTATGTTATGTTTACCTTCCTTATAAATTATTAGACTATGGGTTTAGATAAAAGTATTTTGGATAAGTCTAAAGTTTGGAATAAATTAAGTTGTACATTGGATACTATGGTTTAATTTTAAAACATTTCTTAAGATTATTTATGTATTTTTTTATAAAAAGGAAAACCTGAAGATTGGGTGATAACCCGTCGTGTCTGACAAGGCTGCGAGACTTGAAACCGCGACCGAAGGGCTATAAGGGTGAATCACCAACCAATGGACATTGTTATGTTCTAGTTTTTATAATGTAGTTTTTTTAAATGATCCGATATATGAATTATAAAGTCATTTTTTGAAACCTTATACAATATGGATAAATGTAATATTTTTGAGTTCTATTATCTTTTGGAGTGAAAGATGAGTGTGTGTGAGAAATTAGTTAAAGGATGGAACTCTAATGGTCATGTATTTTTACCCTTATTCTATGAAGAAATTAAATCTTAAAATTTAGGGAAAGGTTCTTAAATTTTTTTTGTTATATTAATACCTTATGATTTGATGAACCCATAAAATTTTAAGTTATCATAGATTTATGGCTTTGAAGCCCTCAATTTTCAATTTATTGTTCACTTGTTTGTGATTGATGACCACAATCACTCCCTATAAATATTTTCACGTTTTCTACAATTATGTGTCTCAAATTTCCACCAATTTTCTCCAATTTCAAATCCTATTTTTGTGGGGACTTTCTCGCCTCTCTTTCCCTTTTATTAAGACTAAATTTTATTAACCCTATTTCCGATGTGTGTTTTCCACCAAGGTATTTTCTATTTTTAACATTTTATTTTCGAAGAACAATTTCAAATTGTGAGGACATAATTTATTTAAGGAGGATAGAATATAACACCCTTGGATTTCATAGTATGTTATCTTTTTAAAGTAATTTAATAGCTTGCGCTATATCGAACACTAATTTCGAACACACCATGACTTACCAAAGTACCAGTTCAAAAAGAAGTTATGAATAGTATTAATTTTATTTTGAATTTTATATAATCCATATTGTTTTGACATCCATATAATGTTTTTCTTAGACATAATATAAGAAAAAAATCAATTTATTCAGATAAAATAAGTATTTTTTGAAAAAATGTAATTTCACAACCTTTTAATGGAGAACCATTTTTAAATCCAATATTTGACACTTTTATATTTTCAATTTGAAAATATGAATTTATTATTTATAATAAGGACATAAAAATTTAGTTTGGATAAATTTTTGGTGTTTTTATGACAACTTTCTTATTTTGATTAATTGGGAAAGATACAAAATTTTAATTAAAAACAACTTTTTAATCGAATTAATTTATAGTGTTAAGTTATAAATTTTATTGGTTTTAAGGTATAATTAGATTAAATTTTTATCATTTAATCCAATATTTGTCATTGGAAGTAATTTCACATTTAAATTGGACATAAACACATATCAATCTTTTGATAGTTTCTACTTCTAAAAACCCGCTTTCTGGTTTTGACAACGAGAATTAATTTTAAATTAATTAATTCAACTCCTATGTTTTTAATTTGGTAAAATAGAAATAATTTTGGAATTTTTAATATCAACATTATATTTGGGTTATTTTTTGGTATTTTTCTGAAAACATTCAATTTATGATGAATTGTAAAAAACACACCGTTTTAGATAAAGACTATCCCTTTGATTTAAATAATTTTATTTAATTAAAAATTTATCATAAAGTAAAAATAGAAACATAATACATATATTATTCTGAATAAAATAATTAGAAACATTTTATAATATGATTATACATAAAAATTGTTATTGAAATTTTTAACGTCTTTTACCGACCTTCTAGGCACATTTTTAAATTTTCATCAAAATGTAATTTTACCACTTCTGTGAATTAAATTTATAAAATATGAGAGACAAAATTGACATCATTAAGTAAAATTTGGTTTAATAATATGAAAATAATTTTTGTTGAATAGTAACTTTGAAATTTTGTTTACCACAGTTAAAAGTAAATAGGGAAATTAAAGATAAAAATGATATTTTAATTACCATAACACAATTTATAATTCTTTTAGATAAGTGTTTTTTTGACAAAAATAAACCTTAGGAATAAAATATGATCCACTTCGATTCACTTGGATTAGATTATGACATTTATTATTTTTTTATATAAAGAAGAGTTAAAAGTGTAAAATTCAAAGTTTAATAGAAAGACCATTTATAATATAGAGTTATAAATAATATAAATTCTATTGTAAATATTATTTATAAAGATAAAAAGATTTCCTACACCATGGTATTTTATCTATAATTTATAGACATTAAATAATTAAATTTATTTATGACACAATGATGATGCATTCATTACCTTATTAATGAAATATTAAAATAATTTATATGATAAATATCGAAATAAATGTTAATTGAGGCATTTGATTCATTAAACTAATTTTATAGGTTAATATCTAATTTTAGGATTTATTTGACTTATTTTTTCTTAGGTAATCATGTTTTTTTAACTTCCACAAAAACCAAATACTAAATAGTGTCAAAATTGTCATAAATGAGTTTAAAAAAATACAATATTATTAAAGGATATAATATTCTTAAAAATATAAGGTTTTTCCAAAGGACTTATATAATGATTGATATTTCATTAATGAACCATTTTAGCTTCTCATGGAATTATATATTATTTTTATTAACAATGTATTATAATAATACAAGAAGACATGGTAAAAGTTCAATTATTTAACTAACAGTTAAATCAAAATGATAAGGTTAATATGGTGACCTAAACTTTTCTAAAACCTATTTTTGAGAGGATTTTGACCCCTCCCCACCTTATCCTTGAAATAAATTCATTAGGATCCATTAGCAACCAAAAAATATTTTATAATAAAATAATATTTCAGGTTTTTCCTAAAGTGACCCTTTCCTCTCTTATAAAGGGGTACTTCCCCTTCTCTTAATTTCACACCTCCAATGTCATTTTGAACTACCAATACCAGATAAAATATCCCAAAAAATACCATCACTTCATCCTATATGCCTTATTTTGATCATAGATCCAACCAATGGAGCCCTTTTGATCAAATCAAAAGGAAGAACCCAAAGAAGAGGTAATTACTTCATCACCTCTTTCAATGTTCTTTTCTTTATCCACTTCCTATTTTTTTGTTGTTTCCATACCAAAATACTAACTTCAGTACCTAATACTTACTGTGATGTTATTATAAATATGTTACAACCATATTCATTATTCTATCCATCCTATGAATGAAAATGTCACCATACCTGCGTACGTACGGCTTACCGTCTCCACATCATGGTGTAGTTTTTTATTCAATATTCTATTTTTTGTATGTCTATAATAATGAGTATAATTGATTTAAATAATAAATATAACATTTTAATAATTCATTATATATAATATACCATGAAATTACATAATATTTCACAATCAATAGAATGATATTGTCGCTCGTGCGTACGTACAGCTTACCGTCTCCACAACGTGATGAAATTTTATTCCCCATCCTAATCATTCAAGAATAATTTTTATTTGATGATTAAAAATAATTTTTAATGAAATTAATATCATTTTGTATATGAATCAAATATATCCTATCCATGAAAAACACGACTTACGTAACAAAATATATAATAGAAAACTAATCAGTTAACACCGAAAACAATGATACTACTGAAATATCATTAACAAAGAAATATTAGATGATAATATATGATATCATATTTATATGTGTGATAAATGTATAATTTAATAACAATTATTTCAACATTATACAATAGGTTAACATACCATCGACTAAGGAAAAGTACAAGGTAAGGGTTAATTTTTACAATCTCTTTATTATCTGAGGTTATTTTTTTGTAAGTATCTAATAGGACTTCTTAATAATCCACATCCATGTTTCTTAAATATGTATTTCAAAATTTTTTAACTATTTTTTATATTATGTGTTGAATTTATGTATTCCCTTTTCTTACTTTTTATAATTTTTTTTGAAAGGAATCTTTCCGTCATTTTCCAAACAAGGTACTTTATGACCTTTTCAACAAATTAAGATAAGAATGTTTTTTAACTTATATGGAGGGTGAAGCTATTTTATGCCGTTATAACACCTTATAATCTTCACTTACAAGATTATAATAATATTTTCAAAAAAATAGTTTTCTTCTATGATTTTGCGACTTTTAAATTATTTCAAAATAGAAAGATATTTTTCTCTCAAATAGTTTTGATTTCGTCTATATCAACATTCTTTGATTGATTTTACACTTGTTTGAAGTTGATTTATTATGATACAATATTAAATATTTTCTTGAATATTTTTTGATATGTTTGACTATGTATGTGTTATTTTTATAACATTCATGGTTTATGGTTAATGTATTAAGATTTCATATGCTAGATTTAATATGAATGTTTATGTTATTTTTCATCCTTTTCATATGAGGAATTCATTGGACTTAGTAAGTGATGGGTAGAGCCCTCTATAGCTCCTTAATGCATTGGTAGGTCTCACGAGATAAAATAGTATCTTGATACAAGGTCTTGACAAAAACTTATTTGTAGTCTTGGCATGAGGCCTCGACTATGTGGTTATGATGTCCGACATTATGCTTTTAATCCTTATGAAATTAGCTACTAATATTACATGTGACTATTATTCTAGTAGAATATACATGTGAATAAGTAAATGGTATTATTTGAATTATATTTTCCATATTATACTAAAGTATAAGTTTAAATGGTTTTGTTTTAGTCTTATACATTTCCTCAAATGTTCATGATTATTTATTAAATTTTCTGCTATATTGTTATCCTTACTGAGCATCTGAGCTCACCCTTTTCTTATGTTATCTTTTTTAATAGGATTTTAAGATGTATATTATGGCTTACCTTTATGGATAGGATAAAGGATTTGAGTGTTTTCAAAGGGGACAAAATGTTGTTGTTTTTTACTTCAGGATTTAATGTAAAACATATGTATGTATCTAGTACTTTCAAGGATACTATACTAATCGGTCTTTAGAGACTTGATCTCTTTTGATCAATACAATGTTATGTAATAATTCCCTAACTATAGGTAAACAGGGTTGGGGTAGTGTAGTTCCAGCCACAAACATTTTTAATGAAGCTTCTTCACATAGTGGAAGATTCTCCAGAGGAAGAAAATATGGGTCCAACGTCTGTGAGAAGTACCATTATAATAACTTCATCATTAGTGACTTCTTTTTTTGAAACTATTGAATCTAATTGTAGAGACCCTAAGCTTGATGTACATTGACATTACATTTCATTTGCGGAATACTTAGTACATAACAAAAACACACACACAAGGATCGTAATAGTTTAGTGTCTTTGGAAACTCGGAATATAATCTTTTAATCGTGGTGAAAGATCTTCAACATCTCCCATAAAGATCTTTTTTTTTACCTAAAACCATTCTTTATATCCTGGGGAAAAGAAAACATAAAAGGGTGAGCTCAAATGCTCAGTAAGGGTAAACAAAATAGATGTCATTCACATCATATACATAAGAACATAACTTTTGGAAATCTTAACCTGCAAAAGAAATCATAATTTCATAACATGGGATAAATCATAGTAGTGAAAGGTAAACCCCAATAATCATAATGTAAAACATGAAACTTTGTGGAATACACACATAATCATAAAGAATCATTTCTTGTTAGTCAAGACTCATTGCCAAGACTATCTTAGTGGACAAAGTCCCTTTCTGAACCGAGTCACCCTCGTTTCAGTCCTGTTTCACTGAACCGGTATAACCTACCATTCCAGCCATGTCTATCTCATGAGATATAAAATAGTTACCCATTGCATTGGAGGGAGATATTGGTCCCACCCATCTCATAATGATACCATTCTTATGTGTGCCACAAAATCATAAATCATACATCATTGCATAACCCATGTAATAAAAATGGGAATCTTAAACATCATGACATCATAAAACAATTAATATAAGATAAAGGAATTCCTAAAAATATATCCATCACAACATAATCAAATCAATGTAATAATAGGGATAAAAACAGAACCCTTTATTATCTTAGATGGAAATTAATTTTGATAAAACACTTGAACTCCATTCTTGAGGAAAATATCCTTTCTACTTCAAAAACATTTTCCATTCTTAACATGTCTTACAATTTGAAACTAAAAGAAGTTGGTTAAAAATAAACATGAAAACTTGTAAAGTAAGCTGCTTGGAAATAATTTTTTAAAAATCCATTCATGCCGTATAAGTTAAAAAAAACATTCTTCTCGTACTTTTTTCAGAAAAGTCAAAAAGTACCTTGTATGAAAAACGGCAAAAGATTCATTTCATATCGTTTACTAAAAACTTACCGAAGGGTAAAATTGGATTTAAACAATTCTAGGTGGATGGAAATAATATTACATATCGAGGAAACATGGATATGGATGATAAAATACACCCTAGTAAATGCCAAAGTATGAACAATCTCGGATAAAAATGAGATTGTGATATTTCCCTTACCTTAGGTCCGATATGCTTCGTAAGTGTCCGAACCACCTGTATAATGATTTAAATAATGTCATTGACTTATTCCAGAATCATACTCATTGTTATGATATCATATATGGTTCACTTATGACTTTATATTACCAGTTTTTTTGTAAATTCTATGTTAAAGAGCATTTTGGGTAAAATTGTTTCATTTGTCATCCGTGTTTTGACTTGTAATTATTCATATGTTTTTTTAGATCATAATTAATTAATTCCAGAATATAAAACAGGATTTATATATAATATATATTCAGAATATACATATATATAATAAATTAGTAAAAGGAAAGAAATACACCGTTCATGGAGATGGTAGGCCGTACGTACGCATGAACGCTGTTTTCGTTTCCTTATTGAGTTGAATGGAATTAAGTAGATGACATACATATATACACACATAAATCCATTAGCTTTATAATGTCATATATTTCGTTATTATTTCTTATATATACTTTATAATCATTCTTAAATGGTTAACATGGAGAATGAATCTCATCGCGTCGTGGAGACGGTAGTCTGTACGTACGCACGAGCGATGATATCATTTCCATAATTATTGAATTGAATTGGAGTGGATGATAAAATATATCAGAATCATTATGATGTAATAATAACTATGTATAGTTATTCTTTACACCATAATACCCATCCATGTAAGGAGTTGGTGGAAAAACAGATTACACCACGGCGTGGAGACGGTATTCCATACGTACGCACGCACGGTGATTTCGTTTTCCGTAGGATGGATAGATGATGAAATAGGTTTGTTTTGATACTTATAATAACATATCAGTATATGAGTGATACTGATGTTATTACTTCATAATGAAACAACCTAAGAAGAAGAAGTGGAAGAAGAAATAAAGATGAAAGAATCGGTAACAGACATTACCTCTTTTTTGAAGTGCTTCTTTGAGACCTCCTTTTAGGGCACTAAAATGGGTCTTTGAAGAAGAACAGAACCTCTAGGATGTTTCTAGGGAAGTGGAGAGAAGAAATTGGCAGGGGTTGGACGAGCTTGAAGGCTCAAAGTGGTGTGAGGAAGAGAGGGAGGAGGTGCCCTTTTACAAGGGAGGAGAGAGGCACCTTTGGAATAACTAAAAATATTATTTTATTATAAAGTCAAGTTCGGTTTTAAATAGCTCCAAATTGATTTATTTCGAGGATAAGGTGGGGATGGGTCGAAATCCTCTCATCCAATAGTATTTAGACAAGTTTAGGTTATTATTTTAACCTTATCAATTAGATTTAACTCTAAGTTAAATAATTTAACTTTTACCGTGTCTTTTTGTTTTCTTACACTATATGGTTAATAAACTTACTATATCAAGCCAAAATAACCCCAAGTTGTTTATTATTAATATATATAATCTTATCTAAGTCATTTTGCCGAACCTTAGATTTTTAGGAATAAAATAACAATTAATAATATAATATTTGTTTTAAAAACAATTTTATGTCAGTTTTGACACTATTTGGTACATGATTTTTATGAAATTCATAAAAGAATGATAAGTTCGAAAAAAGTTACTTAAATCAACAATAACATGTCATATTAACCTAGAAAATTAGTTTAAGTCATAAAAAGTCTCAAATTACATTTATTTCGGCATTTATAACATCAATTATGTCAATATTTCATTAATAAGACAATTACTGCATCATCTTTGTGTCATAATAAATGATAATTATTTAATCCCTAAAAATTATAAATAAATTCCTATGATGTATATAATTGTATTATATTTTTGGATACTATTCATGTTTGAAGTTTCATGAGGTTTATCACTTGATTAAAATTATTATACTTATAAGATTTAAGAAAGTGACATGTTGTCACATTCTTTGGTTTTAATAATAATTAAATTATTTTCATTGAAAAAATTTAATTAAATGAATCTAATCCGACCCTTAGGTGATATGGGTCGTCTTTTAATCATCCAATAGGATTTTGACATTTGTTAGGGTAATTTTAAAATATTATATTAACCTTAATTACTCGATTTACCTTTAACTATGGTAAATAAAATTTACCGTAGTTACTATTCATAATGCCCAAAAATAAAAAGTAGCTTATTAACATAATTTGGACCCACTTATTCCAAATATGGAATCCATTTTTAGAAATTCAATACACAAAAGATGCAGAAATTAAATTAAAATTTATCCCGTTGTCGAAAGAAAACGAGTTTTTCTTTAAAACATTGCAAAAGATTGAATTGATTTAACCTACGAATTCAAGGTAAAATCAATGCTAATGACATACATTATATTAAATGGTAAAAATATATTCTATTTATACTTTAAAACTATTCAATATTATAATTTAACCACATAAGATATTATGATGAAAAAAGTTGTTTTAAATTAAAATATAGCGTGTTTTTACTATTCATTAAAATATGAAAGTTATCGGAAAAATATAAAAACATTATCTAATGTAAATTTTTATATCCAGATTCAAAAGAAGAATTTTATTTTGTCATATTGAACTTATAAACATCTCAAAAAATAGATTTAATGTGTGTGCACCATCAAAAGGCGGCAAAACTGCATTTTTTGAAAAATACTTATTTTACCCGAAAAATTTATTTTGTTCTTATACCATGTTCTAGAAAATGTGTAAGATGAATAATAATGTTATAAAATTTAAAATTTAGTTAACACTATTCATAACTGCTAGTTGATGAAAATATTATAATAATATATCGTTGTTTATTAAAACCCAGAATTGCGTACAACACACGCAATCGAGGAAGGTCGCGATTGCGTGTAATGCAAGCCAAGTTAGGGTTGCGTGTTGTGAAAGAATCCTACGTTGTTTCGTATAACAGAATCCAACCATATTTCATTTATACATTGAATATATATATATATATACTCAATGTTGCGTAGAATAACTATTATCAAAATTGTGTGTAACACGATCCAAGAATAGTGTTGCGTATACTGCAAGTTAATACGGTGTTGCGTATAGTGCAAGGTAATCTTGGTGTAGAATACAACACAAGTCATTAATGAAATTAAAAGAATATTTTTCATAAACTTTCGGGGTGTTACATTCTACCCCCCTTAAAATGAATTTCTCCCTCGAAATTCGTTGGGGTTATAAATGGTTTACTATTCGAAAGTTTCTTTAATAGAAACCCACATCGTAAAAAGGAATACCAAAACCAATCTTTAAAAACAAAAGTATGAAACGTAACGGTTACCCAAATAAACTAATCACTGGGTTTCCACATAGGTGAAATTATGGATATGGAAGAAAAATCTAACCATTATGTTCTGATGGAGAGTGGTAGAGAACATGGCTATGGAAAAGCCAACAATCACAAATCCATAAATTTGTGACGATCTAAGGTACCATCTGATTAATCAGATATAAGAGCACTATGACAACATTTTTGGTTTTCAAGATCGTTTCCCTAAAGTTGATGAAATTGGAATTAGAAGAAATACTTTCGTGATTTTGGTATAGTCTCACCATTTTTCGTTCTTTGGACAATTTCCACTTCATCTCTTAAAGAAATGATGTTGAATTTGTCATTCGTGATGTGTTAGCAGATCATGTGATAGAATGATGGGTCATTCCATCTCTTTCAAACAAAAGGTTAGCAAAAGTTATAAGTCCATCTTATGGTTAATCGTATATGGTTCCAAAAATGAACTTATACTTCATATATCATACCGCTTAATAAAATAAAACTAGTTTCTACTAAACATGGTCTTTCTGTAGGTCAGTGGTAGGCGATAAAGGCCAGTCGCACATCGGTTGTGGGTTCGATTCCCACAGCCTTGTCCGACGCGATGGGTTGTCGCCCATCCTGCAGGTTGTCCTTTTTCTAAAACTATATTACTATAACATCCCATCAATAATATCAAAAAAACTTCTACCCTTAAACAATAATAACTTATGTCCAACATAATCCATTCCAATCTTTAGGCTTATCTAAAATACTTCGGTCCAAGCTCATAGTATAAAGAAAATGATTACTTGAAATGTCACAGAAAAATCACGTGAATGCCATCATTTATCCCCTATATATCATAAGATATATCTTTTTGGTCAAATTACAAACATGTGAATACCTTAATCATGTATTCTCTTGAAGAATGAAAACCCATTGAACCTTAGTGAAAACATGAATGCTCACAAAAGTTAACTCTTTCCACATACCAAAATCCAAAAATTCTATATACTCAAACCATGATATAACCTTCTCCTTATATCAGTCATGAGCTCATGAATACTATCAAACATTTAATTTTTTCCTTATCCCTTCATTATGCGCATATCATCTACTTTCCAAAATATTTGAATCACTTTTCATGGTTACCGGTACCTTAAAATTATTGAAAACCACAATAGACCAATACATAAATATTCCAATACACCATAAAAGTACCTCAAAAACATTATTCTTGAATACCAATACATAGACACTTCAGTCCATCCACTTCAATGATTGTCCTGGAATAAGTCCTTCCATGATTTAGAAGCAACTTTTTAGGTCCAGGCATAGAGTTGGGTAATGCCCATGTTCTCCACAAATAAGACATTGAACTCCATAACAGTCTGTCACTCTATGACCCTTTTCTCCACACAGATAACATCGGTCCCTCCATTTGAGGTATTCCTCAAGGTTATTCTTCCCTTCTTTAGAAATCTCAATCTTCCTTTTTTTATGCTCCTCAACATGCGAACATGTATAATAGTTTATCTTCATCTTCTTTGATGAATTAGGCATACCACTAAATTTAACCTTGTTAATCATATATCACGATGACTGATTTGGCATAATCACAATATCTTTCTCTCTTGGAATTACATAATTTTGTTGCTCATAGTCACCAATTTGTCCATTGGATTCAATGTTAACCGAATTCTTTCTGGTTCCCTACATTAACTAAAACACAAAAAGAATTCTGTGAGAGGCAAAAATCTTGCTAGAGAAAACAACATAGTAAAGGGGGAGCACCCTCAATATCTAACATCTTAGGTTAAATTCTAATATCGTTAGAGAAATTCTAGGACTATAACCTATATGTATAATTAACCTTAGAGACATCACTAGACATACCTTAGAAATATTTCTAGGGATCTCACTAACGTTTTCACATCGTAGTTTCCAAAGGTTGACTAAACCATTCCTCTGATACCAACTGTACAGACCCGAAGCTTGACGTACATTTACATTACATTTCATTTTCGGAATAATTAGTACATAACAAAAACACACACACAAGGATCGTAATAGTTTAGTGTCTTTGGAAACTCGGAATATAATATTCTAATCGTGGTGAAAGATCTTCAACATCTCCCATAAAGATCTTCTTTTTTTTACCTAAAACCTTTCTTTATATCCTGGGGAAAAGAAAACATAAAAGGGTGAGCTCAAATGCTCAGTAAGGGTAAACAAAATAAATGTCATTCACATCATATACATAAGAACATAACTTTTGGAAATCTTAACCTGCAAAAGAAATCATAATTTCATAAAATGGGATAAATCATAGTAGTGAAAGGTAAACCCCAATAATCATAACGTTAAACATGAAACTTTTTGTCCTACACACATAATCATAAAGAATCATTTCTTGTTAGTCAAGACTCATTGCCAAGACTATCTTAGTGGACTAAGTCCCTTTCTGAACCCAGTCACCCTCGTTTCAGTCCTGTTTCACTGAACCGGTATAACCTACCATTCCAGCCATGTCTATCTCATGAGATATAAAATCTTTACCCAATGCATTGGAGGGAGATATAGGTCCCACCCATCTCATAATGATTCCATGTTATGTGTGCCACAAAATCATAAATAATACATCATTGCATAACCCATGTAATAGAAATGGGAATCTTAAACATCATGACATCATAAAAAAATTCATATAAGATAAATGAATTCATAAAAATATTTCCATCACAACATAGTCAAATCAATGTAATAATAGGGATAAAAACAGAACCCTTTATTATCTTAGATGGAAAATAATTTTGATAAAACACTTGAACTCCATTCTTGAAGAAAATATCCTTTCTACTTCAAAAACATTTTCCTTTCTTAACATGTCTTACAATTTGAAACTAAAAGAAGTTGATTAAAAATAAACATGAAAACTTATAAAGGAAGCTTCTTGGAAATAATGTTTTAAAAATACATTCATGCCGTATAAGTTAAAAAAAACATTATTCGCGTACTTTTTTTCGGAAAAGTCAAAAAGTACCTTGTATGAAAAACGACAAAAGATTCCTTTCATATCGTTTACTAAAAACTTACCGAAGGGTAAAATTGGATTTAAAAAATTGTAGGTGGATGGAAATAATATTACATATCGAGGAAACATGGATATGGATGATAAAATACACCCCAATAAATGCCAAAGTATGAACAATCTCGGAAAAAAATGAGATTGTGATATTTCCCTTACCTTAGGTCTGATATGATTCGTAAGTGTCCGAACCTTCTGTATAATGATTTAAATAATGTCATTGACTTATTCCAGAATCATACTCATTGTTATGATATCATATATGGTTCACTTATGAATTTATATTACCCGTTTTTTTGTAAATTCTATGTTAAAGAGCATTTTGGGTAAAACTGTTTCATTTGTCATCTGTGTTTTGACTTCTAATTATTCATATGATTTCATAGATCATAATTACTTAATTACAGAATATAAAACATGATTTATATATAATATATATTCAGAATATACATATATATAATAAATTAGTAAATGGAACGAAATACACCGTTCATGGAGACGGTAGGCCGTACGTACGCATGAACACTGTTTTCGTTTCCTTGTTGAGTTGAATGGAATTAAGTAGATGACATACATATATACACACATAAATCCAGTAGCTTTATAATGTCATATATTTCATTATTATTTCTTATATATAATTTATAATCATTCTTAAATGGTTAACATGGAGAATGAATCTCATCGCGTCGTGGAGACGGTAGTCCGTACGTACGCACGAGCGATGATATCATTTCCATAATTATTGAATTGAATTGGAGTGGATGATACAATATATCAGAATCATTATGATGTTATAATAACTATGTATAGTTTTTCTTTACGCAATAATACCCATCCATGTAAGGTGTTGGTGGAAAAACATATTACACCACGGTGTGGAGACGGTATTCTGTACGTACGCACGCGCGGTGATTTCGTTTTCCCAAGGATGGATAGATGATGAAATAGGGTAGTTTCATACTTATAATAACATATCAGTATATCAGTGATACTGATGTTATTACTTCATAATGAAACAACCTATGAAGAAGAAGTGGAAGAAGAAATAAAGATGAAAGAATCGGTAACGGACATTACCTCTTCTTTGAAGTGCTTCTTTGAGACCTCCATTTAGGGCACTAAAATGGGTCTTTGAAGAAGAACAGAACCTCTAGGATGTTTCTAGGGAAGTGGAGAGAAGAAATTGGCAGGGGTTGGCCGAGCATGAAGGCTCAATGTGGTGTGAGGAAGAGAGGGAGGAGGTGCCCTTTTACAAGGGAGGAGAGGGGCACCTTTGGAATAACTAAAAATATTATTTTATTATAAAGTCATGTTCGGTTTTAAATAGCTCCAAATTGATTTATTTCGAGGATAAGATGGGGATGGGTATAAATCCTCTCATCCAATAGGATTTAGACAAGTTTAGGTTATTATTTTAACCTTATCAATTAGATTTAACTCTAAGTTAAATAATTTAACTTTTACCATGTCTTTTTGTTTTCTTACACTATATGGTTAATAAACTTACTATATCAAGCCAAAAGAACCCCAATATGTTTATTATTAATATATATAATCTTATCTAAGTCATTTTTCCGAACCTTAGATTTTTAGGAATAAAATAACAATTAATAATATAATATTTGTTTTAAAAACTATTTTATGTCAATTTTGACACTATTTGGTACATGATTTTTATGAAATTCATAACAGAATTATAAGTTCGAAAAAAGTTACTTAAATCAACAATAACATGTCGTATTAACCTAGAAAATTATTTTAAGTCATAAAAAGTCTCAAATTACATTTATTTCGGCATTTATAACTTCAATTATGTCAATATTTCATTAATAACACAATTACTGCATCATCTTTGTGTCATAATAAATGATAATTATTTAATCCCTAAAAATTATAAATAAATTCCTATGATTTAGATAATTGTATTAGAGTTTTGGAGACTATTCATGTTCGATGTTTCATGAATTTTATCACTAGATTAAAATTATTATACTTATAATATTTAAGAAAGTGACATGTTGTCACATTCTTTGGTTTTAATAATAATTAAATTATTTTCATTGAAAAAATTTAATTAAATGAATCTAGTCCGACCCTTAGGTGATATGGGTCGTCTTTTAGTCATCCAATAGGATTTTGACATTTGTTAGGGTAATTTTAAAACATTATATTTACCCTTAATTACTCGATTTACCTTTAACTATGGTAAATAAAATTTACCGTAGTTACTATTCATAATGCCCAAAAATAAAAAGTAGCTTATTAACATAATTTTGACCCAATGATTCCAAATATGGAATCCATTTTTCCAAATTCAATACACAAAAGATGCAGAAATTAAATTAAAATTTATCCCGTTGTCGAAAGAAAACGGGGTTTTCTTTAAAACATTGCAAAAGATTGAATTGATTTAACCTACGAATTCATGGTAAAATCAATGCTAATGACATAAATTATATTAAATGGTAAAAATATATTTTATTTATACTTTAAAACTATTCAATATTATAATTTAACCACATAATATATTACAATGAAAAAAGTTGTTTTTAATTAAAATGTAGCGTGTTTTTACTATTCATTAAAATATGAAAGTTATCGGAAAAATATCAAAACTTTATCTAATGTAAAATTTTATATCCTGATTCAAAAGAAGAATTTTATTTTGTCAAATTGAACTTATAAACTTGTGATAAACTAGATTTAAAGTGGGTGCACCATCAAAAGGCTGCAAAACTGCATTTTTTGAAAAATACTAATTTTACCCGAAAAAATTATTTTGTTCTTATACCATGTTCTAGAAAATGTGTAAGATGAATAATAATTTTATAAAATTCAAAATTTAGTAAAAACTATTCATAACGGCTAGTTCATGAAAATATTATAATAATATATTGTTGTTTATTAAAACCCAGTATTGCGTACAACACACGCTATCGAGGAAGGTCGCGATTGCGTGTAATGCAAGCCAAGTCAGGGTTGCGTGTTGTGAAAGAATCCTACATTGTTTCATATAACAGAATCCAACCATATTTCATTTATACATTGAATATATATATATATACTCAATGTTGCATAGAATAACTATTATCAAAATTATGTGTAACACGATCCAAGAATAGTGTTGCGTATACTGCAAGCTAATACGGTGTTGCGTATAGCGCAAGGTAATCTTGGTGTAGAATACAACACAAGAAATTAATGAAATTAAAATAATATTTTTCATAAACTCTCAGGGTGTTACATTCTACCCCCTTAAAATGAATTTTTCCCTCGAAATTCGTTGGGGTTATAAATGGTTTACTATTCAAAAGTTTCTTTAATTGAAACCCACATCGTAAAAAGGAATACCAAAACCAATCTTTAAAAACAAAAGTATGAAACGTAATGGTTACCCAAATAAACTAATCACTGGGTTTCCACATAGGTGAAAATATGGATATGGAAGAAAAATATAACCATCATGTTCTGATGGATGGTGGTAGAGAACATGGCTATGGAAAAGCCAACAATCACAAATCCATAAATTTGTGACGATCTAAGGTACCATCTGATTAATCAGATATAAGAGCACCATGACAACATTTTTGGTTTTCAAGATCGTTTCCCTAAATATGAAGAAATTGGAATTAGAAGAAACACTTTCGTGATTTTGGTATAGTCTCACCATTTGTCGTTCTTTGGAAAACTTCCACTTCATCTCTTGAAGAAATGAAGTTGAATTTGTCATTCGTGATGTGTTAGCAGATCATGTGATAGAATGATGGGTCATTCCATCTCTTTCAAACAAAAGGTTAGCAAAAGTTATAAGTCCACTTATGGTTAATCGTATATGGTTCCAAAAATGAACGTATACTTCATATATCATACCGCTTAATAAAATAAAACTAGTTTCTACTAAACATGGACTTTCTGTAGGTCAGTGGTAGGGGATAAAGGCCAGTCGCACTTCGGTTGTGGGTTCGATTCCCACAGCCTTGTCCGACGCGATGGGCTGTCGCCCGTCCTGCAGGTTGCCCTTTTTCTAAAACTATATTACTATAACATCCCATCAATAATATCAAAAAAACTTCTATCCTTAAACAATAATAACTTATGTCCAACATAATCCATTCCAATATTTAGGCTTATCTAAAATACTTCGGTCCAAGCTCATAGTATAAAGAAAATGATTACTTGAAATGTCACAGACCAATCACGTGAATGCCATCATTTATCCCCATATATCATAATATATATCTTGTTGGTCAAATTACAAACATGTGAATACCTTAATCATGTATTCTCTTGAAAAATGAATACCCATTGAACCTTAGTGAAAACATGAATGCTGACAAAAGTTAACTCTTTCCACATACGAAAATCCAAAAATTCTATATACTCAAACCATGATATAACCTTCTCCTTATATTAGTCATGAGCTCATGAATACTATCAAACATTTAATTTTTTTCCTTATCCCTTCATTATGCACATATCATCTACTTTCCAAAATATTTGAATCACTTTTCATGGTTACCGGTACCTTAAAATTATTGAAAACCACAATAGACCAATACATAAATATTCCAATACACCATAAAAGTACCTCAACAACATTATTCTTGAATACCAATACATAAACACTTCAGTCCATCCACTTCAATGATTGTCCTAGAATAAGTCCTTCCTTGATTTAGAAGTAACTTTTCAGGTCAGGGAATTGAGTTGGGTAATGCCCATGTTCTCCACAAATAAGACATTGAACTTCATAACAGTCTGTCACTCTATGACCCTTTTCTCCACACAGATAACATCAGTCCCTCCATTTGAGGTATTCCTAAAGGTTATTCTTCCCTTCTTTAGAAATCTCAATCTTCCTTTCTTTATGCTCCTCAACATGCGAACATACATAATAGTTTATCTTCCTCTTCTTTGATGAATTAAGCATACCACTAAATTTCACCTTGTTAATCATATATCGCGATGACTGATTTGGAATAATCAAAATATCTTTCTCTCTAGGAATTACATAATTTTTTTTCTCATAGTCACCAATTTGTCCATTGGATTCAATGTTAACCGAATTCTTTCTGGTTCCCTCCATTAACTAAAACACAAAAAGAATTCTGTGAGAGGAAAAAATCATGCTAGAGAAAACAACATAGTAAAGGGGGAGTACCCTCAATATCTAACATCTTAGGTTAAATTCTAAGATCGTTAGCGCAATTCTAGGACTATAACCTATATGTCGACTTAACCTTAGAGACATCCCTAGACATACCTTAGAAATATTTCTAGGGATCTCACTAACGTTTTCACATCCTAGTTTCCAAAGGTTGACTAAACCTTTCCTCTGATACCAACTGTAGAGACCCGAAGCTTGACGTACATTGACATTACATTTCATTTGCGTAATACTTAGTACATAACAAAAACACACACACAAGGATCGTAATAGTTTAGTGCCTTTGGAAACTCGGAATATAATATTTTAATCGTGGTGAAAGATCTTCAACATCTCCCATAAAGATCTTCTTTTTTTACCTAAAACCTTTCTTTGTATCCTGGGGAAAAGAAAACATAAAAGTGTGAGCTCAAATGCTCAGTAAGGGTAAACAAAATAAATGTCATTCACATCATATACATAAGAACATAACTTTTGGAAATCTTAACCTGCAAAAGAAATCATAATTTCATAACATAGGATAAATCATAGTAGTGAAAGGTAAACCCCAATAATCATAACGTAAAACATGAAACTTTTTGGCATACACACATAATCATAAAGAATCATTTCTTGTTAGTCAAGACTCATTGCCAAGACTATCTTAGTGGACAAAGTCCCTTTCTGAACCGAGTCACCCTTGTTTCAGTCCTGTTTCACTGAACCGGTATAACCTACCATTCCAGCCATGTCTATCTCATGAGATATAAAATCTTTACCCAATGCATTGGAGGGAGATATAGGTCCCACCCATCTCATAATGATACCATTCTTATGTGTTCCACAAAATCATAAATCATACATCATTGCATAACCCATGTAATACAAATGGGAATCTTAAAAATCATTACATCATAAAACAATTCATATAAGATAAAGGAATTCATAAAAATATTTCCATCACAACATAATCAAATCAATGTAATAATAGGGATAAAAACAGAACCCTTTATTATCTTTGATGGAAAATAATTTTGATAAAACACTTGAACTCCATTCTCGAGGAAAATATCCTTTCTACTTCAAAAACATTTTCCTTTCAAAACATGTCTTACAATTTGAAACTAAAAGAAGTTGATTAAAAATAAACATGAAAACTTGTAATGGAAGCTTCTTGGAAATAATGTTTTAAAAATCCATTCATGCCGTATAAGTTAAAAAAAACATTCTTCTCGTACTTTTTTCGGAAAAGTCAAAAAGTACCTCATATGAAAAACGACAAAAGATTCCTTTCATATCTTTTACTAAAAACTTAGCAAAGGGTAATATTGGATTTAAACAATTTTAGGTGGATGGAAATAATATTACATATCGAGGAAACATGGGTGTGGATGATAAAATACACCCCAGTAAATGCCAAAGTATGAACAATCTCAGATAAAAATGAGATTGTGATATTTCCCTTACCTTAGGTCCGATATGCTTCGTAAGTGTCCGAACCTCCTGTATAATTATTTAAATAATGTCATTGACTTATTCCGGAATCATACTCATTGTTATGATATCATATATGGTTCACTTATGACTTTATATTACCCATTTTTTTTGTAAATTCTATGTTAAAGAGTATTTTGGGTAAAATTGTTACAATTGTCATCCGTGTTTTGACTTGTAATTATTCATATGATTTCTTAGATCATAATTACTTAATTATAGAATATAAAACATGATTTATATATAATATATATTCAGAATATACATATATATAATAAATTAGTAAATGGAAAGAAATACACCGTTCATGGAGACGGTAGGCCGTACGTACGCAAGAACGCTGTTTTCGTTTCCTTATTGAGTTGAATGGAATTAATTAGATGACATACATATATACACACATAAATCCAGTAGCTTTATAATGTCATATATTTCATTATTATTTCTTATATATACTTTATAATCATTCTTAAATGGTTAACATGGAGAATGAATCTCATCGCGTCGTGGAGACGGTAGTCCGTACGTACGCACAAGCGATGATATCATTTCCATAATTATTGAATTGAATTGGAGTGGATGATACAATATATTAGAATCATTATGATGTTATAATAACTATTTATAGTTATTCTTTACACAATAATACCCATCCATGTAAGGTGTTGGTGGAAAAACAGATTACACCACGACGTGGAGACGGTATTTCGTACGTACGTACGCGCGGTGATTTCATTTTCCGTAGGATGGATAGATGATGAAATAGGGTTGTTTCATACTTATAATAACATATCAGTATATGAGTGATACTGATGTTATTACTTCATAATGAAACAACCTAAGAAGAAGAAGTGGAAGAAGAAATAAAGATGAAAGAATCGGTAACAGACATTACCTCTTCTTTGAAGTGCTTCTTTGAGACCTCCTTTTAGGGCACTAAAATGGGTATTTGAAAAAGAAAAGAACCACTAGGATGTTTCTAGGGAAATGTAGAGAAGAAATTGGCAGGGGTTGGATGAGCTTGAAGGCTCAAAGTGGTGTGAGGAAGAGAGGGAGGAGGTGCCCTTTTATAAGGGAGGAGAGGGGCACCTTTGGAATAACTAAAAATATTATTTTATTATAAAGTCAAGTTCGGTTTTAAATAGCTCCAAATTGATTTATTTAGAGGATAAGGTGGGGATGGGTCGAAATCCTCTCATCCAATAGGATTTAGACAAGTTTAGGTTATTATTTTAACCTTATCAATTAGATTTAACTTTAAGTTAAATAATTTAACTTTTACCGTATCTTTTTGTTTTCTTACACTATATGGTTAATAAACTTACTATATCAAGAAAAAAGAACCCCAAGTTGTTTATTATTAATATATATAATCTTATATAATTCATTTGGCCGAATATTAGATTTTTAGGAATAAAATAACAATTAATAAAATAATATTTGTTTTAAAAACTATTTTATGTCAATTTTGACACTATTTGGTACATGATTATTATGAAATTCATAACAGAATGATAAGTTCTAAAAAAGTTACTTAAGTCAAAAATAACATGTCATATTAACCAATAAAATTTGTGTTATTCATAAAAAGTCTCAAATTACATTTATTTCGGCATTTATAACATCAATTATGTCAATATTTCATTAATAAGACAATTACTGCATCATCTTTGTGTCATAATAAATGATAATTATTTAATCCTTAAAAATTATAAATAAATTCCTATGATGTAGATAATTGTATTATATTTTTGGAGACTATTCATGTTCGAGGTTTCATGAAGTTTATCACTAGATTAAAATTATTATACTTATAAGATTTAAGAAAGTGACATGTTGTCACATTCTTTCGTTTTAATAATAATTAAATTATTTTCATTGAAAAAATTTAATTAAATGAATCTAATCCGACCCTTAGGTGATATGGGTCGTCTTTTAGTCATCCAATAGGATTTTGAAATTTGTTAGGGTAATTTTAAAATATTATATTTACCCTTAATTACTCGATTTGCCTTTAACTATGGTAAATAAAATTTACCGTAGTTACTATTCATAATGCCCAAAAATAAAAATTAGCTAATTAACATAATTTGGACCCAATGATTCCAAATATGGAATCCATTTATCCAAATTCAATACACAAAAGATGCAGAAATTAAATTAAAATTTATCCTGTTGTCGAAAGAAAACGGGTTTTTCTTTAAAACATTGCAAAAGATTGAATTGATTTAACCTACGAATTCAAGGTAAAATCAATGCTAATGACATACATTATATTAAATGGTAAAAATATATTCTATTTATTATTTTAAACTATTCAATATTATAATTTAACAATATAAGATATTATGATGAAAAAAGTTGTTTTTAATTAAAATATAGCGTGTTTTTACTATTCATTAAAATATGAAAGTTATTGGAAAAATATCAAAACCTTATCTAATGTAAATTTTTATATCCTGATTCAAAAGAAGAATTTTATTTTGTCAAATTGAACTTATAAACATGTCAAAAACTAGATTTAAAGTGGGTGCTCTATCAAAAGGCCGCAAAACTGCATTTTTTGAAAAATACTTATTTTACCCAAAAAAATTATTTTGTTCTTATACCATGTTCTAGAAAATGTGTAAGATGAATAATAATGTTATAAAATTCAAAATTTAGTTAAAACTATTCATAACGGCTAGTTCATGATAATATTATAATAATATATCGTTGTTTATTAAAACCCAGTATTGCGTACAACACACGCTATCGAGGAAGGTCGCGATTGCGTGTAATGCAAGCCAAGTCAGGGTTGTTTGTTGTGAAAGAATCCTTCGTTGTTTCGTATAACAGAATCCAACCATATTTCATTTATACATGGAATATATATATATATACTCAATGTTGCGTAGAATAACTATTATCAAAATTGTGTGTAACACGATCCAAGAATAGTGTTGCGTATACTGCAAGCTAATACGGTGTTGCGTATAGCGCAAGGTAATCTTGGTGTAGAATACAACGCAAGACATTAATGAAATTAAAAGAATATTTTTCATAAACTCTCGGGGTGTTACACTAATTCACTTATTTCAACACATATTGTTAATATGATAAATCTTCATAAATATTTTTTATCTTATTTAATGGATATTATTGCACACCTTGGTGGGAAAAGAGAGAAGGGTATCCGTAGTCCTGATTGAGTTTTCAATCTATCATATGTCGAGCATGCTTGGATTCATCTTGTTCTCATCATGAATCCATTTGATTTCATATTTGGGATGGATGGGATCATTTCTAATAAATCTCAAATTGATTTTTATATTCTATGGGTCTCCATTACGACACCTAATGGGGTTTTCTTAATATTTCATGGTGAATGGGACCCATGGTTTAGTAGAGGTGGAACTTCTTATCTTGAGTGATGGAAATTGATATCTATGTTTTCATTTTATTTATATTGGAAATAGTTGAGTGGTGATATCCCTCCAGTTTTCACTGATTTTTCCGAATTGTTCCCTTCTAAATTCTATGGTTTTCCACTCTTAAGGGAGTTAGAGTTCGCTATTGAGTAAGTAACTAGTACTAAACTGGTGTAAACTACTTATTACATCATGTGTCGTTCTGAAATGAAGCAGTTGAAGAATTAGTTGGAGTGTCTTCTTGAGAAAGGCTCTATAGGCCTGAGTCTGTCACCTTTTGTGACACCAGTTTTGTTTTCTGAGAAGTCTGATGGTTCACTATGCGTAGGTGTTAGTTATAAAAAACACAATTTAGTTATGATAGTGAAAAAGTATTAATTCCACATATTGTTGATAATTTTGATCAACTAAAAGGGGAAATGTTGTTCTTGAAGATATTCATTCGATCTGGTTACCAACATTTGAGGATAAGTGAATTTGATATCCTGAAAACTGG
Organism: Viscum album; assembly: GCA_963277665.1. NCBI lineage: Eukaryota > Viridiplantae > Streptophyta > Magnoliopsida > Santalales > Viscaceae > Viscum > Viscum album. The sequence goes on along the minus strand of OY728161.1, from coordinate 1,170,852,271 downwards.
ATTTCATATATGGTATAACCATTATTAGTACTTTGTCATTCCCTTTGGTTTGATAGATACCCCTACTGTTTTCATGTCTCTAATGAAAAGTATTTTCCAAGAGTATAACGATACCTTTGAGGTAGTCTTATTGGATGACATCCTGGTTTACTCAATGTCCAAGGAGGATCATGTGCATCATCTGAGTGAAAATATGTAATTTTTTAGAAATCACATAATTTATGAGAAGCTTTCAAAATGTGATTTCTGGATTTGGGATGTGATGTTATTGAGACACATTGTGTCAGAACATGGGATACCATTTGATATTGAAAAGTTTAAAGATGTTATGACATGGGAAGAACAAAAAATAGTTTTTGATTGAATATTTTTAGGTCTTATTGGGTATTATCGCCAGTTCATTAAGGACCTCACAATGTTGGATTCTCAGATGAGTACTCTAACATGGAAGGTAGTAATGTTTGTTTGGGATAAGAAATGTCAAAAAAAATTGTTGAGCTAAATAGTCTTTTTAATACCACTCTAATGTTGACTCTTCTAGAGGACATGTAGGGCTATGTGGTCTTCTATGATAAATATAGTTCAGGTTTGGGTTATATTCTTATTTAGGGTGATAATGTCACTTCTTATGTAACTTTTCAGCTTAGGGAACAAAAGAAGAAATGAACGACACATGAAATTGAACTTGTATCTGTGATGCATGACCTTTAGAGTGGGGGAATTTACCTTTATAGGGAATTATTTACCATGTTTTAAGACTACAAAAGCATTTGTTATATATTTTATAAAAAATATTTGAATATTTTCTAGAGGATTTGGGTGGAATACCTATAATATTTCGACTTTGATAACACTGGTACCCCAAGGAAAAGCAATGTCATTACATATTTTTTTATTAGAAAACCTCTAACATAGGCTATGAATGAATCTTCATAAGATTTGAACTTGATGGATCTCAATTTAAAATTTTAAATTAGAGTCCATAAAAAAGGGGATGGGGTTTCAATGGTAGGTGTTTAGATAACATCCTCTCTTCTCAAGATGATTCTTCAAGAACAACATCTGGATGGTGAGTTCCGTATCGTTAGAGAATCTTTATGGTGGGGAGACCATTGCTGAGTGTCTGTTCTCCAATAACTGAATTCTATTCTATCATAATCACTCTGTTTTTTATTAGTGTAAAATAAATATGTTTTGGGGGATTTCTATAATTCATAGTGGGTGATGTACTTAGTAACTACAATGTTGTACTATGAAATGAAATGACAAATTTGATGGACAGGTATGTTTTGAGACATTTATTATTTTGTATCTCATTGTTATAAGTGTCAATAGGTTAAGGCCAAGCACCATAAAGCTTCTAGTTTTCTACAGACACTTTCATTCCCTACATGGAAGTGGGATGAAATATCATTAGACTCTATGGTTGGGTTACCATGTACGCAGAGGTAGTAGAATGCAGTATGGGTTGTGATCAATAGACTAAAAAAGCCAGCTCATATTTTACCCATTCCTGATACAACCAAAGTTAAGGAGTTAGGAAATATCTATGTGAAATGGATTTTTTGTTTGAATAGAGTAACTTTTTTTATTGTCTCTGATATGGATCCTCAGATCACTTCTCATTTTTGGAGAAGCTTTTAAAAGGCACTAGGATATCATGTCTGTTTGAGTATGAGATGGCATCTGTAATCAAATGTCCAAAAAGAAAGAGCTATAGATATTATTGAGGATATTCTTCATCCTTGTGTTATTGATTTTGGAGGAGCTTCTGATGATCAGATGGGGGTGGTTGAGTTTTCGTATAATAATAGTTACCAATCCATGACTATAATATCTCTTTTTTGAGTCAATGTATAGCTAGAATTTTACATATTCGTTATGTAGGTTAGAGATTGGTGATAGTTCCTTTGTTGGACCGAGAATTGTTAAAGGGAATACAACAATGATTTTGTCAATTGATTAGAGGATGTTGATGAAATAGATTTGGTAGAAGTGTTATGTTGATCATCATCATAGACCATTGTAATTTTAAATTTGTGGATACATGTTCTTGAATGTTTCACCCCGGTTGGGTCATCGACGTGTTGGGAGGAAAGGAAATCTTTCTCCTTGCTTTGTGGGAAATATTGAGGATTTTGAGATGGTGGGTAAAGTTTATTATCATTTATCACTTCCACCATAGCTGATGGTGATTCAAAACATGTTTCATATATCTCCTCTACGAATGTATCTATGTGATCCACCTAACGTTCTGAGATGGAGTGATATTGAGGTTGAACCATATTTATCTATGACTGAATGAAAATTTAGGATATTTGATTATGAAACCAAGGTAATTCATGGGAGTAAGAAACATTTTGTTCTCGTGCTATGGAAGCATGGTTCTTTAAATCATGAGACGTGGGAGAGATAAGCACTAACGAGAATGTAGTGGACTCATCTTTTTGACACCGAAGATTCTTTGTAGTCTTTATAGGGACCAAAAGTTTCTATAGGGTGGTAGTTTGTAACATCCTATTACTATTTTAAGGAATTCATAAACCCCTCTTTTTACTATGATTTGGTAGGGGTTTTTAATGTTTAATCAAGTTAAATATTGAATGTTTTGAAAATTTCATGTCTAGTGCATGGTTGCTTCATAGTTTTTTCAAGCTATTTATCCTCTCAAGAAAAACTGTGAAAACTCAGAAAATTGGGTTTTTCATTTCTTTTACAGGGTTTAAAAATTTGTGCATCCACATAAGAGAAACCATACATCCCATTTAAAACAGGTGCACAACCAGGGTGCAAGGTTTGGTCTAACCCTATGGATCTACCAAGGAAACAGTAAAAATATTTAAATTAATATGATAATTAAATTTCAATATCATGAAACATATCATTTAGATTCATATAGAACCTATCATTACCATATTCATTTTGATATTCCTTGGGAGCATCCAAGAGGCCTTTTTGGCCCATATACACCCTCCAGGTAGTGAATCAAACCTTGGATAACAATATTTAGTCTCTACTCAATAGTTTTCCTCTTCCTATTCTCAATCTCCTGTTCTCTCCACTTTTCTCCCTATGTATTTTTTGGTTTTTTGTGATGTTCAAGGATATAATACCCACTGTTTTGGATCTTAAACTTAGTTTTGTTTCTTAGATCTTATTCTAAACATTCTTTTTTAGTGAATCCCATTTAGGGATCAATGTTTTGAGATCCCGTGATCTCAAGGTATGTGGTTCTATTATTATTGACCAGTTTAACTAACCTAAAATTTAATTATTTGACTAAATTACATTCAATTGAATATGTGGAATTTTATTCTTATGAAAGTTATTTTTTTGATACTTTAATTCTATTGATTTAGGTGTTTTGGTAATTGGAAATTTAATATTTGACATGAAATTGGGAAAACACCCAATTGAATTGAATCAGGGAGTAATTGTTAAATTGATGAAGAAATTTATAGATTTAAATTATGAAACAGATGAAGATTTTTTAAAATTATAATTGTTGAATTTAATTATAAAAAGTGAATTTTCATATTTAATTGTGAATTTATTTCAAATTATTCAATAGAACAATGGATTAAAATGTTTTTAATAAAAACCATTGGGGTTTCCTTGGAAAAGGAATGTTTCGATTAAATACTAAATTTTGGTTTTGAAAAGAGTATTAGAATTTTTGAAATGGGGATTCAGATTTATTGTATTTTAATGTTGATTAATATAAATTTTCATTCAATTATTTTTACTAGAGCATATTAAATACTAGGTCATTAGTGAGTTATTTGGGACACACACACTATGATGGGAATTTACTGGAACTATATTGACACTTTACAACACTAAAAAAACACACTGTAGAACGTATTATTCACTAGTAGGACATTGATTATTCCTCTACTTCCAGTGCTGAGGGATGTTTGTACACATTGTGGTTATTATCACAGGAGTGTGTGAGGATCCCATAACCTAGAACTATCGTACCTCTTTGAAAATGACCTTGTTACTCAATTATTTATATATGAGATTTAAATGTATTCCAATGTTTTTTGAACTATTTAAAAGGAGTTTTTAATTTATATAAATGATTTTGTATAAAATATTTATCTAATAAAATTTCATGTATTTATAACATTTTAATTGTAAAGAATGATTTTATTAAATGTGATTTTGAAATACCATACCTATTTCATTTGAAAATTCTAATCTTATTACTTGGTTAATTAAATATTAGAATCTTATTATATAATCATTGGTGATACCCTACTGGGATTTTAGGTCACATCATTCTCGTGCCTTCAGGTGTTTATAGATTTCCTCCTTAAGGGTTTGTGAAGGGGTAAAGTACTACTTGAATGTGGTTCTAGTGATTGATATGTGGCCTTGGAGTGTTTCTTTCATTGGTACTTGGGGAGTTTTTTTCTATTTTATGTTAGTTTTTTTGTAGAACTTTGTGTTGTTATACCTATTTTACTTCTAGTTCACTTCTCCCTATAGAGTTTCTTTTGAATTAATACCAACTTTTTAGTCTTCACTTAATAATTTCATGTGGAAATATAGTTTCCACTTTCAGTTTTTTGATGCGAGATCGTATTTACTAACCAGTGGGTATTAGTAGTCCATGTTTGTGCAAGCTCTGTTATTAGGTTACCAGGGTACTTGAGCTGGTCCATGACATGTGAGACATAACGAATGTGCTCATCTATAAATTAGAATTGGAACATGATGTATCTTACTATGAATAACCTATATATATTGATGATATTGGAGAGAAATTATTGGATAATCAGATGACTTGACTACTAAAGGTACTTCTGATAAATCACCAAATGGAGGAAGTAATGTGGGAACCCAAGGATGTTAGGAAGAAGAACAAACCTCATCTGTTTAGAAGGTAATATAAACAAACTTTTGAGGATGAAATTTTCATATGTGGAAAGAATATAACACTATAGGTCTTTTTGATATATTTTCTATTATATAAATTCAATCTCATCGATATCATGTGATGCACACAATATTGGGTTTAAATGAAACGTGATACTCTTTTAAAATATTATTTAAACATGGACATTATTACTTATCCATTAAACATAAGGGTATTAATAGGATTAAATAAACTAAGATATATATATATATATATTACATGAAATCATTTTTTATCTATTGATTAGATATAAATATAAAATTCATTTAAAAGTAATAGAATTTCATTGGAAAACTATATTTTTCAAAGAAAACTATTTCGTCACTACTTGCAAACATATGATAACTATAATTTTAAAAAAATTGAGAGAATGTATATGGTAAACATAAATTTATTTTTTAAATCATCATATCATAATTATCTTAGTGTAATGTTTTGTGATTTTTCTAAAAAGATTAATTATTTGATGAATAATGAAAATAATGATTTTATTTAATACCACTTTTAATTCAAATTATTTTCGAATTAATGTGAAATTTAATATTTAATTTAAAGTAAAATTAGACCAATAAAATAACAATTTAACTATTTTTGTTCCCTAGTGTAAATTGTTTTGTTAAATTTTATCATAAAAAGTTTATATACTTATAAAAAATATTTGGAAGACCTCTTTTTCATCACATTCGTGGGTGCTATTTTAAATTAGATTTTGACAATTATGTGAATTTATTTTGGAAAATATATTCAAAATTTGAAATTAAAATAATTTATATTATCTAAAATTTAAACTAAAATATGACAATATTATAGAGTAAAAGTATTAAAATTTAATTAACTCAGTTAGGGTAGAAACTGATTTACTGTGGGGTTAAACTAAGAATATAAGTGTACAAATGTCCTAAAATATTCTCCAAAAACACTTTTATGGTAATATTTATACCTTATAATCACAATGGGATGATAATTAACCATTTTGGAGGCTTCTCTGTAATCATTTTTTTCCAAATTTCCATGAGTTTCCGCCCTCCCACTAATAAAAGGTCACCCCTCTCCACCCCTATCCACACTTCAATATCCATTTGGTTCATCCATGTCATTCCAAAATATTCTATCCAATTCCATACCCTGATAATATAATTCTTTTTTTTATCATAAATCCATTATATTAATTCTTTTTGTGTAAACCTAAGGAGGTCATCCTAAGAAGAGGTAACGCTCCTAAATAAAGATTTTTATTTAATTTCTTATTCCACCTCCTTAAAATTTTATTAAATATTGATAGTATAATAAAAATATTATCTAACATATACTAATATTTTATTAGGTTAATATCTTGATCTATATTAATCTATAATTCCATCAAATGGGAAACAAAATTATCAATTGTGTGTGTGACGGACTACCGTCTCACGAACTGATTTAATTCATTTTCCGTCAACAACTTTCAAGGATAGATATAATGATTTATTTAAAACAAGAATATGATATTTATGATATAATTATACTTAATAAATTTTAGTATCATGAATAATGTTTTAAGTTCAATTCCATTTAAAATACAATGACGTCACTCACATGTATGACAGACTACTGTGTCACGAAGTGATATGATTGTTTTTCACCTATGATTTACCTAGAATTTAATAAAGATAATGTTAATGAATATATGTGATATGTATGATATGATATTGATTATAGAAAATTAATATACCACCTTCTTATTTATCATTTCACTCATTAATTTAATTATATAATCACTCATGTGTACATACAACCTACCATCTCCCTGAAGCAATGCCATTAATTTTCAATGTAAAACTGTCATAAATGGATATAAAAAGTTATATATTGATAAAATATGAAATTTATAACATTAATATCATTCTTTAGTATATGGATATATATCTTATGAATATTATAAATAATATTCATGAAAAAATTTCAATGAAAATATATGGCAATTAACACCCAAAATAATAGAAACAATGAAATATTATTAAAAAACAGGTGGTAAAATAAAATAAGAGGATTATATATCACTAGTATGAATTTTTTATTTAAAATCATATTTTTAAGTCCAATTTTCTATAAAGAGAAATTAAATGTTCAATGGAAACTTTTTATCATCAATTTCAAAATAAACCGACATTAACATTTAATCTATGTAAACATTACCATTAGTTTTTTAAGAAACCAATATTGATGGTGATACGTAGAAATTTATAATATCAGTTTTTATAATAAGTGACATTAATTTTTCTACACATAAAATTTTAACAATGAATTTTTAGAAAACCAATGTTAATGTTAAAAAATTAATATATTTCAACATTGATTTTATTAGAAACAAACATCGAATTATAATTTTAAATAAACTTTTCAACATTGATTTTGTTAAAAACTAAATTTGAAACAATTTTGAAAGCACATCAAGCTGGAACACCCAATAAATATTTTTTAAATCATGATTTCCAACCAATCTCTGAAGGAATTGATGTCACCCATCATACTTTGATCTATATTTTCTTCTTTTTAGTCATATTGAATCATTTTTTAACTCTCATTTATCTTCAATCATTCCTCCATTAAAATTTTTTCCTGATCCACAAATTGATATTTTCATAAAATATTATTTCTTCCAACCATGAAACAGTAAACTACCTGAAGAAATTATAAAATCATTTTTTTTCATTTTTGTATTCTTTGAACCATCATTGGTCATTAATATTTCATCCCTAATCACTGTTTCATGATCTATGAATATTTTCTATTCATGGAAAAAATAATTTTATGGACCAAAAACCATGGTTGATGTTTTTTGTTTCTTATTATTTCATATTAATTTGTGAAAATGTGTTTCTTAAATCTTGCATTGTTCATCATCTCACCAGATTCGTCCAAAAATATTTAGGAGCACTTTCATATTATCAAAATAATAAATTTGAATGTTTTTTTAATATTGAATTATATATGGTTATGATTAGATGAATTATATTTTATTTTTATCCAAGATTTCCTCAGATATAAAAGGTATTCTAATGATTAATGATCATGATTATATCATGATCAATTTTATTACCTTATTTTCATGATATTTTTATTATAACTATTTTATGTTACTCTTTAATTATAATTTTGGTGGGTATTACCATTGATCTATATCACCATTAGTGGTATTTTTAATTGAATAAATTCATATCATATTCCTTCTATAAGGACCCAACCTTATAACATTACATAATCTTGAAATAATTGAATAATTCACATTGAGGATCTTTTCAGGTTTAGAGTTTTAGAGAATTAGGACAGAACCATTAAATCTCAATGATTACAAAGTAGAAACATCAACACAGTTTCCATTTTTTTCACAAAATAAAAACTCTTGAACAAATGAGTCATGTCTAGTTCCCTGTTTTAGATAGCATGACATTTCCATGATCCCATCATTGACCCTATTCCAAATTATGTCTGGTGAAAAACATTTCAAAAACTTGGTATGAGCATAAAAAGCATAGTAAGGGTTATAAAAAAAGGAAATAAAACATTATATCATCAATATATACATAACATAATCTGTTTAACATAACTCATGAAATAATAAGATTTGTGAAATATACATAGAAATAATAAACATAAAGGTAACATGAGGCATGAATAACATTCTTACGTAGGGAGTAACCCTGACGATTATGTTTAGAATACCCATCACAATATATTCCATAAATATCTTTGAATAAACCTTAGTGTTTAACTACTTTGTTTTACCCAATGAATTGGATAGCTATCACGGTCTCACCTGCCCTTAGGTTATCACGAAACCACCTGACTTCATAAACAATTCCCAAGTACCATAACATAATCGTATAACATAAAACAAGAATAAAGGAAACATAACATTTCTACATTTCAATCAAAAGATATAAATACAACACATTGATATAATAAAAACATTATAAAAACCTTTTTCAATTCCAAAATAAGATAAATTTAAAATATTGTATTTATTTTTCATTTTAAAAAAGTTATGGCTTGTAGAGGAAGCCGAAACTCAAATAATGGTCACTAAGGCTGAGAAGTCATTGTCGTTGCATACGTAAGAGAAAAAACATTCCTTTTTTCATTTATTAAAATGATTCATGTAAAAATATTACATTTTAATGAAATTAAAAGTCAAAAGTATTTTATACAAAATATAAAATAAAGTCGTGTAGAAATCAAAAGATGCCTCAATGAAAGGAGATTGAGACGAAGTCCCGTACAAAGACGGTATCCTTAGATTAAGGATAAATCAATTACATAATTATGTGTGACAAATATAAATACACCCAATATAATTGGATATTAAGTTTAAAAAAATCAGAGTTTATCCACACATATTCATAGTACGACATAATGAAGAAGTAGAGGTTTAACCCAAAGAATTGAAAGTGGGTTTAAAATATCCCTTACAGAAATTCGACAGCCTAATAGTGTCACTTTAAAATATATAAAATGAGTTAATGAAAGATATAAAGGGTATCTAATCACTTGTAAATAATATTTAAAGATATAAGGATATATAAGTACATATCCCATCATTAACAATATGTAAATTAAAAGACCTAACAAAATGGAAGTCTTTTAAAAAGAGGTGGGTGAAAGGTTCCCTTACCGATTTGGGTAACTTTTGAAACGTACACCCCATGAAAGAAGAACTATAAAATGTTAATGTAAATACCCATAAAATAAACTATATTACACCAATAGTAGAATAATGGGCAGTAAATAAACCACTAATAGGAGATAGTGGAAAATATAGCATGAATTTCACGAGAATGAAAAGTGAGATAAAAACCCCTTAACTTATTGTAATAAAACGAGTCATATGACCAAAAGATAATAAGACCCAAATTAATAAAATAATACCATGAATATAAATAGAATCATGATAATATATATCAAATTTAAGTCCACAATACACCACATGAAATAAATAATGGGCGAACAATGGAAATCTCACGGAATTAAAACTGAGATAAGAAATCCCCTTACCTCAAGTCTGACTTGTCTTGTTCATTTCATTATATTCTAGAATAATAACCATTGGTAAATTTCTAATTTCTTAAGGACTTTCTTTTAATTTTATTATTCAATTCAAATAACATATTATCATGTTATAATAATTAGTTAATTTTGTGATTTCATATCATACGTTTTGTCGATGTTCGGTACATGAGTCAAAAATGAACTTGTTATAATTACATGATGTTCATGTGGTCCAAATTTCATTAAATCCAAAATTATATTAATCATTTATATATAATATATATCATATATATCCATCATATACATGTAATTATAATTGTACATAACATTTGGAGATAAGAAATGAAATGCACCGTTGATGGAGACGGTAAGCCGTACGTACCCAAGAACGCTACTTTCATTTTTTTTGTCATATTAATAGAGTTTAAAACTAAATTAGACATATATATATATATTATAATTCCAGTATAATATATATGTCATATAGGTAAAATATGATCATTAATTACATTCTTTATAAATTCCATGTTTGGCATGAACGAGTCACATCACTTGAGGGGGCAGTAGTCCACACTTCCTCATATGAAATTATCGCATTTACATAACATGCAAAGCATAAAGGTATGTTTTAAATGTAAAATACATATGCATAGAGATGAAATAAATATAATATATATCATATATAAATATAGTTTCATCGTAATGTCCACCATTAAAGGTGTTAAAATAAGATTGAACGACCATTGTTTCATGAGGCAGTAATTCGCCACCCACAGAAACAGTATGTTCTTTAACCATTAGACGGAGGTGTGTGTAATTGTAGGTAGAATACTTATCATAAAAAAGTACTAGTATATTTAGGATACTGGTTTTATTATGGGATCAAATAATAAGAAGATAGTGGTGAGTTAAGAAGGAAAATAAAATAAAGAAACTCGAGAGAAGACATTACCTCTAAATCGGGTAACTATTTTTGATTTGACCCAAAGGATTCCTTGGAAATTCTTCTACCAAAAGTGAGGCTTCTAAGAGTGATAGAGGGATGTGGATAGATAATATGATCAGAGGTTGTATGAGCCATGGGCTTGATAGGTATTGGTAAGGGGTTGAGGTGGGGGCATTTTATAAGAGGGAGGAGGGTCAATTTTTGAAAGTCTTGAAATGTTACTTTATTATAAAATTGTTTTCGGATTTTAAAGGTCCCACAATGATATATATCGATGATAATGTGATAAGGGTTCTAAATAAACCCATCCAATAGGTTTTCAACAAGTGTATGTCTTAGATTTTACCTTATATTTTCATTTTATTTAAATCGTTCATTAATGAGGTAATCACTGCATCATCATGCTGTCATAAATAAATTTATTTATTTAAGGTCTAAAAATTATAAAAAAAATACCATGAAGTAGGATATAATTTTATATTTACAATGAATATTTATAGTCTAAGAGATAATTTATGTAAACAAAATTAAAATTGTTTTACTGAGGACATACAAACCTTTGTTATATTTCTCTTCTTTTTTTAAAAATAATGTCATAAATGTCACTATCACACCCATGTGATTCCATGGGCGCTCAAGTTTAGTAAAAATCTTTCCTTGGTGATAAATGACTCAAAAAAAAGAATTTGGGAACATTTTGGGGTCATTTTATATTATTATGATATTATTTTATTACCCTTAACTACCCGATTACTAATTAATCACGATAATTAAAGATAATTACCGTCGTTACTATTCATAATGTCCAAAAAAGAGCCTTAATTACTTAATTTGGACCTTATGATTCCAAATATGGAATCCATTTTACCAAATTAAAAACACTTAAATTGTAATAATTAATTTAAAAATAATTCCCGTTGTCACAACCAAAGATGGGTTTTTAGGAATTAAAATTTATCAAATGATTGACTTGTTTTTACATCCAATTGAAAAGAGAAAATACTTCTACTGAACAAAATTGTATCAAGTGATAAAAAATAAATCAATAAAACTTTAAAACCAATTAAAAGGGAAATCTAACTATATAATTAAATTATATTAAAAGGTAGATTTGAAGTAAAATGTAGTATTTTTCACTATTCATTAAAAATGAAAGTTTGTCAGAAAAATACAAACAATTTATACAAAGTAAATTTGATATTCCAAATTCACAAATGATGTACATTTTACCATATTAAAAACATAGAATTTTTATTGATTAATTTTATAATTAATTCCCACTTTCATAACAATTAACGTGTTTTTAAGAAACAATATCTATCAAAAGATTGACACTTGTTTTTGTCCAATTTCAAAGTGAAATTAATTCCAATGACCACCATTGGATTAAATGATAAAAAATATATTTTAACTACACTTTAAAATCAATTAAAAAGATAATATATCCTTATAAATAAATTATATTAAAAGGAGGTTTTGAATTAAAATATAGCATTTTCACTATTCATTAAAAAATGAATTTTATCAGAAAAATTACAAAAATTTACGCAAAGTAAATTTTGATGTTCCGATTCTAAATAACGATTTTATTTTGTCAAATATAACATATAAAATTGATAAAAAGTAGTTATTTAAAATAAGGTTCTCCATAAACAGGAGGTTAATCTACCTTTTAAGAAACATTAGAATATTTATACTTAAAATTGGATTCATTCGGATTTTAAGACTCTATCATTTATTGGGTAATTTTAAAAATATTTACCAAACATATATAATCATTTTTAATTAGTTCCATTCATTGCCGCCATTACAACGACTATGCGTTAACAACCATTTAAAATAATAATATTATATTATTATTGTGCAAAATAAGATTCCAAAGAAACTCATTGTTGTGTATTGGGTACCCCATCGAACATAACATTAAATTTAAAGTAATATTAACATTTTATTTACCAATATTATTTAATATGAATGTTCCATATTCTTTATTTACCTGGGATGTTACATCCTTCCCCCCTTTTAGGAATTGTGTCCTCACAATTTTAAAATTGGGCTTGGAAACTTCATTGAAAGCCCCACATCAGAAAAGGAGTAAATTAAACTATCACTTTAAAAGAAAGAAAGAAAAGTAAAAAGGTCACCCGAGACAACAGATACTAGGATTCCATGAAAACATGGATATGGAAGAGAAATAAATTGTCATGTTCTGATGGAGAGTTATAAAAATCATGTTTAGGAGAATGTTAACCACCTGAAAATAACAAAATTGTGATAGGTTAAACAATATTTGATTCCCCAGTAGGAAAAGTTAACAGACAACGTTTTTGTTTTAAGTTACATTTCATTGACGAATTTATTTATGAGCTTAACAAAATCATAAGGAAACATACGTACTTGTCATGTATACATTCATATCTTACTAGAATTCTTACACAAACTCCTATTTTCTCCAAAATATGTGTATTTAGGAAGACTGGTGCCCATTAAGAGTGCTATAATCAACTTCTAGAGAATCACCTAATACAAAAAAGAGAACTATATATTTCCCATGTCTTTAGACCTTAACCAAAACCAAAATTGTTAGTACAAGATCAGATAATCCCCAAAAGGATAATTCTTTATAAAAATAAATACTACTCTTAATCTCCAAAAATCAACAAAAAGAACCCAATGTTCAAGAAAGACGATTAAATAAACTATTATCCATAGAAATTTTCAAAGTAATCCAAAGTGAGATTGAAAGATAAATCTCTAAAGGATTTAATCACATAGTCTTCCAAGGTAAATCTTAACATTTATCTCCAAATAACATTGGTTACTCTTAAATTCTTATACAGAAAAGTAATTAACCCAATCACATATCTTCCATGATAGGTTAAACATCTTCCAAAATAAACTTATTCCTAATTCATAAGATCATATAACTAAAAAGAATTAGTCATACTAACCAGGGAATTCACGTAGTACAGTGGTAGGTGATAAATACCAGTCGTACTTTGGTTGTGAGTTCGATTCCCGTAGCTTTTTCCGACGCAACGGGTTGTCACATAGTTTGCGTGTTGTCCCTTTTCAAAAACTACATAATTTTATAACAATCCCAAAAATAGATAAATTCATAAAAAATAAACATAAAATATTTTAACCACAATGGTTATATAATAACTTTCTTTTTTCATCCAATAATGTATTAATTGGTAATTACCTCAAATTCAATGATAATATAAACCCAAATGGTTCTTTATAACTATATCCACAAAAAAAGATAATTATTCCTTGAATAAAATTTTCATATATCAAACTTCAGGGTTACACATACTATAAAAAGTCATGTAATGTATTCTCATCATCAAAAAAGCCTTAATACTTTTAATAATTTCACCATACTAAAATCAACCATAACTCTTGAATCCCTTATATGTTGACTTCTTAATCATTCAACATTATTCATGATCCATTAACCGTTCCTTTTCAACTTTTTCTGAAATACTTTTTTCCTACAAACAAAATCATGAATCATATCCTAATATTCAATAATAGGAAAACATATGTTAAGAAATAATCCATACCTTTTTATTGGTCAATGTTAGTTTATTCATCCTCAATTGGAATGGAATCAGGTATTGGTAAACGAATATTTGTACGATCCTGTTGATCCCATTCCTGAAACTTCTTCATAGGACATGTGTTTGCGTAATGACAAAGCACAACACATTTAAAACATTCAATGGATCTTTCAGAAAGAACATAATTCCATTTCCTAGTGTCAAATAGATGCTTCCATTTTCCATGACAGGTTCTTGCTTTATAAACTTCATTTCTACATCTATAACATCTTTCTATCCCTTTGAAACATTTTCCTATGTGTAACATTCCACATCTTTGACACATAGTTTTTTTTAAACATTATTACCTTTATGATTATTACCTGAACATCCATAGGGATTTGTTTAGTGCATATATGATGCCTTATAAAAATAAATAAGGTTCAGGTGGTCAATCATGACTCCAGATTGTTGGTTGAGAATAACCACATGAGTTCTCATTGAATCTCCCATATCATGAAGTTCCTCGTTCATAAAACCATCACAGTTTTCTTCACATCCATTGTTACTTTGGTGCCTACTAGATCCATACATTTACTAAAAACAAAAAGGTCAGTGTATATATATCAGTAAATTCATCATATAATATCTTATGAGGATGGTAAATACTAAGATATACTTATTCATGTTTTCTTAAACTCATTCACTTTATAAAAATAACTACGACTCTTTCTAAAATCCTAACCATTATGGTAATGTCACTTGTTCTTAAAGAATACACTAAACTCTAAAGTTATCTAAACCTCCCTCTGATACCAACTATAAGGACCTGGCCTTAAAAAAATAGTCTTAAAGATAATTACCATCGTTACTAATCATAACTAAGTGATTATTAATTAATCACGATAATTAAAGATAATTACCGTCATTACTATTCATAATGTTTAAAAACAAAAGTGTCTTAATTACATAATGTGGACCTTCTGATTAAAAATATGGAATCCATTTTAACAAATTCCAAACACAGAAATTTCAGTAATAAATTTAAAAAAAATTCCCATTGTCATAACCAAAGACGAGTTTTAAGAAGTAAAATTTATCAAAAGATTGACTTGTTTTTACATCCAATTGAAAAATGAAATTACATACATTGAACAAAATTGTATTAACTGATAAAAACATAATTCAATTACAATTTAAAACTAATTAATAGGACAATTGAACTATATAATTAAATTAGATGAAAAATTAGTTTTGAAGTAAAATGCAGTATTTTTCACTATTCATTAAAAATGAATATTTGTCAGAAAAATACCAAAAATTTATCCAAAGTAATTTTGATATTAAAAATTCAAAAATGATTTCAATTTTATCAAACTCAAAACATATAAGTTGCATCAATTAATTTAATTATTAATTCCCACTGTCAAAACAAATAGCGTATTTTTAAGAAACAATATCTATCAAAAGATTGACACTTGTTTATGTCCAATTTCAACGTGAAGTTAATTCCAATGACCAACATTGGATTAAATGGTAAAAAATATATTTTAACTAAATTTTAAACCCAATTAAGAAGATAATCTAACCATATAAATAAATTAGATTAAAAGGAGGTTTTGAATTAAAATACAATATTTTCACTATTCATTAAAAATGAACTTTATTGGAAAAATAATAAAAATTTACTCAAAGTAAACTTTGATGTCCCGATTATACAGAAGGATTGTATTTTGTCAAATATAACATTTAAAATTGACAAAATCTAGTTAAAAAAAGGGTTCGCCATCAAAAGATGGTTAATCTACCTTTTAAGGAACATTAGAACATTTATGCTTAAAATTGGATTCATTCACAATTTAAGCTTCTATAATTTATTGGGTAATTGTTAAAATATTTAACAGACATATATAATCATTTTTTAGTTAGTTATATTCATTCTTTCCATTACAATAGCTAGGCGTTAACTACCATTTTAAATAATATTATTATATTATTAGTGTGCAATGTAAGATTTCAAAGAAACTTATTGTTGCATATTGGGTATGACATCGAACATAGCATTCCCATTAAAGTAATATTAACATTTTATTCACAAATATTAATAAATATGAAAGTGTCATATTCCTTATTTACCCGGGATGTTACACCTTCATTGCATGTATTGGTCTTTTCAATATTTTTATTATACATGGGTTTTTTAAATATGATGTTTTAATTTTTTTTGTATCAATGACTAATATATTTTATTTATTAGAGGAAAAGAATATTTTTAAATATTTAACTTTCATGATTTAAATTAAATTATTTTTAATGTTAATTGAATTTTACTGGTTTTTAATAAAAGTGAAAATATTAGAAGAGTGATATTTTCTAAATTATTTCTTATTATGTTATGGTGAAAATAAATGTTTACATGATTTACCTCTCACATTACTATATTGTGTTTCAAGATTTCAATCAATTAGTTATTTATCTTTTCATATTTTGTAGTTAACGCTTAATTTGACCTTGATTTTTTACCCTATTAAATTTAAGTTTTATATTGATAATCATGATTATTAATTTATGGTAAACGTTATTTATTATAAGTTAACTAAATATCATAATTTATGACTCTCTTTATGGATCTATGTAAAATAATTTTAGTGTCATGTGATAGTTGTTTAAAATAATGGAATCCAAACTTGAAAAAGGAATCCGTATTACTTTTATAAGATAATAAAAAATAGTCTATAATTAAATTATCAAAAAAAAATTTCCTAAATTGATTTATTTTTTTATTTTATTCCTAATAATCATAGATATTTACCTATGCATCACCAATTATTTTCAATATATCTTCTTATGTTTGAAATTTATCTTTTTATATATTTTTAAAATGGTAATATGTTGTAATATATTCATATTTTATTTTGTGATCTTATATATTTAATGGATCATAACTGGACAAATTTAACAAGAACCATTGATGAATATGAAAAAGGGGTTGATCGTTTCTTGGAATATTCTAAAAGAAATTATCAAAACATAGATTTGATTTTTTCTATACTTTAAGTGTTTGAATATGAGAATGTAAGAATTTTGGGAAGTCAAGGATCATCCAATATTCTATGGTTTATCCATAATTATACACATTTGATTTTTCATAGTGAAATAATTGAAAATTACACGTCAAATGTTGATGAAAATATACAGAGTGAGACAATGGATTGTATTGAAGAATAAATTCATGATGTAGGAATTGATACAATAGAAAAATATAATTGTTGAATAATTATATGGAGATTATGAGAAACAATTATTCTAATGTTACAATTATATAGTTTTATAAGTAGTTCTGAGATTAGTTAACTTTAAAGGAAGAAATGGGTGGATTGATAAAAGGTTTTTTAAGTTTCTTGAAATTTTAAAAGAGCTAGTTCCCGAAGTAAACCGACTTACAGATTACAATTATAAGGTAGAAAATATTACGCCAATGGGGATTGGGTAAGAAAAAGAAACATGCTTGTTAAAATTATTGTGTGTTGTATAGAAACAATTATTAATATTTATAAATAATTTCCAAACTGTGAGACATCATAATATAAAATGGATTAAAAACTCATCTCTCATTCATTCTAAGGTAATGAAATATATCCTCACGCTAAATCAAAATTGATACCTTCCAATAAATCCTTTAAATAATTCTTTCCAATAATTCAATGAATATTAATATGATTCATTCTCAAGTACCAAAATCAAACATACTACTAGTGAAATTTTGTACCTTCCAATAATTCCATGTTTGGATCTTATGTTTGAAAATTCAATTGATGAAAAAAATGATGAGATGTAATATAGATGGAATTATCTTATTTGGTGACTTATATCACCATACAAATTCACTATAGTGTAAGAGATTAAATAAATAATTTATAGATTTTTAAGAAAGGTTAGAAATCATATAATGAGACTATTCATAGATGGAATGAATCCATATCGGATCCTAAGTATCAAACATTGTTCATGGTATATTTTTTTGGTAGTATACAATTTTTCCCACTTATTTGCCTGAAGGAAAAATATTTAATGATGATTCTAATTATATGTGGACCAAAGAATACAAGAAATGATATTTATGTGTATCATTCACCATTGATTGAGGATTTGAAGCCTCTATAGGGGACATGTGCTCTAGTTTTTGACGTATTCTAGAAAGATTATTTTCTTTTCTGTGCTATGGTATTTTCACTATGATCAACTTTCAATAATATAGAAACTTATTTATATATAGTGTTAAAGGAAATAATTAATGTCAAATTTTCTATAAACAGGCTTCACATAATCAATTACAGAATGGAAGAAATACATTGTGCATAGAGCATTGTCATTTTTCGAAAATTGAACTTTCTTATCATAGATTGAAAAGGAATTTATCGTTTTTTAAGAATATAATCTTTCCCTTATACCATTTCCAGTTTAAGAATATTATGACAGGGTGAAAAATATTGATTTCACATTTTCAAGGAAATAATGTTCCAGTTATCAAAAAAATATATGGAGAAAACACTCTATATTTTTCAATATACCTTACTAGAGATTTTTTGAGATAAAACATAACATTGACATTATGTATATTGAGAAAAACAATTAAGACAGTTTTATTGCATCTTTTTTAGAAAAAAAAGAATTAAAAAAGATTGACTTTATGCTAGATTAATATTGATATCCATGTGAATATGTGTGGAGTTATCTCCCACTATGACGAGAAATAGAGAATATTTACCTCTGAATTTTAAACAATTAGAAAGGGTGAGAAGATGAATTTTTTCAGTGTGTGAGTGGTATTAAACTACCCAAAGGATATTCTTCTATTGTGAATAATTTGGCGTCATATAATTATTATAAATTAATAGTTAGAAAATTTCGTGAGACACACATATTGATGCAATAACTGTTACTGGTCGCACTGTGTGGTATATTTACAACACTTGTCAGTAAGACTATCATCATATTATGTAATTTTTTCATATTAATCTATAGCTAAGTCATTGATCCTAATTTTTTAGATGTGTTAGATAATAATGCTCTTCTTTTATTTTTTTTCAACTAGAAATGTATTTCCCACCTATGTTTTTTTGATATAATTGTTTATATACTAATTCATTTTGTGTGTGAGATATGAATATGTGGGCCTCTTTATTAACATTGGATGTATCCTTTTGGAATATATATAATTTTTTGATGTAATATATTAAAAATCCTCATCGACTAGAGGCATCTATTGTTCAGAAATATGTATCAGAAGATGTGATTGAGTTTGGTACAGAATATTTATATGAAGTGAAGCATATTTTCCTCCCCATATCCCAATATATGATATCTGATTATCGAGGAGGAGGGATTCAATTCTTAATGGATAATTTCATTCCACAAGTTGAAGTGATGAGAGTATAATTATATATTTTTAAGAAAAAATAAGAGGTTCAACCTTATATATCATCACAAATTACTAAATTAATGATAATATATCTAAAAATAATTGAAAATTGTAAGAGGATTTAGCATAAAAAGTTATTTGTTTCACGGTTTAAGTAGAAATAGATCACAGATATATCAAGATTATAAACATTAAAATGGTTGGCAGAGGTACCATCTTTTAATGTGATCACATAGTTTGGTTTTAATATTAATGGGTTCACCTTTTACGTAAAAAATAACGATGATAAGATAAACGTTTAAAATAGTGGGGGAAATGGTCTTCACAGAAGCACTTAATTTTTTGAGTGAGAAAGATAAAAATACAATTTCTGCATCAACTATATATTTTTGAGTTCTTATAGATATAAGGAAAACAAATTATAATAAGTTTTGAGTATTAGTATAAGGCCCCACCCTTAAACATTACTTAATCTCAAGTTATTACAAGATTACACCTTGAGGATCTTTTCAGGTTTATAGTTTTAGAGAATTAGATCATAAAACATGCATTACATTGAACATTTAAACAAAGTGGTTATATAAAAGAGAGTATTCATTTTTCCAATCAATGGAAACATATTTACAATAAAACATGGATTTTTCTTGACACTTTCTTGACAATATCATCATATCATGTACCTTTCCCTTGACCTGTGACAAACATTTCAAAAAATTGGGATGAGCATAAAAAGCTCATTATGGGTTATAAAAATATGGAAAGGAAACAGAAGTTCATATACAAATAAGAATGAAATCATACTTTACCCATAAAACGAAAGCACTTTAACATACCTCATCAAATCATGAATAAATCATAGAAATCATAAGATATAAAGGTAACTTGAGGCATTCATAACATTCTTACGTAGGGAGTAACCCTCTTGGTTACGTTTGGAATACCCATCAAAGTATATTCCCTAAATCTCTTCGTAGAAACCTTAACGTTTTACTCCTTCACGTTACCCAATGCATTGGAGAGCTATATCGGGCTCACCCACCCTTAGTTTATCACGGAACCACCCGTCTTCATAACAATAACCAAGAACCATAACATAATCGTATCACATAAAACATACATATGGGAAACATAACATTTCACATTTCAATCACAAGGTATCAATAACACAGTGATATAATAAAAACATTATCAAACCCATTTTAAATACCAAAATAAAAGAAAAGTAAAACATGGTATTTATTTTTCTTTTAAAAAAATGTATGGCTTGTAGAGGAAGCCAAAACTCGAATAATGGTCACGGCGGCGGAGAAGTCGTTGTCGCCGCATACGTATGACAAAAACATTCCCTTTTGTCATTTTGTAAAATGATTCATATAAAAAGATTCCTTTTGGATAAAATTAAAAGTAAAATGGGTTTATACACCGTATAAAATAAGGTTGTGTATAAAGTAAAATATGCCTCAATGAAAGGAGATTGAGAAGAAGTCCCATACCTTGGGTCCGACTTGAATCGGTCGTTCTTTAATCTCCTGAATAATAAACTTGAGTTAATTTCTACTTTCTTAGGAACCTTCTTCAAGTTCATTATTCCTTTTATATCACTTATTACCATGTTATGAACATTATGTAATTATTTAAGCTAATAACGGTCGTTTTAACAATCATTGGTACTTGAGTAAAAAATTAACACTTTATAATTACAAGTTTTTCATGTATCCATTATATCCAGAATGGTATTCATGATCTATATATCATATATGTCATATATATCAAGTACATGCATGCATTTATAATATTACATAATCATTTAGAGGTAAGAAATGAAATGCACCGTTCATGGAGACGGTAAGCCGTACGTACGCATGAACACTACTTTCATTTCTATTTTGTATTTTATAGAATGGAATAATAATGATATAAAGGTATATAATAATTCCAGTGTAATATCATAATAATATCATAACTCCATCTTTTATACGTCCCACATATGGTATTAACGAATCAAATCACTTTGAGGGGGCGGTAGTCCGCACTTCCTTAAATGAAGATATCACATTTACCCATAATGGGAACCATAAAGGTATGCCCAAAATGAAAAAAACAGAAGCTTAAGGAAAACATAAACATATTATATATCATATATAAATATAGTTTCATCTTAATGTCCACCTTTGAAGGTGTTAAAATAATGTTGAACAATCATCGTTTCAGGAGGCAGAAATTCACCATCCACGGAAACAGTATGTTATTTAACCATTAGATATAGGTGTGTGTAAATGTAGTTCGAATACTTCTTATAAAAACATACTAATATATGGAAGATACTGGTTTTGTTACAAAAGAAAAGAATAAAAAGAGTTTAGGGGGTTGGAGAAGCAAAATAAAACAAAAGGACTCAAGTGAAGACATTACCTTAAAATCGGGTAACTCCCTTTGGATTGAGCTCAAAGGCTTCCTTGGGAAGACTTCTGCCCAAAGTGAGGCTTCAAGGAGTAATAAAGGGATGTAGAGAGACTAAATGGGTAGGGGTTGGCCGAGCCAAAGGCTTTGGATGCATGGGTAAGGAGGTAGAGGTGGGGGCCTTTTATAAGAGGAGAGGAGGGGCACTCTTGGAAAGTAAAGAAATGTTACATTATTTTAAAATGGGTTTCGGATTCAAAAGGTCCCACATTGATATAATTAGAGGGTAAGGTGATAAGGGTTATAAATCCTCCCATCTGATAGGTTTTGGACATGTATAGGTCATAAATTTTACATTATCATTTCATTTTATTTAAATCCTTTATTAATTAGGTAATCGCTGCATCATCATGATGTCATAAATAATTTAATTTATATAAAGTCTAAAAATTATAAAAAAATACTATGATGTAGAAAATCTTTTTATCTTAACAATGACTATTTGTAGTCCAAAGCATCATTTATGTAGACAAAATTAATAATATTTTACTCAGGTGATACATTCTTTGTTACATTTAACATTCTTTAAAAATAAAAAGATAAAAAGTCACTTTCTCACAAAAGTGATTCCATGGGGCCCCCAAGTTTGGCACAAGGCATCCCATGGTCGGCCATGAGACAACCAGTAGCCTTAGGACACATGTTGTTGTCATTTTTTATTATTATGATATTATGATATTATCTTTAACTACCCGATTACTCATTAATCATGATAATTAAAGATAATTACCGTCGTTACTATTCATAATGTCCAAAAACAAGAGTCTAAATTACCTAATTTGGACCTTCTGATTACAAATATGTAATCCATTTTACCGAATTTCAGACACATAAATTGCAATAATTAATTTAAAAAAAACTTCTCATTGTCAAAACAAATAGCGGGTTTTTTAGAAACAATATTTAAGAAAAGATTGTCATTAGTTTATGCCCAAATCCAAAGTGAAATTAATACTAATGACCACCATTGGATTAAATGGTAAAAATATATTTAGATTAATCTTTAAGACCAATTAAAAAGATAATCTAACCATATAATTAAATTAAATGAAAAAGCAGTTTTGATGTAAAATGCAGTACTTTTCACTATTCATTAAAAAATGAACATTGTCAGAAAAATACCAAAAATTTATCCAATGTAAATTTCAATGTCCCAATAATAAAAAATATATTTATTTTGACAAATAGAGATTATAAAATTTTCAAAAGTTTTATTTAAAAAGGGTTTTGTTGAGTCTATAATGTTTTTCCTTATTACTTTTCCATTCCTTCTTGTTTTGAAAATCACAAACACATTATCTTTAAGAAAATTTGCTTCTATAAGAAAATTTTCTTTTATAAGGAAACTTTATTTTATAAGGAAAATCGCTTTTATAAGGAAAATCTCTTTTATAAGGAAATTTTCTTTTATTAGGAAAATCACTTTTGTAAGAAAAATTATCCTTATCATATTTTCATCCAGATTTTTCTTTAAGTATGAGATTCGGATTCATTTCTGTTTTCTTGGAATTGTTTTAAACTTTGATATGAAGTATTCTGTTTTAGGATCTGAATTCTGGACAAGAACTGTAATAAAGATTCACTACGAAATCTAGATGAGAACTGTAATAAAGTTTCATTCCAAACTCCAAATACGAACTCTAATTAAGTTCTACCTCAGATTCAGGATGCGAATCCTTATGAAGTTCGACAATGAATTCTCATTCCGAATTCTCATTCCGAATTCATATATTAAACAGAATCTGATCATCTTTGTTTTATACACTCTGAATTTATTCAGACTCCGAATCATCACTCCGAACATTCATTTTGCTTATGCCTTTATATTTTGACTACTCTTTATTATTTTCCTTACACTCCGAACATTAACTCCGAACCTTCACTCCGAATATTTTTAGTTATGATTTAAAATGGTGTCGTATATTCTGTTACACTTGTTTTGTTATAAAATGATGTCGTGTATTCTGTTATGAACTAACCGTTGGTTAAGTTACACATGTACAGGTCCCTCTGATTTTTAAGGAAAATATGACCGTTGGAAAGGAGGCCAACCTTACCTATAAATAGGAGCTCATTTGAAAGAGCTCAGTGCTGGTGTGCTGAAAGGATGACTGATCTTTGACTCATGTGATTACATGCTTGAAGTGATTTCTAGAGAGAGAGGCTCTTATTAACTCTCAAAGCTTCGTTTAACTCCGAATGTTGGTGATTCCATTCGAGGACTTCCGAGGATAAGAAGACAGAGGTACCGACTACCTTGAAATTCGAGGTCTTCCTTGCTGAGGAAGACAAGGGTTACCAACTACCTTGAAGTTGAGGGCTTGCGGGGATAGCAAGATAGAGACACTCTGATCTTCGTATCGAGGGCTTACCCTGGTGTGGTTAAGACAAACTTGCTTGAAAGTATAAATCAAGGGACCTTTATCCAAGGTTGTTGGATACCCTTCTCTTGGGTTAAAAGACTTATATCTTGTTACTTGTAGTTTTAATACTTGTTTATTTCCACTTCATTTTATATTATAAGGAAAGTATAACTTTCTTATACTTCCTTACTTTTACTCTGTTTCATTTATATTCTATACACTTTAAGGTAGAATCTCATATTGTAATCTTTTGTTAAGTTTCAATTTCCAGAACCATATTTCCGGAACTTACTTTCGGAATCTCATTCCAAGTTTTCATTTGATATTAAAGGTGTTGTGAATTTTCTTAAGTTTAAATTTGTTAAACTTAGCCCTTTCCTTTACTTAAGGAAAACATAGTTATTCGTAACTAACTTTAAATGTTCCAAAGGAATTTTTAATGTTTACAATTCACCCCCCCCTCTTGTAAATTGAGCATCTACATCATTATTTCGATCCTACAATTGGTATCAGAGCAGGTCTCTGAAATACTTATTCTCACGTATAAGTTTTTCTTGCTCACTTTATCATTTCGAATTTTCCATTCTGAAATTTTCCATTCCGAACTTTCCATTTCCAAACTTTGTTATTACGAATCTTTTCTACTAACAAGTTTCTATGCCGAAGGTTATTTTATGTATGGCAGGAATTAATGTTGGTTCTATCGATAATCTAAATCCTACAAGACCACCAATCTTTGATGGTAATGATTATGAGTACTGGAGAGATCGAATGAAGACTTTTGTTATTAATACTGGAGTAGACAACTTTGTTATGCTTACTGGTGATTACAAAATCCTGGCAAGGAAGTTAGAACTTTTACTAACCAGGAAAAGCAAGAATATCAACCCAATTATAAGGTACACAATACCTTACTTTGTTCAATGACTAGAAATATATATAGCCAAATTTCTTCTTGTGAAGTAGCTAATTGTATCTGGAAGAATTTAGAAGTTACGCACTTTGGAACTTCTAAGGTGATTGAGACTAGGAGAGCTATGCTTAGAGCTGAATATCATGCCTTCAATTTTCCTTATGGAGAACCAATATGTAAAGTTCAACAGAGATTTATGACTATCGTCAACAGCCTACAGTCTATGGGAGAGAAAGGTTTAGATGATGAAGCTCTTGTGGACAAGATAATTGATACCATTCCTAACGAGTGGGAATCCGAAAGAACTGCTATAGATGAGAACAAAAAAGTGAATCGAATTTCTCTTGATGAATTATTTAGAACTCTTCTCCAACATGAAAACAGAATGAAGAGAGATGCTGACAACATCAAAAAGAAAAATAGAAATGGTACTGCTGATTTTACAACAACATCAAATCATATGAAAGCTAAGACTCCTGAGAGAGTAACTAGATCCAAGTCTAAGAAGATGATAGTTCAATCAGATTCTAGTGCGAGTGAAATATCAGAAAATGAATTAGAAAATCTTGCTCGAAGGATGAACAAGATAGCTGGACAGAGAAATTTCCAATCCAAGTATAAGAAAAAGGAAAGGAAAGATAAGAAAGATGGAGAAGTTACTTGTTATGAATGCAAGAGAGCTGGACATATTAGACCAGATTCCCCTTTACTCAAAAATAAAGAAAGGAAAGAAAGACATTCAGACAGGAACAGAAAGAAGTATTATAAAGAAAAATCTAAGAAAGTTCTAAAAGCTAATTACACCTGGAGTGCCAGTAGTGGTGACTCTTCAGATGAATCTTCTGATTATGAATCTTCAAGATAGAAGAATCTTGGTCTTATAGCCAGATTACCTATTGATAATCACTGTTTTATGGCTAAGGTACGAAATGATGAATCATTGACCAATGTTTCTTTAAATTCCAATGATAGTAAGTATTATAACACTTCTGATGAAGAATCCTCTTCTGATGAAGAAAATACTTTACCTACTTACGAAGAAGTCTCTACGTTTTCTGAACTTATTGAGATTGAGAATTCTAAACTCAATAAAAAACTTGATAAGGCAAGATCTAGGAATTCTATTCTTACAAAAGAGATATCAGATCTTTCTAAAGATCTTGATAAGAAAAATGCTGATATTGAAAATATTTCAAAAAATCTTGAGGAAGTAAGTTCTAAGAAGAACAAACTTTCTAAAGAGTTAGAAAAAGTAATTTCTAATAAAAATGTTTTCGAGCCTAGCACTAATTCTAAAACTAATGATTTTGAGGATAAAAACTTGGTTGTAAAACTCAAGTCCGAAATTTTTTCCTTAAATAAGTGTTTATCAAACTTTACTCATGGGAAAGAAAATTTTGATAAAATGTATTCTGAAATACGACCTTTAAGAAATAAATCCGGATTTGGTTATACCCATGCAAAACCAATTTTTAGTAACAATTATTTTGTTCCTCAAAGTGCCCCATTTTGTACCAAGTGTCAATGTGGTGGTCACTGGGAAAAGGATTGTTCCTTAAACAAAACCCAATCTCTAGGATTTCACAAAGCTTTTTTCTCTATGAAGATGTGGGTACCTAAAATTTTGTTATCTAGAAATCTCGGATCCAAACAAGTTTTGATTACGAAAGTCTAATTTTCTTCTTGATTACAGGAAAATAAAGAGAGTACCAGCAACAATACATGGTACATGGATAGTATATGTTCCCGACACATGACTGGTAACAAAAGCTATTTTGAAAAGATTATCAAAACGAAAGGAGGAAATGTAACTTTCGGTGATAATGCTAAAGGTGAGATTGTTGGTATTGGTAATATTGGTTTTCTTGGTAAAACTTTTATTTCAAATGTTCTTTTTGTTAAGGGTCTTAAGAACAACCTCATTAGCATAAGTCAGTTATGTGATGAAGGTTACCTTGTGAATTTTAGGAATGATAAGTGCTTAGTTCACAATTCCGAGGAAGAATTTATTCTCTCAGCCAATAGGCAAGAGAATGTTTACACCTAAAACTTAGAAGATCTTAGAAGCCAAGATTTACCCTGCCTTAGTGTAATGGAAGATCATTCCTGGTTATGGCATAGAAGACTAGGTCACTGTAATCTTAAGAACCTATGTAAACACTCTAAGAAGAAACTAGTTAAGGATCTACCAGAGCTTAGATTTGATTCTTCTAAAGTTTGTGATCCTTGTCAATATGGCAAGCAACATAAATCTAGTTTTAAATCAATCGGTGAAGTCTAAAAAATTGATGCATTACAGTTAGTGCACATGGATCTTTTTGGTCCAACACAAACTGGAAGTATTAGAGGAAAATACTATGTGTTTGTTCTAGTTGATGATTACACTAGATTTACTTGGGTTTATTTTCTAGCAATGAAATCTGAAGCTTTTTCTTATTTCAAAAGTTTTAGTGCTCAAGTTAAGAATGAGAAAAACCTTCCATTGAAAACTATTCATAGTGATCATGGAGGAGAATTTCAAAATTCTGATTTTGAAACATTTTGTAGTAAAAAAGGTATTACTCACAATTTTTCAACACCTAGAACTCCTCAACAAAATGGTGTAGTTTAAAGAAGAAATAGAATTCTTCAAGAAATTACTAGAACCATGTTGAGTGAATATTCTATAACTATACACTTCTGGGCTGAAGATGTAAGTACTGCTTGCTATACTATATATCGAGTTTTGATTAGACCTTTTCTTAATAAAACCCCTTATGAGTTGTGGAATGGTAGAAAACCAAGACTATCATACTTCAAGGTTTTTGGCTGCAAAGTATTCATTCTAAATACAAAAGATAACTTACATTAATCCGCACCAAAATCTGATGAAGGAATTTTCTTAGGTTATTCCACAACATCTAAGGCTTATAGAGTTTTTAATAAAAATACTTGTACTGTTGAAGAAACAGTACATGTAAAATTTGATGAGTCAGATCCTTTTGTTTTTAAAACACCTCAGCCTACATCCTCGGATGTGTTTTAAAAAACTGATTATCAACCTTTGATAGAAGAACCTCATGATAAGGATAATGTTCAAGAAGATATTCCTGAAACATTTACCCCAGAAGACTTTCTACCGTATGTTGATGAACAGGATTTTCAAAACCCAAATCAGGCGTTTCTTAAGAATCATCCTAGTGATAGTATCATTGGTGATGTAAATCAACCTGTAAGTACTAGAATTTCCTTAAGAAATGAAGTAGAACATCTAGAATTTCTTTCCCAATTAGAACCTAAAAGCACTGATGAAGGTTTAGGTGATGATGATTGGATCAAAGCCATGCAAGATGAACTAAATGAATTCGAAAGGAATAAAGTTTGGACCTTGGTTGAAAGACCTAAGGAAACTTCTGTTATTGGATTAAAATGGGTTTTCAGAAATAAATGTGATGAAAATGGAGTCATAGTATGAAATAAAGCTAGACTTTTTGCTAAAGGCTATAATCAGCAAGAGGGAATAGACTATGAAGAAACCTATGCTCCAGTAGATAGACTTGAATCTATCTGTATTCTACTTGCCTTTGCAGCATTCTTTAATTTCAAACTTTTCCAAATGGATGTGAACTGTGCTTTTCTTAACGGTTATGTTCAAGAGGAAGTTTTTGTTGAACAACCTCCTGGCTTTGAAGATACAAAACATCCAGATTATTTTTTTAGACTTACCAAAGCTCTGTATGGCCTTAAACAAGCCCCACGAGCATGGTATGATAGACTCACTGGATTTTTGCTTCAAAATAACTATGTTAAGAGAAATGCAGGTCCAACACTTTTTATAAAGAAAGATAAGAAAAATGTTTTGATTGTTCAAATTTATGTTGATGACATCATATTTGGTTCAACTCAGCAATCTTTGACTGACTCTTTGGCAAGTATAATGAAATCTGAGTTTGAAATGAGTATGATGGGTGAGTTAAATTTTTTCCATGGTTTTCAAATTTCTCAAAAACCAGAAGGAACCTACATATCTCAACATAAGTATATTAAATAACTTCTTAAAAAGTATGGTTATGGTAACACTAAGAGTATAAGTTCTCCTATTGGTACCTCAAACTCTTTAGATCTTGATGAAGCTGGGAAACCAGTAGATCAAACATCTTTTAGAGGTATGATAGGAAGTCTACTATACTTAACAGCTTGTTGACAAGACTTAATGTTATCAGTATGCTTATGTGCAAGATATCAATCCAATCTTAAGGAATCTCACTTAAAGGCAGTAAAAAGAATTTTTTCTACCTTAAGGGAACCATGGATCTAGGATTATTTTATACTTCTGGAAATGATTCTATCCTAAAATGCTTTTCTGATGCTGAATTTGGTGGATGTATAATGGATATAAAAAGTACATCCGGAACTTGTCATTTCTTAGGAGATTCATTAGTTTCTTAGTCCTGCAATAAGCAACATTCTGTAGCACTCTCCACCGCTGAAGCTGAATATGTAGCAGCTGGAAGTTGTTGTGCTCAAGTGTAGTGGATGCAACACACACTCACAGACTATGGCTTGAGTTTTACTAAAACTCAAATTTTTTGTGATAACACTAGTGCCATTTCCCTTAGTAAGAACCCTGCACATCAGTCCCGTGCAAAACACATAGATATTAGGCATCACTTTCTTAGAGATCACACACTTAAGGGAGATATTATTCTACAGTTTATCGGAATTCAAGATCAACTTGCTGACATTTTCACAAAATCTTGGCCTTCTGATAGATTTGAATACATTAAACAGAAGTTAGGAATGATAACTGTAAGGTAATCTTTCCAAATTAACTTTCTGTTGGAAGAATATCCTTATAGCAATAAACTCCTTTTCATAGGGGAATTACATGTGATTTTTAGTTTAACAAAATTTTTCAAAATTCGTTTTCAAACATTTCGGAACTAAAATTCCGGAATGGAATTTTCGGAACTAAATTTCTCCAAAATGGATATTTTCGTATAGAAAACTTCTGGAATGGAAATTTTCGTATTGAGAACATCTGAAATGGAAACTTTTGTACTGGTATTTTTATAACGAGATTTTCATACCGAATCTTTTGTAATGAGTTTTTTTTTTCTTTCAAATTCTGGAATGAAATTTTCGTACTGAGTTTTCCGTACTGAGTTTGTTTTACGTAGTGAGTTTTCCAAATTGTGTCTTTTCGTAATAATGAAATTTTGGTTTTGGTTTTCGTAAGAATGTTACCAATTACAAATAATCTTCTTAAGCCAATCCGAAATGTATGATTTCCTTACTCAAGTTTTCGTAGTCATATTTTACTTGCTGACATTTTCTGATATTTTGTTTTCGGATTATAGTTATCTTAATTCTTTGTTTTAATAAAAACCTCAAAATATCGGATTCAAGAGAATTGGTTTTCGACCGTCAGATCTGATCTCAGCTTATCACAACCGTTCGATCAACCGTGGAAGTTGAACCTTTTTCCCGTTTCCTATATAAAGGGGACCCCAAATGATTGTCCCACATCGGTTTTCAAGCTCTAGCATCTCGAAGCTCTGCCTCTCTATTTTAAGGTCGTTCTGAACTTCAGTTTTCCCAGTTCCGAACTTCTCAGAGGTCTTCAGATCTGAATGTCTGTGGAAGCAGCTTCTCAAGACATGTCTTCTTCTAAGCCAATATCAAAGTGGTTAGTATATAGAGAGAGGCCGGTTCATCCGGATTTCTTCAACAAGTACGATTCTCTTATTTCCAATAATATCAAGCCTAATGGTTGGGAAGATGTTGCGGTGTCAAAACTCGGGAATCAAGATGAAGTGTATTCATATTTTCTTATAGATTTTTATACGACACTCTCCTTTCTTAAGGAAGATGGAAGGGAGAAGTTGTCTTTTAAGTCTTATGGTAAGACTTATAAACTTTCATATGCCATGGAAGCCAACTTGGTAGGGCTGAATAATGAAGGTGAAGATGAATTTATTTCTCATGTGTTGCCGGATTCTAAAGGTAGCTTCGACAAGGAAAAAGCTTTAGAAACTCTCGGACTGGCAGATGACAAGGCTCCGAAGATTTCTAGTTTATCTAAACATTTCAGGATTCTGGATTTATGTGTACAGGGTCTTATCGTACCGAGGAAAGGTGACAAAGATAGCTTGAGGAAGAGTGAGATCTACATCCTAGATTTTTTGATAAATCTGAGGATGTTTAATTTGATGAAGCACATTCTTATCACTCTTGAGAATTTGAAGAAAGGAAATCTGAGAGCTCAGATTATAAATTATCCAGCAATCCTCTTGAAGTTGATTGTTAGGTGTCTTGAGTCTTTCAAGGAGGCTTGAAAGTCTAAGCCAAGAGTTTGCAAGATTATGCTGGTGAGTGATGGTACTCTTAAAAGGATGGATGTATCCTTTGATAAGAAGACTGGTAGTTTGTTGATTCTCCTGCTCAAGAAGAATCAGTTCCAAAAGCTGCTGATCCGGAATCCTCTAAGCCAGTAAGGAAGTGAAAGATGAAAGAATTAGAAGTATAAGACGAGGATCCCAAGTCTAAGGAAGTTCATTCCGCACCTCCAAAACCAAAGAAGAAGAAATCTTACCCAGATGAGGTTATCGCTAAATGGAGGGAGATGAAAGAAAAGAGAGTGCAAGGGGAGCCTCAGCTTGGATTGGACCCTGCGGAGGCTAAGGCCTTAAAGGAAAGAACTGCTGATGAGCTTGAAAAACAAGTAAAACAAATGAAGCTCAAGAATAATATGTCTGAGGCTGAAGTAGCTCAGGCTTTGTTAAAATTCAATGAGATGGTTTCTGCGAACATTCCTGTTCCGAGATCCTTTTCGTTGGATTCTCTACCTGAGACTCTAGGAAGTGAGTTTGTTGCTCCAGAAGAGGCAGTAGCTAAGACTGTTCAGCAAGGCGAGCGAGTTGAGCAAGTGGAAGAAGAATAAGATGTTGCTGAAGGAAGTGGTGAAACTGGAGATGTGTTAAAACAAATAGATGATTATAAGGGGACACCTTCGGAACACTTATCACTCCGAACTTTAGAAGCTGAATCTTCGAAGCTAGTTACTCTAGAAATGGAAGAAGAGAAAGGAGAATAAGAAGTAGCTTATCATGGAGAAGAAGTACAACTTTTACATGATATTTCTCAGATGGAAAACATAGTGGTTGGTGTTCAGAATGTTTCTGATGAGGAAGATAATGTTTTCCAAGTCTCTGATAGTGAAAAGAAAACTCCGGAACAGGATTCTAATCCGAAAAAAGTCAAGGGAAAGAAAATTCTTGCTGATACTCCAAGTTCAGTAGTGGTGAAGAGAAAAGAAGTTGGTAGTTCTTCAAAGAGAATTCTTGAACTTGTTGAAGAAGAAAATTCTCCAAGAAAAGTTTCGGATTCGGAGTCATCTTCGTTGGGGCATGACTTTGTTGTTCAGTCTTTAAAAAAGTTGGTTGGAACTATTCCAACTTTCTCAAGTATTGACTCAAGATTCCAGATTCTCTAACATGCTTTGAACCAGAAAATAGACTTCATATCTATGGTTAGGGACAAGTGCGTTGAGATTGAGACTCAGTTCAAAACGCTCTTTGTTGGCTACGAAGCCCATAGAAAATCTTGCAAGAGGATGAAAAACTGGTCGAAGAATATTGTAGAAGAAATGAGGTTATTTGATGAATTTCAAAACAATGTTAAAGATGCTTTTGAGACTGAGGACAGGAAGATAAATGAGTTGACTTCTTCCTTTGAAGAGAAGCTGACGGATGAAAAGAACTTTCGGATTCAAGAAGTCAGAGATCTGAATGGGAAGCTGAATTCTGTATCTCAGAACTGGAAGTTTGAAAGGGATCATCTAATTGAGTTTCAAGAGAAATTGAGGGCTCAGGAAGAAAAGATCAAAGCTCAGGAAGAAAAGATTCAAGACCAGGAAGAAAAGATTGAATCTCAATCTGCAAGAATAGTGGTCTTAGAGAAGCAAGCTGAAGAAGATCATAAATACTTAAAGAAGATAAAGATTATTCTAAAGGGTCTCATGGCAAAGGAAAAAAGATCTCAAATAGACAGATCCGATCTTTTGTTGTAATTTAACTCTTTTGTTATTGAAATTTTCAATCTCAATAAAATTTTTGTTCTTGCTCGTTTCTTTTTGTTGTTACTACTAATCTTTCAGGTACGTTGTTATATTTTCCATTCCCTTATATTCTTTTTGAAAATCACAAAGGGGGAGAAGGAAAAGAACTCTAATGAAAGGGAAAAAGAATCCTAACAAAG
The DNA here is from genome assembly GCA_963277665.1 of Viscum album. NCBI lineage: Eukaryota > Viridiplantae > Streptophyta > Magnoliopsida > Santalales > Viscaceae > Viscum > Viscum album. The sequence continues at coordinate 1,170,818,435 of OY728161.1, read as the reverse complement.
GGTGAGAAAGAAAACAAACTCTAATAAGAGTTTATCTAAGGGAGAGATTTTTATTAAAGAATACTTTCTTATTCGTAATGAAGTTTCACTCCGGAAATCTAGAATACGATCCTTAGAGTTTCAAAGCCTAAGGGGGAGTTAGTCGCATTCATCAATATCCTTAAAGCAAAGGGAGATAAGCCTTAATGTTTTTCTTTCTTCTTAGAATTTCTTTTTCAAAGATGTTTGTGATTTCCAAAAAGGGGGAGATTGTTGAGTCAATAAGGTTTTTCCTTATGAATTTTCCATTCCTTCTTGTTTTGAAAATCACAAACACCTTATCTTTAAGAAAATTTGCTTCTATAAGAAAATTTTCCTTTATAAGGAAAATTTCTTTTATAAGGAAAATCGCTTTTATAAGGAAAATCGCTTTTATAAGGAACATTGATTTTATAAGGAAAAACACTTTTGTAAGAAAAATTATCCTTATCATATTTTCATCCAGATTTTTCTTTAAGTATGAGATTCGGATTCATTTCTATTTTCTCAGAATTGTTTTAAACTTTGATATGAAGTATTCTATTTTAGGATCCGAATTATGGACAAGAACTGTAATAAAGTTTCACTCCGAAATCCAGATGAGAACTTTAATAAAGTTTCATTCCGAACTCCGGATACGAACTCTAATTAAGTTCTACATCAGATTCAGGATGTGAATCCTTATGAATTTCGACAATGAATTATCATTCCGAAATCTCATTCTGAATTCATCTATTAAACAGAATCTGGTCATATTTGGTTTATACACTCTGAATTTATTCAGACTCCAAATCTTCACTCCAAACATTCATTTTTCTTATGCCTTTATATTTTGACTACTCTTTATTATTTTCCTTACACTCTGAACTTTAGCTCCAAACCATCACTCCGAATCTTTTTAGTTAAGATTTAAAACGATGTTGTATATTCTGTTACACTTGTTTTGTTACAAAACGATGTCGTGTATTCTGTTATGAACTAATCGTTGGTTAAGTTACCCATGTACAGGTCCCTCCTATTTTTACGGAAAATATGACCGTTGGAAAGGAGTCCGACCTTACCTATAAATAGGAGCTCATTTGAAAGAGCTTGGTGCTAGTGTGATGAAAGGCTGACTGATCTTCGACTCATGTGATTACATGCTTGAAGTGATTTCTAGAGATAGAGGCTCTTATTAACTCTCAAAGCTTCGTGCGACTCCGAATGTTGGTGATTACATTCGAGGACTTCCTGGGATAGGAAAACAGAGGTGCCGACTACCTTGAAGTTCAAGGGATTCCTTGCTGAGGAAGACAGAGGTTTCCAACTACCTTGAAGTTGAGGGCTTGCGGGGATAGCAAGATAGAGACACTCCAATCTTCGTATCGAGGGCTTACCCTGGTGTGGGTAAGACAGACTTTCTTGAAAGTATAAATCAAGGGACCTTTATCCAAGGTTGTTGGATACCTTTCTCTTTGGGTTAAAAGACTTATATCTTGTTACTTGTAGTTTTAATACTTGTTTATTTCCGCTGCATTTTATATTATAAGGAAAGTATAACATTCTTATACTTCCTTACTTGTACTCTGTTTCATTAAGATTTTATACGCTTTAAGGTAGAATCTCATATTTTAATCTTCTATTAAGTTTCAATTTCCGGAACCATATTTCCGGAACCTACTTTCGGAATCTATTTCCATGTTTTCATTTGATATTAACAGTGTTGTGAATTTTCTTAAGTTTAACTTTGTTAAACTTAGCCCTTTCCTTTACTTAAGAAAAGCATAGTTATTTGTAACTAACTTTAAAGGTTCCAAAGGAATTTTTAATGTTGACAATTCACCCCCCCCCCCCCTCTGGTAAATTGAGCATCTATATCATTATTTCGATCCTACAGGTTTGCCATCAAAAGGAAGTAAAACAAAATTTTTAGAATATTAGTGTATTCCATGAATAAGATTTAATTTATTCTCATTTTAAGCCTCTAAAACACTATCTAAATCATTAATAGACATAGATAAAAATATCTATTATTCATTATTTACTTGGGATGTTACATCCTTCCCCCCTTTTGGGAATTGCATCCTCGCAATTTTATTCACTTATCAAAATAAGTGGGGGTATTTATCCCTCATAGCATTTTCATATTCCCACATTGCCTCTTCAACCATATGGTTTTCCACAAAACCTTTACCCGGTGGATTACCTTATTTTGCAACACTTGCTCTCTTCGGTCAAGAATCTGGACTGGTTGTTCATCATAAGAGAGATTCTCTTCCAACTGAACTACCTCTGGGCTCAAAACATGAGATGGATCTGGCATATAATTCCTCAACATCGAAACATGAGAAAAAATTTGTACCTAAGATAAACTCGGAGGTAAAGCCACTCGGTAAGCAACATATCCAAATTTCTCCAGAATTTCATATGGTCAAATGAACCTTGGACTCATCTTTCCTTTCTTACCAAATCACATCACACATTTCCATGTAGAAACATTGAGAAAATCATGATCACCTACCTCGAAAGATAGATCTTTCCTTCGGTTATCTGCATAACTTTTCTGTCTGCTCTGAGCTGTTCTCATGTGTTTCTGAATAAATATAACTTTTTCTGCCATCTCTTCTACCAATTCTGGTCCAATCAACTTCCTTTCACCCACTTCATCCCAGAAAGCTGGAGTTCAAAACCGCTTCCCATATAATTCCTGAAATGGTGCCATCTGTATACTGGAATGAAAACTGTTATTATATGAAAACTCAACCAAAGAAAGATGTTGGTCCCAACTTCCCTGATAGTCTATAGAGCAAGCTCGTAGCATATCCTCCAAGGTCTGAATTTTTCGTTCTGACTGCCCATCGGATTGCGGATGAAAAGTTGTACTAAAATTTAATTCAGTACCCAACGACTTCTGAAGGCCTTTCCAAAATTAGAAGTAAACATGGGATCATGATCGGACACAATGGAGAGAGGAACTCCATGTAACCTGGATATCTCTTTAAGATATAAACGGGAAAGTTGATCTAGGGAAAAAGTATCTCGTATAGCAAGGAAATGAGCAGATTTAGTCAAGTGATCAACAATAACCCAGATTGCATTATTACCTCGAGATGTCCTCGGTAATCCCACAACAAAGTCCATGGATATGTTTTCCCATTTCCAATCTGGTACTGGTATAGGTTGAAGCATCCCTTTCGGTAACTGCCGCTCTGCCTTAACCTGCTGAAAAGTCAAACACTTCATAGTAAAATCAGCAATATCTCTTTTCATTCCATCCCACCAGTAATACTCCCGCAGATCTCTGTACATCTTAGTACTGACAGGATGAACTGAAAACGGGGAACTATGAGCCTCACATAATAGCTAATTCTTCAACTGTGAATCACAAGGCACACATAATCTCTTCCCAAACCTCAAAACACAATCATTATCAATGTTAAATTCAGGCAACTTACCCTTCTGAACCAGCTCTACCTTTTTCTGCAACTCACTTTCTTTCTTCGATGCTTTATTGATTCTGTCTGATAGAGAAGATTTCACTGATACCTGAAACAAAAAAAGAACTTCCGACACAAACAACTTTTATTCCAAAGTTCACCAAATCAAAAACCAAAGGATCACGCAACATTGCTAATGAAGCATTACTTTTTCGACTCAAAGCATCAGCCACATTATTTGATTTTCACGGATGGTAATGAATTGTACAATCATAATCCTTGATTAATTATAGCCATCTCCTCTGTCTCATGTTCAATTTTTTCTGAGTGAATATATACTTTAAACTTTTGTGATCAGTATATATTTCACACTTTACTCCATACAAATGATGCCTCCAAATTTTTAATGAGAAAACATCAGCAGCTAATTCCAAATCATGTGTAGGGTAATTTACCTCATGAGATTTCAACTGACGTGATGCATAAGCAATTACCTGATCATTCTGCATTAGGACACAACCATTTCCATTCAATGAAGAATCACTGTATATAACAAACTCACCATTCCTAGAAGGTAGTGTCAAAACTAGAGCATTCACCAGTCTTCTTTTCAACTCCTGAAAACAATCATCACATTCTTTTGTCCATATAAACTTAACACCTTTCCGAGTTAGCTTAGTAATTGGACTAGATAATCGTGAAAAATTTCTAACAAAACTTCAGTAATAGCCTGCCAAACCAAAGAAACTTCGAATCTCAGTTACATTTGTGGGTCTTGGCCATTCTTCAACAACCTTTGTTTTTGCCGGATCAACAGTTATCCCATCTTTAGAAACAATATGACCAAGGAAAGAAATTTGTTGCAACCAAAACTCACACTTGCTTAATTCCCCATATAGTTTCTTTCCTTTCAAGCTTTGCAAAATAACCCTTAAATGACTTTCATGCTCTTCTTTAATTTTAGAAAACACCAAAATATCATCAATGAAAACAACCACAAACTTATCCAAGAACTCATGGAAAATTATATTCATTAAGTCCATGAATACAGCAGGTGAATTGGTTAGCCCATAATTCATTACTACAAATTCATAATGGCCATATCTTGTACGAAACGTAGTCTTCGGAATATCTGCTTCCTTTACCTTCAACTGATGGTACCCCGATCTCAGGTCAATCTTTGAAAAAAACTGATCTCCCTGGAGCTGATCAAGCAAATCATTGATATGAGGCAAAGGATACTTGTCCTTAACAGTGATGTTATTCAAGGCTCTATAATCAATGAAAAGTCTCATAGAACCATCTTTATTTTTAACAAATAAAACAGGAGCACCCCATGGTGATGTGCTAGGTCAAATGAAACCTTTCTCTAATAAATCTTGCAATTTCTCCTTCAACTCTAAATGATCAATTTGAGCCAGTCGATAAGGGGGTTTTGAAATTGGCTTAGCATCAGGAACTAAGTCAATAGTAAACTCAACTTCCCGATCTGGTATTATTCCAGGAAACTCATCAGGAAAAACATCAGGATACTCATTTACCACTGGCACATCATTAATCTGAACAGTTCCATTATTTTTAATGATGTGTTCAATGTAACATTCATTTCCATCTTTTACAGGTTTCTCGACCTCTGGATATGTTATCAACAGTATGGTTCATTCTTGTACACAAACTGAAAGTATTTCTAAAAAGAAACTTCTTTAGCTCTACAGTCAATCTTAGCATGGTAAATAGAGATCCAATCCATACTCAGGATAACATCAAACTCTACTAGAGGTAGAACAATAAGGTTTGGAAGTAGGTTTTTTCCACAGATAAGGATAGGAAGATTCTTATAAATTCTTTTTTCCTCAACATTTACCCCAAGTGTTTTTACCACAAGTTCACGAGTCATTTCTTGAGATGGTATTCCAATTTTACTAGAAATGGTTTAAGAGATGAAAGAATGTGTAGACCCAAAATCAAACAACACACTGGCATAATCTGAAAAAACAAACAAGGTACCTGATACAACATCATTTGATGGCCCGACATCTGTTGAAGTAGTTGCATAGGATTTCACCACCCCTTTCTGCTTGTAGTCTAATTGCTTCCAGTCACTCAAGCTCTTTGTCGGACACTTGTTTTCATAGTGACCCATCTCATTACACTTAAAACATTTCACTAACTGTAAATCAAATTTGGTCATAACTTCACCATGATCTTTTTCAGTGCAATCACGAGCCTTATGTTCTATCTTACCACATCAGTAGAACTTTACAGAATTCAGAAGACATTCCCTAGTATTCATTTTACCACATTTATCACAAACTGGAAACTTAGTTTTCTTACCATCAGACATTTTTGAATAATTCTTTCCATTCTCATGCCACCTCGGTCTCTTCTTCTGCTGGTTGTTATAGAACACTTGATCATCGGAAAACATTATTTCCACCTTCTCAGCACATCAAACAATCTTTTCATAACTTTTAAACTCACGAGAAGCTAATTACCTTCGATATTTTGGATTTAATCCTGAGTAAAAACGATTGATTTTACTATCAAGGTCTCGGATAAAATTTGGAGTATACCTTTCCAAGCGAGTGAACCTTTCATCATAGGTAGCCACTGAGTCTTCCTCTAGCCTCAATTCCAATAATTGTTTTTCCTTCCTAAGTCGAACAGCCTTAGGAAAATACTTTTCAAGAAACATACCATTGAATTCATCCCAGTTGAGAGCATCAATCTCATCAACGTCCCTAATATTTTTAACCATCGACCAACACTGATCTGCTACACCCTCCAAACGGTAAATAGAAATACTAACCTTTTGATTGTCTGAACACCCCATGACATCGAAAATCTTCTCTAGTGCTTTAATCCACCCTTCAGCTAACACATGGTCAGATGATCCTCTGAATGATGGGGGATGTTGCCTCATGAAATGTTCCACCACTGACATGTTCCTCTGCGGTTGATCTGGCTAATCTCGTGCATGGATACCACCACCATTTATCGCTTGAGTCAACTGCGCCATTACTGCAACAAACTGTTCAGTTCCAATTCCGAGCATCTCAGGATGCTGATTCGGAAGGTTATTTCCTTATGTATGCCTTCCTAGCACTGCTTCCCTGTTTCCTCTGTCGAAAACCATTCTGAAGAAACATGTCTTAGATGAAGCAACATGGTAATCTTCAAATGCTATATCATTTCAAAAAAAAAATATTTTGGGATAATCATATAATAGAATTCTAACTCCTAAAGTTATCTAAACCTACCTTTGATACCAACTATAAGGCCCCAGACTTAAACATTACTTAACCTTGAGTTATTATAAGATTACATCTTGAGGATCTTTTCAGGTTTAGAGTTTTAGATAATTAGAACATAAAACATGCATTACATTCCACATTTAAACAAAGTGGTTATATAAAAGATAGTATTCATTTTTCCCATCAATGGAAACATATTAAAAATAAAACATGGATTCTTTCTTGAAACTTCCTTGACACTATCATCATATATTGTACCTTTCCCTTGACCTGTGAAAAACATTTCAAAAACTTGGGATGAGCATAAAAAGCTCAGTATGGGTTATAAAAATATGGAAAGGAAACATAAGTTCATATACACATAAGAATGAAATCATACTTTACCCATAAAACATAATCACTTTAACATACCTCATCAAATCATGAATAAATCATAGAAATCATAAGACATAAAGGTAACTTGAGGCATTCATAACATTCTTACGTAGGGAGTAACCCTCTTGGTTATGTTTGGAATACCAATCACAGTATATTCCATAAATATCTTCGGAGAAACCTTAACATTTCACTCCTTCGCGTTACCCAATGCATTGGAGAGCAATATCGGGCTCACCCGCCCTTAGTTTATCACGGAACCACCTGTCTTCATAATAGTTCCCAAGAACTATAACATAATCGTATCACATAAAACATACATAAAGGAAACATAACATTTCCACATTTCAATTTAAAGGTATCAATAACACAGTGATATAATAAAAACATTATCAAATCCATTTTAAATACCAAAATAAATGAAAAGTAAAACATGGTATTTATTTTTCATTAAAAAAAAGGTATGGCTTGTAGAGGAAGCCGAAACTTGAATAATGGTCATGGTGGCGGAGAAGTTGTTGTCGCCGCATACGTATGACAAAAACATTCCCTTTTGTCATTTTGTAAAATGCTTCATATAAAAAGATTCCTTTTGGATAAACGTAAAAGTCAAATGGGTTTATACACCGTATAAAATAAGGTTGGGTATAAAATAAAATATGCCTCAATGAAAGGAGATTGATACGAAGTCTCATACCTTGGGTCCGAATTGACTCAGTCGTTCTTTAATCTCCTGAATAATAAACTTGAGTTAATTTCTACTTTCTTAAGAACATTTTTCAAGTTCATTATTCATTTTATATCACTTATTACCATGTTTTGAACAATATGTAATTATTTAAGCTAATAACGGTTGTTTTAACAATAATTGGTACTTGAGTAAAAAATTAACCCTTTATAATTAAATTAAATGAAAAAGCAGTTTTGATGTAAAATGTAGTATTTTTCACTATTCATTAAAAAAATGAACTTTGACAGAAAAATACCAAAAATTTATCCAATGTAAATTTCAATGTCCCAATCATAAAGAATATGTTTATTTTGACAAATAGAGATTATAAAATTGTCAAAAGTTTGATTTAAAAAGGGTTTGCCATCAAAAGGAAGTAAAACAATCTTTTAAGAATATTAGTGTATTCCATGAATAAGATTGGATTTATTCTCATTTTAAGCCTCTAAAACACTATCTAAATCATTAATAGACATAGATAAAAATATCTATTATTTATTACTTACTTGGGATGTTAAAATTAGTATTTAAGTGTATCATGATTAATATTAATAGAGGTTTGAAAAATGATGTTTATGGGTTGTCACTCTTTGATTTTATAAGATTTAATTGAAAATAATAACAATTTATTAGGGAAACAAATGCAAAGAAATTATTTTATGCCATTTATCCATCAAATGATCATTAGGTAGATATTTTTCAATGGAATAGAATTCATGTGTGTGATGAGGATGAGGATAATGTTATAGATTTATATGGGGTCGTTTCTTCAAATAAATTATTTCTAGATGATAAAAATTACTATAATTAAGACATATACCATTATCTAAAAATGATCATACTGATGGTTTATGTGAGAAAACTAAATTACTCTCCTAATTATTATTGTAAAAATTTTATTTTTATTTATTTTTTGAAATTTATATGTTTTAACTCTATTGTTTATTAGTTATTGGATTATTAATCATATATATGTTTTAATTATTTATATTTTATTGACTAGAAAAGATGATGCACACAATTAGGGTTTTCTTAAATTTATCAAATAAAAACTCTTTTTTCTGACTGTGATAATTAAATTTATAAATTTTTTTATAATTCTATAATTAATGTTTCTATATAATGGTTTAAATTTCATATATTTAAGTTAAGAATCGTGAAATAATTGTTTTCTGAATCTTAAAAATGAGTGACACAATTGTTTTAATTTCATATTTTTTTAATATTTATTTTTAATTATATGCTTTCTGAATTATATGAAGGTATATAGAATTTCATTACATTTTCCTTATTCGATGATGAACATAGAGGATGAGGAACATTTTTCATTTTATATGGATTTTTTCATATTATTAAATAAATATTAAAATAATTATTTTTCTAGGGTAAAATTTCAATTTAAAAAAAAACTGTAGGACTAATGATATTCCTCTTACTAATGAACCTCCCACGGAAGAGTAATATCATTATTATAAATCGAAATAGATTTCTAGGGTTTGAATATAAAGGATTAAATGTTTACCAAAAATCTCACTTTACTTTGATGACCGGGGATTATAAAATAATTTTAATGATTATAATAACACAATAGACCCAAATGTAATGTTAATTTCTAGTAATATCACTGATTATAGCAATTATAAGATTAGAATTTTATATCCTAATTGGATGTCCGATGATAATATGTTGAAAGAGCGTCTGTGGGAGTCTATAATGGTAGAATATCTAAATTTACCTATTCTTATATCATTTTTAGAATGTTACATATTTTAAATGACTAATAGTTAATTTATTCATTACTAATGACCTTCAATTTTTATAAAATAAAGGAAACTTAGAAAATATTTCTATCTTTATTAATTATTTAATAGAGATATTTCAAAACAAAATTTGAAAAATTATATATTTTTAGGTAAGATACATATTGAAAACCCATGCATAAAATATGGGGGTTTAGGTACAGATACATGAATGAAATTCATCGCCAACCAACATAATGAAGCATTTATGGTATGAAAATAAATTGATAGTTTATATTTCCTTATATATTACTTGATTAAATATTAGTTTATTTTTATGTAACATTCCTCCAAGAGATATTATCAAGAGATCCAATTACAGAATGTATACCCTTATACATTGTCCAATGGTGGGTATCATTTATTGGAGGGGAGATTGGTTGTAGAAAATTAGGATATATTAAGAGTTCAATCTTATACTAGTTCATAAGAGGTCCATTTTGGTCCTCTACCCCCCAGTCACCATGAAAAATAGAAAATATAGATAAGAAAAAAATGAAAAGTATTTTACAATTAAATCTAAGGGTGTTTCTTAAAAAATGTAATAAATTAATTTTTATTTTTCATGAATGTTTGTATTTTTCAAATTAATAGCACTAATATACCATTTTAATTTTTTATTTCAGGATGAACTTAAAGAGATGGGGAAATAGGGGAATTTTATCCCTGATAGTAGTATGGACATACTAGCTGCTACTTTAGGGAATCAAAACCACCCCTACCACGTAAGAGGATATGAGGAAGGTGTTTATGTTATAATATTTTTTAGACATCAAAGTACAAAAAAAGTGACCCAAAAATAGATTCTTTAATATTTGAGTGGAATGACCTAAAAAATTCCATAGATTATATAATTAAATTATCCATACATGATATGATTAAACACTTGAAGAAGTAATCAGAGACTGTACAAATTTCTAGACCATCCCACCCTACCCTTACTTCCTAATTAGATCCTTCACCTCATAGTTCATACCCAACTACATAATGTGAGTTGTTTGATAAATATCATCTTCTATGTATTGTAGCGTACGAAGCCATAAATTGTTTTTTGGAGATTCTGTACATCACTATCATATACCATTTCATTAGGTAAGTATATTATTACATTATAATATTGATCCAAATTTTCTACTACCATTTCCTACCATGCATGTTACTAGACTTGTAGATTCTATGGTGAATTTGTTTCACATTGGTTGGCTAGCCTTCTTCATTATCTAACATATGGGGTATACGTTGTTTGTTAAATATTATTTACATTTGATTAAAAATTACATAAAAAGTTTTATGAAATAATTTTTTATAGGTGTATCTAATAAGAAAATAATTAGTACAATGGAAAAAAAGGTTTAGGAACTAACAACTTCTTATACTTTTGAGATTTATAATGGAATAAAAATATTATGCTCGGTTTATTATTCCTTGGATGATATTTATGAGTTTGAGATAATGTCTGATATATGTGGAGGAGATATAGATTTAAAATATTCAATAAGGATACCATGGATTAGGTTATTTTTTTCATCTCAGTATGATTGTATTAAAATTGTTTTTTATGTTATTAATTTTTGTTTCTATTTTTTCTTTTTTAAATAAAGATGATTTCAATGACTTACTATATTAATTATTTAATTAGGTATATACATAGACTTCTTATTCAAAATCAGTCCAATGGTGTTAATGATCTAATAGAATTCGTATACATTTCAATGGATGTGAAATATGTGAAAAATTCTTCTAGTGCTTCATATACATGTGAGATATTATCAAATATAGAGATTTGATTATATTTTTTTTTTCATTCCTTGATTGGTAATATAAATATAATGATTATGAAGTAACATTCATTATATATATAATTTTTTAATTTTGAATATTTTACAGTGTAGTGGTCAGTGGATGTTATTCGTATTCTTCCCAAAATAATACAAATTATTTTGGGGTTTCTCGTTATTAGGTGTTGTTTATAAAAAAATTTGTATCTTGCTAGAAAATTATGTTTCTTATGTTTATTTTTAATTATTTTTTGTTATAAACCTTTCTTAGATCATATATATGTAAATTATGTTCATGGAATGTTTTTATCAAATATCACTTATTTATAAAGTAGCCAAATACCATCAAATACAAGGATGTCATGGTATGTATATTTTAATTTTTTAAATATTTGTTTATTATATATATACATGTGTTAAGTTTTATTGTAAATTTAATATTTTATAACCTCATTTGAATTGTTAAAAAGGTAGTGTGTAATGTGGTTTTTATGTTTCTAAATTACAATATGAGATAATCATACCTCAGTCAACAAATGAATATTATATGGTTTTTTATATTAATTATCTTATGTTTTATATCCAAATATTTTTTTAATCATATAAAATTTATTATTATTATATATTTTAATTATACCGAGTCACATATAAAAGATGAACTTACCCTTTTTACATTTTGTTAGAAAAATAATCCTTATATATGATTGTGATTTAAAGTATCATGTGTGTAAATTTTAATTAAAGTTAGAAAAATGTATTTATATAATCATTTCCTGCTCTATGTTGGTATATTCTGTATATTTTTGTAGAGTTGTTACCTAATATATTAACAATTATGGATTTATAAAACAAATATCCACACCAGAGAAGGCTTTAAATTTTATGGTATGTTTCTTTTAGTTAATAATTCAAAAATGAGAAATTATACAATAATATTTACTTAAATTTTGTATATTTTATTTTTATTGGTTCTGGATTTTTTATGAATAAGTATTTTAATTAAAGTTAATGAACTGAGTATTTATACAACATTTTTTCTTATACTAGTTGGTAATTTTTGTTTGATTTTATAGAATTCATATTTTCCTTAAGTTAGTGTATTAGGTGGAGTTGATAAATCTTTTAGAAAATTGTTAAAGTAATTTTTTTATAATTTATTATTAATTATTAATTTTTATATGTTATTTGATAATTGATATATTAAAATATATTTCATGGAAGGATTTCATGATGATGAATCGCCAAAAAATTATAAATGTTATGTCTTTTATTTCTTTTAATGTGTTGGAAAATATATATTACATGTTTATTTTTCTGGGAATATTCTAGAAACAAATGAATTGTTAATATTTATTTTTTTGTTTCTAGTAATTAAGACCCCAATTGTATTAAATAATATAGACTTTATCTTTATTTCCTTTATTTGGCATGCATAAAATGTTCTTAAGTGAGATTGGATTTTGTTTGAGCTATAATTTCTAACAATATTAGATTTTCAAATTTCATTTTTTTAGTCTACAATGATTGAATGATCTACCATTATTATATTACATCCAAAAATATCTATATCAAAAATTAATGTACCTTCATAGTGAGAAAAATATGACAACACTATAAAATTGGCCTTCTAATCATTCTTAAAGGACTAATTTCCTTTTTGGTATCCATTGGACACACTTTTAGGTATTTAAGGGTAAGTGTTCATCCAAAAACAAAACAAATTGCATTTATTTATATAATATAATTATTTAACTATTAAATTATGACAATTGATTTCATTAGGTGTTTTCAAATAGGGGATATCACTAAAAGTTTATAACAAAAACACGTAAATATGTGACATAAAAAGCAAATTCGACTAAAAATTATTGAAACACTTAAAACCACTTAGATACATATAAATTCAAAACTTATTTCTTCATTCTTTGTATTGTTGATTCTTTTCAAATATATGGTTAATTATTTTGTGTTAGAAGCTACTATGTATTTCAATACATTTCCACATAAGATCCATTAACAATTTTTTTATTTTAATATATTCTATAACTAGGCGATTGTAACATTTTTTCTTGCTTAGGAAAAGTGATGTACAATTTATATTAAAATAATCTACATTGTATGAAAATTTATATTATGTTGAATCTATATAGGGAAAGTGGAGTCTCAATTTGATGTTGAACTACAGTAAACTGCATATTCTTACTTCATCTAAAACTAAACTCTTTAATGCAGAAAAATTGTCTATATGCATTTCCTGAAAATATGTCACTCAAACATGGTAGTTTTAGTGCTGCAATGTGAATCATATGTTCTATTTACATTGATTTTTAGTAGAGACCAGTTTTTGGCCTCTTTATCCCTCATATCATGGAATGAAATGTGTATGGAATTTTTGACATTATATGTTCAAATTTTATTTTATAAATTATGCAGTTATTCTAGACTGGGAGAGATCTATATGAGGTATGAAACTTCATTGATAATAAAATATATTTGGAATTTAGTTTTTATATAATGATTTGAGATTTTCAAAGGGTTTTATTTTCATATTTTTACCAAAGTTGATTCAGAGGTGAAACTAATGAATATTAAATTGACATATATATAGATTAATTTCTTAGGATTTTTAATACTTTATTCAACAAGGAATATTTAAAGATGACGGACTATTTTCTATAATCATTTTCTTAGAAAAATTGTGACTATGATGTCCATACTCTATAAGGTTCTTAAAATAGTCAAAATCGATGAATATGAGTGGAATTGGTATAAAAATATACCTAATTATGTCGTATGATGATATATATTTATTAAAAATGAATTTATTTTTTTAGACTTCCATGAATGACCTCAATTAATGTTATCTTTTCAGTCACACTAGGATCACAGAATTCTATGGATATTGTTGGGTCCCGATTTGAAATGGTATATCTCATGATTTTGAAATACCACAATTCAAATTCCAATTAATCAAATCTTTGAAAAATATAAATATATATTGGTGTGAAGGTCACAAATTAATTAAAAAAACCAAATCTTTTTCCCATAAGAGAGATCAAGAACAAAAATGAAAAAAACCACTCTTTGAAAACAAAAAGTTTTTTATCATATATATGATAATTTGTTATTAAATATTATCAAAATCCTTATCAATATCATATTTCTCCATTATATTTCTACCAATAACTATTTTTTTGGGATATCTAATCATTTCCTACCCCATCCCACTACCTTCTTACGTGTTAGTAGACATAATGGCAGGATTTTTATATTTTGATATAATAAAAAGGTGGAAACATTCCATAATTTATTGAGGATTGAATCCAAATCATTGTATAAGACATTTTATATTTTTATTGAAAAATAATGGTAAAAGGAACTCACTTTCCTGACCTTAGGAATAAGGAAGAGTGTTGAAGTGAATGTAACTCTAGGAAGATATCATTTTATAAAAAATACTACACCACTGCAATATATCCCTTTAGAATTATTTATGATGTTTCCACATAAAAGGAACTAGAAAATTCATCATGTCTGGGAGAACAATTAAAATTTAGATTGAAAATGGTCTTATTAATTACCAAATATTCTAGAAATCCTTATATTAGATCATTATTCAAAACACTTATAATACATTTGATGATATTAAATATAGACATCCTATGATCTTACCTTATATATCCATTCTCCACATTTCACCCATGACCTTTCCTGAAGGGTTTAAAATTCCTAACCACATGCTGGACAATAACTTCCACATCACTGATATAAGATAAATCTGCTTGAATCTCCTTTGACTTCCCCAAAAATTTATTCTCTATTTTACTTGAATGAAAAAATGATGTGTTTTTATCTCCCTCCTTGATCTGTATATCTCTTTACTTATCCAAAGAAACTATCTGTAATTCTATTTTATTTTCAACAAAAAATCATTACATATTAAGAATGAGATAAAAATTAAACTCATTTCATTGATGTTAGAGAGTTGACTTTTTGTCATTACACCTTTTTAGGTCCTTTAGGTGGGTGAGTTTTATATAAGGATTGGAATCCTCGGATAGAACATCCCCATAAATCTATCTAATATTTATCTAAAAAATACCCAGTCATTGCCTTTTATAGGAGGATCTGATTATATATGTACAATGTTCATAAAATCTTATTACATCATTTAAATACTAGAAAAGAAAACGGTATCTATGGGATCCAATTCAGTTTTGAGTTTCAACAACAATTTAGAAGGATTAGAATGTTCTCTCTTTATATTAGTACTGGTCAAATCAGGAAAATAGGAAATCATTTGGTGAATAGAAATACTTCTACCTAATCAGTACCAAATGAAATGATTAATTTTTTTGTTATTTAAGCAAGTGAAAATATCTCCATTATACCAATGGTACAAGAGGTAGTTATGGATAAACACAAAATAAAATAATCTGTAACCATCATTGAATAACTAAAAACTTATTTCTTCGCAGTATGATATGTTATTGTGTTAAAATATCCCTTTGAAATCTGGGATATATGACCAAAATCAAACATAGTAATCATTTTATAGAGATCATACCAACCAACCAGATCAAATCAACATAAATAATACATGTGGCCACCGTTGATTATGACATTCTATTGAGATAAATCAACAAACTCAAAATACATACCCACCTTCCATAACTCTCATATGCATTTATCAATATGGATATCATGAAAGTAATTACATGCATGTATCTTAGAAGAAAAATAATTAATAAAATCATCTCAAGGTTTTTTTATTTATTTTAAAGTATTTATATTTTTCTTGATTAGTGTTGGGTTTTTTTATTAATGATAATTTTTAATATTACATTTAAAAAAAAGTGTTAAAGAACTGATTATTTTGGTATTATAGGTGTTTTATACCATTGAATTAACTATTTTTCCAAAATGGTTTATGTTTTAAAAGTATACTTACTTTTTATCAGAATTGGTTGACATTATAATAAATTTATAATGTTAAAGAAATATAATTTTCAATTATAATGTTTTGTTTTGTTTGTTATATATTTTTTGTCATATATAATAAATTCTTAGTTTCAAATGGAATATATTAGGTAAATGCAATAGACACTATCACTTTCATTTAATTTACAATTCAATTTTGAGAGTTGAAGCCTCACTACGGTTCCTATTGAAAGTTCTCTCACACTCCTTTTTTATGCCCATTATTTGATTGGCATTTTCATATATAGAATTTTCGATTCATGAAAGTAAATGATGACTGATACTTAGATTGTGGATGATATAGGAGGATGTTAATGTTATAGTTATAGTCACCACAAGTATATGGTGTGAGATAGGATATCATTAAAAAGAGATTCATGAAATATATTGAGTGTTCACATAGGTAAAAGAGGAATTCATTATGGATAACAAAAAAATGTTTTAGAAAAATTGTATTTATTTTTATTTTTTCTACTGTATGTGTTGTTTAGTGGTATTCAGATTTATGGAAATGTATTAGAAAAAATCTATTTTTAAAAAAATATTATTCTATATTAAATTTGGGGTTTTCAATAACCGACATGGGGACAAATCAACCTCAATTATTCTGAATAACTGGCATTGAAATTTGAACTAGAAAAGGCATTCAAATTTTCTTATTTGTAATAATTAACATTGAAAGAAGTTTTTGACATAAATTTTTAAGATATGAACTCTTAAATTATTACACAATTACCTAGTTCAACATACATTTTTGGTTTTATATAAAAATGATTTTGAAATAGACTTTTGATGTTAGTGTTCTGAAAAACCCGATGTTGAAAGATGAACTAGATTTTCCCACATTAAAAATAATATAACATTCAACATTAGTTTTTAATATAACTGATGTTGATATGTACATATGTTAGTTACCACGATGGGTTTTTTTTGTAAAACTGACATTGAAATGTATTTTCAACATCGGTTTATTTTTAAAATGACATTGAAATACCTCTTCATTTCAATTTATTGAAAATTTTTAAATGCCAGTTTTATTAAAGATGACATCAAACCCATTACTTATAACATAGAAGTTATAAATGTTTGTAAAAAATGATTCTAAAAACAAAAAACAATCGATGTGAATATATATTTTTCCATAAGTTTATGATATTATAAGTTTGAATATAGTTCTGTTACTAACTAATAACATTTTTTAAACTAATATTCAGGATTTTAATACACATTCAACTAAATTAAACCATAAA
The DNA here is from genome assembly GCA_963277665.1 of Viscum album. Taxonomy (NCBI): domain Eukaryota; kingdom Viridiplantae; phylum Streptophyta; class Magnoliopsida; order Santalales; family Viscaceae; genus Viscum; species Viscum album. The sequence continues at coordinate 1,170,800,835 of OY728161.1, read as the reverse complement.
GTAAGGGACTTTTAATCCATTTCCCTTCATTGAGTCACGTTATATTATTTATTTCCTATATTCTTTTATATGGTGTTTATACTTCATCTTTTACATGAAATAAAATGAATACTTCATAATTTATGTAATTTTATGCTTCAATTTGAATTATTTTAACCAAGGTGATTTGAAAAGAAAGTTACCAACTGGTAAATAATTTCATAACTCATTATCTTCTTATTGGTTTATATTACTTCTATACATTCCCTTGATATTCTATGTTTTTATGTATATTGAATTTTTATTATATTATGTTTTATTTCCACTTGTTCTATGTGGATTCAAATTTGATACACATAATCTATTATTTGATTAATTATAACTTCAATATTATGATCATTGTAATGAATTTTCACTCAATTTCCATTTCATTGAGACATATTAGTTAATATGAACTTATTCACTATCATAAGGTGTTTATACTTCCCCTTGATGTATTTCACATGAATATTTAATTACTCATGATGGTTATTATTTCAATTTGGGTATATCTAATTTATTTGTATCATGGATATGAATATTTTCTAAACCATATATCCTTCTTATATATGATGTTTACTTTCCATGTTATTTGATTTAGTTGGGTAGTGTGGATAAATACATTTTTTTATCTCAATGATGATATTTATTTATATAGAATAATATTCATGAATTAAATCGATTATTTGATATATGAAGAATGATTTGGACATATAGTGACTAGTGGGCCACAAAATTTTATTGCCCCTTTATACATCGAAAGGACTAATGTGGAAAATTAGTTGGCCCTATTAAATGTGTTTCTACCATAATTTTAAACTATCTTGTTAATGGTATGGATGGTAGAGATATCATGATTCCAAAGATCATGATCTCCCATAATTAAAAAAAATTATTCTATGAGAATTCAATTATTACTATTTCCATGTTATTTTCAACATAATTTTATCAATTGATGTATTTAGTTCACATTTATTGATTAAATGGCATGTTCTTTAAGTTATTTAACATTCCATATCATTTATGTCTTATCTATTTATGAATGTAATGTTTTTTAAATGGAATGTTTGTTCATTTTTTCATTTACATATTGATTATTCTTTATCAAATTATGATACCCAAGTTATTAATTAAATGGAATGTTTGTTTAGTTGTTCACATTTTCACATCAACTATTCTTTATTTTTTCATGATATCTTACACTTTACTTAACCCTTATACAGTATTTGAGATCACTTTTATTTTGTTTCGTTTCCCCAGGATATGAAGAAAAAAAATCTTTGAATGATATCTCAAGGATTTCCTTCATTTCATTTTGTTATCTATTTTATTTTATTTTCTATTCCCAATGTAAAAAAGGGAATAAGGTATATATTTAGTTCTGTAGTACTACTAAATAGATATGTACTTTGGGATATCACCCCCTATAACAATACCAATGTAATAATGTAAGAACAATATTTGTTTTACAATAATCGGGGTTAATGCATTGAGAAAATTCCAAATGAACCATTTTTATGGTAATTTACCCAAAGTGAAACACATCCAGATCTTTCATCCACTAATTTTTGTCTTCATATATATTTCATTTTTAGAAAAACACAAACTTTTTAACATTACCATAATATTAGGATGACTTATGGATATGGGTATTTTTGAGATTTATAACATCTTATCAAGGTTTTATAATGAAATAGAATGATAATACCTCATTGATAATGTAATACTGATTTTATAACAATAAATAAAAATAAAATTTCTCAATAAAAAGAAAATTATATAGAAATATTGGAAAAATAAAATATGAAAGAAGTTAAAAACTCTTACCTTAAAAAGAATTTTCTTAAAGAATTAGAATTACACATTAGAACTATATAATGTCATTTGAGAAAATATTGAGGGGTATAATTAGTGTTATTTTTTATCAATGGATTTGGAGTGGGGAGGAAAAATATAATGGGTGTGTATTTATACATAAAGGAAGAGGTATATTTGGGTTATAAAATTAAATATTTAATTTTAGACCAACAAATATTCAGTGGAATTGATATTAATGTTTTTTTGAAAATTAATGATGAAAATATTATCCAAGGTCTTCAAATACCACACAAGAGTATTTATAGGAGAAATTTTTCGGGATTTTTAACCTTTTTGAAGTTTATCCCTTTACTATATTTTATTCTCATTGGGGTAAACCATTTCTGAAATCGGTAAAATATATTTATGTTTAAAAAAACAAAATCTACCTTATTAACTAATTTTTTTCTTTTGATTCCAATTATGAGATCTTAATAGCTATATTAAATTTCTATGATTTATTAAAAATTTATTCTAAAATAATGAATTTTTGACAACTAAAAACAATGTTTTTGTTAAGATATAATTTAGTTTCCAAAATATCAAACATATGTTTCTAAATGTAATTTAATAATTTTAAACACAATATATTTATCTATTAATATATTTTTGATCAAAAAAATATTTCCAAAATTTTGATGTTATGAAATTGTAATTTTGAGGTCATAAATGTTACAATATTTATTTTAAAACAACATATTCTCTATTCACCTATACATTTTATTTTTTTTCGAAAAAATCTTAATAAATATCCCTAAGATAATTTTTAAATTTTTGATTCAAAAATTAGATTTTATTTTATTAAAATAATTCTATATCTTTTCAAAATTAGATTATTTAACAAAAAAATACTTGTGTAATTCAAATTTACACAATTGAAACCTAAAATTCGAAGTTAATTCTTCTAGTAAAAAAAATATTATTCAAAAAAAATTTGTGTACATTAACTATTAATTGATTACTAATTTTTTTAATAATTATTAATTTCTTTAATAACATATTACTATACTCATTTTATTTGGCATTTGAATAAATAATTGTTACATTTACCAAGTTAAATCCAATGTCTTTCATTCTCACCCCATTGTATAATTGAATTTTTAAAACATGGGGTGTATAAAAAAATATACAAATGAGTGTAATCCTTCCTTATCACTCCATAACACTCTAATATTTCTTTCTATTACTTTTGATTCATCTAAAGAACTATCACCTATGAGGTTGTCTAATTCCATAATTCATACTCTCTTATGTTATGAATTTGGATACGGTATTCATTATAAAACAATTCTTGTTTGTGCTCTGTTTCTTAAATAGTGACTATGTAAATTGAGTTTGGCATATAATTAATTAAAATTAAAACATTAAAGACATATTGCACATTGTATGTATTGCTAGAAAATACAAATGATAATCCAAATATCAAATTTTCTAAAATATTTTAAAAGTCCCAATGTACCGTATACTTAGTTTTCTATTACTACCAAACTTATAACTACCTTCATTAGTGACTCTTTCAAGAATTAATGATATTATAATAGTAATCACAAGTCCTTACTTTTGTTATATATATGAATTTTTTCTTCAATGAGCTATATTAATATGATTCTAGGTAGCTCTCACCCTCATAGGTATTTCCAAAAGGAATTTTTGACTGAATAGCCTCATTTTTCCAAATTCATCACAATAGGTTGGAGTGAAAGAAATTTTCTTAGACAATTCACTGTAAGGTTCAATTTTTTACTTGAATATAAATAATTTTTTTAACCAAAAATCTACTAGATGTTGACACTTGTCCTATATTACTTAAAATTCATGTCTGCATAACCATAACATGTACTCTATGGTTTACATGGTCCTTTCAAACTGCCTATTTTTATGATGATTGTAAGTGGAGCACATGTGTCTCTTAGTGTTCAAGGAATTTTGAATACTCATATAAAATTGTGACGTGATCGGTGGATAATTATTAGATAAATGTTTCCAAGTTGTATCATAAAGTATGAAAAATTCCTTAATATGGAGTGGTGAAATTATTTCAAGTTCTAGATCCTCCCTTATAATAATTAAATGTGTAAACTTAACAAGTAAATACTAAATAAATTATACAGGACCATTCCTCAAGTGAGACTTCATAATTACATTGAAAAAGTCCATTGAAACATTCTACATCTTCCACATTAGTATTCTGATGGGTTTCTTGACTCTTTTAGGATGTTTTTAGGCTCAAACTACTCTCTCACGATGAATCTAGGAACATAGTTTATTATTTACCATGTCAAACCGTCCCAAAATGAATGTTCTCATAAATCCATGTACATTATTTTACTACAATCATGTATAGAGAAAATTGGCATATGAGTTTCATCCAAAAATTCTCAATTATGATCTGTTATTAATGGTACATATAGTCTCCTTCAAATGTCAATGTGCTTTATTTTTGGTAGAAGGATCTTAATATCCTCTCTTCTATGTCATTAATACTATATTTAAAAACTTTTAATCTTGTTTAGAAATATTTATTTTCTATAATAAAGATTAATAGAAAATTACTTATAAAATGAATGATTCTTTCCCTTTATTAATAATCTCTATAGTTGACTTTACACAATCTACCACATTTTTCACCTTTCTAGGGTGGTTATATATTGCATAGTCACAGTCCTTGAGAATTTATATCCATATACTCTATCTCTTATTATGATATTTCTAAATGAATACATACTTAAATCATTAATTATTGCAATATACACCACAACACTCCCCAAAAAAAACTATTCCTCTATATTTTAAATGCAATTATTATAGACGCCCGATCATGATCATGATTGGGTTACTTTTTTTATGGGTCTCTAATTTCATCAATTCATAAGAAACAAATATACAATTTTTCATAAATACACCCCCTATTCCTTTAATTAATCCATAAATATATATAATGAGTCCTTCATTTTTAGATATTGAGGTCAACACTACTATATTAATCAATATCATTTTTAATATCCCAAATATTTCGTCACATTCCTTCCACCATGTTAATTTAACCACTTTTCATGTCAACATGGTTAATATATTTTCTAATAGGGGAAAATATTCAACAAGTTTGTAGAATATCAAATTTATTAACGTTTAATTATCAATAAAAATAATTAATATTGGTTTTTGATAAGTATTTATCCGTATGAAGTTGATCAAAAATTTAATCTATGTAAGGTAATGGATACTTGTTATTAACGGTAGCAACAAATATTTCTTTAAAGTTAAGGCATAACCTCATAAAACCTTCTTTCCGAAGATAATAAATGTGATAACCATGTTAATACACATGGGATTGTTAATCCCTTATCACACAAGTCATGTAAATTTCTATTAATTCCACTAATTCCACCAAATCCATTATACAGGGAGGTTTAGATTAGGGATTCACATTTGGGATGAATCAATATAGGACTCCTATTTCTATTCAAGTGGATATATATAGAGTTCCTCAGGAAATATTTGAATATAATTCTCTAAAATACATACATCATCACTTATATGGATATGCACATCATTCATTGATTCACCATCTCTATGCATTACATTACCATTAACCATTGTAGGTTGTTTATCACAAGAATCATGTAAGGAATTATCTCCACTAAAAGTAAGGGATTCCATTAAATCCTTGGAGACATTAATCTAATTATGATGATAATGGATTATTGTATTATACTTGTAATTCCAGTCAATACCATATAATATATTTAAGAGAATAATTGGTAATACAATAAGGTTTTCTACTATGGAAAATCCATTCATTTTTATAGAGGCATAGAAATTTCCGTCAATTTATATAATATTTCAATAACTATTTTTAACTGACAACTCCTTAGTTTATTATGAGATGATTCAATTTTTTTAGAAAAATTAAAATATATAAAAGCATGTGTAGATATAGAATTAAATAGCTCCTTAGCTAACTATGTTTTTGTGATCAATGCACCTACTATAAAATCATTTTCAACTTCAAATTCCACTTTTTTGATAAGATAGGATCAACCATGATCAATTTAAATATGGAGCTCGGATACCCTATTCTTCTATTACATCCGAACGAAATAAAACAATTGGATAACTCACTCCCATACTTGATGGAACTATTCACTATCTCCTCATATGAGAAAAATGTTTTAATGAGTAACACCATTTAATGGAGTGGTTTTTACCTATCATAGAATTAATAAATATTTGTAATTGGATTACATAAATAGTGCGAATTATGTCTTATTAAACCTTGTAAATTTTTCCTTATACTAAAAAATTCCCTCTTCCATTTTTCATTAATTCACGAATTTCATTTCCATGTAAAATTATTTCTCATAGGGAAAGTAATTTTTAAAGATAATATTCTTTAAATATTTTCACTCCATATTTTCTATCTAATATTCCTTCATAGCATTTGGAATCGGAGACCACTATCAATAAAAAGTACCTTCATATGAAATAGAACAATGATAACCTTATCCCCTTCACTATGACCCAATGTAAGGAATACCTTAACTTCGGACTTGATCCTTATTTTAACTACTATTGAATTTTTTGTTCTATGTGATGAATCTATTTGTTTCCTCACGAGGTGGTCCAAATATTTTATACCATGTTATGGTGAAATATATTATTCCAAATAGACATGGTTACTGGGTGTAACCTATGTAAATTTCTTTAATATTGTTACAACCTACTCTATTCCCACCCCACCCTCATTGATTTTATAAGTAGGAAAATCCATACATTGATTACAAATGCAGATAATATTTTTTTTATTCCATTATGTGATCTTTCAACGAAGTGTCATAATAATAATTAGGTTCAGAATAAAATGTTCAATTATATATAAAAAATATATAATTTCTATGAATTTATTATAATTCATTATCATTTAATCTGAAAATATTTCTAGAATTTCGAATGGTTGTATGATGGGGTTATGTTTTCTTTCTATTTCCTTCTAATATAGTTTCTATGGTTTCTAGTAAACATCATTTGAAAACAGATGTATTTCCATTACCCTAGTAACCTATATTTGAATATTATTTTGTTAAATTTGTATGAATAAATAGATAATGAGATATGGAAATTTGGTAGTCTTAGGAAACCAGATACTTAATTCGATATTACAATGAATTGAAACAAAATATATATCATATAAAAAACGAAAATTGTATTATTTTCACATGAAAGTCCATATTTCACACATATTAATACTTTGGGATTGCTATGGAAAATGGTAAAACGAACAAAGGGGTGAGATAATATGATTTGTAAGGGGTGGAATATAATTGAATATATCATAAATAATCATAGAACCAATAATATGTTAGTAATTAATAAATTCTAAAAAATATTATATCCATGGTTAACATAATAATAAATAAATTTATGAACAAGAATAAATGATCAAAATTAATCATACCATAGAGGTATTGTGACAATAAATGATAGATAAAATGGTAAGTCATATACAAAATATAAAACATGTTTTTCTAATGAGGCCTGCTGATGCATTGAGGGGTATGTAATTCTAATCCCCCCTGAAATATAATAAGTCCAATGCAACCATCATATCATGAGAATGGATAAAAAATGAAAATAATAATTTTTCTTGAATAAACTAATACATTGTTGTGAAATATATATAAATATTTATCTTTATATAAATTATTCATATAAGGAATATGAATATTTTCCAATTCAATTGAACATTGAATATCAAGGTGTATATCCAAAAATCAACTTATAAAAAACAATATATTCACAATTTCATTGATTGTGAACTTTTCAAAATAATGATAACAAGGTATTAATGAAGTTTAAATTCATGGTGTAGGGATATAAATTTGAACTAATCCTTTATTATGGTCCACAAATAGTTCATGAATTATCTAAAGTATATCCGCAAGATAATGAAGCTAGGTGTGTAGTTAGGATCTCTTATCATACATCGAGAGAAGGTCATGTTAATACCCAACCAATATTTTTATGGTTAATATCCACAGGTTCATCATATCTATATACTATATCCATTTTTTGTATCTAGATTATTTGGAAACTATACCCTTTTTTTACTTTTCTTGAATTTTAAGATGTGTTTTGTATACAGGCATGTTTAAGAATTATAATACATTATGAAGATAGTGTAATGAGAGTTAATTGTGATATATCATTGAAACTTTTATATTTAATTCATAATAACGAATAATAATAATATTTATAATTGAAAAGGAAATAAAATGGAAGGATTATAAATAAAAAGGTGGAAAAAGGTTAAAAACCATTTCCTTTAAATAAAAGTTTCTAATGCTTGAAAGGAACAAATTATAACCATAAATATTTCTTGGAGTGACTATTTAGGAGGATAAAGAGACGGAATTAATTACCAATGGGTTCATAGTATATATGGAAGGGATTGTGGGAGTGCATTAATACATGATGAGAGGGGTATTTTAGGGATAAAATATTGATTATTTTGTAATTTTGGACAACTAATTTAGGGTTTCATTGATTCCATATAATTTCAGTAATGATTAATGAAGAAAAGAATATTTAAGGTAATGTAATACCTCAACTTCCTATTTATATGTGTCATTTTAAGGTATTCTATTCCCTTTTTCTTTAATTTTAACCTTTTCCTAATTTAATCATTACTACGGTAACTCGTTTTTTACATCTAAAATTTATCTTTGTCCCTAAAAAAGCATCTTATTACACAATATGAACATTATCATACCAAATATGAAATATATATTACATTATTAAATTTCTGAAATTGATGAAAATTAATTCTAAAATAATAAATCTATAACACAAAAACCCCATATCTAGAAAAGATATAACTTAGGTTACACAATCGAATACATATATTTCTTAAAATACATTAATGTTTTAAAATACATTAGATTAATCAATAAATAATTTTTTTTATAAAAAAATCTTCATAAACACTTATTTTATTATCATTTTAATATTTTTTCATAAATGTTACAGTGAGAAAACAAATTATATTTTCACTATTCACCCAAAAATCAATTTTTTTTAAAAAAACCCAAAAAATTAAATATATTATAATACTGATGTACTAATTACAAATGTTTTTAATTTTTATGAAAAAAATTCTCAATAAATTTTAAATATAATTATTAATGAACAATACTTATGTATATCAAAATTATGCCATAGGAGATATCTCCCCTTCAAGTATATCTAATTTTTATTCTAGGAAATATGTGTGTTTTTAATATTAATATAAATTTTATATAATTAATTTTTGTGTTACTATAAAAAAATTTAAAAATTTTATTGGACAGTTGAATAAAAAAGGTTTATATTACATTAGTTGAATCAAATGTATTTCACTTATCATTCATTTAATCAAATATCTATCATATATGTAAATGTTCATCTTGGTGAGAAATAATTGTTAAAATAAAATTTTGAACATTTTTATTGATGTATTGAATTTAATAATAGTGTTATGTTAGACAAAAATAGAATCCATTCTCAAATTCGAGTGATTTGGTCTTTTATAAATTTATATTTTTTTATTATACATAATTAAATGATAAATTTATCATTATAAATTCAATAATATAAAATATAAATGTAGTGCTATTTTATAAATGGGTATTGTATCATATTTTATGTAATGATATCTAATGTTCACATATTATTGAATTATTAATTATGAAATAAATTATATTAATGGTAGAGAATGGGTATTGTTTTTGAAAAAATATTAAATGTGTGATAAAGAAAAAAAATTGGTGGATAAGGACTGTGAAATTATATTAAACTGTCAACACACATACTAAACCACTAACTAGGGTTAAAAATTGTCAATAAAATCATAGATATTATTCTCTCTTTAACAATAATCACGTTTTAACATAAATTAGTGTTTATTATTATTATTTTCCAATATTTAGGGTTTGATGTATATGGTCATTCATTTTAGTGTATACAGTAATTTTCTAAAACAAATTTTAGAAAATAGTATATAATGATATATTTAGTATTTATTATTTCTTTACGCATAGATCGATGTTTGAGGATACATATATTTTAATGTTTTTTTCCAACTTCTGATTGTAGTGTATCATGGGTGACATTATTAATGTGGAATTTATAAATAAATGTGAGATATGATATCATTATTTCACATTTTTATGGATGTGTATTATGGTGCCAATAATAATTATATGGTTATTCTTGAGGAAGTTGAGTGGGGAATGTTTTCTTTACATGACTAAAATATTCATGTGGGGTAGTTGATATATATAATCTATTAGAGTTTCAAACAATCATTCCCAAAATTGGTAGAGTATTATGATGGATAACACTCTTAGGATAAATGAGGAATGAATTGCGAAAAGGTTTGATATTTTAAGATTATGGTCACCTATAGTGAGATATAGTTTTTGGGGGCCTTCTTATATTTTATTTTAATTAATGATTATATATATAATTAAACTTTTTTTTATTCCCTTATACACATATTTTTTCTAGGTTCCACATTTTACCACTGATATTTTCCATCCACTTCTCTCTATTTGTATAACCCAATCAATTATCAACAAAAATACCTCCTCCTACTTCCATATATTATTTTAAATATATTGTTAGGAAAACATAATATGAATTTAGTTCCTCCCCATCATTCATTACCATTTAACCTCTTATCAACATGGTATATACACCTAAGAATCTATCTTAATTTTTATATCCAGTATACCTTCCCCTCATTATCCCTTTTAAAATCCACCTCCCCTAACTATCAAATATCTCATAACCTCACTATCTTGATGTCTTCCCACATACACATCCCCATACTATACTTACCATCTATCAGATGATACTTCACCTTATTTGACACTACCTTCATGTCCCTATTTTCCATTTTCTTAACATCCAAATTCCTAGATTTCATTCCCAAACACCTTCATATGTGTATATGTCTCCTACTCCACATCCTTTGAGATTTTGAGTTAATTATTTTCACCCCAAATCCAACAATCAACTTTATATCATTTAAATTAACCTAATCCCCAAATTATTTTTCTGATGTTGGCATGATGATATTAAACTCTAGGAAATTCATCACCTATTATTCTATTTTCACCTTTTTATCTTGAGGATGTATTGAAATAGAAATCAAGAAACAGTTGGGTGACTTTATTTTAACATGTATCTTTTTCCATGGGTTACTATACTATTCTTGAGGTTATCCCATGTTTAATAAGTAGTAGTGAATCCATTTTTTTGAAATATTTCCATCACATTATTTTTCAGAGGTTAACTAATATTTTATAATTAGATATGTATTATATAGTGTTTATGAGTTATGTCTTATCACCAGACTTGTCTTGAATCTATTTTGATGTATAGGGCAAGAGTTCCCATTTCCCATATATTCCATATGACTATAATCTTACATGAAACCTAGTATAAAATTCTATTGGAGGGATATTTTTGGGTTGCTGTAGTTTTATTATAGTGAGAAATATAGTAATAAGAATAGGTCCTATCATTTAGGCCGTTAGGGCACTAGTTTGGGCCTATAGGCCGTAGGGAATTTAAGCCACCATTATCCTTTATCCCATATGGCCTTTGGGAAGCCTCATGCCTCTAGGTAATGGGATTACATACCCCAGGACCTTGATTCAATCCAAGAAGACCCCATAAGAGTAAAAACAAGATGATGATTTAGAGAAATTAATAGCCACCAAGGTAGAGATAACCAGATTGGAAGAGTGACAGGGTGTTCCAATTTCCCTCGGTATAAATCACCATGCAACTCTGCTTAGGTAAATGATATTTTATTAGCCATGTATGGTGGGGAGATAGGAACTTTCCAGGATGAAGATTATGTGGGGGTAATGTTCCCTTTTTATAGGGGCTTTGGGCACTTGGGTCATGTATTGGGCCTTGTGCCTCTGATCTTTACGGTCATGTACTAGATTTAATACCTGTTGTTTCTATTTTAAAATTATTTTTCACCATTATTTACCTGTTATTAATATATTTTATTAAATATTATAAAATCTTTTCATCTTGTTCTTATTTCTTTCACTATTAGTATTTCATGTCCTTTTTTATTATATTAAATCCATTGTATATTTATTTTTAGATATAATTACTATGGTGGAATATATGTTACTATATTTTTAGTATATACTCATAATATTCTTTCATAAATGTAAGAATTTTGTATTTTATGTCTAACCATTTATAACATAATGATATAATTTTGGTTCATGTCTTTCGTCTATATTAACTTACAATTTATTCTAAAAAACGAATGTAGTTCCACCTATTTTGAAAAAAAATTATTTTCAATTCTGTTTCAATGATCAAGTTTCACGTATATTAAAAATTAAATTATTATATGTCTTGGTAATTATCTTTAATATTATTTTTATTTTGTTGGATTTTAAAATGTAAAATTATTTTTTGAGTGGGTATGATTTTTCTATAATTTGAAAACACCAATATTAATGTGTGGGATCTCTATGAATTTTTTTTGTGTGTATATTCTTCATCCATAAAGAATTAAATATTTGATTTTATTATTTATTATTTAATATTTAGGTTATTTTGAAATTTTGATTTAATTAAAATTGTTAACTACATTTTTGGAGTTATATTTTAAAGTGGAAAATTGAATAAAAAGTTTAATTGAATATCTTTAACTCAATATAATGATTAATGTAATGGGGTTTATATTTATTCATTGGTATAGGTTTATTTAAATTTATACTTGTTTCCTTTAAATTGGAATCCATTGGTTTCATTATATTTCACTTTAATTCCATGGAATCATAACATTGTTGTTTTTGTGTTTTTATAAGGATTTCTTTATTGTGCTTTCATTGCTGAAATAATTTAAATTCCACTTGCTTTTTGGTGTTATATAATTTAGATGAAGCATGTTTATTGGATTATTTTTTTTTATTTTTGGGTTATATAACAATATCATCACCGACGATGCGTAGTCAGTTAAGCAACCCAATGGTCTCACATGAAATAATTTATGCACAATGATTAAATTAAACAACCACCTCATTAAATTTAATAAATATTTATTAGATACACCAATCTATGATGATAATTGATCAAAGTAACCAACCTTATATCCCTTATAACCATGAACATGTGTTATAAATGTCTATAAAAGAATCAGATGTCATATTCGAGGTGCTATTGCAGATCACCATTGATCCCACTGATCTCTCTATGATGACCAAAACCTCAATCTTTGATAAAAAACGAGATCCTAGATCATTATATGGAATGGTGGTCTTATATATCTTGGATATAGAGGATATGATATAAGAACTATGAAATTAAAGTAGAAGGAAAATAGGTTTAATTATAGATTTCTCTTACTTATACAGTGATGTAAAAACGACCAGAAATGGCTCCATGACCCATGAATTTATATTACCCTATATTAAATCTATAAATAACATCTTATGACTAGGTAACCAAGTTGTAAATGTCATTCATATTTTTATCACCTACATTAAATATATTATGTGGTGAAATTGAGCCACTATCTCAACTTGTTATTCTTAAAAACATTAAATGATCCTTGAAAATGAATATTCATTCATTAAATGTTTTTCCTTGTATTCACTATATAAATTGTGAATAATATTAATATATAAATTAAATACCAATAATAAAAAACATGAATAGTATGAATTTTTTAATTTATGGTGATCATTTAAGCTTGGTCATCTACTCGGCAACATGGTGCATCCCACCATTTCCTACAATATTATTCATTAGAATATGCAATATTTTTAATATGATTAGTGTGTGACCATCTTGAAACTTATCTTGAGAGTAGTGAGTATTAATCAAAGTCCAAGTACAGAGTCTAGAAACCAATTAATATCCCTAATGAGATAATGTATATTTATATAAACTATAACTTCCTGTGAACAAAACCCATGTAATATTATCTCTTTGTCATGTGATGTCTCATAAAGTAGGACACATAATTTATATCATCCTCCATTATTTCATTATTGTTCATTGACCTCATTGGATGAAATTACCTTATTCTACCATGACCATGTATTTAAAAAAATTAACACCATCCTGATTAACAAGGTCAATGATATCACTTCCTTTCAAAAGAAAAAAAAATTATTTCTTGATCATTTAATCAATAGCATAACATTAATGTTTCACCCAATACATGATAACTCACCAAAAAAATCATGGGATTTTTATTCTATTAATCAATATAATAAAAGTGTAAACACTAAAAATAATTTCATGTTTGAAGGCCATTAAATTTGTTAAATTATTGGAACTACCAATGGCACCTCAAACACAAGGTGTTCCTCTTATCAGTTTAGTCATCAAGATCATAGATACTAAAGATCACCAATTTTTAACATCATGAGAAGAATTCTCAATTCCTATTATCCCCCATCACCTAATAGTCTCACATCATCTGTGTCTAGTAAGTGTGATGTATCTATACTATTTGACATAAGTTTATCATTACATTTATTATATATTAAGGTTCCCATTATATCAGGGAACTTGTATAACATGTAGTATGATAAATAATCTATGGACATTAATATAACATGCCTCACCACCTCATTATATTGACAAGTTATGTATGTGATAATAGGCCTTAGGTGACATCCCCAAGACACCAAATGTCTGAAAGATATTTTAACAGCCTCAAAAATATATGGGTGATGATTTTACTTTTGAATGATAACACATCAAAACATCATAAACACAAAATTACTAAACGTCTATATGATGCATGAGTACAAAATACATATCAAAACATAAAAAAATAAAACATATCAGAGTAAATGGACAAAAAAATACATACACGAAGATAACAAAAAAACATAAATCTCAAAACTCTTAAGTGACATCAACCAACAACACCCAACCCAATCCATGATCTAACACCACAGTCCACGCCGATGTAATTAAGAAAAATCACTTATGAACTATTATTCCTTTCTTTTTCTAATGTCTCAATATATAAAACACATGAATTCCCAAAACTACCTAAGTAGGTAGTGTTTCAAAACTTAGTAGGATTCAACAAATTTATTCCGAACACATGATAATGTGACAAAACTTTTCAACAATATTTATATAAACCATTTTGAAAGCAGATTTAAAAAAATTATATCAAAACCATAATAAATTAATAAGTAAAAATTTCCATGATTAAAAAATTTCCATTTATTTTACATAATCATAACCACGTCTCTTCACATAAACACAACACACACACACACACACAAACCATGCATTTCCAAGTAAAAATTCCTTACTCATGAGTTTTATCTCATCGATTATCCAAGTCGTCATAATGTGACTAATACAAGTTTCCCAAATGGCACCCACCCCTTACACATGGTCTTCTATATGAATTCCCTCACATGAAGCATATATTCCAAATAAACATTACAACTATTATATATTAAATCTTTTTATTCATTAAATAATTTTAAATATATATATATAAATCAAAACCAAATCATAATATAAAAAAAATTAATTTAAAATAATAATGGGGGTTTTCTTGAAATCTCTCAATTTCCTAAAATTCAAAATCTATCACCAAAATGGGATTCCATCAGAAATCAAAAAATTATTTAACAAAAATCTCAATAAAATAAATTAATAAAAACTATGCCTTCTTTTTCTATGTCAATCAGAGAAAATAGAGAAGCCACCTACCTCACAACGGTTGGCGATACAAAGAACTACACCATGTAACTTGAAGATATGATAAAAAACCATGTTTCCTTCCTGATATCAAACAATATCATATCCATATTGACATAAAAAACATAGATCTATCCCCAATAGACTACATATAAGGTTCTATGTAGGGTAAGAGGAATGAATATAAGGAAAGAAGTAATAACATGTACTTAACAATTAATCTGGACCTCCAATCTGATTTGATTTTCCTAAGATTCACTTTCGGATTAAAGGTGATCATCAATGAGGAATTGAGAGAAAAAAATAATTTAGGATATTCAATGAATTTGGAACTAAATTGACTTAAGTGGACTAATTAGGATATATCCAAACTTTTTGGAGGTCTGACTATATGCTGCATGCCAGAAATTTTGGAAAACCATGCACTAACCATGACGTTCTACTATATTAAGGTCACACCTTGCGTAGTTAGCTAACACAATTATAGAAATTATGTACCAACTATGATTTTACCTTTTTTATTAAATCCTAGGATCCCATAGATAATCACACATTCTTTCCAAACCGTGTTACAACCTTGCACCAACCTAGTGAAAATTTTCATCCTTTTCATAGTTTCTTGTAGGTGGTACATGGTTTCTACTATCCATTCACAAATTGTGAACCTCCATAATTTACTCCAAACGATGATAAAACCCCTCCAAACCCACCAAAACCAAAACCAAGCATTATATATATGCAAAAAACAAGAATGAAGGGTAATGTACCTAAAACAAGGGTTCTACATTTTTTACACCATTGGTCTTTCTATCCTTGGAATGTAGAAGACTAGAGTTTCTATATAAGAGTTCAGACCATTTCTCTATCGTTTCCTTTTCAATATCCCACATTTTATTTTCAATACGACCATGTTTCCATAATAAAAATTCTAGAATGATATATTTATCCTAAAATATCTTCTCTTTCCACTCCCAAATCTGTCTCAGATAATGAATCAATATAACATTTATATTTAGGTTAATGTGCTCACAACAAATAAAATATTTAGGATTAGGTTGGTATTTCTTCAATAGAGATACATGAAACATATTATTCATTGAATTGAACCTCATAGAAAAATAAAACTAATATGATACCTCACCACCTCATTTATGTATCTCAAAAGGGCTTATGTACCATGTTGAACACATTCCTTACATTCCAAAACAACAATGACCAATCCATAGAGAGTTTAAAAATAAGGCATGATCACTCACCACAAATAAAAGCGGTTTCTTAGGATGACCCAAATATGATTTATGATTTCTATGAGCGATGTCCTCCCTCTTTTAGATAATTAGAATATTTTATATTGTCTCTTGTATAATAATGATTCCATTCAGTGATGTCTCCCATATTTCGACATGAAAAAGTGGGTAAAAAAAGGGATGCTCTTGTATTTATTTGAATAGATTGATGTCTAACGAGGATTGATTATTTTTATTGTATGAGAAATACACTAAAGGTATACGATCCTCCCAAAAACCAAAAAATTCTATTACATAGGCCCTAATAATTTCCTCCTATGTTAGGAATTTCCGTTAAGAATATCCATCCATATTGAGGATGATATGCCATACTCAAAGTCAACTATGTTCCAAGGAATTGTTGAATGTATTTCAAAAAATGAGATATATACCTAGGGTATCGGTTAGATATAATCGATACATGAATACTATTCATCTTTATAGTATCTATAATATTTTGTTTGGAATAATATTCCGCTATATTGGTTTCATAAATATTGATGATATGATCCAACTTTGTCAGATGATCCACCAAAATTAATATGGAATCCGATTGTTTAACCTTCTTTGGAAGACCTGTCATAACATCCATTATTATTTACAACTATTTCCACATGGGAATTGATAAATTCTATAACATAACCAATGGACATTGAGGCTTTTCATTAACCTACTAATAAGTGATTCATCTTGAGACATACTCCAATAGATATTTTTTCATTCCAACACACAAATAATATGTTTGAATGATTTATTTATCTTTTATAATCCTAGATGAATTACCCATATTGATTTGTGATAATCACTAAGATGATATTTCTAATACTCCAAAGTTATGAAAATCTGACCTCTAAACCACAACCATAAACTCTACCCTGGATTCCAAACCTCAGTGGTCTACCAACCATTGAGTTTTTACATCGTAGTAACATTATATAGACTGGATGTATGTTAAAATATAAACTACTCAACAAATTTAGAACAAAAAAAGTTGGAAAGATAGATGAAACATCCCCTTGGTATGATCAATCTAGATTTATAACCACTATTATTTCCACTAGTTTCCACTGATCTGAACCCTCTTGAGAAAACTAAGCTTATTATTTCGTGCTTAATGAAACTACCAAATATTTTATTTTACCCAGGGGATACATAAAGTCAAATTAAGACATCTTTAGATACTTCATCCATCTATACATCCTAAAATTTAGATCTCATAGTTGGAAAATTTGTTCCGTACTGTTATGATTTGAAAACACTAGGAATTTATCACCATAGAGAAAATGACACCATTGATTCAATGAAAACAACAACAACCCATTCTAAATGTGAAAAAAATATAAAACATCATTAGTATCCTTATAAGCCAAAGAAACTATATATATAAATGAAATTCTATGTAGGTTTCCATTATATAACAGCTTATATCATTTCTGGATCCACATAAATGATTTTTTTATAAATAACACGACCAAGGAAACAAAGATTTTCTATCTAAAAATCACAGATTGATAACATGAAATATAAATGATGGTATCCCAAGATATCCAAAACTAGAGAAAGTTGTTCCTCATGACTATATGTTTTTCTAGAATACACCAATATATCATCAACATACACCACTAGAGATGAATTCATATACCTTTGAAATATTGGATTTTCCATTTCTATTATGTCAGATGGTGTCTTCCTAAGACCAAAATTCCTAACCATGTAATCATAATTTCTATATCAAATTGTGAAATATATCGTTACAATGTCCACCTTCCAAACTCATAATTTGTGGTACTAGGAATTTAATCCAATTTTAAAGAACCAATAGGCTCCTTATAATTGATCAAATATACAATGGTTTTTGGAAGAGTATAAAAATTCAATATTATAAATATGTTGAGTTTAAGATAATATACCAAGAAACTAATGGTTCCATCTACATTTTTTACAAAAATAACCACATCATTACAAAGATATGTTCTCCGTAGAATAAACTCTTTACTTTCAAACTCTTTCAACTAAAATTTAAATTTTATCAATTCTATTGGTCCTAACAAATAAGAAAAAGGTGAAATAGGTCTGGTACATGATAAGAGATCAATTTTAAATTTTAATTCTCTTTTGGGTTGAATCATGGATTAATTTTGCAGGAAAACATCAGAAAATTTGTCAATAATAGATGTAAAATCTCTATTCCCAATCTCATCAACATATTCCAAGGTAATTGATTCCAAGTGATAATATTTGGTTCCATCCACCATTACGAAAGGTGTTTATATAATTTCATTTATATCCTAAAAACCTCTAAGGATAATCTTTGTGCTATGTAGAGTTGTGAAATTATGATTTTGGTATAACATTTAATGTGGTCCTTGAATGATGTCAACCAATACATACCCAAAATTAATTCCTAGTCTTCCATATCAAGAATAGAGAAATACCAAAGCATATCATCCCAATCGATAATTATTGAAAAATATTTAAACATAAAGGCTCTTCATTCTCTTTGGTAATGAGGAATTTCATGTTTCAACATACAATGAACCTTATGAACATGTAAAACCATATGATCAACACGAGAAACAATAATTCAATAGAAAAAATCCATATCAAACAAATCTTAATGAGGGTAGAATTCAAAAGAATCATAAATCTCACTATCAAAGGACCATATTGAATATCCATGATCATTTTCTCATCTTTATAGAATTTCTTACTCGCAACACTTTTCTATTTTTAACCCTATTGATATTGCACTAGTTGATGAGTCATGGTGTTCTTAGAATCACCTTGGATCACTTGGTTTTGATAAAGAGAAATATTTTACTATAATCATCCCATAGGAGAATATGAATCTAGAGAGGCATGGGATGTGTCTCTAGAACCATACCTTAGAGCACTATAACAATAGTGGTTAGGATGTCCCATCTGGTTGAAATTGTGACAAGCTATTGGTGGTGTTATAGAATATCGATTAATATGATCAGTATAACCACATTGAAAACATGAAAACAAACTTCTCATGTAAGGATAAATGTTTACCAAACCCATAATATTTAATCACAAGATATCCCTTCTTACCACAATCATTCTATTAAAAATTTATTTATAATCCATTATGAAAAGAAAAAAAATTATTGAGTGAATATCTGGACTCAACCTAAACTCAAAATGTTGGATCGAAATATGAATGTAGATTACCAATTAAAAGAGGGGGTTAATTGTATGTTAAAAAACATTCATTTTTATCCTTAAGGAAGACTATGTTTAACAATGTTAAACAAGGTAAATTCACAATAATTATTTTAGTTCTACTAAACAAACATTCTAGGATCCAGATATATGGTTCTAGAAATGAAACTTAAGCAAAGTTTTCATGGAAAATATTTTACCTTAAAGTGTACAGAATCATTCTAATCAAAGTATAAAAAAGTTTGTGAATGTACAAGAGGGTTAAACATTCTTCCTTTATCAAAACACAGTATAAATAAACTTGAATCAAACCAAATAACAAGTATGAAATCGTTTAACCCAAAGAATTGGGTATCATAGAACTTTGGATAAAGGTCCCTTGATTTATATTTTCAAGAAAGTATATCATACCCAGACTAGGGTAATCCCTCGATAGGAAAATCGGAATCTGTCTTTCTATCCCCGCAAACCTTCTATCTTTAAGGTAGTAGGTACCTCTATCTTCCTATCCACAGAAGTCCTCGAACATTAAGGTTGTCAACACCTCTATTTTCCTATCCTCGTAAGCCCCCGATTGATCACAACAACAATCAGAGTTGCACCAAGGAATATGAACAAAATGATCAGAACCATTCCATGCTTTAGTGTTTCTCTCTATGGAAATCACATCAACAACATTTAATCTCTAGAGTGATCAACATGTTTTGAGCTTATTCAAATGATCTCTTATTTATAGGTACTTCTCCAACATTCATATGTCTCCTCCAAACATCAAATTTTTTCTTGAATCTCGGAGGGACATATACACGTGTCACGCAAACAACAGTTAGTTAGGAATATATTTTACAACATTGTTTCATAACAAGTGTAAGGAAAATGAATAAACTTAACCAAATATATTTCTATGAGTCTTATTAAAAATAAATATTTGAGTCTTACGAAATAATCATCAGAGACTATAAATCATGGTGATTTGGATTATGTTTTCTATAGAATTTGGAACCTGAATTCTATAGATATCAGAGTCTAAATTCCGATGAATTCGAAAACTGAATTCTGAAGAATTTTTTGTTTGAATTCTAAGGAATTAAAATTCTGAATTATGAGGAATTCATAGTTGGAATTATGTGGAATCCAGAGTCTGAATTCTGAGGAATTCAGAGTCTGAATTCTCAGGAATTTGGAGTCTATATTCTGAAGTATTCTGAGTATGAATTGTAAGGAATTCATAGTCTAAATTTTGAGGAATTTGCATTTGGAATTGTGAGGAATTTGGAGTCCGAATTCTAATGAATTTGGATTCTAAATTCTAAGGAATTCAGTGTATGAATTCTAAGTTATTAGGATTTGGAATTATGAGGAATTTGGAGTCCGAATTCTATGGAACATGGAAAATTAATTTCCGATAATTCAAATCCTGAATACAGAATACTCTATATCCAAGATAATTTAAGATTCCAAGGTTTTAGATGTGAAAAATAATATTTCCTTAGTAATAGAATGGATTATATTTATATAGATCCTAATTTGAACAATGAAAACATAGGTAAGGATAAAACATTTACTTAGAGAATAGAAAATTTCCATAGAGAATGGAAATTTTCCTAATGAGAATAATCCTTTGGGAAAATATAATTTGCCTTAAAATAATGTTTTTGTGATTTTCAAAACATAGAGGAATAAAAAATTTATAAGGAAACTTTATTGAATAAAAAATATCCCCCTTTTTTGAAAGGAAAAACATCTTTACGAAAAAGAATATAATGACTATGAATTTTTTTCATTATGAACATAAAATAAAAACTTTTCACCCTTTACTTATGGATCATGGTGAATACAACTAACCCCCCCCCCCTTAAGTTTTGAAATTCCTAAGGATCTTATTATTGAATTCCTTAATGAGATTTTTCTTTTTTCTTGAATAAGGAAATCTTCTCAGATAGAACTCCCCCTTTGATAGACTCACCCATACATAGGGAATTCTCTTCTCTACTTAATATTATTTTCTTCATTCCTTTATCTCCCTTTGTGATTTTCAGAAATAAATTTAGGTAATGGAAAAAAATGATACCTGAAATTTTAGTACTATACAACAAAAAAAATAAAGGAGAACCAAAAATTTCATTACGATTGAAAAAATTTGTACAAGGACGAAAATAAAACAAAAGATGGTATTGGGAAAAAATAATCCTTCTTTCTCTTTCATTATTAACTTCCTCACGATGGTTTTCAGCTTCTTAAGATCCTTATGATATTTTTCAATGCACTTGAGTAGCTGATCCTGATTTTCATTTTTCTTCTCCAAATAATTGATTTTTTCATACCAAGCCTTAAGAATTTATGCTTGGGTCTTCAAAATCTATTCTTGATTACTAAGATTTTCTTAGATCTCAATTTTGAGATCTCTTTCCCTTTTCCAATTCAAAGAGACTGAGTAAAGATTTCCATTCATATCATTGACTTCCTACTTATGATTTATTTGATCAAGACTGAGATTCTCCTCAAAACTTGTAGTTAGATATTTGATCTTGTTATCTTCGGTATTAAACACATCCTCCACATTATGTTGAAAGCCTCCAATGACTATTAGCTCTTCAATTTTCATCCTTGACCACATTGTAATTTCCTTAAATGAACTATTGTGAGCTTTATACCCAAGGTTGAAAGATTTGAAATCTCTAGCCTGAGGGACTTATCTATATGCATGGAAAATGAATCTGATTTCTGAATAAATGAGGGCTGAAGCATCTGGAATCTCGAGTCTATACATGTAAACAAAGGAATTGTATCAAACAACTTCTAAAATGATTGGACCACAAATTCATGTACTATAGAGGATGATTCAGAATCAAATTCTTTGGTTGATAGGGATTATTCATCAATCTCTTCAGGTTTTCTATTTGAAGAACCACCAAGTTCTTTCTTTTCCACCATCACTTTCCTCGGTGTATCAACCAACACTTTTTCCCTTATGTACTCTTAGAATTATCTATACTACTTTTTCTAATTCATATTCATTATATGATAGTTGAACTATCTTATATTCCTATACATTTTCGTTTTTAGCATCTGCCACTAGATCCTCTGGTTCAACAAAATCATGGTTGCTGATTTCATCACCAGATGGTTTATTCACTTCTTCCTTCTCTTCATCCTCTTTTCCATGTGAATGATTTTTTGTAGATTTAGCCTAAGATATTTGGAATGAAAATTATTTAGAAGGACTCTTCTTCTCATGATATTCTTTGACTTGTCTTATCATATCATCAGTATCATCACATCCCTCATCTAGTTATTTTCCGGCCTCCCCTTCTTGATAAATTTTTTCTTCTTCATCAGGTTCCAGAATCACCATATTTTTTTCCCATAGTGTCGATGGGTAATGGTTCACTGAGAAAAGTACCTGGTATCTGAAGTTTCTCAGAAGCTTTCTCAGTACCCTTCAGAAGAGATTAGACAATCTCAGCATAAGAAATATTCTTCCTTTTCTTCCTCTATATCTCCTGCTTCTTAAATTCCTCATCATACTTAATCTTCATGGCTTTAGCTTCAGCAGGGTCCAAGCCAAAATTAGGCCCCGCGTCCTTCCTATTCTTGTTGTCTTATCTCCACTTGGAAACCACTTCATCTAGATAATTCTTTTTCTTCTTAGGTTTTGGAGGTTCATATTGGGTTTCCTAAACTGTAAGAGTTTTTTATTTCACCTCTGGTTCCATACCCTTTCTCTTATTTCCACCTTTCATGGACGTCCGAACCACTTCCGGTTTCATTGATAAAGATTTGATTTTTGATTACTACAAAACATTTAATTCTTTGGATTGACTACAAAAATAAACCTTCATTCTCCTCTATGTATCATCACTCAACCACATTACCTTGAAATTTATTTTCTTAGAACTACATGGGATTTTGAATGACTCTAGACAAAAAACTATAATCTTGGAAAGAATAAACATATACATAATGATTTGAGATTTGAGAATTCCATTCTTGATATTCATGATTGTAATAAAGATGTACTTTACCAAATTAATCTTCCTAAGGTTCACAGAAAAATCTAGAATATAGATATCACTCTTCAATAAGGATACCTTGTCTCCTTTTTTCAGAATGAGAAAACCCTGAATCCATAACTCAAGAATTTGGAAATTTGTAGACATATGGACAATATTTAGAGTCTTCACTTATGTCAAACTGAGACACTCAAATGCCTTCTTCTTATCAAATGAACCTGATACATCCTATAGCCTGTGGGTACAGAACTCAGCTTTACCCTTATACAGGATTCCAATTATGTTTGATACCTTAATGTATAAAAGTTAATAGGTTTTTCCGTAACTCTTAAAAAATATTTTCACTCCCTCCTTTATTAAAGAAACTTACAGACTCATAGAACTCTACTAGAAACTCTAGATAAACTTGATCATGTGCCTTTGGTTTAGATACACAAAATCCTTCTCAACCATTCCACTTGATGTTTTTTGACATAAAATAATCATACTTAGAAAAGAACTTTGGATCTACTAACATTAATCTGTAGATCTTTCATTCAGAAATTTACTTGACTAGCGACAATTGTTTTTGTGGAGAAGCTTCCAAAGAAATGCCGAATTGGGAAAACCTTGATTTTTTTTGGAACTACCATTAAGTAGAAAGGAATAGATTTAGCATGCCAAAGATTAATAACCGATGTGTGACCACCATTGAGGGGACTTTATATAGGTGTTTTAGGGGATAGTTCATATTCCCAAAAAGATCCAATGGTTGAAATAATCTTGATATGATCTGACAATTGAGATAAAATCCAAAGAAGGATTTTGATAGGTTAAGATATTTAAGGGGTTTATGGTAAAAATTCCGATTTTAGGAAAAGTGAATCCAAAAAAATTTCTTAAAAAAAATGAAAATATCAACAGGTAAAAACATGAATAAGAAAATTTAATATATTAAATATACCTTCCGTATTGCTAGAAACAATTATTCGTAATGAGAAAAATTCTTCTTGAACAACATTAGTGTAAGAACCCGGTTTTTTTCTATAAAAGACTTCGAAATGTTCTTGATATTATTCTAGAGAAGTGCCTTTAGACGGCATGCAATTCCGATCCCCTGTGTGGCTGGAATTAAATTTTCACTGTGTTCACACTAGAACGCCAAATAAATGGGATAACTCCTAAATGTTTATTCAGATCAAATATACGAGTGTACGAATGGGTCCAAAATGGGGGTTTTACCCTAGTAACGACATAAAGTATGTCTGCGCGGGATTTTGGGACCCCTCGCTCGCTATCGGAACGTTAAACGGATAATTTAATTAATTAATTTATTTTTTTAATGGTGAAACTCAATTATCTCTTAAACGGAAGCTCGGATTAGAAAACTGGGGGCACCGATGAGTCTCGAATGTGCCATTTACCCTAGGAGGGGTATAAGTTTTGCTGGTGCGGGCTGTTTTTGAAAAATGCCGCCATGGGCGTTTTCGTAATTTGCCAGCCTCGGGCGTCGAGTTTAATAACTTTTTAACGGGGCCTCGGATTAAAATTCCGAGACCGCCGTTGCGCTCAAAGCATGGTTTTTAGCCTAGGGGAGGCTTAATCCCGACCCTGTCGGGAGTTCGGGTATGGGGCTGTGGGAGGGTGTTTAAGTTAATTAATATATTAAATTAACCTAACCCCCCTCCCCTTCTCCCTATTTTTCCCCCTCCCCTAGAAAGATTCTCCCCTCTCCTCCAACACTTCGGCGACGCGGATCCGTAGAGGCGACTCCGGCTAGGCGCGTCACCTCCGGTGGGATGTGGTGAAGCTCCGGGCAATGCCCCAGCAGGTAGGAGTTTTCGGTTTTACGTTTCAATTTCTGAACCCTACATCCATGTTAATTGTAATGTCGTAATGCTGTTTGATTGTCGAGAAAATCCCATAATTGCGTATTTCATTTTCTAATCTTTCCATCTCCCTTTTAGTATCGAAAATCCGAGTCCCGACGAGCCCGGGGTGGTCCGTCGAAGATTCCGTCCGGTTTTGGGTGTTCTGGCGGTCCGAGGCATGGCGGCGCGGGCTAAGGCGGCGAAAAATTCTCTTGGTGGTGGTGGATCCTCTTCTAGGGAGCGGTAGTCTTAGATCAGGTGGATGGCGCGGAAGCGGGGTCTTCGGTGCGACGTCGATCTCCTCATCCTCGGCGGCTTCGTGCGGCGCGGAGCGGGAGGAACAGCCGTCGGGATGCGCGAAATATCAGCAGGATGTGCGAAATGTCTGCGGGATGTGCGAAAAAGAAAGTTATGCACGTAATATTAGCGGGCTGTGCGAAATAAATGAAGGTTGCGCAAAATATTAGTGTGGGGCGCGAAATAGAGGAATGAAGTTTTCGCGCAAAAGGGGTTTCGAGATCTGAAGCTCAAAAAATGGAAACGTCATGAAATGCGTGAAAGATTGGAGCATTACACGAAATATGATGTCGCGAGAAATATTGGGTTTGCACACAATATGGAACGCAGTGTGGAATTTTGCGCGCAATTAGTGCATTGTGATTAGAAAGTCGAAAAATGTCAAAGGTAAGAGGTGCACGAAAAATCGGAGATGTTTGCTTAAGGTGCGTGGAACATTATACTTGTGAGGGTGAAAATTGGTTGTGCGCAAAATGTTGGTTTGATGTTTTACGTGGAAGATTGTATTCATGCTTAGAATGATGAAAAATGGTAATGTCATGTGGTGCGCGAAAAATCCAAGAAGGTGCACATAATCTGATGAAGTGAGAGATAGTTTTACATGTAGGAAGCGGTTTTACACGCAAGGTCAAAAATGCCTATAAATACGAGGTGAACCCTCTCATTTCTAGTGACTCGACACTTTGACAAATCTCAATCTCTGATGTGTGGAAAAATTGAAGTATTGATTATTGCGTGAAAAGAAGAAGTGCAGCGTGAAAAAGAAGTACTGCACGAAAAAGGGGAGTTCTGCGCGAAAAACAAGAGTCGCGCTAAAAGGGTTTTTTGTGCCAAAAGGTGTTTTTACTTGCAAGGCTTGAATTTTATGCGCAAGCCACCTAGAAGGTTGCACGAAAAATTAGAGGGTACCGCAAGCCTTCGACAGGTGCATATAAGCCTCGAGGAGACTTTGTGAAGAAGGAAGTACCGTGAAACATTCGGGATCATGAAGAGAAGTAGAACTGCACTCACACGACCAGTGTTTAACACTCTCGTTGTGCTTTGCAAAGTGAAGAAGAAATTGATGTGCAACTGAATTCATATCTACACAAAGGAAGAAGTTTTTATACCGATACACTCCTATGTTGGTATTGAGAATTGAATAAAGAGATTAAGACACTTCAATTATACTGTGTCAAAGAGAAAGAAAAGAAGAAGAAGAAGAATAGAGTATGCCCAACTGAAAGCTGACAATTATTCAGGGTAGTTTAATTCAGATGATGCTTTGTGAGATGATCCTCAGTTTCTGAATAATCACATTGGTATATATGATTCATGCTAATAAAGAAGAAGAAGTGTTAGTGCATTTTGTTATTTCAGTAAAGAAAAAGAAGCTGTCATAGTGGAGCTGGTTTTTCATTAGTGAAGAAGAAAAGAAGAAGACAAGAAAAATTGCTTGCCTACTGCTTTGCAAGTAATCAAGTGAAGGGCACTAAATAAGACAAAGAGCAGAACCTATCTTATCAAGAAAGAAGAATACTGCCTCCATAGGAAGTATAAAGAACTAGCTAGAGGCTGCAAGTTGGACTAGGTCATCACCAGTCTAGGGAAGAGGATTGTTTCCCACCCCTCTCTAAAGTGTAGGGACTGACACTGGCTAGAGGATTGTTTTACCAGCCACTCCACTGTAATTGCATATCACATCATAGTGGAGAATCCATGCACTGGTCATATATAGGCATGGCAAGGACGTAGCTACTCTTATTGAGTGGTGAACCTTGGAATAATATCGTGTGCATAGTTTTACTGTTTTCTATTATTGCATGCGATGGGGAAAGAGAATAAGAGAATCAAGATCCTAACAGGTCATGAGGTACAAGAATAAAAGATTGAATTAGTTTAAAAAAATTCCCTAACACTGATTCACCCTCCTCTCAGTGTTAGGTATATCCCAAACTGGTCCTCTCAGGTGTAACCCTATGTTGGTAAGGTAAAAGGTGTGAAAAATTTCTCTTTAGTCGATGGTGTTGACCCCTTCGCTTCTGAGCGTGTAAGAGGGTCTTGGTTGTGGGACATCGACTGTGGAACCTTGCATGACTAGATATCCTTGGGTGTTTCACCAAGTAGATATTCTGAATGAGGTAATCACCGAGCCTTGTCCCAGGTATGGGCGATGATTCCAGTCGCGACGTGTGACATAGGGGTTCAGTCGGGGAGGTGAGCTAACCCCGAGGGCCTTTGGGCCGTTTGAGACCGTCTGAAGGGATGGCGAGGTTCCCTACCACCTTTCCCTAACCCCAATGTTTGGAGTTGGTGCATGGAATCTCCCACGTGACTCACTCGAGAAGAGGTGTGTGTGCTCCTATGCATGTGATTGGTGAGAGCAGAACTCACGTGAACAGATCAAATCCTTTGGTTTGTGTGCGGTGACGTAGAACTCTGGAAGAGTTATTCTGGGTACGGGAGAGCCAGGTGTGGGCATAGTACCCTGTGTTGTTCCCTTGTTTTTCTTTTCGGGGATGAAAATCTTAGAGGAGGGAATGATTTAAGAAGACAATTTTTGGATATAAAATACTTTGGAATATTCTTGATATTATTCTAGAGCAGCGCCTTCAGACGGCGTGCGATTCCGAGCCTCGGTGTGGCCGGAATTAAATTTTTAGTGCGTTCACACTAAGAACGCCAACAAAATGGGATAACTCTTAAACGGTGCTTCAAATCAAAAATCTGAGTGTACTAATGGGTCTAAAATGGAGATTTTACCCTAGTAACGACCTAAAGTACGTCGGCGTGGGACTTTGGGACCCCTCGCTCGCTATTGGAACGTTAAATGGATAATTTAATTAATTAATTTATTCTTTTAATAGTGAAACGCAAGTATCTCTTAAACTGTATATCAGATTGGAAAACTGAGGGCACCATCGAGTTTAATAACTTTTTAAAAAGGCCTCAGATTAAAAGTCTGAGACTACTGTTGCGCTCAGAGCATGGTTTTTACCCTAGTGAAGGCTTAATCCCGACCCCATTCGGAGTTCGGGTACGGGGCTGCGGGAGGGTGTTTAAGTTAATTAATTTATTTAATTAACCTAACCCCCCTTATCTTCTCCCTCTTTCCCCCCTCGCCCTGGAAAGATTATCCCCTCTCCTCCTCTACTCCGGTGAGACGGCTCCAGCGAGGCACGACAACTCCGGCGGGCTGTGGCGAAGCTCCGGGCAACGCCCCAGCAAGTAAGAGTTTTCCAGTTTTGCGTTTTAATTTATGGACCCTACTTAAATTTCAATTGTAATGTCTTAATGCTGTTATATTTTCAATATAAGACCATAATAGTGTATTTTATGTTCTAAGATTTCAATCTCCCTTTTCAGATCGAAAATCCGAGTCTCGACGAGCCCGGGGTGGTCCGTTGAAAATTCCTGCCGGTTTTGGGTGTTCCGGCGGTCCGAGGCGCGGCGACGCTGGCTAAGGCAGTGGCGGTGGCTCCTCTTCTAGGTAGCAGCCGTATCGTCTTAGGCAGATGGCGCGACAGCAGTGTCTTCGGCAGGGCTATTAGCTCCTCAGCTGTGGAGGCATCGCGCGGCGCGGAGCAGGAGGATCGGCCGGTCGCGCCGACCGGTTGACTTGGAGGACCGGGGTCGCGTGATGTGGCCCCTTGGGGGGGGGGACAAAGAACCGAACAAGGCGGGTCTTCACGTGGTGATAACGACCAGACCTCGTGGCCGGTCTGCAGGAGGACCGTGAGCCAGCGCCGGGCCACCTGGTTGAGCCGCGAGCCGTCCCAGGCCGGGCGGACCGGCCGGTCCATGCCGGTCCAGCCCAAGTGGAGTCGTTTTCCCAATTCGGATGCCCGTAATTTTAACTACAGGAGTCCGATTTGCATTCCATCTGCGGAAGTGCTTTCTTGGCGTCGATATGTGCATTTTGAAATGGTTTCGGGAGATTTTAATTCCAGAATCGAGGGGGCTCGGAGGTGCGACATGCCTTTAAGTAGTTTGACATTTTCCCGGGGGTTCGTGTTTTGAGCGGCGCGGACACATCCGACGTTCGATTTGAGCACCATCAGCGGTGTTGGGACCCTAGTACTGAGGTGGAGTTTTCCAGTGTGGTTTTGGGCCCCAAAACCGGAGTTGAGGCAAGGGCCCCATGGCCCGTCTTTTGAGCGGCGTGCAACGTTTTGTAACGTTTTCATCAGACGTCCATTCGGGACATGTGAGCAGCCGTTTCTGGGTGTTTTTTCGAGGTCATTACAATGGTGCAATCCACCTGCTCTAATTCCACATATTGGCGCGGGCCCCGCGAGGGCCATTTTGGGAGTTGACGGTGATATTTCAATCTTTATCACCGGGTGTCCATTTTAGACAAGTGATTAGTGAAACTTGTGTACTTTTTCGAGAGGATCCCAATAGTGCGGTCCGTTCGTAGTGCTTTGGGACTGGGGTGCGGGTCCCATGAAGCACTGCTCGTGTGCGGTACGATGAAATGCATCTTTTTCTCCGGATATCCGTTTCGATCAAGTGAGCAGTGCTTTTTATGTGTTTTCCTGAGGGGATCACAATCGTGCGATGCGCCCGACTGTTTTCAGGGCTGAGGATTGGGACGACGGGACACCGTTCGGGCGTAAAGTGGTGTTGGTGAATTTTTCATCGGATATCTGTTGGAGGCGAGTAAGTAGTCGATCTTTCATGATTTTTTGCGAGGATTACAATAGTGTAATCTGTTCAGCCTTGCGGAGCCTCATATATGATCTTATTAAATGTGGAAATATGAAGGGTTCTTTGGTGGCGGTTCTTCTTGCTGTGTTCAGGAGCGAACCCTTTGCGTGAGATCGCGTGCTATCCAGTGTGAGTGTAGTAAATGTTTGAAGAGATGTAGTTGGCCGTGCCTCATCCGTTGAGGTGGAAAGTTGGAGTTGTTACATTTACACCTTCACATTAACGTTGGGTGTCGTGTGCACGTTATACTTTAGACGTGGAATACTCTTGGAGTATGTGAGAACGCTGGGAGGTACGTGTGTTTGGTTGTACCTGGGAACGTTTGTGCGCTTGGTAGGGTTTGACTTAGGGCCACACGTCGTGTGGACCCCATGTGCGTGCTGTGTTCTGCATTACATAATTTTGACCCCTCACGACGTAGAGGGTCCCTCAGATCTCGTTTGTTGATAAGAAGGGTTGAGATTTCCCCTGGTCATATTCTTGTTTGTTGACCAGCATGGTTGAGTTTTCCCCTATTTCTGTTCTCGATGGTTTGGCCGGTAGCGGTGCTAGTGACACCCAGTGATGGAACGGGCGCTGAACCTCTATTTAGTGAGTTGTTCCAGAGTCGGGTGGTTGCGCGATACCCACTCCGTGTTCGGTTGGCCAGTGTTGTACCATCTAGTAGAGATGGCTAGAGCAGTTCTGGGTTTACACTCCAGCGGGGCTGGGCAGTGAGTTACTCATCGACTTCTTCGAGTTTACCCTCCAGTAGGGCTAGGCAGTGGGTAGCTCACTGACTTCTTAGGGTTTACCCTCTAGCAGAGACTAGGCAGTGGGTCACCAGACTACTCTTGAGGGTTTTCCCTCCAGTAGGGCAGGGCAGTGGGTCGCTCGTCGTCTTGTTTCAGGTCTACCCTCCAGCAGGGCTGGGCAGTGGGTCGCCTGTCGACTTGTTCCGGGTTTACCCTCCAGCAGGGCTGGGCAGTGGGTCACCCGTCGACTTCTTCCAGGTCTACCCTCCAGCAGGGCTGGGTAGTGGGTCGCCTGATGACTTATTCTAGGTTTACCTTCCATTAGGACTGGAAGTGGGTCTTGTGATGATGTATTAGGGTTTACCCACTTTTAGGGCTGGGTAGTGGGTCACCCGATATCTTATTATGATTTACCCTCGAGCAGGGCTGGGCAGTGGGTCACCCGTTGGCTTGTCAGACTCAGTCCTTTCCACCAGGATAGTCTATGGCTTTTCTCCATCCCTACTAGAGCGGGACCCTTGGTTGAACAAGTTAGTGTTGTGAAAACTTGAATTTGAGAAGACCTCTCGACTGCAGGGCAGTGACGAGGTGTGGTTCGACTTTCCCCAGAAGTCTCAAGTACGAGGGACACTTTCCCCACCGAGACACATCCTTGTGATGCGAACTAAAACCGTATGGGCAAGTCAGTGCCACCCAAAGAGGATAGTGTCGAGGTGCGGTGATTTGATCCCCTTGGCTTGTAGTTCGGGGTAGACATGTGGGATGCTGGGCATCGATGATGGTTCCTTCTGGGCCTGTTGGTAACCCACTCTCTTGGGCTGATCTACGGGATATATATCCCATTACGATCATGTTTGGGTTTTTTTTGAGCATACAGATATGTATATACCCTGTTTCCAGTACCCACTCCTTGGAATTAGGATTAATCTTTCTCCATGAGAGGCGAAGACGCGCGGGGTATTGCACGTGCTTTCCGTGTCTAGCTTCTCGTGGTTGGACAAGTCTACCTCCTCTCTCTTGTTGGGTTGAGATGGATTCTTTACTATACTCTTTATTGCACTCCTTATTGTACTCTTGCTGCACTCTCGGTTGTACCACTTTACTTTTCCATGTTCTCTCTACTGCTCACCCTTCGGTACCTCCTTTGTTGCTCCCTCGAGCCTTCGTGGTATCCTACTGAGTATTTTTACACTCACCCCATCATGGGATTTTCACGCACTTGGTGTGCCCTTATAGACGACGGACAGGTTGGTCGTGGCTTTAGTAGAGCTTAGGAGTTTGGGAACTGGGACCGCGTGCGGTGGTCGGAGTCGGGTTCGAGGTGGGGGACCCTTCCAGCTGTTTTTCCATTATTTACCTGTTGCCGGGTTGTGGCACTTTTTGGTTGGGCACTTGTTTTTTCCCTTTTCGTTTCAGTTTACCTCATCACTTTCTTTGTAATGTTTAGAGGTCGATTCACATTTGTTTATATTTATTACAGTTAGTACCTTAATTTAATATTCTTTTCTTTTTACTCTACACTTCGTCATGGAGTGGGTTGCGTGTGTGTGTACAGCTACTCAGGCAAAGGCCTCCCTAAGTTGTTTAGACTTCGGTGCTTGTCTCCAGCCCTTGACCAATGGAGGCGGTCCTGGGGTAGTTGCGGCTCGATCTCTGGTAGGGTCGGGTCGTGACATTTATATTATGAAAATTTTATATACGATAATTTTACTACAAAAAATTTCATTACGAAAAATGACTACGATAAATTTGACTACAAAAATTTTATGACTACAAAATGTTTTTGACTACTAAAAAATTGTTTACTACGAAAATTTTTTGACTATGCAAAATTTTAGACTATGAAAAGAAAATGACTACGAAAACTTTTTGACTGTGAAAATTTTTTGACTATGAATTTTTTTTTGACTAAGAAATTTTTTTTACTACGCAAACATTTAAACTATGATATTTTTTGGACTGATAAGAAAATGTTCTCCCATTATGAAAAGAGTTTTTTATAGTATGGAGATAGGTTTCAACATAAAGATAATATGGAAGATCACCTTATGGTTATAATTTTTATCTTTTTTTAATGTATTCAAATATATAGGAGGGTAATGATTTTGTGAAATTATCCACAAGTTGTTCTTACATTCAGATAAATTGAAGAACAATATCTATTTTTAGTGTGTTACCCATAAGAAAGTGATGAGTAATGTCTATGTGTTTTGCACAAGAGTGATGTGCAGAGTTTTTTCTTATAGAAATGGAACTAGTGTTATC
This sequence comes from Viscum album, assembly GCA_963277665.1. Lineage (NCBI taxonomy): Eukaryota > Viridiplantae > Streptophyta > Magnoliopsida > Santalales > Viscaceae > Viscum > Viscum album. Next base: position 1,170,766,882 of record OY728161.1, on the reverse strand, counting down.
ACACAATATCTGTGTTTTGGTAAAACTCATTCCATATTTTGTTAGTGTGTGTTGCATCCACAACACTTGTCCGCAACAACTTCAACTATTATATATTCATCTTTAGCATTGGAAAGTGCTAGTGAGTGTTACTTTTTGCATGACCAACGAATTAATGAATCTCCTAATAAATGACAAGTTCAAGATGCACATTTCATATCCATTATACATCCACAAAAATCAATATCTGAAAGGATTTTAGAATCAAAATCACTTCTAAAAGTATTAAAGAGTCATATATCCATGGTTCCCTTTAAATAGTGAAAACTCTTTTCACTACTTTTAGATGATATTCCTTAGGACTGGATTGATATCTTGAACATAAAAATATTGAAAACATTAAGTATTATTGACTAGCTGTCATGTATAGTGGATTTCCTATCATTCCTCTAAATGATGTTTGATCTACTGGTTTCCATATTCAACAAGATCAAGTGAATTTGAGTCACCAATGGGAGTACTTATACTCTATGTGTCGTCATATCCATAGTTTTTAAGAAGATATTTAATATAAATATATTGGGATATATAAGTTCCATTTGGGTTTTGAGAAATTTAAAAACCTAGGAAAAATGTTCACTCACCCATCATACTCATTTCAAACACATATTTCATTATATTTACAATCTAATAAGTTAAAGATTGATGATTTGAACCAAATATAATCTCATGAAAATAAATTTTATCATTCAAAATATTTTTCTTATCTTTCTTAAAAGAGGGTTAGATCAATAGTTCCATTAACATAATTGTTTTGTATGAAAAATCCTATAAGTCTATAATACAAGGCTCAAGGGGATTGTTTAAATCTATATAAAACTTTGGTAAGTTTGAAAACAAGTTCAGGATGATTTTTGTCCTCAAAATCATGAGGTTGTTGAACAAAAAATTCATCTTGAACATATCCTTTATGGAAAACACATTTTACATCCATTTGAAAAGGTTTGAAATTATCGAATGCTGTAAAGGCAAGAAAAATATGAATATATTCAAGTCTAGATACTGATGCATAGGTTTCTTCATAGTCTATTCCTTCTTATTGATTAAATCCATTAGCAAATAATCTAGCATTGTTTCTCAAAATTATTCCATTTTCATCATACTTTTTTCTAAAGACCCATTTTACTCCAATTACATAGGTTTCCTTTGGTCCTTCAACCAGGGTCTAGAATTTGTTCCTTTCGAATTCATTTATGTCATCCTACATAGTTTTTATCCAATCATCATCACCTAATGATTTATTAGTACTTTTTTGATCTAACTGGGAAAGGAATTCAAAATCTTCTACTTCATTTATTAAGGAACTTATAGTCCATAAATGATGATTTAACCCCCCAATGATATTATCACTGGGATGATCCCAAAGAAACAACTGATTTGGTTTTTGTAAAACCTGTTCATCAACTTACGGTAAGAAGTATTCTGGGGTAAATTCATCAGAAATATTTTCTTGAACATTTTCATTATTAAAAAGATCTTTTATCAAGAATTGATAATCAGTTTTGAAAAGATATCCGATGATGTGGGTTGTAGTTGTTAAAAAACAAAAGGATCAGTTTCATTAAATTTATCGTGCACTGTTTCTTCAACAATACATGTATTTGTATTAAAAATACTATAAGCATTAGAAGTTGTGGAGTAGTCTAGGAAAATTCCTTCATCATATTCGGGTGAAAATTTATGTAGATTATATTTAGTATTTAAAATGAATACTTTTCAACCAAATACCTTGAAGTACGAAAGTCTAGGTTTTCTACCATTCCACAATTTGTATGGGATTTTTTATGAAAAGGTCTAAAATTAGATTTATAGTATAACAAGCAGTAATTATTTCTTCAGCCCATTAGTTCTTAGCTATATAATATTCACTCAAAATGGTTCTATATATCTCTTGAAGAATTCAGTTTCTTCTTTCAAAAACACCATTTTGTTAAGGATTTCTTGGTACTAATAAGTTATGAGTAATTCCATTTTAACTTTAAAAAGTTTCAAAATCAGGATTTTGAAATTATCCTCCATGATCACTATGAATTGTTTTCAAAGGATGGTTTTTCTCATTTTTAACTTCGGCTCTAATGATTTTGAAATAATAATAATCTTTATATTTATTTTCTGAAAAATAGACCCATGTGAATCTAGTGTAATCATCAACTAAGAAACATACATAATATTTTACACCAATACTTTCAGTTTGTATTGAACTAAAAAGATCCATATGAACTTACTATAATGTATTAACAGTTGACACTTCACCGATTGATTTAAAACATGATTAATGTTGCTTTCTAATTTTACAAGGATAACAAAGTTTTGAAGAATGAAATCTATGCTCCGGTAGATCCTTAACTAGTCTTTTCTTAGAGAGTTTTAATAGGATTATACGGTTTCAGAGCCCTAAACTTTTATTCCATAACCAAGATTGATCTTCCATTGCACTAATCAAGGTAGATCATCGATCCTAAGGTCTTCTATATTTAGTGTGTATACATTCTCTTGCATGTGGGAAGAAAAAATAAACTCTTCCTTGGAATTGTGTAATAAGCACTTATCATTCCTAAAATTTACAAGGTATCTTTCATCACATAATTTATTCTAATGAGGTTCTACTTAAGACCTTTAAAAAAACATTTGAAATAAACATTTTTTCAATAAGAACAATGCTACCTATAACAACAATTTCTCCCTGATCATTATCTCCAAAACATACTTTTCCTCATTTCATACTGATAATATTTTCAAAGAAGTTTTTATTACTATTCATATACTGGGAACATCCACTATATATGTAACATGAATTTCTATTGGTACTATATTTATTTTCCTAAAAAAGAGGGTTAGACTTTCGAAATCCAAACATTCTTGGATTTGGAAATTTCAGAAAGCAAGATTTTAGGTATCCATATTTTTTTAGAAAAATAAGCTTTATGAAAACCTAAAGACTAGGTTTTGTTTAAAGGGAAACATTTCACCCAATGTACACCGCACACACATTTATTATAGAGTGGAACACTTTGTGGAAAAAATAGTAATTACTAAAAATTGGTTTTGAATGGGTATAACCAAAACCAAAACGATTCCTTAAATTTAGAATTTGGGAATACATATTGTCAAAGGGTTAATTACCAAAAGTATTGTTTGAAAGACACTTACTCACGGAAAATATTTCTAAATTATGTTTAATAACCAAATTTCTATCCTCAAAAACTTTAATTTTATAATTAGAGTTAGTCTCTAAAATATTTTTCTTAGAAATTACATTTTCATGATCCTTATAATGTTTATCCTTCTCAGAATAAAATTCCTTAATGTTTTTGGAAATACTTTCAAAATCCAAAGTTTTCTTATCATGATCATTTGAATGATATGTTAATTCTTAAGTTAAAATAGACAATCTAGAATTTGACTTTTAAATATTTTTATTGAGTTTAGAATTTTCATTCCCACGAAATTTAAAAAACCAAGACCCATCTTTGTAAGAAAGTAATTTATTGTCTACTGATGTGAGAAATTATTCATCTAAAGATTCATAATATGTATCATCATTTTAGTTTGTATTAACAGATACATTAGTTACAGATTCAGAATTGTGTACCTTTTCCATTAGACAATTATTTTCAAAGGGTATCATAGAGATTTTTCTAACTAGAATATTCATACTCTAAGGATTCATCTGAAGAGTTTAAACCACTGACACTCCAGGTTTCATTGGATTTCACAACTTTCTTAGCTTTAGCCTTGTAATACATCTTTCTATTCCTCTCATAATGCTTTTCCTTTTTATCCTTTTTTAAGCATAGGAAAATCCAATCTGATATTACCTACTCTTTTTCATTCATAACAAGTGACTTCTGAGTATTTCTTGTCTTTTCATTATTCTTTCTTATATCTAAACTAAAAGTATTTCATTCCTACTATCTAGTTCAGTCTTTGAGTAATATTGGATAGATCATTCTCAATATGTTCACTTTCACTAGATTCTGATAAAACAGTGACTTTCTTAGAATTAGATCTTGTAACCCTTTCAAGAGTCTTGGATTTCGTTGTAGAAGAGGATATAGTTCCATTTCCATTATTCTTCTTGTACATATCAACATCTCTTTTCATTCTTGTCTCATGTTACAGAAGATTTCTGAATATCCCATCAATAGTAATTTGAGACACATTCCTATTCTCATAAATAGATGTTCTTTTGGATTCCCACTCATTAGGCATGATATCTATAATCTTGTCCATAGGAGCTTTATCATCTTAACCTTTCTCACCCATAGATTATAGACAGTTAACAATTGTCAAAAACCTTTATTTTACCTTACAAACTAGTTATCTATAGTGAAATAGAAATCCATGATATTCTTCTCTAAGAATATATCTTCTAGTGTCAATCACTTTGGATGTACAAAATGTGTAACATCTAATTTCTAATAGATACAATTTGAAGCTTCATAAGAATAAATATGACTGTATATATTTGTAGGAATGGAACACAATAATGTATTACATACGTTTTAGTTTAGTTGATATTATAATTTTTCTTGATTGGTAAAGGTTCTGACTTCCTTGTCATAAATTTTATAATCTCCAGTAAGCATGAAAAAATTGTCCACTCCAATGTAAATAACAAAAGTCCTCATTCGATCTCTCTAGTATTCATAATTATTTCCATCAGATATAGCTACTGTAGCCGGATTTAGATTATCAATCGAACCAACATTCATTCCTTCCATTCTTTAAGAAAAATATATTTCCACAAAAAAACTAGTTAGAAGTAAATGTTTGTAGACAAAGATAAAAAACCTTAAGCAACGAAAAATTTAGAAGAATGAAAACTTGAGCAAGAAAACTTATATGAGAATATAAGTATTTCAGAGACCTCCTTTGAGAGTAATTGTAGTATTTAAATATGAATTTAGATGCTCAATTACAATAGGGGGTGAATTGTATATTTAAAAACGTTTTTTTAACCTTAAGGAAAACTATGTTTAAAAAAGTTAAACAAGGAAAATTCACAAGACATATTTTAGTTATACTAAACAAAATTGCTAGGTTGCAGAAATATGGTTCTAGAAATGAAACTTAAAGAATTTTTACAAGAAAATATTATAAATAAAATCACATAGAATCTTACTTATCAAAGTATACAAAAGTACGAGAAAGTATAAAAGGGTATACTTTATTTCTTTTTCAAAACACTGTGGAAATAAACATGAAACAAAATAAGTAACAAGTATGAAATATTATTACCAAAATAGTATGGTATCCAACAACCCTGGATAAAGGTCCCTTGATTTATACTTTCGAGAAAGTGTGTATTACCAACACCAGGGTAATCCCTCGATAGGAAAATCGGAATCTGTCTTGATATCCTCGCAAGCCCTCAATCTTTATGGTAGTCAGTACCTTTTTCCTCTTATCTATGTAAGTCCTCAATATTTAAGGTAGTTTTCACTTCAATCTTCCTATCCCCGGAATCCCTCGATTGATCACAACAATAATTAGAGTCTCACGAAGCAAAATAAACTAGAATCCAAGAATCACACAAAGTATGAGAGTTTCTCTCTCTAGAAATCACTTTAGTAGCATGTAATCTCTAGAGTGATCAATAGGTTTTGAGATCATTCAAACAAGCTCTTATTTATAAGCAGTTCTCAAACGGTCGGCTCCCTCCTCTAATGGTCATATTTTTCCTTGAATCTCAGATGTACCAATACATGTTTCACTCAAACAAAGGTTAGGTAAAACAAATTGTACGAAATCGTTTCATAACAAGTGTAAGAAAAATGAATAAGCATAACCAATTATATTTTTCAGAGTCTAAGGAGAAACAAAAGTTGGATTCTAACAAATTAAACATTTAGAGAATATAAATTAGGGTTATTCAAATTCTGTTTTCCAAGGAATTCAGAGCCACAATTCGATATATTTTGGAGTCTGAATTCTAATTAATTCAGAAATAGAATTCTGAAGAATTCGGTGTATAAATTCTATTGAATTCAGAGTCTGAATTCTGAGGAATTCACAGTCTAAATTTTGTTGAATTCAAAGTCTGAATTCTATGAAATTTAGAATCTGAATTCTAAGGTATTCAGAGTTGGAATTATATGGAATTTGGAGTTTGAATAATGAGGAATTCATAGTTTGAATTCCATGGAATTTAGTGTCTGAATTCTAATGAATTTGGAGTCTAAAGTTAAAGGAATTTAGAGTCCAAATTATAGGGAATTTGGAGTCTTAATTCTAATGAATTTGGTGTCTGAATTATATGGGATTCAGAGTCTAAATTATAAGGAATTCGGAAACTGAATTTTAGTGAATTCAAAACATTAAAATAGAATAATCTATATCTATGAAAATTACGGATTTTGTGGTTTTAGATGCAAAAACAAATTTTCATAGTTATAAAATGTGTTAGATTTAGAGAGATTATAATTTGAACAACGAAAACATATATAAGGATAAAAAATTTACATAGGGAATAGACATTTTTATTAGAGAATGGAAATATTACATATGAGAATAATCCTTAGAGAAAATCTATTTTCCCTTAAAATTATGTGTTTTTGATTTTAAAAACATAGAGAAATGAAAAATTTATAAGGAAACATTATTAACAAAAAAAATGTATGCCTTTAAGGGAGAAAATTCAACATATTCTGGTGAAAAATAATAATAAATTCATAAATTTAGACGATACTATTTCATAGAGATATTTTATTGATTCAAACTACTGAACTATATTGTTCTAGAAATCTAAAAGTTTTTTGGGTAGAATTACTTGTTATAAAATACCTTCTAATAGTCTCATGTCATGACTTGATACAATTTTGTGGGATCTTATAATTATAAATATTAGCATGAAAAATAATCCAATATATATGTTTCCAAATTTATTTTGAATTATTTTGGTGTCCCATGGACATCAAAGACTCGGTTTATCTAATTCAACTAGATTTACGAATTTTCTTACGTTGAATCCCCCTAAAGGTTTGGTGGAATATACATTTTTAAGTAAACCTATTGGTAAAATTTCTGAGTTTCATCATTCTTATTACCCTTATCCACATCCTGGAAAGCCTGGCAGTGATTTGGACATTATTTTGGTTAACTAGTTGCTTAAGTGAAACTGTATTATCCGTAGCCTCCTCCTGTTGATTTATGTGATGCACACAAAGTGCCATTCACAATAACTAGAAGAAATTATTGGTTAGTCTCACCCATTATAAACTAAATTCTTATCAATTCTAATTTTTGAAACTCATAACATATCTTTCTCCAACTTAACCATAATCAATATTTCTACCATTTTTTTAAATACTACAACACTTATTTTCAAAACAACCATTTTTAGTATTTTTAAAAATCATCACTGTATTCCATTTGACAAACAATTTAACTCATAATGAACAACAAAGTATTAGTGTTAAAACAAAATATATGTAAGGACTCGGCCTTATACATTACATAATGTTGAATTAAATGAATAATTCACATTGAGGATCTTTTCAGGTTTAGAGTTATAATGAATTATGACATAACTATTACATATCAAAAGATTACAATGTAGAAACATCTACCTAGTATCCATTGTTTTTACAAAACATGAACTCTTGAAAAAGAGAGTCATGTCTAATTCGCTGTTTAAGATAGCAAGAATTTTCCTTGATTCCATCCTTGACCCTATTCCACATTATGTCCTGTTAAAAACATTTAAAAAACTTGGGATGAGCATATAAAGCTCAGTAAGGGATACACAAAGAAGGAAAAATGTTAGTTTTTCAAAACAACAAATAAACCATGAATACTTTTTCATAAGTAATACTTTCCACCTTTTTTTGAATAAGTAAATACTCTTCACTGAATAAAAGTTCTTTACTTACCCTTTTGTAACCAAAATATTACCATAAAACCCATATAAAGAACGCATAACATATAAAGGTAACTCGGGACATAAACATACTTAAATGGAATAACCATATGGTCGACTTCCACACATATCACTAAATGAAATATCCATACGACCGACTTCCATACCCAATGCACTGGAGGTTATAACGTAACCACACGTCCTGTTATTCACAGCACCACCCGTCATATGGTTTATCACGTAACCACCCATCAAATGTCCAGGTACCATCATAACACATACAATATTTCAAATATAGATATTTCACTAATAACATTTCATTTTCAATCACAAGAAGTAATTTCAAGATATTTAAATAATAAATCCATTTTCAAAAACCATTTAAAAAGTTATTTTTGAATCAATGTGTCCCATACCACTTTGATGATTTTAAATGAATTATCATTTGAAAATACTAATTTCCATATAAATAAATCCTAAAACCCATTTTTAAAACATGGAAATTTATTTGAAATATTTATAAGAATAAATATTTAAAACATTTAAAACGATATTTTAGTTAAAGAGTTTTTTAACAGAAAGAGAGACGATTGAATACAAATAATTGAGGAATAAATTTTAATAATAACATTATAATATCATCAGAATAAAGGGATTCATGATATAATATTTCAAAGGATAGTATATACACCACATAAGAGTGAGTTGGTGTATAACAACAATGAAGTCTCAGTGGAAATGTAAATTGAGATGAAATCCCTTATAAAGATGGTATCCTTAAATTATGGATAAATCAATCACAAAATTATGTGTGATGAATATAAATACACCCAATATAATTGGATATTAATTTTAAAACAATCCTAGGACATTCACACATATTCATAGGATGACATATTCAAGAAGTACAAGTTTAACCCAAAGAATTGAAATTCGGCTAAGAAGTTCCCTTGCAAAAATTCAAAAGCCCAACGGAATCAATTTAAAATTATAAAAATGAGTTGATGAGATAAAAAGGGTATCTCATCACTGGGATATTAAATTTACATCAATAAGTATATATAAGAACATATACCAACAAAATAAGATGTAAATTAAAAGACACAACAAAAAGAAGTCTCTTAAAAAGAGGAGGGTAAAAGGTTCCCTTACCGATTTGGTAACTTAAAAAACATATGCCACATGAAAGAATGATAATACAATGAAAATGTAAATACACATAAATTAACATATCTTACACAAATAATACAATCATGGGAATTACATACATCACACAAAAGGAAGCAGTGGCAAATATAACATGAATCTCACGGGGATAAAAAGTGAGATGAAAAACCCTTACCACGTTGTAATCAATCGAGTTGAATGACCCAAATTTAATAACCACCAAATGAATCACAGAATACCATCAATATAATTATAATTGTGATAATATATATCAAAATTCAGTACACAATACACCACATGCAATAAATAAGTGGCGAACAATGGAAATCTCACGGAATTAAAAGTGAGATAAGAAATCCCTTACCTCGTGTCCGACTTGACTTGATCGTTATTTAATCTCTTGAATAATAAACTAAAGTTAATTTATACATTCTTAAGAACAATTTTCAAGTTTATTGATCCTTTTATATCACTTATTACCATGTTATAAACATTATGTAATCATTTATGTTAATAATCTTCATTTTGTCAATATTTGGTTCTTGAGTCTAAAATGGACTTCTTATAATTACTTGTTGTTCATGTGGTCAAAAGTTAATTATGTCAAGAATGATATTCATGATTTAGATATCATATATATAATATATACCCAGTATATACATGTATTTACATAACATTTTGAGGTATGAAATGAAATGCACTATTCATGGAGACGGTAAGTCGTACGTACGCATGAACGCTACTTTCATTTCTATTGATTATTCTAATGGAATTAAAACATAATGATACATAGGTATATTATAATTCTAGAATAACATCATATATAATATCATTAAAACTATCATTTATACATCACACATAAAGCATTAACGAGTCACGTCACTTTGAGGGGGCGGTAGTCCGCACTTCCTCAAATGAGATTATCATTTTTACCCACTATTGAAACCATAAAGGTTTTTTATAATTGGGTAGTACAGAAGCATAAGGAAATCCTGAACATAATATATATCATATATAAATACATTTCCATCATAATGGCCACCATAAGAGGTGGTAAGATGTAATTGAACAATCATCGTTTCGTGAGGCAGTAGATTCCCATCCACTGAAACATTATATTCATTATTCATTAGATGGAGGTGTGTGTAAGTGTAGTTCGAATAATTCTTATAAAAAAATCCGAGTATATTTAGGATACTGTTTTCATTAGAAAATAAAGGAATAAAAAGAGTTTAGGGTTTGGAGAAGTAAAATAAAAGAAAACAATTTAAGAGAAACTGTTACCTTTAATTTGGGTAACACCCATTTGTTTGAATCAAATGACTTCTTGAAGTGCCTTCTGAATAAGGTAAGGATTCTCGGAGGAGTATAAGGATGTATGGAGCTTAATTGGGCTGAGTTGTGATGAGAAAAATGGCTTGAGAGGTGTGAGTAATTGGATATAAATGGCCTCCTATTATAAGGGAGAGGAGGGGCTCTTTAGGAAAGTGTGAAAATATTCTTTTATAATATAATGATATTCAGTTTCTAACGGTCCAAAAATAATTAAGGTCGAATATAAGAAGACTCATATTCGAAAAAAATTCATCAAATCAGAATTGGACATTTTTTGGATAATAATTTAATCATTATAATCTTATTTATTTAAATCATTTATAATTGAGGTAAATACTACATCATTATTGGGTCATAAATAATTTAATTTATTTGATGTCTAAAAATAATAAAACAAATTCCATGATGTAGGAAATATCTTTATATTTTCAAATAATATTTTTAGTCTAAAATGGGACTGATTTAACACCATATAAAAATTATTTACTTATAGATTTTTATTAATGGCAATTTTGTCTTCACATTAAATTAATTAATCTAAATTGTCATTTTCACTCCCATGTTGCTCAATGGGGTCACAAAATCGACCCAAAGATGCCCATGGTAGTTAATGACTCAACCAATAAGGTTTGGACAAGTTTTAAGTTAATTTTGAATTATTATAATTATTTTTTTACCTTGAATTACCCTATTTACCTTTAGCCATGGTAAATAAAAGTCAAACTTCACTATTCCCCAAAAATTATTTTCATCTGAATGAACCAAATTTTACTACATGATAAAAACTTTGTATGTCAGATTTTTTAAATTAAATTAACAGAAGTGGTAAAATTTCATTTAAATGAAAAAGTCGGTTTTTTAACTAGCACTAAGCGGTTTCACTAATCATCAAAACTTGAAGTTCTTCAGAAAAATACCAAAAATTCAGCCTAATATATATTTGATATTAAAAATTAAAAAATGATTTCTATTTTACCAAATTCAAAACATTAAAGTTTCATTAATTAATTGTAAAATTAATTCTTGTTGTTAAAACAAATAGCGTGTTTTTAAGAAACAATAACTATCAAAAGATTGACACTTGTTTATGTCCAATTTTAATGTGTAATTAATTCCAATGACCAAAATTGGATTAAATCATAAAAATATATTTTAATTACACTTTAAAACCAATTTACAAGATAATATAGCCATATAAATAAAGTATATTAAAACATAGTTTTGAATTAAAATACTATATTTACACTATTCATAAAAAATGAACTTTTTCGGATAACTTCCAAAAATTTACACTAAGTAAATTTTAATGTCCCCATTCTAAAGAAGGATATTATTTAGTCATATAGAATTTATTAAAATGACCAAAACTATATTTAAAGAGGATTTTCCATTAAAAGGCGGTAAATCGACCTACTAATGTAAATTATTCTTAAATTTAGATTCATTCACATTTTAAGCCTCTAACATTTATTGGATAAATGTAATTACATTTAAAAAACGTGTATAATCATATTGTATTTAGTTTTTTTCATTCCCGCCAATACAATAACTAGGAGTTAACAACCATTTAAAATAACAATATTATATTGTTAGTGTGCAACGTATGATTTCAAAGAAACATGTTGTTGTGTATCGGGTACGCTATCGAACATAGCATCCACTTTAATGTAAAACTAATATTTAATTCAAAAATATTAATAAAAATGAAAAGTTTATTATTCCTTATTTATCTGGGATGTTACATCCTTCCACCCTTTTGGGAATTGTGTCCTCGCAACTTTAAAACTGGGCTTGGAAAATTCATTAAAAGCCCAACATCGAAAAAAGTGTCAATAAAACTATCACTATAAAACAAAGGAAGAGAAGTAAAAAGGTTACCCGAGACAACAGATACTAGGATTCCATGAAAACATGGATATGGAGGAGAAAAAAACCATCAAGTTCTGATGGAGAGTGATAGAAAACATGTTTAGGAGAATGTTAACCACCAGAAAATCACAAACTTGTGATGGGTTAAACAGTCTTTGATTCCCCAGTAGGAAAAAGTTAACAGACATGTTTTTTGTATTATGTAACTTTTCATTAAGGAATTTATTAATGAGGTAAACTAAAAAACATAAGTAAATACACTTACTTTTCATATAGACATTCATCTTTTACTAGATTTATAACACAAACTCATATTTTCTCCAAATGATGAGTATTCCAGATGAATTTTTTTCACATTAAGAGCGCTATAATCAACTTAGAGAGAATCACATAATCCACAAAATATGAACTATATATTTCCCATGTCTTTAGATATTAACAAAAAACAATATGTTTAGTAAATGATCTGATAATCCCCCAAAAAGAATAAACTTTTACATAAAGAAAAACAACTCTTAATCTCCATGATTTGCTTAACAAAACCCAGAGTTCAACAAAGACCATTCAATAAACAATTGTCCTAAAATTTTTCAAAAGTAATCCAAACTGTGATTGTAACCCAAATCTCATGAGGATTTAATTACATAGAATTCAAAGATACATGTTAAAATTTATCTCCAAGTAACACCGGTTACTAATAAAGTCTCATATTGAAAAGTAATTAACCTAATCACATATTCTCCATGATAGCTTAATCGCTTTAATAAATAAATCAAATAATCATGTGTCCATAATATAAAAATAGATTCTACCAAACTAAAATTTCAATCATTATTCCACAATCGAAATCCCATAGTATTTTATCTTCTTTAGCAATATAGTGTTTCCTCAAAAGAGAGAATGTCTTCCACAACAACCATTTATCACTTAATAACTAAATCATTTTTCAATACTATGTATTTCCATTTGATAGAACATAATTTCCAAAAATCAAATCATTCTTGTTCCATAAAAACATTTTTCTAAAATAATAAGGCATACGAACCAGTGACTTCAAGTAGGCTAGTGGTAGGCGATGTGCCCTTGTCGCCCTTCGGTTGTGGGTACGATTCCTGCAGCCTCACCGGATGCGATGGTTTTTCACCCATCCTATGGGTTTTCATTTTTATAAAACTAAAAAATAACCCTAACATGTTTTAACCTCAATGGTTTCCTTATAACTCTCATTTTCACCCCAATTAATTATGATATCAACATCTTAATTCTTGAAGTCTTATTTCACCACCATATGATAAAATAAAACAATCCCCAAAATAGAGAACATCATACCTTGATCATGGTGTCCATTTGGTTTCATCGTCATCTTGTTCACATAGGTAGAATGTCCATGCATTGCAACAATGATTTAGAGATCCTTCAAAATCATTTTATTCCTACATACAAATACACTTTGTACAACATGGGTCATATGGGTGTTCATAGAATTTTTTTTTGGGAAATTTATCATGTCTGACATATAATTTCAAAATATCTGATAAAACATGATTTCTATAAAACAGTCGAACCGAATTTGAGTTTAAACTTTCAATTAACGGTACTTTTAAAATACCATAAGTATGTGATGAGAGACTATATTTTAAAATCAAATATAAATAGGTTTTGCAAGGGTCTCCTTCTTCAAAACCATTTTTAATATCATAATATGCTTCAAAATCTTGTGATAAGGTAAAATATTTGATAATTCCTTGACAATATTTACATTTCTTGAAAATATGAGAATATTGTGAAAATAGGATTTTTCTAAATACAACCCATGATCCACGATGATTAAGAGGTATAGTGGAGGTTTTTGATATCTCAAAAAACTACTAGCAAGTGAGTTGTATGCCTAAAAAAGTTTCACAATCATCCAAACATGACTTTGCAATAATTATTGCAAGCATGCCATCAAGAAGATATAAGAATGTTGTTTGAGATCCTCCTCCTTACATTTGTAACTAACTTTCCTTGATCTGAAAAAGTTATAAAACAAGGATTTAACTGAATTTATAGATAGAGACTAACCATATGTCTAACAAAAATTCCTAATCCCTAAATTTGTCTAAACTGACCTCTGATACCAACTGTAAGAACCCGGCCTTATACATTACGTAATATTGACTTAAATGAATAATTCACATTGAGGATATTTTCAGGTTTTGAGTTTTAGAGAATTAGGAAATAACTATTACATATCAAAATATTACAAAGTAGAGACTTCTTCCCAATATCCATTTTTTTTACAAAACATGAACTCTTGAAAAAAAAAGAGTCATGTCTAGTTCCCTGTTTAAGATAGCAAGAATTTTCCTTGATTCCATCCTTGACCCTATTCCTCATTATGTCCTGTGAAAAACATTTCAAAAACATGGGATGATAATATAATGCTCATTAAGGGATACAAAAAGGATTAAAACTGTTATTTTTTCAAAACAAGAAATAAACCATGAATACTTTATCATAAGTAATACTTTTCCCCTTTTCTTGAATAAGTAAATACTCTTCACTAAATAAAAGATAATTACTTACCCTTTTAAAACCAAAAGATTACCATTAAACCCATATAAAGAACACATAACATATAAAGGTAACATGGGACATAAAAAATACTTAAATGGAATAACCATACGATCATCTTCTATACATATCACTAAATGGAATAGCCATACGACCGACTTCCATACCCAATGCACTGGAGGTTATAACGAACCACCCGTCCTAGTATTCACGGAACCACATGTCATATGGTTTATCACATAACCACCCTTCAAATGTCCAAGTAACATCATAACACATAAAATATTTCAAATATAAATATTTCACTAATAAAATTTCATTTTCAATCATAAGAAGTTATTTCAAGATATTGAAATAATGAATCTATTTTAAAAAACCATTTAAAAAAAGATTTTTTGAATCAAAGTGCCCCATATCACTTTGATGATTTTAAATGAATTATCATTTGAAAATATTAATGTCCATATAAACAAATCCTAAAACCCATTTTTAAAACATGGACATTAATGTGAAATATTTAGAATAATAAATATTTAAAACATTTAAAATGATATTTTAGTTAAAGAGTTTTTTAACGAAAATAGAGACGCTTGAATACAAATAATTGAGGAATAAATTTTAATCAGAACATAATAATATCATGAGAATAAAGGGATTCATGATATAATATGTCAAAGGACAGTATATACACCACATAAGAGTGAGTTGGTGTGTAACAACAATGAAGACTCAGAGGAAATGTAAATTGAGATGAAATCCCTTATAAAGATAGTATCCTTAAATTAAGGATAAATAAATCACATAATTATGTGTGACAAATATAAATAAACCCAATATATGTTGATATTAAGTGTAAAACAATCATAGGTCATTCAAACATATTCATAGGATGACATATTCAAGAAGTACAAGTTTAACCTAAGGAATTGAAATTGGGCTAAGAAGTTCCCTTGCAAAAAATTCAAATGCCTAACTGCGTCACTTTAAAATTATTAAAAGAGTTGATGAGATAAAAAGGGCATCTCATCACTAGGATATAAAATTTACATCAATAAGGATATAGAAGAACATATCCCAACAAAATAAGATGTAAATTAAAAGACATAACAAAAAGAAGTCTTTTATAAAGAAGAGGGTGAATGGTTCCCTTACCGATTTGGTAAATTAAAAAACATATGCCACATGAAAGAAGGATCATAAAATGAAGATGTAAATACCCATAAATTAAAGTATCTTACACAAAGAATACAATCATGGGCAGTACACACACCAGACAAAAGGAGGTAGTGGAAAATAGAACATGAATCTCACGGGGATAAAAAGTGAGATAAAAAACCATTACCACGTTGTAATCAATCGAGTCGAATGACCCAAAGTTAATAACCACGAAATGAATCACATAATACCATGAATATAATTATAATAATGATAATATATATTAAAAGGAAGTACAAAATACACCACATGCAATAAATAAGTGGCGAGCAATGGAAATCTCACAAAATTAAAAGTGAGATAAGAAATCCCTTACCTCGTGTCCGACTTGACTAGATCATTCTTTAATCTCCTAAATAATAAACTAATGTTAATTTATACTTGCTTAAGAACCTTTTTCAAGTTTATTATTCCTTTTATATCACTTTTTACCAGGTTAGAAACATTATGTAATCATTTAAGTTAATAATCTTCGTTTTGTCGATATTTGGTTCTTGAGTCAAAAATGGACTTCTTATAATTACATGTTGTTCATGTGGTAAAAGGTTAATTATATCAAGAATTATATTCATGATTTATATATAATATATATAATATATATACAGTATATACTTTTATTTACATAACATTTTGAGGTAAGAAAAGAAATGCACCGTTCATGGAGACGGTAAGTCGTACGTACGCATGAACGCTACTTTCATTTATATTTATTATTATTATGGAATTAAAACATAATTATACATATGTATATTATAAATCTAGTATAGTATCATATATAATATCATTAAATCTATCCTCTATACATCCCACATAAGTCATTAACGAGTCACATCACTTTGAGGGGGTAGTAGTCCGCACTTCCTCAAATGAGATTATCATATTTACCCTCTATTGAAACCATAAAGTCTTGATATAATTTGGTAGTAAATAAGAATAAGGAAATCATAAACATAATATATATCATATATAAATACAGTTACATCAAAATGGCCACCATGAGAGGAGGTAAGATGTTATTGAACAATCATCGTTTTGTGGGGCGTTAGTTTTCCATCCACCAAACCTTATGTTCATTATCCATTAGATGGAGGTGTGTGTAAGTGTAGTAAGAATACTTATTATAACAACATCCTAGTATATTGATGATGCTGGTGTTATTAAAAAAGTTACGAATAAATAGAGTTTAGGGGTTGGAGAAAAAAAATAAATGAAAACAATTTAGGAGAAACAGTTTCCTTTAATTTGGGTAACTCTCTTTGGTTTGAACAAAATGACATCTTGAAGTGCCTTATGACTATGGTAAGGCTTCTAGGAGAATTAGAGGGATGTAGGTATCTTAATTGTGTAGATTTTGGACGATCCAAATGTCTTGATAGGTGTGAGTAAATGGATAGAAATGGTCTCCTTTAATAAGGGAGAGGATGGGCTCTTTTGGAAAGTGTTAAAATATTATTTTATAATATAATGATATTCGGTTTATAATGGTCCAAAAATCATTATGGTTGAGAATAAGATGACTCATATTTCTAAATAAAATCATTCAATCAAAATTGGATATGTTTTGGATAATAATTTAATCATTGTAATCTTATATATTTAAATAATTTTTAAATGAGGTAAATACTGCATCATTATTGCGTCATAAATAATTTAATTTATTTGATGTATAAGAATTAAAATACAAATACTATGATGTAGTAAATATCTTTATCTTTCCAAATAATATTTTTCTTCAAAAATAGGACTTATATAACACCATATAAAAATTAATTACTAAAAGATTTTTATTAATATCAATTTTGTCTTCACATTAAATTAATTAATCTAAATTGTCATTTTCACTCCCATGTGGCTCAATGGGGTCCCAAAATCGACCCAAATATGCCCACGGCCGTTAATGACTCAACCAATAAGGTTTTGACAAGTGTTGATGTAATTTTTAATTATTACAATATTCTTTTTACCATGAATTACCCTATTTACCTTTAACCACGTTAAATAAATTAAAAGTTACTATTCAAAAAATATTATTTTCATTTTAATGAACCAAATTTTACTTCTTGATAACAACCATGTATGTTGGATTTTGTAAATTCAATTCAGAGAATTGGTAAATTTTCAATTAAATTAAAAAGTCAGTTTTTTTAACTACCACTAAGTGGTTTCACTATTCATCAAAAATTGAAGTTTTTTTAGAAAAATAACAAAAATTCAGCCCAAGAAATATTTGATATTCCAAATTAAAAAATGATTTCTATTTTACCAAACTCAAAACATAAAAGTTTCATTAATTAATTTTAAAATTAATTACCTTTGTTAAAACACATAGCGTGTTTTTAAGAAATAATAACTATCAAAAGATTGACACTTGTTTATGTCTAATTTCAAAGTGAAAATAATTCCAATGACCGAAATTGGATTAAATGGTAAAAATATATTTCAATTATACTTTAAAACCAATTGAGAAGATAATATAACCATATAAATTAAGTATATTAAAATATAGTTTTGAATTAAAATTCAATATTTACACTATTCATAAAAAATGATCTTTTTCAGAAAAATTCTTAAAATTTACAGTAAGTAAATTTTGAGGTCCCCATTCTAAAGAAGGATTTTATTTAGTCATATATAATTAATTAAAATGACCAAAACTATATTTAAAGAGGGTTCTCCATGAAAAGGCGGTAAATCGACCATTTAATGTAAATTATGCTTAAAATTAGTTTCATTCATATTTTAAGCCTCTAAAATTTATTGGATAAATGTAATTACATTTAACAAACATGTATAATAATATTGTATTTAGTTTTTTTCATTCCCAACAATACAACGGCTAGGAGTTAATGACCGTTTAAATAATAATATTATATTATTAGTGTGCAACGTAAGATTTCAACGAAAAAAGTTGGTGTGTATCAGGTATGCTATCGAACATAGAATCCCCTTTAATGTAAAATTAATATTTAATTCACAAATATTAATAAATATGAAAAGTGTCTTATTCCTTATTTATCTGGGATTTTACAACATCAATTCATTTCAGGAAAATGGAAGTACCTAAATCCATGATGATGTGATGAATATTCAACTAGAAGTGTGTCTGAGCACTTATTTACCAAACACAATGGTAAATTAATCTTCATTATAAAAAGATTAGTTAAATAATTTTTTGATATAAATTTTAAGTTATGATGATCTTATCACCTTGAAACTAACAAAAAAATGAGTAAACAAGAATTAAACCATTTTCCCAAAAGGATAGGTGGATCAAGGAACATTGATACCATTTCCAACTAAAGGAACGAACAAATCTGATACCACTTATAACATCCCACACTTCCTAGTTGGATTGAGAAGTAAAGGTTATGATATTAGGATTTAGGCGACATCCCCAAGTCACCAAAGGTTGTTAATAAATGAAAATAGACACAATAAAATTTGAGGGATCATTTTTCATTTGATAGATAAGACATCCAAACTACATATACAATAACCAATAAAGAAATATATGATAAATTAGTAAAAAAATACAACTCAAAACATAGCCAATCCAACAAACCAGGTTAGTGTACAAGAGGAAAGAAAAAAAATACTTCGAGAGAACCAAAATACCACATAAATAAAAAGTCCTGATTGAAATCAACCCGAAATATAGCCAGCCTACCCTTTTACATGTATCATTACTTTATTTTAAGAATAATCAAGCACTAAATAAAACCAAGGATCACAAAGTCTAGAGTATTTGGATGATTTGGTACATAATATGAAAACATAAATCCGAACTAAAAACAAATTTTGTTTGACATCCATGATGAGATCATAACTATCATTGAGAAATTACATCAACATAGGAAAACCTGGGGAATAATGGAACAACGTGATGAGATAAACATCCACATAAGGGAATAAATATATGAATAAATAATAAGAGAATTGTTTGAAAGCATAACATGATTAAAAAAGGCATGGTACATGAATAAACATAAGTATTAAGAACATATATAACATATGATCATATAAAAATGGAATCATATACATGTGGAAAAAAATAAAACATGAGCTATGCACTATTCATGGCTCAATGCATATGGAGGAGCGTGAATCAAGGCTAACCACCAAGACCATTTTACAAGGGCACGATTAAAGGAAAACCACCATGATAGTTTCACATGACATATCTTGATACTAAACATTATGTAATTAATTGGAGTGATATTAGGGTGCACCTTTCACAACATGTTCATAAATACGTGTACCATATGAGAAATTTACAAAAGGGATACCTTGGAAGTAAATGTGTATCATAATGATGTCATAAAGTTTAATAAAAGGGCATATCAAAAAATTCTCTATGAAAGAATTTATATATATCATACATTGACATTAATAGGTAAAATAGATATATATTATGAAAAGTCATTTCAAAATGAAGTGATATCATGTAAAAAATATTTATGAAACTTTAGAAAGAAGAAATATTAGTGTGTTTTAAGGAAAATATTAAAGATAATTTAAATCACAAAAGGAAAAATATTTTATATAAAAATATAAATGAACCAATGTAACACCCCAATGTTTTGAAAATAAAATTTGAGTTCATTCTATAATCCATAAGTTAAACTCAACTTTTCCTCTTTAATGTTTTGAATTTCAAAAAATGGCCATCTAGTGTTGTGATCAGTAAGTCGTTTGGAGTCTGATAGAACAAACTTGATTTTTTTTGGTGAATAGTAGTATACCCCTATGAATAGTAATTTGACCCTTATGCATAGTAAATTATTATATTATTTTATTTTCTTAAAACAATAAGATAATGAGATATCAATTTATTTTTCACTGTGATATAAAAATAATTTCACCTTTAAAATTGTTTTTTTGAAATTAACTATGAATTTATTTAAAAATTAAATTAATAATATCTAGAAAATTAATTCAGAAAAATGGAGTTCATTTATGAATTATACACGTCGAAAATGGTGGGGGTGATGTTTTAGGTTTTTTCTGAAATTCTAGAATTTTTTATGAATAGTGAAATACAATAAAATACTCTATAAACAAATTATCAATTAAATACATGGTTTATAACATCATAAGTGATGTAAGGCCACTTGGTTTGAACGCACATGCACTTATTACAGTTATGGGTCACAAGAAACAACACTATTAGTTTTATTGACGGAAATAGTAAAATAATGAATTAAATATTCAATATTTTCCTCTCCCCTCCACTATTAAGACCCCTCACCACTCCCTCTTCTCATCACTCCGATAAGCCTTGAAGCTCATCAAAGTTCTTCCTAAATACCCTTCCCTAGTTACTCCCCACTACCATGAAGCTCATGGTCTTTCCAAAAGCCCAAAATCCCTTCACTTAAGGAGGTTCTTGAGAAAGTTATTTCAAGAGGTAAAGTACCTTTCTTTTCTTTTAGTTTCATTTGAATTTATCTCCTTTTGTTATCCTCTCCTCACCTCCTCTGTCCAAATGACCATGATAACTCCAGTATCATCTATATACTAGATTTATATCATGTGAATGGAATAACCACCATCAATATTATAACACCCCAAGCTTCCACAGTACATTTCCCTTTGAATAATTCAACTACTTGCGTTGTACACAACATCGAGATTCCAACACACTACGACCAATCAAACTAACAGTTATGAATATTAATACACAATTTTTGAAATTTTATAAATTTTATCTTTCAAAATGGACTTAATTTTTATATTTGGAATATCTAAATTAGCGTAGGGTGAATTTTTCGTATATTTCTGAAAACATTCAATTTTTTTTTGAATAGTGAAAAAACACTGCGTTATTGGTTAAAACCAACATTTTATTTAAATAATTAGATTTTATTTTTTAATTTATTTTAGATCAAAATGGATACATAATACATATATATGATCAACTTAATTCATTGGAGTCATTTTATAATATGTTTAGATATATAAAATTTTATCGAACTGTTTACTATCTTTTACCCAACTCCTAGGAGCATTTGAAAATATGTATAAAACATAATTTTACCGCTTTTATGAGTTGAATTTCAAAAATCTAAGAGACACAGTTAATATCAGTAAGTAAAATGTGGTTCAATAAGATGAAAATATTTTTTGGTGAATAGTAACTTTTTATATTTATTTTCCACGGTTAAAAGTAAATAGGGTAATTAAGGGTAAAAATGATATCATAATTACCCTGAAAAATGTCTTAATTCTATTGGATAAGTGTAATTCGACCATAAACAACCGTAGGAATAAGATTTGACCCCCTTTGGTCCACTTTTATTAGATTAGGACATTTATTATTAATTTAATTAAAGAAGAGTTAAAAGATTAAAAATCTATGTTTAATAACTAAACCATTTTTAATAAAGGGATATTCTTATGATGAATTCGATTATAAATATTCATTAGAAGGCTAAAAGGTTTCTTACATAATGGTAGTTTATTTATAATTTTTATACATTAAATAATTAAAATTATCTATGACACAATGATGATGCAGTAATTACCTTATTAATGAAAGATTAAAATAATTGATATTTTAAAGTAAGTTTATTTACCATATAATATAATAATACAAAGAGATATGGTAAATGCCAAAATTTTTAACTGAGAGTTAAATCTAAAAGATAACATTAATACGATGACCTAAACCATTCTAAAACCTATTTTCTGAGAGGTTTTAGACCCATCCCCACCTTATCCTTTATGTAATTCATTTTGGAGCCATTAGAAATTGAAAATTATTTTTTTATGAAATAATATTTAAACTTTTCTTAAAGTGACCCTCACCTCTCTTATAAAAGGGCACCTCTCCTTATCTCAAATTCACACCTTCAAATCCATTTTTCTCGGCCAAACCCTGCTGAAATTGCCTCCCAAATCTCCTCAATTCATCCTAGAGGCCTTCCTTTAGATAGAAAGACAACCTAAGGAGACCTTTTGATCAAATCAAAAGGAAGAACCCGAAGAAGAAGTAAATATTTAATCACCTATTTCAGGTTCTTTTCTTCTTCAAATTCCTCTTCATTTGTTATTTCCATTCTGAAATAATAAATCCAGTATCTTCTATATAATATTATTTTATTATAAAAATGGTACACCCATATTCATTATTCTATCCATCCGGTAAATGAAAAAGTCACTAGGCGTGCATACGTATGGATTACCGTCTCCACGTCGTGGTGTAGTTTGTTATTCAAACAATTCATAATTTGGATGGGTATAATAATGAGTATAAATGATGTAGATAATAAATATAACATGATAATTATTTTTTATATATGATATAATATCCAATTATATATCATTTTAATATCAGAAGAATGATATTGTCACTCGTGCGTATGTCCAGATAACCATCTCCACGAACACAATGAGATTCATTCCCCATCATAATAATTTAAGGAAAATTTGAATTTTATAATTAAAAATAATCTTGATGAACATAATATCATTCTGTATATGAATCAAATACATCCTATCCATAACAAATATGTCTAACGTAACCAAGCATATAATGTAAAATGAATCAGTTAACATCCGAAATGATGATACTACTGAAATATCATTATCAAAGAAATATGAGAAGGTCATATATGATATCATATTAATGTATATGGTTCTTGTATAATTTAATAAAAATTATTTCACCAGTATATAGGAGGTCAAACTACCCTTATCCAATGAAATGTACAAAGTGAGGGTTAATTTCACAATCTCTTTATTATCCAAGGTTGTTTTTACATAAGTATCTATTGGGACCACTTTATCATCCGCAAGCATGTTTCTTAAAAATTTAATTCAAAATATTATTAATATTTACTGGACTACAAGTTAAATTCATTTATACCCTTATTTGACAATATATGTTTCGAAAGGAATATTTTTGTCGGTTTCCAAACCAGGTACTTTATGACCATTTCGAAAAAATTAAGTTAAGAATGTATTTTTTAACTTTTACGGTGGGTGTGGCTATTTCAACTATTATAACATTGTCGAAGTATCCCTTACAAGCATCTAAGAGTATTTTCAAAACAAATTTTTTCTTTTATAATTATATGAATTTTAAATTATTTCAAAATAAAAAGAGATATTTCTCTAAAAAAAATTTATTTCACTTATGTCAACATCCTTTAATGGATTTTGAGCTTATTTGAAGTTGAATTATTATGATAAAGAACATCCATATTTTATTGAAGGTTTTGTGATATATTTGACTCTGGATGTGTTATTTTTATACTATTCATGGTTTACGGATATTGTATTGAAATTTTTTATGCTAGTTTTAGTACGAATGTTTATGTTATGTTTAAACCTTTTTCATATGAGGAATACATTGGACTTAGTAAGTGATGGGTGGAGCCCGATATAGCTCCTCGATGCATCAGTAGGTATCATGAGACAAACTAGTGTCTTGGAAAATGGACTTGACAAAATATTATTGGTACTATTGGAACAAGGCCATGCCTATATGGTTATGAAGTCACGAATTATGCATTCCATCATTATGAAAGTGGCTATTGATATTTCATGTGATTAATCGACTAGTATAATATCCATGTGAATAATTAAATGGAATTATTTTATTTTATCATTTCCATATTATGCTGATGTTTATGTTTAAAAGGATTTTGTTTTAGTCTTAAATTGCCTTCATTGTTTATTCTTATTTTTATGTGTTTCCTCTATATTGTTATCCTTACTGAGCATCTGAGATCAACCCTTTCTATGCTTTATTTTTTCTAGGATGGGAAGAAATATATTATGACTGACCTGAAGGGATAGTATAAGGGATATGAGTGTGGATTATAGAGTCTATGTTGTTGTATTTTTTCATTTTTTTTCTAAAATGTTAAACTTATGAATGTATCTAGTATTTCCAAGGATACTAAACTAATCGGTCTTTCAAGACTTGATCTTTAGTGATCATTCCAATGTTATGTAATAATGCACCGAATCTGGGTAACTAGGTCGGGGCATTATAGTTGGTATCTGAGGGAGGTTTAGTAAAATCTTTGGATACTAGATTTAGAAAAACTCTGATTAGTAAACACTACCCTAAGATAGACTTTGAGGATTAGTATAGAAGAACTTCCTAGAATTTAGGTACTATAGATATTTTTTATTTTTCCAAGAAATAACTCCCTATCTAGATAAAATCAAGTAAAGGCATCTGTGGCACATATGTCCCAAAGGGTAATACCCAAAAACACCAGTTTGAGTTAGACTCAAATGGGAACTGGTGCACGACAATGGGCCTTGCCGTACTCTTGGTTACGATACTCCTAGGGGATACGATTAGGATAATTGTCATTTTCTTTACAAACCATTATGAAGTGTTTATGAGTATATAATTCCTCAATTTTTTATTATTATTATGGATTATATCCATAAACCGTTCAAATTTTGTTAAGTGTTTTATAAGTTTGGAATTATGTATTGCGATTTATAAACTAATACAGTGTATGCCATTATTTAGAAATGGTGCCTAATAGAAGGAATGGAAACTGTATAAATGCATGTAATCCATTTAGGGATTTCCCTTATACTCAAGATAATTATAGTGGAGCTAGTGAAGCAACTAGTGCTGATCATCTTATCACCATACTAAGACAAGTCACTAAGGCTATGAATAATAACCTTACCCATATGAAGCACCCTCATCCACAACACAGAGGATCAATGTTATACAACATCAGGAGGCCAAAAACCACCAAAATTCAATAGGAATACAAATCCATTAGTATCTGAGCAATGGATAAATTTCTTTGAGAAAATATTTCATGCTCTGGGGAGTAGCGAAAGGTAAAAAGTTGTCATGGCAGTTTATCACCTCACAGGAGATGCAGATCAATGTTGGTCATTGATTCAAAAAAAGATGATGAAGTATCAAATATTGAATATAGGGAGTTTAAAGAGATTTTCTTATAAAAATACTTTCTTTGTGACCATCGAGCAGATATGGAAAGACAATTTCCGAGTCGGATGAAAAAAGTGGATGAGAATGTCACAAAATATGAGGCTAACTTTACAAGGATAGAAAGGCATGTATCAAATTATATACATTACCCAAGTACTAATATTAATCTATTCTTTGATGGGTTAAAACTACTTCTTCTTCGAGCATTAGTGTTACAATCCTTGTCATCATACAAAGATATTTTCTCATGTGCTATCAAGACAAAAAAAGAATTCTCTAAGTCTTATGACTTTAATGCAAAGCAGGAGAAGATGAGATCTACTGAACACTCTGGAAGTGTAAATAAAGAGAATATTTGAAAAGTTGAATATCTATCCGGTAGTAAATTTGGGACGAAACACCCCAGTACTTGCTTGAAGGGAATGGGGGTCTGTTACAAGTGTGGTGAAAAAGGCCACCAATATCGTGATTTCAAGGGGAAGAATGAGGCTATTAAATGATAAAATTTTAGAGAAAAGGGGCATTATGCAAGTGAATGTCCTAAGTGCCAAGGGAAATCACCTCAAAAAAGGCCAAGGGAGCCAGGCGTATTTTTGTGATCACTACTGCTGAGGTTGACGCTTCGAAAGACATGGTGGCAGGTAATTTAATGGTTTTCTCAAGTTTAGCCACTGCTTTATTTGATTATCGATCATTGAATTTTTTCATATCTTCCCAGTTTTCTAAGATAATTAGATATTTTCAATTGGACATAATAAGGGAGTTGTCAGCTAAAACACCTAAGGGAAGTATCATCGCAAAAATGTTTTGTGAATCAGTTGCCATTAGTGTATATTAATGTTCTTTATCTGATGATCTCATCATCATACCCATGATTGAATTTTATTTAATCCTCGGTTTGGATTGGATTTCATACCATGATGCAAAAATTTATTGTAAGAAGATGAAGGTTACAATTTTAGATGATGATAACGAGTACCTTAAATTTAGAGCAGAAACGTCACCACCTGATTCTTATCTAGATCAACCCCCAGTAGATCTACTAAATTAAATTATTGGGGAGGATGAGAATGAAATAATTATGGGAGTGGAAAAGAATGTTCTAAAATAGGACATACCTATTGTGCACGAAATTGTTGATGTTTTTCTAGAAGATTTACCTAGACATCCTCCAGAAAAAAAATTGAGTTTTACCTTGCTTTAGTTCCTAGTTCAAGGTCTATATCGAAGACCCCTTATAGAATGGCCACTGTGGATTTTGTGGAACTAACGAAACAACTAAGGGAATTTAGTAATAAGGGAGTTAATCACCCTAGTGTTTCTTCATGGGGATCCCCTGTCGTTTTTGTTATGAAGATAGACAGATCTATGAGGTTGTGCATTGACTACAGGGATATCAATGCTATAACAATAAAGAACAAGTATCCCCTACCACACATTGAGGATTTATTTGACCAAATTCAGGGAGCTTTTTATTTTCCCAAGATTGACCTTAGATATGGATATCATCAGTTTTGTGTGAAGAAGGAAGAGATTATGATAACAACATTTCGAACCAGGTACAAGCATTATGAGTTTACAGTAATTCCTTTTGGGATGACTAATGAACCCTATGTTTTCATGGATCTAATGAACATGGTTTTCAAGGAATATCCTGATGATTTTGTAGTGTTATTTATTAATGATATCATAGTATACTCCAAAATCATTGAAGATCATGAAAATCACTTACACACCAATCTGAAAACCCTCAGAAGAAATGAATTATGTTGGATGTTTAGCAAGTATGAATTCTAGCTTCAAGAGATTTTTTTCATGGATATATTGTCTCTAAGGATAGAATATTTGTTGATCCTTCAATGACCAGGGAAATCAAAAAATGGCCATCCCCGATGAGTATAACTAAGGTACACATTTTTACTGGTTTAGTAGGTTATTATCGGTGTTTTGCCCAGAATTTTTCCCATTTGGCAAACCCATTAACCAAGATGACATGTAAAGGGGTTAAATTTGTTTGGACAAAATAATTTGAAGAATTTTTTGAAGAACTGAAGAGAAGATTAGTAAATTCTCTTATCTTGACACTACCATCAGGGAATGATGGGTTTGTTTTTTTATAGTGGTGCTTCAATGAAAGGACTTGGTTGTGTCCTTATACCGAATGATAGATTTATGGCATATGCATCAAAATAGATAAAAATTCATGAAAAAACTATCTTAAAAATAATATTGAGTTAGCAGATATAATCTTTGCTCTGAAAATATGAAGACACTATCTCTATGGTGAAAAATTTGGGATTGATACCGATCAAAAGAGTTTGAAGTATATTTTATCACAAAAAGTACTCAATGTGAGGCAAAGGCGATGGCTTGAACTACTCAAGGATTATGATTTCACAATACACTACCACCCGAGGAAGGAAAATAAGGTGGCAGATGTCTGAACAGAAAGGATCATGGAGTCTTGTACAAGATGAGAGTTGAAAGAAATCATATTTTCTTGGATCTAGTCAAAATGGATATAAGAATAATCATGGAAGGTGAAACATAAATTCCTTTTCAAATGGTTGGAAAATCATCTTTACTAGAAATCATAAAAAGTTCTCAGGATGATGATGAGGAGTTTCAAAAGAAGATTAAAGATGCTAATGATGGGAGATTGAGTGACTTCATATATGAAGATGGGATTTTGAAATTTGGGAAAAGACATTGTGTTCCTGATATACCAGATCTAAAAAGGGAATTTGTAGATGATGCTCATAGCTCCAATTTCTCTATACACCCTAGTAGCACCAAGATGTATAGATATTTGAAAGAACATTATTGGTGAGGCTAAATGAAGATGAAGATTTCTAATTTTGTGTCATGATCTATGTTTTTTCAATAAGTGAATGCTGGAAGGTAACAACCTCGAGGATTCAGGAAACCTCTTCCCATTACTAAGTGGAAATGGGATAATATTACGATGGACTTTGTCATGTGGATACCAAGACTCCTAGAAGGAATGATACAAAATGGGTAATTATTGATCATCTTACCAATTCCGCACATTTTCTTGCTATAAGAGATGATTTACCACTTGAACATCTAGCAAGAATATATATTAATTAAGTTGTAAGAGTTCATGGAGTACCCTTATCGATTGTTTCTAATCGTGATCCCCATTTTACATCAGGATTATTGAAAAGTCTTCAGAAAGCCTTGGATACTGAACTTCGTTTGAGCACTGCCTACCACCCTCAAACAGATGGACTATCAAAATAGACTATTCAAACCTTAGAAGACATGTTGTGATCTGGCTAACATGACATTCAAGGTATGTGGGATCAATATTTACCTATGTTAGAATTTTCCTATAAAAATAGCTTACATTCAAGTATTCATATGGAACCATATGAAGCGTTATATAGAAAAAGACGTCGCACACCCACTTCTTGGGATGATGTTGGTGAAAGAAAACTCGTAGGCCCATAACTTTTTGAGGAAAAAATGTAAAATGTGAAGGTTTTCCAAACCCACATCAAAGCATCCCAAAGTAGGAAAGAGAGATATGTCGATAACCGAATAAAGGATTTTGAATTTCTAGTAAGAGACCATGTTTTCTTGATTGTATCTACCTGGAAGGGACTTATATGTTTTGGTAAGAAGGGTAAATTGAGTCCCAGGTACATCATACCTTTCAAAATGCTAGAATGAATTGGAGTTTTAGCTTATCGTTTGGAAATGCATCCAAGTCTCTCCAAAGTTCATGATGTGTTCCACGTAACACTATTGAAAAAATACATGCCTGAACCAATGCATGTAAATACCTATGATGAAATTGAACTGGAACCTCATCTATCTTATAGTGAATATCCTATCAGGATTCTTGATACAAGAGCAGAAGTGTTGAGAAACCGGATGACTCGTCTGGTAAAATTTCTATGGAGAAACCATAAGATGAAAGATGCAACGTGGGAACCAGAGGAACTTATGATGAAGAACTACCCAAATCATCTTTTATGGTAGTATTATTTAAATTTAGAGGATGAAATTATTTGAAGGGGTGAAGAATGTAACACCCCAAGCTTCCATGGTATGTTTCCCTTTGAATAATGAAATAGCTTGCATTGTACGTAACATTGAGATTCTAACAAACTGCAACCAATCAAACTAGCTGTTATGAATAGTAATACCCACTTTTTGAGATTTTATAAATTTTACCTTTCAAAATGGACTTCATTTTTGGATTATGAATATCAAAATTAGTTTAGGGTGAATTTTTTGAATTTTTCTGAAAACATTCAATTTTTGATGAATAGTGAAAACACTAAGTTATTGGTTAAAACCGACATTTTATTTGAATAATTCGTTATTTTATTTTAATTTATTTTATGTATAAATAGATACATTATGAATATATATGTTCACTTTAATTCATTAGAGTCATTTTATAGTAATTTTAGATATATAAAATTTTATCGAACTATTTACCACCTTTTACCCACCACCATGGAGCATTTGCAAATTTCTATAAAACATTGTTTTACTACTTCTGTGAGTTGATTTTCAAAAATACAAGAAATATGATTAATATTAGTAAGTAAAATATGGTTCCATGAGATGAAAATAATTTTTGGTGAATAGTAACTTTTTTACTTTTATTAACCATGGTTAAAAGTAAATAGGGCAATTAAGGGTAAAAATGATATCATAATTACCCTAACACATGTCCCAATTCTATTGGATAAGTGTAATTCGAAAAAAAAATCCTTAAGAATAAAATATGATCCCCTATGCTCCATTTGGATTAGATTAAGACATTTATTATTATTTAATTTAAAGAAGAGTTAAAAGAGTTAAAATCAATGTTTAACTAAACCATTTTTAATATAGCGTTATACATAAGATAAATTCGACAAAAAATATTAATTAGAAAGATAAACATATTTTCTACATAATGGTATTTTATTTATAATTTTTAGACATTAAATAATTATATTTATTTATGACACAATGATGATATAGAAATTACTTTATCAATGAAGGATTAAAATAATTGATATTATAAATATCAAAATAAAACTAATTTTAGACTTTTAATGAATTACATTATTTTTTTTAGGATAATATGAAATTTTAGAGTTGATTAAATGAATTCTTTTCGATGTAATAATGCTTTTATGAATTTAACAAAAACAAAATACCAAATAGTGTCAAAATTGACATAAAATAGTTTTTAAAACAAATATTGTATTATTAATTGGTATTCGATTCTTAAGAATATAAGGTTCGACCAAAGGGATTAAATAATATTATGTATGTCACTAATGAACCACTTTAGGTTCACTTGGATGTTAATAGTATGTTTATTAACCATATAATATAAAAATACAATCAGACATGGTAAATGTCAAACTCTTTAACTAAGAGTTAAATATATAAGATAAGGTTTTTATTAAGAGGTAAACCTATATAAAACCTATTGGTTGAGAGGTTTTCTACCCATCCCCAACTTTTACTTTACATAATTCTTTTTGTAACCATTATAAACATAAAATGTTTTTATTATAAAATAATAATTCAATCTTTTCCTAAAGTGACCCTCACCTATCTTAAAAAAGGGCAACTCCCCTTATCTCAAATTCAAACATTCAAGGACATTTGGATCGGCCGAACCCTACCCAAATATCCTCTCAAATGTCCCCCAATTTTCGTAGAGGATATAGTTATGTCATAAATACTACTTAAGGAGCCCTTTTGTTGAAATCAAAAGGAAGAACCCGAAGAAGAGGTAAATATTTCAACACCTCTTTCAAGTTCTTTTCTTCTTCCACTTCCTCTTTCTTTGTTGTCTCCATTCTAAAATAATAAATCCAGTATATTCTATATAAATTTATGTTATTATAAAAATTTTACAACCATATTCATTATCCTACCCATCCTCTAAATGACAAATATACCATACGTTCGTACCTACGGATCACTGCCTCCATGTCGTGGTGTAGTTTGTTATTCAAACACTTCATCATTTGTATGGGTATAATAATGATTATAAATGATTAAAATAATAAATATAATATGATAATTATTCTTTATATGTGATATTCCATCCAATTATTATACTGTTTTAATATCAATGAATGATATTGTCGATCGTGCGTAAGTCAGGATTACCGTCTCCACGAGCACGATCAGATTCATTACCAATCGTAATCATTCAAGAATAATTTTCATTTTATGATTAAAAATAATTTTTATGAGCATAATATCATTCTGTATATGAATCAAATACATCCTATCCATAACAAACATGGCTTATGTAACCAAGCATATAAAGTAAAACGAATCAGTTAACAGCTGAAACGATGATACTATTGAAATATCATTAACAATGTAATATTAGAAGAACATATATGATATCAAATTAATGTATATGGTTCTTGTATAATTTAATGACAAATATTTTACAATTATACATGAGTTTAAACTACCCTAGACCAAGGAAAAGTACAAGGTAAGGGTTAATTTCACAATATCTTTATTATCTGAGGTTTTTTTTATGTAAATATCTAATGGGACCTCTTTATCATCCACATCCATGATTCTTAAAAATGTAATTCAAAACATTCTTACTATTTACTAGAATATGGGTTAAAGTCATTTATACCCTTATTTGACCATATATCTTTTGAAATGATTCTTTCCCTCGTTTTCCAAACAAAGTACTTTATGACCTTTTCAAAAAAATTAAGGTATGAATGTATTTTTTTTAACTTATACGGTAGGTGCGGATATTTTTTGCCGTTATAAAATCGTCGTAGTTTCCCTTAATAGATTATAGGAATATTTTCAAAATAAATGTTTTCTTTTATAATTATACGACTTTTAAATGATTTCAAAATAGAAAGAGATATTTTCTAACAATGTTTTGATTTCATCTATGTCAATATCCATTGATAAATTGTAAGCATATTTGAAGTTGATTTATTATGATACAAAACATCTATATTTTATTGAAGGTTTTGTGATATGTTTGATTGTGGATATGTTAATTTTAATCCATTCATGGTTTATGGATAAAGTAATGACATTTCGTATTCCAGTTTTAATAAAAATGGTTATGTTATATATAAACCATTTAATATGAGGAATGCATTGGACTTAGTAAGTGACAGGTGGAGCCCGCTATAGCTCCTTGATGGATCGGTAGGTCTCATGTGACAAACTAGTGACTTGGTACAAGGGCTTGGAATTTTTTTTTTGTATTCTTGGCACAAGGCCTTGACTATGTGGTTATCAAGTCTGGAATTACGCATTCCATCAATATGAAAGTGGCTATTGATATGGCATATGATTATTCGACTAGTAGAATATCCATGTGAATAAGTAAATGGAATTATTTGATTTTATATTAGCCATATTATTATGAAGTTCAAGGTTAAAATGATTTTGTTTTAGCCTTACATTGCCTTAAATGTTATACTTATTTATGAAAGTATCTGCTATATTGTTATCCTTACTGAGAATCTGTGCTCACCCCTTTATATGATTTGTTTTTCTCAAGATGAAAAGAAATATATTATGACTGACCCACAGGGATAGTATAAAAGATATGAGGGTGGCCTATGGGGACTATGTTGTTGTAGTTTTTCATTTTATAATGTAATGTAAAACTTATGAATGTATCCATTATTTCAAAGAATACTAAACTAATCAGTATTTCGAGACTTTATCAATGGTGATCATTCCAATTTATTGTAATAATGCACCGACTCTGGGTGTCTAGAGTTTGGGTATTACTAATATTCTTATTCCCTCCCTCTTATTTTTATAAATGAAATCAACGTCCATAAGGTTCCAATTTATAACCTTCATGGACGAAGAAGTTTCATTCATCAATCAGTTCTTCATTACTAGTCATGAAACCATATTGATGGTTGAACCAGACTATAATATATGTATTACAACCTAATTCATATTCAGGAACTAGTATGTACATATTATTAATTTATATAACAAAACTAGTTCATAATAATCCAAATACCGCCAAATAATCGAAGTGATTGCCATCTAATAATTCATCCTCATTCTATGTAACCAAATGATAGAAATAGAAATTAACAATTTTTAATGTTAATAAATAATATTTAATTTCAATTCTGGAGATTTACATCCATTCCACATCATTACTTAAAAACAAGTGAACCGAATATGAAAATAAAGGAAACGAACACTCCAGAATGACAACATTCAATATAATATGTTTTCAATAAAGACATAAATGAACTAAAAATAATTATGATAAACAAAATACATTCATAATAGGTTCTGAAATAAGTTAATAATAAGTATAATTTCATATTCCAGGAGCTTAAGTACAAGAGCAGAACACATTCGGAGTTAAGGTAAGGGTTTTGCACCCGAGCTTCCATTTTTCATTTGGGTTACTTTCATTGTCTAATTACCTCAATGAAATTATTAAATATTTTTATGTACTCATCATAAATTCTGTGTATTTATTCTATATATGTACACCAACCAGAATACTCCCCTTTTTTATGGATTGATAACTGTTTTAAAAGAAACTTTCAAAATTGTTTCCAAAATACAAGCCCGATTCATGGGAATATCTCAAAATCATATATATTTTCAAGGGAACTCTATAATTTGTATTTTAGAAATCATTATCATTATAAAAAAAATCATTTTATTATGAAAATACGAACTTACTTCACTTCTGGTTTTATACAATGATTTTCCAAAAGAACTCTTCTTTCTAAAATAATAGTGTATTTATCTCGAGATTTCTTAATGATTTTACAAGAGTATTATCGTTTGCTTCAACGCACTAGTGGATTCTTATATATTATTGGGTTTAATAATTTATGAAGTCATATACCATATTTTATTTAATGGTTAATGACTAACCATATTATGGACGATCTATCCTAAAACCATTCACAGTATTACTCGGAATGGTTAGCATTTTTAATGATTGGGGAAAGATAGTTACATTTTATATGATAGTTTCAATATGAATGTATATGTTGTGTATTTTATCCCTGATCATATGAGATATTAATTGGACTTATTATGTGATGAGTGGGACCCATTATAGCCCCTCGATACATCGATAGGTATCATGAGACAAATAGACGGGGAATTGGACGAGGCGTTTCCCAATGTGTTATATGGATTTTGGCCGAGGCCTTAATAATTAGACGTCTTTGCTGAGGCCTTGAAAAATGTTTCAGAATGTCATGCATATGAAATTCCCTCATTATGAAGCAAGTCATTCAATGTTGATGTGGTTATTTAACTAGTAGAATATCCATTATTATGTTTCATTATGGAATTATCTACTCAGCTCATATTCCTTCCATAATGTGTGCATGTTCATTATTAAAGGAATGTATTTTTAATTATACACCATGTATAATGTTTATTCTATCTTCTGCTATATTGCTATCTCTTACTAAGCCTTTGAGCTCACCCCTTTCTTATGTTTCATTTTTTTTTCAGGACATGAATAAGTAAATTATGAATGACTTGAAAGAATAATCTAGGAGACATGATGTTGTTAGTGGAATAAATTTGTGTTGTATTTCCCTTCAGGGTTTAATGTTAAAGTTATTTATGTATCTTGTTTCCTAAATCTACTAAACTACTTTGGTTTTTTGATATTCATATTCCTTGTATGTATGGCAATGTAATCCAATAACGCACCGGCTCCAGGCAACTGGGGTTGGGTCCTTACAGTTGGTATCAAAGGAAGTTTAGTAGAAAACATGGAAACCAAATTTAGAAAATTTGTAATAGTTAAGAGTCCCTAAGATAGTTTTGAAGATAAACATACATGAAATTCCTGGTATTTTGTTAAAGAATAGATTATGTGTATCTTTCAAGTAATACATCCCAGTTTGGATACGAGCGGGTAGAGGTTGCTCTGGCATAGATGTATCAACAGGTAAAACCTGAAAACAACGATCTGAGCTAGACTTGAATAGGAACTGGTGCACGAAATTGGCCTTGCTGCACTCTTTTTTACAACACTCTTAGGGGATATGATTAATATAATTCACATTTTCTTTACAAGAAATTATGGAGGATTTAAATATAAAATTTTCCTCAAAGAATACATTTTTGTGATTATGGGATTATCCATGCCTAGGATTTCAGTTTGTGCTAAGTATTTTGTTACGTTAAGATTATGAATTATGATTCATAATCTAATCTAGGGTATGCCATTATCAAGAAATGGATCCTAGTAGAAGGAATGAAAAAAACATGAACTCATGTGTCCCCTGTAGGGATTTTCCTCTGATGCAAGATAATGATGTTGGATCTGGTGTTGTGATGAGTGTTGTGCAACTCATAACCATATTGGGAAAACTTACTTAGTTTATAAATAATAACCTTACCCATTTGGGGAATCCAGATCAACCATGTTGAGGATCTATGCTAGATTGCGTTATGCAACAACAGCCTCCATCATTTAATGGGACTACAAACCTATTTGAAGAAGAGTATTGGATAAGTTCCCTCAAGAAGATATTTCTTTCTTTAAGATGTAATGATAGAGAGAAGGTCATCATGGCAGTTTATCGTCTATCGAGAGATGCGGATTAGTGGTGGTCATTAATAAAAAACACAAAGGAGGAGGAAGAAATGGAGGATATGGAATGGAGAGATTTTAAAGAAATATTACTATAGAAATACTTTTCGTGTGAACAAAGAGAATATATGGTGAGAAAATTCTTGAATATGAGGCAGAATGAAGATGAGAATTTTGGGAATTACAAAGATATCATTACAAGGTTCGAAGGACATGACGTGGAATACATACGAAATCCAAGGATAAAAATTAATCGATTCTTTGATGGCTTAAAGCCATTATTCAAAATATCTACTCTTTCAATCTTAATGCAGGTCATACATGAATCCGAATGGCCATCAAGGATGCCGATTCTATTCAAAAATCATATTTTGACAACTCAGTTTATGATTTCGAGATCCATCGTTGCGTCAATGTTGATGGTATCTACAGGCCACCGAAGCGTACATTTGATGTTTTCTGGGAAAACCCACTTCCATGATGGATTAAAGTGAATGTTGATAGAGCTTCCAAAGGAAATCCTGGACCTACTGGTTATGGAGAGATTTTCCGTGATTCTAATGGGAGATGCCATGGATGCTTCTTTGGCATTTATGGTACGACCTCGTCTTTACCGGTGGAAATGATGGGTGTGATTCATGCTGCAGACTTCATCATGAAAAAGTCATGGAATAAAATCTGCATTGAGAGCAACTCATCCACTATTGTTAAAGCTATATGGAATGGGGAATTACATCTAGCTTGGCCTATCACTACTCTCTAGATGAGATGCCTAGCCTCTCTCATGGAGATCAACTACATTTCCACACACACCTTTTGTGAGGTGAACAAGGTTGTTGACAGTCTTGCTGACATGGGTACAAGTCAGGGTCTTACTTGGAAGGAGGAGATGCCTGTTGGGCTCCTTCCTCTTAATGAACGGAATAGAAAAAAATTCCTTTTCTTTATAATCATTTGACCCCCCTTAATTATTTACAAAATTGTGTCTTAGTCATTGAATAAGACACCACCTGTTCTAAAAAAAGACATAAAAAGATTTCTCTAAGTATTTTGACTTTAAATGAATGAAAGAAAAGAAGAGGTCTGCTGAAAACTCTAGGAAAGGAAATAAGGAAGTAGGGATGAAGGGAAGAGTTGAATTTCCCCACTGTGATAATTGTGGAAGGAAACACCCTGGTGTGTGCTTAAAGGAAAAATGGGTTTTCTAAAAATGTGGTAAGAAAGTCCATCATGCTGGTGATTTCAAGGGGAAGAAAGATTCCAATAATGTTCAATGCTATAATTTTCGGGATATGAGACACTATACTAATGATTTACCAAAGTGTCAAAGAAATATGCAACAGAAAAGACCACGGGAGTAGGGAGAAGCTTATGTGATCATAACTACAGTGTTTGAAGTTCCGAATGACGTGGTTGAAGGTACATTGAGCATTTCATCAATTTAGAAATTTCTTTATTTGATTATGAATTATCATGTTGTTTCATATCATCCTAGTTTTCTAAGAAAATAATATATTTAAAATTTTATTTAACAAGGGAGTTTTCAGTCAAAACTACTAAGGGAAGTATCATTTCAACAATGTTTTGTGAATCAGTTCCCATTAGGTAATATAAAGGTTCTTTATCTACTGATCTCATTGTCATACCCATGATTGAATTTGATATAATTTTTGGTATGGATTGTCTTTCTGATTATGATGTGAAAATTAATTGCAAGAAGAAGGAGGTTACAATTATCGATGATGGTAAGGAGTACATTATCTTTAGAGTAAAAATGTCACCACTTGATTCTTATCCAGATCAACCTTCAGTAGATCAACTAAATTCAATTATAAGGGAGGAAGAGAATGAAATTACTATGGGTGAGGAAAGTAATGCTCAAATAGAAGATGTACCTATCGTGAAAGAATATATTGATGTATTCACAGAGGATTTACCTGGACATCCTCCAGAGTGAGAAATTGAGTTTTCCATTGACTTAATTCCTAGTTCAAGGCCCATATCATAGACCCATAACAGAATGGCCACTGTGGAGTTAGTGGATATAAATAAACAACTAGAGGAATTGAGTGATAAAGGATTTATTCGCCCTAGCGTTTCCCCATTGGGAGCCCCTATTCTTTACTAATAAGACAGATTGGTCTATGAGGTTGTGCATTGATTACAGGTAAATCAATGCAGTTATAATAAAGAATAAGTATCCTCTTCCACGAATTTATGAATTATTTGATCAACTTCATAGAGCCAATATTTTTTGAAGATTGATCTTCGATCAGGATATCATCAGTTACTTGTGAGGAAAGAAGACATTCCAAAAACAACATTCTGAACCAGGTATGGGCATTGCAATTTTACAGTAATGAATTTTGGATTAACTAATGCACCATATGTTTTCATGGATTTTAGGTATAGAGTTTTAAAGGAATATCTTGATGACTGTGTGGTGGTGTTTATTGATGATATCCTCATGTACTCTAAAATCTATAGAGAACATGAAAATCACTTGCGCACTATTCTAAAGACTTTGAGAAGAAATGAACTATGGGATGTTTAGCAAGTGTGATTTATGGCTCCAATAAGTTTGGTTTCTGGTCCACATTGTCTCTAAGGATGGAATATCTGTAGATCCTGCGAAGACAAAGGCTATGCAAGAATGGCCTACTCAAACGAACGTAACTAAGGTACATAGTTGTATTGGTTTATCAGGTTGTTATCAGTGTTTCATTCAAAACATAGCATGTTTATCCAACCCAATGACCAAGATCACACGAAAAGGGGTTAATTTTATATGAACAAAGGAATGTGAAGAATGTTTTTATGAATTGAAGAGGAGGTTAGTGAATGCTCTGATCATAACCCTACCATCGGGGAATGATGGGTTTGTTATCTATATCAATGAATCAAAGAATGGAATTGGTTGTGTCCTTATGCATAATGATTGAGTGACTGCATATGCATCTTGGTAGCTAAAAATTCATGAACAAAATTTTCCAACTCATGACCTTGAGTTAGCAGTGGTAATCTTTTCTTGGATGATTTGGAGACATTACCTCTATGGTGAAAAATATGATATATATATACAGATCATAAGAGTTTGAAATATATATTATCACCTAAATAACTCAACATGAGACAAAGAAGATGGATTGAGCTACTCAAAGACTATGATTGCACAATACACTATCACCCAGGGAAATCAAATAAGGTAGCAGATGCTTTGAGTAGAAAGGACCATGGAATTCTGAACAAGATGAGAGTTAAAAGGGATCTTATGTTCATGGATATAGTAAAGATAGATATGGGAATTATCTAGGAAGGTAACACATCAAAAAAATATCAAATGGTTACCAAACCTTCTTTACTAGAGAGGATATAATGTTCTCAGGCTGATGATGAGGAGTTTTGAAAGAAAATTAAAGCTATAAATGATGGGAAGTTGACTGACATCGTATATGAAGGTGGTGTTTTGAAATCCAGGAATAGGCTTTGTATTCCCACTATTCTTGAGCTTCAGAAGAAACTAATGGATGGTTCTCATAGCTCTAATTTCTCTATACACCCTGGTATTAGAAAGATATATTGAGAACTCATAGAAAACATTTGGTTGGACAATATGAAAATAGCGATTGTTGAATATACATCAAAGTTCCTGGTATGTCAACAAGTGAAGCCTGAGAGGAAAAATTCTAAGGGGATGATGCAACCACTACCCATAAAATCATGGAAGTGGGAGAACATTACCATGGAAATTTTCACTGGAATTCCAAGGACATACAAAAAAAACAATTCTATATGGGTCATTGTGGATTGTATTAAAAAGACAACTAACTTTATCGAAATTCGAGAGGCCTTATCATTGGATCAACTTTACCAAATTTTCATCAATGAAGTGGTAAGTATAAATGGAGTAACACTCTCTATTGTATCTGACTGTGATCCTAGATTCACCTAGAATTTTTGGAAACGACTCCAACATGCTTTAAGCACTTAACTGAACTTCAGTATGGCGTATCATCCTAAAACTGATGGAAAATATGAGCAGACTATTAAAACACTAGAAGACATGTTGAGAGCATGTTCTATGGAATTCAAAGGAGGATGGGACCAACAGCTTCCACTTGTTGAATTATCCCATAACAACAATTTCCACTTGAGAATCCAAATGGCACCATATAAAGCCCTTTATGGGAAAAGGTGTTGAACACCAGCGTGTTGGGATGAAGTTGGTGAGCATAAGCTACTATGACCTGAAATGGTCGAAGAAATGGTGGATAAGGTGAGAACCATTTAGTAACATATCAAGGTAGCCCGAAGTCGTTAAAAGAGTTATGCGCATAACCATTGACGGGACCTCGAATTCCAAGTTGGAGACCTAATATTTCTATACATATCACCATGGAATAAGGTCATTAGGTTTGGGAATAAAGGAAAGCTATGTCCATGGTATATCGGCGCCTTCGAGAACCTTGATCGAGTTGGAGCAGTTACCTATCGAATGGCACTTCCACTTACCATGAAAAAAGTATATTATGACTTTCTTGTATACCTCTTAAGGAATTAAATACCAGACCCTTCAGATGTACTCTATTTAGAGGTGGTATAGTTGGAGGATGATCATTCCTATGAGGAGAATCCAGTGAAAATTTTGGATCATAGTGAAAAGGTTCTACGCAATAAGACTACTCATCTGGTCAAGGTACTATGGAGAAACCATAAGTAAGAAGAGGAAACATGGGAAGTGGAGGAAGGAATGAAGGAAAAGTACCCCACCTATATTTGGCCTAGATTTTAAAATGAAATTTTTAGGGAAAAAATTCTGAGGTGGGAAAAATTTAACACCCCAAGGTTTTGAAAATAAATTTTGAGTGTATTTTATAATCCAAAAGATACACTCAACTTTTCATCTTCTATGTTTTAGATTTCAAAAAATGGTCATCTAGAGTTATGATCAGTAAGTCATTTAGAGTCTGGTAGAACAAACATTATTTTTTAGGTGAATAGTAACGTACCCTTATGAATAGTAATATGAATAGTATTATGACCTTTATGAATAGTAAATAAAAATATTATTTTATTTTCTTAAGGAAATAATATAATGAGATCTAATTTAATTTTTCAACGTGATATAAAACTAATTGCACATTTAAAATTTATTTTTTTGGAATTAACTATGACTTTATTTAAAAATTAAATCAATAATATCTAGAAATTTTATGTGAAAAAATGGAGTTCATTTTTGAATTCTAAAGGTTGAAAATAGGTAGGGGTAATGTTTTCATATTTTTCTAAAATTTTAGAATTTTGAATGAATAGTAAAATATGATAAAATACCTTATATAAAAATTATTAGTTAAATACACTATTTTTGACATCATAAGTGGTGTAAGCCACCT
This sequence comes from Viscum album, assembly GCA_963277665.1. Taxonomy (NCBI): domain Eukaryota; kingdom Viridiplantae; phylum Streptophyta; class Magnoliopsida; order Santalales; family Viscaceae; genus Viscum; species Viscum album. Next base: position 1,170,724,913 of record OY728161.1, on the reverse strand, counting down.
GGTTCGAACTCACATGCACTTATTACTATTATTGGTTACATGAAACAACACTATTGGTTGTCTTGAGGGAAATAATAAAATAATGAATTAAATATTCAAAAGTTACCCCTCTCCTCCACTATTTAAACCCCTCACCAGTCCCTCATCTCATCACTCCTATAAGCATTGAATATCATCAAATTTCAGAACAAATACCCTTTCCTAGTTACTCCCCAATACCAGGATTCTCTTGTTCATGCCAAAAGACTAAAATCCCTTCCCTTAAGGAGGTTCTCGAGGAAGTTATTTCAAGAGGTAAAAGACCTTTCTTTTTCATTTAGGTTCATTTGAATTTATCTTAATTTATTATCCTATCATCACCACATTTGTCCAAATGTACATGATAAATCCAGTATCATCTATATACTATATTTATATCATGTGAATGGAAGAACCATCATCAAATATTCTTACTCACTCCCTTTAATTTTTATAAACCAAATCAACGTCCATGAGGTTCCAATTTATAACCTTCATGGATGACGATGATTTGTTCTTCAGTAGGTCCTTCAATACTGGTCATGAAACCATATTTATGGTTTAACCAGACTATAATATATTTATTACAACCTAATTAATATTCAGGAACCATTATATGTACATATTATTAATTTATATGACAAAACTAGTTCATAATAATCCAAATACCGCCAAATAAACGAAGTGATTGTCATCTAATAATTCATACTAATTCCATGTAAAAAATGATAGAAATGTCCATTAACAATTAAATATGTTCATAAATAATATTTAATTTCAATTTTAATGATTTACATCCATTCCAGTACATTACTTAAAAACAAGTGAACTGGATATGAAAATAATGGAAACGAACACTCCGGAACGACGAAATTCAATATAATAACTTATCAATAAAGTCATAAATGAACTAAAAATAATTATGATAAACTAAATAAATGTATAATAGGTTCTAAAATAAGGTATTAATAATTATAATTTCATATTCTAGGAGCTTAAGTATCATATCAGAACACGTTCGGAGTTAAGGTAAGGCTTTTCCACCGGAACATCCATTTTCATTCGGGTTACATTAATTGTCTAATCCCCTCTATGATATTCCTATATATTGTTATGTACTCCTCATAAATTATTTTTGAGTATTCTATATAAGTACACCAACTAGAATCACTCCATATTTTATGTATTGTTACATGTTTTAAAAGAAACTTTCAAAATTGTTTCCAAAATAAAAGCCTGTATAAACGGAATTTCTCAAATTCATAACTATTTTAAAGGGAACTATATAAACTGTTTTTTAAACCATTATCCTTATAAAAACACTCATTTTATTATGAAAATATGATCTTACTTCACTTATGGTTTTATACAATTATTTTCAAAAATAACTATTCTTTTCAAAATTTAAGATTATTTATCTAAATATTGCTTAATGATTTTACAAGACTATTTTTGTTTGTTTCGACGCACTTGTTTATTCTTATGTATTATTGGGATTAATAATTTATGAAGTCATATAACATATTTTATTTAATCGTTTATGACTAACCCTATTGTGGATGATATATCCTAAAACCAATCACCATATTACACGGAATGGTTTTTGTTTTTAATGATTGGGGAAAGATAGTTACATTTCATTTGATAGTTTAAATATGAATGTATATGTTGTTTATGTTTATACCCATTCATATGTGGAATTAATTGGACTTATTATGTGGTGGGTGGGGCCCGCTATAGCCCCTCAATGCATCGGTAGGTCTCTCGAGACAAATAGATATGGAATTGGCCATGGCCTTTCCCAATGTGTTATATGGATTTTGGACGAGGCCTTAATTATTAGTCTTCTTGGCCGAGGCCTTGAAATTTTTTTTCAGAATGTACGGTATATACCCTTACCTCATTATGAAGCTAGTAATTGAATGTTCATGTGGTTATTCAACTAGTAGAATACCCATGATTATGTTTCATTATGGAATTATTTACACATATCATATTCCTGCCATAATGTGTGCAAGTTTATTATTAAAGGCATGTGTTTTCAATTATGCCCCATGACTTATGTTTATGCTATGTTCCACTATATTTATTACTCTTACTGGGAATTTGAGCTCACCCCTTTCTTATGTTTCATTTTTTCTCAGGACATGAAGAATGAAATTATGAATGACTTTAAAGAATAATATTGGAGACATGCTGTTACTAGTGGAATAAATTAGTGTTGTATTTCCCCTCATGATGTAATGTTAAAACTATTTATGTATCTTATTTCCAAAAGCTATTAATCTACAAGTTCCTTCAGGATTCGTATTCGTTGTTTGTATTACAACACAATCAAATAAGGCACTAACATAGTGAAACTGATGTCGGGTCCTTATAACCAAGATATGTTATTGATGATAAATTGTATGATTTTATAAAAATAATGCAGTATTAAAATAGATTAGGATTTCACTAAAAAATGAGAATGAAATTGGGAATTTCCCTTTAATCAGGATTTCTTATTAGGAATAATTGTGAGGTGATTTTTTTAGAAAATATATTTCAATATAAAAGAAGGTGGATATGATATGAATAAATGAGTTTGAATCATATAAAAATAATTAATAAGAATTATATAATAAGAAAAAAGATTTAAACTGGGGTAAAGTGAGGGAATGGGTAACCTGAAAAAATGGCTGTTGTGGTAGATACCATTACATTATGTCTGAATATCTTATTCACTTAATCTTAATGTACTGGATAATAAAATTAAAGACATTAATCAATTAATTAATAACCTATCATATATTTATTTTATTTATAATCATTTTATTAAGTTTATTTATAACCTTTTTTGGGAGTTATAAGATACAATTTTAACATTTAGGAGAGATCGTTTCCAGGGTTTTCATGATCAGTTTACCAGTTTATGTGTATAAAATATCATGTATAATGAGAATAGTTGTACAGTATTTAAATAAAATGTTATTAGTGAACATAAATAATTTTAAATTTTCTTATATATAATTTGTTCATATGTGAGGATGATTCATTAGAGAATACATTAATGATAACCATTTAGATTATTTTGGATTTTTTCGATCATCATAAAGTAGTTTTGTTTTATTAATTATTATCATGTAGATATAAATGTTCTATAAAATTAAATAGAATATAATAAATTTTTTTATAATATTTTTTTAACATAAAAATGGTTTTATGATCGGCCTTGAAGGTGGTAATGGAAATTTAAAAGTCATTATCAACGAATACGATAAATAAACACATCATGGACAATGTTTTCATTTTTAGTAAAAAATTGGGGGAGGAGAAATTATGATGGTTTGTTAAATTAATATATTAAAACTTAAATATATAGAATATACTTTAGTTATCATTTTTCTTGGGTAAGTGGAGGTGAGTATAAGAAAAGAAAATAAATGAAATTGAAAATAAATTAAAAGAAAAAGATAGAGGTTTTTCCCACATGAATTATCCTCCTTGAGAACCTCACTAGGGGAAGTGGTTTTGGTGTTTTTTTAGACCAATAGATCTTGGAAGTGGGGAAGATGATTTAGTTTTTATTGGGATCTGTTTTTATAATCTTCAAGGCTTTAGAGGTGTGAGGAGAAGAGGTGGCGAGGGGTGGTATTTATAGTGGGAGGAGATGAGTGTTTTTGATTATTTTATTCATTTTTTAATTGTTTTGGCTCTGGAAAATGAATAGTTTTGATTAACATGACTAAAAAAGGATAGGTAAGGTTATAATATTTATTTACCTCATCCATACAACATTTATGACTTAATAATTCATGTATTTATCTTATACCATAAATTGCTGTATTTTTCTATTAAAAAAAATTCAACTATTTGAGAAAAATTCCAAAAAATAACCCTAAAATTTTTATGAAATTTATAATTAAAAAATGAAATCCATTTTATGTAATTTATTTTCAAAATATGAGAAATTTATTTTTTAAATAAAATCACAATTTAATAAAAAAATACATATTTTAAAATTATAACTAATTTTATAAAACATAAAAATTTAATTAGGGTGTCATAAAATATATTATTATCATATGAAAATGATATATTAATTTATAATTATAATTTATTAAAAGAAATTTTATTTTTAATCATTATATTAATTATCAAATTGGAAATAAATATTTACAATTCACAAAACTCTAATACTCAATTTATCATTTTCAATACATTTATTTACTTATATTATGATATAATTTTATCATATTTTAATTAAAATTATTCCTAAAATATATTTATACTTTAATTTGTGAGATTAATATTCTAATTAATGGGTTTCTATTTATATGTTTCATATTATTATTCCAAGGGTCAAGTTCCAATTCCATTATTATATGTTCCTCAATTTTTGAAAAAGCCTATTATTTAATTCATTCTTCATTTATAATGTTTTTTGTGTTATATATGTGATTTATGTGATTTATATTGTATGAAATAATTATAAGAATTGAAATTTCATTGATAGAATTATGGGATGTTACGTTCTTCCCACTTATGAAAATTCGACCTGGAAATTTTGTTTTACAAACTAAGTGGAAATACAGGTGATGATACTTCTTCTTCAATTGTTCCTCTGGTTGCCATGTTTCCTCATTTTTATTTATGGTTCTATAATACTACATTGACGAGGTGTGTATTCTTGGGGCTTATAACTTTATCTCTATAGTCAAATATCTTTACTGGTAGCTGCTCATAAGGGAGATAATTTTCAAGATATACTACATCGTAATTCAGTACATGTGAGGGATCTGGTATGTACTTACTCGAGAGGGATACATAGAATTAATTGTGTACATGAGACAGGGTTGGTGGAAGTGCTAGTTGATTGGCCTCATCTCTGACATGATCTAGAATCTGGAAGAGGCCACGATACATGGGTCTTGGCTTTCCTTTCTTCACAAGTATCAGGATACTCTTCCATAGAGATATTGGTAGGAAAATCATGTCTATAAATATCATATCGAGGTCCCATTGATGATTATTTTATAAGATATTATATAAAATTTGGGATTCTTTTATGTGTTGCAGATTTGGTTTCCACATTTTCCAAAATTTATGCAACCATTTCTGTTTCTAGAAGCTTTTGTCCACTGACCTCATCCTATCATGCTGGTCTTCTTCATCATTTCCCATAATGGGCTCCGTATGGAGGAGTCTGGATTCTTGTGTGGAAACTATTATTGTAAGATATTTTGACAATAGGTAGATTTTGGTCCCATCAACCTTTTCATTCTGTAGACCAATATCTATACATGTATTCTAGTGTTTAAATGCTTTATTCGGATTGGACATCAGTTTGAGTGTGATAAGTTGTGTTTGAGCTCAGTTCGGTGTTCAGATCATTTCGGTGACTTTTCCAGAATATGGAGGTAAATGTCATATCTCGATCAGATACAATCAATATTGGTACTCTATTAATACTTACCATTTCTTTGATGAATATACGTGAAAATTGATCGAGTGATAAGTCCTCTAAAATTGTGATAAAATGATGTATCTTTATAAGATGACCCACAACAACCCATATATCATTGTATCCTCTAGATCTCTTTGGTAGTATGATAACAAAGTCGATGGTGATGTTTTTCCACTTTCATTTTTTTATAGGTAATGGTTGCATCATCCATTTAGAATTTATCCTTTCATCATTCACTTTATAATGTACCAAGAACATTGATGTATACTTAGTGATCTATTTCTTCGTTTTATCCCACCAATAGTTCTCTCGGAGATATCAATACATCATTATACTCCCTAGGTGAATAAATAAGGTGGAGATATGGTCATGATTTTGATGATCTTTCACTATATTTTTATTATATGGTACACATAATCATGAACCAAATCTTAAGAATCTATCCTCATCAATTTTGAACTCTGAGGATTTACCCTTTTAGATAAATTACACCCTCTTTTATGTTCCCAAATAATTTCATTGAGCATCGTTTATTTTCTCCGTGGGGGATGATTGAGCAATCATTTGATAATTTATTGATTATGTTCCTTACTTAATGATTCCCATGTCCATCCTTTTATGTTCTAAGAATATTGGATCATTTTATATTCTACTTATTGACATTTATGGAGGATCCATTATACATTTAGAATCAAACATTTTAATTACCTTACCGAAATGATAGTTGATTGAGTATTCAAAATACATGGTGAGAAAAAACTATATTCATGTGATAATATTAATATCTTTCTGTGTGAATATATAATTGAGTCTCTTATGGTCAATATATATCTCACACTTCTTCCCCTAGATTTAATGATGTCAGATTTTCAACACAATGATCACAACTACCGAATCTAAATCACGTGTAGGATAGTTTTTCTCCTGAATTTTCAACTACCTTGAGGTGTGGGCTATCACATTATCATTTTTCATTAGCACAGAACCTAATACCTTCTTTCAAGTATCTCTATATACCAAAAATATTTCTATAATTATTAGTAGTTTCAGTACGAGAGTAATGAGAAGCCACATTTTTCAACTCTTTGAAGCACTCTTCACATTAATTTGTATAGATTAACTCCACTCCCATACAAATTATCGTGGTTAAAGGGTTTGAAAATCATGATAAATTCATCCAAAATCATTGGTAACACTTATCTAGACCAAGGAAACTATGGATCTCCATTGCATATGTTGGCCTAAGCCATTCATAGATCGCCTTTATCTTGGAAGGGTTTATAGATATTCTTATTATTGTGATAACATTCCCAAATAATGATACCTCCTCCATCTATAAATCACATTTTCTACAATTTTTATATAGTTTACTCCTTCATTTTTTTTATCAATGTAATAAAATCCTACTTGTGTTCCACCTTTCCCTTGGATTATATGAAAATATCATCAATAATGAATACAAATTTTTTTTGAGGTAATATCTAAAGTCTCTGTTCATTAAATCGATGAAAATTTCTGGAGAATTAGTTAGTTTGAAGGGAATCACTTTGAACACACTATGTCCATAACTGATTCTTAAGGCACTCTGGGAAATATCTTCCTTACTCACCTTTATTTGGTTATATCCCTGATGAAGGTCCACATTATAGAAATCCATGTCCCCATGTAGTTGATCAAACAATTATTCTTTCTTTGGAGGGGATACTTTTTTCTTATCATGATTGTGTTGAGATCATGATAATAAATTCGGAGGAGCATTAATCCATATTTATTCCTGACAATGAGGACTGGTGAAACCCATGGTTAAGCACTCGGGTGTATAAAACCCTTGTCAAGATTTCCCCGAAACTGCTTCTCCAGTTCTTCCACCACAACAGTGGTCATTCTATTAGGTGTCTTTGATATAGGTATATATCCAAGAATAAGATCAATTGAGAACTCAACATCTCAATCAGGAGAAATCCCATGAAACTTTTCATGGAAAGCATCATTATAGCCCCTCACAATGGGAATGTCATCAAGCATGACCCTCTCATTTGTCTCAATCACATGACCTAGATATTCATGTTCATAAGGAAATAATAACCACTACTAAGATACTGATCCTAAAATAGATTCATATTCTTCCTTACACTTGTACAGAATTGGGGTGACGTCCCTTTCTTTACAGTTGATGTTGTCCTTGTATAAAGATAGACAATCAATGACCCATATAACATCAAACTCCACCAAATTATGTATGAAACGATTTAGTAGAAAGTTTCATCCAAAACCATAACTAGAGAGGAGTTATAAACTTTGTATTCAATAATTTCCCATTTTATATTCTCATAGATAACTCAACATCTATATTTTGAGGTGGAGTTTGAATAGTTCTACTGAACATGAAAGATATAAAAGTATTCATATAACTAGAATCAACTTGTACATTATATATTATTTAATGAATAACTATAATTCCTATAATCACATCATTGTTGGGTTCCACCAAAATAGTAGTGATAACATATTAACTTTCTTGCTTTATTGGAGGTTGTTTTTGTGATTGAATCTCACAACCCTTGGATTAGGGAAATAGTTCACATAATTATAATTCTCCTTGAATTAGAAACACTACACTCTAGGATAAGTGTTTATTTAAACCTTCTATTATTCTTAAACATTAGTGTGATTATTTATACTCATTTAGTAGTTATTAGTCAGATTCCCCATTCTTCCACTTTTGAAGCATTTTCTGGGTTTATTTAGGTAGTTTCCAAAATTCCTCTCCCCAGAACATTGACATATGGGATGTTTGTTTTTATTTCAATCATGGGATTTATTTGTTGAATCTACTATATTAAACTCAATTTTCTAGTTTTTATCTTTAGGTCCATGAGACTACTAATAGTCTAAAATATATAATTCATCCTTAAGGAAACAACATACAATCTCCTCGTAACTATCAATGTTTTGAGTAACCAACACTTTTCAAATAATCAGCTTCAGTCTACTAAAGAAGTGATCAAACCTTCTTTGAGAGTTCATGAAAAAACCGAAGGCGTATTTTGTAAACCTTGTAAATTTTCTTCGTAATCCCTAATAGACTCATATTCCTTTTTCTTCTATCCAAGGAACTCCCTTTCCATCTTAACGTGAAGGGTACGATGAAAATATTTATTAAAATTTATTTTCTTTAAATCATTCCATTCCATGGAATAAATATACAACTTGGGATTTTTGTTCTTGATTAGTGTCCACCACTGATTGGCTTCCCCATAAAAATGATAGACCGCTAACATAACTTTTTCTTCTTATAGGAACTAAAGGACAGATAATATCTTTCAAATGGATTTAATGCATTGTTCTTTGAGGAGGGGATCATAAGATCCACTATACATGGGATGGCTTTTCCACATAAATTATTCAACCAGAACATTATATTTCTTAAGAAAAGGAGGGTGTTCCACATGATTCATGTTATTATTCATAACTTGATCCAGTTGAACAAGTATTGTCATGTGTTTTTGAGCACTCGTTCTCATCATATTTGGAATATCATTCGGTAATTATTCACATTTCATGTCACATTAATTGTTGGAATAGTTTCTCCTATTTATAGAAATTAACTGAAAAGGAAATTTTGATTAGGGAGCCTGAATACTAAGCTGACAAGCATAATAAAAGAAAACATTGAACATAAAAGGGTAAACATGGAAATGAAAAGTACATCATAACATGTTATTCCGTAAGTTGAAATCTAGGTTATCCATGGTGATATAATTATTCCAAGGGTTATTACTAATGTTTTATAATAAGATCCTCAAAAATAAACTAGGAAATGATTTTATACCTTATATATAGACCCTATCCATTTACACTTATTATTACACGATTTTAAATATAATTAAATATCAAATAAAACCAAGGATAATAATTTCATGTGTATTTGGAAGATTAGGTACATAGTTCGAAAACATTAATCCAAACTAAAAACTTATTTTATATAATATTCATATAGATCTCCTATATTAAATTGAGATCTTACATATTCTGAGGATAACTTGGAATAAAAATAAACAAAGGGACGAGTTAAAAATCCTAGCAATGTAATAAACATATGAATAAATCAGAGCATATGGGTTCGAAAGCATAACATGATGACATAAAAAGGCATGTGACACGATTAAACATAAGTACTCATAACATGTATAGCATGGTATCACATTAACATAGAATCATTGAATTTTTGAGACAATATAAAACATTTCATGAGCATGATTCAAGGATGATTGGACATGGAGGAGCATAAATCAAGGCTAACCACCAAGACTATTGTACATGGAGCATGAGTTAAGGATAACCTCCAAGGCCATTGACTGTGACATATCATGAGTCTACATATTATCAAATTACTTGGAGAACTATCTGGGTTCACCCATAATAACATTTTCTTTATCACGGATTCCACATGAAAAATAATCATAAGAGTTACCCATGGGATTAATTGGGTATCATACTCATGTCATAAAGCATAATAAATGGTCATTTCCTAAATTTCCCATGAAATAAAATATTTAAATCATACATGGGAATTAATAAGGTAAAATAGTAATAGGTAACTACATGTGATGCCAAAATAAATTGAAAACATATAAACTATGTATTTAAAAAACATTAGAAATAAAACATTTTAGTGAATTTTAAAGAAACAATTTAAGATCATTTAAATATGAAAAGGACAAATATTTTATATAAAACCCGAGAATAACCAACATAATTTTTAATGATAAAAATGAGAAATTTTATAGAAATAGCTATTTATTAAAACATATTCCATAGTTCACTTGAAAATGGGTAAGAAATGGGGAAGTCCCCTTTAACCGAGCTTGCTTATCCTGAAGATTTTAGAAGATATATTTTAAACATTTATGTATCCATCAAAAAATGATGATATGTCTAAATGATTTTGAAACACATTTATAAAATTTATAATAGTTACAGAATAAAAAATAATAATTACATTGACTTAAAGTGAAAGATAGAGTAACCAAAATAGAAAAATGGGGGTTCGGGTAGAATCCCTTACCTTATATACAAATGTGTTATGAACATGACCGCAATGTCCTAGATAATGTAATTTAATTATTTATTTAAATAATTAATTAATAACCTATTATACATTTATTTTATTTATTATAATTTTATTAGGTTAATTTATGGCATTTTTGATGAATTGTAAGATATGATTTTATCATTAGGGGGAGTTCGTTTCCTTAGCTTTTGTGACTGGATTAGTTGTATAGAAAATCATATAAAATGAGAATATTTGTCCAAATATGAAATTATATGTTATTAATGAAATTAAATAATATTAAAATTTCTTATATATCTTTTTTTTCATATGTGAGGATGATTCATTAGATAAAACGTTAATGATAACCATTTAGATTATTTGGGAATTTTTTTCATCACAAACTAGTTTTATTTTATTATTTTATATATTGTATAAAAAATATTTTAAAACATGAAATATGATGTAATAAATTAGTTATAATAATGTTTAATTTAAAAAAAATTTTGAGTATCTTTGAAGGCAGTAATAGAAGTTGAAATGTCGTCATTCTTCAATGTGATAAATCAACATAGCATGAATGATGTTTTCATTTTTAGGTTACAAGGATGGGGAAGAAAAATTATAATGCATTGATCCATTTAAATAATAACCCTCACTTATATAAAATATACTATAGTTATTATGTCACTTAGATAAGGGGAGGTGAAGATAGAATAAGAAAAAAAAATAAATTGAAAAGAAATTAATAGAAAAAGAAAGAGGATTTTACCTCTTTAATTATCCTTCTCGAGAACCTACTTTGGGGAATTGGTTTTGCTATTGTTTTGAGAAAAATGATCTCAGACATGGGGTAGAGTCTTGGGAGAGTATCTGGTAGAATCTGGATAAGATTCAAGGCTTTATATGTGTGATGGGAAGAGGTGGAGAGGGTTGTATTTATAAAGGGAGGAGGGGAGGGTTTTTTTATCATTTTATTCATTTATTTATTATTTTGGATCAAGTATATAAATATATTTTATTACAATTAATAAATATGATAAAGAGATAAGGTGGTTTTCAAATTGTTAGCTTACCTTAGACATGCGTCATCCATGACTCAATAATTCATGTATATAGCTTATATTGTAAATTACTATATTTCACTATTCATAAGAAATTTTTCTATTTTAGAAAAATCCAAAAAACTCACCCTATCTATTTTTCAACATGTAAAATTAAGACATGAACTCCATTTAATGAAAATAATTTTATAAATATAATTTTTTTGATTTTTTTAATTAAAAGCATCATTTTCTTGAAAAATACCAATTTTAAAATTATAACTATTTTTATAACACATTAAAAAGTTAATTAAGGTCTCATAAAATTATCTAATAATCATAAGAAAACAGAATATTAATTTATGACTCTATTTGATGAAAATAAATTTTATTTTAAATAATTATATTAATTATAAAATTGTAAATAAATATTTACAATTCTCAAAAATTCCAATACTTAATTTATTATATTGAAAGTAATTATTTTCTTTCCAAATGATATCACAATTTCGTATTTGTATTTATAATATTCCTAAATTTTAATTATATTTTTATTTGTGATTTTAATATTCTATTGATCTTTTCACTATTCATAAAATTCATAAAACTATTCTAAAAGTCATGTTACTATTCCACTTGTATAGGTTCCTTAATTCTTGAAAAATCCTTTTATTTTATTCATTATTCATTTATAATGTCTATTTTGTGTTTTATATGAGATTAATTTGATTTATACTCTATGAAATAATTATAATAATGGAAATTTTATATAATTCTGGGTCGTTACAAGAAACACTCATACAACTCGAACTTCTAACCTCACATGTCATTCCAATGGTATTAGGAAGCATCTGAAAAAAAAATTAGATACCTTTCCTTTAGTTGTCCCTCAATAGATGAAATTTAATCATTCATTATATTCTCCAAGTATTAGGTTTGTCTGAACTCTATAGGATTTTCATAATTAATTCCAAACTCATTTCACTCAGAAAAATCATATTAGCATAATTTATATAAAATAGTTTAATATTGGTTTAAATAATTAATATCAAAACCATATACAATTTACTTGGAAGAAACTTTAAAGCATAAAAACATTTTCATTTATTTTTCATACACATAACCTAGTCTCCACACACACACCATGAATCTCTTGGTGAAATTTTCATACTCATGAGTGGTCTCTCATCAGTCCACCAAGTTATCATAAGGTGACCCATAATAGGTTCCCCCATGGAATATGACCCTTCCACAAGGTCACATCTACGAATTAACTAACACCAACCATGCATGCAAAACACCCATGCAAAATCATTCCACATAAAAACTTTTCATTCTTTATATCATATAAAAAACACATTATATGCATCAAAACAATCTAAATCTTAAAACAATCTTTTTGAAATTATAAACAAAGGGGTTTTCTTTAAATCCATCATTTTTTACCAAATTCCAAATGCATCACCCATATAGGATTCCATCCATAATCGCACATGTATTCTACAACCATTACTATAAAATAATTTAATAAAAGACTTCAACTTATATGAATTAGTTGATATGAGAGAAACCAAATACCTCAAAATGGATGGAAAAAATGAAGAATGGCACTACAAAACTTCAGGACATGATCATGAATAACATTCATTCACCAGATCTTGTAAATTATTATCAATTTTAAAATCATACAAGCTATATATATACCAAATGACAAGATCTATGGTTCTAGGTAAGATAAAAAGAAAGGATATAATAAATAAAGGTAGTATGGGTATATACCGATGAATCTGAACCCCTTGAACACTTTGATTTTTGTAATAATACCTTCCAGATCAAAGGGGATTGACTCTCAAGCCAAATGAGGAAAACATTAAGGATATTCAACGATTACAGAATTAATGAAGATTAAAGTTATTAATTTTGATTATATCCACAAAATTTGGAAGGCCAATTGTACACTCTTTATTTAGGTTGTATGGTTTGGAAAACCGTTCAACCACTATATAGTGATGTTGTATTAAGGATAAACTTCACACGGTTAGAAAAAACGATCCCCAAACATTATTTTAGCACTATTTCAAGAATCACAGTTTCCCCTAGGCACTTTTATAGTTTTCCCAAACCATATACCAAACATGTACCTTCCCATTTCCCACTTTCTTAACTTACATAGTTTCCTAGAGGTGGTGCATGATATTTAATAGTCATGCACAAACCATACACCTCCAAAAAGGCCTCCAAAACATGCCTAAACTCATCAAGACCTCACAAAATAGAATCTATGCATTAAATATACAAAAATTTACCTGAATTAATGGTTATGTACCTGAAACTAGGAGTGATACAATTAACATGTAAATAATGGCTGCATAAATATAAATAGTATTATGGTATGGATACATCATGCATAAATCACTATATAAATAATATGGTAATAAATATTACTTTTAAATTTTTGTACAGGGAACCCACTTTTACAAAACTCCAACCCTCAATTGATCAATCTTTCTAACTATCCAAATTATCTCTCCCATGAAATGATCATGTTTTTGCTACATGGATTTTTTCCTTGGCCCTCCCACATTTTTATTTATGAAAAACTCCATTATCTGTAACTTTACATACATGAGTAAGACTTGAAAAGATTTGATATACTGAAGTATATATGATTTTTACACTTTTATAAACTTTAATTATTGGATAATGAAATTATCATAAGTTTAACATAATGATAATAAATTACTAACTAGTTCTGATTTCAATGACTATAAAACATAATTTTATATTTGACACTACTTTTTCAGCTACATCAAAAGCTGCAAGAAACTCTCTATTTCTAGATATGGATACCATTTGTGGTGTATCAGTCCTAATTAACTCATATGTTACCAAAAAAAAATATAGATATGTGGCCTCAATATCACATACCAATATACCAGATGTTGTCGACTAGCATCGAGGGTCTATGATGATACGTTTAGAAGGCTATACCCCCTTTATCAGAGTGAAACTCACTGAATAATAATAATAACTACAATAACAATAAATCAGAAGTTGAAAGATAATGATGAAAAAAATTAAACCATCCAAATAAAAATAAACAACATAAGTAGGAAAATAATATCATGTATAGATGATGTCATATATATACTTAACAAATAGGTATACAATGCTGCAGGTATATAACAACTCTGCATACACAAAAGAAAAAAACTGTCAAAAAAGAATCCCAAGAACGAGTTCGTTCTTTTTCTACCAACCCCTAAAGTGGTCAGGAATCCATATATGTGTAATTAAATTTATCGCTATGTCTATCGATGATTTAGGTAGAGGTACTAAATAGTGAACCGGATAGAGTTTGACAAAAACTCAGTCACCAACCACCAATGACTTCTAATACTATACAATCTATGAATATAAAATGATATAGTGTGAAGGTAATAACAAATAAGGGAAATAGAAATTAATACATCTACATAGAATAGTAGTATTTATAGGATAACCATCTAATACTTCCTACTTTATCTTTAGACATAATATCTATATGTTTTTGACATTTTAATAATAGGTCCAGGAACTATGTAATCCAACTATGAAATCCATGTATAATGATAATCATATTATGGATCTTCAAGTCATATGGAATTTAAGCCTTAGAAATTAGATGTAATCTAAGGCTATAATGATATCCTGTCACCCGAAAAGTTCTACCCAATCCATGGGATCAATTATGAAGTGTCGATATCAGTTTGAAATCATAGAGAGGGAGAGGGGGTGAATCAGTGATCCCTTTAAATTTTTTTCAAATTTATTCTTTTCAATTAAACCATTATGGATGGTTAATTCTTTTATCCAATTTTCTAATGTCTCTTATCCTTAACTCGAATGATGCTGTAAATTAAAAGGCACTGAACACAAGGATTTACAAGGTTCAATACAAATACTTAATCCTTGTTGTGTTTGTTATTCACTCCAACACAGATTCTCCAATATAATCTAATAAATAATTACAATTGTAGATACAGAGTCAATCTATATCTTTCTTGTGTCCCATTAGAGTATCTTTATACTTCATCTCACAGTGTTACCAAAATCACACTGTCCTACTTTAGAGTCTCACAGATGACTTCATCTCATAAATCACAAAGGATAGTTATTTCTCCTAAATCAGATGATCCACTTCCTCATTTGTTTGAATGTCTGACTCACTGTAGATTGATCTGATTCCCCTTACCAATGATATTTATAAATCAAAAATTCATGTTTACCAGTTCAAGAATCTTCAATAGCCCCTACTATGTTTTTTGTCCTTGCACAATAATTCTAATCAATTGTACTGATATGTTTCCTGAGTACAACAATTCTCATAAAATTCCTTCTTCTTCTAATGAAGACCCGACCTCACTTATCTGTGTGAAAGTGGTGCACATAATTTCTTCAATAATATTAATATGAAACAATGATCTTGCATAATATCAGAACTATATATCTTATTGATTTATCAAACACTATCAACTTTGATATTAGATCTTCTATATTGAATCCTGACTTTAGTCTCAATTCATATCCACTTCATGCATATGTTTCATGGAATTGAAAACTTTTTTCTTTGAATATCTCAATTAATTATCACATATACATGATTATTCATGATTTCATACATGTATAATTTGTTTCTTGTAAGCCCAGAAACACACACTATTTTCTTATATCAATAGTTTAGGTTCAATGCAGGTGTATCATGTGTATACTGGTCACTTTGTTCCTTCTTTATTAATATGAACACAAAACTCCTTCCTCACATGTTAATGGTCATTCATGTATGTTTAGATCTGATTTTATGAAAACCAAATACATGCTAGTTTACTTCCTTTCTTCTTTATATACTCACTGTTGATTTAAAACTTCTTGAGCACAAATTAAGAGAGGCTCACGTAGGTGTGTGGCCAACTACCACTTATGTGAAAACCAGTATGAGTATGAGTAGATGGTTCACTTGGATTATATTTCTTCTTAAGGGGAAGTGTATATGTACACTTTCTCGAGAACTCACACATTCATTAAGACTATATGAGAGCATAATTTATCGATTTTGTACCAAGTGAATTCAACGTGGAACTGGTTCTTCACGCATAACATGGACTTCTTCACACTGGGTTTGCAGATCACCACCACCGATCACTCTTCTTCCTGGAAGTGTCAAACAAAACACATGAAACTGAAGGATTTCATGGTTCGAGATGTGTTGCGTAAACCAGTGAGGAGCTACACACAATCCATGTATGGCTTCACGAACAAGATATTCACCAAGCACCTCAAGAGTGAAAAGCACATGTTGAGTGATCTTGGGATCCTTCTCCTTCGCGTTGGGTTATCACAAAGAGGCCTTATTTTCTCATGCAAGAAGAATCTACAACAAACCTCACTTTAGGGTTCTATATTCTTTTGAGAATAAGATATTTCTCAATTTTTTCAATACTAAAACCTTTGTCAAATATTCTCTATTTATAGGTGAGGGTCATAGAGTTTCACCAAGTTCTAATACCATAAAAAATTCATTCAAATCACCTCTTGAAATACCCAAGATCCTAGGTTTGAATTCCTCAAACACGGATACATATATGTTGAATATCTCAAATTGTTTCTTTTTTCATGCGAGTTCATATTTTGCAGTGATCAAACGATAATCATTAGATAAAGGTGAAATGAAACTCATTTTCACGATTGTTCGATCTCCATGATGTGGCCTCACACCTTTGATTGCTTTGACCACATTCAATCATCATTCTTACGTAGAATGGATGAAAATCTAATTGCATTCATGGTATAGTTACGTCTAGATGACCATAATATGGTGGAATAGCTCTTCAAAATTGGCTAGAAGATCCTTCATGGAAGGTCGGTCACAACTCCATCATACAATAGTGTTAGGTGGTCTTAGATTGAAGAATACGTCATGGATGATTTACAACTATTAGATTGACCCTGATCAAATGGATACGACATGTTTGAATTTTTAAAATAAATCAACAGTCAGATTATATGTGATCAAATCAGATTATAGGTTTTTGATATTGGCTATAGTACACACATTGAGTCTGTCCCACATCAAAACGTGCTACGATTTTCGACTCCTTTATATTACAAGACGTGACATCAATGGCTTAGAGTACTCCTTCCCCATCCAAGGTACCTCCTCATACCGTGTTCTTCTTTGGACACACTCTGTGCCAAATCTATGCCACTGTGCCACCCGAAACAGTGGTGCATCACAAGCTCTTCCTTATTTCCCTATGACCTTACACACTACCATGCACATATTCCTCCTACGGGCTGGCCTCCATTGGGTGTGGTTCACCCAGTGTCCCACAAATTCCCTTAGTTGAAGGTATCTTATCATCTTTGTGGGTTGTCCCCTTCTTTTTGAATATTCTCCATATAAACACTTGTACAAACCAATGTATATATATAATTGAATTCAACATCAATGCATCACCAGTTAAACTTAGAAATTATGCTTCATCTTCCTCATGCAAAATTCTTCTTCTTCTATTCGTTTTGGAATTAGAATTAAAACTAACTTCAAGAATATACCCAATGTGCGAACTCTTTTCACACACCTCCTAGACAGTTAAGATCAAAACAATTTTCTCAAACCTCAGCCAATTATAAAAAGTGGTATGGATCTTCCAAACTCATCATGCAAGAGAGTATTGGATGACCTTATTCAAATGGTGTAACACTGTGCCATTAATTAACACATGTCTTTGAACTTAAGATTAGTGCAACAATCGTTTGCTTTGCTTCAGAGAATGTTCCAGAATGAAATCTAATTTCATTTTATTAATAATGATTCTCCAAGTGACATTATCTTTGTAACATCAACATATTGGTAGCAATGAGATATTCCTATCTCTTTGATCACCATTGCCAACAAATAAATATTTGTAGCACTTTTCAACTAAGACAATTCATAATCAAAGTGGACTCCTCACAAAGTTAATAACATGAACTGAGTTAATAAAAATAATTTAAGCATCACCAATTTAATCATTACCTTTCTATACACATATTGACACATTATTGACACCAATACAACACAATTCCCAAAAATGTCCACATTTGTATTTTTTTGTCAATATCTCCCAAGCACACAATATAAGAGTCAATTTGTGATCCAATATTTTCTCCCCCTTATTGACAATCTATTGGAAATGGAATGTGGGGACTATTAAAAAACTCGTTCTCCTACCTTTAAATAATATCTCATTGAATATTTTTTGAGTGGGGGATGATTTCACAATCTTCATTTTAAAAATATCCATTAGTTTATCAACTCTAAGTCTACTTGGGTAACCTGATGTAGATAATAAGAGAGATAAGACCAATATTTTCAATGCTATCCATAAACAACCATGCAAGTGGAATCATGATCAAAATGGTTAATTTATTATATAAGGGGTTGGAAATAATCATATATACTAATGAAATGATAAATCCTTCACATACTTCAACAAATATATTAAGAATTTCAAACGAAAATATAGATCTCCCACATTATCCCATCATGTAATCGATCAAGCACTCCCCCTAAATTGAATTATAAATACTATTAAGAACAAGGGATGAATGTGTGATTGGAATAAATCATGATTCAACTTCTTTAGATGATATTAATTTCATGATTTTTCATGAAATAATCATTGATATCATCTCCTTCATATTTATTCCCCCTCAAGGGGTGAAATAACTATGATTTAACATGGCAGAAAATATCCTCAGATAATGTTCAAGATATTCATGATTATAATTTTATATTTTTGAATATTCCAAGTATATATCAAATTACATATAATCAGTCCAACTTTTTGTTCTCCACATTGTTCATTTATCTCTTCTCACGAACTAAACCGGGTCAACCTTGAACTAGTCACCAGAGCCGGTCTGTGACATGGCCTGAAGAGCATTCCCGATCCCCACGGGATCAAAACTTGTGTTGGGCATCAAAATAACCCATTGGGGAATGATTTGGACCATAACAAAGGTAAATAAACATAAACTAAACAAGTTAAAAAATAAAGCGAAAAAAAAACAACATGGCAGTGGAAAAAGGAAAAAAACCAAGCAATGTGACATACCTTAGGTGACCCCATGGGTCACTATAGAACGTAAACTATACTCACACACAATAGTGATCCAAGACCGAAACATAAGACTGAAAAGTAAAGTAGGCATGAGCACTGAGATGCTTAGTAGGAATGCCAAGATACAACCATGTCCTATGCCTATACCTTTATAAGAAATTCAATCCTTCCAGATTGAAAATAAGATATAATAAAATAATATTTTTCCCTCTATTAAAATTCAAGTAACGATTATTCATTTTCATCTAAAGAATTTTATTCCCAATACATTTTTAAAATTGTTTCCAAGAAAGAATTAATGTTTCAAAATGAAAAGAAACCAGCTTGGATAAAAATATAGTTTTCACTAATAAGTCATCAAGTATGAAACAACTGAAATGAAAATTACATCACAAGATGCATGTCAAAAATGAGTACCATGGGTAATCCCTATAAGTATCTAGAACAAGTGGGACCCTAGATACTTCGTACCTCGGTGAAACGTGGCTTAGAAATCATAACCCTCAGAAAACATGCTTTAGAAGACCATGAACCTATGATAACGTGGCATAGAAGGCCATGCCCCTCAGTAATTCATATGTTTAGTTAGTGTTGTTGCATCAATCCTGCTAGATGAACTAGGATGAACCCCTGCCGTGTCATTTAGCGTACTAGTCCCAGTCACCCACCAAGATACCCAGGTTTCCCATTGTGATCTATTTCAAGTGGTGGGGAACTTTCATTACCAAGAAAACACACACACACACACACACACACACATATATATATATATAACAATTTATTTATATAAAAACCCTTAAACCTCTCACCACCATTCTACCTCCTTAAGCGCATTCCCCCTATTTCATGTCACACAATGCATAAGCATCAAATTAGGCACATAATAACAATTTCAACTTAAAAATAATTTTTCTAAACCCAAAGTGGGTGTGCCTCAAAAGAGGTTTTTCTTTTTCATAAAGCATTCTTATGATGCCAACCGAGCTTAATTACATAATGGGAACAATTTTTAAAATTAACCGGCCAAAAGTCCAAGCACCATTGGACATACACATTAGCAATTCAAAACCACTTTGGAAATCAATTTTCATAAAAAGTAACTTAAGACCAATGGAGTTAGAAATTCATTTCAATTTCCAAAATGACGACATAATCTTTTCAATCAACCGCAACCAAATTTCATATCATGTGTATGTAGGAAAAATGTAAAAAATATTTTTAAAACAAACAAGAAATTATGGAATTCCAATTAATGGCATAGGCATTGGGGGTCCTACCTCAAACAAGTCAGTATTTGTCGACGACCAGTAGAACCAACACTTGACGCATACACCCACATGCATTTATATATATATATATACACCCCTAGTTGCGAAGCACATATTACCCATTCCATGAGGGAATAATTAAAAATAGGGTATATATATTTATATGCCTTACCCTATGGATGCACATGTAGAATACCTCGACACCCGTAGCCCAAAAGCATAATAGCGAGGTCCAACACACTGCACAAATAATTTAATAATGAAATTAAACACTTAAACAATGTATAAAAAGTTTCCAAATAACACATCAAGGATTTTCACCAAAGACACACCACTTACATAACTTGTAAAAACCCATTGAAAATATTTATAAAAGAGATCATAATCAATTTAACCATTTCCAAAGGCCATTTCAAATCATTACATAAATCGGAATCAATTCCAAAACTTGAATTTGATTGTTTAAACCATTTAAAATTTATATTTAGAAACACACGAAAACTCAAACATAAAGAATTATGCATTTATCTTTAAAAACCTACACCCAAACCCATTTTCACCATAATTTCTATTGAATACATGATTCCCACCACATGAAAATATAAATAAAAAATTTGTACAATTTATAAAACACCTAAAAGAGGCACAACAAGGTTCTACACAAAAAGTAAATGCATATTCACTTTAAGAAACCAATTCCAACACAAATGCATATCAAATTATTTCAAAAACTAGTTTCACAACACTTACACAATGAAATAAGTCATTTTCATGATTTATAAAGCATTACGAAGGTGTACACCAAGGATTAACACATGGACCATACCCAAATTCCCAAAAAAAGTCACTTAAAATTTAAAAACAAGTTTTATTTTTATCAAATGTGACCTTCACACCACATGCCAAACTAAAATAATAGGTCAAATTAATTAAACAAAATAAAATCAACAAGAACAATTATTTTCATGTGGAACCACCTTATTTCATGTGAAAAAAAATTATTTTTAAAACCAAAAGCATAATAATACTTTGATTAAACCACTTCTCCACCATGTAATTCACCCAAATTCCTTTTCTTTTTAAAATCAAATACACTCAAAAAACCTTTCCATCATTATTCGAATCACTTACATAATTTAAATCAATAGTTTCACAATTTATATATTGACATGAAATAATACGACATGAGTTACACATAAAATTACTCAATTTTATCAAAAGACGCTACCATAAATTTAAACGCATATCTAGCCTCTTTAAAAACAAAAGTCACACCCCACCTATAACCTAGGAAACCCATTAAATTCATAAAGTGAGAAAAATAATTAGCCAAATATTGATTATACCTGGAAACACCATCCTATGATTCTAAACCCCCGAATTTTAGTGAAAAACATCATTTTAACCTTATTCTCACCAAAAGGGACCAAGGATGAACCCTAAATCATGAAATCGAACAACAATGCCCAGGATTACGACTGTAATTTACACCCTAAAAGTTTTAAAAAAACCAAAACCCCCAAAAAAACAAGAATGAAAACCCTGTCAAGGGGGACGAAGGGACTACCCGAGGCTCGTGCTAGAGGTGAGCAATGCCAGTAAGAGAGGGGGGGGGGTCACGCCGTCAGAATGGTGTTGCGCCAGAGGTGAGGGCGGACAGACCGAGTCGAGAGGGACTGTTGTGTGCGGCAGAGTAGGAGGCATCAGGCTGGAGGGTGGTGTGCGCAGGCAGAGGGCCAGATGGAAGAGAGCTCGGCGATAGCTAGGGTGTAGGAAGTACGCCGAACCGGGAGAAGGGGAGGAGGAACCCACATGGGGGAGGGTTTCGTCCAAGCTAGGGGGAGGAGAGAAACGAGGGAGAGAAACAAAAAAAAGAAGAAAGGGAAGTGGAATAAAAGGAAATAAAAATAAAAAACTCTAAAAAAGAACCCATCTAAATCAGTAATAATAATAATAATAAAAAGAAAAAAATAATTGTAAATAGAGTAATAAGAAAAATATCGATATTATTAAAAATAATCATAAAAAAATTTATAATAAACTTAATATAATATTAATAAACCTATTATACTTTACAAAATTAAAAGAATGTTAAGTTCAATTACTTAATAATAATAATCCCATATTAATAAACTTGGTGAACATAATAATAATAATAATAATTTCCATTATTATAATTTTTAAAATAATTCATTAAAACTCATTTTATTTATTTGTCTTGAACATAATGCATGTCGCACAGTGACCCTGGCAATGCCGCGTGGCTTTGAATACGCCCTGCCCATGCACTAGACGCTATCAAGGGAAAATAATTCATTCATCAACAAAAAGAAAACATTTCAAACAGGCTTGGCCCAAAAATCGATTGAATGTTTCAATTTCTTATAAAATAATAAAATAATATTATTTTAAATTTTCGGGTGTTACAATTCTCCCCACCATAAAAATGTTCTGCCCCCAGAAAGTCACCCATCCTTACAATGAAACAAAATTGATATCAAAACTAAAAGAGGACAACAAAAAAATGAACTCAGTATAAATTTTCACTCCATCATTCACACCTAAAAAAATCTAAGGGAAAATGAAAAGAGAAGAGGCATCAAGAATTAAGCCAGTTTCTCCCCACCATAAGAACCCGACTAGCACAACCAACATTGAGACTCTAAGCACGGTGAGCCTCTAGAACTGTTAACTTGATCCAAGAGGAAACCGTCACATAGACCAAACCTCAAAGAATGCATGAAAAGATTCTTGTTGGGTATCCCCACCATTTATTAATTGACCAGATTAAGCCAATTAGCATAGACCAGCCTGAGAAACCCAGCACAAACCGACCCCTGAACTCTCTGCATAAACCAAACCCCCACCACTTGGGGTCCTATATGAAAGACCCCAAACCGTATAGTGGACAAAACCCATATTCATTATTTCCCGATATGCATGTGTCTCTAAAAAGATCACATCCTAAAACAAGAACGGATCACCAATGGATCGAGCCACCCAAGAGAGACAATAATCTTGAAATTCACAGCCATAAAGAGACAAACTTCAAAGCTCAGATTTGAGGAGGCACAACTATGGGAATTACAAGAAAGAAAGATCACCATGCCTTTTTAGAACCAAGTTTGGGTATTCAAAGAACAAATAACACAACTAGAAAAAGAGGCCTCTGTACCTATTATAGAAAAATAGAACCTTCCAAGATGAGGAAGCTATAATAGATGAATTGAAACTGTCCTTATTTTAGAACTGAAGACAAAAGTTAGAATAAGGTGCCCCACACCCAATAATTCTTGACTATGTGAAAAGATTCACTCTGAGACCTGTGTATGGAGCTCTAATGTCTTCATGCATCTGCTACCCCAAAGTCAGGAGCTGACATCCTCCAGTTTGGACTTCTTTTAGTGATGTCTCTAGTGGAATCTCTCTAAGTGCCCCAAATGGCTACACTGACGACAAGCCTTCGGAGGATGACAACAAGGTGGCTTAAAGTTCCCAAACCAGCCACACTCGAACCGAACAGAAGGGTGGCCCTAATAGATGGTGGAATTGACAAGAAAAACTGTATGAGATAGGTACCTCCAGTTTTCCCTCCTCACCGAATGGGGAACCATCCCAAAAAAAATAATAATAAGTCCTTGAACCTCAGACTAAGACCCCACACAATAGAAACATTAATTGATTCTATAATTCTACCTCTGTATAAAAGGGAACCAACCCCTTAAAATTCCCAATGTGAGCCTTTACTATTCATTGGCCTTGTGAACACTCACGAGCTCTACCACTTTCCTCACCTTTAAATCCTCAGGTATAAACCATTGGATGAGAGGGGTCTTAAACACATTCCAAGACATCTCATCATGAAATGACGTTGGGATCATCTTCTTCCATCAATCCAATGTTGAACATTCAAACGAACCCGAACCGGTACATACTCTCATTGCTTCGGGAGTTTCTAATAACCTAAAAACACCAATGATTTCACCAATACAATCAACTACCTTCAATAAATCATGATCACTATAAAAGATGAACAACAACTAAAAAGATTTCAATTCCACCACCCCACTAAGAGTCTGGGTAGAACCAACAACTATAAGAGACTTCTTAGAACCCTCTAAGACTTTTCTGGGAGGCATACTAAAAAACAAAAGAGAAAAAGAAGAATCAAAACTCATCATAAATCAAAATTCCACAGTTCAATCACAAGCTAAAACTCAAACTCAAATAACCATTCCAACCACAATTCAGTAAGTCAAAACCAAGAACCCACGAAAAAGGATACCAAAAACGAAAAGAGAAAACTAAACAATTTTTTACTCATATTTGAAAATAGTTAAATTACCTTTTTGGAAACCATTTTTATTAAAGAAAAGCAACTTCAGTACCTGCCATTAGTATCCCTTGAGGTCTTACATATACATATAAAATTGTTCTGGCTCATGAACCCATCCACATATACTACCAATTTTCCATGTTCCACATGTGTACCTCTATATATGTAATCCCTCATAGGAATATCAAGGGTCAATTCAAGACACTTATCAATCTCAAAACAAATCATTCAACATAAAGAAAAAATTCTCAACCAATTTTAAAATGACACTAATCATTAAAGAAATACATTTCCAAATCCTCAAAAAATTTCCAATTCACATTCCAAAAAGTGCTACCATGATCCCAAAACAACGTACAACACACCTCCCATTTTCTCCTTTTAAACCACACATTCCAATAAAAGAAGACAATTCCCATTTCAAGACCACCTTTCAACTCCAAAACCACCTTCCATTTTGAAAACCCCTTTTCGATGAACCTGTTTCATTCTTGAAATCCACAGAAGTCAGTAAAAACTAATCCCAAACATAACTCTCATCAAAACTTCCAAAAATAAGGGACTAGTGGAACTGCCAACCTTGAAACATGGTTTAGCAGACCATGCTCCGAGGGAGAATTAACTACATGAAGCATCGTGAACTATGTGCTTGGGCTGTACATCGATCGCTGCTCCATACACGTCCGTTGTGTTACACAGGCTCACTTTCTTGGTCATTCCTCATCCACACAGACCAATCCATAGAAGGAAATTCCAATCCCGGACTCCCTCTGGAAACTCGAGTCTCTAGACAAAAAACAGTACATGACGTCCTCCCTATACCTACATCCTGAGTCCCAACACACCTAATCACCAAGCTAATTGACACCCTAAATAACAATGGCCTCTTCTGATACCATGTTTTCACAAACCAACCCGGGTGGACCGTGAACCGGTCACCAGAGACGGTATTAGACATAGCCCGAAGGGAGTTCCCGATCCCCATGGGTTGAAAACTAGTGTCGAGAAACTAAATAAACTTTTTGGGAATGATTTATACCATAACTATGATAAATAAACCTTAACTGAATAAGAAGATATGTAAAGGTAAAAAACGAACAACTGGGCTGCATAAAAAAACGAAGCAATGTGACATACCTCAGGTGACCCCGTGGGTCACCATAGAACGTAAACTACACTCGCTCCCAAAAGGGATCGAAGAATGAAACCTACTGCTAAAAAGTAAAGTAGGCATGAGCACCAAGATGTTCTGTATGAATTCCAATATATAACCACTTTCTATTCCCCTGCCTTTAGTAAGAAATTCAATCATGCCCGTTTGAAAATAAGATATAATAAAATAATATTTTTCATTCGTTTCAAATTTATGCAACGATTTTTCATTTTCAAGTAAATCATTTCATTCCCACTACATTTTGAAAATATGTTCCAAGCAAGAATTAACATTGCAAAATGAAAAGAAACTACTTTGGATTAAAATATGGTTTTCACCAATAAGACATCAAGTATGAAACAACTAAAATGAAAATTACATCACAAGAAGCATGTCTAAAACGAGCACCATGGGAAATACCTATAGGTAGCTAGCACACGTGGTACCCAAGAGACCTCATACCTCGGAGAAACGTGGCTATGAAAAAACTACCCGGAGAAAATATAGATTAGAATATCACGACCCTCAGAAAACGTGGCCTACAAGACCACAGACCTTAGTAATTCAGGTGTTTAGTTTGTGTTGTTGCGTCAATTCTGCTAGATGAACCGGGACAAACTTTAATTGTATAATCTAGCGTACTAGTCCTGGTCAACCACCTAGATAACCAGGTTTTCCATTGTGCTCTATTTCAAGTGGTGGTGAGTTTTATTCATCAAGAAAAAATATATATACATAAACATTTCTTTATCTAAAACCCACTTGACCTCTCAGCACCGTTCTCCCTCTTTAAGTGCATTCCCCCTCTTTCATGTCACACAATGCATAATCATCAAATTAGGCACATAATAACACATTCACCATAAAAATAATTTTTCTGAAACCAAAGGGGGAATGCCTCAAGAAAGGTTTTTCTTTTTCATAAATCATTATTAAGATTCCAAATGGGCTTAATTACATAAAGGGAACTCCTTTTACAATTAACCGGCCAAAAGAACATGAAACATTGGAAATACACATTATCATTTCAAAACCACCTAGGAAATCAATTTTCATGAAAAGTAAATTAAGACCAATGGCATTAGAAATACATGTCAATTTCCAAAACAAAGACATAATAATTTCAAGAAACCGCAAACAAATTTCATATCATGTGTATATAGGATAAATATAAAACATATTTTTAAAACAAACAAGCAAGTATGGAAATATAGTTAAAGGCATAGGCATATGAGACCCTACCTCAAACATGTCTCGATTTTTCGACGACCACTCGAACAAACACTTGGAGAATACAAAGACATGCATTTATATATATATATATACACCCCTAGTTTCATTACACATATTCTCCATTCCATGAGGGAATATGTACAAAGAGGGCATATATATATATATTCCCTACCATATGCATGAATATATAGGATACGTCGACACCCGTAGCCCAAAACCATCATAGAGAGGTCAAACACACTTCACGAATAGTTTAACAAAGTAATTAAACACATAAAAATTCATTAAAACATATCAAAATAACATATCATAGATTTTCACCAATGACACTCCACTTTCATAACTCATAAAACCCGTTGAAAATATTAAAAGAAAATCATATAATCAATTTAACCATTTCCAAATTCCATTTCAAATGGTTACATAAACTGGAACAAATTTCAAAACATGCATTTTATTGTTTAATCCATTTAAAATCAACATTTAAAAATACACGACAACTCAAACACACCTAATGATGCATTTATCATTAAAAACATACACCCAAACCCATTTTCACCATAAGTTCCAATGAAAACAAGATTCGCACCACTTGAAAACCAAAATAAACCATTTTTACAATTTATAAAAAACATAAAAGTGGGAAACCAAGGTTCTAATCAAATAGTACACAGAAATTCACATTAAGATTCCATTGCAACCCAAACACTTATCAAATTCTTTCCAAACTATTTTTACATCACTTTCACAATGAAATAAGTAATTTTCAAAATTTATAAAACATTACCCAGGTGCACACCAAGGTTTAACACATGGACCATACCCAAATTCCCAAAAAAATGTCACTAAAAAATGAAATACATGTTTTATTTTTATCAAAAGCATACTTTGCACCATGCGCAAAAGTAAAAGAACAGGTCAAATTAATTAAAAAAATAAACTCAATAAGAATAATTATTTTCATGGAAAACCGACCAATTTCAAGTGAGAAAAATTATATTAAAAACCAAAAGCATAATGAACCATTGCAAAAACCACTTCTGAACCATAAAATTCACCCAAATTCCTTTTCTTTTTAAAATAAAATGAACACTAAAAACCTTTCCAACATCATTCGTATAACTTACATAATTTAAATAACCAATTTCATGATTTTTAAATTGACATCAAATAAGACAAAATGAGTTACACATGATATGTACTCAATTTCATCTAAAGATGCTACCTTAAATTTAAACGCATATCAAACCCCTTTAAAAGTAGAAGTCGAATCCCACCTATAACCCAGGTAACACATTAAATTAATAAAGTGAGGAAAATAATTATCTAGATATTGACTATACCTTGAAACACCATCATTTGATGCTGAAACCCCCGAATTTTGGTGCAAAACATCATTTGAATCTTATTCGCACCAAAAGGGACTAAGGATGAACAATAAATCATGAAATCGAACAACCACACCAAATATTAGGACCATAACTTACAGGTTAAAATCTAGAAAAAATCAAAACCCCAAATAAAATAGAATGAATGACCTGGCGAGGGGGAAGAAGGGATTACCCGAGGGTCGCGTCGGAGGAGAGTAGTGCCAGTAATAGGGGGGTCCCGCCATCGGCATGGTGTTGTGCCGATGGTGAGGTTGCATGGACCAAGTGTAGCTGGGATGCTCTGCGCGCTAGAGTAGGAGGCATCAAACTAGAGGGTGGTGCACGTAGTAAGAAATCCGGACTGAAGAGAGCTCGACGCTTGTTGGGGGGGAAGGGATTGCACCAAACCATGCGAAGTTGAGGAGGAACCCGCATTGGGGAGGGCTGCGCGCAAGCTAGGGGAGGACATAAATGAGGGAGATAAAGTAAAAAAGAAGATAGGTAAGAGGAAAAAAATGGAAATGAAAATAATAAACCATAAAAAAATTACCCATCTAAATCGATAATAATAATAATAATAACAATTATAAGATAAATATAATTGTAAATAGATTAATAAGAACAATATTGATATTATAAATAATAATCATAATTAAATTATAATAAACTTAATAAGATATTAATAAACCTAATATACTTAAAAAAATTAATAGAATGTTAAAAATAATAACTTATTAATAATAAGCCTATATTAATAAACATGGTGAACATAATAATAATAATACTAATTACCATTATTATAATTATTAAAATACCTTATTAAAACTCCTTTTATTTATTTTTCATTAACATGAGGTAGGCCGTACGGTGACCCAGGAAAAGTGGCGTGACTTTGAATACACCCTTCACATGCACCAGATGCTGTCAAGGGCAAAGCATTCATTCATCAACAAAATGCCAAAATTTCAAACTAGCTTTGCCCACAGATCAATAATAAGTTTCAAAGTCTGATAAAATAATAAAATTATATTATTTTAAATGTTCAGGGGTAACATATCTCTTCTTGAGAATGATAAACACCTTCAATTCACTATAATGTAATCACACATATAGATCTAAATGATAAGGTAATAATATGGAACATATGTGAGATTTTTAATAGGAGAAACATGACTGATAATATTCACTGAACCCTTGAACTCCTTTCTTGGTAGTTCCAATATGTCTCGTACTCCTCATGTTAGTGTCCCCTCTCCATGTAACATTTTGATCATACATTTTCAGCATGGAACCTTTAATTACATTCACCTTGAACTTTTGTGGATTTTTTAGCCTTATTTATGATAGTAGTGATGTGTCTTGCAATGGTTCATGTTTTTCAATTTTTAAAATTTCCATTGGAGTTGGTAAAATAGTTATACAATTGTTTTCATTATGTTCAACCTACATGAACCATCCGCATAGTACTTGCGAGACACTTTAGTTTTCATGTGTTGAAAAACTCTCATGAAATTTGAATTCTTATTCATGTGAAATGATCCGTTGCCTTTTTTTTCAACATTATCTAATGTTACATCTTCATCTGTTTGTAGTTCTCTAGAAACATTCAATTGATCAGGCCAGATAACTAAACACTTCTTATTAACATTATCTTGTTTGTATCATCCTCATGTCATCTTCAATGAATTCAAGATAATATTATTAGGCAACTTATCAAAATCATCTTTTGGAATGTCCTCAATAAATACTATTTAATCATGGATTTATTATTCATTTAGTTTCATATTTATTCCATTAATTTCCATGGATTGTCTATAGTCATCCATGGCATGAGCTCTCTTTCTGTAGTATAACAATCTTTTCATTTTTGAGATGAAACTATTGGAATCCATCTTAAAATTCAACTTCAGAATAATTTCTTTCATAGTTTTCTTAACTTATTTGTTTTGCATACTCCCAATGTAGGAATTTTCAACTATTGCTCATTTCTCCTGTATTTTTTGTGGTATTTTCTTCTTATAAACATATTCCTGATGCATAGTAGGAATAAAATAACACTCATCATAAATGTGACCACTTCTATTGCAATTATTACAAAATTCTTCAAGATATTTAAATCTGTTCTTGATAGAAATATTTTTCTTATTCTGTGAATTCTTTATTAACTTTAGAGGTTTCTATATTTATTCACATATAAATTACCTAAATATAGGCCTTCCATAATTTTCATATAATGAAAAATTAATCCACTAATAAATGGCATGATGGCCAAACATCCAACAACACCTACATTATCCAATAAAGCTTCTAATTTTTATTATAGATTCTTTCTGGATATATTTAGTGCATTTTTGATTCTAGGGTATCTTTTATTTATTTGGAGAATAATTGTGATAGTAATTATTATTAATCATTCAAGTATCCACCCTTG
The DNA here is from genome assembly GCA_963277665.1 of Viscum album. Taxonomy (NCBI): domain Eukaryota; kingdom Viridiplantae; phylum Streptophyta; class Magnoliopsida; order Santalales; family Viscaceae; genus Viscum; species Viscum album. The sequence continues at coordinate 1,170,693,418 of OY728161.1, read as the reverse complement.
AAGTCATGATGGCTGTGTCAACATTTTTATCAATCCACATCTTCGTAGATTTTATCTTTGAACTAGTATTTACAGATGTAAATGAATTATTAGAAACAAAAATAACTGGGGGTATTTTATACCTTCTTCTTGGATTATGTTTCCATTGGATTATAGTATGATCTATTAATCATTTTGGAACCATTTTACTCAATTAAAACATTAGTGGGAATATCTATTCTTCTAGTTGTTCAGAAAAATCAATCTTGAGATGATTGTTTATTATTCAATTTTACCTCCAACTCTAAAAACTTCATGTTGAGGGAGTTCTTCTCATCCCCAACTGATCTCAGGTTAGTTGTCCACATCCCCTTCAGCATTATCATTTGTTCTTAATGCATATTTATCACTTTATACAAAAAACTATCATGATGTTTCACCTGGTTAGCGTTGTATTCTTGTTTAGAATCATTGAAAACTGTAGAAACATTGTGAAAATTTTCAAATTCATGGAAAGATTCTACAAATACAATATAAACGAATTATTTATAACAAATTATTGCTTTAAATTATTTATAAATTTCATAATATCATTCCTTAAAAAGTGAAATGGTCTCTTATTTTTATTTATCTAGATTTATGAGAGTGTTGGATATTCCAATCCTTTTAACTAATGCCTCGCCTATAGAATCGGCTTGATCTTTTATTTGTAATTTTTCATCTGGAAGAAATTTGATTCTTGTAGAAATATGTCTTTTCAATTCTCTAGGTATATTCAATAGATGTTCTTTGAGTATAGACTAATGATCTATAATTGATCTATCATCACCAGTTCTTGACCAATGTTCATCAAGAGAGTCATAATAATAAAAATAATTATTACATGTTGTACCTTCCATATTACCAATGGTTGATGGTGTCTCCCCTTTAGTAGCAAGATTCTTCTTCATCTTCATTGCATGTTTCTTATTCCAAATCATCTATGTCTTGGATGAAATCTTTAATTGAGGTTTCTCAATAATTTCCTAATATTATAACTTCACTAAAATTCCCTTGGATCTTTTGAGGTGACCTCTTCTATGATACCAATGGAAGTACCAACATCAGTGTAAAATCGATGAGAATGGGAGGGGCGGATTCAGTGATCCCTTTTATTTTTTCAAATTGATTCTTTTAAATTAATCCTTTATGGAGGTTTAGAGCCTGAATAGAATCTTCTTGCGTCTCTCAGCCCTACATTGAATGATTCTATAAATTCAAAGGCATTGAACATAAGGATTTACAAGGTTCGGTACAAAGACCCAATCCTTGTTTTTTTGGTTATTCTTGCCAACACAGATTCTACAATATAATCTGATAAACAATTTCAATGTTCGATATAGAGTCATACAACATATCTCTTCTGTCCCATAAGAGGTTCTATATACTACAAATCATATTGTTACCAGAATCACACAAGACTGCTCTAGAGTCTCACTGAAGAGTTTTTCTCCCAAATCACACATGATACTTCTTTCTCTAGAATCACAAGAGTACCTTCCTCTATTGTTTGAATGTTTGATTCACTATAGATTGATCTGGTGATCCTACCCCATGATCTTGTTAAATCAAAATTTCCCATGTAACTCTTTCAGAATCTTCAACAGCCTCTGGTATGGTCTGTTGGCCTTGATCCATAATTCTGATCACTTGTACTGATTATTTGCCTCAGTGAAACAATGCTAGGGAAATTAATTCTGATTTTGATGAAGGCACGAACTCAATTATACGTGTTCAAGTGGTGAAAAAATTTTCATCAAGTATATTAATATTCAATAATTATATTTCTCAATATCATCTCTGCCTCTCTTCTTGAATTATCTAACATTGTCCCCTGAGATATAAGATCTGATGTAATTCTTCCCATCTTCTGTCATAATTCAAATCCACTTCATGCATCAGTTTCATGGAATTAAAATCTTATTTCATCGGATATCTCAATTTATTCTAAAATATACATGATTATTCCGGATTTCATACATGTATAATGTGTTTCTTGTAATCCCAAAAAGACATTGTTTTCTTGTATCAATAGTCTAGGTTTAATGTGTGTGTATCATGATTATATTGTTCATATAGTTCATTCATGCATAATATGCACAGAAAAATCCTTATTCACGCATTCATGGGAATGCATGTATGTTTAGATTTGATTTTATGCAACCCGAATACACACTGGCTAGATTCATTTGTTCTTTAGAAACTCACTTTTTAGTTAATGCTTCTTAAGAACTCATCAAGAGAGGATCACATAGGTGAGTGTCCTACTGCCTGTTTCGGGAAACCCATATGAGTATGGTTTGATTTTGTTCTTGTATTTTTATTCTTCTCAAGGAGTAGTGTATATGTACACTATCTAAAGAAGTCACACATTCGTCCATACTAGATGAGAGCACGGGTTCTTGTTTCTTGACCAAGTGAATTGTACGTTGAACTCGTTCTTTACAAAGAACATGGATCTTCTTTTCACTGGGTGTTAATATCACCTTCATGAATCACTCTTCTTCCTAGAAGTCTCAATAGAAACCCATGAACCATAAGGGATTCAGGGTCTAGATGTGTTGCGCAAACAATATAGGTGCTTGAACAGTTCTTGTATGGCCTCATGAACCAGATCGTCACAAAGCAACTCAAGAGTGAAAATCACTTGTTGAGTTCTCATGGGAGAATTCTCCTTCGTGTATGGTTATCACAAGGAGGCCTTATTTCATCAAACAAGAATAAGCTACATGGAACCGCTCTTTTTGAGTCTATCTTCTTTTGGGAATGAGAGCTTTTTCAGATTATCAACACTAAACCTTTGGGAAAGGATTCATTATTTACAGGTGAGGATCATTGAGTAGTACCGTGTTCAAATCAATTACGAAGCATCATTCAAATCATATATTTGAATAACTGAGAACCTCAACATTCAAATCTAAAATGGCGGATAGAGATATGCCATATATCTTGAATTTTTTCATGTGAGTTCCTCTTAGGTGGTGATAAAATCAGGTTCCTATAATAATGGTCACATAAAACTCATTTTCACAAATATTTGAGCTCCATGACGTGGTCTCGATCCTTCTATTGCTTCAGACAAGTTCGATATTCATTCTTCCAGTACATGATTGAAAATGTAACTTCATGTATGGAATCTTGAAATCTATATGACCATAAGGTGGTGGATTATCTCTTCAACATTGGTTTGAATATCATTCATGGAGGGTTGGTCGCATCTTCGGTTTACTACAACATCAGGTTGTTGAAGGTTGAAGACGAGGATGTAGATGATCTACAATTGTTGGATCATCTCCGATTGAACATATACGACATGTTTGTGTTTACAAAATAGATTAACAGATCAAATTATACACTATCATATCAGACGATAGGTGTTTGATCTAAGCTACAATACACACATTGAGGTCGTCCCACATCAAAACACACATTGGATTGAAGCTCTCTTATATTTCAAGCCGCAACATCAGCGGCTCCGAATAATCCTTCCCCCTGGACAGTACCGCCCCAAACTATGGTCTACTTTGGGTGTGCTCTATTCACAATCTATGTCGCAATTACACCCTACACGATGGTGCTTTAGTGCCTCTCCCGTGCACCCCTATGGGCTAACACACAGCCCTGTGCGTATGCTGCCAACATGATTGCCCTGGATCGACTCTTTTGGGTGTGGTTGACCCAATGTTCTACAAACGCCCTTAGTTGAAGCTGGCTCTTCAGCTTTGTGGGATGGAACCTTTTTTTGAATCATCCTAATATAAACACTTGTATAAAAAAGTATAAATATAATGGAATTCAACATGAATGCATCACCACTTCATCTTTTAAAATTAATCTTCGTCTTCCTCAAACATTATTCCTCTTATTCTATTCTTTTTGGAATTATAATTCCAAAAAACTTCAAGAATATACCCAATGTGAAAATTCTTTTTACACACTTATGAAACATTTAAGATCAAAAAATCTTTATCAAAACTCATCCAATCAGAAACTATTGTATGGATCTTCCAAACTCATCATGCAATAAATTATTTCATGGTGTTCTAAAAATTGATGTAACACAGTTTCATTCATTGACACATGTCTCTGAACAAAGGATTAGTGAAACAATAATCTAATATTCTATAGAGAATTCCCAAGAATGAAATCTAATGTCCTTTTATGAATAGTGGTTCTCCAGGTAAGAATATCTCTATAACATCATCATATTGATATAAATTAGATATTCCTATATAATTTATCACCATTTCCAACCAAAAATTATCGACAATACTTTACAACTAACACAATTCATAATAAATGTGGGATCTTCACCGAGTCAATAACTTTCACTAAGTAAATAAAAATACTTTAATCATCACCACTTCAATTATTAACTTTCCAAACACATATTTTAACATTATTGAAAAGAAATGAAATGATATGCCCATCAAATTTATCAGTAGCATTGACGATATAATTGATTAGATACCATGGTTATAATCCATGGTGGTTCCAAACATCAAGTTGAATCCAAGGAGATAATCCATGGAATTCAGAGTTTTTTTAGTTTTTAGGTTAATAATCAATGTCATACCTATTAAGTCACAATATAATAAATTGATCAATCCCAAGTGTGGAATATAATTTGGCCATAACATCAAAAAATCTACAGGTGTCCGGTGATCCTATACAAGGCATTCCATATAAGTAATTCTAAAATCAATCTTGATAGGAAATTTATTTATAATGATCTTGGTCCATGAAAATTGTCAATAATAATATACAAGTGATCATGTTCCATGTTAATGTCCATTCCATTAATCAATTCAACTATTATAATTAGATATTTAATTATTCGGTAATCAAGAAGGCCATGGGAAGCACCAATGCCATTTTAAAATGAAACTTATTTATTTAGTTATCTCACATATTATTTATAAAAGGTCCAATTTATTATATATTCTATATTAAAATTCATTTAATTAATTTACAAATTCCAGTAATGAGTGGAAATCTTAACACACCCAAGGGGTGTCTTCGTCAAAAGGAAAGATGAAAAAACATAATAATTTAGTCAAAACAACCACAAGTGGTGGTTTGAGTTGATCTCGTAAACTTATGTCTATGAAAAAGGGTTTAAGGAACATACATATTACATATGAGACAATTAATTTAAAATATTACACATTATTAGAGAAAGGTATTGAAAGTCAACTATGTGGAATGAAAATGAAAAATCATAAACAACTAGAACTTTAAGGAAAATTAATAGACTATCTAAATTAATATGGTAGTTGACTTGTTATCCTATAGTGGCCTAAATTTGACAAAGAATACAATAAAATGGAGAAACAAGATAAATGTATTGAAAATAGTGTATATAAGTATACTTGGAAATTGCATCTATGATGGTGAAGGAAACAATGAAAAGATATAATATAGATTATCAATATATGTAGGGTGATCAAATGAAACTAAATAGTATCGAAGAAGATCTTAGAAAATTGATATAGATAAAAAAACTATTGGAGAATAAGAGATATCTCATACAAGGGAGCTTCTGGCATTTAAGGGAAGAGAAATATGAGAATAAGGGATAAAGAAAGTGGGTAAATCATTTCCCTATTTTTAATGGGGTACTTGTTTTCGTGAATATTTTGGATAAACATGTTCCCACCATGGGATAAAAACTGTCCCAGTGTACACCCCTCATATGGTTCATGCACATGGTTAGACAAACTATACACAAATAATGCATTTTTAACTACACTAAGGTGCACATTCTGTAAGTTTTAGTCACACTATTTCTGAAACCATTTGAAAATTGTGTGTGTTTCATCTACAATTTATTATAGGATTTTCATTAATCTTTGGTCTTTGGTGCATTGTTAGTAAATCTATTTTAAATTCTCTATGGGATGCATTTTTGTGGGGAATAGTTAGCCTTAACCGTGTGCTAATTTCGATTATCCCCTTTCATTAAAAACTATAACTCCAGGCTCTAGACCAAGTCTACTAGATCATGAAACCTTGATATCCTATTTAGTAACATCTATTAGCATAAAAAGATATGTGGAGACTGAAATTTAAAGGATTCGTACCACAATGAAAGATAGAAATCATACACCAGGAGACTAAATGAGTTTATTTTGGTCATTACCTTTTCTTGACAATGATTTTAGATTTTATTGATCCAAAGGATTACTAGTTTGTGTACAATTATATATAGTATCGCTTCCTCTCCAAGTACTTGGCACATTTACCTTGTATATTCTTAATTAAAAAAGGAATATTTATTTCTGATTCCGATAGAATTATAATTTATTATTATAATATTTTCCAACCATAAAGTATTTGTTGGAAAAAACACAATGAGTACACATTTTGTCATATATAATAAACCCATCACTAGAACTTATGTAGTTTTACTTACCACTATAATTAGCAGCTATGTATCATACAATTCATCTGAGAGAGATTTATTCTATGTGATGTTGGTAACAAATATCTCTCAAATTTTTCCAACATGTATTTTTTCAAATACATTTATGGTTTATGTTCTTTGACTTGGTCTAATAAACCCATATATCTCCCTCCGTAGATATTTTTCCTTTATAATTATTTATCCTACTTCAATTCAAAAATCTGAGGGTTACATTAAATCTAGGGTAACTAACTATAAGACTAAAGAACTATTTTCTATATGGTATTAAAATATTTCACTTATAAAAAAATGTCCCTCAGACCAACCTCTTATAGAAAATTGGGAAAAATTCCTTCCAAATAGATATTCTATGACCATTTTTTTAACAAAATCATAATCTAGATTTTAGTAACTTTCTACCCTTATTTTCATTCTATAGTTTCACGAAATTAATATAGTTGTATTATAATGAAAAAATCCAAGAAATATGGTATTTAAATCTATTAAAAAATACAATGATCCTAGAAAGTTTCTATGATATGTGGAATTCATATGGTTTTATTCATGAAATTAAATTTATGGTTTTTTTCTCGTCGACCTTTTCTAAATATTTCATATTAAAACATTCAACTATGACTCATGATTCAGTATCATAAGTATAAGAATCCATGTATTGTTTCTCTTGAATACACACTATTGTATCACCTTACGAATCATTCAAAATAATAATCCCGTATACATTGGTATGTGGAATTCATTACTTAATGTTAATTAATCTCGTCAATCATGGGATGATATTATTTACTTATCAGTAGTTGGATTCATTATTATAAATGAATAATGTTTCAGCCATCATGGCGAAGATAAAAATACCACTATGGTTTCATCATTTCCACACAACATATGTCTCTATAACATTCATTTTCCACAATCACTTGGGGAAATTATTCTTATGCCAAATAATTGTGAATCTATATCCTTGAAATAACCCATGTCAATGTTGGCCCCATTTTCTCAAATAGAGATGTTCCCCCTTTTATATAAATTTAGTCTTTACATCTGAACACATGTTACCATAACATAATGGATTTTTTCCTACAATAAATCATAAGAGATGAATTTTTATTTATATATTTCATATGGAAATGGGGGAATACTCCAATTTGTGATTTAAGTCTCAAAAATATAATGGAAGATTATTCAATGCATATGAGTATTATCATTGATTATCCTTTTACTTACCCCATAACACTGATGTGTATAAAAAATTTGTTTTTAGGAATTTTCTGATTCTATATTTTTAATGATCAATGTTTTCATATAAGACTCATCATAATTCCTTATTTTATATACTCCATGGATTTTATGTGAATATTTAAATATGAATTTAGAAATTACTATACTATATATTTTCATTTATCCATGAATGCATTATTGAGATATTATTTAGGTCACATGCCCAAACAAACTCAAGTCATCTAACTATAAATTCGTTACATAGTTTTACATTCCTTATAACTCTTAAGAATATATCTTTAAGTATATATATTCCCCTATTACCTATCCTTAGAATAGTTCTCCACATCAATAAAAATAATTATGTTAATATTATGGATTATAATTATTTATAATGTATTATTTTTTCAAATATAGATATGTAAATTTTATAATAACACCTTTGATCATTAGCTCTGATGAGTCTAAAAAGAATACTGGGAACATCCTTTAAAACTACTTAGTTTTATAGGACAAATAATTATATTTCAAAAAATGTGTAGACGAGACATACATTTTATAATCTTCATTTATTTCTAATGATTCAAAAATTAATGAACTATTTTTTTAGTATGATACACTGTAATGAAAATTCATTCCCATAAATAATAATATCTCTTTGATAACAATGGAAAAGAATGATAATTTTTTAATGAATACATAATAAAATGTTAACTATAATTGATAAACATGGAAATTAGAAGTTTTGTTATTATCATCACTAAATTCAGAATAACGCATTCTTATCCACTTCGAGAATTCACCTCACATCATGTAACATTTATATACATACTTGGTTACTTTATTTGGACACAAATGTGTGAAACACAATTAGTATCTTATACCATAAATTTAAAGTAGAAACATCACATGCAATGATGAATATTCACCAAGTAAAAGATTATTATTTCATCTAAATTAGTTTATCTTATTTTATATTTGAATATTTTTCAAATGACATGTCAAGAAAATATTCTTCTTATATGGTGCTTTTTTGTATTTTCATTGAAGAAAATTATAAAAATTCTTTTGGAATCACACTTGAAATTGGATTTTTCCCCTTTTCTTTACTCCTCTTTACTATAATAAATGGAGATTAAAATTTCTTTATGTTCTTATTTTCATGGTGAACCTTATTGAAAATATGATAAATCATTTTATACATATGGTTAATTATATAATCTGAAATAAAAAATTGAGAAATTTGCTGATAAGGATATAAAAATTGGATGTATTAAAATATCATGATATATCCATTAATTCACATGTATTCAGTGTATCCAACACATAATTTAGTTTCCTATTTAGTTTCTCCTCATAGGATTTTCAGATATTAGAAAACATGTGAAACCATCCTTTTTCAAATATTGTATCCATAACTCATTGTAAAATGACAATTAAATTATGGTATAAACATAACATGTGTAATCAATGTGTATTATGTAAGCTTATTTTTCACCCTTGCTTCTCTAGGTGGATCAACTGGTAGTTGGGACTCTTACACAACAAATATTCTTTCATATCATAATACCCTTTTTAATATCCTTTACTACACTTGGAAATTAGTGGTGGTTAGGAAATTTTATTTTTTGAGAATTAATCATAGGAATGTCTGTATTTCTATCAATTCTTCTACAAAGTAAAATATAAGAAGATAATTAATTTTATCATGACTACCAATTATTATAAATTATAGATTAATTAAATTATTTTTTTTCATCCACTATTTTATCAAAACCCTAGTATCCCTCAACTACAAGATTTAGAATACCGAGTCTCTTGATTATTCTAGTGGAAAGGGTCCTCAAAAACTATTAATGTAGTCCAAGATATGACTAAACCACTACTCAAAGAGTTTTATGGTATTATTTTGGTTAGACAACCACATTAATCCATGGATAATCAATATCTTGAGTGGAGTCCTTTCTACTATAAAATATAACATTAGATTCCCAACACTTTCTTCTGATATTTAAACCATTTTCAGTATCTATTTAGTTTTCACTAACTTTTGTTATGTCAATCCATAATTCTCATAGGAAATAATCAGTCATTAGAGACACCGTTAAATAGGATTGAGGATCACCACATACTCATAGTTTTGTTCAAAATAATGTTTCTCAAAGGTGTTATTATTTAATATTTCATAAAGGTATTCTATTATTTCTAATTGATAGAAATAATTTTATCTTTATTATGCTCATACTATGTGATATCACTAACAACATAAAAATGTATTAATTAAAAAAATCATCATTTATTAATTTATTTAATCTATGAAGTATAATTTATTATTATATGTGATGGAGTATATGTTTGATATTAATAAACAATTCACAAATAAATAAACAATGTGCATGCCCTTGAAAAATTTTAAATGGCTGATCCATTGAGAACAAATGGATCCTTAATGACCATAGGGGAGATTAACCTAGCCCTGTATAACTATCATTAAATCTTTCACCCTTGTCCAACGTATCCACACCTCGTATGGAAATTATCAAAATCTATATGTTGTATGAATCTAATATCAACCTCAAAATTATAGATAAACACTCATGAATGCCCAAAATACATGCCAAATAATACAAAAAGATGAACATTATTTTACACATATATAGCACTAAAATAAAATACAAAGGACTTATAAATTAATAAATTATTATAATCCGTACCAAAAATTTCAATAATAATTTAGGTAAATAAAATTCCAGACATATCTTAGTCATATGATTCACAAGATCAGTCATCAAATGATTAATACTCAATATAAATATAATTTCCCAATTAATTCAACTCATGGATGTTTCAATTAAAATAAATTAATTTTATTTAATTTTTTTACTAAAATGTTAATCAAGTAGTCCAAAAAGTATTATTAAGTCATTAAAAATTAAATTAATTTTTTTTAATTTTCTAATTTATGAAAATGTTTGATCCATTGGGTGGCCAGGAAACCCCTCAAAAGGGGTTCTAAGCTAGTTCTTGGCCAGCTGGTGATAGTAACCCTATGTGGAATATATACGGGAGTCCATGGATGGTGGGTGTTATGAAACTACTAACCCACATATTTATATATATATAGTATTATTTTTGTAACATTAACTATGGTTTTCATTAGTTGTTTTTAATAAAAGGTCACCACCATTGTTTTGGTAGCCTTTTCTTGTTAATAGGGTGGTGAATGATACCACAACATGAAACCCCTTTTCCCTTAGTCAGCTAGACTAGAACTCCCACATTATATATATATATATATGTATACATTAATTTAAAAAATATTATAACATGATTTGGAATTATAGTAAAAATTAAAAAATTGTGTTTAATTTTGGAACCCATTGATAACTATTCTACAAACCAGAATTTAGATTGAATTTTGGGGTCCACAGAAAACCACCACCATCCATCATGTTGGGGAAACAATATAACAGAAAAACACACACATGTTATCAAATAATAAAACTTCTCTGATATTATTGACTATATTTAAAACATATATTGGTAGTAACATGGAAATCCATGATCAGAAAAAAAAAATCATGTTCATTGAGATGGGACCATTAAAATCCCCTATATATGAATTTAAAGAGAGCATAATTATTTTTTGGATTAAATGATCATGCATTCCATTTTATAATAATTTTTAGTTTTAGGGTTTGAAAAATAAGAATGTAGAATGGGGATTCATTTTTCTTACATCGGACAACATAAATATATTGTCATCAATGATGCACTTCCTAGAATGAAAATAGATGATCTCTAACAGTATAATTTCAGTTGAAAACATAAATCTAAAAATTAAATCATTGGATTTGAGGATGATAATGAAATATAATCTTCAACAACATTTTCTCAAAGGATCCAAACTCATCTCCCTCCAGATCTTCCAAACATGCTTCAAATTTATATTGAAGTTTCTAATACCAGATTTCCGATGTTAGAACTGGTCTCCAACGATCCCTATGACCTCCTGATTTTGACACCAGCATTCCATAAAACTCCAAATAGATCCATGATCAATTCTAGGAATAGAGAAATTTTCCTTATGGGATGTAGGAGAGAAAAAAGGAGATCTCAAATTCAATTAGATGAATAGTATATTGAATTTGAGATTCCTCTTACTTATATAGTGAATTAAAAGAACCCGAAAATGGATTTTCAAATCATGAATATACATTACAAACTATGTAAGACATAAATGAAATATTATGACATGTTAGGTGTGTCTTAAAAAAAATTTATATTTTCATCACCTATTGGTGACATACTACATGATAAATGTGATCTTTTATATCATCTTGTTGTTACTACAATTATTAAATGAACATTTTCATTCTTTAAATATATTTCCATGTATTCACTATATAAATTTTGCATACTATTAATAAATAAATTCAATACATAGTATTCTAATAAATTATTAGGAATTTATTTATTTAATTACCATTTATTCATTAAATAATTTTCCATCCATCCCTTTATCATCTCCTCTTATTCTAAAAAATAAAACCATTTCCATACTATCTCAGTTCAATGCCTTCGTGGAAGATGAGTTTTTATTTTCTACTACCACCTTCGTGGAAGGTATAAATTCACATATAATGTTTCAAAATGAAATAATTATGTTTATTATACATATTTTTTACTTTTTGGGAAGAATATATGGTCATAATATATATCAAAATGAAATTAGTTCACGGTGGTTGATAAAATCACCTAAATGAACAAACTGTACAACTATATAATATTTATAACAATAATCATCCCTATAACAGAACACATATGGGTATTTGGGAGAATTTAAAATTATTTAGTTACATGAATACCATTTCATTTTACTTATATAAAATTTTTCACTTTTTTCAAGAACATCAATAATTATCCACATGTGCTCCCACCTTGGAAATAAGAAATTAACACTCCCCAAATAAAAAATCAAAACATTATATCTTATTGAAATTATTAAATATGAATAAAATAAAATTAAAATAAATCATATATAAATTTAAAAGGTTCTTAGTTAAACAAATAAACTAATTTGATTATTTAAGACATTATGTTAAAGTGTAGATCTGATCCAGATATAGGGTAATTAATCAATTCGAACTACCCATTTTTTGGGTTGTGGACTTTCTCTCACTAACTCAAAATTTTCCCTATTTTATGTTATTAAATTATTATAAATTATGTATATATATATATATATATATTATTGGTCTTATTATCTATGAAATTTATAGGGTAATACATCATTTATGTTTATTTATCAAATAAATTCATTATGAAATATCCTGGATTATGATATGATGTAAGATTATGAAACCCGTTTCATTCCTTGGAAAATTACCATGTTTGTGACTAATGGTTTATTTCTATTTTTGGAACTCATAATAATGAATTTTTTATGATGGGTAACCCCAAATAGTTCTCCAATGCATTGGGTCATGTTTTTATCTCATGAGACATTATGTATGAGATTAGGGAGTAAAAAAAATCCATAATGGGACTCTATCCACCATGTGATGTTTTCTTGGTAGTTATCCTTGAATTATGCTTATGAAATGTTATATGTTTATTCAACATTCCATTGTTTCAATGATATTATATTAATATGTTCATTAGGTTATTCTCCCATATGATTGTTGAGGTGTCTTCTCTTTTATGATATCATTTTATGTCATCTAACATACATGTTATGATTCATTATCATGTTTATTCCATTACAAGGATTTTCAAATCACCCATTTTATTTATATATTCCATAGTTAATCATATTTTTTTAAGAGGTCAAAGGTATTAAGGTTCTTATTATTGAGACTAAAATAATTTTGTTTTATTTTAATTTCAATTTGGTGTATTATGAACCTAGTATTCCAAAGATACTAGGCTTATCAATCCTTTGGTTTCATTCAATTTATATTCATGTTGAATATCATGTAATTAATACGTGTAAAAGGCTTTAGTATCTATATATAAAGTAAAAAATGATGTTGGTTAGGCCCTAACCCAACCTTTCTCAACCTACCACTATGTCTAACATCTGTTTCTACCATCCATCCAAATAATATCTTCACCATTGGTGCAGTTCATACCACAACCCTAACTAGCCCATTCTCCAGTGGAGTATAATTTCTAGTGTGGGAATATGTTCTAAAAAAATATCACATTTGACACCATATCAATGTCCATATAAGTATGATATCATGAGCATGAAAGAAATTAATCTCATACCCTCCTTCTATAATGCCCAACCCCCACTAAGTTCTATAGTAATAGTCATGTCATATAAGAATGAGAGATTTGGGAAGAGGGAGAATTCATACATCTATCCCTTACCAACATTTATGTTTGGGAAAACCCATGGGACCCAAAATAATTTTAAATCTGTATGTTTTTCTGAATCAGGTGTGGTGCATATATAAAACATCAAAAAAAATATTTAGCTATGCATAAACATAACCTAATAAGGTTCAAAACAATAAATCACCACCAAAATAAAAACACACTTTACATAATTCCACCATTATATGACAATTTTTTCCATATATATAATAGTAAAAATCCCATCCTTCAAAAAATACAACCAAATCACTGTACATATTTTTTAATCTATGTTGAACAACTTATTGTTTACCAAAATTTTCATTTTAGTAACCATATTACATTGATTTTGAAATTCATTACTTATATTTGAATACCAAATAATTTAATACATTATATTATCATTCAATAATATCCAACCATGTTTATAGGATAACCATTGAACTCATTACCCATTCGTTAAACTGCATACGATTTTAAAACGTCAATACACATAGAATTGACACCCATATTAACTATTATCATGTCAATAGCTATTAATTACATTTAATTCAATCCCTTATCAAAAAATTGTAAACCTAATTTTTTTATTCTATTGGGAAACTATAAATGAAAATCCAATAAACATACACACAACTCCACAACAGTAACTCACAACCAACCCATACAACCTTGAAAAACTCTTGCACAACCACCATATCAACATCCACCGTACTTTCCAAAACAACAATCAAGATATCACTTCCACCTATTTTACCTAAATCATAAGAAACCAACAATAACTCTATTATATTATTATAAATAGCTTTCCATATCCAAAATACATACTATAAGTTATTTCTTTCCACATGACCAATTCATTAACCAATTTATGTGATCTATCTAATTATGAAGAAAAATTAACACTGATAATAGTTTCCAGTTTCCTTATAGCACCACAAAAAAATCTCTAATATAATCCCATAAATAAAAAATAAAAATGTTGATAATAATAACAAGTCACACTAATATTTCCCTTTTTATATAATTCATTTATCTTAATTTAAATGCAGGCATTAAAAACATCGACCACATTTTTACGGATTCTCAATCAACCATTTAATTACAAAATTATTGTGATTATACTTGTATAATTTGTGAGTAAAATAAATAACCATACAAATATATATAACTAATAACGTCCTAAAAACTTATAGTATAAATAATAATTAAAATTCCCTCACATGAACACAAATATAAAACATTTAATCATTGGGAATAACCCATTCCCAATAATTTCAATTAGTGGATTTCATTACCTTTTCTAGGAAAACTTATACTACCAACCAAGTGAATTAAAAGTCCTATTAATTCCATTTAAAAATAATAATTAAATATTTATAGATCCCCAAATCCTTTTTCTTAATTGAATCTTTTCCAGATGTTGTGTAAGAATGAGGGGAATAGAATAATATAATACTAAACATGAACATGGGAAAAATTTATTAACCTAAATCATATTAGTCCCCATAAAAACCACAAACCATGGACACTAAATACAGATTAAAACCAATAAAGTTGACTTTATAGAAAAATTATAGAGAGAAACAAAAAAATGAGTAGAGGGAAAACTCACCTCATATCCAGAATGAATGATCTCTTAAATACAATGACTATATCTATGAAAAAGAACTAAATGATCTTCCAAAAATGAATTTAACATTTCATAAGGTTGAAAAAATATTGGATAAGAGTGGAATTAATAGGGGATATAAAATTTATACATGTTCTAGAAAAAACTCTATTATTTTGTGACGTTCCATTATGACACAATGGCATGTTTATCATGACCTGCCCTCAGAAAATATCATTTCATATCCCCCATATCTCTAACCCTCTAAAATAAGAAAAACAACCATAAATTGATATCATTAGTTATATTTTCAGAAAAAATATAGTCACTTGGTCCTAACCCTCAACTAAAATAACCATAGAAACCATATCTATATGTCCTTATTCTACAAAAATGAAAACCACATTAGGTAAATCATTAGGAATAACCATATAATTATACCCATGAGCCTTCAATTTATAATAACCATTAACCATTAAATGACAATATAGTAGATTAAATCAGATAATATAACTCCTAAATCATAACACTATGAAGAAACGTTGATACACCATGGACATATGCACTAGAAACACTATTTTTTGTAGCTAACCACTCATGCCATGAAATAAACGACCTTACTAGAAAAAAGACCAGGAATCGGTGGAAGCCGACCCTAATAAAATTAAATAAAAAAGGAGAGTTAGGAATACAAGGGGTTATTACATAATCGAGTGTAAAATAGCCCACATCTATCATCCTACACAAGTGGGGCACAATAATCAGGCGTTGTGAATGACCACATTCCACCAAGATCCATAAGTGTCTGCTTTTCCAAAGCATCCGCCACCTGGTTGGCCTCCCGATAGAAATGTGAAATCCCTAGGTGCTTTTACGCAACCTTTTTGAGACAGTCAA
The DNA here is from genome assembly GCA_963277665.1 of Viscum album. Classification (NCBI taxonomy): domain Eukaryota; kingdom Viridiplantae; phylum Streptophyta; class Magnoliopsida; order Santalales; family Viscaceae; genus Viscum; species Viscum album. Next base: position 1,170,676,886 of record OY728161.1, on the reverse strand, counting down.
CTTATTGAGGTAGCATGCACCAAGGAACATTACGTGTCTTGGTCCTCAATTCTTGAACCGCAGGATGGGAGTCAGATTCAAGCCATATACACATCCAATTAAACCGGACAGCATACCAGATAGCATATATCATGGATGAGATTTCAGCTTCAAAGGTGTTTCCAATTCTAATGGAATGGTGGAAGAATCCCATAACAAACCTACGGTAGGTCCAGAATACTCGCCCACACCTCGACATACCTGGTGCACCCGACGCAGCCCCATCAACATTCACCTTGAGACAAGGCACAAAGGGTGGAATCCACATAATATGTTTCAGCATTCGAGGGTTGCGTGGCCGACCCAAAACACCAAGATTTCTCAGAATTTGGAGATCATCAACAGTGCTATACACGGCGCCCTCCTGGACCATTGAGGTAGCATAAACGTCTCTATGGAAATCCATCATACCTTGCTGCACCGTGGAGTGTGCATCACCAAACAGCATCCAGTTACGAGCTTTCCAAATATCTGCAATAATAGCCGCAACAACCACCAAAAGAAGGTTCTGAATTTTCTCTTAGTATTGAGCATAAACCATACCAAAAATAAGGTCTAGGACCAGCCTGCATGTTTTAACCACAATCCCAAACAGATAGCCAATGTAAGCCCAAAGGTGTTTGGCATGCCTATAGTCCATGAAGACATGCTGCATCGAGTCCTCCTCACCTCTACAAATGGAACACATAGAGGCCATTTGCAGGACAGCCTGTTTGTGATGGTCAGTTGTTGGAATTCTATTTTTCCACAATCTCCATATCAAGAAGAACCTAGAATGCCTAATGAAGCCAACTTTGGATTGCATAAGCCATGCCAATGTAGGAGTTAGACCCCAACAAGCTATCCTGTAAAAATCTCTACAATTAAACTGCCTAGTTTTGGCATAGACCCAAATTAGAGTATCAACATCCATGAAAGCATATCCATTGATTTCGTTGTCCACCTGCATAGGAATATAAAAAACAAGAGCAGGAATTTGTGAAAGAAAGGCCGATATGGACATATGGGCTACATCCGTTGGAACATTGAGATCACGAAGGGGAGGTGTGAGCCACTTTGTTGTCCAACAATTTAGGTTAGAATCCCTATAAACCATCCATTTAGTATCCTTCACTATCCTCCCATATTCATGCTTGAGAGATACCCAGAACAATGAGGGAATATAATATTTATAACCATTGAGAAGCATCCTTGTAATTAGATTCGAAAGGAATTCATCATCAGTTTCATGTGTGATCAAGTTCCAAGTGAATTTCCCAATCAAACCATCATTGAAGGTGCAGAGGTCCTTTAACACAAGGCCCCCCATCTCCATAGGCTTTATGCATTCCTTCCATGCAACTGTAATCGGCTTCCTTTCATATGGTGACACCGTCCATTTAAAGTTTCAAACCATGCTCTGAATCTCTTCAATAAGTCTTCTCGGCCATCTATAAAGGGAGAAGGAATAAAAGAACTTCGATGTGATCAATGCATTCACCAGGCAGACCCTCCCGACAAGTGACATCGTCTTTCCCTTCCAACTAGCCAATTGATGTATAATACCAGCATAAATTCCCTACAAATACTTCCTTTTCACATTTACCCCAAATAGTGGGACCCCAAGATATTGGAAAGGAAGTGATCCTCTCCTCACCCCAAGATACCTTACAATCATGTTCCTTTTGCAAACTGGAACCACATTCCCAAAGACGATCGAAGACTTTTCCCAGCTAATGGCTTGCCCAGCCACCTCCTCATAATGAATGAAGAGTGCCTAAATTGAGTATATAGTTATCCTTTATGCTTGTCCAAGTAATAAGATGTCATCGGAATACAAGAGATGAGATGGGGACTACCCACTCACACCAGCCCTGATCTTCTTATACCATCCCATTTGACCAAGGTCGTTGATACACCTACTGAGATAATCCTCTAAAATTGAAAACGTAATTCCAGAAAGTGTATCACCTTGCGTCACCCCCGATGCAAGGAAAAAAGCCCCTCGAGACCCCATTGACCAGAATTTATAGTCTTGTAGAACTCAGAATAAAGCGGATCATGTTCACAAATCTAGAAGAGAAGCTATATCTCATGATGACAGCCAAGAGAAAATCCCATTTCAAAGTGTCAAAAGCCTTTGATATGTCTATATTGATAGAAATGATCCCTTCCTTTGACTTCATTCTTACATGGTTGACACTCTCAAAGGCCATGAATAAGCACTTTTGGATGTTCCTCCCATGGATGAATCCAAATTGGTTCATGGTGATCATACCATCAACCATCCCAGCTAGCCTTCTCATAATGATCATACTGATTAGTTTGGGTATTGTATTCCCATGATCCACCGACCTGAAGTCCTTGATGTCAAGTGAATTCTCTTTCTTGGGGATGAGTGCAATTAAACATGAGTTCGTACCATGTGGCATGTAATAATGAGAGAAAAATTCGTTCATTGGATGCTCAATATCATTCTGAAAAATGTCCCAGTAGAACATGAAAAAATAGTTTATCACTCCATCAGGCCCCATGGAACTCTCCAGGTTGAGAGAGAGGAGGGAAGATCTAATCTCTTCTTTGCATGGGGTAGTAGTTAGGAGCTAATTCGACTGTTCATCAATGCAGGATCTGATGTTTTCCACCATATAATGAATACTGGACTGACCACTATCAGAGTATATGCATTTAATGTACTCAAACACTGCTAATGCAATCTCATTTTCCTCCGTATAGAGTTTCCCATAAATTCTAATCACCCTGGTCCCTCCTCGTGCCCTCTTTTTATTGTGAAATATATTGAAGGACTTAAAATTTCTATCCCCATAATTTAGCCATTGTACATTCAATTGGTCCTTGGCCAATCATTCCGTCATCATTAAAAGATCATCGAGCTTTTTGTGGGTATAAATTTCCTCTTGTGAAACCCTCAGATGCTGCCCCTGGCCAATCTGAATTCCAGCCAACTCATCCTTTGATTTCTGGATATTCTCCTCCAGTTTTGAAAAGGAATCCCACCTCCATGCTCTTAGCAGCCCCTTTAGATGCTTAAGTTTCACATCCATTCTTTTCATCGAACTTCCATTTTTGGAAAGTTTCCAAGAATCTAAAACTAGTTCCCTAGAACCTGGCATCCCAAGCCATCCATTTTTGAAAAGAAAAGGAACAGGGGATGACCGTGTCACCTAATTCTAAACATCAACAAAAATTGTGTTGTGATCAGAGTGGTTCTTAGGCAGTGTGAATCTGGGAACACCATGTGCTGCAGGTTGACCATCAATATGGAAAAACATCTATCATGATTTCTAGCTTGTTTCCCTTCCCAATTTTATCTACACCATGTGAAATCATCACTAGAAATTGCGACTTGATTCAGATTACAGAAGTCAATACACTCCAAAAATTAAGAGGCAACAATCCTATTAACATTTGTTCCTGTTTTTTCCTCAGGCTTCAAAACAGTATTGAAATCAAAAATAAGAAACCATTTTTGATCCATCCTCCTAGATATGACTTTGAGTACCTCCCATAAATCCCTCCTCCTGATATAGGAGTTGTAATCATAAACAAATGATAACGAAATATTATGTCCAGTAATGGTACAGTTAACCAGAACACTTTGAGGACTACTTTCACATGACGTTATCTGCAGGGTGTTATGCACTAACACCCACAAGTGATCCATAGAGGATGCAGACTGATTGCTGGCTAGAAAACTGTATCATAGTGAGCCCCACCGGAAGCCTTTACAGTTATCAAACAAAACATTAGGTTAAACAATACTGAAAAATATTGGTTTGAAGGTCAAGATATAATCTCGAAGGGCCCTGACCGTACGGGGGTTCCCTATACCTTGACAATTACAGTACAAAATCCTCATTTCTTACAAACCATACCTCTTGTCAGAGGTATCCCTTTCTTCTACACTGAGGCTTGAATGTACCCTTTTTTCTTTTGACCTCCATGTACCTTCTTCAGGCCTTTCCCGGGGACAGTGGTGCTATCATGCTCCTTGAGTAACTACTTTGCTCCGCATAAATCCTTACCCTTACCAGTACACTGGTTTTGGGCATCACTGTTAGTAGGCAGCTCGTCCACTCCACCACTGTGATCCACAACATCCTCACATGTACTAATTGGGCCTAAGTCTGTAGGTATCTTCCCCTCCACACGATTTGTATTTCCATCCTTGCCCATCAACCCAAACGATATATCTGCAACAACATCATCACCTGGACTAATTTGGAAAGCTTCCTCCATCTGCATCACCATACCTGTGTTAGCCAACATCCCAACCATGCCACTGGCATCAGGAATCTTTTTGCCTCCAACATTGCCCACATCAAAATGCTGAGCCTGATCCACCTCCTCCAACCAAATTATTCCAATCATAGGGATAAAGGTGTTTCTGGACATGCGGGGAGGATCCCTACCCACAGTCATCCTCCTTCATGCAGCCTTGGAAGGGGAGATCTGAGTAAAATGTCTTCCTGGGTCAGAAGCTGGCTATCAGTCAATGCAGGAATCGCCACTAATTCCTTGAAATCCTGTCACAGGCGAGCTGACAGTATGATCATCCCCCAATACTATTCTCTTCTCCGCATTGGGATCATTATAAGGGACGACATACACCCTATCCACCACAAGAGCAGAATCACCACAAGGAGAAGGATCCACCTGGGTTTCATCTATCAGGCCCCCCATATCCACGACAGGTCCACAGGGAACCTCATTTTGCATTGAATCCTTCAATATTGCCGCAGAGGAATATCCCCCAATGGCCAAGTTCCACTTCTTCCCAGGCCCAGACTCATGACCAGCACCATTGCTCTCTATGAACTCAAGAGGGTATTTTTTCCTTCCCCTTCCTCTCCTACACATGGTCTCATCATGGCCCTTCATTATACATGAATTAAATACTATGTCCCGCTTACAATCAGTAATTGTGTGCCCAAAGATCAAGCACCTCAGGCAGAATTTTTGCTTCCTCCCATACAAGATATCAAGCTTCATACTGTCATACCTCATTGTCGGAACCACCTCCTCCACAAGCGTGCTAGACATGTCAACATCCACCAAGTTTTAGGCATAATTCACTAGCCTTGGGTTGTCTGTCTGTCGGTCCATTCAAATAAAATTTCCCACCGAAAATTCAATTTCCCTTTGAATCCTTAGGTGCCAATACAAACAATTGAGTTTATAAATTCTGATCCATAGTTGAGGATGCGTAATACAGAAATTCATGGGATCAAAGTTTCTATCCCATTCCTGCACATTTAGAAACCGCAGGTTCAATGCAACAATACATTTTCTCTATGCTTTCCTTTTACCTTAATCTGTGGGGAAGACCACATGGTAGTATCCCCTGCCCATCGCTATCATCCACCAGTCATCAAAACCCCACTCCTCATCTACTCTTTTATTTATATCCTGAAATTTCCACAGCCTCTCCCCCTCAGAGATTATAACTCTCGAAATGATTGAATATCGACATAAATTTACCCTCTCTTCCACCGCTTCTTGATTAGCCGACATAGGATCAATCTTCCCCTTCTATCTCACTCTCCCAGGCGGAGGGACATCCATGTTTGAGAATGAGGGTCCCTCTTCATTCTTCACCACATCCGCAAAATTTCACCCTATCTTCGTGGAGACTAAATTATTACCATCACCCTTTCTTGAGAACGAGAACATATCCTTGTGACTAGGAGGTTCAACAAGGGGACCCTTACCCCCATCATCATCTGCGCGCATCCCCAATATGAGATCAAAGGGATCATCATCATTGCCAGATTTGGGGTTCTCACCCAGTTCCCCTAGCGCCATCTACAAGGCCTTACAATGACCCATAACTTGTAGTTCAATATTTAGGTTTAACAAATTTCATATTCGTTTAATATTTTATCCATATATAAAACAGTAAAAAAATTTAATTTAGTGTCCCATTAAGGTCTAGACTATTACAATATATGAATTTTAAACTACACTCATCCCATAGAATAAAAACCAAACATAAAAGAAAACAAAAAACTATCAACCTAAGCACACAACAAATAGATGACACTAAAATAGAGATAACACCACTATTGATATGTGATTAAAACTTTTGGGGAAACAATATTAATCATAAAAACCATAAATAAATCATGTTGTAATCAATCGATCTAGATAAAGGATAATCCCGAATCATGTCTTCTATTATAGAGACCCCATTAAGATGACCAATACTATCGAAAGAAATTACTCCTAAAACCCAGTGAGTGTATTCTGATCATAGGGATATTAATTAATTCATATGGAATAGTATATTAAACGGGGAAAAAACTACTAAATTCCTTGGATTTAAATATTCTTTATATATAACAACCCTATTTTAACAATGGAAATCTCTAAAACCTATAAACCACAACTGAAACCTTTTAAATAAAAAGAACAAACTAATAAATCCTACTAATACAGTGGTTAGGATAAAAATAAAACGTATTTTCGAAACTACTTTATTTATAATAGTTATAGGACAATGGAACAAACACTTTAAAGTTAATATTTAATGATCTCCCAAAAATAATGTTGATTATCAATGAAATAATTTCATTGATTGAAAATATACTCTTAAAAACTCAATCCCAACTAACATCACCCAAACAATCTTCTCATGGGATATTGACCATCCTAAAAAACAAATAATACAACATAACTAAACTCTATAGCTATAAAAATCATTCGGAAGTCATAATTATTATTCTCCTATCGTGTAACCCTAAAAACCGTTCAACTCACAAGACTTGGGACACCTCAATCTAGTCAAGACCTGAGCTTAAATCCATAATCCCACAATGTAAGATCACATTAATTTATGATTACACCTATTGGAACCCCAAAAACTCAATGCACCACATTCACCCTCCCATGTTTTTGGAATAATATTCTTCTCAACTACCTCAACATTATCCCTCAATTTTTTACAGAGCATCACCAGAAGCTCCCCAGCCTCATAAAACATCCAACCACAAGATAAACAAAAAACATTATACTAACAAGTATTTATTATATAAGTGGTATGAAAACTAGGAAATGTTCAAATGTTAAATCCCAAGAACACAAACACTAAATCCTCCCTGTTAGAGATCTAAGATAAATTACACACTTTTATTCATCTACAAAGAGGAAAAAATCCTTCTTATCCAAGATAATGAATTACTCACAAGAAACCCTTCTCATAAAACCATGATTAACCTTGTACTATTATTGAACCACCACTATATGAGAACCCATTACTAGGTAAAAAATAAATTATCTTGAGTTATCATTAATGTGAATGGAACCTCATCCTCTTCTAGTAACTCCTCAACCTTGGGGCACAACAACACGCCAACAATATTTTACACATCAAGCCCCTAAAATTTAGAGAGGACCTCATAGCAAGACTCATTAAACTTATAAAGTAATTTAAATTTATAATGATCAAATAAAATTTACTATGTCTAAGGGTCTTGATTAATAAAGTTTGATTAATCAATAGAACAACTCACCAAGAAAAGGGAAATGATTAACACACAAAAATAATCAGACATAATTCTTTACCTCTGAATCATTGAACTAATTCCACATCTATAAACACATGTCATCATATCTCCAATAAAAAAAATCTTTCCATCCATTGAGACAAATAACCCATCATTCCCATTACACTATCCCTCCAAAAATCGTGTAATTAGATTAATCTCTAACTTCTCCCCACTAATCACATTTACCACACAATGAGAACAAAAATTCTAGCTCCTAAAATGACCTCAACAACAACCTTTAAGGAAAAGAAAATTTTATTATTTGAAAGTAACTCAATTTAATATTTTTTAAAATAATCTAAATAAATAATTTGTTCAAATCAAGAAAAATTTTAATTGAAACTCAAACATAATAAATATTTCATATTAAAAATAAAATTGTTTGGTGAAATTTGAAATTTAATTTGAAGAAAACCATTTTTATAAAACAAAAACCTTTTATAATAAACCCTCTACACATTTAGCAACACCACATTAAAAAGATATAACTTTTATGAAATAATGTACAATATTTATTTAACAAAATTTTATTATCAAAAAGAAAATCACTATTGGAATAATTCATAAATTAAACATTTTTCATAACGACACATTCCACTACAAAAAATAGAATGAGTTATAAAAATTTATCCGGCTAAAATTTAAATCAATTTTCTAGAAGCATATATTTTCAAATTTGGACAGACTACATTAGTCAACATTCTAGAAAATTAAAATTATCATGCTCATAAGAATATTAGAAGTTAAAATATTACAAAATTAAGTCATTAATATAGTTCTTATTATTCTAGATGATAAATATAGGAAATTTAATGTATGCTAAACAGGATGAGAAATATACATTGTACTACATGATCTTATAAATTACTCTCATGTCTATAATGATTATGTGTTACCAATTCATATCATATTAATTTTAGGGATCTAATATAGCACCATAACATTCTTTGTATAATCAATATAAACATTATTAACTTCAAAACTAAGGACTATAGGCAAAGAAATCACATATTAAAAAAAGAGGTTGTAAAAACTCATTTTTATAGTTCAATGGTCCTTAGGTCTATTATAAAATATTACTTTATCATGAATACACCAATGTAAAATCCCATTCTTTAAAAAAAAATGCGTGGGTCATAACCTTGTTAAAATTTCTATAAACCATTTAACTCAAATAATATTAATTTCCATTTAAGGATTTATATTAATAATAAATTTACTCCTTCAAATAATAAAAATATATATTATCAAAAACTTATGATCATTTAATGATTAAAATGAACAAATCAAGGACTAAATAAATAATTATCAAATCATAGATAAAAACAAAACAAGAAAAAATATCACAGTGGAATGAGTCATGATAATGAGAAGTCTGATAATCCCACCTTCATGTTCTAAAAAAAGTTTATTAGTCACCAGTATGAAACAAACCCCTAATCCAATTACCATATAGATATTGAATGTTTATTTTTTAAGATATTTTTTTATCTTCCCTAAAAATCACAATTAAAAAAAAGTGAAAATAGATATGAATCACGTACCCATCATAGTTATCTACCTTTCAATACACCAAAATGAGACCTTAGTGAGGGTTTAATAAACTACCACTAAACCTTTTAATTTTTCAACTAACCCAAAACCTCTCCCCTAAACCCCCCGATGCCTCACCACTAACCCCGGACCCAAGAAGCCCTACCATACCCCCCGAATCCTCGCCGTCAATTCGGAACCTCACCACCCATCATCACTGAACCCGACTGTCGCCACCCCTCACGACCGTTATTGATCCTCACCCCACCCACTTCCCTTGACAACCCTTATTGTAAGTCCCAACCTAACCGCTCGCCACCCCGCTCTACCAGTCCCGACCTAACACCATGCCACCCCTCAAAGGTAATGTGGTAAGTGAAAGGTAGTTTCTATCTATCCATTTATTGTATAAAAATTCGATTTACCATGGGTATTTTAGAATTACATCTTTATTTTATTTTAGGTATTTGTTATTTTTGTCTGGTTTGATGTGATTTAAAACTATTATGAGTAATTGGGTAGCCTTGTATGTGTTATCTGATGGTTCTAGGTGCAGTGAATGTGTGGTTGGAACGATACCCAACTTTCATATTTAACATGATCAATGATTATTCCAGGATCAATATAACAATTAACACCAGTCTCCATGGAATATAATCAGAGATTTAAAAAAGAATAAAGATTCCTGAAACCTTAGAGAGGATCTTGCACATCCTATTTATAAATAATTTAATTAATTTCATAAATAAAAAATAATACCTAGGTCCTTGGCATTTTTCTTCATTGATGATGTTGATCATCGGGATTGAACCCTCTAGATTATCTCGTTGCGGTTGTAAGGATACAAACTAGAATCCCTCTAGCAGTTATCCACACGTTCTTTAATGGCCTCCGATCGACATCATTCATTCTCTGGGTGCTAGCGCAGTGAAACACGTGTCTTGTGTTTGTCATTATTGATCACTTGTTCTTCGAACTTAAATAATTTCTCTCGTTCTTGAGAGGGTAGAGAAGAAGATTTGAGGGAGAAATTGTTTGGCTCATCAATTCTCAATTCATCGGGCATGTGGTGTATACTATGGCACAACATGCGTACATGTCTATTTATATATATATGTATTATCAGTTACAATATTCTATTTCATAGGAAATATTAAATAAATTCATAAACGTAGAGAAAACCCATGAATTTAATAATAACACAACATCATTATTTGTGGTGTGCAAATTTGTGCAAAACAGGATTATAAATTCAGTGTCCCAAAATAATAGCAGCGTTATTTTAATTTGTACCAACTAGTTAAATAATTATTTACCATCCTGAAAATATTTATTTTACTACTGGACCAACCTTGGTCCGCTCGAACTCCACTTCCATTTATTGAACACTTGAGTAAATAATTAAAAAATTTATTCTCCTAAATAAATATTTTATTTACAAGCTAGACATAAATATTTATTAAATGTTCAATAAAATAAATAAATATATTTAATTTAATTTAAGAGATCATTTTAACATGAATAAACTTATTCAACGGTTTTGAGAATAATATTTATTTCATTAATTAAATTTAAATAGAATTTAACTGAGACCACCAAAAACACTCAGTGTGTGAACCTCTAGGATTATTTCTTATTGGCATTAGGCGAGCTTGCCTAATGATCAAAAGTACTATCTAGAAATGGGTCAAGGCACCCAAGAGAAAGAATATATAGTCGCAAAAACAACATCCACATACGAACACACACTATGTAATATAATCCCTTTGTCACAATATCTTATCAAGAAGGTTTTATGATTGTGTCATCAACTTTTATGCTGGATAAATTTATCATTGACTACCTGAAATAAACTCATTGTTACACCATGGCCATTGAATTTTGCACGACGGTTTCATTTCAATCAAAGAGACCAGATATCAACATCCATAAATGGAGGGGAAAATACTTCCTTGACTTATCTGTTAAAAAAATTCCCCTCGTGATGCACCCAACATACCCTACATCCCGCCAACTGTTTGTGTGACAGTTTTCATCAGCAAATCAAAGTGTGTAAGTCATTAAATGTATTAATGATAATATTAACGTATTAGGATCATTACACATGCTCACAGATAGAAATATCTGATGACACCAAAACATGTAGAATTTCTACTAGTGAGTATGTTCCCATAATCTCTTATCATGGAGATTACCAAGTGCGAACTTCATGAGAGGAAGTCTCATATGCTTATGAGTACTCGCACCAGACGGTTTGCAAGATATATGTCACATCATAGCATGTCATCCCATTTTAGAACTATATTTAAGAATATTGTAATATAATTTCAAGGTTCTCATCATAGAGGGGAACTTCCATGACCTTATCAATGAAACAAATACTATTGGACATTATTATATCATAGTCATGAAGAACCATGAACAATATGTAATAATACATTAAATACCCATGTAATAAAATTAAAACAAGTTTATTCTAGGACAAAAACTCTTACAAACCCCCATTTGGACTAGAGCCAACTGCCTACGACTTTTAGTATTATAAACCCAACAAGTTGATCATGTTTATCTAGAGTCAAGGCTTTAGTCAAGGGGTCCACCACATTTTCTTCCATGAAAGTACTGCTCACTGCAACTTCACCTCTGTGAGAAAAATCCCTCAAGAGATGATACTTCTGAAGTATGTGTTTTTTCTGCTGATGTGACCTTGGCTCTTTTGGGAGATCCACCACTGCAGTATTATCACAGTACAATGTTTTTGATCTTTTCTACTAGGTATCACATCTAGCTCCAAGATGAATCATCACATCCAAACTGCTTATTTAGCTGCCTTAGAAGCTCTGATATACTCAGACTCTACTATAGAATCTGCGACCACACTCTACTTTGAGCTCTTCCAGCTCACAACACCTCCATTCATTGTCATGATGTATCCCATTTGTAACTTCATGTCCCCTTGATCAGTCTAGAAACCAGCATCTACATATCCTCTGATGACTAGTTACTCATCTCCTCCATAAACTAGGAACATATCCTTAGTATGCATCAAATACTTTAGGATTTTCTTGACTTCTATCCATTGGTCGTCACCTGGGTCATCTTGATATCTTCCTACCTCACTCAATGCATAGGCGACATCCAGAATTGTACATAGAAAAGAATACATGACTGGACCAATTGATGATGCGTATTGTGTCCTTTCCATTATATTTCTTTCTCCATGTGTCTGGGGACACATTTTCTTGGAATGATGAATGCCATGTGATGCTAACAATAGTCCCCTCTTGGATTATTCTATACTGAAACTCTTAAGTATGTTATCAATGTATGTAATTTGACATAGGCCTAACAATATATTAGATCTATCACGTTAGATCTTGATCCCAAGAACATACATGGCCTCACCCAAGTCATTTATGGAGAAGAATTGATTCTACCATGCCTTAACAGAATGTAAGACTGGAATCTCATTTCCAATAAGTAATATGTAATCAAAATATACTATTAGGAAAACAACTTCACTCCCACTAAAACATTTGTAGACACAAGGATCCCATTCATTCTTTATAAAACCAAATTTTTTTATGGCTTCATCAAAATTAATGTTACGTGACATGGATTCTTGATTTAATACATTAATGTATTTCTGTAACTTGTATACCTTATTGGAATATTTTGGAGTCACAAACCCTTCTGGTTGTGTCATATAGACATCTTCCTAAAGTTTCCCATTACGTAATTCTGTTTTGACTTCCATTTTCCAAATGTCATGGTAATGGTAAGCCACAATGGCATGTAGAATTATGATGGATTTCAGTATTTCAATTGGGGAGAAGGTTTCATCGTAGTCAATTCCTTGACGTTGTTTAAAATGTTTTGCAACCAGTCGATCCTTATAGGTACTGAATTTTGCTTCCATGTCCAGTTTCTTCTTGAATACTCATTGGAACCAACCGGATTTACATCAACTTGAGGATCTACCAAAATCTAGAATTTGTTTTGGTACATGAAATCGATTTTAGAATTCATGGATTTTTTCCACTTGGAAACGCCTATGCCACTTACTGCTTCCCTATCGGTTTGAGGTTCATTATTAAAAACAAATAAGGAGTCACCATCCTAGGTAACGTGAAAACTATACCGTTCTAGTTCTCTAAACTCTCTTGTACTCCTAAGCAGAACTTATGTCTTTGGAATAGATTTTTCTTCCACGGGGCATTGTGAAATCTGTTCTAATACCAACTCTTGTATACCTTGAGCCTCGACTTCACCAAATTCAATATCACTCCCACTTTCCGTTTTGGAGATGTGAACCCACTCATGGAATATGGAATGCATTGCTACTATACCCATTTCTTATAAGGGGTTGTATAGGTAATATCCCCTTGTATACTTCGAGTATTTTATAAAGGTACACTTTGAGACTTGGGGTGTGATTTTATTACTTGGAGAGGCCTTAACAAATGCTTCACTACCCCACACTTGTAAATTCAATAAGATGGATTTTCTTCCACTCTATAACACATATGGAATAGCATTTGTCGATTTAGTTGGTACTTATTTTATTATGTGTGATGTTTTTGGTAACGCATATCCCCAAAAGGATAATAGAAGACTCACATGACTCATCATTGATCTCACCATGTCCAATAGGGTGTGGTTCCTTCTTTAAATCACACTATTCCACTGGGTCATGTTTGGAGGAGTGAGTTGGGATAGGATCCCAAACTCCCGTAAGTAATCAATGAAGTCTTGATTAAGATATTCTCCAGCTCAGTCTGGGTGGAATTTTTTGATTTGGTTAACAAGCTGGTTCTCAACTTCATTCTTGTATTCTTGGAACTTATCAATAGAATCACACTTATACCTCATTAAGTAGATATATCCATATCTACTAAAATCATCAGTAAAAGTTATGAAGTATGAGTGCCCTCCCATTTCTTCAACTGGAAATGGTCCACACACATTGGTATGACCCAATTCAAGATGTTCTTTATCCCTTTCACCTATTCCACTAAATGGGGATTTTATCATATTTCCTTGTAAACATGCATGACATAATCCAAGTGGTTTTAATTCGAAAGAATCTAAATATCCATCTTGATGTTACTTGGTCTGGTGTTTCTTGTTTACATGACCTAGCTGCTGATGCGAAAGTTGGATGTGGTATAAGTCATTTGAAGTATCTTTTTCATCGATTTCTAATGCTTGGTTTCTGTAATCCAACACGTAAAGTCCATTGTATAAATGTGCTCTATCATAACAAATTCTCTCTTTGCAAAATAAGAAATATTAATTTCTAAACATGAAAAAGAATCCATCTCGATAAAATCTGTATACAGAAATAATGTTTTTTTGTAACAGAAGTCACATAATAACAACCCTTTAACACCAAGATAATCCTTGTTGGCAACGTGAGGTGGTAGTCCCCGACAGCTAAGACAACAAGTCTGGCTCTGTTTGCAGCACATAGATCTACCTACCCTCCATCAATCTTCCTAAATCTTCTTGGTTTCTGTATTTGGATACACATTTGAGCACCACAATCTGTATTTAATACCAAATTTGTAGAAATATATAGATTTGAATCGATTACAAATGCACATTAAGCTTACTCTTGCTTCCTAGGCTGGGGGAAATCCTTCTTCCAGTGGCCCTTCTTGCCACATTTGAAACAAACAGCCTCCTGTTCCCTTGCCTCCCCTTTGATCTTCATTTTCTTTGAAGACCATAAAGAAGCTTTCGGATTAATTCTATTCACCTTCCCTTTACTCTTATTCACTATAGTCCACTTGGATAATGAGGATAAGAAGATCAAATAGATACTTTTCAATGTTCTTCATATTGAAATTTAATACAATGTTAGAGAAGCTCTAAGGGAGTGATGTGAGAATGAGACCAATGCCTAGTTATTTAGGGAGTTTGAACCCTAGAACCTCTAGGCGCTCAATGTAACCAACGAGTTTGACTACATGAGGCCCAGATGGGGATCCTTCTCCAATAACACTCTGAATGAGTTCTTTAGAGATTTCAATCCTTTTCAGTCTTACTCTCTCTTGGTAAAGACCATGAAGGTTCTCAAGCATGCTATAAGCATCTATGTTTTCATGAGACTTCATGAGCTTACTAGAAATTGATGATATCATCAGACACTTAACATTGACCACATATTTCATATGTTTCTCATAGACCAGGAAATCGTCATCACTCACCACTTTGGCAGGCGGATCAGGTAATTCTGACTCCAACACGTAAGACTTCCATTCATGGTATAGGATAACCCGAAGGCATCTAAACGATTCTTGGAAGTTACTACCAGCGAGGATGTTGTCTTTATCTAGAATTGATCGTAGGGAAAGTGTGATTGAAGAGTTCTTCATTTTTATATTATAATTAATAGGGTAGATCATTATTACTTTCTTGATTACATTTTATAAGATATAATAAATTTTATGAAGTCTCCCACTATTTTATCAACTACCGATAGCTCTCACAATTGAACTCTAAATGTACAGTTGCCATGAAAATCTAATGGTAAGGATCCATATTCTTCTTTTCCTAACCCCTATAAGGGTTGGTTAGGCTATTAAAAAATATTTATGTAGGAAGCTATTTTTCAACTTTGGGCTTGCAGCTTCTTGACAAGTTGAGTGGACTCCCCAATCCATAAATCATGACTTTGGATTTCCACAACTCTTGCCACCAATATTACACGACGTCTAGAAAGGGCTACTCCTCTTGCTGTAATATGGTTAAGTCAACCCGAAACCTTTCATAAGGGATTCCTGTATAAAACTATGTTTCCCAACAAGGGTTGGTCAAACAAAAAGTTTTATTGAGTTTTTCTATAATCAAGTAACAGAAGGGTTGTTCTGACTTATCATATTATCTGATGTATTTTTATCTCTTATGCCTGAATTTCATATTATCATTATCACGCGCTTTGTTTATATAAATTGGAACTTACTTAAGTGATTAACCATGTTTTCATAACATTTATGCATAATTATGGTTTATTTTAGTTCCATCTAGCATGCTTGTTTCATTCATTAATTATGTGGTCATGACAACACATTAATAATGATAAACCATGAAACTGATAGAAATAAAATAAAGTAAATGGCATGATCATGATCTTTTCAAATGGTTAGTTTATCAAGCATTTGATAAACTAACCATGACCTATGGGAGAAACAACATGAAGCTTTTGGGTTCGTGTTTACGACTTTCACCTTTCCAACTCTGTGTCTTCTCGGATTGGTTTTGTCTCAGATCACGCTTGAACCACATACACTAGCTTTGGGAGTTCCATCCATTACATATGCCTTTTTTAACTCACATGTAGGTGATTAGTAAGAATGGGTTTTACATAAAAGAAATCCTGGGCACGCAAGCCCAACATATTAATGAGGAGATGGCTAGAAAACCAAAAAATTTAATTTAAATAAATAAATTAAAAGAAACCATCCACCTATTAAGATCTTGGTCTAGCTCATTACCATCCATACATGCAACGATAATTACACATAAATAAAACTATAAATCAATTATTTAATCATTCTTGTTCAAGATAAATCATGCTCAAATTAATTAATTATCATATTTAATTAATAAATCCTTTTATCTTTAAACCTTTTTTGAATTTCCATGAGATTCTCATCCATCATAATTTTAAACAAATAAATTCATTTAAAAATATCTTTGTATGTAACTTGTACCTTGGAGGCATCCCGGTGAATTCCTATTCATAACTACCTAATTAGTAGAAATGAACATTATGCAGATGTCAAATTAAACACATATGTATAAAACACCTATCACGTGTTGTGCCTCTGCTTTATGCCCGCACGATGGTACACTTCTTAAGGGATTGTATAATATAATAACAAATTTTAAAAAATCTGCGTAATTTGGATGAGTACAAGACATGTAGTTCCAACTACATGACTTGTATTATTTTTCACCATCAATTTGAAGTACATGCCCAGGGAAACGGTGTGGGAGTATACTTAAGAAGTATTTGGAGTACATGGTGTGTCATGTGGGCCACACATTGTGTAGTTCCCTATTACACAGTCTCTTGCTCAGCAAGCCTTGTACGAGGTACACAGTCCAAAGCTAACCCAAAGACACTACATGCCATATCCATTGGGCCAAACGACGTGTAATATGGAAACCATGTGCCACAAATTTCTCATCATCGCATGGAGTCATTTAAGACTTAGAAAGAATCCAACATATGACTCGGTTTGGAAGACTGATCTGATGCATTGAATCTTGACTACACGAAATGTATTACCGAATAAACACAGTGTGTTCTGGTGTTGTATGGCCAGGAAGCATTGGCACCTTCAGATGTGTTCTTCTATTTTATTTCAATCAAAATTAAAATAAAAGATCTTTTCTGTACAGTGAACGTGAAATGAAAGAGGTGGAATAGATCTCGAGATTCAGATTTCCATAATTTTTAACTTGATTTGAAACAAATAAATTATTAAATGAATAATTCATCAAAAAAATATTTAAATAATTATAAATAATGTTGTAACCGCTTTGATGCCACATGAACATTTTGGACGTAGTAGAAGCATGGTTGGGACTACACCCAACATTGATTTTTTACCATGATCAACAATTATTCTAGGATCAATACGATTATGAACACGAGTCTCCACAGAATATAATAGAAGATTTAGATAAAGGAGAAAGAGGCTAGAAACCTTAGAGAGGATTTTTCACATCATGCTTATAATTAATTTAATTAATTTCATAAATAAAAAATAATACACGTGTCTTTGGTTTTTTACTTCGTTGATGATGTTGATCGTCTGGATTGACCCTGTAGGAATATCTCATTGTGCTTGTTAGGATCCAAACTAGAATCCCTCTAGTGGTGATCCACATGTGCTCTGATGGCCTCCAATCGACCCCGCTCATTCTCCAGGTGCTAGCATAGGGAAACAAGTGTCTTGTGTTGGTCTTTATTGATCTCTTGTTCCTCACCCTTGAAAAATGCCTCTCAATCTTGAGAGGGGAGAGAAGAGGATTTAAGGGAGAAATTGTTTGGCTCAATAATTCTCAATTCACCAAGCGTTTGGTGTGGTATATGGAACAATAGTTCTACTTTTCTATTTATATACAAGGAATTTCAGATAAATTTTTTAATTTCATAGCAACAATTCAATACATTCATGAACATGGTGAAAACCCATGAATTTAATAATAATATCGTGTCATTATTCATGGTGCACCATCTTGCACAAAATGGAATTATAAATTCTTCATCACAGAATAATAGCAGCGTTATTTTAATTTGTGCCTACCAGTTGAATAATTATTTACTATCTTGCAAATAATAATTTTACTACTAGACCGACCGTGGTCTGCTCAAACTCCACATCCATTTATTGAAAACTTGAATATATTAATAAAAAATTTATTCTCTTAAATAAATATTTTATTTACAAACTAGTAAATAAATATCTGTTAAATATTCAATAAAATAAATAAATAAATTTTATTTAATTTATGAGATATTTTTAACTTGAATAAAATTATTTCACAGTCTTGCGAATAATATTTATTTCATTAATTTAATTCAAATAAGATATTTTTGAGACCACATAAAACACTTAGTGTGTGACCCTATAGGATTCTTCCCGTTGGCATTAGGGGGGCTTGCCTAAAGTCCAAGAGTACTATCTTGAAATAGGTCAAGGAACCCAAGAGAAAGAATGTAATGTCACAATTATCGATGTCCACATATGAATGCTCACTGTGTAATATAATCCCTTTGTCACAATATCTCATCAACCAGGTTTCATGATTGTGTCATCAACTTTTATGCTTGAAACATCATTCTTTGACTAACTGAAATAAACCTATTGTTACACCATAGCCATGGAATTTCATGTGACAATTATATTTCAATCAAAGGGATGAGATATCAACTTCCATAAATGGAAGTGACAAATCCTTCCTCGACTTATCCATTAATAACTTACCACTCGGAACACACCCAACACACCCTACTTCCCGCCAACTGCCTACATGATGATTTTAATCAGAAAATCCAAAGGAAAATCCAAGGGTGTAAGTCATGACATGTATTAATGATAATCATAAAGTCTAAGGATCATTACACACTGTTGCAGATTGAAATATTTGATGACACCAAAACAGGAAGAATTTTTTCTAGTGGGTCTGTTATCATAATCTCATATATTGGAGATTACCAAGTGCCAACATCATGAAAGGATGTCTCATCTGCTTACAAGTACTCGCACCTGACGGTCTGTATGCTATGTGTCCCATCATAGTATTTCATCCAACCACATTACTATATTTAAGAATATTGTTATAGAATTTAATGGTTCTCATCTCAGCGGGGATCTACCATGACTTTATCAATGAAAAAAATACTCTAGGACATTATTACATCATAGTCATGCAGAACAATGAACAATATGTAATAATACATTAAATATCCATGTAATGAATGTAAAATCTAGTTTTTTCTAGGACACCAACTCTAGAATTATCCATATTGAATTATGTATTTTTCAAATTTTTTGTTTCATGTTTATAGATAATACCACCTAGAATATTGAATAGGGATGATATTCAATGATTGTGTATATATCTTGGTTTTTTGAGTTAGTTTTCATTCCCACAAACCCCATTGTGAAAGTCTATTTGAAATATCAATTCTTTGTGATGGGGTTAAGACAAGATGTGATATTGTGGGTTATTGGTTTATGTCTAATAAACTATGATATAGTGGTTGATAAGGTGATCATATATAAGAACCATTTTGTAGGATTAATAGGTTTGGGTGGTGCCTTTACTATTGTTTGTGGGATTTAGAGTTCTTTATTATGTAAAAATAGGAAGCATGATGAATCCCAAAGAGGTAGTATCTGGAGTGTGTAATTTCATTTTGATTATATACCCATGAAACCATCTAGGTGTATTCCAATTGTGTGTTTCAAATATGGGGGTGTAGGTCATACCAAACAATAGTACCAGGAATATTCCAAGACTTTTACCAATGTTGGTGCTTAGTTTATATGTAGCGTTTTTTCAGGATACCTCCTCAGAGAAGAAAGGTTTGGCCATTTCAAACTAATCTCTCTGAGTTGTAGTTGGATTTATTGAAGGAAAAGGGGCATAATCCTTAGATGATAGGAGATTCTAATTTTTCTAATGATACTTAGATTAAGACCAATTATGGCCATTTTTAATAGTTATGTGTTTTAATTTTTTTAATAATGTCTAGGCACATTGTGATATACATGGATAAAATCTAGACAACAATATTGTGGAAAACACCTCAATTTGCTATGGGTTTTGAGGAGTTTTTATTATTTTAAATTACCAATCAATCTCTTGATGGGAGAATAAGATTTCCATGTCCTAAATATAAATTTATAATATGGTTGAAGAGATATGAAGTTAATGAGAACATGATGTTGAAGAAATTTGATACTCAATATTTGTGTTGCATTTGGCATGAAGAATCAAACATTACAAAAAGGTTGAGCATTGATGTAAATGCATATATTGTGTGCCCAACTTTTTTAACAGTAGACAATGATATGAAAAACCTTATAAATGATGCATTAGGCATTACATGGCACAACCATCAACATCGAAACATATAATAACAACTAGATGAGGGTGCTACAAATATAAACAGGACAAGTTATGTTTTTGGGATTGTAGGGAACCCAGATTAAGATTATAACATATCATTAGATAATCCTCTTGATTTTGTGGAATCAAATTTAAAAGGAAACATCACTCAACACATAGATGTGCTTCATGGTTTAGTTGATGATGGAAATCAGGGGTGGTATAGTTGATGTTTGAATTATTCAAATCTTTCTTTTCTTTTGAAGTTGTACCATATAAAATGTCTATGTGGAATTAAAAATATGGAAATGTCCATGATATTATAAATCTTGCGTGATGAATTTCCTAAAACAAAGATCCCTAAATATTTTTATGATATGAAAAAAGTTACTAACAAGCATGGCCTGAATTATACAAAGATACATGTAGTTCCTAACGATTCTATGCTTTATTGGTGAGAGGATTCAAGCAGATAGGATTGAAAAAAAATGTTATTTTTCTAGATGAATGTCTATGGGTGATGTTGTAAGTTCGAATAAATATACTACCATGAAGAATAAGAAAAGGAAAACACCTTAAAAGTATTTGTGTCACTTTCCATTAAATCATAGATTTCAAATATTATTCATGTCATTGAAAAAATCCAAACACATGAAGTGACATTCTGTAGATAATAACAATGATGGGTTAATGCATCATACAACAGATTCAAAATCATGGAATACAGTTGGTTCATTACACCTAGATTTCTCATATAATCCTAGGAATGTTTAAATGGGATTAGATGTTGATGGATTCAACCCATTTGGGACTTTGAGTACCAGTTATATCATTGGGCCGATTTTTTTGATCCCTTACTATCTACCTCCAGGGATGTATATGCAATAAATGAATTTTTTCATTTCTATGATTATACTTGAAAAAAAATGCTTGGAAATGATATTTATGTATACTTATAGCCTTTAATTGAATAACTAGAGAAGTTATGGAGAAAACCTGTTGAAACAAATGATGTATATTATATAACAATGTTTAAAATTAATGCTTCTCTAATGTCGACAATTAGTGACTTCCCTGGATTTGGGAATTTAGCAAGATGTAAAATGTAAAAGGGTTTTTATTTTACAATTTTTAACACTTATGTTGATCCTAAATGGCTACCACATAGTAGAAAATGGTGCTTCTTGTGTCATCGATGATTTTTGAAGAATCTCATAGATTTCGGCTGATCAAGTCAAAATTCAGTGGTTATATTGATCGTAGACCACCTCCAAAATTGTTAACAGGTTCTAAAATATTAGAACAACTTGTAAATGTTGAAATAGAATTTTGGGAAGGTGCATTATTTGAATGATATTGGGAAATGACTTCAAATTGCATCGTCAGGTGAAATCAGAACACTAAAATGGAATAAATAGTATATTATTTAAATGTCTGTATTGGGAATTTTAATTTATTGTAGAATAATCTTGATGCAATGAATATTGAGAAGAATGCCTGTGAAAATTTTATCTTCATATTTCTTAATGAGCATGTAATTTTGAAGGATAATATCAATCCTCAGAAATACTTACAAATAATGAACATAATGTGTGAACTTTTGCTAGATAAGAATAGAAAGCATGCTCCAAAAAAATTAGCAATGAAAAATTGGGATAAATACACATTCCTTATAATTTAAAAATATGTGTAGGTATCTGATGGGTATTCAAGAAACATATCATGGTGTATTGACTGAATGAATCATTTGTTACATGGATTGAAAATCCACGATCCACATATTTGTTTTAAAGCAGTTACAACCATTGGCATTGAGTAAATTATTACCTAAAAAAGGTTACAACTATTGTAATGAAATTATGTACATTTTTTAGAAAACTATGTGAGAAAACTCGATATTCATTTTAGATTAACAACCTTCAGAATATATTTTCATTGATGCCTTGTGAAATGGAGATGATCTTTCCTCCATTATTTTTTACTATCAGGATGCAATAAACTATGAATTTTTTTTTGAGGAAGCCAAAATTAGGAGGCTTTATACAATATAGATGGACTTATCCAGTTGAGAAGTATTTTATTTATATGTTTTTTATTTCAGTAAACAAATCTTGGCACTTCATTAAACACATAATAATTTTTTTCTTTTATTTTACAGATATCTTGGGAATTTGGAATCACATGTGAAAAATAAATCTCATCCAATAGGCTCTATTTCATAAGGATATTTGAAATAAGAGTTCCATACCATTTATTATATAAACAGGAATGATATTGGAAAGGATTAAATTGATTTGGACATGTTTACAACACTTTGACTCAATTTAAAATATACGGGTAATCAAAAATATTTCCTGCTATTGGCCGATTAGTTGGGAGGAGCTTAAAGTTACACTAACAAAAATTGAATTATTACATGAACATAGATATGTGTTTCTGAATAGTAAATGTGTATATCCATTTATTAAGGAGTTGATAATAGAAATAAAGAGGTGAATAAGAGTACATACACAAAATGATAATGATATGAAAAAATATGTTAATAAAGATCTTGTAGAATAGTTTACACGATGTGTAAGTTAATAAATGTTGTAATCAATATGGATATTAGGTTGATACATATATTTTGTAAATATAATACTGTTTATTAATTATTTTGATCCTGAATATTGATACTCATGTATATTTGTCAGAATATTTGAAGTTTCTTGCTCAATGTCTTCTAAAACTAGCAAGAATGTTCAACGCTTAAAACGTGAATGGCTTTAGATTGCATATAGCCGATCAAGAATATGGTTATAAATAATAGAATAGTGGCATATTTACATTTTTTAAAATGGGATACTATAGAAAGTTGAATGATATTATCAAATTAAACTACCATAGAAATTTTTCAGTTGTCTTATTCAGATGAAATTTGATAAATATTACAGAGGTTTTAAAAAGGTTTCTGTGCAATTTACATATGTGAATATATATCGCTAGATAGATGTTGGTGACCGTGATCTACATGATCCATATATCATATCATCACACGAAAAAATGTAATTTTATGTGAAATTTGTTTCATATGAATGGTGGAGTGTAGTTTCTCACTTAAAACAAAGTGGCTGGTATGATATGGGTAATGAAGTTGTAGACTTCAACTCTGACATTGAATCCCATCAACAATGAGAAGTGGACTTATTTGACCATCATTATATTAAAAATATCAATCTTACAAGGGTGAGTGAAGTATATGAAGTGATGATAGAGTAGGAAACTGACATGATTTAAGGATAAAATGATTTCATTTATAGTTATCTATTCACTTAGAAAACACTAATGTCATTTGTGCAGTTATTTATTATCATTATTATGTATATTATGTTTGTGATTACAATACATATGTTATAATTTCTATTTTTTTGAACGAGGTTTTTGAAATATAAGTTATAAACACAATTTTATTTGATTAAATGATAGTAATTCCAAGGAAGAGGCGTTATAGTACTGCAAGTTGACAATCAGTCAACGTTACATCAACCACAATGAAAATTGATTATCCATCTGTCTCCCTCCATACTACATTTGAGACACCATCCACTTCCCCCTATATGTTCTCTCACACCCTCTGTCAGTTTCCCTTCAGTAACTTAGTCGATGCCTTCCCATTTAGCATCCTCTGTAGTGATAGACCAGGAAACCACTCCTAGTTAATCATAGGGATGTTGGAGGGTGACTGTTATAGGTAAATTTTTTAATACAAATAAATTTGTGGAATTATTTTATACTACTATCTATTATTTCATAAAATATTGATGCAAAGATACTACCAAGAAATATATAAAAAGTTCAAAAGTATTGAATTTGACCAGACTAAAGGTTGTTGTCCCATTTGATTCTTATGGGGTCCCTACGGATGACACCACATGATTACACGGCTAGATTCTAGGCCAGCTGGTGACGAAGTCAATAAAAATTCTCATTATGTATGATTATGGGAGGGATATTCCTTCAACATGTAAAAATGATGTTTTTGATTCACAAATAAAGGTAATTTTAATGAATTATTGCATAATTTAATATAATTAAGTTATTAAATTTTACTATTTTAAAAATGAATCTCATTTTATAAATTTTTTTTCCACTTTACTGTTGTTGTTAGGCATACACGAAAGTGGACATTGAAAAAATTAGGCCTGAAATGGAAACATTATAAAAGATGATTATGGAATGATGTTAATGATATATCATTTATCGCCCACCGAATGTATTATATGGTACCCAATGGGGTACCAAGATGGAAATGGAATGTTTTTATTGATAGGAATTATGAGGAGAAGGGCATAGTATTTAAATATATATTAATATGTTAATATCATTTTATATATATAAATGTATATGAGAATAAGATGACATTTCATACATTAGTATTAAATTACATATTATATATCTTAGGATCCTTCAATGAATAATACATCCAGTCAGGCTAAGAAAATCATCTCTCACACTATGGGGTCAAAGAGGTTTTCTAGAAGCCGATCGACTCTAGTAATATTTTCACTAGTTTAAATTTTTATATGAAAATATTATCTTATTAATATATAAAATTATTGATTTATCATAGTTTAATTCAGTTATTGATTTTAGGTCACCAAGCATCCCATACAGAAATTTGGTTCGATGTTCATAATCAATTGGAAT
The DNA here is from genome assembly GCA_963277665.1 of Viscum album. Lineage (NCBI taxonomy): Eukaryota > Viridiplantae > Streptophyta > Magnoliopsida > Santalales > Viscaceae > Viscum > Viscum album. Next base: position 1,170,651,447 of record OY728161.1, on the reverse strand, counting down.
GTAGATTTTTTAACGAGCCTCATGATGAAGTCGGGGTATGGTTTAATTTTTCTATATAATAATTTATTATCAATTGTCACTATATTAATAAATATTTCATATAATATGGCTGATATTTGATTTATAGGTAAAAATTAAAGAAGTATGGAATTCTAATCTCTCGTAGTCCTACTCAATCTCTTAGGATAACTTAGTTGGTAATGTCCTTGGGAAGGATCATCCTGGTCGAGTGCACAAGCTGAGTTTGGGACCATTACCATATGAGGTTATGGTAGGCCACTGGTGGTAGCATCTATATATACTACTAGTTATAGTCAATCCATACCCAAATATGATCAGAGAGACATTCTCTCTATAAAAAATACAATTTGGGAACAGGGGAATCAAATATCCACTTTACAGTAAGCGTTTATTGATTTATCTCAGGCGATGACTAGATTAATCCCCGCTTGTATTGCATCGATGAATAGTGGCGAGCTGGTAAATCACACAATTTAAAAATAATTTAGTACTCAAAAAATTGTGGTCATTATGTTTAAATATAAATTTATAATGTTATTTAATTTTCAATATAATTATATTACATGTGTTGGTAGAAAGAACTAGAGATGGAGATGGAGTGGGTGACGAGTGGTGTTCATCATCGGAAATTGATTAGTAAATTTTTGATGTAATAGAAAAATATGGAAAGAGAGAGTTTGTTTATGTATCATTTTTTCCAAAGAATTCTCAACTAACATTTTCATGACAAAATATTTTCATGATTTCCCATTTTGAAGAGGTTGGAAACCTTTCAGGGGTATAATGATTGTAATCCATTCATTGAAATATAGGGTTGAATATGATTAAAATAACTATCTTGTAATGGTAGTCATGATATTTAGTGAATAACACATTATCATTTATTTTAACATTAGAAAAAAAACATTTCCCTAATCTAGTATAGTAATACCTATGTGGAATTTCTTTCTTAATGGACTCCCACAAGGTAATGTTCAAACATTATGGTTATAAAGTTTCCCCCGTTTTTTAATTTTCATGCATGTTTTTTTACTTCAAGCTTTTACATGTTCATGGTACTTGTTCACATTGTTGTTATTTATGGCCTCTAGTCCCCAAAATCCATTAATCATTTATGTTCCATCATCCCCATAATCTGCATCAACTCACTATTTGACATCATTCACATGACATCGTCATTCATGATGCATATCCCTATCACTATTCCTCACACAAATAGTATCATATTTGGATAGAATATATGCATTTGTTTTTCACACATATCTATATCTCATACTACATATTCTCTAACACAATTCCCTATCATCATTACAGTGTTGCATGATTTTCATAGTTCTTCATGGGTTGTTCAACAAAGTTATATAAATATGTATTATTAAATTTGATAGTGTCTCTTGTGGTTGAGTCTGAAACACAAAATTGTTGGGTATGTGTGTCTTTTTTACTCATGATAAAATATAAAAGAATATCACATTAATTCTTCTAATATACTCCAACCACAGCTGGTGTTAGTTTGGAAATGGGATGATGTATCTAGGGAATTCAATGATCTATTATCAATGAAAACATAAGGAATTAATTGTTTCAAATTAGTGATGTATTGGTTAATGAAATAATTTCATTTTATTCCTAGCAAGGACACTCCTATGGTTGATGATCCAGGTAATCTATAAGTGAAGGTTATTTGGAGGCTGTATGGGTTCCCCTCTACTATTGTGTTGGAGAGGGATCCAGGGTTGACTTCAATATTCTAGTAGAGTATCAAAGAGATTATGGGGAATCATGTTATATTGATTAATGCTTATTATGTAAAAAATGATGGTAAGATGTATAATAATATTCTAATTTTTTAGTGTATAATTAGTTCCTACATTTTGGATTTCATTTGATTATGTGATTTCCCTCGTCTGTCACCTATTTGTTGTAAATAGGGGGTTGATTCCACTTTTTTGGGACCAAGTCTAATTTAAAATATTATAACAAGGATAAAAGATACATTTCATCTCTTGGTCATCAATTAGTGCTGGTAGAAATAATATGAATATCTTCAATGCCATCCGTTGGAATTTTCCATTGGTGATTTGGGTTTATGTTGAACCGATGCATTTATTATTGTAGATACAATAGTGTGAGTTCATGTAGTGAATAGATGCCTGTCAGTGCAAATAATTCCTACATGGATTATTTTTATTCATTGCATTTTCAAATCATCTCTCATTTGGCGTGTATCTTCTCCCTTAATCTCAAGGGATACTCTAGTAATTTTTTGGTGATTCATTCCCTTCTAGACTTCTCCATTCAACACTTTGATCATTGGGTTTGTTGGTTCCCTTAAATTATATATGTTTGATCATTCCTTTTTTGTTCACTTCTAATTATCTTCATTTATCTTATTTTTGGAAGATTCATAGTGATATGTTTTTTTGTGTGTAAATGTTTTTCTTAGAGAAGTTGGTAATCCCCTTGTTTTGATAAAATAAAAGTGTTTTTCAAATAATTTTTAAATGGATTCTTAAATGAGTCTTAAAATTAGTATTTTGATTAATAATGCTATTTTTTTAATTTGATAAGGCATTTTAAAATTATTTCACAAATACATCACATTAAATCCTTGGGTACTTTTGTGGAAGGTGTGGTATTGTGTCTCTTCCACTTGTATTAACTAGGAGTTCAATTTATAGGGGTTTTATTACATTAATAGAGTATGTAATTTTGGGATCTAGAACATGTTTAAAATTTTATTGGTTTTTAAATTCATTTTTTTACTCCATTCCCTTGTATTGGTTCAGTGAATATATTTTTTAGGTTTCCTGGGATACAAAATCTATAGTATGTTTTTATTAGAAAATCAACATATAGTGTTAGTTTAAACTACCACTAAATATGGTTCATTTTTGGATTCCATTTAAACTTCTACTATATGTTGATATATTTTAATAAGTGGTGGTTAAAACTACCACTAAAAAATGATGAATATTAAATTAGTGACAGTTTTATTTGTTTTTGAGGTGTGTTCCATGGAAAAAAGGTAAATACTATGTTGATGTTTAAACCCTCACAAAATTGTTACCATATTTTCCCACTAAAAAACAATGATAAAACCAATAAAAAACTGATAAATATGTTATCTACAAATCATTCTAGAAATCACTACCACATAAAATAAACCATAACATATTGGATGCCACTACTAGTTTTAACAACAGTTTTATGAAACTGCCGTAAAACCATATAGCAGCAATTTATTCCATTGCTATATTGAAAAAAACCCTCCAATTATTTTATTTTCTTGTAGTGTTGCATTCAATATTATCTCACCAAGGGTGTTCAATAAACATATATTCCTAGAATCATATAGAATTGGGCTTTAATGACCTCTATCCTCATTAGTCTCTATTTCAACATCACCCACTGTGATCACATTAAACTATCTTATTTCTAGACTAATGAAATAATTACTCATTATTAGAACTAAAATATTTCCTAAAGTCAATATATACATTTAATACCTCTTTATCATATCCCACATCCGCTATGAATCCCTCTTATGCCTATATTGATGATGAGAGAGACCCTAGAGTCCCACCTCTAGCAGGACATAGAATTGATACCAGTATCAATGGTATTAAACATACCAATGAGAGGAAACACCCTCATATATCAAAGGAACATATTTGAAATCCTATAATTAGTTCCTTAATATAAAACCAAACCAATATCCCATAATAAAGTATTGCGTATTTGATGTCTTAAACATGTAATTCCCCAAAATAAATATCAAAACAGAACACTATAATATACAACTCCAACCATAGATTGAATAATTGTGCTATGGAGATCTATATAAAATTACATACTCACATTAGAAACTAGAAAAATAGTTTAGATATATAGTAATTATCTTACATATATATTCAGTAAAATCATACTCAAGTCCTCCTATAAATATAGAGAACAAATATACTATTTCTTTAATGAATATATAGTAGAACCAACCATATCCTATCATATAATTATTGGCCCTACCTCACTCTGTCTCAATATCCAAATAAAACATCTATATATAATAATATTATATCAAATCATATAGTAAAATCGTCTTATTAATCACTTAACCACTGATTATTTTGTCTCACACCCTGATGAAAAATATCAATGTTCTCTTAACCCTTACGTATCATCAAAACAGTATTCACATTACATATATCCAATGATAAATGATGTGGGTAAGACCACAACCCTACCTATCTAATAAATTAATAGGGTTCCAAATCATGTGTAGGAATTTGTTCAAATACTCACATCACATTTCATGTGGGTCAGACCGCATCCCAAACTATCTTGACCTACCAAAAAGTATAATATCCTTTTATAGAATCAGTGATATACAACATAATCAAATTTGACACCATATCATTTTATGTCTCATAAGGGTATCATAAACATGATGTATATCAACTCCATACCATCATAATACCCTGAAACCCCCCCCCCACTAAGTTCTTTATCATAACCCTTCCATGACCAAAAATAGATACTTGGTAAGAAAGAGAGGACTTTAATCAATAATCTCACTAAAATTTATGTTTTAGGAATTAATTGTGAACAAAAAACCTTTTGGTGTCACTTAGGTTATATAACATGTGTGCGGTTCCTATATAAATAAAAGAAAAAATTATATATAAACAAGCAAAAAAATACTAATATGATAATTTTATATCAATTTTTATCATGAAATCATTACCATTCCGATAAAAAACATTACATTATGCCAAGATTATCTATACACTACTTCCATCTATTGAAAAATAAATAAACCCTTCATTTACACAAAATAGTTGAATCATTATTCATAATTTCTTTTTTATATTCCAACACGTTACTATTTATGGAATTACTGTTTTATTAATAGTATTATATTCACTATGTCTTTCATTAAACATATTTATTACCATGAAATTAAATTATTTATATTCCAATTCATGTAGATATTACCATGTGTTAATCAAAACCATTCTAGTAATTATAAATTTATTTCACCCCTTAATGATTTTAACATCCATTAAAAATTCAATTACAACCTATATTCATTATTTACTAGAAATTGATTTATTAATTACACTTCATTTCATTCCTTTACCATTTCATTTTCAGCATCATATTTTTTACAATTGGAATCATCAAAAAAATTCCCTAACTATAAACAATCAAACACACAAAAGCTAGTTACACATCCCATACCAACCATGGAAACCAACTATATAAACACCATATCAAAAACCACTATAGAATCTAATAAAATAATCAAAATATCATGTATATCAATTTTCAAGAAAAAATACCTAAGTCCATCAACTACAACATTCTTCAATTAGAATTAGATTTTACAAAATTTATTAAAATAAATTATATCTTTCAAAATAATGAAATTCATACATGATTTATGTAATTTATTATATTATGGTAGTGAAAATAATATCTTCATTTGTTTCCAATTTCATTAGAGAAACAAAAAATATTCACCTGCATAATCACAAAAACGAGTAACAACAAGACATCTTGAAAATAAATAATCAAACAAAGTATCAGTTTTTAAATCTCTCTTTCGTAATAATTTATATAATACCTTTAAAAGCATAATTTCCCTTATTATAGGTTCTTATGAAATAATTTAATGAAAATATTTTTATGAATAACCTTTTATGAATAGTGAATCAAATTTTTAACCACTTCATGGTACATAACCATTAAAATTTGAAAAAAATGTAGCCGTAGTGACAATATGACATGAACAACATGAGTAATGACATAAAACATTTAATAAAAATTGAGTCAACCCTTAACATTAATTTCATTCAGTATTTTCTAATATATTTATTTATAGAATTCATAACATACATCCATTGAAAGAAAAATAATTCCAATTCCAACGATACACATAAATAATATATATTTATATATATATATCTATAGTTGTTTTAATTCCATACCTTTACCAGTGAAACATAGTGTATTGTATAAAAATGAGGTGAAAGAAATATCATTTGAACAAACCCACACAATATAAACCCCAATATAAATAAATCACAATAATTTCATTCCCATCAAGAACAGTAGGATATAAAAAACCAATCCCGAAACATTCTATAGCCCTCCTGGACGAAGAATAGAGGAAATTAAGAATATCAAGAAGGAAAACTCACTTAATATCATGAAATATGGATCTCTTGAAGTTGAGAACCCTAACCAAGAAAGAGAACTGAATGATCTAAAAAAACACATGAGGTATCCTAAGGAAATCTGAATAAAGGGAAGAATAATTAAATACACAGGGGATGTAAAAATTGTTCATAGGTTTGAATAAACCATGTCACAGTGTGGAATTATTTCATTAATCTATGATGGAGCAATCTAGAAGGTCCCCTAAGAATAATGTATCATATCCCCCATATCTATATATTCTTAAATTAAATCAAAACTTCTCAAATAAATGTCATCAGTGATGTTTGTGGTATAATGGTTTCCATTGAGCCTCAACACACAACTAATAAAATCTTGGAACCAATCCCACCAGGTACTCTCTTTATGACAAAGTTGACTATGCCACAATTTTTGTAACATCCCTGATCCGATACTCTATCACATGGCTGAAATGGTTTGGTTAGGAGACCTCAGGAATCCCTCACCATATTCCAGATGATGCTGACTAGTAGATGGGGTTTTGTGAATACAGTGAGGAGACTATAACCCTTGGTTTAGAGTCATAGTATAATAGAAAATAATAATTGAGTAGGATACAAATGAGAAAAAATGAATAAATAATCAAACATCCAATGATGATATATGACCAATTTGAAAAATCCAAATACTAAAAGAATAATTTATTAAAGAGATGGATGAAAATAAATTACATGATGATGTTCATATAAATAAAATAAAAAGAAAACTCAAAAAATACTCCAATGATCCCGGTCTAGAACCCCATGCTGGTCCCGTCTCCAAACTCCGACCCAGCCAGCATGAAATCAAACTACTATGGGGTCCTTTTACCCTTTGCAAACATGAATCTTTGTAATATTCTCATGTACTAAATGATGGCCTGGAATGGGAGTGATTAAAACACAGTAGGTCGACACAACTATTTCTAAACAAATCCATTCTAAAAAACACAGTTCATGAAATAATTTGATAGGAATTAATGTTAATTAATTTAATAATTAAAATAATAAATCAACCAACTTTATTTGAAACCCTAAGAGAATTTATAAAAACATGTAGTATAACCATGGAAACCACAACTATTCACACATTTTATAACATATCTTTGGGAAACGAACTATATAGTTATCTCATCAACTGTTAGGGCCTATCCTGGTATATAACCATCAAAGAATTTTTTAGGTCATAACAACAATATATAAGCATTGCGGCTTATGTTAGGGAATAACTTGGTATATAATAATCAAAAGATGTGTTAGGGTATAGGCTGATATATAATCATCAAATCATGTGTATGGACATAAACCAATATATTAGCATCATATAATGTGGTAAGGACTATCCCAGTTTGTAAGAATTACAAAATGTGTTAGGTAATATCCTAGTTCATAAGCATCATAGAATGAGTTAGGTCCTAACTTGATATATAAGCATCACAACATGTTTAATTGACTAAAACTATATATTAGAATCACAACATGTGTCTGCCTGAATATCTTAATAGAAAACATATAAAAATTTAGAAACATTTGACAAAAAGGTTTATTATACTAATTACCATTTCTCTTTAAATTTACGCATTTATATAATTTACAAAATAAGTCATTTTCCTAGGTGAATATATCTCAAGTATTCAACTAAAACACCTTTCAATATGAGATCATATGTAAAGAAGTTATAATTCAATATTTTTACGGAAACGACAAGCCATGTCACATATTAACAAGACCAAAGGGATCCAAAATGGGTTCTAATTATGTAATTATAATTTACAATTAATCCATTAATTAATGCGCACATTATGTCAGATCAATCATGTACATTTCACAAATGTTAGAAATTGAAAATGGACCATGAGTTTAGGTTCTAGGCCCCCAACCATTAATGTATGTTTAACATAATTATTACAACAGAAAACGCCAACAATTACAAAGGTTATGAATATCACAAAAAGAACCTGGGTCTTCTTAGGTCAAGATAAATACCCCAAACCAAACATGTGGTCAAAGTAGTACAATGAAACAAATAATGAACGATATAAGAGAGGGGGAAGCCTAAGTAAAACAACATACAAGGGATTATATGTGTACTCGGGACATCCATAATGGGAGAGGAGACTCCAAAATAAACATTAAATCATCATAGGGACAAGTGGGGAGAGGCTGGACCAGATGAATGAGAAACAAAAATGCACAACAAATGTAAAACTATAGGGTCTTTGGATTATAGGATGTGTAATCATTTGTCGTCATTTAATTCCTCATTTTTATGTTATGCCAAAAAACCATATCCTTGGGTTAATAACTATTTTGATCAACATTTACATGTCATGAATAGGGTTCATGATTTGTAAACACATCACTTCATGAACCATTTATTGACTAGTATCTTGATGTAGTTACACATCGTGTATCATGTACATGGTGTGTAAATGTTTTGAATATAGTTTTAATTCCAGTTCCTAAATAAGGACCCAAAGCACCTCCAAAGACTTCCAAACCATATAAAATCATCATAGACCAATTTAATACATTTTTACAGAGAATCAATTTATTTAAATGAATATAGATCATTAAAATTTAGGTAATTTTCCCCAACAAATGCTCTATATCTCTCGGAAAAAATATTAATCACCAAGGCCCAATAAAAAAACTCAAAGAGGGACATATCTTGAAAAATGTGATCTTAAAAACTCCCAACCCAATAATAGCTCATCTTTGGGCTTCTCCAAGAATCCATGTGGAGTCTTAGAGAACATTTCTAGCCACTGTTCATGTATAATAGTCTCCCTCTATGAGATTTCCTCTTGAACACAACCACGATGCCACTGCACTAGAACCTATGGTATAGTCCTACCTTAGTGATTCTTCTCACTATATCCCACAATACATGTCAAATTATCATCAAAGTAAACATATACATAATTCTTGAAATCCTCACTTCAATCACATGAGATGGATCATGGTGAAATATATGATTATGTGACACGTGGAACACATCATGCATTGCACTATAACATTTGGGAAGGTCTAATCGATACACCACTGGGACAAATCATTCCAGTATCTCAAATGTCCCAAAAACCCTAGGCATTAACATTCACTATTTCATGAAACGGTGGTTCCCCAACCTAATTGACACCTAAATAATAATAATATACGAATCCTCCAACTCCCAACGGAATTTTTAAGGGGAAGTGTAATATTTCTGTCTTCTCTACATGGAAACCATCCTATTTTTGATCAATTAATCCTGAGCAGTTGTCTCCATTATGAGACAAGGTCCAAAATGTTTTCTCACCCTTGTCTATAACTAGAAAAGAGGGGAGTAACATTTTCTACCATAGAAGTTCTAGAAATGATTCATCGACATCGATACTTGGAAGCTATTATTATTGGGAAACCCCATGAGTAAAAATTTCTAATCCTTGTACCATAGAAATAAAAAACCAGCTTGTAACATATCCTTGAGAATATTAATGTTCAACTCAGATTGCCTATTAGTTTATGGTTGATAGGATATACTCAGAAGAACATGTGATCCTAGATCCATTTTAAGACCCTTGTAGAACAGAGACATTAAATGAGGATCTCTATCTGAAACAATGAACCTTAGAACATTGTGCCGCCAAAATATATCATGAACATATATATTACCCATACCATCAATAGTGATGGTCACCGTAATAGGTAAGATGTTTTATACCTCTGTCATTCAATCCAATATGACCAAAAACACGTCATTATTTTGTATTTTTATATGTAATCTTATCCAAAAGTCAATAGTGACATCATCCTATTTCCACTTTGGAATGGGAAGAGGCAATAATAGTACAACATGACATTAATTATCTACCTTCACATGTTCAAAAGTCAAAAAATATTTCCATTAATCTCACTATAACCATCTTCATTCATGGCCACCAGTATAGTTTGTGGATATCATGATAAATATTTGTCCAACCAGGATGTACCTCCCATATACATTCATGAAATTATCTCCTCATATCCTTGTTCAAACAAGTAGAACCCCATAATCCTCTATGAAAAGGAATAAAATTTCCACTACCGATAGTATATCCGGATGTTGTCTGCCCACCATATAAGATATCCCTAAGAAGTAAGCCCTTTAGATAAATAACTTCTCTATATTGATCTAGTCAATAAGAAAAAGTATGATATATGTCGATTTCAAATCCACCCATCCCTAGAACTTCTGAACATCAGTTTATTTATATATAAAGAGTTCAATCAACCATCACTTTTCATAAGATTCCCGCACTACCTATGTATACATGTTCTGGATCAAGGTGTCAACAAAGATGCTTCCCTTTCCAAGTGTGTAAGTTAGATCAATGTACAAATACTGATCATACTCAACCCACCTACACAAATGAATTTCTTTAATGGTTTCTCCCTTGATTCCATTGATTAAAACTTCTCTGGGTCCCCTAACACTACCACATTTGAGATAAATATTACTGAATTAGATCAATATATCAATATAAAAACAACACATAGATAACTTGGGGTAAATATGATTCTCTCTAAATGTACTCAAGGCGATGTCAAGATGTTGGGCATGAGTCTCTGCTGACTAGGAGTCTATTAAAATTTTATCGACACAAACTACCACATATTGATATAGGAAAAGATGGAAGATTCTATTCACCAAGTCCATGAAGACATGTAGTGTATTATTCAGACCAAACGACATCCCTATAAACTCATATAGGACATAACTTTTCCTAAACAATGATCGAGGCATGTGTGAGGATTTCACCATCAACTAGTGGTATCATCACCTTAATTTAAATATATACAAAATCTTATAACTTCTTATTTGATAAAATAGATTGTCAACATGTGTATGGGGTTAACAGTTCTTGACCATCAACTGGGTTAGTCTTCTATAATCTACACATATGCATCATGTACCATTATACTTATTGAAAAAAACTATAAAATCGCAAAGATATATACTAGGCTATATGAAAACCTTGGATTATAGATCCTCTTATAAAACAATAAACTCATGAATATATACTGGTTCCATCCTATATGGTGGCATAGAAAATGGCTCATCCCATGGAACAAACATGATAGAGAACTCAATCTCCCCCTTAGTTGGTAATCTTGAGAACTCCTCCGAAAAGACATCAAGAAAAAGGTATTTCATTAGAGGAGACGGGTGTTATTGTATTACTACATAAACTAGAACCGGTCTTTATATTTGAGTATTTAGACAATCTAACTTATACTTAATTGGTCTTTTATGACCATCCTGAAGATCCTAGTTAGCCTGGAGAGTATATCTACCTCCATCTATAGATATAAAGTTGACTCTCCCATGACAACATCTAATAAGATAATGTTATAGAAATTGAAAATACATACCAAGAATCAAATCAAATTCTAGGATGTATGGAATAAAAATATTCCAAAGGAAATGAAATTCACCAATTTCAATGGAACACTCCCTTAAACCCTTGATACCCTTTGGCAACACTACCAGTGGTGTGTCAATTTCTATGTACCCATCTATGAATCCATATTCAAACCAAAAAAATTTAAAAAATAATAATATAGAAATGAATTTTGATGCCCCTATATAAAAATATGAAGCTAAGATGGATGATACAAGCATCATACCTCTAATGGTAGAAGCTCCTGCATCCACACCGATTGGTGAATACATTATAGAATATAACTGGATTTCCCCTCTAACCAAGATAGTAGTTGAACTTCCCATTGTTGTACACTCTGAGTGGTACTTATGATATTTTTTTGGGAAATATTTCCCCTACCTCAGCCAAAATATCCAGTAGAACTATAGCTACTAGTATGCTAAGGGGTAGAGAATCCCCTTACAGACTCCAATGTTAGTCATGATCCCCAACCTCTTGTCTCCTATGAAATGATCCCACAAAAAATCTCCATATGAAATAGGGTACCACAAACAAGACACTCTAAAGTAGGGTATGGACACAAAAGATTATTATGACCCAACATTTACACTGATATCACTACAACAAAACATTATCTTGATATTATTTCCCACTACCCAAAATTCTTATTCCTATTGTTTCCTCAGTGACTATCATAGTGAAATTTCTATCTACCAGAAAAAGATATCCTAGTTCACCCAGTTGAAACATACTACATGCTACTCAAAGTCTATCTCATATTCATTTTGACGATGCTTGTTTTATCCATCTCAAACTCAAAACTACACAAACAAAAAATGGTCACCATTTTCCAGATATCACAGTGAATCCCATCGTAAAAACACCTCTCTTGGGTGACCACATCATCTACTAAAGATATAAAAAAGAAATATAGTTTGGTGGAATGTAAAACATAGTCCAGTACTAACAAACCCTCTTTTGTTAGGATCATGAACTCATGAGCATTCTCATACCTCAACATCTACAGATAGAAGTGTCTTGGGAAATTCATCTCGAAGTCCTTCCAAGAGAAATCATCTTACTACGCGACCTTCTCTAGAATACACCATCAACTCTTGGATGGGGAGAAAGCATGTAAGAAGAAAGCATCCACCTTATGACACTAGATATCTCAAGGTTCTGGAAGATCATCTAGAATGACCCGATCCTGAACTCAGCTGCCTAGGGGATTCCCTCCTCATTGAACATAGGTTGATACAATAGTTTAAAATACATTTTCATATCATCTATCTGAATGTAAAGTGTGAAAAATCTCCCATTATTGGGATCTCATGAGCCTCAGAAAGCTATCACAAAATTTAACATCCATCTAATTCTTGGTATCTACAGGAAGATCCACCTCAGTTGTGTTAGGAGCGTACTAATTTTATCTCTCCTGATGGTCAATTCAACGATGTTGGGGAGGAATTTTTATACAAGACAAAAACACTCCTTATAAAACAAAGTAACAATAGGGTCAACCTCAACATGTGATAACCAAAGAGAAACACCAACTCATGGTCTATGTATAGATGGATTAAATAATGATTTAACATAACAAATCAATTAATTTATTTTATTTATCATATATAACAGGTGAATCATTTTATATTTCATATAGTATAATATATCACATCAAATAAATATATCCCAACCATGTATAATTCATGTTAGATTATATCCATATGTGCCCATCATTATTCAAGCATACTCATCTGATTCCATATTGAGCCTTGTGTTTTGACCTCAAAAAACAATAACATCAAACAATATGTGAATCACCCATAGTGAAATAACATCCAATTGTAATAAGAGTTCATCATGTGTAACAATACCATGCCAGGGAACTTGGAATTTTCCTCATATATGGGTTAACTACTCCCATTTATAAGTTAGTTACCAAGTCCCGACCCATCCTAGTCTCTATTATACAATTCCAAAATAGTAAATAAATTGAAATGAATCCTCCATTTGATACCACTTTCAAAAAACCCCAATATGGCACTCTATCACATGGCTGAAATGAGTTGGATATGAGACCTCAGGCATGCATCCATATATGTCAGAGTCTACTTACTAGAAGTAGGGGTGTGGTGAATATATTGGGGAGGCTATCCCCCTTGGTTTAGATTTACATTACAATTTAAAATAATTGCATAGTGCCAAAAATTGTGGAAAAATATGAATAAATAATCACACATCAAAAGAAAAGAGAGGTCCCGTTAAAAAAATAAAAACAATAAAAGAATAAGGTATTGGAAAATCTAAATGAAACTAAATGACATGCTAATGTTTATAAAAATAAAATAATAATCATACTCAAATAAAGAATCCAATGACCCCAGTCCCAATACCTATGATGGTCCTGTATCCAAGCACCAACCCATTCAAAAATCAATCTATCAACTTTGATTCCCTTATACGTTGAACAAACATGTATCCATGTAATATTCTTGGGTAAAAAACAATGAAACAAATATGGTGTGAGTAAAAATCAGTAGGCTGACATCACCAAATTTAACCAAATCCTATTCGAGGAATATGGTGCCCATAGTAATGAAATAAAAAGTTGTATTAACTAATTGAACAATTAAAATAATACATCAATCAAATTTCTTCAGAACCCCATTAGAATGTATCTGAGCATGTTGAACAACCATTCCTACCATAACTGTTTACACATATTATGACATATTACTAGGTCAAACCCTATATATATGAATCTCATCATGTGTCAAGGCCTATCCTAGTAGATAATAATAAAAACATGTGTAAAAGAAAAACTCAGTATATAAGCATCACTGCATGTTTCAATGCCATTGTTAGTATACAATCATTGAAAAATGTGTTAGGGTCTACTCTGGTATATAAGAATCACAACATCTTTTAGTGTATATCCAAAAATATAAGCATCACAACATTTGTGAGGGCATAGCCCATTGTATAATCATCCCAACATGTGATTGGGTTAAGACTGGTATATAACCATTAAAAAATGTGTTAGGGACTATCCTGGTGTATTAGAAATGTAGCATGTGTTAGGGCCAATCCTGATATATAATCCTCAAAACATGTGTCAGGGTACATATCAAAACATCAATCTTATCAAAATACACCAACATAAGTCCAAAAGGATGATTATTAAATTTACCATCTATCTGTTAATTTAACCATTTATTCAAGTAAACAAATCATCCATATTCCAAGGTGAATATATCATAGAGAATCACTTGAAACACATGTCTTGCTAAAATAATATACAATATGCTGAAAATTAATTATTTTTAAGGAAACTTCAATCCATGACGTATCTCAATAGTCCCAAAGGGATCCAAAGAGTGATTAAATTTTAAGGTTATCATTTCCAATTAATCCATTAATTAATGTGCATTTAATTCAACATAATCATGTATATATGACACACTTTATGAATTGAAATAAGAACATAGGGTTAGGTTATTGACCTCAACCTATAACTGGAGATTAATGTAGTGGTTCTCGTGGAAAACATTAACAAGGAAGAAGGTGGAGATGATCGTAAAAAAAACTAGATCCACCCGGGTGACGATTAAAACGCCTAAACAAAACTGTGGTCAAAATAGTACACCACAATGAATTAGGAATAAAGAAAAATATAGGGATACATAAGAAGAAAAACTCACTAGGTATCAGATGTGTAATCAGGATGTCCCGTACGAGATAATAAACTATAAAATTCAATGAAAATCTTCTTAGGTTTGAGTTAGTAGAGGATTCACTAGATGGATGAGAATCATAAGTGGACAAAACACATTAATCCTCTCTTTCTAAGCATTACACAGTGTGTAATATTTTCCCATCATGTAATTCATCACTTTTAAGTTATACTGAAAAACATTCCTCCTTGGGTTAATATTTATTTCAATCGACATTTACATGGTGTGAATTAGGTTCATGGCATGTAACCACTTCTTGTCAAGAAACAATTCTTTACTAATGTCTGGTAGTAGTTACACATTAGGTTACATCTACACAATGTTTAAATGTTCTATAGTCATTTTTCAAACTAGTGTCTTCATAAGGACCCAAACCACAACTTAATCATTCAAAACCATGAAAAAACGATTAGAAAATTGTCTAAAATGTTTATAAATGGACTAAATTAATTCAAATAAACATACATTCATGAATATTAGTCCTTTTTCCCCAAAAAATTCCCTCTTTTTTCAAATAAGACCCAGTCATAATTTTCCATTGAAAAACTGAAAGAGGGATGTACCAGGAAAAAATGGGATCTTAGAACATTCATTAGGTAGAACCATAGAAATAAACCATTTATAGTTGGCATCAAGACTCACACAATCCATGATATTATCGTCAACCTGAAGAACCAATATAATCTATCTCTTTAATCATCATACCCATACTCCCCATTAAAACAATGTGACCTTTACCCATAGAAACATTTTTTATTTCAACAAACCCCTCATGTCATTACATACATTTCCTTATCATGAATTATATTTTTCCAGCTGATTTTTTAGATCCAACAACATCCCATGTCCTCCAATCTCCTAAAAAATCTTCAACACCTAAATCCTGGAATGTAATGGGACAAAAAGGGCTTGTGCATTTACATATTGACAGAACAGAATCATCTCTTAAGTACCATTCCAATATAATTTTCAATTTATGACATAACATGTTTTTTCTATCTCCATGCTTTCATTTTTTATACAATAATTTCTCATAATTTCAATACTAAAATTGATAAAATATATAAAAAACTATGTGAATACTCCAAACATGTTCCCTTTTTAGAATCAATAATATTCTATTTGAATTCAATTCTACTAAAACAACCCTTATAAGATTATTTTACGTAAATATTTCCTCACATTTTACATTAATTGCATTGTAAAAAAAATTTCTAAAAATTCCAACATAAATAACTTCAATAATAGATATTTTCTATTAGTTTACCCAATGACAAGGAAACATGTCAAGATATATATATATATATATATATATATTCACAAATGGTTTTTAATTTGTATACCATATATTCAAGAAATATATATTTTTATTTTTATATAAAAACATATATCAAGATCAATGATAGTTTAAATGAAATATATTGGTTAAATAATTTTGAATTTTTAGAGAATGTGCTTGAAATTATAATGTACCCATATCTTTATTTCACTCCCTCTGTAGATTAGTATTTTATCCACTTATTTCCAAACATAGTTTTACCACAGTAATAATTGTATGGTCGAATTATATTTATTTTAAAAGTTCACATATTTACTATATGTGTGTGTGTTGTATACCCATATTCATTATATTTTGTATTATTATTAAACCCTTCTTTCACATTTTTACTTATAAAAAAATTTCATAATGAAAAGTACCAGTTATAAATGGAAGATGGTGTTTGACTATAGTGATTGATATCATATAAAATTGTAAATGCTTTGGAGTCTTCACTTGAACAATTACATTAGATTCATCAACACTCGGTTTGATTATTCAATATATATTATTTTGGGCATGTTTATATAATTATATTTACTATTTTTATCTATATTGACTTATGAGGATATATTGTAACAACATGACCCAATATATTGGTTCTAAGATGGAGATCCCATGACCTTATATGTTCCACCCAATCGATAAGAGTTTCTTGACTATCATCAATGGTCTAATTCCATTAGTGGGGAGACTATACCCTCCATCATAGGGCATAAAAGAGATAAAAAATAGAAAGTATAAAAATATAAAATCAGATTAAGTGTAAGATACAAACATAAAATTGAACTATGTGGTAAAAATATGAAATTCTTGATATATATAGACCAAACTGAACAAGGATCTAAGGTATGGGTAATTCCAATAAATAATAATAGAAGTATCCATACATCTCAAACTCTATCCAAAAACACCCATATCATCTTTCCCCACCTCCTCACCCATCCACCACATTTCCCTTTCCCTTTTATAGATATCTAAGCATAAAATATATAAGAACACTAATATTCCAAATATGGGTGTGAGTACAATTTTCAATAGGAAACCAACAATCACCCTTAACATTAGTTGTAACCTCCCAACCTGGCTCACCTCTAAGAAGGTGGTCGTACTAGTGCATCACATAACCTCAAGCACATCTCCCCGAACGCCAGAGGCTACAAACTAATAGTGAGGGACCTTTTTGTGTCCGTGGGGGAGACAATGCCCACATAGGTAACATATAATATCACAACAGAAGTAAAAAACAAATTATAAGTAGCAAAAGCATGTGAATAAATAAACTACAGCAAAAGAAATGTAAACAATCCAACTGAATAATAAAAACCAAGTTCGGAAACTCACAAAAGAGTGTCATGCCAAGATATGAGTCTAAACTGAAAGTACAGAAAACAAAACTCAAACACATAGTCAACTAAAAGAAAAGACACAAGAAGCAACTGCATCGTGAGCAAGGCATGTTCCTCTGCCCTAGTCTCTATCCTAAGTAGTAATGAACAATAAAGCATTAGAATCAACACACTTCCCCTTGTTAATACCTGCGAGAATGTAATCTACTCGGGTGTCGACGATGCCCGAGCAGGGTGTGAGATAAAATCCTAGTAGGTCACCACCCACGTTGTCTAAACCTTTCCATTTCGTGCAAAAATAAAAATACAGTGTTCCATTACATAACCATTTCAAATTAATTAATTGTAGTGCAGTGAAATAAATAATTCATCCCGGGTCCCAAACGACACCCGTTCCTAGTCACTTTCTTTATCCTAAGTTGGTAGTCTGAATGGGTAACTGTCAACAGAAATTCATGAACCCGCATATATATATATAACCTCGAATTAAAGGTAAAACCAGGAAAAAGTATTCCCCAAGATTTTTCTTTAACTTGGGATTCCAGTCCAGTTTCAACTAGGAAAACTTCCACATATCAGGGGGAATATCTTAATTCTCAATAGAATCAATTAAAAATAACATAAACCTGCGGTGAATCATTATTTAAGGATCAATTTGAGAGTTGGTGTCTGAGCCCATCCTCAAGGTATTGCTATAGAACATCCATCAATTTATCCAATGCCACAATGCCCGTCAAAGGAAATATTTCAAAAGACCTAGTATCAACTAAGGCATGTATTTACCCTATGTTCATCCCAATCTTGAAAAAAGGGGTGAAGTGTCATCCGAGGCCAACTTAGCCTCATTTCCAACAGATCCATCCCGATGGGCCCTTTTGGAATCCGTATCACTCAAAAGTATTAGATAGTCCGAGGAAGTCTCAGTCCGACAAAGCCTACGACACCCCCCGTCACATAGAGGTAACCCTTCAGGAAGAGAGGATCTAAGTGTAGACCTTAATACATGACCCACATACTTTCCCCACCCTGAATTTAATAAAAGTTTTCACAGAAGAAGATATGACCTAATCAACATATAAAGTTGTATCTTGAAAACTAACTAGATACAACCATGCATCACAAGGCATAAATTTAACAACACAACAAAACAACATTCAAGGAAATATACAAAGCATATCAACCTAAAAAGATAATTAATATTTAAGTACTAAATAGTTTATAAAAACTAGTGCCAATTATCCAACAATTGAACTTCATGTTCAACCAACTATTTATTTAATTTAATTACAATAAAAAGTTGCTTCGCAACACATGAAATTACTCAAACAACAAACTCAGATTATGGAAGAATTTACCGACCATGTCAGCATTCCCAGAGGGGTGTCCAACCTTATTTTAATAATTGAAATAACTATTCATTTAATTTAAAATCAATAAAAAGGGGTTGTGCAATACAAAAAGCTAGTTAAATTAATAACTTCGCTAACAGAAACATATGCTGACTATGTTGGCACACCAAAAGGGGTGTCCGATCTTGTTTTACCTATTCAAACAAATTAATTTAATATTTTTAAAGATCCAAAAATTAAATATAACAATTAAAATAATTAAAATGGATAAAATTGAACAAACCCGGTTGACACCGACTAACGACACAACAATGTGTTTTTTAAATATCACAACAAAATTGAGGTAATGCGAGTAGAAACCCTACCTTGTAGTCATATATTACTCTAACATCCATGGTAGGATTTGATTTGACCTAAAACGGATGAAAACGAAGGATTTTAGAAAAACCGCAAAATAGGGTAAGATTCTTCCACGATGAACTACTCACAGAATACTCAATGGAATCAATAGATTCCACCTATGAAACATTAGTCTTTCCCTAAGGTTTACTGCGCACCTAACAGAAAAGGAATCAGATGTCGGATGGAGGAGCAGCGGCCTTCCGAAGGGGCTACTGGTTGGTGCGATGAGAATGAGGGGTGCGATGAGATGAGTGGGAGAGGGAGAGAGCAGAGGAAAAAATAAAGGAGATAGAAGAAAGAAAAACAAAAGAAAATAAAAATAAGAGAAAAATAAAATATTAGGAAAAAAGTAAATAAAAATAAACGATAAAATAAAACAAAATAATGGAAAGAAAAATAATAAAAATAATTAAAGATGTGAATCCCCCATTTTTATTATTTTCATTTATCTCATGTAACCCCCTCTTTATTTTACTTCATAATTTCTCTTTATCCTTTCATTATTTCATTTAATTCTTATTTAAATCTGTTATTAATATTTTCGAATCCTTAATTAATTATTTAAAAACTAAAAACCGTGCCAAAGCAAGACGTGACATTTTTCATGAAATGTCTGCAATTATTTAAATTAAATAAAAAGCTGATCAGGACCTGCAGTAAGGTGAATAGGTGTGCGCCCTAGATCTCTAAATTAATTAGACTAAAATAAATTAAAAATGGTTTGTACCAGATTAAGGCAGGGAAGTTAAAAACTCCCCTGCTTAAGACAAATCATCCCTGAGTTTCCCTTCTGAGGGTAGTGGAACGTCGCCAGAGAAGAGTTCCGACCACTGTGCATGTATATCCATCTCTCGCTCCCAGGTCTCATATAGAACACATCTTTGTTTCTGTAACACCCAGACTAGTGGGAATGCCTTTCCATAGAGGACCTTCATGCTATGGTCAATGATACGGATTGGATGCTCCACAATGGATGCATCATGGTCATGCTCTATGTCTTCAGGGTCAAAATAATGAGACGGGTCTGGATGATATTGTCGAAGCTGAGATAAATGGAAAACGTCGTGCATGGAACGATACCTCTGAGGTATTAGTAACCGATAGGCTACCAGCCTAATCCTCTATACTATCTCGAATGGCCTGACATTTCTCAGTGATAATTTCCCATGTCTCTTGATCCGACTGTGACCCAACCTCGTAGAAACATGCATAAATACTTGAGGTCCCACGTCAATCTCCAGAGGTCTATGGTGACGATCGGAATAAGACTTTTTTCTTGACTGATCTGTAGTCATACTCTTCTAAATCAGCTGAACTTGCTCATAAGTCTCCTAAATGAGATGAGGGCCCCACAGAGCTACCTTACCTACTTCGAGCCAACATAAAGGTGAATGACAAGGTATGACATAGAGAGCCTCATACAGAGCCAATTGGATTTTCTCTTAGAAGCTGTTATTATAGGTAAACTCGACTATAGGTAAATGATTCTCCCAGAAACCTCCAAAATCAAGGATACAAGACCGTAACATATCCTCTAACACTCGTATAGCTCTCTCGGATTACACATCGGTCTGGGGGTGATATGAAGTACTCAGAAGTACCTGTGAGCCCAGTGCCTTTTGCAACCCTTGCTAGAATTGTGAAGTAAAACAGGCATCCCTATCCAAGAAAATAGAAAGAGGTACACTGTGAAGTCGTGCAATTTCCCAGATATACTGCCTTCCCAACTCATCAATCGTAAAGTCTCTGGGATATACAAGAAGTACGCAACCTTGGTCAACCTATCGATAACCACCCACACTACATCATTGCCTCAAGGAGATCTAGGAAAGTCTGTAATGAAATCCATGATGATTTCATTCCATTTCCTTCCAGGAATGGATAGAGGTTGTAGGAGTCCAGCTAGTCGCTAGTGCTTTACCTTCACCTGTTGGTAGGTGGAGCACCGAGTGATGAAACTTGCTATCTGCTTTTTCATACCAGGCCACCAATACTATCGACACATGTCCCTATACATCTTGGTCTACCCATGATGAACTGCACAAATATAGGTGTGATATTCCTTCATTATCTCTTCCCGTATACTTGAACGTACCCATACACGGCCATAATAAAGGAGAGTTTCACTGCCATCAATAACCCAACCAGGAAGTGGGTTCTATCCTGTAACAATTTCCCTCAAAATGAGACTCTCAAGGTCAAATAAATTGTTTCCTGTGGAGTTTCTCTACAAGAGGGGATGTCACTGTAAGAGATTCTATAACCGGTTTTCCACTTTTCTCCTGAACCTCCAGATGCATCTATGAAAACAAGGCCATCATCTACCACTCACTACTTTCTACCTGCACGGCCAGAGTCTTTATCTTGAATCTTAAAGAGTCCACTACAGAATTACCATTACTAGGGGTATTTGAAAGCTCAAAATCTAACCACTACAAGTATTAGACCCACTGCTATTGTTTTAAGTTCATGTTTCATTGAGTGGATATATATTTCACACTTTTATGATCCTTGTAAACAACGAATCTCTCACCCAAAAAATAGTGTCTCCAATAATGTAGAACATGAACGAAAACTTCCAACTCCAGGTCATGTGTAAGATAGTTTTGCTCGTGTGGTCTCAGCTGGTGAGATCCATATGCCACAACTCGATCACCCTGCATCCAAACAACACCTGTGCCAATTCCTAAAGCATCATAGGAAACTATATAGCACATACCAGGTTCAGGTAAAATCAGGATCAGGGCTGAGGTTAGTCTTCCATTAAACATCTGAAAATACATTTCACAAGCTTCTGACCAGATGAACAGTACACCTTTCATAATCATGGTCGTGAGAGGCGCTGCTAAGTGGGAGAAATCTTGGATGAATCACTTTAAATATCCAACAATCCCCAAGAAACAGTGGATGTCGAAGACACTCTTGGGATGCTCCAATGAAATGACGACACTCACCTTTTTTAGGTTAACTAATACCCCTGATTTAGATATAATATGACCCATGAAGTGAAATTTATCAACCTAGAAGTGGATGTTACTAATATTAGCATATATTTGGTGCTCTCTTAGTGTCCACAGCACAATCTCAAGATGTGTTGTGTGGTCATGTCTGGAACGTGAATGCACTAAGATGTCATCCTCGAAGACTACCACAAAGAAATCATGATACAGATGAAAAAGCATGTTCATCGAGGCCATGAAGACTGTCGGTGCATTCATGAGGCTGAATAACATAACCATATACTTGTACAACCCATACCTCCTTCAGAATAATGTACGTGGTATGTGAGATGGTCTCACACAGACCTGGTGATATCCCAGCCTCAAATCAATCTTGGAGAAAATAGTTGCTCCCCGGAGCTTGTCAAAGAGATCATCTATACATGGAATTGGATATCGATTCTTTACCACGAGCAGGTTGAGTCGATGATAGTCCACACATAACCATAGGGTACCATATACCTTCTTGGAAAAAAGGAAAGGTGAAACCCTCGATGATCTGTTAGGTATGATGAAACCCTTAGCCTCAAGGTCTTCAAGATACTTTTTGGGTTCCTGTTGCTCTATTGGCACCATCATTTAAGGAGGAATAGACACTAGTGCCGCACCTAGAATGCGATCGATAGTGAACTCCACATCTCTCACGAAAGTTAAGCCAGAGAAATCATCAGGGAAGACGTCCTTGAAAAGGTCCACCACTAGTGGGAATTCAACTAGTTGTGTTCCCTGATCGCTCATGAAGAGACTTGCCCACTGGGCGGTCACTCTGCCCATACCTGCATATTTAGGGTTAGCTTGGTCTGCCTTCAGGTCCCATTCTCTTTTGTGATGATATGTGTCACCCTCAGGGGTTGTGAAAGACACCTGACAATGATAGAAATACACTTGGGCATGTCAAGGAGAAATCCTATTCATACCAAGAATGACTTCAATTCCAGACATATCGATGATATATAAATTCCAAACAAAGTCATACCCACCGATCATGAGGGGGAACTCTTGGAATTGGCATATTCCCTCTATCCTGACCCCATGTGGGGTGTCAAGAGACATGACGCCACAAAGGAACTCCATTAGAAAACCAAGACTTTCGACAACATCAGTATATATAAAGGAGTGCGATGTTCCAATATCAAAAAGAGGAGATACTAAAATAGAGGCTTCTAGAATAGCACCTCTAACTATAAATGGCCCTGCACTCTGCTCCTCTGGTGCTGAATGCACTGCATACCTAGGACCTGAGCCACAAACCAGATACGCCACCTGGTTGGTTTGAACAGGTCCACTCAACTGAAGCTGATAGTCTGGAACTTGATTTCCT
The DNA here is from genome assembly GCA_963277665.1 of Viscum album. Classification (NCBI taxonomy): domain Eukaryota; kingdom Viridiplantae; phylum Streptophyta; class Magnoliopsida; order Santalales; family Viscaceae; genus Viscum; species Viscum album. The sequence goes on along the minus strand of OY728161.1, from coordinate 1,170,627,328 downwards.
CGAACATGACCTCCACCATGTCCTAGGCCTGTTCGAGTGGTGAAAAAAGAACATCCATCCTGCTGTGTAGTCACAGATCCCATGCCTGAGAGAGGTGCTGGTTCAGATCCACTACCATTGAATGCTGAAGATAAGGAACGACAGAAACACTGATGTTTCCCTATCCTGCCGCAAGCTCGGCACTCCTCTGGATCTCTCGGGCCCTTCGGCTTATTGTGACCATCCCTAAATCATTGATAACAAGTGACAGAGCTATCAAGATGTTCTGGTTGGCTAGGATTTCCCCCACATGCACATTCAAAATGGCGTTTCCTGCTACCATAGGAGCCATCACCCTTTCTCAGAACTGATCCACCAGGGCTCACTGGTTTAGCTTGCCTGAAATTTTGCTCTGATATTGTAGCCTGGTTCACGATATCTGTAATAGTGTTCAAATGGAATACCTTTACCTGTGAGAGGATAGTAGACTCAAGTCCATCCTCAAAACCCCTCATAGTAGTCTGCACGTCACCAGTCAGAGATTGGGAAAAGGATGAAGTTCTGTGAAATTAGTATAATACTCTAACAGAGTCATAGAGCCCTACAAAAGATGTAGGATCTCTCACAAATGGTCATCTCTCAGAGTATATAGAAAAAATTGATTATAGAAGGCTGTATAGAAATTGGCCCAAGCCATGTCACTTCTCAGCTTGAGAAACAACATCCCACCAGTGTTTGGAGGGTTCACGAAGCATGTAGACTGCAAGCTTGAGCCTTCTATCTAGAGGTCTCTCAAGGTGGTTGAAGATAAACCGTACAACTTCTATCCATGATTCTATAGCATGAGGGCTGGTACTCCTCGAGAAGGTGGGAGGGTTCTGTTGTAGAAAGTCCCGTGTAAGGTCTTCCATACACGGGGCAGGTCTGGGAATATTCTAAACAGATTGCGTAAACCTGAGGAGACTATCCCTAAACTGAGCATTAGGTTCCCTTGGAAGATCAATAGGAGGTTATGCCACATGAGGCTCTACGAGATGATCCACTGGTGGTTCAGGACACACAATCTCTAGAATGCGCTCATTACCACTCTCCTGAGACACATCATAAATACATCGCATCAGCATTTATCTACAATATCCAAACACACCCTTTGACAAGGATTAAAAAAAGTGATAAACAAGTAGGGTGAAAAAGAGGTTTGGTACATTTCCTTCCTCTGAGCACTAAACAATTGAGAACCCACCTCAAGAGTTGGGTTTTAACATAGAAGAGACAAATAAATAGGAATACTAAATAGTTCTACAACCCACCCCTTGGTTGAGTCAGGCTAACATATAATAGACTAACACAACCTTATATTTAATAAAACAAAAATTCAAAATTCTACCACTAGGTTTAACAACACTCACATGCAACAGAAAAACGCATAATGAAAGTAGATATGGCATGGATATATGCATGGAATTTAAATCCTATAGTGCATATCATGATGCATGGGATATTTTTCCCTCGTATCATAAGGATGAAATTGTAAAACCATTATTTCAATAATACCATCACAATAACAGTGCAATACAAGTGAGTCACCCAAGGTGAAATCATATGAATAGTAACTGTCATAATCAATAACTATAATCACAACACAGAAATTTGAATTTTCTCCTATACATGGGTTATCTAAGTCCAAGAATAGAGTATATCCCCAATCCCTATATCCTAGTCTCTTGTCTAACCCAAACAGTAAGACAAAATGAAAAACAACCCATCTAATACCACTTTGGAATGTCCCGACCTAGCTCACCTCTAAGATGGTGGCTAGACTGGTGCGTCACATAACCTCAAGTGCATATCTCCGAATGCGAGGGGGTGCCAACAGGCAGCGATGGCCCTTTTTGTGACCACGAGGAATACTATTCATTCAAAGGTAATAGATAATATCATAGAGGAAGTAAAGAAAAATAATAATATGTAGCGAAAGCAAGCGAATAAATAAACTACAGAAGAAGAAATGTAAACAATCCAACTGAATAATAAAAACCAAGTGCGGAAACTCACAAAAGAGTGTCATGCCATGATATGAGTTTAAACTGAATGCATGGGAAAAAAACTCGAACCCACAGTCAAATAAAAGAAAAAACACTAGCAACAAATGCATTGCGATCAAGGCCTGGTCATATGCCCCGGTCTCCATCTTATGTAGTAATTAAGAGTCAAGCATCAGAAGTAGAATTCTTCACCTTTTCAATACCAGAAAGCATGTAATCTAATTGGGTGTCGACGACTCCGGAGAAGGGTGTGAGATAAAATCCAAGTAGGCCGGAACCCATGGTTTCTAAACCTTTACCTTTCATGCAAAAAAAATGATCCATTACATAACCATTTCAAATAAATTAATTCCAGTGCAGTGAAATAAATATGTTGGCCCGGGTCCCAAATGACACCCATGCCTGGTCACCTGCTTCAGCCAAAGCTGGTAGTCTGAAAGGGTACCTATCTGCAGAAATGCACGAACACGCATATATATATATATATATAAACCAAAAATCAAGGTAAAACCAGGAAAAATTATATCCCAACATAGTGCTTTAACTTGGGGTTCAAGTCCAGTGTCAACCAGGAACACTTCCACATATCATGGGAATTATACCAATTCTCAATAGACTCAATTAGAATTGAAATAAACCTTAAGTGCATCATTATTTAAGGTTCAAGTTGAGAGTTGGATTCCAATACCATCCTAATGGTATCACTGAGGAACATCCATCAATTTATCCAATGCCCCCAAGCCCGTCCAAGGCAATCTACCAAAAGACCAAGTATCACCCGAGGCATGATTTTAATCTGAGTCCATCCCAGTCTTTCAAAAAGGGGTCGAGCGTCATCCGAGGCTGGCTTAGCCCCATTTCCAATGGATCAATCCCAATGGGCCTTTTTAAAACCGATATCACTCAAAAGTATTAGATAGTGCGGTGACGTATCGGTCTGGCAAAGCCAACGACACCGCCCCCCTGACACATAGAGGTAACCTGTCAAGAATGAAGGATCTAAGAGTGGCCCTTAATACGAGACCTTCCCCTTTTCCCCACCCTGAATTTAATTAATGTTTTCACAGCAAAAATGTGAAATAATCAGCATATGAAGTCACAGTATGAAATCTAACCAGATACACCCGTGGATCACAAGGCTTAAATTTAACAGTACAACATAACAACCTGCAAGGAAGTATACATATCATATCAACCTCAATGGATAATTCATATTTGAATAAAAAACAGTTCAGCAAAACAGGTTCCAATGATCCAAACATTGAAGTTGATGTTCAAGAAACTATTTATTCAATTTAATTACAATAAAAATTTTCTTCGCAAAACATGAAATTACTCAAAAAATAAACTCGTTTAATGGCAGACTACACCGATCATGTTGGAACTCCCAAATGGGTTTATAACCTTGTTTCAATAATTCAAACAACTATTCTTTTTATTTAAAAACAATAAAAGGGGTTGTTCAATACCGACATCTAATTAAAATAATAACCCGTCTAAAGGAAAAATATGCCGACTATGTAGGAACACCGAAAGGGGTGTTTGATATTATTGAAATCATTCAAACAAATTAATTTAAGATGATTAAGGCTATAAAAATAAAACAGAACCGTTAAATTAATTACAATGGGTAAAATTGCACAAAGGTGGTAGGCACTAACTAATGGCACAACGATGCATTTTTTATATATCGAAATGAATCGGAGGGAAAGCGAGTTGGCACCCTACCTTGTAGTCATAGATGACTCTTTGATCCGTGTAATCCTTTGATTTTACCTAAAACTGATGAAAATGAAGGACTTTAGAAAACCCCATAACAGGGTATGAATCTTCCACGACAATCTATGCACATAATACTCAACAGAATCAAATGATTCTACTTGAGCAATGTTAGTTTTTCCCTAAGGTTTATTTTTCACCTTACGGTAAAGGAATCTTATTTTAGATGGAGGAGAAATGGACTTCTAAAGGGGCTACTGGTTGGTGAGATGGGAATGCAGGGTGCAACGTGATGAGTGGGAGAGGGAGAGAGGAGAGAAAAAAAACAGAGAATAGAAATAAAAATAAAAGAAAATAAAAATAAGAGAAAAATAAAAGATAAGGAAAAAAAGGAAATAATAAAAAAAGATAAAATAAAACAAAATAATGGAAAGGAAAATAATAAAAATAATTAAACACAAAAATCCCCCATTTTTATTATTTTAATTTTTTCCCATAACCCCTTATATTATTTTAGAATAACTTTTTATCCTTTTTTTATTTTTTTAAATCATATTTAAATCTCTTATTACTCTTTTCTAATCCTAAAATAATTATTTAAAACCCAAACACCACACCAATGTGCGACCTAACATTTTTCATGATATGCCTACAATTATTTAAATTAAATAAAATGTTGCTCGGGATTCATAGTGAGGTGCACAGGTGCACGCCCCGGGTCGCTTAATTAATTAGACAAAAATAAAGAAAAAATGGTCCTTACCTGATAATGATCGGGATGTTATGTTAGTGCATAAAATATATATGTTCATTCCTTGATAATAATCCAAATATAGAAATAAAAAGAAATATATCACATAAATTAATAACAGATGTAGAGTCCTCATGGATATTTTCAACTCACATAAACACCATGCTAGAAGAAACTATACATTATTCAACACCATGTTCTAAGACCATGAATATTGTCTTGAAACATCCCCTTATATGGGATAAACCAATGTTCTAAGATAGATCACATCTACTAGATAACCCAAGTACATTGTAACATCCCAGGTAAATAAAGAATAAGACATTTTCATATTTATTAATATTTGAGAATTAAATATTAATTTTACATTCAAGGGGTTGCTATGTTCGATAGCGTACCTGATACGCAACAACGAGTTCCTTTGAAATCTTACGTTGCACACTAGTAATATAATTATATTATTTTAAATGGTAGTTAACATGTAGCCGTTGTATTGGCAGGAATGAATATAAATAACTAAAATATGATTATATATGTTTGTTAAATGTTTCACATTTATCCAATAAAATAAAAAGGATTAAAATAAGAAAATAATTCAATTTTAAGTACAAATACTACAATATTCACTAAAAGGTCGATTTATCGCCTTTTGATGGAGAAACCGCTTTAAAAATAGGTTTGGTCACTCTTATACATTTTATTGGACCAAATAAAATGTTTCTTTAGAATTGTGACATCAAATTTTACTTTTTGTATGTTTTTGTTATTTTTCTGATAAAGTTCATTTTACTGAATAAGTGAAAAATGTTGTATTTTAATTCAAAACCTCTTTTTAATCTAATTTATTTATATTATTATATTATATTTTGAATTGGTTTTAAAGTGAAATTAGAATATAAGATTACCATTTAATCCAATGATGGTCCTTGGAATTAATTTCACTTTGAAATTAGACTTAAACAAGTGTTAATCTTTTTATAGATATTGTTTCTAAAAAAACGCTATTTGTTTTGACAACGAAATTAATTATTAAATTAATTAATGCAACTAATATGTTTTGAATTTTGTAAAATAGAAATCATTTTTGAATTCGGAATATCAAATATATCTTAGGGTTAATGTTTGGTATTTTTCTGAAAAACTTCAATTTTTGATGAATAGTGAAACCACTTAGTGGTAGTTAAAAAACAGATTGTTTGTTTAAAAGAAATTTCACCACCTCTGTGATTTGAATTTCAAAAATCTGATATACACGGTTTTCATTAGGATGTAAAATTTGGTTCAATGGGATTAAAATTATTTTTTGGTGAATAGTAACTTTTATGTTTTATTAATCGCGATTAGAGATAATTAGTGTAATTTAAGATAAAAATAATGTTTTAATAATATGAAATTACCTTGAAACATGTCCTACCGTTATTGGATGTGTCATTGCCGACCATGAAAATCCATGGGTCAACTTGGGTACCCCCTGGAGCCACTTGGGTAAGAAAATGACATTAATACATTTTAAAAAACCTACACTTGTAAAAAAACCTATTGGATGGATGGATTTCGAACTCTTATCACCTTATCCTAAAAATATATAATTGTGGGACCCTTAAAATCTGACACTCATTATATAATAAAGTAACATTTTATAACTTTCCAAGAGTTCACCTCCTCCCTTTCATAAAAGGCCCCCACCTCTACCCCCTTACCCACACCTCTCAAGCCTTTGGCTCTACCAATATCTACTCCTTTTATCTCTCCACATCCCTCTCCATATCCTAGAAGCCTTACCTTTGGAAGAAAGCTCTTCATGAAACCCTTTTGGTTCAAACCAAAGGGAGTTACCCGATTTAAAGGTAATGTCTTCACTTGTGTTCTTTTGTTTTATTTTGCTTCTCCAACCCCCTAAACTCTTTTTATTACTCTATTTTGAAACAACACTAGTATCTTAAATATACTAGGATGTCTTTATGAGAAGGATTTGATTTACACTTACACACACCTCCGTCTAATGTTTAAATAACACACTGTTTCTGTTGTTCGCAAATTTCTGCCTCACGAAATGATTATTGTTCAATCTTCTTTTAACACCTTTAATGGTGGCCATTAAGATGTAACTCTATTTATATATGATATATATTATTTTTATGTTTTCCATATGCTTATGTATTTTTCATTTATGGAATACCTTTATGGTTTCCATTATGGGTAAACGTGATATCTTCATTTTAGGAAGTGTAGACTACCGCCCCCTCAAAGTGATTTGATTCGTTAATGCCATATGTGGGATGTATAAAGGATGGAGTTAATGATATTATATATGATATTATACTGGAATTATAATATACCTTTATATAATTATGATTTCACTCTATTAACTATGAAATAGAAATGAAAGTAGCGTTCATGCATAGGTACGACTTACCATCTCCATGAACAGTGGATTTCATTTTTACCTCTAAATGTTATGTACTATTATAAATACATGATTATGCTGGATATATATGATATATATGATATCCAAATCATGAATATCATTCTGGATATAATGAACCTTTGACCATAGGAACAACATGTAATTATAAGAAGTCCATTTTTGACTTTAGTACCAAATATGGACAAAACGAACATTATTAACTTAAATGATTATATAATGTTTATAACAAGTAAATAAGGGATATGAATGGAATAATAAGCTTGAAAAAGGTTCTTAAGCAAGTAGAAATTAAAATTATTTTATTATTCAGGATATTAAAGAGCAATCGAGTCATGTCGGACACAGGGTAAGGGACTTCGTCTCAATCTCCTTTCATTGAGGCATATTTTGTTTTAATACAAGATTATCTTTTATACACTGTATAAAACCATTTTACTTCTACTTTTATTCAAAAGGAATATTTTATATATGAATCTTTTTACTAAACAACAAAAGCTATGTTTCTTTTTAACGTACATGATGACAACAACCTTTCCACCACCTCGAGTATTATTTGATCTTTGGCTTCCTCAATAAGCCGTAATATTTTTAAATGTAAATAAATACCATATACTCTTTTATGTATTTTGATATTGAAAATGGTTTTGATAATGGATTTGTTATGTCAATATATTTAAGTGATATATTCTGATTGAAATGTGGAAATGTTTTCTTTCCTTTATAATTGTATTATGTGTTATGATTTTTTAATGGTACTTGGACCTTTGACGGGTGGTTACGTGATAAACCATATGACGGGTGGTGCCGTGAATACCATGACGGGTGGTTATGTTATATCATCCAATCCATTGGGTATGGAAGTCGGCCGTATGGCTATTCCATTTAGTGATATGTGTGGAAGTCGACCGTATGGTCATTCCATTTAAGTATGTTTATGTCCCATGTTACCTTTATATGTTATGTGTTCTTTATATGGGTTTTATGGTAATATTTTGGTTACAAAAGGGTAATTAATGATCTTTTATTTAGTGAAGAGTATTTACTACATCATAAAGGTGAAAAGTGTTTCTTTGATAAAGTATTCATGGATTACTTGATGTTTTGAAAAACTAATAGTTTTCCTTCTTGTGTATCCCTTACTGAGCTTTTTATGCTCATCCCAAGTTTTTTTTGAAATGTTTTTCATAGGACATAATGTGGAATAGGGTCAAGGATGGGATCAAGGAAAAGTCATGTTGTCTTAAACATGGAACTAGACATGAACCTTTCATTCAAGAGTTCATGTATTGTAAAAAAATGAAACTATGTAGAAGTGTCTACTTTGTAATCATTTGAGGTGTAATAGTTATGATCTAATTCTCTGAAACTCTTAACCTGAAAATATCCTCAATGTGAATTATTCATTTAATTCAATGTTAAGTAAGGTTTTATTCCGGGGCCTTATAGTTGGTATCAGAAGTCTGTTTAGACAACTTTAGAAGTTAGAAAATTGTTAAATTTATCTCCATAAATTAATTTATTTTATGATTGTAATGATATATCATTTAAAGATTACCCTATTGCTTCACCTAAGATATTTATGTGTTCAAAATGGTTTTCCGCAGAGGAAACAAGGCAGCTATGTTGGGATTACATCAGGAGAAATACAACCATCTAAATCAGCAACCTTAGATGGTCAGAATTGGAACTTAATAGTTTGTTGCAGTGATGGAACAGTTGACTCAGGCTATAAATGGTGGTGGTATCCATGCACGAGATCTACCAGATCAACTGTAGAGGAATATGTCAGTGGTGGAACATTTCATGAGGAAACATCCCCGATCATTCAGAGGATCATATGACCTAGTGCGAGCAGAAGAGTGGATTAAAGCACTAGAGAAGATTTTTGATGTCGTGGGGTGTTCAGAACATCAAAAGGATAGTCTTTCTTTTTACCATTTTGAAGGTGAAGCAGATCAGTGTTGGTCGATGATGAAAAAAATCATGGATAGTGATGAGATTGATGATCCTCACTGGGATGAATTCAAAGGAATGTTTCTTGAGAAATATTTTCTTAAGGTGGTTTGTCTTATGATGGGAAAACAATTCCTAGAATTGAGGTAGGAGGATGACATAGTGGCTGCTTATGATGCAAAGTTCACTCGACTGGAATGGTTTTATCCAAATTTCAAACAAGATCTTGATAGTATAATAAACCGTTTTTACTTAGGGTTAAAGCCAATGTATCGGAGGGTTTTTTCTTCTCATGAGTTCAAAATTTATGAAAATCTTTTTCGATGTGCGGAGAAGGTAAAAATGGAGTTTTCCGATGATCAGGTGTTTTTGACAGAAAACAGAATAAAAGGTCTAGTTGGCAGTCAAAGGGGAAGAATTCATCAATGAAGCTAGGAGGTAAGAAAACCAAATACCCATCCTGTGAGAAGTGTGGTAAAATGCATCCTGGAGAATGTTTATCCCAGACTGGAAAGTACTTTTGGTGTGGTAAGTCTGGTCATATTGCTCGTAACTATAAGGAAGATGATCAAGCATGCAATGAAAAGCCAGTGGTAAGATGTTTTAAGTGTAATGAAACATGGCTTTATGTAAATGAGTGTCTAACAAGGAACTCAATTGGCGGAAAGCAGCCAGACTACAAGAATAAAGGGGTGGTGAAATCCTTTCCAACTACATCGGGAGATATTGGGCCGTCGAATGAAGTAGTATCAGGTACACTATTTGTTTGTTCAGATTATGCCAATGTGTTGTTTGATTTAGGGTCTACACATTATTTTATATCTGAGAAGTTTTCTAGTAAATTGGGAATTCCATTGTAAGATATGAATACTGAACTTATGGTTTAAACACCCAGAGGAAACTTTGAGACAAAAAGAAATCATAGGAACCTTCCTATCCTTTTGTGCGAAAAGAATCTACCTGAAATCTTTATTGTTTTGCCTCTATTAGAGTTTGATGTTATTTTTGGGTATGGATTGGATTTCTATTTATCATTCTAGGATTGACTGCAGAGCTAAAGAGGTTTCTTTTCAGAATGATTTTCAGTTTGTGTACAAGAATGAACCTTTTCTTTTGATAACATATCAGGAAGTTGAGAAACCAGTAAAATATGGAAATGAATGTTACCTTGCACATATTGTTGAAAATAAAGGAACTATTCCGATTAATGAGGTGCCGGTGGTAAATGATTATCTTGATGTTTTTCCTGATGAGTTTCCCGGTATTATTCATGATAGGGAAGTTGAATTTAATGTTGACTTAGTTTTTTATTCTAATCCAATTTCAAAACCCCCTTATCGAATGGCTCATGTTGAACTTTTAGAGTTAAAGAAGCAATTGCAGGAGTTATTAGATGTTGTTTTCATTCGACCTAGAACATCACCATGTGGTGCTCCTGTCCTGTTTATTTAAAAGAAGGATGGTTCAATGAAACTTTTCATTGATTATAGAGCCTTGAATAACATCACTGTTAAGAACACATATCCTTTGCTTCTTATCAATGATTTGTTTGATCAGCTACAGGGAGCTCAGTATTTTTTGAATAATGAATTTTGTTCGGGGTACCATCAGTTGAAAGTAAAAGTGTCTGACATTCTGAAGATAGCGTTTCATACTAGATATGGCAATTATGAATTTTTAGTTATGCATTTTGGGTTAACCAATTCACCTACTGTATTCATGGACCTTATGAATATAATTTTCCATGAGTTCTTGGATAATTTTTTGGTTGTTTTCATTGATGATATTTTGGTATTTTCTAAAAGAAAAGTGGATCATGAAAGTCATTCTAGGGTTATCTTGCAAACATTAAATGAAAAGAAACAGTATGGAAAATTCTGCAAGTGTGAGTTTTGGTTACAACAAATTTCTTCCTTGGTTATATTGTTTCAAAAAATGGCATAACTATTGATCCTGCTAAATCACAATTTGTTGAAGAATGGACAAGACCCACAAATGTAAGCAAGATTCGTAGTTTTCTTTGTTTGGCAGGTTATTACCGAAGGTTTGCTTTAAATTTTTCACGGTTATCTAGTCCAATGACTAAGCTAACTTGGAAGGGTGTTAAGTTTCTATGGACAAAAGAATATGATGATTGTTTTCAGGAGTTGAAAAGAAGATTGGTGAATGCTCCAATTTTGGAACTTCCTTCCAGGAATGGTGAGTTTGTTATCTATAGTGATGCTTTGTTGAGGGGACTTGGTTGTGTACTTATGCAGAATGATCAGGTAATTTCTTATGCTTCACGACAGTTGAAAAATCATCAGGTAAATTACCCTACACATGATTTGGACCCAGCTGCTGTTGTTTTTGCTCTAAAAATTTGGATGTATCATTTGTATGGTGTAATGTATGAAATATATACTGATCACAAAAGATTAAAGTATATATTCACTCAGAAATAATTGAACATGATACAGAGGATATGGCTAGAATTAATCAAGGATTATGATTTTATAATTCATTACCATCCGGGAAAAGCAAATAAAGTGGCTGATGCTTTGAGTTGAAAAAATAATTCTTCATTAACCATGCTACGTTTAGAACGAGATCCTTTGGTTTTTGATTTGATGAAATTTGGAATAAAAGTTGTTGGTGAAGGAGGTTCTTATGTTTTGTTTCATGTGTCATTGATATCATCTCTATCAGACATAATTATGCAAGAGCAGAAGAAAGACAATGGGTTGCAGAAAAAGGTAGATCTGGTTCAGAAGGGTATGTTTCCTGATTTTAACATTGATAATGATTGTGTTTTTATGTTTGGGAAGATATTATGTGTGCCTTGTGATTCACAGTTGAAGAATGAGTTGTTATGTGAGGCTCATAGTTAACCTTTTTCAGTTCATCCTGCCAGTACTAAGATGTATAGAGATCTGCGAGAGTATTACTGGTGGGATGGAATGAAAAGAGATATTGCCGATTTTATTGTGAAGAGTTTGACTTTTCAACAGGTTAAAGTAGAGTGGCAGTTACCGAAAGGGATGCTTCATCCTTTACCGGTGCCAGAGTTGAAATTGGAAAATATATCCATGGACTTTGTTGTGAGATTACTGAAGACATGTTGTGGTAATAATGCAATCTGGGTTATTGTTGATCGATTGACTAAATCTGCTAATTTCCTTCTTATTCGAGATACATTCTCTATAGATCAACTTTTTCGATTATATCTTAAAGAGATAGTCAGGTTGCATGGAGTTCCCCTCTCCATTGTATCTAATCGTGACCCCAGGTTCACTTCTAACTTTTGGAATGTCCATCTGAAGTTGTTGGGTGCTGAATTAAATATTAGTACATCTTTTCATCCGCAATAAGATGGGCAGTCAGAACGAACAATTCAGACCTTGGAGGATATGCTACGTGCTTTCTCGATGGATTATCAGGGATTTTGGGACCAACATCTTTCTTTGGTTGAATTTTCATATAATAACATTTTTCATTCCAGTATACAGATGGATCCATTTGAAGAATTATATTGTAAACAGTGTCAAACTCCAACTTTTTGGGATGAAGTAGGGGAAATGAAGCTGATGGGACTAGAATTGGTAGAACAGATGGCCGAAAAAGTTCAGTTAATTCAGAATCACATGAAAACAACTCAGAGCAGGCAGAAAAGTTATGCGGATAACCGGAGGAAGGATCAATCTTTCACGGTAGGTGATCATGTTTTTCTCAAAGTTTCACCATGGAAAAGTGTGATGCGATTTGGTAAGAAAGGAAAGGTGAGTCAAACGTTCATTGGACTATATGAAATTCTAGAGAGAGTTGGATTAGTTTCTTACTGAGTGGCTTAACCTCCAAGTATATCTCATGTACAAACTGTATTTCATGTTTCGATGTTGAGAAAGTATATTCCAGGTCCATCTCACGTTTTGATCCCAGAGGTAGTTCAGCTGGAGGAGAATCTCTCTTATGAAGAACAACCAGTCCATATAATTGATCGAAGAGAGAAAGTGTTGCGAAATAAGTTAATTTAGCAGGTGAAGGTTTTATGGAAAACCATATGGTTCAAGAGGCAATGTGGGAATCTAAAAATACTATGAGGGATAAATACCTCCACTTATTTTGATAAGTGAATAAAATTATGAGGACGCAATTTCCAAAAGGGGGGAAGGATGTAACATCCTAGGTAAATAAAGAATAATACATTTTCATATATATTAACATTTGCAAATTAAATATTAATTTTACATTAATGGGGTTTCTCTGTTCGATAGCGTACCCGATACGCAACAACGAGTTCCTTTGAAATCTTACGTTGCAGACTAGTTATATAATAATATTATATTAAATGGTAGTTAACACGTAGCCATTTTATTGGTGGGAATGAATATAAATAACTAAAATATGATTATATATGTTTGTTAAATGTTTTTCCATTTGTCCAATAACATATAAAGGCTTAAAATAAGAAAATAATTCAATTTTAAGCATAAATACTCTAATATTCACTAAAAGGTCAATTTATCGCCTTTTGATGGAGAAAACCCTTTAAAAATATGTATGGTAACTCTTATACATTCTATTGGACCAAATAATATCTTTATTTAGAATCGGTACATCAAAATTTACTTTGTGTATGTTTTTGTTATTTTTCCGATAAAGGTCATTTTTAATGAATAAGTGAAAAATTTTGTATTTTAATTCAAAACCACTTTTTAATCTTACTTATTTATATGATTAGATTATATTTTGAATTGGTTTTAGAGTGAAATTAGAATATATTTTTACTATTTAATCCAATGGTGGTCATTGGAATTAATTTCACTTTGAAATTGGACTTAAACAAGTGTCAATCTTTTGATAGATATTGTTTCTTAAAAACACGCTATTTGGTTTGACAATGGGAATTAATTATTAAATTAATTAATGAAACTTATATGTTTTGAATTTTGTAAAATAGACATCATTTTTGAATTTGGAATATCAAATATAGGTTAGGGTTAATTTTTGGTATTTTTTCTGAAAAACATCAATTTTTGATGAATAGTGAAACCACTAAGTGGTAGTTAAAAAACCGAGTTTTTGTTTAAATGAAATTTTACCACCACTGTGATTTGAATTCAAAAAATTCGACATAAATGGTTGTCATTATGATGTAAAATTTGGTTCAATGGGATTAAAATAATTTTTTGGTGAATAGTAACTTTTATGTTTTATTAATCGCGATTAAAGGTAATTAGTGTAATTTAAGGTAGAAATAATGTTTTAATAATATAAAATTACATTGACACATGTCCTACCCATATTTTATGTGTCATTAACGACCAAGAAAATCCATGGGTCAACTTAGGGACCCCATGGAGCCACCTGGGTCAGGAAATGACATTAATAACTTTTTATTTAATGTTAAAATAAAATTGTCACAAATATGTATTGTTTTACTAAAAAAAATAACATGGGGTTATACAAGTCATATTTTTGACTATAAATATTCATTATAAAGATAAAATAATTTCCTAAATCATGATATTTTTTTATAACTTTTATACATTTAATAAATTAAATTTTTTTTTGACACCATGATGATGCAGCGATTACCTCTTTATTTAACGATTTAAATAAAATTAAAAGATAATGTAAATTATAAGACCTACACTTGTAAAAAACCTATTGGATGTGTAGATTTCGAACTATTATCACCTTATTCTAGAAATATATAATTTTGGGACCTTTAGAATCTGAAACTCAATATATAATAAAGTAACATTTTATAACTTTCCAAGAGTGCCCCTCCCCCCTCTTATAAAAGGCCCCACCTCTACTCCCGTACCCACACCTCTCAAGCCTTTGGCTCGGACAACTTATAATAATTTTATCTCTACAAACCCCTCTCCTAATCCAAAAAACCTTACCTTAGGCAGAAAGCTCTTCAGGAAACCCTTTTGGTTCAAACCAAAGGGAGTTACCCGATTTAAAGGTAATGTCTTCACTTGTGTTCTTTTGTTTTATTTTGCTTCTCCAACCCCCAATACTATTTTTATTCCTTTATTTTGTAACAACACCAGTATATTAAATATAATAGGATGTTTTTATGTGAAGGATTTTATTTACACTTACACACACCTCCGTCTAATTGTTAAAGAACATACTGTTTCTGTGGTTGGCGAATTTCTGCCTCACGCAACGATGATTGTTCAATCTTTTTTTAACACCTTTAATGGTGGACATTAAGATGTCACTCTATTTATATATGATATATATTATGTTTATTTTTTCCATATGATTCTTTATTTTTCATTTATGTCATACCTTTATGGTTTCCATTATGGGTAAATGTGATATCTTCATTTTAGGAAGTGTGGACTACCGCCCCCTCCAAGGATTTGATTTGTTAATGCCATATATGGTACCTATAAAGGACAGAGTTAATGAGATTATATATTATATTATACTGTAATTATAATATACCCTTATATCATTTTGATTTCACTCCATTAAATACGAAATAGAAATGAAAGTAGCGTTCATGCGTACGTACGGCTTACCGTCTCCATGAACGGTCTATTTCATTTCTTACCTCTAAATGTTATGTAGTATTATTAATACATATATATTCTGGATATATATGATATATATGATATCCAAATCATGAATATCATTATGGATATAATGAACCTTTGACCACAAAAACAAAATGTAATTGTAAGAAGTCCATTTTTGACTTAAGTACCAAATATCGACAAAACGAACATTATTAACATAAATGATTACATAATGTTTATAACATGGAAATAAGTGATATAAAAGGAATAATAATCTTTAAAAATGTTCTTAATAAAGTAGAAATTAACACTAGTTTATTATTCAGAAGATTAAACAGTAATCGAGTCACGTCGGACACGAGGTAAGGGACTTCGTCTCAATCTCCTTTCATTGTGGCATATTTAGTTCTAATACAACACATTCATTTATATGCTGTATAATCCCCTTTGACTTCTAATTTTATTCAAAAGTAATATTTTATATACTAAGAATTTTACTAAATTACAAAAGTTATATTTTTTTAACGTATGCGGTGACAACGACCTTTCCGCCACCACGACTATTATTTGATCATTGGCTTCCTCAACAAGCCGTAATATTTTTAAAAGCAAATAAATACCATATAATCTTTTATGTATATTGGTATTGAAAATGGTTTTTATAATGGATTTTTTATGTCAATATATTTAAGTGATATATTATGATTGAAGTGTGGAAATTTTTTCTTTTATTTATAATTGTTTTATGTGTTATGATTTTATAATGGTACTTGGACATTAGATGGGTGGTTACGTGATAAACCATATGACGAGTGGTGCCGTGAATACCAGGACGGGTGGTTATGTTATAACCTCCAATGTATTGGGTATGGAAGTCGTCCGTATGGATATTCCATTTAATGATATGTGTAGAAGTCGACTGTATGGTCATTCCATTTAAGTATGTTTATGTACCAAGTTATCATTATATGCTATGTGTTATTTATATAGGTTTTATGGTAATATTTTGGTTTCAAAAGGGTAAGTAATGATATTTTATTCGGTGAAGAGTATTTAATACTTCTTAAAGGTGAAAAGTGTTGCTTTGATAAAGTATTCATGGTTTACTTGATGTTTTGAAAAACTAACAGTTTTCCTTTTTGTGTATCCCTTACTGAGCTTTTTATGCTCATACCAAGTTTTTTTTGAAATGTTTTTCACAGTACATAATGTGGAATAGGGTCAAGGATGGGATCAAGGAAAAGTCATGATGTCTTAAACATGGAACCAGACATGGTTCTTTTTTTCAAGAGTTCATGTTTTGTAAAAAAAAAGAAACTATATAGAAGTGTATACATTTTAATCATTTGAGATGTAATAGTTATGATCTAATTCTATAAAACTCTAAACTTGAAAAGATCCTCAATGTGAACTATTCATTTAATTCAATATAATGTAAGGATTTAGGCCGAGGCCTTATATACATGCTGGCCATTTTATGTCACATGCCTCTCAAGAGAAAACCCAGAAGCTTGTGACATATCCCATCGAAAATAATAGCCCAACTACATACCAACCAATGTATAGAAAATCCCTCATAGAGGATGATCAAAATAATCTCAACATAAACAATAGTATGTTGATGATACAATGAAATAACATATGACACAAGGCACAAAATTCAGATTAAACATCATGTCATGTCAAACATAATCACCATAAAAATAATCCAGATGTTATAAACACAAGAATAGGTCAAGGACACAAACACACACAAAAAAATCATGTGATCAAGAACCATATATAGGTTTCTTATAAGACTACACATTCTCCCCAAAAATCATCTTATCAAACCAAATAAAACCTGCCAGAAATTTAAGAAACACTTGTACAGGTCAAGGAGTTCATACATCAATATTGTTGATAAAGAAATATAAGGTTTATCAAGGATTATCTCCAGAATCACACCCTCATGTTATTCAGCTAAAACCTCTATCCAAATAATACTATAATCAAATAAAACTATTTTTTACACAATATAAATAAAATATAAAATGTTATAATCAATTCACTCTCTTGATAATACAAAATAAAAATGATAATTCTCAATTATCTTCCTGATTATTCCATATTTATTCTTAGAGAAAAATTTTATATCTCTATAAGTGATTAAAAATTATCTCTCTTTGATAATTTCCAAATTATATATTTAAGACAAAAAATTTATTTGATGATTTCTTTCATAATGAATAATAATTTTTTCCCATGATATAATATTATCTCCCAAGATAATATTAGTTTAATCATGATAGTTACACTTTTTCATCTGTTGATAATTATAGGTAAACCATGTAATAAATCTTTAAAAATTTATATAATGCCTTAAAAAAGAACTTTTTTATAAATTGAACTTGAATATGGTTTTGTAGACGCCGGAAAAGTCCGTTGTTCCCAAACGAAGCTCTGGATGCGGAAAGCGAAGTAATATTTGGAGTCAGAGGCACGTTCCGGAGGGCCCGGAGGACTTGCGCGAAATTTCAGAGGTTCGCGCGCAAAGTTGAGTCGCGGCGCGCAATCCTCCCGGGATGCGCGCAATGCGCTGGGCCGGCGCGCTATTTTGCGCGCCCGCGGCCTGCGCGGCGTCTTTTGCGCGCTGTATCCTGATTCCACGCCCGCGAAGCGAATTGCGCGCCCGAGACCGGATTCCGCGCCCGGGTTTGCCTATAAATATAAGGCGACCCCCGACGTTTTGAAGGTGGCCGGAATCCGAAGCGTCGCTCGTTCGCGCAATCCAACCCCTTCCGCGCGCAATGCCGATCTTCAGGTAACCTCCTTTCTTTCGCGCAATAGAGCCTTGGGGTTCGCCTTCGCGCGCAATTCCCTTGGCTCCTTTCCTTTGAATAAATTTCAACTCGAAGGCCTTTGCGCGCAAAAGAAGCCTCTTGCGCGCAATTGCCCCCCGGGTGCGCGCAATCCGCCCCGATTGCGCGCACCCCCCCATTTTAAAAGTTGCCATTCGTTAGAGAATGAACCGTTTCCCCCGCGCGCTATCCGAAGCCCGGTGCGTGCAATCCCAACCATCCGCGCGCGAAGCGCTGGCCCAATTGCGCGCCAGCCCGCCAGTTTGCGCGCCGACCCGCGGTTTTGCGCGCAAAGCTCTTCTTTTGCGCGCAATCCGCCAGGGTCGCCTCCCTTGACCCCCTGAGGGTACCCGCCTGCGTGGCGCCCGATGATCTCCATCCTGGGTGCCCGCACCGTGCGTTGTCTTCCCGTGCGGCCCTCCAGGTTCGTGCGAAGTGACACGCACCCATTGTCCGGCAACTTATGCCCAGCATGACGTTAAACTGCACATTCGTCCCGCATGACGTTAAACTGCGCATACGTCCAGCATGACGTTAAACTGCATATTCGTCCAGCATGACGTTAAACTACATATTCGTCCAGCATGACGTTAAACTGCACATCCGTCCAAGCTGCACGACGTTAAACTGCCTAGCCCCCATCGTCCGCGCTGCAAGACGTTAAACTGCCAAGTGTTTCGTCCTCAACACACGACGTTAAACTGTACTTCGTCCGGCAAGACGTTAAACTGTCCGCTTCGTCCTCGACACACGACGTTAAACTGTACTTCGTCTGGCAAGACGCTAAACCGTCCGCATCATTCGATCTCGTGCCTCGCACGCAGGGTCTCCCCCGGTTTGGATGTGGCCCCCACCCGCTCGTCTCTACAGGGATGTCGGGATTGTCCCTCTTTTGGGACGATTTAATGGGAGCGGCTTTTCCCTATGGGGGCAGGGTATTACAAACCCCTAGTTTCTCGTGGGAGGCTGCACATGTGTATCTCCATTGCGCCTCCCCACTGCCGAAGCCAGTAGAGGGTCTGACTGGGATCGAGGTGTCTTCTGCTTTCGGTCCAAGTCCCTTCCAACTGAGTTTTGCCGCATCCGGGCTGCCTCAAGTGCGTAAGTCCTGACAGAATGAACTACGTGGACTTTGATCCCTGTCTTCTATACAGGGTACGTAGGAAGCCTCCCTGAGGTCCAAGCCCACCACCTGGTCGTTCCGGTCGTATTTACGTCGGTTCGTCCATCAGTGGACCCCTCCAGGGTTCACGCTTGCGTCGATTCACCTATGAATCCGCCCCTGTGGGAGACTGCCCCTGTGTATCTCCACGGCGCCTCCCCACAGCCCCCCTTTTCCCATTCCTCCTTTTATCGTCCAGCATGACGTGAAACTGTGATCCACCCGTCCGTTCCATCCCCCTCTGTGCGAGGTGGTTCGGTTCAATCCTCCGCTCGGCGGCCTCGACCTCTTCGTGAGTCGGCTTGCCGACGTCCAACATGATGTTAAACTGTATACCCGAACTACGTTGACTTTGATCCGTGCTAATGCGCGGTACGTAGGAAGCCCCTACGGGGTCCAAGCTCTTCACTCCATCATCCATCCTGATCCTTACCCGGGCCGCCACATCCCGGTGGGGTCATGCCACTTCACTCCACTCCACGTTACTTGGGAAGCCGCCCATGTGCTGGCCCCAGCGTCGGAGGTTCCCCGCAAGGGGTTCTGTCATCTGATCCACTTTTCGTGTTGATCGGTCCGATGCCGTCCCCGCTGGACGTTAAACTCGCGGCATACCCCGTGTTAAACATGTGAAGCTGAGGAAAACCTCAGGTGACACAGTTCCCCGCACCCAGTACGGGATGCCTCAGGCCATCATGCCTTCGAGAAGCCCTATTAGGGACGGAAGACAGACGTGCAGAGCCGCAGTGTTACGACACGCCCCCAGCACCCAGAGCCACGCGGCCTTCTCACCGCAGGTTGCTGCCCCGACCGGACTCCTTGGAACGTCCGGGCGGAAGCAGCGTAATTAACTGGTGTCCATGAAGATATGGCGCCGGGAACGAGATTCACGAACATTCTTAAGTCTATGAGGGAGACCCGGATTAGGCGACGAGTTCCGAGGAGACGTCCAAGGAAGGAGGAGCCGACATCCCATCATCCCGGTTTCGATCAAGGAGCAGACGCCCCTGAATAAGGGACGAATGCCGCCCGCCCTTGGAAAGCGGGACTGCGGGACCACAAGCCGCGCGCCAATCCCCTCGGGTTGACGGGTGCACGCGCGAACGCGTCCTGGCGGAACAGCGTAACCCGCCGCACATCCGCACCGAAACAGAAAAATGGTGAACCCGACGTGAATCTCTTCTCCTCGATACGAAGACTGATGGCTTTCAGAGGTGTTGGAAGACCGGCATGTTGCCCGGCCAAGCATTCAGTCTTACCCGCCAGGGGCTGGGGAAGTGAAATCGGGCACTCCGTCTCGCAACGTCGAGGGCCTGGGTTCCCCCCACGGAAGGCGTCGTGGCGCTAATGGTTGGTTGTCGATTCCTTTTTCCTGTCAGTGTTAATGGGTTCTTCTCCCTGCTTTCAGAAATCAGGTCGCCCGATCCAGTGCCCGATCGCCACCCGCCCACTGGCGCAGGGATAGGGGAAACACCGACGCGGCTACTCCGCGCGGTCCTGCCCGTTCCACAGTCGTCCCAGCAGCCGCAATTGCGGGACGACCACGCCCTCTCTCCCCCTCGGAGGTCATCCATAGAAGGGTGATCAACACCCTGGTGCGGAGATACGAGGAAGAGGGAGTCATCCCCACTAGGGAAATGGCTCGCCTAGACCTTGAGGAGGCTGCGCCTCGCCACCACCACCGCCCCCGAGGGCCGCGCAAGGAGGCACCGCTGCCTACCTCAACGTCCAATCGCTTCGGGAGTTTATCCCCGGAGCGCTCTGACAGTTCCCTTCCCTATGCGGATGAGGTGGAAGATGCCCGGGATCACCCTATCTGGGATTCGCTCCAGGGATCTACGGTAAGGACTCCCGCCAGGCTACGGCGACACCACCGCCAGGCCTCTCCAGTTGAAGAGCGGGCTCTCCACCTGCCCGCGCCGCTCATCCCGACTCGTCTGTCTCGACGCCAACGTCGGGCACGAGCGGAAGAGGATGCCCACCTTGGGGATCTAGCAACAGCGGCCGCATTGGCCCAAGCCACTGTTGGCTCCAGTCGCCAGGCCTCTGTGCATCCTGAGCGGGGGAACTCCTATGCCCGACCTGGATCGAGGCCCCGACCGCCCCAAAGGAAGGTTGGGTCGACTCTCCCGGTTGCTGGCACTGGCAGTAGCCACCGCGGACCACCTCGCGGTAGCGCTATTCACCGGCAGGATCTACTCTGTGTGGCCGATCCAGGAGGCATGGGTCATCCCACCTTCCGATCCCGGCCCGGAGGCCTGCCCGTAATCATCTCTCCCCGCGTCCCCTTTGATATCTGTCCCGGTGCCCCTCGCACCTTGGTTCCCAGTCCTCTTGGCCCCAGCACCAGTGCGGCCGGAGGACGCCAGGACAGAGATCAGCCCTGCCCCGAAGAACCACCCAGGGGCAGGAAGGCAAGGCGTCGACGCCGAGGGAAGAATGTTACGGAATTCCGGACAGAGATCCGACCGGTTTGCTTCTCTGA
This sequence comes from Viscum album, assembly GCA_963277665.1. NCBI lineage: Eukaryota > Viridiplantae > Streptophyta > Magnoliopsida > Santalales > Viscaceae > Viscum > Viscum album. The sequence continues at coordinate 1,170,605,448 of OY728161.1, read as the reverse complement.
CTCAGAGGCGGAGTACGATTCGGCGACAGAGCCCCTTCCCCAATCCCGTCAGTCAAGGGCAGGGGTAGGAATGCGGCACGTCAGCCTCGTGCTCCCCGAGAGCGAGATCGATGTGATCCCCGCTTCTCTCCGAAGGTATATCCGGAGTAACGAGGGCCTGGTAGACCCCCAAGGATCAAGCTTGCGGTTGGTACCGGCCCCTCCGGAAGTGCCTTCCGTCTCGATCGGAGAAGCCGGAGACTTTTTCTGGGGACCGACGGTCGAACCACGATCTGGTGCGCCCTCGGCGAGCACCGATGCTACGGCAGGATGTTCGCTCGCCGGCCCGTCCTATCGTGATGTGGTAGCCAGGGCACCGCCACCCTCAGAGGGCGGCCCGGGATATGGAGGCCAATCGGCATGCTCGCCGTATTCACCGCCGGCCAGCCCGTCGGCCCGGCGGCCCGCCTCGACACCACTACCAGTTTCCCGTCCGTTCCCAGCCATGGAAGAGGACCAAGGAGATCTGGGTCCCGAGTTTGAGTCGTGGAGCTTCTGGACCTTCCTTGCAGAGGGCCACTTCCCTGAGAAGTTTTGGCCAGTCGCAGGACCGAGCTTTGATGCACCCGAATCGCTCACCCCGGATGAGTTCGAATGCTTCCGCCGAACTCTCCGGGAGACTCTCTCCTGTCTTCACCGCTTACAAATGCCATACCCCGGGAGTCAAGCGCACCTGGACGATATTGGTGAGCAGTGCCGTCAAATTGACCTGGCCATGCTCCCCGCGGCTCGGCACCCCGGGTCATTTGAGCGCCACGAGGCCCTCCAACAACGATGCGTTGAGTGTTTTCAAGTACTCTGCAAAGTTATCGAGGAAGCCACTCCCCACGTGTATATCCGTGGATGGGGGCAGTACGCTGCCCTACGCTTCAGTGTGATTCGCCGACAGCCCGATTCGCTGGGTGGCCCTGAGGGTATATCCCCAGGGACAGAAACGGTCAACATGGCTGACCTGTCGGGAGAGGGGAACGACTTGGAACTTCTCGACGGGGGCTTCCCCCCCGAAGACAAGCCGTCGTCAGATCCATCGGTGAGAGTTACTCGTCATCAGAGGAACCTCCTGGGGCTCCCCGCACCCACTGAAGCACTGACGTTGAGCCGAAACGTCAGCAAAGGAAAAGAGCACAGCGAGGCTATAAGGCCCGCCGACCCGTCTGCCTCCATGCAGAGGGCAGAGGAGGATCCCGAGAAGGCTACGCTACGTCAGCAGCTCGCCGAACAGAAGAAGCTGGTTGACCAGCTCCTCGCCGAGCGCGCTGCAGAACGGCGGCCTGACTACGGTGATCCCAGGCCAGGACAGCAGGGACCGGAACAACCACCCCTCGATGAGACTCTCCCGGGCAACCGTGATTACGCCGTGTTTGCCGACAGGAGAGAGGCCATTGCCTACGGCAAGAGGGCGCGGTATGTTTCGCCACACCCTCCCGAGCGTCGTGACTACTTGAGAGATCCCGCTCGGATTCCTCCCGCTGCCCCAAGGGCCGCTCCGCCCGCCATCCCACGAGCTGCCGAGTTCGACGACCCGGTCGACGACCCGATTGAAGGGCCATGCAATGTGCTCGTGGTTAGAGATCCTCGCCAGGACTGGAACCCATGTCCGGACGATCCGATGGCGGCACTCATTGCCCGCTTGGAAGCCTTGGAGACTCGGCAAGTGGCGATCCCACCGGACGGCAAGCCCTACCCAGCATGGGTGGATGACATGCCGGCGCCTCCGGGATTCGGGAATCCCACTTTCACCCCCTTCAACGGAACTGGAGATCCGCCACAGCATTTATCCCACTTCAACTCGAGGTGCGGGCCTATGTTGGGGACTCCGGCGCAGCAGGAGGCCGCTAAGCTTCGCTGCTTTGTTCAGACATTGGAAGGGCCAACATTTGTCTGGTACAGCCAGCTCCCCGTCGGGTTGGTAACCAGCTGGGAGGACCTCCATAGACAGTTCCTCTACCAGTTCAGTTCCACGACCCGGAAGACAAGTATCGCAGACCTCTTCAAGTGCAAACAGAGGCCTGATGAGCGAGTCGCGGACTTCGTCGCCCGATGGAAGGGTCTCACGTATTCCCTTGACATGCCATTGACTCAGGAGCAGTTGCTGACAATGTGCATCGGGAACGTCAAGACCGAGCTGGTCCCTTCCCTGATCACTCAGAATTACCCCGGAGGGTTCAGGGACTTCTCAGACAAAGCTCAACGTCTTGAGGAAGCCCTGCAACAGGCCAGCCAGGCACGCCCGATGCCTCCTATGATCCCTGCAAGGAGAGTCAGTAGGGCTGAGCCCGCTGCTGTTGCCCAGATAGAGGCCCCCAGGCCGTTGGAGCTGCTGCCGGTGAGGCCAGCTCCACAGCCTCACAGGAATCCGCCTCCACGGGCTCAGTACCCGGCCCAGCAGCGGCAGCCCCAGAACCGGCCGGCCCCTCCGCGTAATGTACCGCCGCAACCTAGGCGAGATAATCAGGGTCCACCTCCTCGGCCGGCCCCTCCAGCCCCTCGTCAAGACCACGCTCCCAGGGGCCCGCGACACCTGACTTACTCATTTCATGAGGATCAGGTCCCCGGTTACTTCCGGAGCGCCCTGGAGCAGAGGATTGTGCGACTGCCTGAGTGTTGGAGGCCAGAGGAGGCACATCTTACGAATAACCCCCGCTATTGCCCCTACCATCGGGCCTTGGGGCACACCATTCAGCGGTGCTATGTGTTTAAGGACTGGCTCCAAGACCAGATTAACAACAATGTAATCAGGTTGGGCCCAGCTCCAGCACAAGTGGCGGGCGTGTTCGTGGGATCAGATGACGATAGTGGCAACGAGGACGAATGGCAGCTGGTCTCCGACCGCGGGTCCCAGAAGTATAAAAACTGGATGGCCCGCAAGACGACCATTCGCGCACATGGAATCATCCGTGCGCGCTTGAATCAGCCTGAGCCCCCAGAACCTGCGGGTGCTGCTTCGGCATCGTCGTCCCAGCCTGCCTCTTCCAAGAGGAGCAAACAGCGGCAGCGCAAGAAGGAAGAGCGCGCCCCGCCGGTTCCGCCACTATCCCGCACTCTCGGCGATTTCATGCCCCCGGAGATGGGGGTCCCTCCTCGGATCCGCCCGGTGATGGATGATTCGTCCGACGACGGTATTGGGTACGCTTCGGTTAATACCGTCGAGCTGGTAAATCCCTTCTCGGTTCCCGGCGTTGAAGAACACCAGGTGGACCTCCCTAGTGTCCCCGGTCGTCGCCACCGTCGGAAGAACCGCAGCAGAAGGAGTCGTCGGGGCACAGCCGTTGGTACCTCCAGCCAGGCCGTGCACGCCACTGAGACTAGGCAGCAGGCTCAAGATCGAGCTCAACGCGCGCAGGCCCCCCATCCGGGGATGACGGATTCGCCTCCGCCACTGTTTGTGGTGTCGGACCAGGCAGAACCGCCTCAGCCGCGTCGCGACCAGCTCCGCCCTGCCACAAGTCCATCCCGGCCTCCTGACTCCAGTATGGTGACCATTTCCCGGACTGCGACCAGTGAACAGCGATATGCGCCAAGTACCAGTCGGCCGCCGATCCAACCGGCAAGGCCCGTCATGCCACCAACCGCAGAGCAACCTCCTGCAACCAGGGGCTCGCGCTTGGCCAAAAAGTATGATGTTCTGAAGCACTTGGCCGACATCCCAGAAAGGCTCTCCATCCTTGAGGCTCTGCGCATGTCATCTGAGATGCGCGAGGCACTCGCTGAAGCCCTGAAAAGCCCCCTCCAGTTTGAGACAGAGGTTGCGGCTGCAGAGGCCTTTCACGCCGAAACGATCGAGGACGCCGAATGTCAGGCAGTTATCTCGTTTTCTGGTAAGGATGAAGACCCTCCTATACAGGGACACATTCGTCCGCTGTATGTCACTGGCCAGTTCAATGGCCTTCAAGTCCGGCGTTGTCTTGTCGACACGGGGTCCGGGATTAACCTGATTCCAACTCGGACGCTCCGGAGATTGGGGTTGTCTGAGGACGACTTGATTCCCTCCGACCTCAGGATCCAGGGGTACGACCGCACCGAGCAAACCCCGGTCGGCAAGATACGTTTGAAGACCCAGTTCGGTGACTTGGTTGCCAACACCGAATTCATGGTAGTCTCTCAGGACACTGCGTATAACGCATTGATGGGCAGGCCATGGCTTCACCTTCACGCGGCGGTTCCCTCGTCATACCACCAATGCCTCAAATACTCCCTTAATGGTCGAGTAGGCGTGCTTCAAGGAGATGCCTCTCCTTTTGCCTCATGTGAAGCCCGCTATCTGGACACGGACTATTACAAGAGCAAGGATAAGCAGATCCTGGCAGGTGAGGTTGAGCCTGTCGCTGTTGCAAGTGATCCCTGGGCAAGTCTGGATGACGCCTACGTCCTCCCGATTCACCGGTTGGACGTCGCCATGGTCTTGACGGTCCGCGAGTCTCCTGATGAGATGGCCGCGACCGCCCGCGCCAGAACCAGTGGCCCAGCAGGATCTGGTAGCCCCAATGCAGTTTCCAACGCAGTCTCTCCCGTGGACGATCCCTCCCCGAGTGGAGAGGATATGGAAGACGCACCCCCAGCCTTGAGGAGGGCGTCCCCGCCACGGTCGATGAGTTAACACAGGTGAACCTTGGAACCGAGGCCGATTCAAGACCCACATTGGTTAGTGCCGCCATGCCCTCTGAGGAGCGGCAGCAGTACGTGAACTTTCTCAGGCAGCACCGTGATGTGTTCGCTTGGGGCTATGACGAGATGCCGGGGCTAGATCCTCAGGTAGCCGTCCACCGCCTTGGTCTCCCGGCGAACCATCGCGGGTTCAAGCAGCCTCCCAGGAAGATGCACCCATCCCACGGTGCCATGGTTGAGGCCGAAGTTGACAAGCTTATCAAAGCCAACTTCGTGAGGGAAGTTCAGTACCCCAAATGGCTGGCCAACATTGTGCCGGTCAGGAAGAAGAACGGGCAGATTAGAGTCTGCATCGACTTCCACGATCTCAACCGCCACTGTCCGAAGGATGATTTTCCCCTTCTAGTGACAGAGCTGTTGATTGATGCCACGGCAGGGTTCCAAGCCCTCTCCTTCATGGATGGATACTCCGGATACAACCAAATTCGGATGGCCCCTGAGGATGAGGAGTTCACTGCCTTCAGGGCCCCCCAAGGTACGTTTTGCTACCGGGTCATGCCTTTCGGCCTGAAGAATGCAGGTGCCACCTATCAACGGGCGATGCACCGCATATTCAAGCCAATCCTCGGCACACTGGTGGAATGCTACGTCGACGACTTGGTTATCAAATCGCGCCAGCGTCAGGACCATCTCAAAGATCTTGAGAAAGTGTTCGGCTTCCTCCGGTCTCGCTGCCTGAAGATGAACCCGTTGAAGTGTGCCTTTGGGGTCACCTCCGGAAAGTTCCTTGGATTTGTGGTAAGATACCGGGGTATTGAGATCGACCCAGATAAAATCAGGGCGATTAGCCAGATGCCTCCCCCAGGTACCGTCTGGGAACTGCAAGGGTTCCAAGGCCACTTAGCCTATATACGCCGATTCATCGCGAATCTGGCCGGCAAGTGTAAGCCCTTTTCTCGGCTCATGAAGAAAGGTGCCACCTATGTATGGGATAAAGAGTGTCAGACCGCTTTCGAGGAAATCAAGCAGTACCTGCTTCAACCTCCGGTTCTGATGCCGCCCGTATCCGGAAAGCCGCTGGTCCTTTATGTGACCGCCCTGGAACGGTCCCTGGGTGCCCTTCTCGCCCAGAAGAACAACGAGGGAACAGAGAATAGCTTCTATTACCTCAGTCGCATGCTCCTCGATGCGGAAGTTAGGTATTCCCCTATCGAGAAGAGCTGCCTGGCGCTCGTATTTGCCGTACAGAAATTACGGCACTACTTGCAGCACCATGAGGTACAGTTGGTTTCTCGGGTAGACCCGTTGAAATATATCCTGAGCCGGCCTATGTTGACTGGCCGCCTAGCGCGGTGGGCTGTGATTCTCCAGCAGTTCGACATCAGGTATGTGTCTCAGAAGGCCATCAAAGGGCAAGCATTGGCAGACTTTCTGGCAGCTCACCCGACCTCCGCGGATCAGCCGCTGGATCTAGGCTTTCCTGATGAGACCATTCTCTCGGTTGATCGAGCCGATCCATGCTGGCAGATGCACTTTGACGGTGCCTTCCGGAGCCCCACCGGTAGGAGACTCGATAATCCTAAGCTCAACAGAGTGGGCTTGGGCATCGTCTTCATTACCCCGGAGCGAGCCATGCTGCCATACTCGTTCCTGTTGTCAGAGGGTTGTACCAACAATGAGGCGGAATACCATGCCCTCATCACCGGCCTCGAGTTGGCTCTCGAGATCGACGTGCCCCGTCTGTGCGTGAAAGGGGACTCCGAGCTGGTTGTTAAGCAGATCAATGGTGACTATGTTGTCAGGAAGCCGGAACTTGTGCCATTGCTGGAGTGCACCCTCCTGCTGATGGCCCGGTTCCCTTCTCGGCCAGAAATTGTCCATGTTCCCCGGTCGCAGAACGGTCGAGCAGATGCTTTGGCCAGCCTCGCTGTGTCACTTGCGAAGCCTGAACAGGACAACCTGATCATCCGCGTGACGCGCCGTAGGCTCATCGCTCCTGTTATCCCGGAGGAAGATCGCGGCCCGTTGGTAAGTAACCTCACCACGGTTGCCCCTATGCCCGGAGCCCCGAGTACCCCAGATATGACAGTCGGATCAGCCCCTGATTGGAGGACGCCTTTGGTTGAGTACCTCCAACATGGCATTCTTCCATCGGATCGGGCCGAGCGCGAGCGAGTTCGACGCCGCGCCTCGCAGTTCGTCCTCCAGAGCAGTCCCGGCCTGGAGCAGATCCTCTACAAACGCGGATTTGATGGTGTTCTCCTCCGTTGCCTTCAGGGAGTTGAGATCCCACGAGTCATGCAAGAGGTTCATGCTGGTTCGTGCGGCGCCCACCAGACTGGGCCGAAGCTGTCCCACCAGATTCGGAGGTTGGGATACTTCTGGCCCTCTATGATCCATGACTGCATCGAGTATGCCAGGAGGTGCCATGCGTGCCAGGTTCACGCGAACTTTGTGCATCGGCCGCCGGAGCCTCTCCATACCACAAGGTATTCCTGGCCCTTTGCAGTCTGGGGACTGGACGTTGTGGGACCTTACCCGCCAGTGACAGCTCGCCAGTGCCGGTTCATTCTGACCGCCACGGACTTCTTCTCCAAATGGGCAGAAGCGATTCCGCTCAGAGAGGTCAAATCCTGTTCGATCGCTGACTTCGTGACCTCCAACATCATCTGTCGATTTGGAGTGCCTCACGCTATCCTCACGGATAACGGAACCAATTTCCGAGCAGCCGAGTTGAAGAAGTTGTACGCCGTGTATAACATTCGCTCGAACCATACATCTCGCTATCATGCGCAGGCGAATGGACAGATCGAGGCGTTTAACAAAACCCTCTCTAACATTCTGCAAAAGATGGTTGGTCAGAACAAGAAGAGTTGGCCGGACAAGCTCCCCAACGCCCTCTGGGCTTATCGGACGACGACTCGCAATTCCACCCAGATGACCCCTTATTCCCTGGTGTATGGAGCTGAGGCCGTCCTGCCCATCGAGATCCAGTTGCCGTCCTTGCGCACTGCGGTCTACGACCAGCAAGCGCCGGACAGAGTTGCTGAAGCCCGTCTAGTCGAGTTGGAAGCACTGGATGAGAATAGACTTCGCGCTTTGCACAACTTGGAGAGGCATCAAAGCAGAATGGCTCGAGCTTTCAATAAGAAGGTTCGCCTTCGCTCCTTCCTGCAGGGTGATCTAGTGCTAGCCCTAAGAGCGCCGATGATCCCCGGCAGGAAGCCGCCCAAGTTGGAGCCCAAGTGGGAGGGACCTTTTGTTGTCCACAAGGTCTATCCCAATGGCGCGTACTCCCTAGCGACTATGGATGGTGAGCGTGTCACTCCTCCCACCAACGCTAGGTTCCTCAAGCAGTACTTTGTCTGAGTGTGGCTACGTCCTGCACGACGTTAAACTGCATTTGTCCAAGCTACAAGACGTTAAACTGTTCAGCATTCGTCCAACATGACGTTAAACTGTACCTCGTCCAGGCTACAAGACGTTAAACTGTTCAGCATTCGTCCGCGCTGCAAGACGTTAAACTGCCAAGTACTTCGTCCTGCATGACGCTAAACTGCACTACGTCCGAGCTACAAGACGTTAAACTGTTCAGCATTCGTCCTGCATGACGTTAAATTGCCCCTCAAGAACTATGTGCGGCTTGATTCCCATCCTTATGGGATACGTAGGACCGCCTGAACGTTCATGTTTCAGGCCCAGCCCCATCTTTTGGGAATTTCCATCCCATCTCGGGCCCTTGGCCCAGTTGCCCCCGGGTGTGCGGCGTATGGTGTGAGCGCGGGGCTACGCCCTCATTCACGTCGGTTTGCTCGTCACGCTGTACGCCCCCCCCCCCACGTTTGGGGATGCCTTCTGCTCCCCCCTTCCTTTTTCTCTCTTTTCGTCCTGCATGACGTTAAACTGCACTTCAAGAACTACGTATGGCTTGATTCCCATCCTTATGGGATACGTAGGACCTCCTGGACATTCATGTTTCAGGCCCAGCCCCATTTCCCGGGAATCTCTACCCCGCGTTGGGCCTCTGGCCCAAGTTCCCCTTCTTTTTGTGCAAGGCGTATCGCGTGAGCGGGGGATTATGTCCTCATTCACGTCGGTCTACTGGCCGCGCCGTACGCCTCCCCCGTGTGTGGGACTACCTCACACCCCTCTTCGTCCTGCATGACGTTAAACTGCCTCTCAAGAACTACGTGCGGCTTGATTCCTATCCTTATGGGATACGTAGGACCGCCTGGACGCTTGTGTTTCAGGTCCAGCCCCGTCTCTTGGTTGATCACGGGGATCTGCCCCCCTTCGGTTGCTCTCAGGGTGAGTCCTCCGACCCTTTCCGGAGATCTGTTAACATGTTTTGGGTGCTTCGGTCTATGACTCGTAGTGTCGGATTCAATCCCGACAAGTCCTGTGTTTCTTGTCAGGCCTCGCGCTTCCTCTTGTTCGAGCCTTCACTCAAAGGGATCCTCGCTAGCGGTTTGGGTACGATGCCTCAGTGCTCTCCCACCGCTCCGGGTCGATTTCCCGACGGGTCTTGGGCCGCAAATCGATATAAATCCTGCGATTGAGCGGTTGATGCTCGTTTGCTTGCCCCGTCTTAGGCTGACGCGATCGGATGTTGTGTTGCGAATGCGTCAGCAACATCCTTGATCGCCATGTCGGCTCTTTCAGGCTCTGAACATTGGTTGCGCAGTCCTCATCACACTCCGCCTTTATGCGTTGTAGTGGAATCTCGACACTCTCTTCATACTGACCTCCAGTACGCCTCTACACGTTAGGCAGACCAACCAGGTTAATGATGTCGTTCGAGGTTCCCATGATCTGAGCACCAAGGATATATGCGGATGTCCTCCCTAAGGGCTGTGTGTGGCTGGACCCTCGTCCCCCTAAGGAGGAGGGAGTCGCCCGAACAATTGCGTTCTGGGCCCAGTATATCTGGAGGCTAGCATCTCTGCCCCTCGGGTGATGGACATACGCAGACCCCTATCCCAAGATTCTTCTCCTGGAATCGTGCGTGACCGCAGGGCTGGGTATGTTCCCACCTCCGCCGTGTCCGCCGTACCGCAATAAGCGGATTCCTCCATGGTCCGAACCACACGACCTTAAACTGTGTTGTCTGGTCCTACCACACGACCGTAAACTGTGATCGTCTTGGCTGCCCGACGAGAAACGGCACTGCATCGTGATGTCCTCCTCAGGGGACACTCATGTTGGGCGCTGGTTAATGACCACGCCATTCATCAATGCCTTCCATGGCTTGATTATTGTGGCGACGCCAGAGATTTCTCAATCACAGGCATGTCGCCGCACAAAGAAAAACCATTCATCTTTAAGGACAAACAAGAAATATCAAATGCCGCTCCTTCTATGTGTGAGGGTCAGACCCGCACTCTTCCCCGCGCTGGTGCCCGATTGTGTTGCGCCGCTCTTCAAGAACTACGTGCGGCTTGATTCCCATCCTTATGGGATACGTAGGAACGCCCGGATGTTTGAAACTTCGGGTCCAGCCCCCACCTCTTAGAGATTCCCCCTTCTCTGGGGAATCCGCCGCCTTCAGGTCACCCTCAAGGCGTGTCCCCCGACCCCTTGCCGTGGTCCACCGGTGTCAAGAGTACTCTGGTTTATTGCCAGGAGGGTCAGGATCCGCTTGGTCAGGTTTCCTCCGCTTTTCAGGCTTCGTGTTACCTTTCATTCGGACCCATCGTCCACGCCCTGGGTGGAGCCCCCATGAACGGTTCGGACACAATGCCTCAGTGCTCTCCCACCGACTCGGGCCGGTACCCCCAATGGCCTCGGGCAGCAAATCGATATGAATCCTGCGATTGAGCGGTCGATGCTCGTTTGCTGCCTCATTCCACCAACGGTTAGTGCGATATTGATGCTGCCTTTCCGCCACGGTCGGCAGTACTCCCATATCGTTACTCCGGTGCCTCCAGTCCTCGAGTGAATGGCCGCATGATTCACATTTTCCACCTCCCATTCTGACCAGGCGAAACCTCGACACTCTTGACACTATCCCTCAGTGCACCTTTGCATATCCAGGGGATAGGACCACGATGCGGCGTACTTTGAAGCTCCATGGTCCGAGCTCTAAGACCTTAAACTAAGATCCCTCCTTATGGTCCGAGCTCTAAGACCTTAAACTAAGATCCCTCCTTATGGTCCGAGCTCTAAGACCTTAAACTAAGATCCCTCCTTATGGTCCGAGCTCTAAGACCTTAAACTAAGATCTACCCTTATGGTCCGAGCTCTAAGACCTTAAACTAAGATCCCTCCTTATGGTCCGAGCTCTAAGACCTTAAACTAAGATCTAGCCCCATGGTCCGAGCTCTAAGACCTTAAACTAAGATCCCTCCTTATGGTCCGAGATCTAAGACCTTAAACTAAGATCCCTCCTTATGGTCCGAGCTCTAAGACCATAAACTAAGATCCCTCCTTATGGTCCGAGCTCTAAGACCTTAAACTAAGATCTAGCCCCATGGTCCGAGCTCTAAGACCTTAAACTAAGATCCCTCCTTATGGTCCGAGCTCTAAGACCTTAAACTAAGATCCCTCCTTATGGTCCGAGCTCTACGACCTTAAACTAAGATCCCTCCTTATGGTCCGAGCTCTAAGACCATAAACTAAGATCCCCCCTTATGGTCCGAGCTCTAAGACCTTAAACTAAGATCTAGCCCTTACGGTCCGAGCTCTAAGACCTTAAACTAAGATCTACCCCTATGGTCCGAGCTCTACGACCCTAAACTAAGATCTCCCCAAATGGGGTCCTACGTCCTGCATGACATTAAACTGCACTCTCAGAACTACGTGTGGCTTGATCTCCAGCCTGATGGAGTACGTAGGAACGCCCGGGCATCTCGACTCGGGTCCAGCCTCAGGGATCATTAAGTCCCGCCCCTCCTCGTCGCCGGCCGTCTGGCCTGACTTCGGGTAGAGTGGTGCAGTTGTGATATTCTCCCCGATTCAGCTCGGGATGCCCCATCGCAGGGATGGGAAGCGACGGTTTCCTCGTCAGAAAGGTACTGTCTGAGAATTGAGGTGATTCACGGCCAGATTAGTGCATCCGCCTAATACGCTTTCCCCACGGTGGCACAATTTTGAGAGCGTTGGATTCTGTCCGAACAAACCGTCACTTCGCCCCACGCTTCGCATGCCCTGTTGATCTGGATTTTCCACCCTTGTGTCTGAAGGAACCCCAAAGCGGTATTCATGATGACATGTGGTCCGCCTCCTGCAATATGAATGATGAACTTTTTCGGCCCGTCTATTGCAGTTGTTATGGTCGATCCACTGTCCGCCTACCGTCTTAGGCATTTCCTGGAAGGCCGACCGTTGTGGATGTCCGGATTCGGGACACGCGATTCACCCTTTCTCATTTCCCTATGTTCGGATAAAATCTCAACGCCCCTAGCGTTGTCCCGCTCGTGTGTTGGAACAAGTTGGGGGGATGATACATTGATTAGGTCTGAGGTCTCCTTTCCTGGGAATGACCTCCCTCTTTTCTCCAGAAATCCAGGCCCGATTATGGATGCCTGATGCTTGGTTAACACTCCCGCAAGACAACGAATGGTGGTTGATCATGTTAAGCCAAAAGATGCAGATAAATGTATTGATTCATACAGATGGATCAAAGTAGCGGAAGCAAATGTTTTGGGAATGGAAAAACAAAGCCCTTAGGGATTAGCATGCTGAATGAGTCTTTCTAATGCCGCTACCCTTTGGCTGGTGGCCTCCAGAGCTGCTTCTCGCTCTCTGCGTGCCCTCTCTTCGTCGGCGGTCGCAGCGCGCAGTTCGTCGATTCTGGCCTGTGCACGCTCCCGCTCGACCTGGATTGTGACCATCTGTTGGACCGCCTCCGTCAGCTATACCTGGGCGTCAACCAGCTGGGCTGCTAGTTGCTCCACAAGCTCGGTACACGTTGCGACGAAGGCCTCCTTCTCTGCCGCCTGCCCTTCGAGGCGCCGGACTTCCTGTTCCGCCGCGAGGAGCGCCCGCGTGCTCTCCGACATGTCCCGACTTTGTGTGACGTCGGCACGCCGGCAGCTCTCGCGCATCTTTTCGGCCATGAAATCACGGACCGTTAGATGGAGGCGTTGAGCATCAGCTCCCCCGGCACACAGGAAGCGCAGGCAGGTTTGAAGTGATCCCATGCGCCCCAGCCACTCCGACGGGTCTCGCTTGAGGAAGCGCTGGATGCACTTCCACCCCCTACGGCGCGTTATCCGGCTCTCCTCGACCGCCTCCGTGTCTGAGTCGTCCATCTCCTCGGGATCGGCAGGCCGGTAGGCAGGGAAGGCAGCCAGCAGGTCTGCTGCAGGGTCCGCCCCTGGGAGGTCCTCACGAGGGATAGGTTCCCCAACATCCGGGCGACCTTCTTCTCTCTCCCCAGCGGCGCTGACACCCTCGTCAGCCCCCAACCTCTCTCCGGTGGCAGCACCGCCGACGTCCGCAGCCCCTTGATCAGCAGTTGGTGGGGCCGGCTCGGTTTGGAAAGTCTGTTCCGGAGCAGGCGGCATGTCTGCCACCGGTCCACTCGTGGATGGCCCGGGTTCGGCAACCCGATGAGCCTCCAGTGTTGAGATCATTGCGCAGGGCATGCCATGGTTAGTCACGGATCGTCAACGGCAAGCCCCAGCAGTAAAGTAGGGAGACTTACGGGAGTTCGGAGCGTCGTCTTCCGCTCTCCCGGTCGCCGCAGGAACAGTTGCAGCAGGGGACCCCTCAGCGCTTGTCAATTCAATGATGGGTGTCTGGCCCCCGCCTTGTCCTGCTGGCGCCTCTCCTACTCCCGCTGAGGACGCCTGACCAACATCCGTGCGCTCCTGAGAAAGGTGGAGAAATGGGTTAGAAACTGCATAAGAGAGTGGATGAAGCAGATTGAGTAGGGATAGAAGCGGACCTCGAGGAGCTCAGTGACATCAACATTGTCAGAGCCGGCCGCCTCGCCGCTCTCCCGTGGGCTCCCCCGATGGGACCTTCCCTCGGAGCCTTCATCCTCCCCCGTCTCCTCCTCTTCCTCGGAGTCGTTACTGTCATCTTCTCCCGGCGGCATCTGTTCCGGAGCGGGCTCGAGACCGAGCATCACCTTCACCAGAAGGGATGGCTCCGCGTGCTGACCACGTTGGCGCGCGTACTCGTCCATGGCCGTCAGATATGCGTACTGCCGGTTGAAGTCCACTCTGTCGGTAATCTGGAGGCGCCCGACCTCTGGCAGATAGATCCCTTCTCTGAGTATCTTTCGGCAGATGGCGTCGGTCCCCAGTGACTGCCGCAGAGTCATCCAGGCCGACCACAGCGCCGGGAAGACCGCATCATGGGAAGGTTCGAGCAGACGTCTCACCTGCTTCCCGGGCCGCTCGTCGACCACCGCACGTGCCCCCTCTCTGGGCGCTGAGGTCGTGGCGGCAGCTTGTGATGTGCCCGCCGCCGAAGTCCCTGCCCGCGCCGGCTCCGCTGCTTGGCGCGCCTCCGTTCTCCCCCGTGTGGCGGCGCCTTGCCTCCTTCCTTGACGCCCGGTCTCCACACGGGTAACCTCGAGCCGCCGAACTAGCTTCCGCAAGAGCCCCTCGGGGTACGCGATGGCCCAGTGTTCGGCGTACTCGGTTTCCAAGCCTGCGTCAACTCCGGTAGGAGGGAGAGTGATGACGTCGCCAGAGCCGAAAGCGGCAAACATCAGCCACATCTGGCGAAGGACGCCAGGGTTCGTCTCCTCCCGGACAGCAGTGAATACCCTCTTCGGCATCCGTTGAAGGCACCCGAACTGCCTGGCGAACCGGGTCGGCACGTAAGGCTCGCAGATCACCTTCCCGTCGATCCGAGCCACGAGCACCCCGCCCCGCATGTTCAGGAAGTACTCATGCTGCTCCAGCGGACCCTGCCCGTTGTCGATCATCTGGCCGACGGGAGTGGGGAACGGACTGAAGTTGAAGTTGGCATGCTTGCCAATCCGGACCCGCACGCTCTCCTCACTTAGGGTCATCGGAGCGACCCCCGCGATGTTCAGCAGGGAGGGTCGCAGGCCGTTGCCCGGAGGAATGATGGCGTTCGGAAACGTGTACCCACCGAGGTGAGCAGCCACCCAGCCGTGGAAGAACTGAAAGGGCCCACAGATCCTTCGTGGCGACCCCCCTCGTGAGATGCGTCCCAGGATGGCATACAGCCTCGCCAGCACTGGGACCCCGAGGTTGTATCTCTTGTTAGCGGCCATAGCGCCTGCCATCGCCAGTGTCGCCGGGCGAACGCCCATTCTCGCGTCCCGCACTGGCAGGAGCCACCCACTCAGAAAGGCAGCCAGGAACGCCGCGTACCGGACATTTGGGTCCCGGGCCTCGATGACGCGGTACCCCCATGAGCGGTAGTCACCCGTCTCCAGGACCCGCCAGTATGACCCGTTCCGGCTCCTCTGAGCTGCGGTCGGGCACCGCTTCCCCCTGCCTGGCATCTTGACCGCCGGGTCATGCTCCAAGAACTGGCCGAACCATTCCTTGTAGGCTATGTCCTTCTGGAAGTCTTTGATCCCGAGCCGCTGCGTAGCCAGGTCAAGCAGATGCCAGGTCAGGATGGGAGTCCGTGACCTGTCCTCCCAGGTGTTCTTCGGTGGCAGGAACTCATCGTATTGGTAGCCCTCCAGTGGGATACCTCCGATGCAGTGGATGTCCCAGAGACCGATGCCGACCTCCCCATGGTGAAGATGGAAGGTGTTGGTATCCGGAGACCATCGGGTGAACAGCTCCGGCCCGAGCTCGGACTGCTGGTAGAAATGGAACTGCGACGTCCACACCGCCTCAAACAGGCCGATGTACCGCAGCTCCTCTGCGAATTGATCGCAAGTGTGGCGTACCCAGAACGCCCAGGCCCACTCACTGGTGAAGTTGCCCCCAGACCGCAAGTCCCAGTCCTTCAGCCAGCCCTTGGTGTCGTCCGTGACGCTCTGGCGATATATGCTCGAGTAGAGGGCTGGAGAATTCTCCGCAGTAGGCTCACCTCCATCAATGGTTCGCGTCCTCGGGTTCAGGTTATAGACATCCAAGTGTCTGGTCTCTCTGGCAGGATGCCCATTGTTGGTGATGTTATAGCGGAGAAGCTCGTCCTCCCGGGTCACCCAGGTCCGCGACGCATCAATCTCGAACCCTGGCACCGGAACCTCATCTAGGATGCCGAAGTTCCAGAGCGGCAGGTTGTCCGACAGTGGATATGTCTTCTGGGCCGGCGTTAGTAAGTCGAACAAGGATTGATTGTTGGAAACAATCTCCTTGGCTCCGTAAACCTCCCCGTTCGTCGCCATCTCAGCCCTGCGAGTGGCGGCATCCCCCTCATTTCCTCTGTGTGCGGCCATCTCAGAAGTTTCGGGAGTCGTGCGAGTAAAGGGATGAAGCGTGCGGGATCGGACGAGGCTGGTAGAGAAGTTTGAAGGTTGGAACGCAATCCAAGAGGACGGCGCGCAATTGGGAAGACTGTCGCGCAAAGTCCCGGGTTTTCGCGCAAAAACAGGCGAAATCCGGATGGTTTTGCGCGCCGATCGGGCGAATTTCGCGACCGGAAGAGGCAATTTCACGCACGAGAGCTTTGAGAGCTTATCGCGCGGAAGGCCGGAGTACGGAACGCGGGACCCAGGGCCCCTATTTATAGGCAAGGCCGGGGTCCGCGCTGCGCGGAACGCACTTTGCGCGACCGCAGCGATGCATTTCGCGCCCGGCGCCCCTTTTTGCGCGCCTAAGTCCCGCGCAGCCCAGGATTTCGGCATTCCGGCGTCTCCCTCGGAACCCGATCGTTGCGACCTCTCGCCGATCAGATTCCGAGGGGGGGATTTTGTAGACGCCGGAAAAGTCCTTTGTTCCCAAACGAAGCTCCGGATGCGGAAAGCGAAGTAATATTTGGAGTCAGAGGCACGTTCCGGAGGGCCCGGAGGACTTGCGCGAAATTTCAGAGGTTCGCGCGCAAAGTTGAGTCGCGGCGCGCAATCCTCCCGGGATGCGCGCAATGCGCTGGGCCGGCGCGCTATTTTGTGCGCCCGCGGCCTGCGCGGCGCCTTTTGCGCGCTGTATCCTGATTCCGCGCCCGCGAAGCGAATTGCGCGCTCGAGACCGGATTCCGCGCCCGGGTTTGCCTATAAATATAAGGCGACCCCCGACGTTTTGAAGGTGGCCGGAATCCGAAGCGTCGCTCGTTCGCGCAATCCAACCCCTTCCGCGCGCAATGCCGATCTTCAGGTAACCTCCTTTCTTTCGCGCAATAGAGCCTTGGGGTTCGCCTTCGCGCGCAATTCCCTTGGCTCCTTTCCTTTGAATAAATTTCAACTCGAAGGCCTTTGCGCGCAAAAGAAGCCTCTTGCGCGCAATTGCCCCCCGGGTGCGCGCAACCCGCCCCGATTGCGCGCACCCCCCCATTTTCAAAGTGGCCATTCGTTAGAGAATGAGCCGTTGCCCCCGCGCGCTATCCGAAGCCCGGTGCGCGCAATCCCAACCATCCGCGCGCGAAGCGCTGGCCCAATTGCGCGCCAGCCCGCCAGTTTGCGCGCCGACCCGCGGTTTTGCGCGCAAAGCTCTTCTTTTGCGCGCAATCCGCCAGGGTCGCCTCCCTTGACCCCCTGAGGGTACCCGCCTGCGTGGCGCCCGATGATCTCCATCCTGGGTGCCCGCACCGTGCGTTGTCTTCCCGTGCGGCCCTCCAGGTTCGTGCGAAGTGACACGCACCCATCGTCCGGCAACTTATGCCCAGCATGACGTTAAACTGCACATTCGTCCCGCATGACGTTAAACTGCGCATACGTCCAGCATGACGTTAAACTGCATATTCGTCCAGCATGACGTTAAACTGCATATTCGTCCAGCATGACGTTAAACTGCACATCCGTCCAAGCTGCACGACGTTAAACTGCCTAGCCCCCATCATCCGCACTGCAAGACGTTAAACTGCCAAGTGTTTCGTCCTCAACACACGACGTTAAACTGTACTTCGTCCGGCAAGACGTTAAACCGTCCGCTTCGTCCTCGACACACGACGTTAAACTGTACTTCGTCTGGCAAGACGCTAAACCGTCCGCATCATTCGATCATGTGCCTCGCACGCAGGGTCTCCCCCGGTTTGGATGTGGCCCCCACCCGCTCGTCTCTGCAGGGATGTCGGGATTGTCCCTCTTTTGGGACGATTTAATGGGAGCGGCTTTTCCCTACGGGGGCAGGGTATTACAAACCCCTAGTTTCTCGTGGGAGGCTGCACATGTGTATCTCCATTGCGCCTCCCCACTGCCGAAGCCAGTAGAGGGTCTGACTGGGATCGAGGTGTCTTCTGCTTTCGGTCCAAGTCCCTTCCAACTGAGTTTTGCCGCATCTGGGCTGCCTCAAGTGCGTAAGTCCTGACAGAATGAACTACGTGGACTTTGATCCCTGTCTTCTATACAGGGTACGTAGGAAGCCTCCCTGAGGTCCAAGCCCACCACCTGGTCGTCCCGGTCGTATTTACGTCGGTTCGTCCATCAGTGGACCCCTCCAGGGTTCACGCTTGCGTCGATTCACCTATGAATCCGCCCCTGTGGGAGACTGCCCGTGTGTATCTCCACGGCGCCTCCCCACAGCCCCCCTTTTCCCATTCCTCCTTTTATCGTCCAGCATGACGTGAAACTGTGATCCACCCGGCCGTTCCATCCCCCTCTGTGCGAGGTGGTTCGGTTCAATCCTCCGCCCGGCGGCCTCGACCTCTTCGTGAGTCAGCTTGCCGACGTCCAACATGACGTTAAACTGTATACCCGAACTACGTTGACTTTGATCCGTGCTAATGCGCGGTACGTAGGAAGCCCCTACGGGGTCCAAGCTCTTCACTCCATCATCCATCCTGATCCTTACCCGGGCCGCCACATCCCTGTGGGGTCATGCCACTTCACTCCACTCCACGTTACTTGGGAAGCCGCCCATGTGCTGGCCCCAGCGTCGGAGGTTCCCCGCAAGGGGTTCTGTCATCTGATCCACTTTTCGTGTTGATCGGTCCGATGCCGTCCCCGCTGGACGTAAAACTCGCGGCATACCCCGTGTTAAACATGGGAAGCTGAGGAAAACCTCAGGTGACACAGTTCCCCGCACCCAGTACGGGATGCCTCAGGCCATCATGCCTTCGAGAAGCCCTATTAGGGACGGAAGACAGACGTGCAGAGCCGCAGTGTTACGACACGCCCCCAGCACCCAGAGCCACGCGGCCTTCTCACCGCAGGTTGCTGCCCCGACCGGACTCCTTGGAACGTCCGGGCGGAAGCAGCGTAATTAAATGGTGTCCATGAAGATATGGCGCCGGGAACGAGATTCACGAACATTCTTAAGTCTATGAGGGAGACCGGGATTAGGCGACGAGTTCCGAGGAGACGTCCAAGGAAGGAGGAGCCGACATCCCATCATCCCGGTTTTGATCAAGGAGCAGACGCCCCTGAATAAGGGACGAATGCCGCCCGCCCTTGGAAAGCGGGACTGCGGGACCACAAGCCGCGCGCCCATCCCCTCGGGTTGACGGGTGCACGCGCGAACGCGTCCTGGCGGAACAGCGTAACCCGACGCACATCCGCACCGAAACAGGTTTCTTATAGATAATACCATTATGAACTTCGCCAAGGAACATGGAAGAGGCCATGATCATTCTACCACCCACAAATCCTAGAGGAATGACCTGGTTCAATAGAATAATTATTCAAAAATACTAGATAAAGATGTTATAATCTAACAAAACTGAATAGGATATCAAAAATGAAATTATAAGGATATTGTATTTCTTCAAGAAGAAAAAAAATCATATACAAGTCACATCATAAAAGACAAAAATTAAATTTTAATTTTAATTTTTCTTCCCAATTTTTCCTTAATAGTAAACCATTTAAAATATATCATAGAATTTAATTCCATAATATTAATCATTTAAAATAAATAACAAACATTTAAGTGTATTTATCAAGATGGGGCAATAAAAAAATTTATTTTATATAGTTATTTTTCTATAAAATGAAATGTGTCAGGGTAAAATGGTTTACAATTCCAAAACTCAAAGAACACACATAAGGGAAAGAAATTTTACCCTTATGCGGGTATCCTACCCTTACACATCCATTGAAACTCAGCAGATAACCTTATGTAAGAATTGTTTACACTTACAAAAGTATAATAAAAACCTTCTTACCTTTACAAATATCCAGAGGCACCTTTACACAACTCCTTATATACCCACAATCAAGGGATAATACCCTTATGAAAAAAATTATATACCCTTACACTATGGATGGTTCCTTTACATAACACTGGAGTATCCTTACACAATACTTTATACCCTAACACAATTCATAAAATCAATGGATTACCATTACACAAGTCTACTTACCATTAAATATTAATATATACACTTACGCAATTCTTAAACCAAATGGATTACACTTACACAAGTATAGGGTACCATTACTGAGAGCCAAAAATAATTTTACCCTTATAAAAAGTATTTAAACCCTAATTTTATCTAACATAACAGTAAAAATACATGATTAAGGTTAATATTCATTATAAGGGAAATATTTAAACTGAAAAAGTCAGATAAATTAAATATAAAAGTTTCTTTTAAGAACATTTAAATTTTTTGGATATTACCAGGATTATTTAATGAAGCATGGTAGAGAAGAATAATGGATTCTACCTTAGAGACATAGATATCTAGGAACCCTCAGTGATCTGGTCATTTCTAGAAAGTTGGCTGATGGGTCTATTTAGAATCCTCATCTATTTCATTTTTGGGAGTCTTGATGGTGGATTTACACAACAAATTCAGGGGCACCTTGATCCTTTTTCGTCTACTGCCACCTCCACCAGCTATCTGCTAGAAAACAAGTTAATATTTTGTTCCCTTTGGTCATTTAATTATTATTCACAACCCCCAATAAACTCAATCAAGACTCAAAAATAAAACAAAGATATGTTAAGCATTAAATTATCATGCCTTTTAATTTCAAGGATTTTACATGAGGTAGTTTTGTGAAATATAATTCCATAGAGAATTTCACAAGGAATGGTTATTCATACCATTGGGAAATACATAAAGAAAAAAACCATGGACCATAATATATTTCATGAAGGTTAGTGTGGCTCACGAATTATAGTACAATGGTATTCTTCCAGACAAGGGGTGTATTAGAGAATCATATTCAGGTTTTCCGGATGAAATTCAATGAATATTTTATTAATAATGTCGAAGAATACAAAATGATTATAAAATTAAATAGATAAAATTTTTAGTTAGTGCATAGAAGGGGATATTGTGGATGTGATTTATAGGAGAAAATGTGAAATCAATGAAATCATTATAAATGTATTGATCCAAGCATGGAGTGATAGTGAAGAAAATCAGAATCCACCAATAATAGTGTAGCATAGTGGATTCTTGTATAACTAAAACATCACCAAATTTTTATCCATGTATTATATATTAGAAATAATCCATGGAAAAACTACTGCATCTATTATTTGATTGTCTGTGTTCATGATTTATGTTTGTGTCGTTAAGAACATATATTTTATAGGTTCCCATTGATGCTTGGATACGATCCTAAGAAATGATTGAAATTTTGACCCCATGATTCATCCCTCCCCTATAAGGGTGGGTTAGGTTGAGGAAAATATAATACTTATATGATTAACTGATTATCCTGACTTTTTTTACTTAGTAATATAACCCTTTCTAAAATAGAGAGAAAAATTAGAATCATATCCACCTTGTAACATAAAATCTTCATTCCACTAAAAAAGGAATATAGTTATTTCTCTATAAAGTGTGTAAGATTATTTTGGATTCAATAAATTTTATAATCTATAAATTTTAAATAACACATGAATGAAATGCCAAAAAAAATGGTTAAGATATAACAATTCCATTACAGTACCTTTAGTCCTATCAATGTTTCCAAAACAGAAAACTATATGCTATAAATTTTTTTTTCTCAATAAGCATTACTTATATCATGTCAAGGACAAACAAATCTAAATAATATGGAAGTGTAAAATATACTACACCTTTTCAATTGATATATATACCATGGAATCCTTTTTTTATTTGCAGGTTGTCCAAATGTAGTTGTAGGAAATGAAGAGATTATATATTTTACCTGCATAACTGAGAGAATAGTTGGAGGTCCATCATTTTAAATTCAAAATTTTGTGAAATTATTTCAAATATTTTGAAAATGATGATATATAAGGATAAATATTTTATGATATTAGAAAATAAGGTTGTCTTGTGAAGATTAGCATGAATGATTTACTATCACCCATACAGTACTTCCATGATTTTAGACCATGTGTATTCTATCAAGATAACAAAACATATGATGTAAAGTTAATTATTGTCAATATTAATAAAACCTTCAGTGTATAATAGTTTTCTGTAACTATATCATATGTAGTAAAACCATTACAAAAAAATTAACTCATATATGGGGTGTTTAAATTAAACATAATTATTATTTTTGTATGTTCTAGAACAAAAAAAAGAAATTTGGTTCCTTCACAACATTTGAAGATGTAAGTTATTTGGATTTATGAAAATGTAGTAAAACAATATAGATGGATGTAATCACCAAGTGAAAATAAAACATTATAAGAATGATCAAACCATACATTATTTGGTTCAAAATAGAAATTTATATGAACCTTAGGAATGTGTTTCCAAGAAGCATAATCATAAAGATGATTTATAATTTTATAGATAGAAATATTAAATCTATTCCATGTCATAAATGAAACTGTGGTACGAGAAATAAAAAGACTAATTAATCATGGGGTAAACATAATAAAACGTAGTTTTAATAGGGTTAAATAAATACATTCTTTAATGTACCTCTTTCTACCCCAATTATCCTCTTATTGGAAAAAAACTAATGAGTTATATTGACTTTAATATATGAGGCAATCATTTAAATAAGAAGGGATATTCTAAATACTAAAACCCAAATTATCCACCAACACCTTACTTTAATATAATTTTTAGATAGTTAATCATACTTAAGTAACATATATTTAACCAATGGAAATATTTAATTGAAAAAACTATTTTACATTCCACAATCTTATTTAAAGGAGATAAATTTTGAAGGAGGTTTAAATTTTCCAATCTTCTATCTATGATACAAGGCCTCTTTAGCATATTAAAACTAATATAAAAATGATATGAATCTAATTCAGTATTCAAAATATCATTTTGATTTCACACTTCATGGAATAATAGGATACTAACCTCATGCACTGAAGTTTTAAACGATGCCGAATCTTGACAAAAATGGTATTTTATTCTAAATTTTCATAAAATTGAAAAAAAGAATCACTCTAAAAATGAAAAAATAGATAAACACCAAATCCTATAAAAATTTTAATCTCTTGAGAAATAAAATCTGAACATGGACACTTTGTTTTCTCTTTTTGAAATAAATTTATAATTCAACTATGTGAATGATATGAAGTTTCTACACCCAAAGTATAGAAAGGATTTATTTGGGAATCATGAAGAGTTCTCTGAGTATTTATCCAATTATGTTATTGTAATAAAAACCACAAGGTTTATGTTTTTATAAAATACTATAATTATTTAAATAAATAAATTTTTATTTAATAATTAAATAGTTTATTTTTTCTGAATGAACCAAAAAATTATTTCTATAAAATTATTTATATTAATCGTTTAATAAAAGTATATAAATAATTTAATAATTATATAATATTATAATAATTTATTAATTTTACACAAATTTTCTTATAATTTTTCATATTTAATAATTTTATAATACATTATTATATTTTATAAAAAAAATTATAATAATTTTTAAAATATCTTTATACTAAATTTAGTTCTATAAAATTTTCTAATATATTATATAATAATTTAAAAAAAATTACAATAATAATAATATTATTTTCTAGTATATCTTATTTTTATAATGATTTAATTATAATTATAAACACTTTATAATAATTTTATAAATAATTTCAGATAATTTTACAAAACACTCTAATAAATTAAATTTGTTTAATCTATTTTAATTTAGTATAATCTCTTTACCTGAATATAATTTACAATATAAAATTCCATATTTTTAGTAATATTAATAATATTTCATTAATTTTAATATATTTTAGTTGTCAATAATATTTTAATATAGTAATTATTTTAATTTCAATAAATATATTATTAATTTATAATAAATTATTATTTATTTTTCTAAATATCTTTTAACCCATTATATATATTTATTTTTTTAATTTAAAATAAAATTTATTTTCATATTTTATTTTTTGAACTACATTATAGTTAGTTATTTTAAATTAATTTTTATTATAATATTATTTATTTTGTAATTATAATTTATTCCTAATAAAAACATGTATTCATTTTAATCTTTATTGATTTAAAATTAATTAAATAAATTATAAAAATATTATTATTAATTGAAAAAATAGAAATTTCAAAATAAGGGATAACTAAAATTTTTTATGTCTATAATATGTTTTTAATTTATATTAAATATATATTTAGGATACAATAGTCCCGACAACATATAGAACAATCTAAGAAACATGGAAGGGGACTCAACCCCACAACACATTCCCTACAACCCCAAATCCTAACTACCCCAGATGACCACAAGCCGAAATATTTAATATTATATACCCAAAATAAGTAAAAAATACCAATATACAAATTAAATAAAAACAATTAATAACATGAAATGAAAAATTTTACACAAGAAATTAATAGTAAATAAAAAACTAAGGCTAAAAATATACAATCAAGCATATGGTTTGAACAGTTCAACAAAATGAGGGAGGGGTTGAAAATCACACACATGAGTGGAAGGAGAGGGGAAGCATAGGTAGAAGAGAGAGTGAGGTGGAGTTTATTGAGGAAATTAATGTGAATGGTGGGGTGTGCACACACTTCAAGATGAGGGTGGGGGGAAAGCATTATCTGTTGGAGGGTAAGGGTGAGTGTACATATGTGGGAGGAGTGGAGGGGTCACATTGTATTTATAATTTACTTTTTTCCAATGAATTTTATTCAATTGATTAATCCACCAAAAAAAGTTCTTCATTTGAACTATTTATGATGGGTAAATTTAATAGCATATATTTGAGATTCATATCTATTCCATGATAAAACGTATCCATCATAAATATTTTTCCTTATTATTTGAATTTTTTTTAAATTAACTCTATCAATAGAAAATTGTCCACCATTTGATAATTTTCAATGGAATTTATTTTTAGTCACAAATATCTTTAGAATGAAAGAGTTATTTATGATGAAATTCTCATTCCATAATAAATAACTCCATGAAGCACCATTTGTGGTGGATTTCAGGATCAATTGCAAATTGACCCTTCATGATTTCCTTTTTTCAATGTAATAAGATTTTAATTTCCATGAAATTCTTTAAACCAAGTTTATTTTTTATGAAAATAAGTATTTCATAAAAAATATGTTTATCCATCCACCATCTAGGAATTTATACTAAATCTATGAGTTTTGGAATTCTAAATCATCATTAATTCCCATCGTGAAGAATATCATTTACAGTGGACTAAATTCTCTATCAGAAAACCACCATTTGACTAACCATTTTCAATATAAATCTTGTCTTTCACAAATGACCTCTCATAAAAGATGAATTTTTTGTAGTGTTTTTATTCCAATTTATTTAGTTTTTCAATGGAATTTTAGTTTAAGAAATGAAGAGTAGAAATAATTTCTACATTAAAGAAAATTTCATAAATTCAATTATTTTTTTATTATGAAAAATATTGATTTTTAGAATGGGATCAATGTTATAAAGGATTAGGAACTCAAATAATAAATAAATTCTCGTTTTCTAAGCCCTCTGAATTTAATTTATTTGGTATTCAAGTTATTTAGGGTGTAGATACAGTTTCTTTGTCTCATAAAATATATCTTAGCAAGTTATAAAATCAATTTAGGAAGTTTTACTTATTGTAAGTACCTAATCACATGGTGTGTAATTGAACTAAAAACTCCATACAACATCCGAATTCTTGGTATATAGTAGTAATATATTTTTATATAATGTATAATATAAAACATAAGAACCCTGTAATTAAAAAAAACAGAGCATTATTAGTAAATCATGTACATATTAGGAATAAATATACCTAATAAAATAAAATTTACTGTAATTGTATAACAAAATTATATAAGACAAAATTTCAAAATTTCATAGTGCGATGGTTTCTTTATAATATCATACCTACAAATAACATAGTAAAAAAGAAAAGAAAATACTATAAATTTGATTACTAATTTTAAAAATAAAATATAGATAACCTTAAAGAAAACTAAGTGATTGAAAAATTAATGAAATAATTGGTATTTCAAAGAAAGATAAATCCAACTTGACCTTCTTAATAGTTAACATGGCTATTTTAATTGTAAAACTAACCACTAAATAGTGTCATGACTGTTAGAATAGTAAGTTGACCATTATAATAGTAAAAGGACTGATTTAATTTAAAATTTTATCATAAATAATATTTATCTAGAATAAAATAACTCAAAAAATTAAATATTTAATTCAATAAAAATAAATATTAAAATTTTGTATCACATTGAAATTATAAGTATACATTTTTTAAAAGTTTATTGTAAATTATATTTTATGAACTATAATTTTTTTTATTAAACTAAAATAATAATATTGTATAAGATAGAAAATTATATTTATAAATATAATTTTTCAAATCAATGCCTCTATACTATTCCTTTGTTCTATTTTTGTGTTTTTCAGAAATACAATCAATTATTAGTTGAATAACAATTTTTTTTCACAAAATGCATGTTTTTTACATAATATTGATTTAATTTTGACCTAATAAATTATAAAAAGTTATTTTCTATAAAAAATATTATTTATAATACAAAATATTCATTTTTAGATTAAAAATAAATTTCCAAACACATGAAGTAATTACCCAAGTCTTAAAGATAATGTACATCATAAAAATAGTTATTCATTTTTCCTTCCTTTAATTTTTCTATGACTATAAATTCTATTTTTAAATTGTCTAAAAGTCATAATATCTTATAGTTTTAGTGAATTATATTTCATAACATCAAAAAATAAATATATTGAATTTTCTACAATTAGAGTAATATTCTATTCATTACTCTAACCGAAAAATCCCCTCACCTAATGTATAAATACCGAATTTTACCCTCTTAGAAAGTAACTTATAAAATTCATTAATTATATTAATAATTTAAAAAATATATCATCTTAATACACTTTGTATCCCTATATATATTTTGGTCTCACCGAGTCCAAATCCTTCAAGTCAATAAGGTTCATAGAAATGGATAATGTTCAAGAACAACGTAACATTCCATTTTTTCTGTTTAAATTTGCTTATTTAAACGTTCTATACTCAAATACAAATAAAATGTCTTTTTAAACCAATTAAATAATGTATTAACAAGACATAAATTTCACTATTATACTTCTAAAAAAATGCAATCTGTTATTTATACAAATATAATCTCTCTATTTGATTTGTTGATGTCTCACTAATGGCTGGATTTACCAAATATGAAGAATTTTTTTATTAATAGTGTATATTAGATACATATATTATTTTTATTAAGAAAATATATATTTATAATAAACTATTTATAAATTATAAATATTATATCTCTTTTACTCTTGTAGAAAATCTTTTTAATGGCTGATTTACAACTAATGAAGATGATGAAAATTCTATAATTATATAATAATTGATTCCTAGATGGTATTGAAATATATGACACACACACAGACACACAGATATATATATATTTGATTTTACTAGTAGATCAATAATAATTAATGAATAAAAAATAGAAGGAATAAATGAAATATAAAATGTACATTTCATTAATTTTTTTAAATGAAGTGTTAATTAATACGTTACAATGACTATAATTTATAAAAAATATCATAATTTAATGTAATATACCAATATATTAATGTTTCAATAAAAATGTGTTGGTTATATAGGAGGTGAGATCATAGAGAAACAAAATGATACATAAGTTAAGGGGTCTTTCAGCCCTTCCCTTCTCTTTGGGGTTTATTATCTCAATCTCAATTTCTATTCCCAATGAATCATCTAAGTATTATTTTTTGGAAATTACTATAGTAAATTTTTTATGATGAATTATTATCTATATTAATTATTATTGATAATGAATTTATTCTTTAAATATCTCATTAATTATTCTTATTTTTATTCTCCTCCCCACCATTAAAAATTTATTTTTATTTATCAATTCTACCCTTAAATGTATAAGATTTTATATTCACATCTTATATTAGGAGACTTTAATTTTAATAATTGACATATGATTCATGAAAATACTATGAAACCTATTTATTTCTAAGGGGTTCATTTAATGATAATGATTTATGTATGTTTTCTTTTATATATTGAATTCTTGATTACGATCATGTTATAATGTGCTGATTTGGATAAGAATTATATATCCCACAAATGTTGTGGTTAATTATTTATGTCTCTTGAGATAATTATTCTTTTAAATAATATTTTTTTCTTTATACGCATATTTTATATATGAATAATTTTCCTGGTTTTGTCATATTCAAAATGAGTACGTTATGTTATTATATTTTCCCACAATGTTTATGATTTTTCAATGTTATGCATGTGTCAAATTTCATATCCCATAAAAATGATTTACATATATCTATGATGATTAAACTTATTTTATGATATCTTGATGATGATTTTTCTAACCCATGAACCTACTTAGATTTGTCCCATAACATAATTTTTATCATGTCACACTTTACTATGATTTTAGATAACCCGTTATTTGATGAATTTCAATTAGTGATTATATTTTTATATAGGACTATGAAAGATTATTTGAGAAATTTTTTTTACAATTTAAATAATGTTTAATGTTTCATATAAATTCATATTATATGATCCTATTTTTCATAGTAAACCAAACCTACTAATATTAGTATTTTCATATTTATGCATGTTTATCTTAAAAATGATTTCTTTCTCAAAAGATTTATTTATGGAAGAGTATAATTCTAATAACTAACATTTTTAATCAATCATAGAATTATGTTTGTAAAAGTAAAAAATAAAATAAACTTATGAATTTCAGAAATTAAGACCTTATGATTTATTTTCACATATTAATAATATGTGTCTACATCATGTTTCTGATGTATTATTTTATCAAACATTTCTTTTTAGGGAACAGTGGGAGAAATGAGAGTGAAAGTTAATAAATCTTATAATAGATAGTTTCGTGATTGTTTAAATAATTCCCCTAATGAAATAGGTCACGGGGTTCTAAACCTCATGTAATTACAAAACTTGTTGTTATAGGTTATGAAAAATAACCTAAATATTATCAAACAAATAATTACATCAAATAAGTAACAATTATCCATTAATTGTTTCATATATAAATGACCATAGATATTTGGTTGATCTTCCAATCCATTTTTTATAGAATAAAGTGTCCACTTAATAAAATGTTTATCATTAGATATATTTTATGAATAATTTTAATTAAATAATAAAATTATGGAAACATGGCTCACTATAATGGAAATGATATTATATGTACATAATTGTTCTACTAAAAATAATTCTACCTTATCCATCTCTAATTTAAAATCTAAATATGATAAATGGAATAAATAGAAAAGTGATGCAAAGGTAAATGATAAAGTGGAGTCAATAGAGTGGGAATGCATCAAGATCACATTTCATAACTATTACATTCTCTATAATATATATATCAATATAGAGAAGGAATTTATAAATCTTATGAAAAAGGATAATAAATTTTATTATGTACAAATTTTAAATTTAACAAAGTTTGTACACTATTTGTATGGTTTTTTTATCAATTATGATTGATAAATAGAAATCAGTTTTAGTTGTCTAAAAGACAATATTTGAAAAAAAAATAATTTATTAGAGACTTTGGTTGTCACGATGAAGTAGTTTAATTTTCTCTAAGATAATATATGGATTTTTATGTTTGGTCCCATAGACATGAAAATAATAAATGAAGGAAATATTTTTATAGAGGAGGATCAAAAGATAAAAGACATGGAGGCCATAAAATTAATTTATCCACATGTAAAATATTTAGAATGAAGCACCCCTGGAACTGCCTCAAAAGAATAAGAAGATACATCCAGTGAAAAAAATAATTTAATCAAGCTCAAGAATGTTGGTTGGGTAGAAAAAGGACACATGAAGAAATAGAGGAAAGTTTACTTCACTTGATGCACCTCTAATGGTCCAATTATTTCTCTATAAGGAATATGGGAACTATTTTATGTCCATTGTACAAGACCAATATCTATCAAGGACAATCAATTTTAAAAATCACTTATTAAAAGGTATAAAGGAATGGATTACATTATTTCCACTTATGAGGTGATATAAAAAAATGAAATTATAAAACTTACAGTCACTATTGAATCATAAATGATGAAAATTTAATATCGATTGTGATGTATGAATTCCATTATTTTATATATGATTCATTATAAAATTGAATTAATTATTTTAAACATTAATGTTATGATATCTATAAAAACTTATCGTGGTAAAATATTTGAAACCTATGTATTAGAAAACACAGTCACTATCATTTGTGGGAAGATTCTTCTAGTTAATATCACAATTCTTCCATTGGATTAATTTTATTGTATAGAAAGAATAAATTAGATATCATTTATTATACATCATATAAACATTAAGGAAAATTTAATCTCTTTCAAGATATCATATGATCATATGATTCTATAAAAATTCAAGGGTGATTTTAAATTAACTTTAAAAAATCATTAAAAATATTTGGAATTGATAGACTATAAGATGTATATCATAATTTAATGGGTGATATAAACTGAAGAATAAAATTTTAATTGGTTCCCATCATAAGGGAAAATACTAATATATTCCTAGAATATTTTTATTAAATTCTATATAAATATGTGGTATTGTTATTAATAGAACTTATCCATAGATCCATTTTTAAATTAGTGATCTAATAGAGGATTCATGTGATAGAAAAATTGGAGTAAAATATGTTTGTAAAATATAATTATACAATGTTTTTATACACACTAGTGAATCACCATTGTGTGAACCTATATTCTTTGACCAGAATATAGATAAGTCAATTCTGCTTTCCATAAACTATTGAATGCTCAAAATTATCACAATAAATATCAAGCTTCCACATTCAAGGATTAATGTCTTATTTCATAAACATCAAGGATAACAATATATCTCAAAAGTGGATCTTTGGTATAAACATCATCAATTGAGGGTAAATAGATAAGATATTCAATAGTGAACATTTTATATAAGATATGGACACTATGAGTTTCTAGTGATCCAATGTGGCCTTAAAAATATCCCATTATTTTCTAGGGACATGATTAATAGAGTCTTTAGAGACTACCTTGATAAATTTTTCATGGTACTTATTAATGATATTTTAATATAATCTAATATCATGGAAGAATATGAAAAAATAAGGATTGTTATGCTGAATTTAAGGAAGGAAAATTTTAAAACAATTTTTATAAAATGTAAAATTTGACTGAAGAAGGGAACATTATTTTGGAATTCCATAATAATTGAAGGAGTCTCTGTAGACCCCTCAAAGAGAAAATAAATTATGAAATGTCCCAAACCATAAAATATCATAGTGATCCATTATTTTCATGTATTTTTTGGGTATTAATCAAAATTTGTGGGAAACTACTCATTATTTTTTTGGCTCACTAACTATGTTAATATATAAAGTGGTTAAATATGTTTGGTTTGATAAATGTGCGTAAATATTTTAAGGGCTAAAGAATATTTGAGTCAATGATAATATACTCACACTCCCCTCAAGTGGAGAAGAGTTTTTGATATGAAATGAGGATAAATAGAAGTCATGGATTTTATTCCCCTGAAAAATTATTTTTTTAGCATTAAAATATGAAAATTGAGGGCCCATTCGAACAAATACTGACTGATGATGTTGAGTTAGAATATTTTATCTTTTCATTAAATATTTGGAGTTAATACCTATATGGATATAAGTGTGACATATATAATAATCACATGATTTTATAATATATTTTACATAGAAGTAACTAAATGTGGATCAATACTGTTGGTTGGATAATTATGGATTATGATTTCTGAATACATTAAAATCTCAAAAAATAAAATATATTAGTTAATTCTCTTAATATAAAGGAATTTGAAACCCTATCTATAATGATTTTTTATAAAATCCAAACCATTATGGATTTAGAATGAATGGATCTAAAAACCATAAAGGTAAGGAATACATACCACCATTCCAAAATTATTTCCCAACCATATTTTTATCAAAATGTAAAATAGGCCCAAAAGGAGTATTTGGGGATTCAAAAGAAAGTTATAGAAACCATGAATAGAAAGATTAATGAATTAAATAATAAAAAATATGGGGTCATTCAGTTTGAAACAAGAAACTATATGTCATTGTCCCTAGAGATATAAAAATGGATATGGGATCATAAACATAGATATTCTTACTCCATCAACCCAAGAAGAATAAAGACGTAACGAGATATTTGAGATCACTTCATGTGGGATGACATGAATATATAGATTTCCAAATACAATACACAGAACATGGTATTATAGAAATAAATGGCAGAGAATTAAAATTCCAAGTGATGTGAAGAGGCTATCAAAAGACTCAAATACAAAATTTATTAACCTATAACACATTCTAGTTGGACTGTAAGAGGTCATTCTCTAGGATTCATGGGTTATTATTCAATTCTATATCAATTTTTTTGTTTTATTAATTTTTAATGTAGTTAATGCATGAGATTTTTTGTTTTATGTATGAGAAAACATAAACTAAAATGGAAATTTAGATGCATGTAACAATTAACATGAGAGATAATACACCAACGACTTAAACCATAGGATCCTCCATCATCTTATACTTTAAATTCCATATTATATTCTTTGAATGTATTAATCATCTACACACAACTGTACAATATATATAATATGAACGAATTCCACATTCATGAAGATATCCCCACATAATATTCACATTACTTATTCTAATAAACCATAACCATGTATTCATCTGCATCACTAACCATCCATATCAACTCACATTAGTGATCGAAATTGTGGAAAAGTGATTGAATTTAAATAGCATAATAGAGAATGGGTGAAATAGAAACATGAGATACAATCATTACAACTTAACCTCCTAAATTCTTAAAATATAAATTGAAAGAAATCAATTTGGGTTTCAAATTTTTTTTCACAAAGTCTCATCTGACA
This sequence comes from Viscum album, assembly GCA_963277665.1. Taxonomy (NCBI): domain Eukaryota; kingdom Viridiplantae; phylum Streptophyta; class Magnoliopsida; order Santalales; family Viscaceae; genus Viscum; species Viscum album. The sequence goes on along the minus strand of OY728161.1, from coordinate 1,170,572,404 downwards.
TGTGATCCTTGGGTTAACAGATCCGAATAGATGAGCGCTCAAGAGATCAAAATACTTCATAGAAACAAAAAACATGAATAAATGATGGTAAAAAGTAAGAACAATTATCAAAATAATCATGATAATAATGAAATTTAGAAAAAAATGTTTGAGTTCTTACCCTTGAATGGGAGGGTGTGTAATTATTCTCTAAGAAGGGTAGAGGAGAAAATATTTATAAATTTTGGGATGTTTCTATTCTTCTTCTTTCTATAGGAATTTCAGTATGATGAGTGAGGTTTTTATGATTGAATGGGTTCAATATGTTATAGATTACAGTGGACACATATTCAGTTTGCACTATTATTTCTCAGCTTGGACATTCCTTCTTTGCTCATAATATTCACACATATAATAACAATTGAATAATGAAATAGATTAATGTGAGATGGAGTTATGTTTTATCTGGTATAATTCAAATGGATCCATGAGGAATGGTTTTAGTGGTGCATTTACTTCAAAGTTGGATTTTACGTGGAAATAGGCCTTTGGATAGTCAATACTTTTTATGGGATGGTTTGATGGATTTGGGTTTAGATATATCTGTTTTTTGGGATTCAAATGAAATAATATTAGGATTTATTCAGGCTATTAAATTTTTTAGTTCAACCCATTATTATTTCTTGGAACACATAGGAGGCATTGGTCGCTTGACATGTTGATTGTATGGTGTCTTGAGAGAACTTTTTTTAAAGAGGCTAATCAATGATCATGTGGTGTCTTCCCTTCAACAGATCTATTGGAGTACATTAGAATGAAACTATAGCCTTCTCCATATTCATATTTATATAATGAACATAATATAGGCATAAAAAAATATTGATAGCTTTAGCATCATTTTGGTATATGCGAAACATATCTCATCAATCATCACTCATGGTGTATGTTGAGCATACTTTAGACTCGATAAAGGGTACTTTTTCAAAATGCGTCGTGATATTCTAATTTATATCCGTAAGAATGAATAACATTCAATGGTTATCATTTCTTTTAAATTCATTATATTATCAGATTTAGGGAATTTTTTTGTTGATCAGGGTTCATTGTATTATTCCTTCTTTAGTTGTAGTGTATTGTATTTGAGATTAAACATTATCTTGGTGCCTTTTAATTATAGTTTTAAGTATTTGATGTCGACATCCTAATCCCCATTCATGCTAAAAAATAATGACATATTGAGTATTATTCGTGGATTGATTTTTAGTGTTGTAATGGACTGGTGGAATGATTCATGGAGAAATATTGGGTATATGTTAGATTTAGAGGATTTGAGATCAGCTTGATCTTTATGCTTCAGTGAAATGCTACCAATGGGCTTGTTGAACATAGATCATCAACCCATAGTTATTTTAGGATAATTTTACATATTCTATGATGTATTAGATTTATCCTTAAATAGGCTTAGTTTTATATTGGTATTGCCATAATATTGGTTCAAGTGTCCTTTGACCAAGATTCATTATTCTATGAAATTGAATCCAAGATTTGTTATCTCAATAGATCTAAAATTTCATTCATTCCACATGAATTCATCTTATTCAAATAGAATAGGCACTGATCATATTGATTCTTCAAAATAGGTGTAATGCAACAAGTGATATAGCATAAGAGTACTCGAGGAAGAGCTCATGGTCTCTTGTGATGGTGGGGGAGAGTAATTATTTGCGGTTATAGATCACATATTGTGGTTTATATACTTAGAGAAAGGTGTTGCTTGTTAACAGACCAAGAGGTGACCCTGTGGTCACTTTGAAAGAGAGAACATGAAAGAATTGATTTTCTATTTGTGGTACATTCATCACTATCATTATAATAACCATGAAGAGTATAAGGACTTTTTTTGGATTATATAATTCGATGTGGTTGGTTCATTTACAGGGTTAGTTGAAAATGTTCTCCTCATATTTTTTATGCAGAATGTGAGAGACAAATTGGTCATGAAATCAGTTTTCTGGATTATCAACATGTATTTCACAAATTAAAATATTTTTGTATTGGATTTTTACAATTATATCTAATTGAATTTAAAAGCTAAATAACTCTTTTCAATCAATTTTTATCTTTAAATATTTTATTCATAATTTTTTTACACATGAAAATTTAATTTAAATACATCATTTTAAAAGAATATTCTACAAATACATATTAAGCTTTCACGATTTGTGAAATATTTTAAAAAATAAATAAATTAAATTATTCCCATAATTTCATAGATTTAATTAAATTTAAAAATTAATAAAACATTCGAAACGCATAATCATTCTATTTATGCATATTAATTCCACATTTCAAATTAGTTAAACTATTCAGTGTCAAAATTTCAAAATCAATGTATGGATTCAATATTAAATATAAAATTAATAGAAAACATAAAAAATAAAAAAATTTCTATTTAAGAATTAAATTTAAAATTTTAAAAAATATCAAAAATAATTATTATGTATTTTTTTAATGTATATTTAAGGGCATTTACAATAAAAACCCACAAAAAAATTAGACATTTTATGTCTCAACACAACCTTACAATTGAACTATTGAACTTTTAGTTAATTCATTGAATTAAATTATTTAAATATAAGAAAAGTGATGGTCCTACCTATACATAAATAAAAAATCTAGAGAAGGATAAAAATCATAGGTTACTCCATATTATGAATTACAATTCCTATTTTATTAATATCAATCCATCATCTAACATTAACTTAATCAAAGATACAATTTTAATACTGAAACAAAATAGATTTAAGGTGTATATTTTTTTAAAAAGAATCAATTCTATTTTTTTACATTACACGTGTATTAATTAAATTTTTTTAATTTCCACTTCATTGATATTACACAAATGATTTTTTATATGTCAAATTCCCATTCATCACCTTTCATTAATATTCCCCTCACTTGAATGAATTCATTTTCATAAATTAGGAACTTTATTTATTTACTTAGAATTTTTTCCCAGCCTAGTATATGGAAATAAATATGAAATGGATCTTATTGAATATGTTAAAATGTATTTATCATGCATCCAATTACAAATGTCACAGATATTTATCATGGGATCCGAATTACTCATTTTATTCTGGATCTAATAAACATATATCAATTTATTTTAAGTTACGTACATTTGGTTTTATTTTTAGAATCAGATATTTTCCTTGTATTATTTTCAAAATATATTTACCTCGTGTAATATTTTTAATTCCACAAAAATCTGTTCACTCACACTCGTTCTTGCTAGTTTTAAAACCAAATTTCCAAGAATTGATTGGAAAAATCACTTAGTAATCATCTATCTCTCATAATTTTAGAACTAGGGAAATAATTACACTAAATAATGTCATTCATACTAATCCGGGTTTTAATGAAGTTTATTGAGGTTTTTTAATACAATATTATAAAAAATGGATGTGTTTGACATTTAAAAATCGAACACATTTTTGGGGGTTTTTTATTTTAAAAAATGATTCTCTAAAAACACTCCTTAAAATTGTTTAATTTTTTTTAAATAGGTTTAAATTATCTCCTCACACTTATAATAGATTTAATTATTAAATTTAATAAGAATATAGTGAAATCATAGTGTGTGATTACTTGTTAATGTATAGAAACCACTTGGTTTTTCTTTACATAGTTGGTTTGTGATGAGATATCCCCTAGGTTAACCTCTAGTTATTATTACATGACCCCTATTGTAATTTCCACATCAAAAACCTTAAAAAGAATTAACATTAAATTTTTTTTGAAATGTAAGAAAATGGGAAAACTAAGAGAAGTGAATAATGCCATGGTTTTTCCCTCCCAAAAGGGGGTGTATTTAAATTTCTTATAGTTGGACAATCCTTCAATTATCCCTAATTATAAAGTGGATGAGGTTTATGTGATTCAAACCACTGAACCCTATTTCATTCATTTTACTCATTTATTTTATTCTTATATCTACAATTTAGTAGTTTTATTCATAACTACCTCCATATAAATGTGATTTACTTCGTAAGGTTGGAGTTGAAGGATTTTGTAGAGGGTATCTAATTCTACTTCTTTAGGTGGAGTGGTGTTCACTAGGGATTCATGTTCTTTTACATACATTTGTAATCCACATCATAACCCCTAGATTAAATCTAATCATATTACCAAAATATGAAAAAATTATATCTCCTTGCTACTGGGTAATTAGCTCTTCATCAAATTATAGCTCCAATTTCAACTCAATGGTATCTACCGGAAGCACTTCTTACCCACCTAAGAGAAAATGTGGCTCAAGAAACTCTATATGTTTAGCATAAGGTGGATTAAATTTTAGTTCATATAATGAGAAATAAAGTAAAGAGAATCTAGAATAAGCTCTAATCCCTTAGGTGGATTGAAGATGAGGTTTTTCGTTTTAAAGAATGCCTTGGTATTATGTTATATGCGAGAGAGTTGTACTATAGCACCACTATGCATGTACATTAGCTGGTACTTTAGAAGTTACTCTAGCGGGTACTATTTAGTACTATAGTAGCCAAAACTTTTCACCGTGGGCCACCGATTTGGGCATGGAGTCCTTAAGGCAATCTTTCTAGACAAGACTTCATGTTAGTAAGGATTTTGGGCCACCTTTAAGGCCTTAGAGCCACCTCATGGCCTTTAGGCCAAGTCAAAGGCATTCTGGGCTGCCTGATATGCAGATGACCATACAAATTCTATAAGGAAACACCTTCAGAGGAGGATTCAAGATAAGGAGAATTTACCAGAGTATGTCTAAATAGATTTGGTAGGATGAGAGGGTATGTAGGTTTCCAATAGTATCGGGCTGGTGCATCCCGGCTCAAGAAAACTAGCCGAAAAGACATGAAAAGGTGGAGATTTGATCCCGATGCAGATGCTAAGGAGGGGAAGTTTCATGTAGCCAGAGTATGTATGATTTCCTTAAGACCTATGGGTCCTGTAATGTCTTGAAAGCCTACATGAAATGTAATCACTAAGCCTACAGGTCTTGTTAGGGTTCCCCCTCATCCCTTGAAAGGGGGGTTATCAAAGATCAAAAAAAATACGGCATTTGGTCCATTTAGGCAGATCAATGGAAGGGTAATCTTTTTTTAACAAAGATTGGTAAAAATTAGAAAATGAGTTCAAAATATGATTGGCTCCCTTCATGATATTGGATTTGAGATCGTTTTTTTTTTCGAAACCTCAGGTAAATCCATCATGTGGTAAAACGTGTAACACCCCGAGCTTCCACGATACGCTTCTCATTCAATAATGCAATAGCTTGCATTGTACGCAAGTTCGAGTTCTAACACACCGCAACTAATCAAAGTAGCCGTTATGAATAGTAATAACCACCTTTTAAATTTATAGAAATTTTATATTTCAAAATGGACTTCATTTTTGTATTCCTAATATTGAAATTAGCCTATGTTGAATTTTTTTTAATTTTCTGAGAACTTCAAAATTTTTATGAATAGAGAAAAATACTTAAAACAACTTTTTTAATAAAAATAATTCATAGTGATAAATTATACTATTGAGTGGTTTTAGAGTATAATTAGAATATATTTTTACCATTTTATCCAATGGTGGTCATTAGAATTAATTTAACATTGAAATTGGACATAAACAATTGCCAATCTTTTGATATAAATTGTTTCTTAAAAACACGCTATTTGTTGTGACAGCGGGAATTAATTATAAAATTAATTAATGCAACTAATATGTTTGGAATTTTGTAAAATAGACATCATTTTTGAATTCGTAATATCAATTATAGCTTAGGGTGAAATTTTGGCCTTATTCTGAAAAACTTCAATTTTTGATGAATAGTGAAACCACTAAGTGGTTGTTAAATAACTGATTTTTCGTTTAAATGAAATATTACCACTTCTGTGATTTGATTTTCAAAAATCCGACATACATGGTTGTCATTAAGAAGTAAAATGTGGTTCAATGAGATTAAAATAATTTTTTTGGTGAATAGTAACTTATTAAGTTCTTAATCGCGATTAGTGGTAATTAGGGTAGTTTAAGGTATAAATAATACTTTAATAATATTAAATGACCTAGACACATGTCCCAACCTCATTTGTTGTGTCATGGCCGACCAAGACAAGCCATGGCCTAACTTGGGGACCCCATGGATCCACTTTTGTTGGGAAATAACATAAATTACTTTTTATTTAATGTTAAAGTGAAAATGACACTAACATAAATTGTTTTACTAAATCAATTTTTAAGTAGGGTTACACAAGTCCAAATTTTGACTATAAATATTCATTAGAAAGCTAAAAAGATTTCCTACATCATAGTATTTGTTTTATAATTTTTAGACATTAAATAAATTAAATTATTTATGACATTATTATGATGTGGCGATGCCCTCATTATTTAACGATTTAAATAAAATGAGAAGATAATGCAAAATACAAGGCTTACACTTGTCCAAAGCCTATTGGATGAGGAGATTTCGAAACCTTATCACCTTAGCCTCGAATTATATAAGTGTGGGACCTTTAGAATCCGAAAAGCATTTTGAAATAATGTAACATTTCAATCCTTCCAAAAGTGCCCCTCCTCTCCACTTATAAAAGGCCCCCACCTCTCCCACTTCAATTACACTTTCAAGCCATTTGGCTCGGCCAACCTCTGCCCAAATACTCTCCCAACATTCCTCCCTTACTCCTAGAAGCCTCACGTTGGGGAGAACTCTTCCCAAGGAAGCCTTTAGATCAAATCAAAAAGAGTTACCCGATTTTGAGGTAATGTCTTTTATAATGTTGTTTTGTTTTATTTTTCTTCTCCAACCCCCTAAACTCTTTTTAATCATTTCTTTTGTAACAACACAAGTATCCTAAATATACTAGGATGTTGTTATAAGAATTATTAGAGCTACAATTACACACACCTACATCTAATGGTTAAAGAACATACAGTTTCCGTGGATGGCGAAATTCTGCCTCCCGAAACGATGATTGTTCAAATTCTTTTAACACCTATAATGGTGGCCATTTTGATGACACTATTTTCATATATAATATATATATTATGTTTATGTTTTCCTTATGCTTCTGTATTTTTCATTTATGGAATACTTTATGATTTCCATTATGGGTAAACGCGATAATTTCATTTTAGGAAGTGCGGACTACCGCCCCCTCAAAGTGATGTGAATCGTTAATGTCATATGTGGGTTGTATAAAGGATGGAGTAAATGATATTATATATAATATTATACTGGAACTATATTATTCCATTATATAATTATTATTTCGTTCCATTAAATATGAAATTAAAATGAAAGTAGCGTTCATGCGTACGTACGGCTTACCGTCTCCATGAACGGTGCATTTCATTTCTTACCTCTAAATGTTACGTAATATTATAAATGAATGTATATACTGGATATATAAGATATATATGACATATAAATCATGAATATAATTCTGTATATAATGGATATTTCACCACATAAACAACTTGTAATTATAAGAAGCTTATTGTTGACTCAAGTACCAAAGATCGACAAAACGACCGTTATTAACTTAAATAATTACATAATGTTCATATCATTGTAATAAGCGATATAATAAGGATAATGAAATTTAAAATGGTTCTTAATAAGGTATATATTAACTCTAGTTTATTATTCAGGAGGTTAAAGAACGGTTGAGTCAAGTCGGACACAAGGTAAGGGAACTTCTTAACCCAACTTCCATTCTTTGGGTTAATCTCCTACTTTCAAATTATGTCATGATATTATTATGTCCTATCTTGTATTTTTACATTCTTTATGTGTACCTATAGTGAATACACATAATAGATATATTTTATTTAAAAATTATCTTTTAAAGTACTTCGTCTCAATCTCCTTTCATTGAGGCATATTTGGTTTTATACGCAATTTTCTTTTATACAGTGTATAAACCCCTTTGACTTTTACGTTCATTCAAAAGGAATCTTTTTTTTATACGAAGCGTTTTTCTAAACGAAAAAATGGAATGTTTTTATTTCTGTAATTATGCGGCGACAACGACTTCTCCGCCGCCATGACCATTATTTGAGTTTCGGCTTCCTCTACAAGCCATCATTTTTTTTAATGAAAAATAAATACAAAGTTTTAACATTCTTTTATTTTGGTATTGAAAATGGTTTTGAAAGCTTTTTTATTATATCAATGTGTTGTCTTGATATCTTGTGATTGAAATGTGGAAATGTTATGTTTCCTTTATGCATGTTTTATGTGATACAATTATGTTATGGTTTATGATATGTTTAAACCTATTCATATGAGGAATGCATTGGACTTAATATGTGACGGGTGGAGCCCGCTATAGCTCCTCGATGCATCGGCAGGTCTCATGGGACAAACTAGTGTCTTGGCACAAGGCCTTGACAAAATTTTATTTGTGGTCTTGGCACGAGGCCTTGGCTACGTGGTTATGATAGTCTGGCATTATGCATTCCATCATTATGAAAGTGGTTATTGATATTGCATGTGATTATTCGACCAGTAGAATATCCATGTGAAGAAGTAAATGGCATTATCTCATTTTACTTTTGCCATATTATGTTGATGTTCAAGTTTAAAAGGCTTTTGTTTTAGGTATACATTGCCTTAAATGTTTATGTTTATTTACGAAAGCTTCCGCAATATTGTTATCCTTACTGAGCATCTGAGCTCACCCCTTTCAATGTTTTAATATTTTCCAGGATGTGAAGAAGTATTTTATGAATGACCTGCAGGGATAGTCAGAAGAGGATATGAGTGTGGACTATGAAGACCATGTTATTGTAGTTTGTTTACTTTTTGAAGTAATGAAAGACTTATGAATGTATCTAGTGTTTCCAAGGCTACTAAACTAATCGGTCTTTCGAGACTTGATCTTTTGTGATCATGCCAATGTTACGAAGTAATGCACCGACTCTGGGTAGCTGGGGTCGGGGCGTTACAGTTGGTATCAAAGGCAGTTTAGTACTAACCTTGTAAGCTAGATTTAGATAAACTCTGATTAGAGCACATAGCCCAAAAATAGACTTTGAGGATTAGTATAGAAGAACTTTCTAGAATTTTTTTATTCAAGAGATTTTGTGAGTTTTACGAGAAATACATCCCTGTCTGGATACGAGCAGGTAGAGGCGGCTCTGGCACAGATGTACCTAGGGGTAAAACCCGAAAACACCGCTTTGAGCTAGACTCGAACGGGAACTGGTGCATGACAACGGGCCTTGCTGCACTCTTGGTTACGACACTCCCGGGGGATATGCTTTGGATAATTCCCATTTTCTTTACAAACCACTATGAAGGGTTATGAGTATATACTTCCTCAAAGAAAACATTTTTATAATTATGGATTATATCCATAATTAGTTCAATTTATGTTAAGTGTTTTACAAGTATGGAATTATGTATTTTGATTCATAAACTAATCTAGTTTATGCCATTGTTTAGAAATGGCGCCTAGTGGAAGGAATGTAAACCGTATCAATGCACGAACTCCGTGTAGGGATTTCCCTCCTGCTCAAGATAATTATTGTGGATCTGGAGATACAACTGGTACTGATCAACTTATTACCATACTGGGACAACTCACTCAGGTTATGAATAATAACCTTACTCGTATGGAGCACCCTGATCCGCAACGTGGAGGATCAATGCTAGACCGTTTCATGAGGCAACAACCACCAACCTTCAATGGGAGTACAAATCCTATATTAGCTGAGCAATGGATAAATTCCTTAGAGAAAATATTCCATGCCTTGGGGAGTAGTGAAAGGGAGAAGGTTGTCATGGCAGTTTACCGCCTCACTGGAGATGCCGATCAATGGTGGTCATTGATTCAAAACACAAAGGAAGACGATGACGTATCGAATATGGAATGGAGGGAGTTCAAAGATCTTTTCTTAGAAAAATACTTTCCTCGTGACCATCGAGCAGATATGGAAAGGCAATTTCTGAGTCTGAGGCAGAAGGAGGATGAGAATGTCGCAAAGTATGAGGCTAACTTTACAAGGTTAGCGAGGCATGCTGCCGATTATATACGTAACCCAAGGAGTAAGATTGATCGTTTCTTTGATGGGTTAAAACCATTTCTCCATCGAGCTTTGGTATCACAATCCTTTTCATCATACGAAGATATTGTCTCGTGTGCTATCAAGACAGAAAAGGAATTCTCTAAGTCTTATGACAATAAAGTAAAGCAAGAGAAGAAGAGAACGGTGGAACAAGAGACAGATAAAGGGAAAAAGGGAAAGAAGGATTTTCCATTATGTGATAATTGTGGGAAGAATCACCCTGGTACTTGCTTAAAAGGAATGGGAGTTTGTTATAAATGTGGAGAAAAGGGTCACCAGGCTCGTGATTGCAAGGGAAAGAAAGAGGCTGTCAAAGTTGAATGCTACAATTGTAGAGAAATGGGTCATTATGCAAATGAATGTCCTAAGCGTCAGGGAAACTTACCTCAGAAAAGGCCAAGGGATCAAGGACAATCTTATGCTGTTACTACAGTTGAAGCAGAATAACTAATGTATTGGTGCTTTTGGACTCAAGGATTATATTCTGGTTATAAGAATAATGTAATATATATATATGGATTGTACTGCAGTACTTTTTGATTTCAGTAAGGTTTTAATATGATTAAGGTAATCATATTTTTAGTATGTGACAATAAGAGAAACTTTTCTTTGTTTGGGGAATCTGATGTTACAATTGATTTTGGAATTTAGAGACCTTTTAGAGAAAGTCTGGATGAAGGTATTTTGGATAACTATAAAGGTTGGAGTGGATTAAGTTGAACTTTGGATAGTATTGTTTAAGGTTAAAACATTTATGAAGATTATTTTTGGAATAGTATGGTACTATATTTTTAGGAAAAGGACAACCTGCAGGGTGGGGCATAACCCGTCGCGTCGGACAAAGCTGCAGGAATCGAACCCACAACCATAGTGCGACAAGCCTTTATTTCATACCACTAGCCTACAGGAAGTCCCTGGTTATTACAAAATCGTTTTACTAATCTAAATGGTATGTGTTAACATTTGGAACCTTATACAATTAGGATAAATAGAATATTTTTGAGTTCCGTTACCATTTGGAGTAAAAGTTGGGTTTGTGGTAAAAATTTATTAACGAATGAAAGTATACATAACAAGTATGTATATTCCCTTACGTTCTTAGTAAATCTTCTAAATAAATTCCTCAACATTATAAAAGGTAACTTAAAACAAAAATGTTGTCGGTTAACTTTTCCAACTGGGGATTCAATGACCGTTTAACCAATCACAAGTTTGTGATTTTCTTGTGGTTAAACTTTCTCCTAATCCTGTTTTCTATAACTCTCCATCAGACCTTGATGGTTTGTTTCTCCTCCATATCCATATTTTTATATAATCCTAGAATGGGCTATATCGGGTGACCTTTGTACTTATCTTGCTTTCTTTTAATGTTATATATTTATTAACCTTATTTCCGATGTGGGTTATCCTCAAAGGTATTTTCTCTTTTCAACCTCTTATTTTCCAAGAAAAATTTCAAATTGCGAGGACGCAATTTATTGAAGGAGGGGAGAATGTAACACCCCGAGCTTCCACGATACGCTTCTCATTCAATAATGCAATAGCTTGCATTGTACGCAAGTTCGAGTTCTAACACACCGCAACTAATCAAAGTAGCCGTTATGAATAGTAATAACCACCTTTTAAATTTATAGAAATTTTATATTTCAAAATGGACTTCATTTTTGTATTCCTAATATTGAAATTAGCCTATGTTGAATTTTTTGTAATTTTCTGAGAACTTCAAAATTTTTATGAATAGTGAAAAATACTTAAAACAACTTTTTTAATAAAAATAATTCATAGTGATAAATTATACTATTGAGTGGTTTTAGAGTATAATTAGAATATATTTTTACCATTTTATCCAATGGTGGTCATTAGAATTAATTTAACATTGAAATTGGACATAAACAATTGCCAATCTTTTGATATAAATTGTTTCTTAAAAACACGCTATTTGTTGTGACAGCGGGAATTAATTATAAAATTAATTAATGCAACTAATATGTTTGGAATTTTGTAAAATAGACATCATTTTTGAATTCGTAATATCAATTATAGCTTAGGGTGAAATTTTGGCCTTATTCTGAAAAACTTCAATTTTTGATGAATAGTGAAACCACTAAGTGGTTGTTAAATAACTGATTTTTCGTTTAAATGAAATATTACCACTTCTGTGATTTGATTTTCAAAAATCCGACATACATGGTTGTCATTAAGAAGTAAAATGTGGTTCAATGAGATTAAAATAATTTTTTGGTGAATAGTAACTTATTAAGTTCTTAATCGCGATTAGTGGTAATTAGGGTAGTTTAAGGTATAAATAATACTTTAATAATATTAAATGACCTAGACACATGTCCCAACCTCATTGGTTGTGTCATGGCCGACCAAGACAAGCCATGGCCTAACTTGGGGACCCCATGGATCCACTTTTGTTGGGAAATAACATAAATTACTTTTTATTTAATGTTAAAGTGAAAATGACACTAACATAAATTGTTTTACTAAATCAATTTTTAAGTAGGGTTAAACAAGTCCAAATTTTGACTATAAATATTCATTAGAAAGCTAAAAAGATTTCCTACATCATAGTATTTGTTTTATAATTTTTAGACATTAAATAAATTAAATTATTTATGACATCATTATGATGTGGCGATGACCTCATTATTTAACGATTTAAATAAAATGAGAAGATAATGCAAAATCCAAGGCTTACACTTGTCCAAAGCCTATTGGATGAGGAGATTTCGAAACCTTATCACCTTAGCCTCTAATTATATAAGCGTGGGACCTTTAGAATCCGAAAAGCATTTTGAAATATTGTAACATTTCAATCCTTCCAAAAGTGCCCCTCCTCTCCACTTATAAAAGGCCCCCACCTCTCCCACTTCAATTACACTTTCAAGCCATTTGGCTCGGACAACCTCTGCCCAAATACTCTCCCAACATTCCTCCCTTACTCCTAGAATCCTCACTTTGGGGAGAACTCTTCCCAAGGAAGCCTTTAGCTCAAATCAAAAAGAGTTACCCGATTTTGAGGTAATGTCTTTTATAATGTTGTTTTGTTTTATTTTTCTTCTCCAACCCCCTAAACTCTTTTTAATCATTTCTTTTGTAACAAAACCAGTATCCTCAATAGACTAGGATGTTGTTATAAGAATGATTAGAGCTACACTTACACACACCTACATCTAATGGTTAAAGAACATACAGTTTCCGTGGATGGCGAAATTCTGCCTCCCGAAACGATGATTGTTCAAATTCTTTTAACACCTATAATGGTGGCCATTTTGATGAAACTATTTTCATAGATAATATATATATTATGTTTATGTTTTCATTATGCTTCTGTATTTTTCATTTATGGCATACTTTATGATTTCCATTATGGGTAAACGCGATAATTTCATTTTAGGAAGTGCGGACTACCGCCCCCTCAAAGTGATGTGAATCGTTAATGCCATATGTGGGTTGTATAAAGGATGGAGTAAATGATATTATATATAATATTATAATGGAACTATATTATTCCATTATATAATTATTATTTCGTTCCATTAAATATGAATTTAAAATGAAAGTAGCGTTCATGCGTACGTACGGCTTACCGTCTCCATGAACGGTGCATTTCATTTCTTACCTCTAAATGTTACGTAATATTATAAATGAATGTATATACTGTATATATAAGATATATATGACATATAAATCATGAATATAATTCTGTATATAATGGATATTTCACCACATAAACAACTTGTAATTATAAGAAGCTTATTGTTGACTCAAGTACCAAAGATCGACAAAACGACCGTTATTAACTTAAATAATTACATAATGTTCATATCATTGTAATAAGCGATATAATAAGGATAATGAAATTTAAAATGGTTCTTAATAAGGTATATATTAACTCTAGTTTATTATTCAGGAGGTTAAAGAACGGTTGAGTCAAGTCGGACACAAGGTAAGAGAACTTCTTAACCCAACTTCCATTCTTTGGGTTAATCTCCTACTTTCAAATTATGTCATGATATTATTATGTCCTATCTTGTATTTTTACATTCTTTATGTGTACCTATAGTGAATACACATAATAGATATATTTTATTTAAAAATTATCTTTTAAAGTACTTCGTCTCAATCTCCTTTCATTGAGGCATATTTGGTTTTATACGCAATTTTCTTTTATACGGTGTATAAACCCCTTTGACTTTTACGTTCATTCAAAAGGAATCTTTTTTTTATACGAAGCGTTTTGCTAAATGACAAAATGGAATGTTTTTATTTCCGTAATTATGCGGCGACAACGACTTCTCCGCCGCCATGACCATTATTTGAGTTTCAGCTTCCTCTACAAGCCATCATTTTTTTTAATGAAAAATAAATACAAAGTTTTAACTTTCTTTTATTTTGGTATTGAAAATGGTTTTGAAAGCTTTTTTATTATATCAATGTGTTGTATTGATATCTTGTGATTGAAATGTGGAAATGTTATGTTTCCTTTATGCATGTTTTATGTGATACAATTATGTTATGGTTTATGATATGTTTAAACCTATTCATATGAGGAATGCATTGGACTTAATATGTGACGGGTGGAGCCCGCTATAGCTCCTCGATGCATCGGCAGGTCTCATGGGACAAACTAGTGTCTTGGCACAAGGCCTTGACAAAATTTTATTTGTGGTCTTGGCACGAGGCCTTGGCTACGTGGTTATGATAGTCTGGCATTATGCATTCCATCATTATGAAAGTGGTTATTGATATTGCATGTGATTATTCGACCAGTAGAATATCCATGTGAAGAAGTAAATGGCATTATCTCATTTTACTTTTGCCATATTATGTTGATGTTCAAGTTTAAAAGGCTTTTGTTTTAGGTATACATTGCCTTAAATGTTTATGTTTATTTACGAAAGCTTCCGCAATATTGTTATCCTTACTGAGCATCTGAGCTCACCCCTTTCAATGTTTTAATATTTTCCAGGATGTGAAGAAGTATTTTATGAATGACCTGCAGGGATAGTCAGAAGAGGATATGAGTGTGGACTATGAAGACCATGTTATTGTAGTTTGTTTACTTTTTGATGTAATGAAAGACTTATGAATGTATCTAGTGTTTCCAAGGCTACTAAACTAATCGGTCTTTTGAGACTTGATCTTTTGTGATCATGCCAATGTTACGAAGTAATGCACCGACTCTGGGTAGCTGGGGTCGGGGCGTTACAAAACGGGTCATGATATTCAAGTTTGGTCTCATATTATTTAGTCTCTTTACCAAATTGTGGGAAATGAAGTGGCTCTTCATGTTCGTTGATCCTTTACATGTAAAAATATAGAAAAATATTCAGGATCTCATTAAGGTCCAGAGAAAAGGCTCTAGTATGGTTGGTTCATCATACTTATTGATTTCCTAAAGGAGAACCCTAAATTTATATCTCCCCACCAACATGATGAATATTAGAATATTTAAAAAGATTATGGAGATGGATTTATCATTTTTATGGGGTGAGTCAAAATCAGAATCATTTTTGGTATATTTTAAATTTGAATTTTAAAACATGATTTTTTTTGAAAAGTGAAAATTATAAATTTATTATTAGATATGACTATGAAGAAATGTCATTAGTGATATTAAGAGGTTTTTTTGAGGCTCACTTACAAAATATATGAACCTATAATTCTGTTTATTGGGACTCATCTAGGTCATTCTCAAGAAGTCATGGTTCGATTCTTCACTTCTTTATCACTAATTTATTTTTTTGGTTCTCTTAATTTTCAAAGTAGGAAATCCATATGGTTTGATGTTTTATGTATGATAAAACAATAATTAAAAATAAAATTTATATGTATTATATAATGACTTATATATAGAATATACCTCTTGATTTAGGCATTATGATCCTTCATTATCCTGTTGCTTGAATTCTATATTGTATTTTCCATGTGTTCCAAGCATCTATACACATCCCTACTATCTATATGCTATGAATAAGCATAACACATGGTGATATCTTCTAAATATTATCCACACCAAACCCTATAATGAACCATAATCAAGTAATCATCCATATATCTAACCATCAATATCATATCACATTAATGATATGAGTAGCGTTGGAGGAATTGATTTTAAGCAGTATGAAATAAAATGGAGAAAAATGTAAGTCACAATAATATATTCACCCCTTAATCACACAAATATCATAATAGAAATTAAAAGAAACCAAGTCATGTGGGAGAAATATGTTTCATTGGTTTTCATTTGAAGGGTGATCCATAGGTTTTCTGGTCATCATTGATGTGGGTTGAGAGATCATTGGACGTAAAAGTGGGTGAGACATATAATGAAAAATGGGATAAAAGTACTAAAATATCTAAATATAATGAAATTAAAATTTTATCATAGAAAAAAATGTAGATGCTCAAACGATACTCTCAGTTTGTGTCAAATTATTCTCTATATAGGGGGAGGAGCAAAAAATTATATTTATTTGGATACTACACTTCTTCCTCATTATCAAGGAATATTATTTTTGAGAGTGAGATTTCTCTTCAATTGAATGGATTCCATGTGTTAAGGCCGATGGTGTGTGTAGATCTATTCAATGACATATTTTCCCACATTGGAAATTCATCCTATGAACAGACTCCATAAAACATAGATAATAATTAAAGACTGAAATTCTTTAGCTTGACATAGAGAAATTGATTATAAGGGTGTGTTTTCATAGTCACATAAGGAACAAGTTTAGTGTTGTTTGTGATGGATAGTGGTACAAGTCATGGAATTCTTTTTTTGTATGGTATGAAATATTCATGGTCTATTCCGACATATTTGAGTTTAAAAATTTCTCTTATTTGGGCCTAAAATAAAAATGCATGGGCTTGATCCAGGCTGGTGAATTCATTGGACCAGTCCAGTCTTACTGCCTTTTCTGTGGTGCAGTATTTGGTGGACGAATAATGTTTCTATATGGAGTCTTTATAAAATAGGAATATCTTCGTAAACATGGTGTGAAACATTCAATGGATCTATAACTAGTGCATTGGGATGATATTGTGGCCTCCTCTATATTTATCACTACAACAAAAATTGAATTCTGATAGTGAGAAATATATATATTCATCATTGATTAGGTATTCACCAACCATTCTTCATCGATCATCATTCATGGTAGAGCTCGAGCGCACGTAAGACTTGATCAAGTGTGTTTACCAGAGAATTTATCTCGGTCTACTGAGTGATATCAGTAAGAACATATGACATTCATTTTTTTTCCTTTACTCTAGATTCATTGTGATATAAAATTTGGGTTATAATTCTTTGGTCATGTACGGGCCATTAGATTCTTCTTGGATCAGATGATGAAAAATGAATTTGATCATCAACATAATCTTTCTACCATTAACATCTGATTAAAGGGACTTGATATCTACTTTCCTATTCCTATTTAGGATCTATAATCATCTCTAAATGAGTTTAGTTCTCAGATCATTTTTTAGTGTTGTGCCATTTGGTGGCGCGGTGGATGGATTAACTTGGGGTGCATACTAGAGATAGAGGATTTGATCCTGGATTGATCATTATGCTTCATTAACTTTATACAAATGGGATATTTGAACACAAATATTCATCCTATATTCAATCCTTGTTCCATAGTTCTATTCTGGGATCAATTCAGGTTCTCCTTAAATATGGTTGCGTTTATCGTGGCAACATTGTAATTTTGGATTAATATTAATTTATCCTTGATTCAATATTTAGTGGGGTAGCTCCAATATTTGGAATCTATGTCTTCTTGGATGTTCTATTTTTTGTTGTGAATTTATTTTCTAAAATTATAATAGGTATTAATTATGTGTATGCATAAATGTAGATGTACTAAGTTGAGTTTGATAGCTTGAGAGTTACCGAGGAGGTTCTTACAGTCACTTTTGAAGGGGGAGGAGAGGAGTTGTGATGGGATATAGATAAAAACTTCTAATAAGTTAGAAAATAGTATGTCATGGTTTGTCACTAAGAATGTGGTGATATTTCAATAAATTGGGAACATGGAGTATGGTATTTTTGAGTTCTAATTTATGGAAGGTTACTTACGGTCACAATTCCATCCATTAAGATAAGAAGTCAATAATCAGTTATAATCCATTTCCTAGTGTGGTTGGTTTATTACCACTCTTAGATTATTGAACGTAAGCTTTAGTGTGGCCAGATAATCAATTTTCTGGATTCCCAACCAATATATCAAAATAATTTTTTAATAAATTGTTTTTTTAATTCTTTTGAATTTTACTTAAAAACTATATAACATTTTCAAACTCATTTAACAATATCATATTTAATTTTAAATTCTTATATTAAAAAAACAAAATTTTAAAATCATTATTTTTAAAAAAAATTATAATAATCCGTATAGATATTTCACAATTATAAATATCATATTTTAGACTAAACAAAAATTCAATCCTTAAAATCATATTATGGACTTCATTTAATTCAAAATTTAAATAAACAATAGAAACATATAGTTAAATCGATTTAGACACATTAATTCTAGATTTAAATTGAGTCAAAGAATTAAATTTAAAAATATAAAAATCAATACACTGGTTCAAAATTTATTACAAAACAAATAAACCATGAAAAAAATAATTGAGCAATTTATAAATTAAAAATAATATTCAAAAAACTATCATAAATGAATGATTACCTTGGATTTTATTGAAAATTGAGGGGTATTTTCAATTAATATCAATCAATAAAATTTAAATTTTTTATATCTCATCATCAAGGAAAATAATATAACCATCAACCAAGAATACAAGGATTTTAGATAATGTAACTTTAGACATTGTCAAGTGTATTTCAAGTAAATCAGAAGGAAACAATTCCATATTGATTATGGTAGGATGAATCATTAATAATTAACACTTTATAATTATTAATGAAGACAATTTTACCTTTTAACTTGAAAATATATATTTTATAGATGTGGTGAGAATATATGGGTCACCACTTTAGATCATACATGATCGAGATCCAAAGTTCAGCTCTATGTTTTTGTGGATTCTTCAATACGCCGTGAACAAAAAGTTGAGCCTTAGTATGACCTACTGTTATAGATACTTCAAGAGTGTGAATGAAATTATAATCGATATGAAGTGAAAAGGGTAGTAAAATTAAAAATGACGATGGAGAATAGGAGTATAGAATTTACATGTTTCAAGAATAACACCTACATCCACAGAGAGGTAGAAAAAGCTCAATATATCTTGGATCTATATTAAATGTAACAACCAATGAATTTAAAATATATTTTTCCTAAAATAATAATTGTATTGATAAATTATAATCATTTTGAAATTTATACAAAATATGATTTATAATGACTAATGTTTTATAAGTTATTTTTTTAATAACAATTATTCTTCTTCATTTATTGAATTTCCATTTAAAAATTAAATTAAATTTTTAATTTTTTTTAATTTTTTTAAAATAAGTTTTTAATTCATCTTTTTATAATTATATTATGGTGAATTTTGAGTTTTTTATAAAATAATTGACTTTAATCTGAATATTAAAAATAAATAATTTTTTATAATACCATATATTTTATGACATTATTATAATAAAATAATGATTTAAAAAATTTTGAAAACATTTTTATATAAGAATATATTTATAATTTAAAATGAAACTTAAAAAAAATACATTGTTGAATTTATAAAACTCAGGTATAATATTCTAGAATCATAAGTAATATTTCATGTCAAAACATTTTTAAATTCACTTATATAGATCAAATAAATTTCATCACTTGGAGAAATTAAATCTAAACTAATGGTTTTCTTATTTTAGATAATAATTTTCTTATTAATTAATATGTTAAATTTTAAAATTATTTATAAAAATAATGATTAATTTGTTTATATTTTATGATCATGATAATAGTAAAAAATGTTTTTTAAAAATATTTTATTATTAATGTTATTTAATTTTAATCTAATTAAGACAATTGATAACTTCTATAAATATAATTTCATATTTTTTACACAAATATTTAAATATATTATAACTAATTTAATGTGTAATAAATGTTTAATGAGATAAATAACAGTTCTTGGTGAAAATAATATTTTTCTATAATATATATATTTATATATATAATGTATTTAAATGTAAAAATTAATATTATATTACATATAACATGAAATAAATTATATGGAGTTTAAATTATGGTTCATATAAACATAATTTGTTAAGATTTGGTACCTTTATTTTTAATAAAATACAAATCATATAGGTAATGACTAGTTACCAACGTAGAAAAAGAAATACTAAAATGTAAAAATCATGTGGTAAAGGAAGTGATTTTTTTTAAAAACATGTGTATAAATTAATTGAAGATAAATTATCACACCAATATCACACAAAAACTAATTATTTTCCAATTTTAAATCCATTAATAATTGAATGGTTTCATACCATCATTGAAAATTAATGGATATTTACAAAAATGAAAAAATTTCATCATTTACAAATGGAGATCCCGTAAATTTCATTTCTACACCCATTAAAAAGACTTATATTGATCAACATAAGTCAATATTATAATTTAAAAACTATCCTCATGTTCTATAATCCATTTTTTCTAACAATAGCTGATTAGTAGGATCCCTATTAAGTCATCCAAGGAAAAACATCAAAAGGGACATGTGATGTTCTCAATGAGTATCTCATAATTCTTTTCTTCTTATAGCAACTAAAATCATCTATATCCATGAAATTATGACAATATTTGTGTCTATAATATGATTAAATTTTTTATACAAATGGAATATCAATTTTCCACATTCCAATAAAATAATTTCAAAATTGAAGACATCATAATGCATACATTATAATGTTATTGAATTTACATTCATACACGAAAATCCATTCTTAACCATACTTACCACTAGATTATAACTTATTATTGTTTGGGTCAGTTTAACCACCTAAATGAACAATGCTATAAACATCTATCATGGATGCAAAAAATAGGTAATATTAATTGTATATAAATTTAATTCCTTATTAATTTTTGTTATTTATATTTTATAGATTCATATTCACTATAATAATTTTATGTAATTTTCCAATATAAATAAAATAATTAAATTATTACTATATCAGTTTACATATATTATAATGTTTTATTTAATAGTTTTATGTAAAAATTTATGAATTCTAATTTAAAAAAATTATTATTTTTTCAATACCATGATATAAAAATTATTTTATTTTGTTTTTAATCATATTATAAAAATTTTGGTTTGTTGGTGAAAATTAGGAAATATTGATTTGTTTTGTAAAATGTATTTTAATTTCAAGCAATAAAATATAAATTTTTTTAAATTGTTTCAAATAAAACATATTTCATTAATATTTTTAATAGTACAATTATGAGAAAAGTAATTAATCTTATTCATTTTTTAAAAAAAATTTATAATTAAGAATACATTTTTATGGAAAACTATCTTTCATCTCATTTTTTGGTTTAAATTTTAAATTTATTTCAGATAATTCTTTGAATTTTATTTGATAAAATTAATTCCATATTTAGAATATAATTATCAATATAATTTAATGTCATCAACTTAATATTGTTTCACTATAAATAGTAACCGTATCAAATATTTTTCACCTTTGTAAATGAGTTGAAGCCGGGTTATGATTATGGGGAAAATCAGTAAAAATGCCTCTAACACTTGACTTTATGATACGGTTTGATTGGTTTAAATAAAAATATTTTAAAAGAGTAAAATAATTTAATTTAAAACATTATTATAAAATTTTTAACCCAATCTTGATTTTTGTGATGATAAGTATTATATTATTCAAATTTTAAAATAGTTTTGAGTCTTTGCAATTAATGGAGTGGTTGGAAGTTCTAATTTATTTTTAATTTTAAAAAAATTATAAATAAAATTATTTTTTATTCAAAAAAAATTACTTGGAAATTAATTTTTTACTTCATTTCATTTTAAAATTTCATTTTTCTGTTTAAATCATGTATTTTCCATAAATGAATTTTTTCATAAATTATCTGTTCTTATATTGAATGAAATTTATTTCACCTATATAAAAGGTACATAATTAAATAGATTCCAATTTTTCTATCTAGGATTTGTGAACAAAAAATTAATTCCACTTTTTATTTTTTTCATATAAATATTATTCATGGTAAAAATAAAGCTATCAATGTTAAGGTTAAACTAGATTTTAAGTGGTTTAACTGAGAGAGAAGGCTAAAAATGTACCCAATATTTATATATATTTATTTGGTTTATTTATTTAGATTTATCATGCATTATGTTTTAATATATGGTATGTTGGTTCCACATTACATTATTATGATATAAATATATTATTTAATCTTTTAGGTAATTCCAGGTGTTTCATATCCCTCATTTATAAAAGGGAACCTCATTTCCTATATTCCTCACCCCTTTTGAAAACTCTAGTTCAACCATTATGCACCCAATTCACTCCCCAAAATCCCACCCCATGTTCTATAGGATTTATTATTTTTATAATGTTTACCATAGCTGGATTAATATATAAATAAATAAAGGTTTTCTAAAGATGAAGAATATATTTTAAAAACATGGTTTAGTTTTATTTATTATTATACCTACTTCAAAACTATTCTAACATTTTGATATAATAAAATCAATATTTAACATAAAATTATGTGTTATTATGTTTTTATGAAAACCAATATCAATATCCACTTCCCTTAAATTGGAAATGAAACCATTATTCGTGTGTACAGAGAACTATCACTTAATGAGCTGATGTAATTCGTTTTCTATCACCACCTATAAAGAAAATTTCTAATAATGGATTAAATATAAATATATATAATATTAATTATGGATTTATGAATATGAAAAGGTAATATATTATTGTTTTTATTACTTTTATATCCACCCCGAAAGATAACATTGTTCATGGGTACGAAGGGATTACCACCTCCCTTAATTGATATGAATCATATTTCATCACCACATCACATTGATGGAATATATAAGTTTATTCATAGATATAATATTATATCTATGAGATAATAAATATTCTAGAAATATAAAATAAAAATTACTTTATTTTCTACATGTTCGTTGAGAAATTTAAATGTTTCTCTTGCGTGCATACGACCTTCCATCTCTATGATTGTAACATAGTTCATTTTTCAAAACAATATCTCATAATTATTTATAAAATAATAATTAATATATAATTATGATAATTATTTCATTATTTTTATTTTTTACATGCTGGAATCATTTCCACTTTGACTACAGTGAACATACTGAAGTCATTTTGAAATTATGAACTGAATATCCTCAAAACATGTGATATGAATTTTATTATTAAGTAATTAAATATTTCATTGAAATAAAATAAATAAAAAATGATAATCCCATGATAATCCCATGTAAATGGGGTATAAGTGTGTTTTTTTCAATATATTAAAAGGATTTTATAGTAATTGTATGATACGTTCCAATAGGATTAGTGATTTGTCATGTAAGGAGTTTGAGATATATTCAAGAATGATAATGGTGATAATTCTTACAGAATTGTTATGGGTTAATATACTATAAATGGATGTCACACTTTGGAAATCATATTGCAAATATGCTGATTTATTGAATTGATCTTAAATTATTAACAAATGTTTTATGGATTTTTCAAATTACTATAACAAGTGGATATTATAGACGGTTATGATAAAAATAATTCGTTAATACATGAGTAATTTATTAAAAGGTTCAGGAATTTTGAGAATGGCTGGGAATTTTAGTGTTAAAGAAGGTTTATTTATGGAATTTCATTTCAAATTATTTTAAAGGTGGTATCATATTAAAAATATATGACAAATAAAAATGCATAGGTCATTCAACTAATAGATCATGTGGGACCCAAAGGTCAACCACACCAAAGGGAGAATCCCTGGCCAAGATCATGATTTATAGAAGGCATATAGACCATCATTTTTGAGTGGGCCCATGTGTATGGCCTAAAGAGTGCATGTTTCAATATGCATGCATAACTTGGGCCATATTTTCTTAGGGATGAGGTCCAGTGGTGGGTGAGTGAAGGTGGAACGGGTGCAAAATCCCATAGATAGATCACCCAATTAGATGTGACATATTTTTATTTAAGAAATACGGATTCCTAAATGTGAGCTTCATGGGAGACTTGTTTAAAGTGGAAAATATTCATCCTATTGAAAAAAATTATGGATAAAACATTATACATCAGATTTGATTGATCTGTACTATCCATTTAATCCCACAGTACAATAATTAGAAAAACAAATTGCATAAATATCCTATATGGAGAATATTTCAAATATTTCCTATCAGTATTCTTCCTCTCGATGATGAAATATTCGTGTGAGATCATGAAAACCATCCACCGTAATATATCGAGAAATGGTCAATTGCAATGATCACATTCATAAAATAAATGTATTGCATGCATGATATTTATAAGGAATCAGACACATATACCCGACCATGTGATAGAGTGGAATCATAAGAATACAATGCATGATGTTTTCTAATAAACATATAGAACCTAAAAAATTTATCACACGAACTAGT
Organism: Viscum album; assembly: GCA_963277665.1. Classification (NCBI taxonomy): domain Eukaryota; kingdom Viridiplantae; phylum Streptophyta; class Magnoliopsida; order Santalales; family Viscaceae; genus Viscum; species Viscum album. The sequence goes on along the minus strand of OY728161.1, from coordinate 1,170,547,669 downwards.
GACATAAGGGAGACAAACACGATGGAGCACAGACTATCATCAATGAAATTTAAAGATGGGGAATGTTTCTTCAAGTGCATGCTGATCCCATATTTTTTAGGTTTTATAATTTAAGTATTTTTGTATAACAATGAATTTCACATAAATCACTGAGGTGTCACATGATCAAGAGAAGTGGTCCTACAGTCACATGACCACCTAAATGGTTCTTGATGGAGTCAACATGTTCGACATTAAAAATATTATGATCTTTAGGTGTTTGAAGACGTCCCTCAAAGGAAATTTTTTTGGAGGTGATATGGTGTATCCGACTCTATAAAATATGAGCCTCAGACAAGTAAAATATTTCCCGTACCATTTTATAGATCAATAAATATATTATTAAAGTAGATTGATAACATGAACCATACATGTGAGGTATGTTTACCATTCAAGTGATTCATTAATGTGATGTAAGAGATGTTTGTGTGATTTGATCCTGTCAATTAGATTTGATGAATGCATATTTGTTAGGTGAATGAAATAAAGAGGAACCCATGGGGAAAACATTTCTTAAAAAGGTGATCCCACAGACAATCATATTATATTAAAAAGAATCTCAGTAACTTCACATCCCGAACTTTTGAATAATATTTTTTTCCTAAATTTTTGTGTTATTTTATTTTTTACTAAAATAAACTGTATCCTTTTATAAATGAAGTGAGTATAATTAAAATCGAACCATTCGGTTTCAACTATTATATGAATTTTGGTCAATATGACCATTTTAAACTATACTTTTAATGTTTTGATTATTGTTTATAAATACAAATGATCATGGTTAAGTAAAACATAAAAAAGAGTTGATGGTGTCATCCAGTAAAACCAGGTCGTACGAAGCCCATATGTCGGAGCCAGAGAATGAGTTAGTAACACTGGGATTTTATCTTGAAAAATCCCAAGATGAGCCTCAATATGTTAACATTGAATGTAATCACCATTGGGAGAAGTTAAAGCTGATATAAATCACCGTTCAGACAATGTTGTCTGAGCCACCCTAATAATTTATCACCATTACACACCTTTCTCTTAATTCCTATGTAGGTTTTATAAAGGGTTATGTAATGAGGCCATAGTTACATTGTGTAAACCCTTTGTAGAAATAAAATTAATATTTTATAATTCATTTTTTAGGGATTTCTTTTCATAATAATGTATTTGATTAATTTAGAAAAATTTGATAAATTGATTTTAGGCTTAAATTTTTTACTTTTCAGTGATTTTTCATACATAGAGAATTATTATGGTAAAATAAATATAATTTTTGTATTTAAAATTCAAAATTATCCTAGGATGATTTCTTATATTTTTTCTATGATGTTTCAATTTGATGAATAGTATTTTATGAATAGTGTTTTTTTAATGAATAGTAAAGAAATATTTTATTATTAAATAACTTTTTTGGTGAATTGATTTCCAAAATATCAGACATACATGGTTGTAATCATGGTAAAAAATGTGGTTTAATAAGCTCAAAATATTTTTTTGTTGAACTGTATCTTTACCCTTTTGAATAGTAATTTTACCCATATAAATGGTAATTTTACCAATGGAATAGTAACATAACCTAAGGATGTATAAATATGTTCCAATCATCTTATGTGGTAATGTGATATAATTATATCATAGTATAAGTAAATAAACATTTTAAAAATTATTATTCAAGTATTAATATTTTATTTATTTAATTTAATTTAAAATGAAATTATTTTTTATAAAATGGAGTTCACTTTTTGATTCTACACATCGAAAAATGGTTTGGTGAATTTTTGGGATTCTTCTGAAACAATTGAACTTTTGGTGAACAGTAAAAATACAGTTATGAGTTTCGGTAAGTTTAATAACATCATTAATGATGTAATAATTTTGGTATACTATTGAGGAATAAAATATGTTATGAGGTGAACCAAGTGGCTAGAAAAATACAAAAATACCATGTGAAAGCCCATGGTTTTGAAATAACACTAATGATGTGTCCCTTGGAAATTAATGAAATATTCCCTCATTATTTCTATAAAAACCTACCCATTACTTCATTACGTTCATTCCAAAATCGTCCTCAACAATGATCTAGTGTTTTTACCTCCCAATGATTCCTCCCATGGTGCCCTCAAGCACCCCAAGGTCCCAATAGTCGAGTTTTTGAAGTTTCTCTAGAATGTAAGGGAACCATTCACCCTCCTCTTTTAGTTGAGACTTATTTTATGTTGTGTCTTTCAATTTACATTCTCTCATGTTTGATTATGTTATTATGTTTCCTTATTTATGTAAATTTAATGAGATAACTTTTTCTTTATCATCAATTGAATTTTTTGAATATTTAGGCGATTCTGTTAGGCTCTCGAATTTTCATAAGGCAGTTCACAACTTCTCTTTATTAATTAAAATTTTGTTTCTTGTGGTATATCTTGATAATTCTTATAACATTCTCTCATCTACATGTTGTTATATAATTATACTATATTTTGACTCCATTATGAATGGGTGACTTATATCCTCTATTTTTTTAATTCTTTCACAAACCATGTTGCTTAGTCGTTATGTTGTAGAATGTTCATCTCAAAATCTCCCTCTTTTTCTCAAGAAATTATATTATATTATTTATCTGATTTTCCAAATATCATTCTTTTCTAGGGGTATTCATAAATACATAAAAATGATATATTTTATTCTTTAATTGATATACATAAAACCCACATTCTCTTTCCCTGGGTTATAAATGACTTAATTATCATTTTAAGACCTTTTTAAAATGTCAAAATTTTGATATGAAACCCGTTAATTTTATACTATGTGGGTTATTTGAGAAATATGTGATTATGATATATGTGGATCATATGAAAATAATGAAATATTAAGTGTTTCCCTTATTATTTATCCATTGTGTTGGATAAAGAAATTAATCTTTATAGATGACAAAATTTGTGACACCTTTGTGAATAATGTTGGTAAATTTTATGACACCTTGGGGATAGACCATTGTGATATGCTTATGAATGTACAATTTAAATATTGTAGACACATTTTCAAGTTGTTATTATTATTATTATTATTATATACTTCTTTATCATACCTTTATGATACTCCCCATGTTCTTATTGATATCACTCAAGTTCACATGTAAACTATTTCACTTGCTTTCTTCATCGGGCCTTCTGTACACCCTTTCCTCTAATGCATGCCTTATGGTTATGAGATGCTATAATTGTTCATAGGATGTACTTTTCTAGAATATTTTCATGGGGATTAAATTATAGTTATATGTTTCAGGTATTATGTACCTTATTTTCGGACACTAGACTTTAAAGATCCTCTATTTGTAAAATGTAAAATAAAAGTTATGTTATAAGAAATAGGGATTCCAATGTTGGTATTAAAGGATAGTTTTGGTTTTAATGAAAATTAGGATATGAAAAATATATTAATAACTCTATATAAAATATTAAATATAAAAAAATTGATGGTATTTTGGTGAAATATTATGTAAGTCGTTTCAGAAAAAATAAATCTCTATCTGGATACGAACAAGTGGATGTGGATCTGGCACATATATATATAGGTGTAAAAGATGAAAACCAGGATTTGATCTAGACTGGAATAGGAACGGGTGCATGACAACGGCCCTTACAACACTCCTGGTTTGACACTCCTGTGGGATATGTTTGATTAATCACAAGCTTTTTATGAATCACTATGAAAGATTTATATAGAAAAGTAATTGTTTTTAAAGAATAAAATGTTTAATAATGAGGTTTTAAGACATAAAAACCATTTATAGTTAAAATATTAGTAAATGAAATAATATTTTAACTAAGTTTCTATTCTATTATAGAATGGAGTAAAATAGGAGGAACCGTGCAAATGGTTACTGCAATGGACCATGTGCGGATGACCCTCCAATGGAAGCCATAATGAAAACATTCAGGATAATGATGAACCAACTAACTCATGTTATGGAAAATAACCTGAATAATGATGAGAGGCCAATTTTACTGCAAAGGGAACACCATTCTATTGAGTCCTTTATGCTTTATTGACCACCAACCATCAGTGGATCTATTGACCCTTTGATAGTTGAATAGGGTATCAACTCTACCGAGAATATCTTTTCTCTGCTCCACTATTCAGAACAAGGGAAGGTCACCTTGGATGATTACCACATAGAGAAGAAGCTGATCAATTTTGGGTACATATTAAAAAAAGAGGCCAAGAATAGAGGTTGAAGTTATGGAGTGGGAAGAGTTCATAATCATATTCTTCTGTAAGTATTTACCTTATTCTATGAGTATAAAAAATGAGAAGTAGTTTATCAAGATGAAGCATAAAGAGAATGAATTTGTAGGAAGCTATGTGATGAAATTCAAAAGAGGTTCCCATTACACCTCAATCTTTGTCATGGATCTTAATGAGGAGGTTGATAGATTCCTTGGCAGACTATGACCCCATATGCGAAATAATCTAGGTATTTGAGACTACTATAGCTATGAGGAGATCGTGTAGAGTGCTATGAAAGTCTAACTATAGTTTGGTAAAATGTAGTGGTCTCATAAATAAAATAATAAGAAGAGATTGATGAATCCAATCCTGGGGAGGAGGTTTTATCAGGGAAGAGGAGGAAAGTAAGGAAAACATCCCATGTGTAATAAATGTGCGAAGAAGCATTCGAGGAAGTTCTTTCTCAAGAGGGGGAAGTGCTATATGCATGGAGGACATGTCCATATCATGAAAAACTATCGTATTAAGGTGAATCCTAAAATTACCAACACTATATAAAAATTGATTATGGTGTAGGCCCTACTTAAAGTACAATGCTATAAGTGCAGATAACTTGGGTACTTTACCAATCACTATCTGAATCCCAGGGCAGTGGAGGTGAATCACCATCATCCTTAGCAAAGTACAAGAGAGATAGGTTATGCTTTTGTTATGACTACAGCTGATTTTGAAGCTCCAAATTATGTGTTGGTCGGTACTCTTGTTGTCCTCTCAAAGATAGAAAATAAATTTTTGGATTCTGGTATATGATTTCCTTTATTTCCTCCATGTTTTCATAGAATTTAGAATCAAACCCTAAATTTCAAAAAGTAGAGTTATTAGTCCAGACTCATTATGGGATTATCCATGAATCATCTGTGTTTATAAACACTATTATTTAATTTTGTGATAAAAATATTATCAAAAATATAATAGTCATTCCCATTCTGGAATTCGACATTATACTAGGGATAGAGTAGAACTTAAAGTATAAAGCTATGATTATTTGTAGAATGTAGTAAATCTCAATATTCTTGAATTGAAAACCTATAGTTATCTTAAAAGGATAGATATGTCAACCAAATATTTTTCTTAAAGAATGTCCTATATATTTATTTGTGGAGTTGACCAGTGAAAACAATAAGTAAACAAGAGTATAAGGATTGAAAATTTATCCATAATCTTAGAATATATTGAAATAATTCCTAAGGAGTTACCCAGTCCTCACCTAGAAGGAGGGGTAGAGTTCTATATTGACCTCTTACATGGATATCATCTGATACCAAATACCCTATATTATATTGAAAATGTGGAGCTGGAAGAATTAATGAAAAAAACTCCAGGATATTTTGGATAAGGGGGTTATCCGACCAAGAGATTATTCTTGGGGAGAACCTATTCTCTCTTTAAAGAAGAAGGATGGATCAATGCAGCAACGCATTGATTATAGAGAACTGAATGGGATCAAAATAAAGAACAAGTACCCCTTCTTATAATTGCTGAATTATTTGACCAAATTTGTGGGGATTAATTCTTCTCTATGGTTGATCTTCGATCTAGTAACCATCAATTAAGCGTGAAGAAAGATGATAATCTGAAAGCTGCACCTGATCAAGATATGGGAATTATGAGTTTTGTTATACCATATGGCTTGACTAATGCTCATATTATTTTTATTGATTTCACGAATAGAGTCTTTAAGGAATACCTTGATAACTTTTTGGTAGTTTGTATCATTAATATTATAATATAATCCAAAATTCGTGAGGAGAATGAGGATCATATATAGTTTATTTTGAAAACTATATGAAAGGGGAGGCTTTTTGGAATGTTTAGAAAATGTGAATTTTGATTACAAAAAGTTTCTTTCTTAGGGACCACTTAATCTAATGAAGGAATCACCATTGACCCTCCAAAGAAAATGGTCATAAAGGAGTTCCCTCTATCTACAACAAATGAGATTTGTAGTTTCTATGGATTATCGGGATATTATAAGAGGTTTTTGATAAAATTTTCATGACTTTCTAATCCATTATCCAATTTAACTCAAAAAATAGTCACGTTAATCTCTATAAAAGAGTGTAAGGAATGATTCCAAGAGATGAAGAAGAGACTAGTTACTACAACAATGTTTTCTCGACCCTCAAAAGAAGAAGAATTCATTATTTTTAGTGATGAAACTCTAAAAGTGTTTGTGTTATTCCTCATGAAAAATGACAATATCATTGCTTATGCATCTTGATAGTTGAAGACTCCTAATCAGAACTATCCTACGCATGATCTGGAGCTGGCTGCCATAGTTTTTTCTCTAAAGATATGGATGCACTATCGGTATGGGGAGAAATGTGATATATACATAGATCATCAAATTTTAAAATATATTTTCCCTAAAAATGAATTTAACATGAGATAGAGGCGATTGTTGAAACTTATTAAAGATTATTATTGTTCAATTCATTATCACCAAAAAAGATCAAAACAAAGTTTCTAATGTATTAAGTTGGAAATACTGAGTTTTTCTATCCATGAAGAAGATTCAAAGAGATCCCTTGATTCAAGACCTAGTGAAAATGGACATGGGAATCAAAGTGGAAGGACATCTTCAACCATATCCCAAATGATTTCTCAACCATCACGAAAATGTATAGGGAGATTCGTGATCATAATTGGTGGGATAATATGAAAATGGAGACTTATGACTATACTAAAAGGTGATTGGTATGTTAGCAAGTGAAGGCAGAGTGAAAATGTCCTAAAGGTGTATTATAACCACTACCCATACCAGCATAGAAGAGAGACAATATCACTATGGACTTTGTCATTGGGATCTGGAGAAATTCCAATGGAAACAATGAAATATGGGTTATAGTAGAGCATATCACCAAGACTACCCAATTTATCTCTACATGGGAAGAATTATCTCTAGATCAATGTTCAAGGATTTATGTAAAAGAATTGTTAAGGATGAATGGAGTTTCAATTTCTATTGAATCTGATGGTGATCCAAGGTTCACATCAAAATTATATAAAAGTATTAAACATGATTTGAGTACCAAAACGAATTTCAGTATGGTCTATCTCACCCAAACTGAATGAAAATATGAATTTACTATTCAAACACCCAAGGATATGAGGAGAACATGTAGAATAGAATTTAAAGGTGGATGGGATCAACGTCTCCCATTACTGGATTTCTCTTACAATAATAATTTTATTTAAGAATTCAAATGGAACGATATGAAGCTCTATATGGGAAGAGATTTAGAACTTCTACTAGTTTGGTTGAAGTTAGTGATAGAAATATTCTTGGGCCTAATCTTGTGCATGAGATAACAGAAAAGGTTCATGCCATCCAGAAACACATTAAGGTTGCTTTGATTCGGCAAAAGTGCTTTGCTGACAACCATTGAAGGGACTTGGAGTTTGATTTTGGTAACAAATTCATTCTTCCAATATCACGTTGGAATAGATTCATGAGGTTTTGGAAGAAAGGGAAGGTCATTACTAGGTATATTGGCTCCTATAAACTCCTTGATCATGTAGGAGTATTGGCCTATTGGCTTGCACTTCCTCTTGATCTTGCACAAGATGATGATGTATTCTAAGTATCCCTATTGAGGAAGTACATACCTACCCCTTCACACATACTAAATCCATAGGTGGTACAATTGGAACATGACCTCTCTTATGAGGAGAAGCTAGTGGAGATATTGGATCATTGAGACAATGTTCTATTCAACAAGGCTACCTGCCTTTTTAAGGTGTTTTGGGGGAACAAAAAATGGGAAGAATCCACATGGGAACTAGAGGATTATATGAGGTAGAATTATCCTCACCTTTTCTCTTTAGAGGGTATAAGTGGAAATTATGAGGACTAAATATCTTAAGGTGGAAGGAATGTAATGAACAACACTTTTAAATAATATTCGTTTCTGGAATTTATATGTTATATTAGTTTGTACTCAACAAAAATATATCATTTTATAAATGAAATGAGTATAATTAAAATGACACCATTGGGTTTTAACTATTATAAAACCATTGTTCAATATGAAAATTGGAACCTATACTCTAAATGTTATGGTTATTTTTCATAAATACAAATGATCATGGTATATTAATACAGAAAGAAAAGTCGATGACCACTTCTTGTTGAATTGGGCCATATGAAACTCATTTGTCAGAGCTTGAAAAGGAGATAAAATTGCTCTGCTTTTCATGGGACCCAACCCAAGCTAAGCATAAATATGTTATGCATGAATGTAATCTCCTTTGGTAGAAGATCAAACAGATAAAAATCACCATTCAGGCAATGTTGTTCAGGCCTCCCCAAGATTCTATCACCACTCCCCACCTTACTCTTATGTCCTATACATGTGTTATAAGGGGCTATGTAATGAGGCCTCAGTTACATTCTGTAATCTGTTGGTATAAATAATTTTTTTATTTAATAATTTCTGTATTATGGATTTTTTTCTTAATAATGTTTTTTTAAATTTTTTTAAATTTGATAAATTGATTTTAGTTGTTCAAATTGTACCATTCAGATATTTTTCATTCATAAAAAATTGTTTGGTAAAATAAACATCATTATTGACTTTCAAATGTCAAAATAAACCTATGATTAATTTTAAATTGTTCTCTAAGAAGTTTCAATTCAATGAATAGTATTTGATGAATAGGGTTTTTATTAAAAGTAATTTTTTTTATTAAATAACATTTTCTCTGAAATGATTTTCAAAAAACTAGACATACGTGGTTTTAATCAGGGTGAAACTATGGTACAATAAGAACAAAATAATTTTTCAGTGAGCAGTAACATTACCCTTTGGAAGATTAATTTTACCCTTGTAAATGTTAATTTTACAAATGAAATAATAACATCACCTAAGGTGGTATAAACATGTTTTAGTCATCTTATGTGGTCATGTGATATAATTATATCATAGTATAAGTAAATAAATGTTATTGAAATTATTAGTAATGTATTATTATTTTATTTATTTAAAATAATTTAAATAAAAACTATTTTTTATAAAATTATGTTCACTTTTGGATTCTACAGGTTGAAAAATGGTTTTGGTGAATTTTTGGGATTTTTCAGAAACAGTTGAAGTTTCAGTGAATAGTAAAAATAATGTTTTTAGTTTTCGGTACGTTTAATGAGATCATTAATAATGTAATAATTATGGTCTACTATTGTGGAATAAAATATTTTATGAGGTGTCCCAAGTGGCCAATCCCATGGGAAAATATCACAGGAAAGCCCATGGTTTTTCAAATACCACTAATGAGGTGTCCTTGGAAATTAACAAAATATTCCCTCACTTTAGTTATACATAGAAACCCATTCCTTCATTCCATTCATTAAAAATTACTATTAAAATGTTCTCTTACCTTAATACCTCACAATGAGTCCTCCCAAGGTTCCCTAAAGCCCCATAAAGTCCCAACCCTCATGTTTTTGAAGTTACTTTTCAAGGTAAAGGAGCCTTTCACCCACCTCTTTTAGTCAAGACTTCTTTTATGTTATGTATTTCAATTTACATTTTATTATGTTGGGGTATGTTATTATGTATGATTATTTATGTACATTTTTTCAGAGACCATTTTCTTTATCATCAACTGAATTTCTGAATTTTTAAGCGACACCGTTATGCTGGCGAATTTTTGTAAGACAATTCACAACTTCTCTTTATTCTTTTAAAATCTCTTTTATGTGGAATGTCTTGAAAATTTTATAATGTTTTATTTTCTCTATGTTATTATGTATTTATACTATATTATTATTCTCTTATTAATGGCTTACCTCGGTCCCCTTGCTTTTTAATGCTTTCAAAAACCATGTTCCATAGTCGTTATGCTGCCTAGTTTTCGTCAAAAAATCTCCCTATTTTTCTCTAGAAATTCTATTATTTTAATAATGTGAAGACCCAAACCTATTTATTTATTGGGGTATTAATCATGAAAAAATGATATATTTTATTTTTTAATTGAAATACATAAAACCCTCATTCTTTTTCCACGGGTTATAAATGACATAATGATATTATTTTTAAGCACTTTTTGAAACGTCACAATTTTGATATGAAACCCGTTCCTTTTATTATATTTGGGTTATTTATGAAATGTTTGATTATTATCTATTTGGAATACATGAAAATAATTAAATATTATGGTTGATACCTAATATCACTCTAATTTATTGGGTTAATAAATCAATGTCTAGAGATGAAAAGTTTTATGTTACCTTGGTGAATAACCGTCGTTATTTTTACGAGACCTTGGGGATGGACCTTGGTGATATGATTATTAAAGAATAAATTAAATTTTTTTCCAACATTTTGAAGATATATTTAATGTTATTATTATTATGATATTACTCTTTATCCTTCCTTTATGATATTCCCATTGTTCTTATTGACATCTCTCAAGTTCACATTTAAACTGTTTCACTTGTTTTCTTTATAGGGCCTTATCCTCACCATTTCCTTTGATGTATGTCTTCAGGTTATTAAATGTAGTAATATTTCATAGGATGAAAATTTCTAGTATATTTTCAAGGTGAATAAAATATATTTCTATGATTTCATCAATTATATACCTTATTTCCAAAACACTAGAATCTAATAATCATTTTTTTGTAAAGTGTAATGAAAAGTTATGTAATAAGAAGGTGGGATGCCATATTAACAAAATACATTCACGTGAAATAGACATAGAGGACAAAACAATTCTTAAAAAATAATAAACCCAAAATCCGACAGGTATCATGAAGGTATTTTTCAATGAATTTGTCGACACCACCTTCAATATCATGAAGAAACTTGTTGTCATAGCCTTTCATTACCAGATAGAGTTTGAGAAAACATTCAAACTCTACCAGTTTCACTAAAAGTACAGTATAAGAAATCAAGGTCTTATTAAGTGATTGAAATAGAACATGTTGACTCTCCTCCTATCTTTTCGAGAACACTGTGGACAACATTGTGATCATGAAAAGGATTATCATGAATAAAAATTGACATCAAATGATCACTTCATGTGAATAAAGTATGAGAAAAGCCTCACATAGCCTATCTAAAATAATTTGGAATGTTAAATAAAATTTTAAATGTGATACACTTCTCATGATATAGTGAATAAGGGAGAGAATTTTTTTTTCTGGAATCACCTGAAATATATGGCACACTTGACTATTGTGTTAATATAACTGAAATAAGTGATAAAACATAATATAAATGGGAATATAGATATATATTTTAGTGTTTCAGATTCCATGAAATCGATGTATAAACTGTGATTAATTTTAGATAGAATCTGAGAATATTACTAAATGATCCCGTATATGAGTTTACAGTTTTGAAAAATTCAAGATGATATACTCAACTGACATTGTGAGAGATACTTATTTCATAAAATAGTCATAATGATGTTATGGGAACCACTTTACCAGATACAATTGTGGATAGAAAGATCATTGAAATATGAAGTATCTACCCAAGCAATTGATATATCGAGGAAGAATAAAACTTGTTGGGTGTTGAATGATTCATCAGTTGATCATTCTGAATGGATGTGAGATTGAGTGAAAGTGGTATATAAAAATTATTTAATAGTATCAAGTAGACATGCATATAATATTTTGGATTTAGATGAAGTGGAATTCATATATCTAAGGGACACAATTATTTAGTGGATGAAAATACTTCTAATTTAGTATGGAAGATATGGTTGGATGGGTTTATTGAATATATTTGAAGAACTAGCGGTGTTGGTATAAAAAACTCCATTGATGACTGGTGGTACAAGTATGAAGAGAACCACTGAATTAGGAAGATTTTCTACTTCCATCTAGAACATTCTATGCCAATTCAAGGAATTTGTAATCACTATAAAAATTAGTGATATGAGAATCAGCGAAACAACCTCAGGTCGATCATTACAAGCATTAGTTCATTTTACAAAAGCATATAAAAGTAATTGTGTGTTACTATCTATTTTATTTTATATATTACATGTGTACGTAATTTTTGAAAGCACCCAAAATATACGTACCTCTTAACCAAGGTAGAGGTTTGATAGATAGAGGGTATAATTGAAAGAATTAAAATCACTGAAAATTGGATACACTAATTTACCCCCTTATAGTGTCCCTTGATGATCCTTTTGTGATATACATGTTGTATTATAGCATATGTCTAACACTGTTAGATTATATTTTTTCCCTATTTGTTTTCTAATGGTTCATATTAACTATATATGTTGAGATGATTCTGAATCACTTTATGTTGAAAACATAATCTAAAATCCTGTTGAAGAAAACATAAATTATTAATTCGAGTCTCTAAAAAACTGAAATAAGAGGGAAGAAACGATAACGATAAAAACCTTTTGGAAATATGTGAAGGATCAATTATCTCTTGTCAAATAAATTGAAAATGGTTCTTATGAAGAAACTAGTTCAAGCTTTTGAGAGTTTGTGGATGTTTAATATATCAAATTTTGTTGAACGAGTCTACTCTCAATTTGAAAGGTATATAAATAACATTTATAAAGAAGTTATTTCATATATAATTTGTTATTATAAAGATATATTTCATAATATATCATAGATTTAAGATGAAATAAATATACTGAAGGATGGACATGCAATGAAATTCAAAAGGTGTAATGTTCTCATAGTCCATGTTAAAGAAAATGAAGAATCTAGGAATCTTTTCAATAAAAATATTTCAATAATTAAACAGTATTTTAAATGGAATACTTAAGAGGTCACTATAATAAAACATTTTTTAGAGAACTTATTTATAGACATGAAACACTGTTTAATGTTTCCCTGAATGTTAGTGATTCTCAACTTGATGACAAAACATGAATGGTCAATGTATTTTTAATTCTAGTGGGAGAAATGAAAAAGTTTCATGAAGATTCTATTCTGAAGATGTTTGATATACAATAATAAAATAACGATACTATTGGTGTCTAGGGAGACCAATTAATAGTAAAGTCCAAAAGAATCAATGTCTTTGAAAACACATTGAATGAAAGTAGGAAACATAATAAATATTAGATTAATGAAATGAAATGTGAATGAAAATTATTGAAGAAATTAGTTCAAAATGATATGTTTTCATTCATCATGAATTGTCTCAAAGTTGAGATTTAATTGATAATTTTTAAGGATATACATGCTGGAACTTATGATGTTTTTGAGAAGATAGACTCTACCACTCAAATATATGAAGATATTAGACCTACAAGAAGGGATGTTTCAAAACAAACTTTCTATGATACTCATGAAACATAATATTATCTATGGAAAAAAGTTCTTAGGATCATATCTTCATCAAACATTTAAAAGATCATAGAAAAAGGTAACCCATAAACCAGTCAATTCTGTTTCGGCTAATGCAGTCTCATGTGATAGTACTGTTTCACAGCACAAAAGTTAGGAAAATGTGGGTTGATATAAATGATTATAGATCCACCAAAACAAAATGGGTGGTTACTTGTTTGATAAAATAAATTACTCCCAAAATGATTATCTAAATAAGGAAAAGAAAAATCAAGAAATGATAGGGCGATAAATCTAGTCAAATTTGTACAAAAATAAAATAAATAGATTCTTTTGTGCCATAATTAGTGTGGATTGAAATTTGGGAGTCACTACATTGATTTTCAGCATAATTATTTATCATATAAAAATCTAATAATACCATCATTGAGTGGAATTATATGTGAATAAATTAAGAAACCTAAAAAACTGAAGCAGAATACACATTAGAAGAAGAATGAAGCCATCAAAATTATATTTGGTTGTCTTAAAAAATTATTTTATTATATAAAAAGAGGTGGTAGTAATTACAATATGTGTTGGTCTATAAAAACCATTAACTACACATATTTTTGTTACATAAAAATACCATAGTAGTCAAAGAAGTAAAAAAAATGAGGAAAAGTATTCCATGAGTAATATATAGAATAAACAAGTCATGAAAACTATGAAAAAATATACTACCAAGCAGAACGATAAGTTTGATTAAAAGAAGAAAATATATACCAAAAAACATATGCCTCTACTAAATAAATAGAGGTCATAACATGACACACAGTAAAAATTCCAAGGAAATGAATGGAAGTATGAGGAATTTAAGACAAGAATCATTCCTGGAGAGAAACGAGAAGATATGATTGACTGAAGACATTATTATTATTTTATAAGTTCTCTATGAAAGGTAACCCAACAATAATTTAATATTATATTTGGAAAATACATAAAAGAATATGTTAATAATGAGTTATTAATAAACTTCCTTAACCAATTTCAGGTGGATAGAGAAATTGAGAACACTAAGGATGAAGAAGTAGCAAGAGAAAAGGGAAAACAGAAAAATAGGTTGTTCCACAGGATGATCTATAATTTCATGAGACTTTGTCAATAAAAAAGAACTCTAGTGTCTCGCAAACATTTTGAAGAAGGTGAATGTAAGATGGAAGAAATGAAATTAATTTTATAAATATTATACTTGCTCAAAAGGATATATTGAAGATAGAGAAACATACAGCAGGGGAATGTACTTCACTACTGAAATAAGTGAGGATAAAAAAAATACAAAGGCGAGTTTAATAGAAGTGAAGTTTATATTATTTTTAATAAATATTAAATTTTTAAATGCTTAGGAGGAACAAGAATGAAGATTTCTAAACACTTTATAGCTATAAATAAAATATTATCTTAGTTGAGAGAAAATTGTCAACCTTGTTTAACTTATTAAGAATATCAGAAGTGTTCAGCCTTATTCCCATATTTTTTGATGTATTTGTGTTGATAAATTATAGATAAATTGATGGTTAAGATCATAATCATTAGGAGATTTAGGTGAAAAATTAGAAGACAACAAGTTGAAATGACTTTTAGATTATCTGATGAACTTTTTAACCACGTCAAATATAATAGTGTAAACCACTTGAGGGGGGGAGGGGTTAAAATTAAATGAGAAGATATGATTTCTTATTTCTTGAATATCCATAAATTCATGCCATTTTCGCAGATGTTTAAGGACCTAAGTGACCAAATAACACATATTTTTCTTGTATTTATTTTATCAAATATGGGCATCAAGAGGGAGTGTTGGATGAGGATTAAGTTCATTTTAATGGGTAAACGAATATTAATGAACATTAAATTTTTGATGTGTTTACTTAAGTGTGAAAGGCAATATATTACCTGATAAACCTATTTTATGTAACCCCCCACCTTGAGAAATAATAATTTTCATGGTTTTAAATAGAAAACATATACAACCTTGGTTGTATATCTATTGTTTTCTACAGTGGTTAATCCTATGTAGAATTATAATAGACCAGCTATAGTATCTTTGTTAAGTTAACAATGTGGTACCATTAATATTTAAATAAACAGAGATGTAATTTTTAAATTTCATGAAATTAAGAAGTAAAACCCCTACATTAATCCTTTTGGTTTATTATCAATAAGGGGGAGAGAATAAATTTAATTTCAGGAAATGGTATTGAAATAAAATCAAAAGAGGGATATTGAAAATAACCTGCAATGTCCATATGTATGGGCGATGAGTATGGTTTTATTTATTTTTTAATATATGAATGGGAATAAAAATTAAATTTATTATGACATACTGTATGATTAGTGATAAATCATGGAATAATTTTTCGATAAATTCCAGAAGGATGATGGTGAGAATTCTTGGAGAATTGTTATGTATTATTCTAATTAAATTGGTTTTCATGTTTGGAAAATTCTTTTTTAAAATAATATTATTTATGATGTTATCTAAAATGATTAAAAAATTTATTAAAAAGTTTTTATATATCTAAAATAATGATATGTGAAGGATGGTCATGTAAGTAGGAATTTATTAATGAATGAAGAATTAATTTAAAAATAGTTGAAGAATTTTGATAATGGATTGTCATTTTAGTGTTTGATATGATGGATTTACTAAAATTCATTTCAATTAATTTTTATGGTAGCATGATGTTAAAAATATTGTCCAACCTAGAACTTCCTTGGCCACTCTAACAAGGGATCATGAGGGACCTGGAGGTAAACCAAGCCCAAGGGAGTACCTATAGTCAGTCACATGGGAAACACAAGGAATAGTTCCAAACAAGTGTGAGTGGGCTTGAGTGTAAGACCAGTAGAGTGAATGTGCCAATAGGTGTGAATAACATGGGACAAAGGCCCAAGGGGAAGAGGCCTCATGGTTGTTGTGTGAAGGTGGGATGTGTGCTGAACCCCATATCGGATCGATTGAAAAGACGTTATGAATTTTCTTATCAAGAAGAGAGAATACACTATGTGAATTTGATGTGGAACCCATTTATAGTTGACATTTTTCATCCACTTAAAAAAACGACGGATATAACATAAACTGTTAGATGAGATCGATCTACTCCATCTGTTCTATCCCATGCTGCATGAATTCAAAAAAAATAACCATGTCGATCTCCCATGAAGTGAATATTTAAAATGTCACATATTTTTTCTACCACTATATGAATTAATATCCACACAATCATGGGGAATCCAACAACCTAAAAATATTTAGAAAAACTAGATTACCCCGATCAATTGCATGAAATCAATGTCAAACATTGATGTGATTTCCCATGAAGCTATCAAATGAATTCTATCATGAGATATAGTGCCATCGATAGAGGATAATGCCAGATGTAGTCACATGAACATAATATATATTAAGTATCATTAAATTATATAGTGTATGATAAAATAAAGACATAATGGAATGCATATAGTAATCAAATCCATCCCAAGATGAGGAACATTTCTTCGAGGGCCTGCTGATTCTATTTTTTTTCCTGATTTATTGTTTTAATATTTCAGAACATTCTAGAAAACCATTTTAATCATCATGGGGTCAGATTATCAACAGAACATATAATGATATTTCATAATTACCTCAATGTTGGTTGAAGAAGCCAAGACGTTCAACATTAAAGGTCCCTAGATCTTCAGGAATTTGAAGAGTTCCTCGGTGTGACATATTTAGTTGAAGAGAGGTGATTTTTCTACCACTATAAAATATTAGGCTTTCAGAAGTAAACTATTTCTACATCACTTTGAAATATAGAGAAATATATCTTGAAAAATAGATCCATCACTTCTACCATACACTCAGTGTACTGGTAGCATCCACATGATTCATTCACACAACGTTTTAGATGTCCACAAGATTTGACCACATGAAGAAGAAATCAAAAAACAAATCCTAGTTACATGAAGGAAATAAAGTGGATCCCATAGAAAAGCCATATTCTCATGAAGGTGATATTGTGTACAATAATGTTGTACCATAGAGAAAATTTTAGACAAAATGATGTCACTCGAAATAGACACTGAGAAAAATATATTGTCTCAGAAAGAAGAACCTCATGATCCATCATGTCTTGTGAACATATTTTGGAATGAATATGCTAAAATCACCCCCTTTATTGTGAAGAAGATACAAATTTTTTTTATTATAATAATAATTTTGAAAAATCCTTTTTACTCCACTAGTTTCACATGATAGTAACCCATAAAAAATCTTGGTCATGCGATGTAATTGAAACAGAACATCTGGACACACCTCTTATATCATGGAGGAAACTGTAGACAACACCTTCATCATGTGAATTTATATCGTGAATCAAATATGACATTTAATTATTAATTCATGTGAATTATGGAGTCTATAGACCTTACTTTTCTTAAGAGAAGGTAGTGAGGATACTGTATAAATTGGTAATGATCATGCACTTCACATGATACATCGAAGTAGGGAGATAAATTTTTTTAAGCAACCCCCGCAACGCATGGAACCATGCATGTTGAGTTGAAATAAATGAAACAAGTTATAAAATGTAAAATAATTGATTATATAAATATATATGTTAGTGTTTCTAATGCTATGCAATACAAAAATGATGTGTGTTGAATTTTCTTCAGATTCCAGATAGATTATTAGAAGTCCATACATCCAAGTTTATAGTGTATGATAATTCATGAATAAGGACATATCAGATATTGTGAATGATCCAGGTTACATATAATATTCTTGAAGAATTCGTCTGTACTACTTGAACAAATATAATTGATCATGGGGACTTCATTAACAGAAAAAGTATCAACCTGAGAAATTAATATATCGAGGAAGAAGACAACTTGTTTTGTGTTAAAAGATTCCTCAGTTGATGATGTTGAAAGGATGTGAGTTAGTTTAGAAGTTATATATTCTACTTATTTAAGAGTGCTAGGTTGATTTAGATTTAATCATGATGATTCAATTTCTATCAAATTTTTACAGGTATGGGATAATATTATTACATTGAAGAAGAGAAATAATGTGAAGTAGAAAATATCTGGTTAATATTGTTGATTGAACATATTCTATGAACAAGTGGAGATAATATAAAAAAGGTCAATAAATATTGGTGGTTCCTATATAAATAACACCAATGACTCAATAAGGTCTTTAATTCATGTAGAAAAATTTCTTTCCAACTAAATGAATTTTTAATCACTTCAAATCATAGTGATAAGATAATCCCTGAATCGACCACATGTTTCTCATCATTTTGGGTATGTGTTTTTACCGAACATTGTAAAAATATGTGTGTGTTGATATCACTTTAATTATATATATATTGAATGTACATGTAATTTTTTAATCACAGAATAAATTAATTCCACTTATCCCAGGTAGGGGTTTGAGTGTAAGATGGGATAATTGGAAAGATATAAAATTCGGTAAAAAATTGGGTACAATTATTCACCCACCTCTCATTGTCCCTACCTTATCCATTCAGGCTCAACAAAAGAATTAATGATATGGGATAAAACTTTTAAATAGTAATTAGTAATATAAGTAATAGATAAACCATTATTATGAATGATATAAATGACATACGTGATAATTGGAACTCAATATAAGGGACACTTTGACTAAAAACATTGTTTTAAATGACTTAATTTTATAAATGTTTTTCCTCTATGCACATATTTTTAAATTATCTTATAGATGTATTTATATGGGAAAAATAATTATAATGGGAAAATTATTTCTATTTTTTACTTTATTTTTATGATTTTTATAGGAATTTTTTATAGTTTTTAATACACAACGTTTTGAATTTCTTTTCAGAATTTAAAAGTAATGTTATATATTAATTTATATGACATTGAAGGATTTTACCTCCAACATAACAGATATTTAATATTTGTATCCCTTTTTAATATTCTACATTTTCATCAATGAAAACCCTTCTTCCTATTGTTCTGGTTATTTTAATTTTTAAAAACATGATTTAAATTAAATAGATATATCAATATCAAGAATCGTTCATCATATGGGTTCAAAAGTTTATTTTTATAAGTTTAATGATATAAATGAAGTATTTTATGTGTTTCATGAATTTTATGATCCTTGTTCATTGTTTATTATGATGAGTTACTCTTATAAAACTATCCAATGCATTGTGTAATGATTATGTTCTTTGGAGAATTATGTTGCATGTTGGTTGAACAGTTCATTCAACTTGTAAGAGTTCTTATAATGGTTATTATAAGGGTTATACGAAGACGAGGACCTAATGAAAATAAATAAATTTTCTAGTCAATATAAAATGTTTTTATAAAAAAAAAGTTATCTCAAAAGTGAAAAAATGAGCTTTTGATATAAAAAAGGATTATTCCAATATATGGTTAAAAGGTATATATTTTATGATTTTTTAATATGTTCTCATAATTTCTCTGAAACCCTAACGATTTTGATTTTTCCATTACATTTTCTTATTGATTGTTTTATGAAAAAACTATTTATAGTAAAACCAATTTCACGTGTAATTAAATGATTATTTGAACTCGAAGATTGTTATGTTAAAGAAAAACTCCCTTTTATTGTCTCATGGTTTTAAAATGGAATAACAAGGATATTTATTAATTTTTATAGTAACCTTAATTTTTTTCATCTTATCAAACATTTTTAAATGTTTTTTCTCAAGGATTAAGGATGACTAAGAATATAGAAGAAGCCAATTTGAAATTCATGAGGATTTTCCATGAAAAGAGAACATGTTTTACGTTAAAAGTTTTATATTTTGGTCAAATTAAAACTAAGTGGAGAAGTGAAATTTTTAATTTTTTTAAAGATATGATATTTTGAAAGAACATTATTTTTTATATTGTATATTACAAGTAACATCGAACATAACGAACTGTGAAATATTATTTTTTAAATATTATTGTTATAACTTAATCATTTAATTGGAATGAATGAATAACATTAACCGTGTTATGAAATATATGTATATATAGAAATCACTCAACCCAAATAAATTTATTAATTCTTTGGTAATGAGTTCTCAATTTTTTGTAAAGTTATTTTACTATTTAGAAATATGTTTCCTTAAAAAATGATTTTTGTAATTTTTTGTAAGATAGTATTATAATTAATTTATAGAAATTTTATAAATAAAATTTTATAAAAATAATATCAATTTTTTAATATATCACAATTATATTTGGGTGAAATTTTCATATTTTTTCTGAAAATATTTATTTTTTCATTGAATTGTGAAAACTATTAACTTATGGTTGAAAAATGTATGTTTGTTTCCAACATTAACAATGTTAATTTATTTAAATTGTTTAAAAGTATAATTTTTCCAATTATAATATTAATAATCCTATTATATAATTTTGGATTAATTTTATAAATGAATTTTGTATAAAATCATGTTTGTACTCAAAAGGAATTTTTTTGAAAAAATGTGTTTAATCACGTTTTAAAAGTTTTATTTTAGATTATTACCTTTGTTATATTTTAATTTGATTATGACCCTTATAATATTATAAGTAATGAAAAGTAAAAAATTCCATAGTCATGTTTTTAATAACTATAACATTTTTCATAATGATATAGGAATAGGTTTGGGTTGGTTATAATTTGTTATTTTAAGTATAAGTGATCCATTTTAATTATGGTAATTTGTTTCTAATTTTTAGTGATGAACTAATTTCCATAAATGTATACACAATTATAACCTAATAATTATTCAATTAATATAAAAAATAATTATTTTAACAATTCTTACAAGTGAAATAATATAAAAGGGTAAATGTTTAATACTCATTTTATAGATATATATGAAATTTTTGGGTAGTGTGAAAGGATTATATTCGAACTCTATCTTTATCTTGAGGTATTTCATGTCGTATTAAATGAATAGGGTAAAAAATTACAATAATAATATTTTATAAAAAGTAATACTTCCTGAAATAATTAAAAATTTATAAAAATATTTTTTTACACTATATAAATTGTATATGGGTGAAAAAATAAACAACGGTCCATTTATGGGTTGTTTTTCATTTTATAGTAACATTATTAACCCTTAAATGGTAGCTGATTTTAATATTACTATCATTGTAAAAAGGGTAAACATTAGGTTGAAACTAAAAGATAAGGGTGGAATCAAACCAAAAACGTGTACACATTTTATTTTATGAGATTATTTAGACTTATCTAAATCATATATTCTAATTATTTTAATATTTGTAATTTTGGATATGAAAAATATTTTATATCAATTTATTTCATTAATAAATTCAAAGAATACATCCCCCGTAAATTATAAAAGGACACCCCTTCTCTCTATTATTTACACCACTTTGATATAATTTTCTAAAATAAACCTTGAATATTTCTCTTATAAACATCCTTAGATAGGTTATAGAGGTTATTAAACTTCCAAAAGGATGAAATATTATTCCATCAATAAGATAACGAAAGGATGTCTACCAAATAAGAGGTAACCATATTTAACGACTCTTTAATATTTATTTCATACTCTACTAACTACTAATGTGTATTATCTATTAAAAGATAATAAACCTAGTATCACTAATATATTGGTATTTTATAGTGATTAATGGAAAAAAATTCCATTTCTTTTCTATCCAATGAAAAATGAATACATCGCTCGCGTATATGCACATCTTACGGTCGCTACCTAACAGTGTAATTTCTTTCATCACTACATTACATGGATGGTTATAAATCTGGAACTAATGAGTATATATGATAATTTTGATATAATTATTATTCTAATACTATAATTTCATATATACCTTATTACTTTCAAATCCATTGGAAAATGAAAAATGTCACCAGTGTGGACATGCAGACAATCTCCTCCACAAAGTGATTAAAACCATTTTTCATTTTGGATTTATGTAGATTTTCATAAATATGTATTTAATGAGTATACATGATATATATTTTATAATAATAATTATATTTATATTAATTATTATTAACCTTTTTTTACTTCCAACCATCAAAAAGTTAAATCAACTTTCATGTGTACGTATATTCTACAATGCCAATAAATGATGAAATTATTTTATCTATCTTAATATTTTATGGATGAATCCAAAAATAATTATATTTAATTTATATATTATATTAATTTCATGAATAAAATTATTGATATAGTGAAAACATAAAAAAATTACATGGAGCATAATTACCTAATCAAGTCATTGATGACAGACGAAGTTGTTAACACCCTAAATATTTATAATAACAAAATATTTTTGATAAATTATTGATGAATTATTATAAAGGGGTTAAATAATATATAATTGAAATTATTTTTTTTATATAATTATAAAATAAATAAAATAATTATATATTGGTTAAATCATGTTTCAGTTAAAAGGAAATGTGAGGTAAGATATTTTTTCTCATATTTCTTCCCCATTGATACATATTTGGTAATATGAACCGAATTAATTTTATGTGGTTTTGATAATACACCTTTTAAATATTTAATATGAATATATATTTATCCATGAATATTAATTATTAAATTCATGTTACCCTTTAAGGATCAATGTTAAAAATAAAATAAAATCTTATTTTGCCTCTTGATTAGGTATATCTTTCTACCATATATATATTTTTCAAAACAGTTTTATTAAAATAAATCTTATTTACAAAAATAAATTATATAACATATTATATTTTATCTTTGAATTTTTATATTGTATTAAAGGAACATTTCTAATGGGTTCATGTTAGGGTTTATTTACAACATTCTTAACAAAAAGTAAAATTGATTACTTTTTAACATATTGGACGTTACCGGACATTCCCATTGCCATTTCCATTTTTATCCCTTCATATTCTTCTACATGTTTCTAATGATTTTATAAGGAAAATATTTATGAGTTATTATTTTAAATTTTTACATTCAGTTTTCATCTATTATTTCATGTACTTTGTTATAAAAAAATATTTTTTCTATGATAAACAACTTCTAACGACGCAAAAATTTATTAATTAAAATTCTCTTAATCTAATTAAGTATCATATTATGGTAATATAAAATGTGAACTACTTCGGTTTTATGTTTCTAGATTTTAAAATACCATTAATAAATGTGACCATCGCTAATATAGCTGTTGAAAAATGATCACATTATTAGTATAAATATAGGGATTTAATAAAGCCAATTTACTCAGAGAAAGGAAGCGATGGCCTCATCCAGTAGACTTGCCTCGTACGAATCCCATTTGGAGGATCTCGGAAAGGAGGTGGCATCATTGGGATTTTCTCTTGACTAATCCCAAGTCGAGCATGAACACGTTAAGCTTCAGTGGAACTGACTACAGGAGAAGTGGAAAATAATAGAGATTACCACCCGAGCGGTGTTATCTGAGCCACCCCAAGAGTCTGTCACCATTGCACACCTTACACGTCAGTACTATGTAGGTTTTATAAGGGGTTATGTATTAAGACCTTAGCTCTATAACTATGTACATTATATTTGAATAAATAATGGTCATTCATTTTATTGTTGTTACTTGGTAAGTTGTTTTTAAAGCAGAAATAATATTTTTAGTTAATATTCAATAAAGAAATATATTTCGATGAATTAATGGATTTTTGAAATAAATAATATTTTAATAAAATATTATTAATAAATTATGTTTTTTTAAATATAAATGATCATATATTTTTAATGAATACAATTGTAAATTTTATTAAGGTTTGAAAGCAATTTTTGTAAAAATCCATGAATTTTTTATAAAAGTTGGTTTTTATTTTAAACAGAATAATTCACATATTTATAAAATTATAAAAATAAAATGAATATTATTTTTTGGAATTAGGAAATCGAAATAATCAAATGGTTAATTTTTCATAATTTTATGAGACAATCGAATTTTTGGGTAAAAAGTTAATACCATTTAAATATATAATGTATTTTATGACATCATAATGACCCAATAGTGGTATAATAAAATACTAAAAATATTATGGTTAGAAAATATATGTTTTACCATTAAAATAATGTGATTTTAGATTTTTTTGATTTATTTTACAAAGCTTTTGTGGACCCTCCAAGAATTATAAAGCATTTTGTATTTTTAAATTATTTTCCTTGAGAGTGTGACTCACCTCTGCATAGAAAACCCTATTATTTTAAGAAGTTAGGCCATTGAAATTATAAATTATTGTTTCCCACTCCCCTTTGGAAAAATCCATGGGAAAAAAACAAGGGTTGGTTTGTGGTTATGATTAGTTTAATCTAAGGTGTCCCAAACCTAAATAATAAAGAATTCCCACTCCTTTCATATATAAATCCACAAAATCTCCCACTTCCTCTTCACTCAAAGCGTTTGTAGTTTGACCAAACCCTGAACTCCTCACTCTACAGTCCTCCCAATTTTCTCTAAGTTCCCAATAATCCTCCCTCAAGTCTCTCCCTAGCTTTTGGTATCACACTTCCATGTAAAGGATTCATACCTTTCTATTTTTATCAAAAAAATTTAATATTGTTATGCCCTTTTATTTTCAATTATAAATGTTGGGGTATGATTTCAAACCTCCCCCGTAATTACCTCTTTATGTTTGAATAATTAGAGACCCATTTATCTCTCATTAAATGCCTCCCATGTACAGTTGTTTTAATACCGAAATTCCGTGAGGATTTTCTCTCTCCTCATTTACATTCAAGTAATTTTTTGTATCCTGAATAAAAATTCAATTCAAATTTTTGGGCCATGTATCTATATGACCCGGTTACTTTCCATTTCCTGTAAATATGATGATAAACCCCTTTATCTCTTATCAATCATTTTTATGAGTTCTTATGTCATGCCATTATGTTGCGGAAATAGCACCGCGATTTTCCAAGTCAAGGTTATTGTGTTGTGAATACCATGCCCATTTCTCTATCAAGGGAAATTGCCTTTATAAACATTTACTAATCATTTAAAGAGTTTCATGTATGAATTCCACAGTTCTTTATTGTGGAATAAATGATGATTTTTAATGAATCCATGTTTTATGATTCATGTGGCACACTTATGCAGGAAATGAAATGATTAAGAAGGGTGCACCCTGATAGCGCTCCAATGTATTGGGTAAATTATGGTATCATGATACGCCATGTGCAATGGGTTTTGAATCATGCTAATTCAAGTGCAACAAGGGTTTAATCATGCTTCATGTAAAATGAGGGTTTACTCATGATCTACGTGCAATGATCCTTGGATCATGCTTATACGATGTTAAGTGTTGTTGCCACATTTCCATGCTATTATTATCATGATTTATCATTCCATTATGTTCATGTTTATATTGTGCTACATTGATATGCCTATAGTCTAACATGTATTGTATTCCTCATGTTATTCAAGTTTTATTCCCTTACTGGGATTTACAGCTCACCATTTTCTTATGCATGTTCTCAGGTTGTCCTCTGAAATGCTAAGTATGAGGGAATGTGGTGGTAATGCAAAGGAAGTTTTCAATAAGATTTTGCATTCTATGCATTAAGTTGTTAGGTAATGTTCCTAATACCCAAATACACAAGACCTCTTGATCTTATATGTTGTATAATCTGAAGGTTTTATGTAATGAATTATGTTTTAGTGTGTAATAAAGAGCTGGGTTCCTATAGTTGGTATCAAAGGATATGTTTTCTTATTTTTTTGGGATTAGGATTAGAAAACAATAGTAAAGACATAGAGTCAAGACTAAGTATAATAAAAACATTCCAAAGTTTTGGTGGGTATTGAGTAAGCGGTTTATCGATAAAATAAATCTCTGTCGGGATACGATAATTAGAGGCGACTCTAACACAGATGAACCTATGGGTGAGAATCCCAACAAGGTGTTTCAGACTTGACCTAGGGTATCCAGGTACACAACAATGGGTCTTTCTACACTATTGGTTAGGACACTCATGGGGGATATGCATTGGTAAATTCACAGGCTTAGTATAAACCATTATTAAGGTAATAAAAAAATTTCCCTAAGAATAAATGTTAGAAGAGAGATCAGGGATAACATTTATGGAAGCCTATAGATTCATAAGTAATGGAAATAAAAGCTATTTATAAGTAATCTGCTTTTTGATTACCCTTTAGGGGTTACCCCTAACATATTTTTATTCTAACCAATGGCTGGTACAAGAAGGACTTAGGCTAACAACTGATGTGAAGATCAATGTGATGACTGTTCTAATGAGATGCCCAATCCGATTGAAGCATGAATTATGAACTTAGTCATCATACTCTCTCAGTTACCTCATGATTTGAATAGAAACATTGGTGAAGAGAACCATTAAACACCCTATACATAAGAAAAAGTTTCTATTGAGAGCTTCATGAAACAAATGACTCATACATTAAATTGATCATCTAATCTCTCAATCGCTGAATAATGGATCAACTCCATTGAAATGATATTATTCATTCTTCAATGTTCTAAATGGGAAATGGTTTTCCTGGACGCTTATCGTACGAAGGGTGAAGCTGATCAATGGTCTTTATTGATCAAAAAATACGAATCTGGAGGAGGAGATTGAGGTGTTGGAATGGAAGGATTTCCAAAAGATGTTTTTCGATAAATATTTTCCGCACACCCTCTGACATAAGATGGAAAGGTAATTCCTTGACCTCATGAAAAAAGATGATGAATCCATCGAAGAGTATGAGTAAAACATCATAAATCTTGAATAAAATGCCTCCAACTTGGTCATTACCCCCAAATTCAAGGTTGACCACTTCATTGGTGGGATGAAACCTATCCTGCGGAAATATCTGGTGTTCATTGACTTCGACATCTATGAGGAAATTTTTTGATGGGCCCTCAAGGTTGAAATGGAGATCAGAGAATCTTAGGGGTATCATGGCGATAAAAGGCATGAGGTGGACTTCAATTCTAGTAGTCTGATGGATAAATCCAATGGTGATAAGAAGATCCAGCACCCCATTTTCCAATGGTGCGGAAAGAAGCACCCCGAAAATTGCCTGTAGGGGACGAGGAAATGCTTTAGGTTTGGAAGAGAAGGACACCTAACCATTAACTGTATACAAGAAAAACCCACAATTGTGAAAGATGAGAGGAATGATCCATTCTACTATCAAAACATTTTTCATTTCTTCAACTACAATGAACCAGGGAATCTTGAAAATCAGTGCCCTAAAGCAAGGCTTTTCGGTGGCAACCAACAACCTCCATGGTAGCAAGGGAAATATTTTTCCATCACTACCGCCGAAGTGAACCATGACAATGAAGTGGTGAAAGGTACTCTATTTATTCACTCAAGAATAGTGAACACACTTTTTGATTAAAGTACTACACATTATTTTATATCCCAAAAGTTTAGTAGAATAATCCCAACAACACCAAAAATCATGGAAGTAAAGATGTCTGGGAGTATGGAAAATGGGGAAATCATTGCATCCCTTGAATATAACTCCTACCCTATCATAATCGGTGGATTTATATTCTTGACAAATCTCATCATAGTCCCTATATTGTAATTTTATGCAATTTGTGGAATGTATTGGATTTCCTTACATAGAGCCAACATAAATTTTTATGAGAGGAAAATCACTCTACATGTGGAGAATCGACCCCCGATTATATACACGCACAAGGAGGAAGATGAATCTTCTTTAACTCTATCAACTCAAGTGTGAATATTACTACCCTATGAGAATGCATATCTAGATTAGATGATTGAGTCTAAGGAAGAAAGAATCATTGAAGACATGCCTATTTTGAGGGAATTCACTGAAGTGTTTCCCGAGGAATTGAATGGTCTTCCTCCTAGAAGAGATTTTGAATTATCCATTTATCTTATACTTGGGGGGTTGCCATTATCCAAGGCTCTGTATATAATGGATGTTGTAGAGCTTGAGGAGCTGAAGAAACAACTATAGGAGAATCTTGATAAAGGTTTTATACACTTAAGTGCTTCACCATGGGGTCCACCAATCCTCTTCATGAAGATAAAATATGGGTCAATGCGCCTTTGCATCGATTATCGTGAGCTTAACAAAATCAAAATAAAGAACAAGTATCCTCTTAAAAAATTGATGACTTGTTCAATCAGCTACGTGGAGCACAATAATTATCTATGGTATATTTGTAGTTGGGATATTATCAAGAAATGGTGAATAAGGAAGATATCACCGGGACTACTTTTCATTCAAGAAAAAGGCACTATGAATTCATAGTATTTCCATTAGGCCTCACTAATTCTCCAGTAATCATCATGGAAAAGATAAATAGAGTCTTTAAATATTTTCTCAACAAATTTGTGGTAGTCTTTATAGATTATATTCTAATATACTCCAAAACCAAGGAGGACCATGAGGAGTATCTACGAACTATATTATTGACCATGCGAATGGAGAAGCACTATTCCAAGTTCACCAAGTGTGAGTTCCAGTTAAAGTATGTCTCATTATTGGGCCATATCATCACAAGAAATGGAATATCTATTGATCTCTCCAAGATATATGAAATAGAGGAATGGCTGAGGCCACTATCGGTAACGGATATCCGTATCTTCTTGGGGTTAGCTGGATATTATCGATGATTTGTGAGAAATTTCTCCCGATTGTCGGACACTCTTACCAAGATAACATGGAAGGTTGTAAAGTTTTCATGGAGTGATGAATGCGAAGAAAGCTTCAAGAATTTGAAAAGGAATCTTATCACAACTCTTATGCTCACATTACCCACAAGTAGAGAACATTTTGTGGTAATCGGTGATTCTTTGTAGAAGGGAATGTGCTGTGTGTTGATGAAAAATGACAAAGTCATTACCTATGCTTCAAGGAAATTGAAAGTTCATGAACAGAATTATCCAATACATGATCTGGAGGTTCCCATGGTGATCTTCACATTGAAAATTTATTGGCATTATCTCTTTGGGGAGAAGTGTGAAACATATACAGACCAAAAAATCCAAAAGTGTATACTCACACAGAAAGAGTTAACCATGCTTCAATGATGATAGTTAGAGCTGATCAAAGACTATGACTGCTCAATCCATTAACACCCTAGGAAATAAAACATGGTGGCAGATGCTCTAAGTAGAAAAGACCCAGTGATTCTATCAGTGATGAGAATTAAAAAGGATCCAATCTTCTTATATTTGATAAATATGGACATGGGAAACATAAAGAAAGGAACACCATCAATCCTTTCACAAATGATTTCTCAACCGTCTCTTTTGGAAAAGTTAAAGGATGCTGAAATGTATAATGTGGGAATTCAGAATAAAGTGGAATCTATTAGAAATAGGAAATCCTCCGAGTTCAATTTTAATTAAGAAGGAATTGTGAGATTTGGGAAAGGACTATGTGTTCCATCATGTTCGATGCTATAGTAGGATCTTTTGGATGATGCACATAGTTCAAATTTCTCTATTCACCCAGAAAAAACAAAGATGTATTGAGATCTCCCAGAGAATTATTGGTGGGATAATATGAAAAGGGAGAATTCTACATATACATCAAAGTTCCCAGTGTGTCAGCAAGTGAATGTAGAGAGGTATAATCTAAGGGGATGATAATAACATTGCCCATACTAGCATGGAAATGGGAGAACACCACCATGGACTTTTTCACTGGACTTCCGAAGACATACCATGGCAACAATGTAATCCGGGTTATTGTGGATCATCTTACAAATTCTACACACTACATTTCAATTTAGGAGGATTTATCATTGGATTAACTAGAACATATATATATCAAGGAAGTGGTAAGGTTTAATGGAGTACCACTATCTATTGTATCCAATAGAGAGACAAAAATCACTGATATGTTTTGGAAGAGTCTTTAACATGCTCTGGATGTAGAAATGAACTTAAGTACGACCTATAATCCTCGAACTGAGGTCCAAACTGAGGGAACTATTCAGACAATGGAGGAAATGTTAAGATCATGTTCAATGGACTTCATAGGAGGGCGGGACCAACATCTTCCTCCGGTTGAATTCTCCATCAATAACAGTTTCTACTCGAGCATCCGAATGATATCCTATGAAGCCCAGTATTGGAAGATGTGTAGAACATAGACATGTTGGGATGATGTTAGTGAGAGTAAGCTGCTAGGACCTTAAATGGTCGAAGAAACGGTGGAGAAGGTGAAAACCATTCAGCAGCATATCAAGATAGCCCAAAGTTGATAGAAGAGTTATGCATATAACAGTCAGTGTGACATTGAGTTCAAAGTTTGAGACATGGTATTCCTACACATATCTCCATGGAATAGGGTTATGAGGTTATGAATTAAGGGGAGCTTATGTCCAAGGTACAATGGAACCTTTGGGATTCTTGATCGTGTCAGGGTTGTGGACTATCGATAAGAACTTCCACCTACCATGGACAAAGTAGATGATGTATTTCATGTATCCCTCTTGTAGAAGTACATACCAAACCCATCACATGAACTCTTTTTGGAGGTATTATTGTTAGAGGATAATATTTCTTAGGAGGAGAAACTAGTGAAGATATTAGATAGTAGAGAAAAAGATTATCGAAATAAGACAATTCCATTCATTTGAGGTGTTGTGGAAAAACCACAAGTTTGAAGAAGCGACGTGAGAATCAAAGGAAGTGATGAAGAAAAGTTACCCACATATGTTTTATTGTGGGAAAATGAAATTTCGAGGGAGAAATTTTATAAGGGGGGAATATTGTAACAACCCAAACATTCATTAATTAAAATTACTCTTGATCTAATTAAATGTCTTATTTTGGTTATATAAAATGTTAACATCATTGGTTTTATGTTTCTGGATTTTAAAATACCATTAATAATTGCGACTATTGAAAATATATAGGCTGAACAGTGATCACGTGATTAGTATAAATATAGGGCTTTAAAAAATCCAATTTACATAGAAAAAAGAAGGAATGGCCTCATCCCATTGACTATCCCCATACGAAGCCCGTTTTCTAGAGAGCAAAAAGAAGGGGGAATCAATAGGCTTTACTTGACCAAGACCAAGCTGATTTTGAACTCGTTACACTTGAGTAGAACCAACTATGGGAGAAGTGGGAGTTAATAGAGATTACCACCCGAGCAATGTTATCTGAACCACCCCAAGAGTCCATCACCATCACACACTTTACCCTTCTGTCTAATGCGTGTGTTATAATGTGTTATGTAACAAGACCCTAGAACTATGACTATGTACATTATTTTTGTATCAACAATGTGCAATAATTTTATTATTGTTACTTTGTAAATAGTTTTTAAAGCACAAATAATATTTTTAGTTAATATTCTACTAAGAAATATATTTTGATGAATTAATGGATTATTGAATTAATTTTTTTTAATAAAATATTATTATTAAATTACTTTTTATTAATGATAAATTATCTTAAAAGTTTTATGAATAAAATTGTAATTTTTATTAAGGTTCGAAACCTATTTTTGTCAAAACCAATGAATTTTTGATAAATGTCATTTTTTATTTTAAAAGTAAAAATTTATATATTTAGAAAATTATTTAGGTAAAATGTATAATATTTTTGGGATGAGGATGTTGAAATTATCCAATGGTGGATTTTTCATAATTTTCTGAGATAGTCGATTTTTTGGGTAAATAATAAATATCGATTAAATATATAATGTGTTTTATGACATCATAATGTCCCAATAGTGATGTAATAAAATAATATAAAAATTATGTTCGGCCAATATAAGTTTTACCATTAAAATAATGTGATTTTAGATTTTTTTTGATTTATTTTACAATGCTTTAGTGGACCCTCCAAGACTTATAAAACATTTTGTCTTTTAAAATTGTTTTACTTGAGAGTGTGAATCCCCTCCACATAATCATCCCTATTATTTTAAGATGATCGGCCATTGGCCTTATAAAATATTTTTTTACACTCCCCTTTGAAGAAAACCATGGGAAATCCCATGGTCTGGTTTGTGGTTTTCATTAGTTTAATGTGAGGTGTCCCAAATGTAAATAATAAATAATTCCATCTCATTTCCTATATAAACCCACTCAAGCTACCACTTCCTCTACACTAAATGCCTTTGGAGTTAGACCAACCCCTTACCTACTCTATATAATCCTTCCAAGGTGCCCCGTTCTCCCACGAATCAACTCTCAAGGCTCTCCCCAAGCTTCTGTGATCACACATCCAAGTAAGGGATTCCTACCTTTCTCTTTTTATCGAAGTTTCTTAATATTTGCATGCCCTTTTATCATAAATTATTATTGTTTGGGTATGATTTATCACCTCCCAAGTACTTTAATATTTGTTATTTAATGATGAGGACCCATTTCTCTCTCATTAAATGCCTCCTATGTACACCTGTTACCATGCTGAAATTCCGTAAGGAATTTCTCTCTCCTCATTTACATTCAAGTAATTATTTTGCATCATGAATCTAAATTCCATTATAATTGTTGTTAAATGTATCAATATGGACTCCTTAATATCAATATCATGTAAATTTGATAATAAGCCCATTTATCTCACATAAATCATTTTTATGAGTTCTTATGTGACACTGTTATGCTGCCGATATTACACCGTGATTTTCCAAGCCAATGTCATTGTTAAGTGAATACCATTACCATTTCTCTATCAAGGGTATTCACTTTTATGAACATTTAATTCTCGTTTAAAGAGTTTCATGTATGAATTCATCACTCCTTTATCGTGGAATAAATGATGATTTTTGCTGAATCCATGTTTTATGATCCATGTGGCACACTTATACATGAAATGAAATGATTAAGAATGGTGCGCCCTGATAGCGCTCCAATGTATTGGGTAAAGTATAGTATCATGATACATCATGTGAAATGAGTGTTTAATCATGAAAATTCGAGTAGAACAAGGGTTTACTCGTGTTTCATGTTCCATGAGGGTTTACTCATGCTTCATGTGCAATTGGCCTTGGCTCATGAAAATTCCATGTTAAGTGTTGTTGCCACTTTTCCATGTTATGATTATCATGCTTTGTCATGACTTTATATTCATGTTTATCTTGTGCTCCATTGATATTCCTATTGTCTAACAAGTATCATATTCCTCATTTTATTCCACGTTTATTCCCTTACTGGGATTTATAGCTCACCCTTTTCTTATTCATGCCCTCAGGTTATCCTATGCAATGCTAATTATGGGGGAATGTAGTGGTCATGTAACAAATGTTTTTAATAAGATGTTGCATTCAATTATTTAAGTTATTACGTAATGTTCATAATCCCCAAAGACACTAGAACTCTCGATCTTCTACTTTGTATCAAATGAAGGTTTTATGTAATAAATTATGTTTATGTATGTAATAAAAAGAAGGGATGTTATACATCTCTCGTCTATTTATTAATTTCTGGACATTTATTTTTACTTGAAACAATCAATTTTTTGTGATCATGGGGAATTACTATTCTCTTAAATATCCTATTTTTTTATCAAGGATTTTAAAATGTTTTGAATCATATATATTTTTATTTAGTATTTTTTCTTATGAATTCTATTTGATTGATTGGGAATTTATGATAATCTGTATCAATTACTTGATAAAGAAATTTGTTGATAAGACATATTGTTCATGAATTAATGTTATCATTATATATATTTGGAATGAAACAATATTGTAGTGATGGGTGGGGGAAAAATTATATAGAACCAAGATGCATTGACATGTCCCATGAGTCAAATAAGTAAGTAATAATTAAATAGATTTTGGGTGTATGCCTAACCATAGCTTTAAATTGTATTTTTTCATTGTATTGATGGTAAAGGTATCATGATGTCTGAGATCATGAATTCCACAATTAAGAATCTCCTTCATTGAAAATTGAGTAAATATTATTGATGCAATTAGTGCATTGATATTAACCATAGATGAATTTTATCTCAAGGTATTTATTAAATTTAATATGACTTCCTTAATTTACCTTTCCATATTGATTATTACTTATTTACTAATTGAATATTATATTGTATGTAACCCTTGATGAGCATATAGGCTCACATTTTTATTTATTTTATTTTCCCCATGATATGATGAAAGATATTTGTAATAATATTGAGGATGAAATAATACTTTTATACTACATATTATATATTTTCTACGAAACATGGGAATTATGTACGTGTCTAGTTTGTCAAGAATAATTAACTATTCACTTCCTTGGGTTGTGATTAATTTAATTTAGTGAAAGTTTAATAAATTAGGAAAAATATTATGGTTACTATAATTGTGTTTGTTATAGATGGTATCAGATAATAATTTATGGAATTCTTGGGAACTAGATTTCAAATGTAAATAGAAAACATTAGAAATAAGATAATATCTAACAGTATTTGAGTACAATTACCCATTTAGGTTCTTAATCTTGGGTCAACATTCATAATGATAATGATATAAATCATACTATTACATTATTCAATGATGGAAGCTAGTGAAAAAATGGAATCAACAACCATAGACAATGTAGATATTTCCCAGCTGAGAAATCCAATACACATAGTGTTGGAACTAAGAAGATCCTAGCCATATTTTTTAATATTACTCAGATTATGATGAATAAACTTTCTAAAATTGAGTAACGTATTATTTTACAAATTGATTCTCTTATGTTTGTTTGTTTCATGAATCAGAACCATGAATCATTCAATGGGACTACAAACCAATTTTTATTTAGTAATGCATAATTTCTTTATAGAAGATATTTCAAAAATTGAAAAGCAATGAAATGAGGATAGTTTCCAAGGACGTTTATCATCTATTAGGGGATACAGATCAATATTAGTCATTGATTAAATACACTATGTATTGGTAGGAAATAATGAGCATGCAATGGATGTATTTTAAATATTTTTCTTTTAAAAATATTTTCCTCATGAACAACATGTGGATATGGAGATATAATTCTTGAGTCTACGATAAAAGGTTGTGGAAAATATTTTTAATTATGATGTTAACCTAAAAAAGATGTAAAGGAATGTGACATACTATATATGTAATCCAAAGAATAATATTTACCTTTGGTTTGGTGGGTCAAATCTAATTCTTTGAAGGGAACTAGTCACACGAATATTACCATCATGTGATGATATTGTATCTATGCAATAAATACAGAGAATGAATTCTCTAATTCATATGGCTATAAAAGAAAAGTAGTGATAAGTAGGATTAAAGAGAAAAAATAGATAAGTGGAGGAAGAGAAATAAGTATTTTCCCACATGTGATAATTATGGGAAGAAACATCCTCAGACATACGTGAATGGAATGACAGTTTTCTTCAAGTGTGGAGATAAAGGCTATAAGGAATGTTAATTAATGGTGAAGAAAGGAACCTCAAATATTTACTATTTCAAATATAAGGAGATTTTTCACTAGATAGAAAAATTCCCCAAGAATCACATGAATATTCCAAAAAATTAGATAGGGTATCAGGGTTATGTTTATGAAATTAATAATGCCAAAGTGAAATTATTAAAGTGTTTGTGTATTTGGGTTCATGTATAATATTGTAGAAATATTGAATAATAGATATTTTTGTCAATAGAATCATAAAATATATAAGTATTGCACCAAATTAGTTCTTATATAAGGATTTGAAAACATATTTTGAATGGTACTGATAACTAAGTAATTTTTTTAGTGGTAAATTTATATTTTGAAGAAGATACGAATAAGGGAAAGATAAACCGTAAAATGTTCCTGAAGATGAGTTAACGATTTGTAGTTTGGATTGTATAGGTGACCATAATTATTTTGGGATTTTAAAACAAATTATTTAATGATGGAGTTGAAAAAATATTTTTATTTTTTAAATACACTAGAAAACATGAGATTTTATTGATGGAATGAAGATATTAAATTGTTTTTAAGCTTGTATGTTTTAATTGAGGATTTATGGAAATAATGATTTTTATGAGAATGTTTGATCAATACATTCAAATATTTGGTATTAGAAAAATAATATATATTTTATTGAATAATGATAAGTTAATTATTAATTTTATTAGAATTATTTTTGATGTTTCTAAAGCTTAACCATTTATGGAATGGATTAAGTTTAACTCTGGGTGTTACTATTGTGGTTTTATAGATTAATGTAATTTTGGATAATAGGTTATAAACATTTTGGATTTGGAAAATATATCAAGATAGGATGAATAAATATTAATTATTTTAATTATTTTATGATACGTTAAGAGTTACATTTAGTTCTTTAGGCATGAAAAACTCATATGGGATATTCATTTCTTGGAGGAAGAGATGATGTTGAAATTGATCAAAGCAAAACAAAAGGGATAAATTATTCATATTAAATAGAATAATATTAAGTAAGTGTATTTACTTATGTTCTTTACAATATGGTAAAAGAGTTCTTAAATTCTAACAAAGGATATTGAAATAAAAATGTTATCATATTATAATCATTTCAGTGAATTGATGGAATTTTTACCCATAATAGATTTATGGTTTTGTGGTTGTTATCTTTCTTTGAACATGTTCTCTATCACACTCTATTAGTATATGGATATTAGTTTTCTCCCACATGTCTAGTTTTCACTTACCGCTAATATTCTAATATTTGGAAACTAGTTTTTGTGGCGACCTTCGTACTTCTATTTCCCTCTTTCTAAAAAGAAGTTTTATTAACATTTTATTGATTTTGGTATTCAACAATAGAATTTTTAAATGTCAAACCCATGATTACAAATAGTAATTTTAAATTTATATTATAGAGATGTGATTTATGGATGGGGGATATAATTACCTATGTTTTTAAAAGATAACTATGTTAAATTACATATACGACACACACCACCAAGCTTAAACAAACAACAAAATATTTTTATTAAAATATGACTGTTATAAGATAGCTGTTAAATTAGATGATATGAGTAGTATTAACCGAGTTATGAAATATATATATATATATATATATATATAAATGACTTAATAAAAAATTTAATTAAATAATATGAAATAAGTTCTCAATTTTTAGTAATATTATTTTATGCTCCTTAAATACGTGTTCTTCAAGAAGTATTTTTACTAAATTTTGTGGGAAAATATTATAATTACTTTATAGAACATCTAATAATATTATTTTATAAAAATATTATATGTTTTAAAATATTATATAAGAAGTATTATAGGGTGAAATGTTTATGTTTTTTTGAAAACATTTATTTTTTTAGTGAAAAGTGAAAAATAATACATTTTACTAAAACCAATATTTTTTTATTTCAAAAATTTACAGAGTCCCATTTAATTTTAAATGGTTTTTAATTAAAATAAATTCTATTATATTATTTATAATCCCATTATAGTATTTCTAATTAATTTTATTGTTGAATTTAGTATTAATTTTTTTAGTCAAAAGGGATTTTTTGAAAAAAAATATTCATCAAGTTTTGTTGGTTTCTATTTAAATTAAATTCTCTCACCTATATATTTTAGATATTTAAAAATTGATTCCATATTTTAAATTAGTGTAAAAAAATATATTATATTGTTCCATTTATTTCTTAGAATTATGAAATGTGACCTAACTATTTGTTGTCACCATGGTAAATACTAAATCAACTAAATATGGTTAAAAATAACATGATAAGGACTATAAAATTACCATACAAATTTACTTAATTTTATTATATGACTAAAATTTTTCAATATTAATCCATTATTTTTTTATAAAATTTTATCTGTCATTTTAAGGTGATTATGAACTTTATAACATTTTATGAAAAGAAAATTAAAAAAGATCACACTCTTATATTTTATAAATATGATAGTTTAAAAAATGGAATAAACAAAGGATATATTAAGATATAAATATATGTTTTTCATTTAAATTATTTATTATATTAATGGTAATTTATTGCAAATTTTTAGTGAAGATATAATTACCTTAAATAATGACATAATGTTAATAGAATAATTATTCAGTTAATAGAAATATGAAATAAATGTTTAAAAAAATTAAAATTTATATAATTTTAAAGAATAAACGTGTCCCTTTAATTTTGTAGATATAAATATATCTCTTGGGGTAATTTTAAAGGAATATGTACTAATTAACTATTTGTATCTATTTATTTATTTTCATATGAAATGGATATTGTTAAAATGACATTGATGATATATAATAATAAATTATTTTTTATTAAATGATCTTAAATTAAATAAAAATTTAAGTTATTAAAAATGAATTTGATATTGTTGAAAAAATAATCTATTTTCCATTTATGTATCATTTTCCATTTTATAGTAACATTATTTACCCTTTAATGGTATAAAAATTTTATATTACAATAATTGTAATAAGGTTTATTGGGGGGTTGAAACTAAAAGACAAGGGTGGAAATATGCCTAAAACATGTCCAAATTTTA
Organism: Viscum album; assembly: GCA_963277665.1. Taxonomy (NCBI): domain Eukaryota; kingdom Viridiplantae; phylum Streptophyta; class Magnoliopsida; order Santalales; family Viscaceae; genus Viscum; species Viscum album. The sequence goes on along the minus strand of OY728161.1, from coordinate 1,170,508,610 downwards.
ATGGATGAGTTTAATTATAATTATAATAATATAATACTTTAATCAGATTAATTTTATTCCTTTTGGGAATGAAAAATAATATATATTAAGTCAATAATTTAGGAAATTCCCTGAACGACCCACCCCATAATTATAAAAGGACACACCTTCTCTCATTTATTTACCAAAATTTGAACTATTTCAATAAAACAACCTTAATATTACTAAAATAAACATACTAATTCATATTATAGGGTCTATTTCTATTCAAAAATACCAACCCAAGGCCTGTTAAGAAAAGAACTATTGGATGTCTACTAAAGAGGAGGTAATATTCTTTATCGACTCGTAGAATACATTTTTCCTCTACATCCTCTAAATGTGTTGAAAAAATTAATAAGATAATAAATCCAGAAATATAAATATAATTATATGTTATTATAGTTATGGTAAAACCATATTCCTTATCATTTCAATCTTATGAAAAATAAAAACATCACTCGTGTGTACACATGACATACCATCTCCACATAGTGGTGTAATTCCTTTTTCATCACCACTATAATTGGATGGTTATAAAGATGTAACAAATAATTATATATATTATATTTATGAAATAAATATTATTCTATAACTATAATATCATATATACCTGATTACCTTCCAATACTTTGGGAAAAGATAACGTCACTCATTTGACGTGCAGACTACCACCTCTATGAAGCGATGTGATCCATTTTCTGTTTACTCATTATGAATATGGTAATAAAGTTGAATTTATTATATATACATGATAGAAATTATATTATATTTATTCTAAAAATATTAATTATTACTCAACTTTCTTTTATTCCATCCGAAAAAGTTAAAACAGTGTTGTTGTGTCTGTATGGTTTATCATCTCAATGAACGGTGTAATTCATTTATCTATCCTTATCTTTATAGATGAAAATAAAAATAAATATACATTGAATATATATGATAATAACACCATAATTAAGAGTATGGGTATAATTTAACCATAATAATCATAAAATGAACGGGACTACGAAGTCAAAACACACATGATAAATGAAGTAGTTAACACATGAAATAATGATAATAATAAAAAATTATTAACTAATGGGAAATAAAATGTTATAAATGGGTCATATATGATATTATAGATATGAACATGGTCATTTTATATAATTATAATAAATATATATTTTTATGGGGTTAAATGACACACAACTATAATGAATGTGAGGTAAGATACTTCTTCTAAATTTTAACTCTATTGAGACATATTTGGTAATACACACCTATTTACATTTAAATAATGTATATAATGACCCATTAAGGTATTTAATATGAATAAATATTTATTATTTTTTATTAGTTATTAAATTTATTTTATTTTTTAATGATAAATTTTTAAAATAAATCTTATTTTATTTCTCTTTATGAAAATACATATTTTTCTTCCTAATACATATTTTTTAAAAAAATTTTATGAAAATAATTTTGATTCAAAAAAGTGATTTATAAATAATATTCTATGTTATCAGTGAAATTTTACATGGTATGAGATTAACCATTCATATATTTTATTTAAAGGGGTTCTTTTCAGCTTTCTTTACAAAAATTCAAATGAAATATTATTTTAACTTAAAAGGTTTTAGTGGACTGTCCCATCGCCATAATTTCTTTATAACCAATACCTTATTGAAGTCGTATTTACTAATTCAATGTAAATATTTGAAATTTATCTAGTGATAATTTTTGATCTAGGATAAGAGATAATGCGATATTCTGAGTCTCAGTGATCCAAAAATTGATATTTTAAAAACATTAAACATATTAAAATCACTGGAAAGGAATTTTCATGAAAAACTATAATAAAACATAAATGGAATCTTGGATCCGATATATGAGAACATAATCGAGTTCATAATATGGTTTTTACCCTTGGTGGGATATAATCTTCTTTAGCATCAGGCATTTGTGGAAAATTTACCACTAACGTAAATAATAAATTAATTAATTAATTTATAAAGTAATTTTCTTTTAGATGATGAAGTGAACTAATAAAATTATTTATAAACCCATATATAACAAAAATATAGGTTTTTTCGTGATAATATTATAATTTTATTAAGGAGCTGATAGAGGATCTTTTATTGATAAAAATCGACAGATTAATATTTGACGATCGGTGTTCCAACAGAACATGTGGATATCAATTACAAAAACGACCCAAAATGATTCTTTTTCAAAAAAAATATATATTCTACACATAGGTTATTTTTTATGGGGTTAATCCCCTTTTCTCCCAACCTTTAGCAAATTTTAAACAATTGACTAATGGATAGATTCACATATCAGTCGTATTGCATATATGGGATTCATTGTTGGGAATTATGGGATTTAAGTTTGTTTAATTGATTGTAATTTCTTCATACAACATTATTATGGAAAATAATCATGTATAATATGAAAAATAGATAACTTATGTTCCTAGTTTTTTTATTTCTTACTCTGTTATTTAGGTGTTCATCCCTGACAACTGTTTTCCCTAGTGGTTAGAAAAATAGCTGGGTAATTAATCAGTGCACATCATTTTCTTAGCAGAACATATTTATACCACAATTCTAGGTTTGAGTTCGTGATGAGATCGAGCTATGATATATGTGAAAATGAATTAGGGTAGGATAAAATATCATCATATGTGTATTTTTTTACGACGATGTTTTGGATTCTGGATTATATTCCCAACGAATTGAAATCTAGAATGTAGCCTATGATGACAGAGATTCTAGTCAACCTCTAGATTTGAGTTTACTGGGAATGATTTTCATAGGTGGCGATGGTATCACTACAATTCATGAATAACCATAATAATTTAAATATTTATTGATAAAAAAACATGTAATATGAAGATGGATGCTATGTGGGGCCCTGACTGTGGTGCTAGGGTTTTCCTTGTGAATAAAAGAACCACAGATTGTGTAACACATATCACACATCGTGTAAAACATACATGGAATCTTGAAATGTATCTGAAAGGATACATAAGAACATACACATCTAGGTTTAAGAAATGAAAAGAGTACATTGGCAGACACTTGTACTTAGACATGGCATGGTACACTGAAAGGATCAGGTACACAGACTCATCCAGGTGTACATGGGCATGTGCTGCGATGCCTGGGTAGAATGGAACTATAGGGACACACTGTGTACTATCATTTCACACAGTGTAATCCTTATATTATTACATGGAGACCACTACCCCCATGGTGTGGGACAACTACCTTATGGGTGTGTTCCCTTGATCTATCATTATGAGGGTATAATATAGAATTACGTTATGAACACATGATTTTGATTCTCTCTAAGTGATTAGTTTCAGATGGTGTTATAAGAATATCCTATAGAGGACCACATTAGATCCTATATTGTCTCAATCCCTTGGCAGTGTTCTCAAAATTGGTATGCCCAACTATACATGGGTGTCAATCCCCTACTTACAAGGTTAATTCATAATGGGTTAGTCGATATTAACCCATGAACCTAGCTATGTTCCCCATTTCTGTATCGATCCCTTTAATCTTCTTGAATTTACATTCCCATGAATAGACCTGGCGATCTGGAAATGCAAGATATATATCATCAGTACTATGAGACTCAGGGAGTGTGTTCTCCTGAGTGAGTGTAGCTAATGACTCTTGAGTGGAATCTTAGGCTAGAAATGAGATTGTGACATTACCTTGATACATAGTGAAAACAATGAGTATATTTGGATATATTATTGTATATAACATATTATTATTGGAATATCCAATGATGAGATGAATACTTTTGATTCATTATTCTTTGTCATTTGGGGGGGGGGGGTTTCCTTCCAGTTATGGTTATACTCACCCCCACATGTGTCATGTATTATGTAGAATATTGGCCCTTCGATGTGGTTCTCAGAGGAACAATAGTAGAAGGAGATTATATTTGGTATTGATAGCTTTTTGTTCATTCAAGGAGTCACATTTTAATATAGTCCTCTCTTACTATCCAACTATACTTCTATATAGTTTGGTCAGATTTTATTTGTCCCTTATTGCTTCACAATATTTTTTAATACTTGTAATATGGGATTTAAATGTATAAATGAATTTGGTATTTGTTTTATTTTAAATATCATTATTTTATGCGCTTGGAGATGTCTCTATATAGAAGTATCTTATTCCAAGGCCTCCCATTTGAGTGTTTTTTCTACTTGGTAATATCTGTCTGCCCATATACTATTAGAGGTGAGATTGGGGTAGCCACACTCGGATTATCACCAAATAGGTAGTATCCAATAGGCCTAGACATGATATGGTGGTATTTTAGGATTAATACATCTTAGGACCAGATTTTGGGGTTTTTTATAGCTTTGAAAGAAGATTGAATTTTAGGGAAACAATGTTGAGTGTTTCTAGTTCAACTATAAGTTAATTGACACATCCATGAATGAATACACTGATCACCAATCTTTTGAAATGGAACATATCATTTTTAGTTTTTGGGAAAACATTGTTAAAATAATTATATAAGTAAGTGTTTTTTATTGTCATTATTGAGTCAACTCTCCAGATAAACTCATTGATCGTGGTAAATATTATATATTTCAAGATGTCTCCATGATGATTTAAAAAAAGGAATAATTTGAATAATTGTGAGTAAAATCTATGTAGGGATGAGGATTAGATATAGGGACCTATTCTATTGTTATTCCCTTTAGGTGGATTTCCTATCATACCATCAACTTTCAAAAAATATATGGCACATGCCAAACTAGAAGATGTGGAGCTAAATCCTAGTGTACTTCTCGATTTTCTATGTCAGGGACTCCTTAGGATTAGGGAAAATCTAAATACACTAGAAAACGAGTATTTGATTGAGGTTGTTATGTGAGTCTTTCTTCTCATTAGGATACTCAGAGACTATATTCTAGTTATGATAGTGAGCCTTCTACATGGTTTCCTAGTGAATTATCGGAGCCTAGAGTTTCTATTATACGATGGTGAGAAGCTTCTATAGAAAATGCTTGAGTTCCTATTTAGGGAGAGTTACTCTCCAGCTATAATGGGAGTAGTGAGTGTCTAGAAACATTTATAGCTATAGATGGGCTGACTGAATTTGGATATTTATTCATTGATGTTTACAAACCTCTCATGATACTCGATGTGTATGGGTCGAGATCCATTATTTCAGACATAGACATTTGAGAAATGTCTATGTAGAGAGATTTAGTTTACTGGGATACCTCTAAACATTTGTACATATGCTGGGGTTCTAGGATGTGCCCTGTCGATTGAGAGATTAGTGGTTGAGAATACACATGTAATAGGTTCCAGAAGTGGGAAGATAAAAGTTGAGATCTCTACAGAAGGTATCCAATGATTGACATAGATATCCTAAAACAAATAATATTTAATGGGGTGATCTCAGAGGTTCTATTCTTTAGGGCTCTCAAGATGGTTCTAATCAGTATAGGGAGAATAGGTTCTACTCTTTTGATGGATGGGGGAATCCCATGTGTGACTTTCTGACCCATTCTATTGATAATAGGAAGATAGTGGCTGGTCCACCTAGGTAGGGGTTGTAGTGGGATCAAGGAGTTTCACCGGATGGAATAAATGGAAGAGGGGTTGGGGAGAAATGGGTTTTGTAAAATATTTTCTACATGGTTCAAACACTACACCCAAGAGATCCCATCCAAGCTCATAGAGATGGTGGAAGGGGTTGAGAACTGCTACATGCCATAGAGACCTATGAACTAGAGTCCTCATGACTAATTAGTGGTATGATATTTTTATTTTCTACCATGGATTTTTTTTTGATATAAATAGACTCATTACACTATTTTCTTGTTTCTTATCTATTTTGAGACCTAGATGCTCTAGTTGATCAACAGGATAAAACCTTATGCTTGGAGAAAGATAACAAAGATGAATAAGAGATCACGAAATTTTAACAATAGTGTGATTTGACATTTAGAGTATATATTTTCTAATGGGATCTATTTATGGTAGCATTCAATCATTACATTTTAATCTTAGGAAGGAATAAATATACACCATTAATGCATTGAAAAAATGTTTTATACATAGGATGTGGCCTATCTACAATAATGGGATGAAGTTTTCCTTCATATGTTATAAGGAGACATAGGATAGAGTAGGATGTACTCATATATAGTAGGGTCCATCTGATTACTCACTAGTCGAGTAGCATGACTCTTGGATAAGTGGATAGTATGAGCTATCTATTTATATCATTGGTTGAAGAGTATGGGGATGTATATCTTGAGGATGATCTAGGCTAAACTCTCCACCAATTGATGGAAATCATTATTTGATTAAAAAAATAAAATAACCTGAGATATTCTATAGCATATCAGATAGATTCCTTGGTGCATCACAAGATAAGGGTGTAGTTTGATGATTTTTAGATGAACGACTTCATGAGACCAATTGTTTCCCACTGCATAGCCACATTATTGTTCACCGAGAAGGAATATGGGTGTTTTTATTTATACATGGTTTATTAACACCTTAACCACATTACTGTGAAGATTATGTATCCACTACTAATGATTTATGACATCATTGATCATTTTTCAGGGTAATGCCGGTTCTTTAATATTCACATGTGATTAGAAAATCACTACCTGTGAGTACTGTTTGAGGATATACCAGAGAAAATATTTACATTTTTGAATAGTCATTATGAGTACATGTTGATTCCATTTTTCATGATGAATTTCACAGAGGTTTTTGTGGGGCCCTTAACCATATCGTTCTAATATTCATTGATAAATTTTCGGTGGTTTTATCAATGATATCCAAGTGTAATCACTATAAATGGAGAGTCACGTGAGACCCTGGAGGATCATTTTGAACACAATCCAATACCACTAAATTTATAGGAATCTCTCAAAATGATAGTTTTGGATTCAAGAGGTCTACATTTGATGACATTGTATCTCAATTGGTGGTTTATTAGATGTCCTAGAAAAGGTGGAAGAAATGTTATCTTGGGATAAATCCAAGAGTGTGGTGGAGGTAAGAAACACCCATGGTTTCGTAGGATAATATATTATATTTTCACCCAATTTCACTAGGATATCAGCACATTTGACTTCTTTTACATAGAAGGGGAAACCATTCATGTAAAATGATTGGTGTTAGTTCAAATTTGAGGAGTTGAGGTAGAGGTTGATGACTTACCACATATTCAAATTTTCAGAGGATTGTGTTGAGTATATAGTTTTCTAGATTATTTAGTGTCTAGAATTGGTTGTGTTCTGATGTAGAGATCGACTATGCATTCCTATTAGTCTTAGTAGTTGAGACCACATTACCAGATATATTCAAACTCTATTCTTATGTTGTCAGCGATAGTATTATCCCTAAAGAAAAAGAGACACTAACCTATTGGTTTGTGTTTTATGATCTAATATAAATATGAAAGACTTAAGTTTATATTATCTTAGAAGGATCTTATCTTGAGTTAGAGGTGATTATTTGTAGTTCATATAGGACTATTAATTTCAGATAGTCTATAATCTTAAGAAGGGGTACATAGTGAGACATAATCCCTTATATTGATATTATTCATAGTTGTTGAGATAGATGTACAAGTAGTTAGTGTCACTGTTGTTTTTAATAGTAGATAAGGATGGTTCATCATAACATTAGTTGATGGTTGTTACCCGACATATTTTAAAACATGTTATGTAAGATCATCTGAGATATACCAACTATGAGACATTACAAAAATTTGATATCCACTATATTTGATCCCTGTAGTCTTTCTAAATATGGAAAGCATGTTATCATTTTTAGTGGATGGTATATGGTATCAATGAAGTTGTCAGAGGAGGTAGTGAGGGATTTTCATACATACCCTTTGGTGGTATATCCTGATGTGGAGAAGAAGTTTCAAGACCTCTATCATTTGTTTAAGGGGATAGGAATTAAGAATGGTATAATAGTGTATGTATATCAATGTCTCACTTATCAGAAGGTGAAGGATAATCATCATGTTATAGTAGGTTCATCTTAACCCCTTGAGGAACTAGAGTGTCTGGGGGATGGAATACCTATTGACATCATGATGGCTTTACCATGTACGTCATGAGGACATGATGCCATTTGAGTGATCATGTATCGAATCAGTAATTTTTCCAACATCCTTGTTATTCAAGAGTAGTGTTGAGTAGATGTATTGGGTTTCTATTATGAACAAGAGATCGTTTGTCTTCACGGAGTTCCCTCGGTGATCATTTTAGGCTGTGATTCTTGCTTCAAATCATGATTATAGAAGGAATTGTGGGAGGTAATTGAGACTTAGTTGTGTTTGAGCACAAAATTTCACCCCCAGACTGATATTCCGGTCATGTATACCATTCACGTTCTAGAGGAAATGATACATGATTTCCTATTAAGATTAATACATTTTGTAGGATCCACTACCCTTAGTGGAGTGTACATACAATAATAGCAACCATTACACCATTGATATGGAACCATTCTTGGCCTTGTATGAGTAACCCTGATGTTTACTACATTATTGTGGTGATCTAGTATAGTTAGTAATCAGGGGCCTAGATTTTGTGTGAGCGATGATCAAGTAGAAGATAAGGACTACACTGATTCATTAGAGTCCCTATGTAGACAGATGATGAATGCCTTTGTTATTGAATGTACATGACGTCTCCCATGTTCTGTAACTAAGTTGATATGTTCCTGACTCGTCACATTTTATAGATAGGGGTGATATGGACATCTAGGATTGAGATATATTTTCCGAGTACCCGGTGGAGATCATAGATTGGTAGGAGAGGGTCCTCAATCAGAGAAAAATTCATTTAGTTCATGTATGGGGTAAATTAGGAATCTTCAGGAGATAACCTTGGAGCAGGAGACCCAGGTGTGGTCTCAGTACCCACATCTTTTGAATTAGTCCCATTTTTAATTTTCGAAAATGAAATTATCTAAGGTGGGGAGAATAAAATGTCTCTAGTTTCTACATGAAAAGCGTTGAAATATTTCTATTTATATTTATAGAGCTCGGAAATGTGACGAAATGAGATTCCATGGACCAAGTATCTCAAAATTGATATTTGAAAAATATAGAATATATTAATATAATTCATCATAATATTTCAGGAAAAGATTGAATAAAATTTAAATGGGGTCATATATTAGAAATATGATACCATGGTTTAGTACAGAAAGTAATATTTAACTTATCCATGACATAATATTTGTACAAATTGGGCATTTGTGAATAACATTTTATATGTTTAGTTTACAAATTATTTAATTAATTTCAATTTAGATTAATGGGTGACCTTACAAAATTTTATACACACCATGTTATAAACATAATTTCAGTTTTGACTCATAACCTTTGAATTTTAGAGATGATCCAGCAGTGAAGCTTCCATAGATGAACATAGACGGATTGAGTTTTGATGATCTGTGTGTCAATGAAACCAATGGATCTCAGTAATGAAAACAACCCATAACTATTATTTATCAATTAATGTTACATTATCCATGTAGAAAGTTGTTTTATGTATATTCATTCATATTTTTATTATCCATTAATGAACATGAGACAATCAACTAACATATTTATTCATGGATCAATTGTATTGTACACATGGGATAATTTCTTAGGAATATGAAAATTTTTGTTTGCTGAGTTGAACTACATCTCTGAATTCATCATTATAATTAAATAAATCTTATCCAATGAAGAAATAAACCAATCTATGTTCTTGAATTTTTTAACTTTTTCATTTCTTTCCATGTTATTTCTTCTTTGATCATCAATATTCATTTTCGAATGATGTTCAAAAAATTACAAGGCAATCAACTGGTGAACAATTATTTATGTGGAAAATAGATTGATAATTTTTCTCCGATTTTGATTTTGTGATTAGAATAATATATGATTATAATTATGATGAATAAATACAGGATTCGAGATGTTACTATGGATGTTTTTGGTATTTGATGAATTCGTGGCTTCTGGTGGTGATTTCCAGTGAATAGGAAGGAGGTAGCCATCCACTGATGATAGTAAGGCTGATTAACCTCTAGATATAATCTTAATGGGTGTATTTGGTGGGCTTATTGATCAAATTAGAAAAAAATGCTATGAACCCAGAGATTCTAAAATTTCTTGAGACACACGAGGTGTAATCTAGAGATACGCACTTTGTGGGGCCCTAGTTGCACTGCTAGGATTTTTGTGAAGAAGAAAAGTATCACACACTATGTTGCATATATCACATGTTGTATAGCCCTCACCCGATAACTATATTTTTATATAAAATGATACTCAGGATTGAATATATAAATTTAGAAGACACAAATAGAGCACATGGGTTAATCCATTTACTCAGACATGGAATGGTATATAGAAAAGACTACCTATATGGACTATTCCAAGTGTACAAACATATGGGTTGCGCAATAAGAGTAGACCTGATACTAAAGTTAGATACTATTTACTCTCAATACACATCATTTACTCAATAAAAGATGACTTAGATACCTTGGTACCCTTAGTATGGACTTGTTTACTTAATGGTTTCTTCCTAGATCCATCCCTGTAAGGGTATACTATGAAATTTCACCAAGAAAAAAACATTACAATCCTATTTAATGGATTAGTTTCTGATGGAATATTAGGAATTATCCTAGATACTCAGATGAGAACCTATATCAACTTTTTCCCCAGGTGTGGTTCTTCGAATAAATGTGACCAACTATCATCATCAGCGTTCTTTATTTAAAAAGGAGTAAAAAAGGACCTCAAGGAAAGAAAATATCTAAGGGGGTCTTGAAATAATGAAGGCCAAGGGCGTCCCCTCTAACCAGATTAACTCCCTCAAGTGTCAACTGGTTTGGGTTGTATAAGCATGTTGTATCTGATCCATGAGATGCAAGCTTCGCCAGATGATCAGCCACCTTGTTACCCTCACGCCAAGTGTGTCTCAATCGAACATTATTAGGGATGATAGATCTACACTTCCTGATGGATTATGAAATTGACCAAGGGAAATTACCAGTGTCAAGCAGTGATTTGAGAAGGAAAAGAGAGTCTGTTTCCGCTTCTGTGATGAAAATGCCCCCATGCCTACAAAGGGAAAGGCCTGTTAGAAAAGCGAGTGCTTCTGCCTATGAAGAAGAACCTCTGCCCAAGTAGATAGTTAAAACGGACACAAAGGAACCCTAGAGGTCGTGAACCACACCTCCTCCCCTCATAACTACTGTGTTACAAGAACCATCTATGTTCAGTTTCAAACCCAAGGGAGGAGGTTTCCAGCAAACCCAATGGCTGCGAGGGATACTATTAGTAGGGCTGGTCTGAACGGCCATACGTAGAACCTTGTGAGAGGGCGCCTCACTCCTGTTATCCAGATGCCTGGTCAAGTCGAGCAGCAGTCTATGAGTGCGTGCAACAATTGTTTTCCCAGACGAACAAATTCCCTCGAATCGAGCTTTGTTTCTAGATTTCTAGATACACCACTCCCCACCATGAAACATAATTGACCTTGCTATTCTTTCCACTCCCCTATCCCCTGATCCGTGAGACTAGAAAATGAAGAAGGAATGATCAACAGAGGGCTGGAGAGCAGCGGTAAATCCACCGAAGGCTGACCAGACCACCCGAGCCCACTCTCCCTCGAGGAACAGATGTTCGGTACTTTCCTCCCTATGCTCGACACAACACATGCAACATAAAGCCAACACAATTCCACATTTCTTAATGTTTTCATCCATAGCAGCTGTAGTGTGTCTAATCCTCCATGTGATGAAGTTATACATCAACGGAATCCCCTTAGACCAAAGGTGTTAATTCAAATGATTCTCTTGAGATTGAGGCATCATGGTGCGACAGAAGTCCTATGGGGAGAAAGTGCCCGAGCTTGATGAGAAAAAATACAGTTATCATGTTCCTCTGTGATATCAATGAGGTGAAGCGTATCCAGCTATTCCTTGTTCATAATAGCCTCTACAAAAGACGGAAATCTTCTAGTCTCCTCATAAGATATATTATAAGTAGGGAATCCTGGAAATCCAAGGATATCATCTGCCCAGTTGTCATGCCCGAAGGAGATTTTTCCTTCCCCGATGACCCACCAAACATGAGGATGGATAGAAGAATAAAGGGGAATAGTCATGGACAAAAAAGGGGACACTGGTCTTCTCTCCATCAACGCACCATCCGTCCAAGAGCTGCCCATGGCCTTGCCTCACAAATTTCTACGTTCATGATGCTCCCAGGCCAGTTTGGCATGTAAGAAGATGAGTGTATCAGCAAGGCTGTGAACATTGACCCCTCCTTCTAGAATTTGCCTTTCCATTCTCCGCCAAGACACCCAAACGCGCTTTCCCTCCATTCGGGCATCCCAAATAAATTTAGCAAGGATCTTCTCAACCTTTGATATAACTCTTTTAGGAGCTTTAACACCAGAAATTGCATGAACATGAGTACTAAGAAGAACACAGTTGACCAAGGAAATCTGTCCCCCAAATGACAAGAAACTGTTTTTCCAGTTGGGAACTCTCGCTGAGATGCTCCAGACAATATAATCAATGTCTTGAATTTTGATCCGACCAGGGGACAAAGGAGAACCCAAGTACATCAGTGGCTCGTTTCCTTGGTGATTCTGTAGAAGGTTTCAAATAGAGACTGCTTGGGAGGGGTACATTCCCTTGAGATTAATAGGTTACTCTTTCTTTTTTTGATTACTTTCCCACTCCAATGGAAATACTCCTCTAGAACGTGGATAATCCCACAAATGGATCGATTCTAAGCACTCAAGAAGATAAGATTATCATTGGAATACATGAGATGAGAAATTGAGGGGAATATTTCCTCCATTCTATAGGGCATGATCTTTCCATTAGATATATATTTGAAGATAAGGCGGATGAAAATCTCTTGTGAAAGTGTAAAAAGACTCGGAGGGATAGGGTCCCCCGGCCTTAGACCCCGAGTTGACCTGAAAAAACCATGGTATTTACCCATAAAATGAACTGTCATCATAGAATAACTAAAGTAGTGGAAGAAAAGATCAACCACACAAGAAGTGAAATCCATACCTAATAGGACCTTGTTGATAAAGCCCCACTCCACCCGATCATAATCATTTTTCTTATCAAGCATGATCGCCGTGTTGGAGCCATCTGACGTGGTATTAATATCATAGATCATCTCTTGTGTCAATTTAATTTCACCCTGGATTGAGAGACCCATGATGAAACCATGTTGCTACAGTGAAATCCATCATGGAAGATGAGTCTATAATCTGCCATTAAGGATTCTAGCAAGGAATTTATATGGGAAATTACAAAGGATAACTGGCCGGTAATAGAGGATGGATGAGGGGTTCTTAGTTTTTGTAAGAAGCACCAAGGCGGTAGCGCAGGCAACTCTAGGCAGCCTACCACCCCAGAAATAATCCTGGATTGCCTCAATGTGGTCAGCTTTCACTACCCCCAGGCATCCCTATAGAAGGAACCTGGGAATTTGTCCGGGCTCAGGGTACTGTCACCTTTGAGGCGTAAAATAGCTTTATAAATTTCTGCTTTTTTTGGGATGGCTGCCATCAAATCATTGTATTGAGAAGAGACTTAGGATGCAATAGCCTCTATAAATGCCGCTTCACCCTCAGGTAACCATCAATCATGCACAGATTCGATCCCGCCAAGAAATCTTTGAAATATGAAAAAGAAAGCTTCCCCACCTCCTTCCTTTCATTCGATAATGAACCATCCTCCATCGTAATGTTGGGTTGAACCAAGAATTTCATTTACTTTATACAGGCATAGAAGAAAGATGTATTTCTGTCCCCTTCCTCCAACCACCTAATCATCTTATTCTCCCTCGTTGTTCGCTACTAACACAAAATCAAATCAGAGAAAATATTTTTCTTCAGACCAAGATCATTGAAGGCCTGATCATCCCAGTCTCCCTCGGGGAAGATTTCAAGATGCTGAATTTCCTGCATGACTATGTCCAAGTCTGTGTCACTCTGAGGTGCCGTATTAGCCCAATTCTGGTGATTTCATTTAAGCCTTATAAGTTTGTTTTGAAAGGAAATCCAGCTCCTCCCCTGGGTGGGCGCATTTCACACCCCCTTAATAAGTTCATAAAAGCCAGGAAGACTAGCCCAATGTCAGATGTATCTGAAGGAGTCTAGTATAGCCTTCCTCGCTGAGATATTGAGATGAATTGGAGAGTGTTCAGAAATACAATTCACCAAGTGAAGGACTATGATATTAGGAAACTTTGACATGACCTGCACGTTTTCAAGGAATATATCAAGGCGACTCTGAGAGCGACGAGGATCACGTTGATTATTACACCACGCATAGCAATCCCCAGAAAGAGTAAGATCCAAGAGCCCATTGTCTCCCATGATACGAAAAAAATACAAGCTAGCATTTCTAGGGAAGGGACCTATTCCCTTCTTTTCCTCTGGGTTTATAATGATGTTAAAGTCCCCACCAAGAAATCAGGGGCAACTTCTAGGATCAAAAAGAGAGAGTTCGTGCCATAATACCCCACACTGTTGGGAGTCACAACTCCCATATCTGAATGATTTGTCATTTTATTTACATTAGGTTTGAAATATCCTATTATGATATGACAAATCCTAATGATTTATGCAAATTTATTCCCATGTTTTCCTACTGGGTATTTTTATACACACCCAACTATGTACTCATTGGAATCTTTCTTTTTAATGGCATAACATTTCATTTAATATTACAAAAAAATAATATTTCAATGTTTATTTTATTGATAAATAGGTACATAACACATTAAAACATAAAAATTATTCAAATCCACTTTAACGAAATCTTTATGGGTTCACTCTAGTTTACATTTACTACATATCATATCATGGGGTTATACGCCGAATGGAAGTGATGAGCATGAAGCCTAGTAAAAGGATAAACATAAGAGATAAAAAATATGTTATCATTAGACATATCAATAATAAAATAACACATTATAAGAAGTAATGAAAATTAAGAATATAAAAATAATAAAATATGAACCATAACATGGAAATGAGGGGAAAAAATTTAATTAAGACATTCATAAGAATTTCACCAATGTTTATCACTAAGGTGTCGTAAATTACAATTACCACGGTTATTAACGTAGACATCATAAAAAATGTCATATATAGAGATTAAAATATTAAACAAATGCATTGGAACACTATCATATCTTAATCTTCATATTTATTATGGTCATGTCTACCACATTGATCATAATATTTTTCATTTTTAATACATGAAAAATATAAAATCGGTTTCATATCAAAATCATTGTGTAGAAAACTACTTTATGACATGACCATCAAATCATTTCTAAAAAAAATAAAGAGAATACAGGTTTAAGGTATTTAAATCCTAAAATCTGTTAGTGAGGTTTATATATAGTTTAATTACCATTTAATAGAAAAAAATTACGGGGCTTCAAATAAATTGAAAAATTCATTTTCTCATATAAAATAGTGAAATTAATGAAGTAAATCCTTCACCATGATAAGTATAAAGCGTGGTTTTAGACAAGGATAAAATGAGATGGGATAAGGGTCTCTAATTGTGGTCAAAAAATAATATTCATGGAAAATTGAATACATACCACAAAAAAAAATCTTTAATGGAAAAGGGATGTTGAAATTTTTATTTATTTGAAGATTTGTTCCTAAAACATGAGGATGGAGTCTTGAGGGCTTCAAGACACATTTGTGGGAAAAATTGGGAGAAAAAATCCACATAACATCTTGTAGGATGGATTGGGAGTGTAGGGGAATGGTGAAATTGGTGGCTATTTATTGTATAAGTGGAGTAATTGTTTAATAATTTATAAATATAGGCCCTAGAAATCCATGTTGTGTAAAAAGAAAAACCATTGGTCTACTAATGGTTTTTCACAAGGTATTTTAAATTTAGCCAACATATTATGATATTTTTTTCCTCTATAATTGAAATTTATTTAATAACTCTTTGGACGTGTAATGTTAAATATTCCCAAAAGTAATTTTTAGAAATTTATTTTCCTTTTTTGGATTTAGAAATATGATTATAGTTTTAAGAATTGATTGAAATCTATTAAAATAATTATAATTAATCAAATAACATTTTCTATTTCATGGAAAATTTTTAATTAATTATTACATAATTATGAAATAAATATAATGTCATAAAATATAATAAAATCTCAAAATAATATTTTTAACTACTTTGGAAAAATAATGTATTCTTGAAAAATATCATAAATTCACCTTAATTTTATTTCAATGTATTGATTTCAAATATAATGTTTATTTTTTAGGAATAATACTCTATGTATTATAATTTTAACTATTAAATATAAAAAATCAATATTTTTCAATAAAATATCCGTTTTTATGGAATAGTTATATTTATGAAACTTATAAAAATTCCCTGAGATATTATTAATATTTTCACTTATGTATTTAAAAAGAAGTGTTTTAAAAAATATTTAATTAAAAAATAGTATTCATAATAACTTGGTTTATTTAAAAAATTATTATCAATTATAAAATATAAAATTATGTTATATTTGTGTATAGAAATCAATTTATAAAATTTCATCTCAATGAATGATAAATATTATTATGAAAAATTATTCTTAAAATGAATTGATGGGATACTAATTTAATTTATAAAATTTATATTAATATTTCTGTAACTATGGTCTAGAAATGTATCCCCTTATTACACCTTCATACTCCCTAGTAGTAAGGTGTACATGGTTGTAGTTTCATAGGGGTAATTAGGTATCATCAAACAAGTGGTAACATCCAATAACATCAAATTACCACATATGGGATTTACATTAAACGTCAATTACTGAATTTTATGGTGGGATTGGTTATGGGAGGACCCCAGTGACACTACATCCCTCCCAGGTTCAAAAAAATGTGGTTCAAACAAAATGACTCGATTAGTTTAGGTCATCATTTCTTTTTTAAGCATCTATTATACTCTATTATTAATACTTATAAACCATAAGTATGACTATAATATTATTACCAATGGGTATAGTATCCATCGTTCAAATTTCCCGATACTTATATTGGACAACAATCATGTTTCTCCAAAGTCTATATAAGGATAAAATTCCTATAATGACATTAGCCTTTTTATCTTATACAATCCACTTTATTATTTAACAAAAAATTAAATAAATTCACCATGAGGTTACATTTTCATTTAATAACATGATTATTAGATTACTAATTTTTTTGTATTGATTTTTCAATGGTGGTGATGACTGTAGTAGATTAGGGATATCCATAATTTTCCATTTTTTATTAATAATTTAATATTTTTATCCGTTTTTAATGTTTATAATTTTAATTCGTTTCATATATGACTAATGCAATGATATTTATTAATGAAATATGGGTTTTTTTTGGATCCACTGAATTTTTTTTCATCTTTAAGATTATATTATTTATATAAAACAATTATTCAAGAAAAAAATATAATGTAAAAAACCTAGTTCGTTACCTGTTTACACATTAATAAATTATATCCTTAAAATTTCAACCCGTTTTCTAAATTTAGAAATGTTGAGGGCCCTTATATCTCAATGTATCATCTTGTTCCCACATGTCTTGTTTATATTTATGGTTCCTCTCCAAAACATTAACAAGGTACTTTTTCTAGTTTAATTGAACTTTGTCTCTATGGTTTATGATCTCCATTAACTACTCATCATAACATAGGTCAAGTTTAAGATGTACCACCTTTTGATTCCTGAAGCTTTTAAATAATCTATTGCACATGATAAATCTTATTTAGCTTTCTCTAACCAACCTCATCGCAACCAATATGAGTTCTACAAAACATCCCATTTAGAGATTCATATAGATCCATTTATGTACTTAAGTCTAAATAGTTAGTGTAGGAGAACTCAACTAATGTGAGGTATTCATCTCATCCACCTTTAAATATCATTAATCATGTAATTATAATTCCCTCAAGTGTATTAATGTTACAAAAAAATTTTACATCAGTTTGGGTGTTCTAGGTTATAATGAAATTCAATTCCTTATTCAGATCATGTTTAATACATAGTTAGAATTTAGATATGGAAATTGGTTCAGGATAAAAAACAATAGAAAGTACCACCCTATGTAGCCTCACAACATCGTTTACATATATCTTGGAATTTCATCCAAGAGATAAATCTTCCCAAATTATGATTAAATGAGTAGTCGTGGGGAGTCGATCCACCATAACCCATATAGCATTGTTTCCCTTGAATTTTCTTGAGAGACTAGTGATAAAGTCCATAGTGACATTTTCCCACTTCTTTATTTGTATGGGTAGTGGTTTTGATACCCCTTTAATAAGTTTTTGATCCTTATTCACTTTCTGAAAAACTAAGAGCCTTGATTTGTAGTACTTGATCTACCTTCTCATATTATATAACCCATAATTATCACAAATTTATAAATACATTTTTGTGATTCAAGGATCTACAGAGAATTCAGAGATGTGAGATTAATCCATCATATCTATATTTATATCTTGGATAGATGAGGCAAAAATCGTTTTATAAAATTTAAATAGACCTTCAAATAAATATTTAACTTAGAAAACATCCCATTATTCCCATAATGTATCTTATTATTTATCAAAGGATATTACCATTTAAAGTACATGATATTCTCTAGTAATGGTTGTTGAGAAATCATTTGAGATATGATTGGTGATTTCATTCACCTCATGATTACCATGTCCAACCATACTACATCCTTGATTAATGGATCTCCTTTAATCCCCATCATTTCCAACAAAAACATACTTTCCTAATTAATGTATCATTGAATTTATTTTCTCTCTAGGGAAATAAGGAATTGTAAACTTTTAGTCTGTAAAAATTTCCAACCATATACTTTATCTCTTTCCTAATAAATTTTATGTGAATATATACATCAATATTTAGTGGTATGTGTATATATCATATTTCTACCCATAAATATAGTTTCTCCATAATTTTTGAGAAAAAATAACCCTCTCTAGCTCTAGGTCATGTGTATGATAATTATTCTCATGATGATTTAAAAGTGAATATGCATAAAAAATCACCATATCATTTTTATTAATGATTCATGAACACCCTTTCAAATATGCATCAATGTAAATAAAAAATATTCTATGATTAAGGGTAGGGTTAATATAGTTGCAGTAATCAATCTATTCTTCAATTCTTTGAGACAATATTCACAATGTGTTGCCTATATGAACATATCTCCTTTTCGAGTTTACGTGGTTTTTGGATTAGAATTTCCTTATTTTTTTTACAAACCTCATATTATTTAGTTTTAAACCAAAGAAACTATGAATCACAGTTATTGTTGTTCGAGGAATCCACTCCACTATTACTTTTTTCATTGAAGCGTCAACTAAGATTTCTTCATTGGTAACAATGTTCCCTGAGAATGAATCTTCTTCTAACAAAAAATCATATTTTTTTCATTTTAAAAATATATTATCCTTTCTAATAGTTTTCAGTATAACACTTATCTGATCCTCATTCTCCTTGAAACATTTGGAGTATATATAAATATCATCAATAAAAACTACCACTGATTTCTCATGGTTTTCATTAATGATTATATTTATCAAATCAATAAATATAAAAGGAGAATTAGTCAAACCAAAGGGAATAACTAAAAACTCATAATTCTTATATATTTTTTGGAGGGAACTATTTGGAATATCGTATTTATTTATGATAAATTGATGATTCCCTAATTGGATGTCAATTTTGGTGAAGAAATTATCCTCATATACCTGGTGAAACAAATCATCAATCCTTTGAATATAGTACATGTTGATTACTATTTTACCATTAAATTCTATATAATCAATGTATAGATGTGTTGATCTACCCATATTCTTGTCAAAGAAAATAGGTGATCCCCATGTAGACACACTTATCTGGAAAATTCCATTATCCATATGATCATGATGTTGCTTCTTTGATTACTATAAATCCACATTTTCTATTATATACAGGGTTTGTGATATTTGATTAGATTCAAATATGTGTTCAATGGATAACTATTCCTATCTCTATAGCGGAGTTCCATATAACTCTTCAGAAAATATATCATTTTATTTTTTAATGATGGGGGCATTCCCTATATTTATACATCCATTTATTTCTCCATTTTCAATGAAAATATCCATAAATAATTATATAGGATATGCTTCTTGAGGAAGCTTAGTCTGTGATATATTTTTATTCAAAACAAATATAGGTATTCTATTCTAGACTAAATTAATTTAGTTTCTTAGTCCATAGATCATATAATAATACCTTGAGATACAATCCATCCATAGTATATTTTTCAATTCCAACGTGGGTTGGAATACTAGATTTGTGAGGATATTTTCCTAACCGAAGTTAGTAATAAAATTTATATACACCAATCAAGAAAGGATAAAAAATCTAGGTATCATTTCTGATAGAAATAATTCTATTAGTTTAGTGATTGATATTTTATTCATTGAAAAGATGGATGAAATAAAAAAACACGTAGAACTAGAATCAAGAAATGTACTTGCTAGCTTTGGTAAAACTACAAATGTACCTACCAACAAATCATTAAGAGCCTGCAATTTAGCTATCATGATAGAAAATTCATAACACTACTCCCTTATCCTATGTTGAGGTTGATGGTGGTTTCAATCCATTGTCCTATAATATTTAAATTTAATAGAAAAGTGACCAAGATATAAACTCTTGATGAATTGAACTTCTGACTTGTCCTGTATCATATTCCCTTTGTCTTTGGTGTTGAGAAGTTGGTGATTCACCTCATCACTTTAGTTCTGAGAAATATGGTCGTTTATTTTGAATTTTTAGTACATTAAACTTCAATGAAAAATGTTCAATGAATTATTTTTCTTCAATTTCATCATGTGGGAATGTGAAAGTTCATTCCTCCTCTTCCATAATCAAAGATCCTCCTTGATTTTTCCTTAAATACTCTCTTTGTTAATCGAATTATGTGACCATTTCATATACCTGAAATCCAATTCAACTATAAATACATGCCAAAATATCTCCTCCTAGATTTCATAGTCTGTATTCTTTGTATTCCTCTATTGGTGGGGTATCATTCTGCTAAATACTCTATCAACCATTCCATTAGGATCCACAATAAATATATAGGTGTATCGATAAGGTCTTGTAATTTTTATTTCATAATATCCACTGAAATCATTTTCATTATTCATATACATTATAAATTCTACATATATTTTTGATCTTATCTAATAAGGAAAATGTTTATTGAAAAAGATTCCCATGAACTTCTTCCACTCCATAACATAAAATTTTCATCATGGCAACGTGTTTTCAAGTAGTTTTCACCAGTGATTAGTTTCTCATTCTATGTGGTATACTAATAAGGTGAATTTCTATTTATTTGAATAAAAAAGTACAAAAGAATCATTTATATAGATAATATCAATTTTTATAAATAAATGGGTTGGTAGATACACTAAAATAAGATGGTTTTTGATGCGTGAAGGACTAAAAAAAAGTTATACCATTCGAGATGAATTGGGTGACTCAACATGATTCATGAACGGTAAAACTTATGAAAATAAAAAACATTTAAACATAGAGTCACAAAATCAACCTAACATTGATTCCCCCATATATATAAAAAGTATATATTGGTTTACACATTCCAAACACGTGAATACGTTCATCATATATTTTCTTGAATCATGGAAAAAATTGTAATTACGAAATATAAAAATTGATTACGAAATATAAAAATTGAAAACAACAATGATTATTTATTCAAAATATATTGGCTATATTCTATAAATCTAAAAATGTTGGAAACTTCATTCATGATAGCATAAAATACATTTGAATAATTCCTTAATTAGTTCCAAGGTAATCATCATTGTACAATTTACTTATCCTATCAAACTTATCTCATTATGAAATATTACATATATGTTCCACAAAATCATTAATAATGATATCATAATCCATGAAATGAAATGGGTTTTATCAACATGTAATGCTATCATAAACTATAGAAAAATACAAGATTCATAATTATTTAAAAAAACTATGATAGAGAAATGGATTTCATAACCATATAACCTATTAAAGATAAATTGGTTTTGAAAATACCATGACACTATGTATAACCCATTAATATAAATAATATGAATGGAACATTTACATGATTTCATAGAATATAATGATTAACATCAACAAATGTTATAATAGTTGGAAATTTTTTTTGAAATATCTTTAAAAAAAATTTGGATTAAAATATCCTTTTTCTTTTAAAAATTATTTTAATACATTAAACCCTTGGAAAATAATTTTCTAATAAAATATGTTTAAAACTTATAAATAATACTTGAAATAATTTTGAAACCCTTTTCCCTAAAATAAAAAAAAAATAATATACAAAACATTTTAAACAAAATTTTCATTAACAAAAATATGAAATAATATAAAGAAATATTGTGAATGTTTGGAAATTTGTTTACTTTTAAACGTGTGAAATGATCATGAAGATGTTTTGAAAAAATTTCTTTGAAAATAAATTGCAAAATTATAAATAAAGCTTTAAAAAGTTTTGAAAAAAAATTTCCTTTAAAATTTATAAAAGAAGGTTGCAAAAATTTTCATAACTATTCTCCTTGAAAATAACTTTTTAAAAACATATTCTAAAAACTTAACCATTTAAAAATGAATAGGAAACATCAATAAAATGACAACGGGTAAATCCGCACATGCCGTACAAGGTAGAAAGAACATTCTATTTTCACGGTAAAAAGCATAGAAATATTTTGTGTTTAGAATGTGATAAGAATATTAATTTAAAGATATTGGTAAAAGGAAAAAAGGTTAAAATTGTAAATTAAATATTTCAGGAGAATGGTATAATATTCTTTAAAACTCCTTTTAGAAAATATGGTTTTGATGGAACATAGATTTCAGGCTGAAGAGACATTAAGGTTGGGCTTTCTTGACAACAATTTCTTAAATATCATATATACCAAAGAGTAGAGAAATGGTACCAATAAATAGATATATCATGAATAACGATAGTATAATTAAATTAATTAATTCTCTTGAGATATGGATCATAATATTTCATTACTGGAACCATAAATATAAACAATCTTGAGAAGTGATGAGATTGTTTCAATAAATGCTCACCATATGGTAACTTGGCCTTATAATATACATGTTTGAAAAATAAATCACAAGAAGGTTATAATATCATAAAAATAATTATATTAAAGATATATCAGGTAAAATTGAATTATATTCACCTCAAAATTAATTTATGCGCATAACAAAATGTGAGTCTCAAAGAAGGCAAATTGACACAAAACTATTTTACAAATTGCGTAACATTTGAAACATAAAACCCATTAAATAAAGATCATAAAATGGTTATTTAGATACCCAAAAATTTAAGAATAATAAAAATTGAATAAATCCATTTTTAGTATACACAGCACCCAAAACGAATGGGTGGTGAATAAAGCATTTATATCATTGAAATTTAAATGTGAGATAAAATCCCCATACTTTGGTCTTGAATCTCATCATACTCGTTCAAAACTCATGTATAATAAATATAAATTTATTATAAATATATTTAAGAAAAATTTTATTACTTATAATACAATATCAGTTTTGATTATGGAATTATATTACCCACTTGTTCACAATTCTATTTCATGGTTTCACATAGGGTAATATCTGCTTGGTTTTCGTATTTGTATTAATTTTTTTTCATATTTGGTAATTATATATATATATATCATGTTTATAGAAATTAAACCATTATTTAAAAATAATTTTTATTCATTATATTTTTATTATAATAAACTATAGGTTATAGTCGTATGTAACAAAATACACCGTTCATGGAGAGGTAAGCTATACGTACAAATGTATGCAATTTCATTTTAATTTTCATGTAGAAAAAATGAATGTATAATAAATATATGTAAATATATAATTAGTAAAATAGATTTTTTATATCATATATATCATATATACTAAATAAATCCATCCTTAATAAATTCCATGTAGTGTATGAACATATCACATCGCATTGAGGGGGCGGTAGTCCACACATCCTCAAAAAAATTATTGTATCTATAAAAGATAGAATATATAAACATATGTATAGTAAAGTAATGAAATAATAATAAATACCTAATAAATTAAATATTTATTATTTATAAATAATGTTTCCATAATAATGACCACTATGAGAGGTGATAATGTAAAAATGAACAATCATCGTTTAGTGAGGCGATGGTAAACTATACACATAAAAAAATATTTCCAATACCCATTAGATAGAGGTGTATGTAAGTGTAGTTTGAAACCTTATAATAAATACCTAATATTATATTTAGGATACTCATGTTTGTATACAATCATTTATTAATTATATTTGAGGTGACATAGAAGGAAAATAAAAGGTAGGAGTTTGAGAGAAGTGGTTACTTCTTAAACGGGTAGCTCCTTTTGGTTTCTTCAAAAAGGATTTCTTGGATTTCTTTATTCCCATGGTGAGGCTTACAAGATGAATGAAGGTATGTTGATAAGTTTATAAGGGATATATTTTCTGAACCTAAGAGGTTTGAGAGGTGTGTAGAATATGGAGAGGAGGAGGCATTTTATAAGGAAGGGAAAGGAAACACTTGGCATTTTTGAAAAAAAAGGTAGGTATACCCATGTTTCAAGCTAAACAGGTCTCAAAAAATAAAAAAACGAAACAATTTTAGTTTAATGAATGAATAATTTCCATAAAATGTATGTTGAAGAATTTTCTAGATCGTTTTGGGTCTTAAATTAATGGTTTAATCCTTAGTTAAGCTTCATTTTACCTTAACAGATGTAATTATTTTTAATTATTTTCACTAATATTTTTGGTAAAAAACTATTTTTACCTTATTAGAAATTTTCATTTATTATGATTCCAAATATGGGATCTATTTTCCAAAATTAAAATAACATGAGTGTACTATTTTAATTTAAAATTAATCTATTTAATGGGACGAGACTGTGAGTTTTTAATGTAAAAATTATAATCAAAAGTGTTCTAAGTTTTTATATCCAATTTCAATGTGAAATTTTTACCAATTATCTATATTGGATTAAATAATAAAAATATTTTCTAATTAAATTTTTAAACAAATTTTAAAAAAAATTCCATATTAATAAATTCAATGAAAAAGTAGTTTTCAATTAAAATCCTGTATTTTGAAATATTTATTTAAAAATGAAACCTTACAGAAAAATACCAAAAAATTATAATGACCTAATTTTTATGATTATATCTAAAATAAAATTTTTATTTTTACATTTTAAATATATTAAAGTTAATTTTTTTAACTAAAACGGTTTCTCCATATAAAGGTGTTAAAACTACCTTTATCAAAAATATAGGTTTTTAGGAAAAGAAATATGTTTGTTCTTATCTTCTGTATATCCAATATATTGGATGAATATGAAAAATATTTTATATAATATATAATGCATGTATTACATAAATATCAATCACTAATTGTAAATAATTTAATTTATTAGGGTAAAAGGATTTGTGACCATAGAAATATTAATATTTGTATTATAATGAATCACTTTTCATATGACTTACAAATTAATTGATTACCTATTAATTAGTCTAATATTTTTGTAAAACATATATTTTCATAAATTAGTTAATATTGTCCACAACACCAAATTTTACTACAATGTTATATCATATTATATTTAAAAATAATATTTTAATAATATTACATTGTTTGGTAAAACTCGGTCATTGGTGTTAGGAAAGCCAACGAGAATGTCATTATTGCATGAAATGAAAACTAAACTCGATGTTATGTGTACATAAAGCTAAAATTTATTTTGTTTGTAGTGCATGATAAACATGGTGTTCCATATAACAAATTTCAAAAATAGTAACTCAATATAAAATATACCATTTTATGTGTTATGTGAACAAAAAATATCGCAATTATAAAATTATTTCGAGGAAAATAATTCCCAAAATCAGGGAATGTTACAAAAAATCTTAATAACTTCATGGAAAATGGACATGGAGTGGCGGGAAATTTTGAAATGGGTAGGTATTTATAAACAAATTGGAGGAAATTTTTAATAAAATAACTTGTTTTAGCTCAGGGATTGAGTTTAATTAATAATTAAATCATTATGTCATAAATATGAAGTCATAAAATAAAAAAACCAAAACTTTTATTTGGACTATTCATAAAAATTAACATTTTTAGAAAATTATTAAAAATTTAGTCAATCTTATTTTCTATGTGATGATTTCAAATATAATTTGTATTGTTGTAGGACAATTCTATAATTTTTATAATTTTATTTTTTAAATATAAAAACACTTTTATTTTAAAAACAGTAATTTTTAAGACACAGTATTTTTTTCGGCAATAATAAAAATTTCTTATGGCATTAATAATTTTTTATCTTTTATATTCAAATAAAACACTATTACAATATTATTTCATGAAAATAAATATTATTTAGAATACAAAAATATATTATAAAAGAGTAATTATTTTATAAAAAACACAATTATGTTTTATTTTACTCAAGAAATTAATTTATCAAAGATCAATACAATTAATCATATATTTTACTAGAAGAAAATATTATTAAAATGAAGTTTATGAATTAAAAATTTTATTTATACAAAGATAATTACACTTTTTATAACTATGTATTGGACGTGTAACCTCTTTTTACACCAGTATATTCCCTAAGGGTATGATTTGGGATGGTGGTAGTTTGATGGGATGTATTGAAAAACATGGACTGAGTGTTAATCTTTACTAACATGAATTTATGTCATAGGATATTTCTTTCATGTTTCACTAGTTGATGTTATACTTGGGATTAGTCATAGGATAACCTCTATGAATCTACCTCCATCCAATGTTTTGAAAAAATGGGGTTCCAAAGGGATGGCTGTACTGATTGAGGCCATCTTTTATCATTTCTACATCAATTACCCTCTATTATGATAACTTACAAACAATAATTATAATTGTAATATTATTACCAATGTGTATAGTTCTCAATTTTCATATTGAAAAATGGTTATATTGACCAATTGTCGCATTTTACTAATTGTCTTATAACAGTAAAATATGAATAGTTACATTTCACTTTATGTCCTATAGAACCCCTTCATTAGTTAACACTACATTCACAAGAATTATCCCATTAGTCATATTTTCATTTCATGGGATATTGATTGGTTTAATAATATTTTTTCTTTTTACAATACTATCTATGGTGGGGATGATTCAATTTGATTGGAGAGATAAATATTTTCCTATTTTATTTTTTTTATTTTATATTTTTTGTTCATTTGTAGTGTTTTTACTTTTCTTTAGTTTCATAGATAACTAATGTAATGATATTTGTTAATTAGATAACCTTTTTTTGGTTCCAATTTCCTTTTAGATATTTAATAACATATAATATAAAACACATATTTATTAAGGATACACATATAATTTAAAAAGAAGGGCTATTAAAGACTCTTCATGTACATGTCATGTCTTATATAGATCGCCAATCATTCAATGGACTTCTCAATGGATGAGGAGATGATATAGCTTAGATTTGGTCTATAGAGACCATTTTTTATTCCAAGAGTCACATTTTACTATATTCTCTTCTCACTTTCAGGTTGGGAATCATTATAGTGTTTTGTTGGAATTTATTTGACTCTTATTTATTCCAAATATGTTTTTTACTCAGATATTGGAATTTATATTTGTGCATGCATTTGGTTTCAATTTTATTTCATATTTGATCATTTTATGGTATTAAATATGTGTGTTTGCAAAGAGGTGCCTTAAGATACAAAAACATCCTATTATAGGGTTTTTCATACTCGATGCCAGTTTTCAGCCCCTGACCTGTTAGAGGCAGTATTGGAGTAGTCGTACATGGCTTGTCACCAACGAGGATGGCCTTGGTGGGTCGGTTCATAAATTTCTTACACTTGATTCAATTTATTTTTCATTTAAATTTTTTTTTGAAAACGTAGTATAAATTTCTTTTTCCATTTGTATCTTATTCATTAAGGTAATTTATTTTACTAGAAAACAAATTTTCTTATGGTCATATCTCATCTATTGATTAATTTTTGAATATTAAACTTCCCTTGAAAAATTCAATTTCTTATTATCATTTAAAATTAAATTTATATTAAATATACATATTAGATAGATTTTTTGATAAGGCATATTTTTCATTAATTAAAAAAATCATTATATAGTTGTGGAATTCATTGGACAAGTAGCGATAGGTGGATCCAAGAATTATATATCCCCTTGATTCATCAATAGTTATTATATGATAGATTATTAATCTTGAATTAAATGGGGTTTCTGTGTATTCATTCCCATTATTTTAAATTTTCATGTTGTAAGGTCTTGACGGTAAAAGTATAATGATATGTGAGATCATGATATCTAAAATTAAGAATTTATTTCCTTGATAATTCTATCAGGACTATCCATCATGTTATGAAAATGATATTATCCATGGATGCATTTTATTCTCGAGTTATTGATTCAATGGATTTTGGCTTACGTAATTTAAAATTCCATTTTAATTATTCATGTTTGACTTATATTAGATTCTTCTTTCGGTAACCCTTACTGAGCATCTAAGTTCACCCTTCTATTTGTTTTATTTTCCATAGTATATGAAGATGGATATTATGAATAGTATTGAGGATACAATAATGATTTTATACTATTTAATTTAAATTTCTTATGTAATATGTGAATCATATATTAATCTAGTTTATCAAGTCTACTAAAGTATTCAGTTCTGTGAAATTCGATTACTTGAATATTGTTCCAACTAAATAAATAAGAAACAATATATGGGTCATTGGATTTGGGGTCATTATAAATTAAGGCTTTTCTACGTATAAGTTATTAATTAATTATTTAAAACTATAATCCTCAAAATTATCTAGGAATGCCTGAAAGATAATTCTGGTTTAAAATGAAATTATGGGTTGAGTAAGGATGAATTATTTATAGTTGGTATCCTAGAAGGATTTCTGTAATTTTATAGTTTGGTATAATGTATGTAAACATCATATTAAATTATAAATAATTTTTTCATCATATGGTAGTTGAATGTTTTTTTATGTTTTATCTTCTAAACTACGTCTGTTCAGATTGGTTTTCCATATAGGATACCAGGAAGCTGATGTACTAAGGATTCATGAGGACAATATCTTTCCAAATACAAAACTATGAATGGTTGGAATTGGAACAAAGTAGTATGTTTGTGTAATGAATCATTTGATAAAGGATATAAATAGTTGTGGTATCCATGAAATAGGTAAACCATGTTCACCAGAGTGAAACATTTCAATTTTCGATCATTTCATGAGACAAAAACTTAATGATTTTAGTGGATCATATGACCCATGGTTAGATGTAGGATGGGTTAATGACTTGGAAAATATATTCAATGTCATGGGTTGTTCAGAACATTAGTAGAAAGATCTTGTTATTATCTATTTTGAAGTTGAAATTGATCAGTGGTGGTCAATGGTTATAATATTAGAGAAATTTAGGATATTGAGGCTGTAGAATGGGATAAATTTAAGAATATTTTACTTGATAAATATTTTCTAATTCCATTATACATAGGAAGAAAAAAATTGAAATGATGAAAAATGTAGATGATTCGGTGGATGTTTTTGAAAAAAAATTAAACTGATTTGAAAGATACACCTCAAATTGTATTCACGGTCTTAAGAGTAATATTTACAATTTTTAATCATGATTGAATTAAATACATCAAAGGGAATTAGATGCTCATGAATTTAAATGTAATTATAAAAATTTTCAACATAATAAGACTAAATATATTGATTTTACTGATGATTGTGTTATCCGTAACTACAAGTAGAAAATGATGTCTATTTGGCCAGTAGAGGGGAATCGTACATCAAATAAATAAAAAATGTAATAAAATCTAGTTTTCATATTTTGATAAGTGTGGAAAAATTAAACCTTGATAATTTCATATAAAATGTATGAAGTTTTTTTGATGTAGAGAATTTGGATATTTGGATCATTACTTCGAGGAAAAGGATCACAATATTAATTTGAAAAATAATGGGAGGTCAAGAGTAAAATTATGAAATTTTAATTAAATGAGTAATAATATAATAGTTTTATAATGATTATAATTTAGGATTTAACTTTTTAGAATATAAAATAGAAAGGTGTGGTTAAATCCTTTGTGAATATTTTGAACTATGATGGATAATCCAATAATGTGGATTCATGTACATTACATGTTTTTTAGATTATACCAATATCTTGTTTGATTTGGGATCTATTAAATAATTTTTTTTAAAATTGATTGGAAAATTTTAATGTTCACCTCCAGAAATAAATATAGAACTTTTGGTAAAAAACACACGAGGGAAGTTATATAAATATTTTTATTATTATTTATTGAAAATATATACTATTAAACCGTGTTTTATTTCTACTTTCATACTTTTATGATATTCTACGTATGAATAGGATTTCTATTTATCATTCTATGATATATTTTATTGAAAATGAAGTTATTTTTTCAAAATTAGTTTCTATTTACATATAAAAATTTATTTATATATATGATAACTTATCAAGATTCTTCGAAATTCATGGAATATAGGAATTAAGTTGATCATAAAATACTATTAATAAGAAAAAGACCATTCAAATTGTTGATGTTCTTATGTTAAATTAAAATTTGGATGAATTTTATGATGAATTTATTTTCATTATAATTGATTTATATATTGAATTTACAGTTAAATTATTTTTAGATGTTAAGATAATTAAAAAACCTCTTTATTGAATGGGTCATGTAGAACCATTGTAATTGAATAAGAAGATACACGATTTTCTTGATAAAGGATTCATTCATCTTATAAAATCACAAATTAGGGATCCTAATTTATTTGTTAAAATTTATTATGGTTCCATAATGTTTTTCATTAATTATAATGAACTAAATAAAACCACTTTTAAGAAAAAAAATTGTTTCCTCATATAAGTGAATAGTTTTATTAGCTCTTTGGATCATAATTTTTTTCAAATGATAATCTCATGTATGGGTACCATAAGTGAAATATTAAGGATTGTGATATTCTAAAGAAAACATTTTCGACAAGGTATTTTCATTATGAGTCCGTGTTTGTTCCCCTTGGAATAAAAAAGGCATCCGCAATATTTATGGACCGTATGAATATAATTTTACATGAATTAAAAGATAAATATTTGATAAATTTATTGAAAGGATAATGATATATTTTAAATGTTATGATGATCATTAGAATAATTTGAGGATTTTTTATCAAACCATGAAAGACAACAATAAATTGTGACCAAGCTAAAAATAAATATGTGGAAGAGCGTCCAAGACCTATAAATATTAGATAGATTTTTAGATTTTCTAGGAATAGAAGGTTACTATTGATGGTTTGTTAAAAAAATTCCCAGTTATCATGGACACAAAATATGTAAACATGGAATTCATTTTAATTCAAATGATAAACATAACATGATGAATGTTTCCAATAATTTATAATATGATTAATTAATAGTTTAATTTTGGACTTATCACCAAGAAATGGTAACTTTTTTGTCTATAATGATGATTCTTTAAAGGTAATTGGTTGTGTTATAATGTAGAATGATCCAGTAATTTCGTATTCTTCACATGAATTGAATCCTCATGAGAAACATTATCCTACATGTGACCTTGAACTAGCTAGTATAGTGTTTTATTTAAAAATTTATAGACATAATTTATATGAAGTATAGTATGAAAT
This sequence comes from Viscum album, assembly GCA_963277665.1. Classification (NCBI taxonomy): domain Eukaryota; kingdom Viridiplantae; phylum Streptophyta; class Magnoliopsida; order Santalales; family Viscaceae; genus Viscum; species Viscum album. The sequence goes on along the minus strand of OY728161.1, from coordinate 1,170,476,593 downwards.
ATATACTATTAATTCTATTTTGAAGTATATATTCACTAAAAAATAGTAAAATAAGAGACATAGAAGTTGGATGGAACTGGGTAAGTATTATTACTGCATGATTCATTACTATCCAGTAAAACAAAATAGAGCAGATGTTGCATTATGTCAGAAAGATAATTCTACTTTTACAAGTTATGTTTGTGACTTAGCCGTTCAATTAATGATTTGATGAATGTTTTCTTAGAAATTATGCATAAAGGAATTACCTCTATTTTGAATATGGTTTTAGTAAAATAAAACTTTTTAGAAAATATTATAAAATTTTAGAATAAATAATATGATTAATAGGAAAAGGATTAATTATTTATGGAAGGTATATTGGTGGAATTTAATTTTGAAAAAGCAGGTATTTTAGAGACATAAAAACGTTTCGTGTTTTATGTGACCCGTTGTTGAATAATAAATTATTGAGTGAGTCTCACAACACATTTTTTTAATTTAATACATATAGAACGATGTTTTATAAGTAACATTGCGAATATTTAGAGTGACATGGAATGAAAAGAGAGATGACTAACTATATATCCAAATAGTTGACTTTTTAATGGTTTAAATAAGAATAAAAATTAAAAAAGGGGATGCTTCATTATTTTTTAGTTCCAGAACGGAAATGGAGAAACATATATATGGATATTTTGGATCTATTAACTATGAAAGCTCTAGGTAATAATATTATACTTGTCATTATGGATCATTTAAATAAATATTTTCATTTCGTTCATTTTTGAGAAACATTATCTCCAGATATACGTTTTAAAAAATATCTCATTGAGATATTCAATTAAATGGAGATAATATCTCTATTTTACTTGATCGTAATCCCAAGTTTGCATATATTTTTTTATAAAATTCTTCATAAGTCATTGGGTTCTTAATTAAATTTCATTATAGATTTTCATCCTAATTCGGATGGACAATCATATAGAGAAATTCATACGTTGAAGGATTTTATTCAATATTTTTCAATTAATTATCATGGAATCTATGATAAAAATCATAATTTGGATGAATTTTATTATAATAATGGTTTTCATTCTAATATAAAAGTTTCTTAATTTGAGGCTTTGTAGGGTATATAGTTTCAAACTACAGAGTATTGGGGAGAAAAAGGTGAAATAATGTTACTGGGACCAAAATTGCGATACGAAATGTTCCAGAAGTTGAAGATGATTTATTATTATAAGATAATGGCACATAATTTTTTTAACGGTTATGTAGATAATAAGTAGAAAGATCCTTCATTTGAGGTAGTTGATCATGTTTTTCATAAATCTTACCCAAGGAAAAGTTTTATGTATTTGGGTAAAAAAGGAGAAGTTGTGGCCATGATTCATTGAACCACAAGAAATAATGAAAATATTTTGATTGGTTTTATATCTAATAGAATTATCTCTAATTCAATATTATTTACATGACATATTTCATGTTTCATTGTAAATTATATATGTAATGGACACATCACCTTTCTCGAGCCTTGAAGTAGATTAGTTATAAGAAATTTTTTTTATAAGGAACTACCTATTTAGATTCTTGACTATCGAGTGTATGTGTTAATGAATAATGTGATTGACTAGGTTAGGTAATTTTTGTAAAAACCATATGTTTGAAGATGAAATATGAGAATCACAAATTAATATGAAAAAATAAAATTCCACTCTTAATTCAGAAGTGAATTAAATTAATTCGATGCAGTTTCAAAAGTGGGTGGGGGGTGAATATACCCAACCATGTATTTATAATTGTAAAAAATTACATACCTTATTTTTATTTCTTACATATATTTTATAGAGTTATATTCATATTATAAATATTAATTAACTTTTCAATCAAACAATAAATTGTTATATTATTACAATTATGTTTTTTTTTCCTATACTAAATTAAATTATTTAAATTATTTATTTCAAAAGTTTAGAATTTTAATTTTCAAAAAACATTATTACCATATAAATATGTAAAAATTAAATTACAGTGTTTTTTTTAATTTTTCTGAAGATTAAGGGATTTCAGTTAATAGTATGAAAAAATATTTTTTATGGAAAATATCTTCTCATTTCAAGAATATAAAAATTTCTAAATTTTTAAATTTAGTTAAAATTAAAATTATTCCCATAATTTTTCAAATTATTCCATTAATATTATGGGATTTAAATTTATAATTTTTTTCTAATAGAAAATTTTTATACTTAAGAATACATTTTTATTAAAAAATCATTATGTTGTGTTTTATGATTTTAATTAGAAATTATATTATACCACTTATGTTAATTAAATTTTATAAAATTTATTTCATATTTTTAATCAGACTAGTTATAATAAATTAATAGGGTAATCCATTATTAATTTTAAATAGTAAACAAAGTAAATATTTGTCACCTTGGTAAAATAGGTAAAACTAAGTTATAACTATGTATAAAATATTTAAAATCACTATAAACTATTATTTATCCTATTTTGTGAGTTTTATTCCTCAAAATATATAATTAACTAGTTGAATAATATATTTATTTGTTGTGAATCTGGGTACCAAATATTGAATTTTATAATGAAAAGTTTTAATTTATTCGAAAAAATAGGTTTTGGGTCATTGAATTAAATTCCATTGATGAAAGATTCCATTGAGTTTTCGAATGATGAAAAAAATTATTAAAGTATTCCCTTTTTATTATTTTTCAATAAAAAAATCATAGAAACAAATTCATTGCATGATTTTAAGGTTAGTTTTTATGCTTGAATTAGGTAATTTCCAAAAAAAATTCATGTGTTTTTCATTCTTATATTAGAAGTCATTAATTACACATATAAAAAAATACCACTATAAAATGTATTCAAAATTTTAAATTTTCATGTACAAATTTTTAGAGGACCCCTTATATATTTTTTCATATAATCATGTAATCACAGTGAAAAGTTAAGTGATCACTATTATTGTTGAAATGGATTTAAGGTGATTTAACTACAATATAAATATTTAAATGTTTCTAAAACATGTACAAATGTAATATGTTTAGTTTATTTTGACATTATACATTCTTGTATTGGAATATATTGTCCCTGGGTTCTAATTGGAATGATTGTGATATATATATATATATATATATTATTTATTCTTTAATGAAATTCCAATTGTATCACTTCCCTCCCTTATAAAAGGGAACCTCATGTACTCTCTTATTGAACCATTATGAGCACTATATTTTTTCAAATATCTTCCATGTCTCTCCCTATAACCTCTACCCTTTTTCTAGTGGTCTTATTTATTTCATAATACCATCATTAGATGGATTAAGGTAAAAAACAAAGGTATTTTTTTGAAGAAGGTGTATAGATTTTAAATAAATGTCTTATTTTTATATTTATTCAAAGTATTTAAAACCACTTATAACAATTTTGATATGATTACATCAGTATACCACATATATTGATATGTTATTATGTTTATGTAATAACCAATATCCATCTCCTCTTTTGTTAAATGGGAAATGAAACCATTATTCATGTGTATGGTGGATTTCTGTCTCATGATATAAGTAATTCATTTTTCATTAATGCCTCCAATTTATGGTTATAATAATGAAATGAATTTATATATATTATAATCATAACATAATTATTAATCTGTAATGTTATTATATAATATTTGTTTCTTACCTTTATATCTATTGAAAAATGAAAACATTATTTTTGTGTTCATGTGGATTACCTTCTTTACAAAGTGCTGTGATTTGTTTTTCATTACCACATCACATGGATAGTACTTACATGTTTTTTCATAAGTTAATATATTATTCATGATATAATAATCAATATTTATATAAGATATAATACTTAATTTATTTCCTTAGTGTAAGTTGAAAATGGAAATGTCACTCATACGTACATATGAATTACCGTCTCAATGAGTGTAATATTAGTAATTTTTCATAAAAATAATTAATTTTTTGTTAAAAAATTATAATTAAATTATAAAAAAAAATTATTATTTAAGGATTAATATTGTAAATATATTTTAATAATTTTCCATTTCACTGTGGCCGACATACCAAAGTCATTTCGAAATTACAAACTGAACGTCCTCGAAACACCTGAAGTGGAATTAATGGATTATGTAATTAAATATGTCATTAAAATAAATGAAATTAATGTTTTAATGAAAATAATTTAATCATTGGAATGATTCTAATGAAATTATTTTTTTATGTAATTTAATTATATATGTGATAATGAATGAACACGACAATTCAAACTAAAGGTAAAAGATACTTTACCTTAAAATCCTCATTGTGAATGATCTATTTTTTAATTTTTTCCATGTACATATTATTAATATTATTTATATATGTATTTATATAGAAAAAAATTTATTACAAGGGAAATTTTAGTGATATTTTTGCTTTATTTTTAAGGTTTTCAAACACAATCCTTTTTATATATTTTTAATTGAATGTTTTGACATTCATTATACATAGAAAAAAGAATTTTTTATTTTAACATATATTACATTAATTAATTTTATCACTATCATAACCATTGTTTGATGTTTGGATTCCTTTATAATATTCTATGTTTTATTCAAATATGAACCTTCATTCCATTTTTTCTAGGCATTTTATTTTTAAATTTTTTTAGTGGAAAATTACATATCTATATTAGAAAATGTTTTTCATATGGATTGAAAAGTTTATTTTAAGGATTCTAATGTTGGAAATGAAATATTTTATTTATTTCAATAAAATTATCAAAATTTACATTGTTTTCAGGATATTTGAGCCTTATACGTCTCTCCAATTTATTGTGTAATGATTATGTTCTTTGTATAATTATGTTGGATGATTACCGTGTAAGTTATTCTACTTATAAGATTTATTATAATGATTCAATAAATATGATGTCTTAAGGAAAACACAATAATTGTTATATTTTATAATGAGTTTTATTGAAATATTTTGGTTTCATAGGGTTATCAAATGATCTATGTTTCAATGAAATAATTATTGTCAAATAGGTTAAAATAGATATGTTTAAAGAAAATTATTTTATTGGGTTATATCTTTTTATGATAAACCCTCATGAATTTGATTTTGTCTTTAAATTTCCTTAATATATATTTTTAAGAAAATATTGGGCAGTAAAACTAATTTCATGTGTAAGTAAATGATACTTAGATCTCAATTTTTATTATGTAAATGTAAAGTTCCCTTTCATGATGTAATGGGTTTGAAATAGACTAACGCGCTTTTTATTACTTTTTATATAAACATGAATCAACACCAGCCTTATAAAAATTGTACTGAGCATAAAATCAAAGCTAATAACATCTGATAATGAAAATAAAATCTAACTAACAAATATATTTGTATAAAATTATTATAAATGAATTTTATAAATGGTTAGATATATTAATATGTTTTTTCATTTGAGATTAAGATAGTTATTTTTTTACATAAGTGCTTTGATAAAGTTTGGCTAAGAGGTATTTATGTTATGGGTTTTTTTCATATAATTTTTTATTGGTATATGATTTTCATTCACCACTTATTTCATTTTTTAGTGTTTTCATTGTATATTTATATATTATTACTTCTATTTTATGTCAATTTAAGGTATTTGAAAATATATATAACATGATATCTTTTATGGATTTTTGATTTAAAAGATATCAAAGTTGTAAGGTTAATTTTTAACTTAACTACCTTTTTTTATTTAAAATGATTCATCATGATTTTTTTCTTCTAGATGGGTTCCATCAACCCTATGTTTTTATTTCATGGTAATTTTTATATCTTAATCGGGAGGAATAATTTTTTATTAAAATATTTTAACTAAAAATATTTTTTCCTCAAGAAGTATACCATTGATGAGAAAAATTTTCATCCCTAATAATGACGTTTCCCCAACTATATATTATTATTTCCTCACAATTTTATCATTCATATTTGGAATTGAAATTATGTTTTATCTCTTGTGAACATATAATTTCACTTATTTTCTACTGAAAACAAATTATTATTATCCATTTTTATGTTTTTTATTTTCAAATTTTTTTCTAAAAGTATTAAAAATGTTTTCCATTCATAATTATATGTTTTGTATTTCAATATAAATATATTCTAGAAACTGTTATATTATTTCCATTTATGTGTCATTGAATATAATATTTGAAACTAAATGTTCTCAAAATATTGACCTCCCATTTTTTAAAATGTGTTTTCAATATGACTTATAAAATTATCTTTTATAAACATGGTGAAAATGTTTTCTAAAATATATTTTAGGTTTCATTCCCAATATGAGCAATTTTCATTATGAAGCTTCTATTCTATGTTTTAAAATGGGTTTTCAAATTATTTTATCTACAAAATATTTTGAAAAGAAAAAATAAATTTTCTTTTATTTTTTGAATGTACAATTTTTACATTTTATGGTAATTCTTTATTGGAAAAGGTATTTTAATGGATTGTAATTTCTTTAAAGAACATTTCATTATTTCTATGCCTTATTAAAGAATGTTTTTTAAAATATATTTATATTAGATTTTTTTTTCTGAATGTTTTTTTAGAAGACAATTTATTTTATTCTTAAGTTATTTCATATTATTGAAATAATATTCATGGATTTTTCAAGCTTCTATGAAAGGACCATTTCATCTCATATTCAAATGATTTATCCAATGACGTTATATGTTTATTTTACCTCAATTTTAATATTATTAAATTCTATTTATGTTATAATAGAGATAGTTTTACAACACCTTCTATATTCTTTCATTTGATTGATTAGGGAATGTTTTAGGAAATATTTTAATGGAACATTTGTTTTTATGGGTTTAGTAAGTTATTTTTTAGGAATGAATTTTTTAATATTATAATGGAATAAATATTCATGGATGATTATTATATAATGAGTGGGTCCTATATAACCCTCTAATGTATTGGTTAAATATTTATATCTCATTATAAAATAAATGGAAATGAGTAGTGATTCTTGACCCATCAAGTTAAATAGGTAGTGAAGCTTGGTCCACATAGGGAAAGATACAATTACACAAGATTGACTAAGGGAAAGAAGAAGTATTTCCCAATATACAAAGAGAAATATATAGTAACTCCCAATCCACCCAAGGAATCATGTAGTTATTCCTGATACATTAAGGGACATAGTTTCAGATCCTTAAGACACTACGTTATGATTCTATAAATATAATTTCCCCACATTTATATTTTATATGACTATAATTATTATCCATGTCCCATGATTATTATATCACACAATTTTTATATGGTATACGATTTTACATTTGAGATTACATGTCCTTCTATCATGACTTATATACAACTCTTATTATTACAAAACATTACTTTATTACAAACTTTAACATGATTTATTACATAAACATACATTCAATACAACTCTGAGGATTGGGAGGTCTAGTGTATCAAGAAATTAAGAACATTACATGAAAAATTATGACCTAAAATACAACATCTTTATTGAAAACTTCTTTAACATGACCAAAACATTCCTTCGTACATAAAATTGCATGGGATAACCTAAGGACATACATAAGAAATGGGTGAGATATATAGCCAAGTAAATGAGAAAATAAGGAATAAAATGAAGAATACAATACATGTTATGGAATAGGCATATCATTGTTCCATAAGAAAAACATGAACATAAAGGCATGATATAACATGAATATCATAACATGGAAATGTGGAAGCAACATTTTACATGATATTTTCATGAGCTATGGCTCATTTCACATGGAGCAAGAGTAAACCCTCATTTCACTTGAATTATCCGGAGTAAACCCTCATTTCCCATGATGTATCATGATAATAATCTTTACCTAATACAGTGTTGTGCTATCAAGGTGCAACCTTAGTAATCATACCATTCCATGTAGAAGTGTTCAACATAGATCATACAACATGGATTTATTAAACTTCATAATTTATTCCACGAATAAGAGACATGGAATAAATAAATGTATGCCATAAATAAACATGTACTTGTTCATAAAGGTGAATAACATTTATTATTAAATGGATATGGTTTACACTTACATGATGATTGTGGAATGGGAAAGTTTGGTATAACTTCGGAAGCATAACGACCTCAAATAGAAATCGTAAAATTGGTTGATGGGAGAAAACGGGGTATCTCATAATTTATACATGAAATGGAGAGTATGGGATTAATTCAAAAATATATCCCAACATTTTTTAATGAATTTAAATTCATAATATAAAATAACTTCTTGAATGTAAATCAAGACAGAAAATTCCATTAAGTAATTTTGGCTTGGTAACATGTGTACATGGGAGGCATTAATGAGATTTAAAGGAGCCTATCATCATTCAAACATAAGGAGGGATGTATAGGGTATGATAGAAATAATACCAAATAATTTTTAATTGAAAATAAAATTTTTAAAACAATATAAGGAAACGTGTATATAAATAAGGAAGGACGCAAAGTGAGGAACCCTTATTTTAGTGTGTGACTCAATTAGTTTGAGGAGGGGATTTGTGAGATATCGAGGAACCTTGGGAGTATTATAGATATAGGATGGAATCATAAAGATGTGATCTACTGATTTCGAGTGAAGAATAGTGGGAGCTACGGTGGATTTATATATGAAAAGGGAGGGGAATTCTTTAATATTTAAAACATTTAGGTTTAGGAATCTATATTATTAAATATTAAAAAACCATAAACTATACAATGGTTTTTCCATTGTTTTTTACAAATGGAAGTAGAGAAAATTATTTTATTATGACAATGGGAAAAATTATTCAAATATTGTACCTTTTTTTCTATAGGTGAGTCATACTCTCAAGGAAATAATTTTAAAATGCTAAAATATTGTATAAGTCTTAGAGGGTCCACTAAGGAATTGTAAAATTTTGAAAACAAATAAAAAATAAAATGATTTTAAATTTTAAACATATATTGGATTAATATCATTTTATAGTATTTTATTACATCACTGTTGTGTAATTATGAGGTCATAAAACACAATATATGAGTAAACTTTATATAATTTTAACCAAAAATTGGAATGTCTTAGAAAATTATAAAAATTCACTATTAGATAATCTCAAAATCACGAATCTAAGAATAATATTAATGTGTTTTGAAATAAAATCATTAAAACCTAAATAAAAATTTAAATTATTATCAAATTATACAATCATTTATGTTTAATAAAAATTAATTTAGTAATAATATTTTATTAAAATATTATTTAACTAAAAATCCAAAAATGCATAAAAATAGATTTCATAATTGAATAATAACTAAAAATACTATTTGTGCTTTTAAAATTATTTACAAAGTAAATAAATAGAATGAATGTATATTCATTATTATATACAAAAATAATTCACAAATCCATAGTTCTAGGGTCTTGTTATATAACCTCTTTTAACACTCACATAAGACATAAGGGTAAGGTGTGTGATGGTGACAGACTCTTGGGGTGGATTGGATAACTTTTCTCAGGTGGTAATCACTATTAACTTCCACTTCTCTCATAGAAGATTCCATTCAAACTTAATGTTTTGAATCTCAGCTAGGTCTTTGTCTAGATAAAAGCCCACAGATTCTACCTCCCTCTTGAGCACCAAAATATGTGCTTTGTATGGAGAAACTCTACTAGATGAGGCCATCACTTCCTTTGTCTAAGTAAATTTTATTGGTTAAAGCACTATATTTACACTAATCATGTGATCACTGTTCATCTTCTATATTAGAAATGGTAATAATTAAAAATGGTGTTTTAAAATCCAAAAACATTAAACTAGGGAAGTTCATATGTTTTATATAGCTATTTTTCATTATAATACATTTAATTAGATCAAGAAAAAATTTCATTAGTAGATTTTTGGGTCGTCTGAATCTCCCCCCTTAAGAAATTGCACCCTCAAAATTTTCTTTGTCCCACACTAAAACAGATGAGGGTAACTCTTCATCATCACTTCCTCTGATTCCCACATTGATTCTTCAGACTTGTTGTTTAACCAAAACTCTTTAATGAGGGACATTGTCTTATTTCATAGAACAATTTCCTATAATCTAATTTCATCAAGGAATTCTCTTCATAGGATAGGTCATTCACCGATTGTACCTCCTTTGGATTGGGTACATGTGATGGGTTAGGTATGTACTTCCTCTAGAGTGATACATGGAATACTTCATCCACTTAAGATAGTTTCGGTGGGAGTGTAAATGTTTATGCCACTACTCCAATGCAATCAAGGATCTAAAAAGGGCTGATGTGCTGATGGATCATATTAACCTTCTCCACCATTTCCTTGACCATTTCTGGAGCTAGTTGTTTTTCTCCCAAACATCATACCAAAATGTCGTTGTTCTGCACCTCTTCCCATAATGGTCTTTATTAGGAGGCATTTGGATACATGAGTGGAAAATATTATTATAATATAACTCAACCAGAGTAATATGTTGATCTCATCCTCTATTGATGTCCATTTAGAATGCTCTCAAAATGTTTTCAAGTGTTTTTATATTCCAATCGAATTGGCCATCATGGTTATGATGATAAGTCAAACTAAAGTTTAGATTAGTATATAGAGCATGTTGGAGACTCTTCTAGAACATAGGGGTGAATCTTGAACTTTGATCTGATATAATAGATAGTGTAACTCAATGTAGCCTTACCACTTCTCTAATGTATATATATTCTGGTTGATCAAATTAGAAATCCTCTCAAATTGCAATGAAGTGTACAGTCTTTGTAAGATGGTCAACAACAACCCAGAGAGCATTGTTTCCTATGGATGTCATCAGAAGTCCAGTGACAACGTCCATGGTGAAATTCTCCGATTTTGTTGCTGGTATATGTAACAATTGAATCCTACCCTTAGACATCCAACTCTCACCATTCACCTACTAACACACAAGTCACATTGATGTATACTCAGAGATATCATTCTTCATGTTATCCCAAAAATAATACTCTCAGAAATCTCGGTACATCATTGTGTTTTTGGGATGAATGAAGAAATTCCAACTACGTTCATCATCCAGAAGTTATTCCATTAACTCCAAATTTTAGAGAACACATAGACAGAACCCAAATCTCATAATCCCCTCTTCATAAACATTGAGCTTAGAGGATTTACCTTTTCTTGGAAATTTCCAATTTCTTCTGAATTTTTATATTATCCTTTTGAGCATCCTTCATCATTTCCATAAGATAATGTTAATCAATCATGTGTGAAAGGATTAATGATGTTCCCATATTTATTATTCCCATGTCCACATTCATCCAATCTATGAAGAGTGGATTCTTTTAAATTCTCATCAAATATAGAATTGCTGGGTTCTTTCTAGTTAGATAATCTTCCAACTTGTTCACTGTTGGGAAAAATTCCTCAAGGTATCATTGCAGTATTTTTGGGTTGATTGTGTTTGTTGAAAAAGAAGGTCTCCATGGTGAATTGTCGAGTTCCAGAGATGTTTTTGACAATCCATGTTGTCAAAGAACCATGAAAAAGGAACAAATGATTTGGAGGCTGTACAAAAGAATAGATACAAGGTGGCAATGTTTTTCAGTGTTTGCTATATTTTTGGGGTCCAATGTTTGGAGTGTGGTGAGCATCGCGAAAAGTAGATATCCATGAAGATCTCATAAGAATATGGAAAAGGGATTAATTTTGGGAAGATAGGACTCATGTATTGGATTTCGTAAAGACCAGAAAAATGATGGCAGTGATTCTTCGCGATTACGTCATGTTTTGCGAACCACAGAGGTTGAAGCGCATCGTGGTGGTGAAGGGATTTTCAAGGGAGCTTCGTGGAGAAGGCATGAAGGGATTGATGAAGATTCTCCGCAATTACGTCAAGCTCCGAGATTACTCCATGCTTCGCGATTTTGAGAGAATTTCGTCGGGAAATTCTGAGCGTCGAGATTTGAGATGACGTGGCATTGACTTTGCTCAGAAATATCAAGGGTGTGTGAAATCGCCAATAAATAGGCCTCTAACCCTTCAAGATAATTAGAGAGAAAGAGAGAGTTTTCAGAGAAAATATTTTTCTCTTGGTTCACGAAGGTAGTTCGTGAAGGCAGTGTGCTTCGTGAAAGAAGAGCTTTGCGGAGGCTAATCTAGAACCACGAAAGTTGCGAGCTCCATGTCAGCTCAGTGAGATTCACAAGGGATGTCTCTCTGTGATGACTTGAGATTCGTGAGAGTGCTTCATGATAATTCTTCCCAAGAGTGCTTCGTGAAAAGGAAGAAGCTTTATGAAGGATTTTTTGAGCTTTGTGAAATTGGGAGCCTCAGAAAGTAGGGTGCTTTGTGAAGGTATTTCGAAAGGAATTACCTAGTGTTTAGGGGAAAAGGGGTATTAATCAGTGGATGAAATTTGGACTTTATCAGAGCATCTATCAACAGTTTAGGATGCATGTATTAATAAAAATGAATAGAACTATAGGTCTATTATCTATGAGTGGATCCCTTTCAAGTGAAGTGGGAAAAGGAAGAGGAATAAGGTAATCTTTTCTATCGGCAGTGAGCCACAGTGAGAGAAATTGGGAGTGACATTTGGGAAAGCAGTAAGATGACCCTAAAAATTGTTAATGCAGTGAGCATGGGCATAGAACTGATCTAGAACGAACATTATTGATAGCGATCTTTAGTGTATTTGGTACAGCAGCACATCTCCGTTGTATTCTCTTTGGACATAGCCCAGTGAGGGTGAACCATGTAAAAATATTTGTGTCTACCTGGTTGCTTCCCTGCATTTCATATAAACAACAACCATTAGATAAAGATAAAAATAATTGATCAACATAAATACATAGAATCAAAAAGAGTGACCCTTATAATATATAGGTCATGATGCAGTGGGGAAAGAAGAATTTTGAAATAGAATTTCCATACCCTGATTCAGACCCCCCCTCTTATGGTATCTAGGCCCCGTTTGTCCTAACATTCACTTTCCTAGAGTTGTAATGAATTGAGCAGTCATAGTATTTTATCAGCTCAAACCATATTCATTGGTGCACGTTCCCCTTTTTGTGTGAATATATGCTTGAGGGTTTTTTGATCCGTGTATATCTCAAACTTCTCCCCAAAGAGGTAATGTTACCAAATTTTTAAAACAAATATTACTCCAACCAACTCTAGATCATGCGTTTGATAGTTTTACACATGAAAATTCAATTTCCTTGAAGCATTATCAATGACTACAATTTTACTTCAACACACATCCAATACCCTTCTTCGAATCATCACTTAATACCACAAAAAGTTATCCACTTGTGGGTAGAGTGATCATGGGCATAGTGATAAGACTCCTTTTAAATTCCTTGAAGATCTCTTTGAATTCACCACTCCATGTTAATTTGGCTCCCTTCTGAGTAAGCATGGTATGATGGTTTGAAAATCATGAGAAATTTCTCACAAATCAGAGATAATATATACCTAAGCCTATGAATATATAGATATCTGTCATAGATGTTGGCCTCATTCATACCCGAAATTACATTTTTCTTGGAGGGATCCACAACATTCCAATTTCTTGAGATGATATGACCTTAGAATGATACCTCCTTCAACCATTACTCACACTTGATGTACTTTTCATAGATCCCATTCTTTCACAAGGTCTCTAGTACAATTCATAGATACTCATCATGCTCCTCCTTGGTTTTGGAGTATACTTGAATATAAACTATAAATTCCACCAAAACATTGTTGAGATAACCACTAGAGACTCCATTAATCATGTCCTTGTATATTTCTGGAGTAATAGTGAGTCTGAAAGGCATTAATATGAATTAAAATTTCTCATACCTTGTATGAAAAATAGTTTTGGGGATATCCTACTTCTTCACCCATAGTTGGAAATATCCCAACCAGAGATCCATTATGGAGAATTATTGTGCTTCAGGTAACTGATCAAACAAGGCATCTAATCATGGTGGAGTATACTTCTTTTTATTGGGATTTTTTTGAGATCACAATAATAAATAAAAATGCATATTGACCTATCATTCTTCTTGATGAAGTGGATTGCTTCCCCCTATGGTGAAGCACATGGGTGTATAATCCTTTTTTCTAGATTCTTCAATAGTTGTTTCTTTATATCATCAAGCTCAAAAGTAGTCATTCTATATAGATTCTTGGATATTGGCAATGCCCTAGGTATATGATTAATCAATAATTCAACATATCTTCTAGGAGGAAGACCAAAAAATTTCCTGAGGAACACATCTATGAATTACCTCACAATATTCATGTCTTCAAGAATGGTTTCTTCCTTAGACTCAATCACATAAGGAAGATACATGTACTCATAGGGTAGTAATATCCACACTTGAGATGATGGTGCTAAAGATGATTTGTCCTCCTCCATGCACTTGTACTGAATCGAGGGTCAGTTCTCCATATGGAGAGTACTTTCCCTCTCATGGTAATTAATATAGGATCTATAAAGAGAAATCCAATCCATGCCATGAATTACATCATATTCCCCCAGAGGGAGAATGAAGAGGTTCACCAGGATGTTCAATCAAAAAATTGGTATAGGGGAGGAGTTATTTTGATTCCTTGTAATAATTTCCCCATTTTCCATTCTCACCAACATCTCTACTTCCATGATTTGTGGTGGTGTTGGGATTGTTCTACTAAACTTTAGGGATATAAAAGAATTCAATTAAATAGAATAAAAAAGTATGATATCTATTCTTGAATGAATAACTAGCGTACCTTTCATCACATTATTGTCGGGGTTTGCTTCGGTGGTAGTGATGAAAACAACATTCCCTTAATTACTTAGAGGTTGTTGGTTGTCTCTAAAAACCCTTATTTTAGAGAACTAGTTTTCAAATTTCCATGGTTCTTTTTAGTTGATGCAATGGACAATGAGTTAAGGGTCAAATGGAGTATTCCTCTGCTAAGTTCCAGCATTGGGTTTTTCTTGTCAACAATTAACAGTCAGGTTCCCTTCTCTTCCACTCCTAAAACATTACCTCATGCCCATAAGTAAATTTCCAAGGTGCTTCTTTATAAATCATTGGAAAGTGGTGTACTGGAATTTCATAGCACTATTTGATTTAACCATCAGACTGCTAAAATTAAATTCCACTTTTTTCTTCTTATCCCAATTATACCTCAAATATTATCCGACCACTATTTCAACATTGAGGGTACATCAGGAAATTTATTCATAGCTATCGAAGTCACAGATCCCTAGGGAATTATATAGACTGGGTTTTATACCACTAAAGAAGTAGTCAACCTTGCATTCATGGGTAACGAAAAATATGGAGGTGTATCATGCAAGCCTTATGATGTTTTCCTCATACACTCAAATGGATTCATCTTATTTTTTCTATAGGGAAAGGAAGTGCCTTTCCATATTAAGTCATTTATTGCAAGGAAGATATTTATCAGAAAACTTTTTCTGGAAATCCTCCCATTCCAAAATCTCAATATATTCCCCTAGCATTGTATTTTTTTTCAATTTCCACCATTGATCAGATTCAACCTACATACTATAAACATATAGAAGAAACTTCTATGGTTCGGAAAATTGACGGATGGTGAAGATCTTCTTCAATAGATTTGATTAATTGTTCGACGATTGAGAGATTAGATGATCCATTAAAAGGAGGATGCCTTTGTATCATGAAGTACTCAATTGTAGCTTTTTATCTCTTGGGGGGGGGGGTGGATGATCCTCTTGTCCCATGTTTCTATTCAAAACTTGTGTTAACTAAGAGTGTGTCATGACAATATTGGTGATTCTCCCCCCATCAGATTGGGAATCCCATTAGAACAGTCATCCCATTGATTTTCACATCGGCTGTTATCCCAAGTCCTCCTATTACCATCCATTTTCTATAATAAAAGTAATGATAGGCGTAAAAAATAAGGTTAATCCAATGAAAAAAAGGTATAGATTATAAATTTCATTTATTTCCTTAACTTATGAATTTATAGGATTTAATATATGTTTTCCATGATCTACTTTCAAACATATATTGTTAGAAGATTTTTTACCTTAATAATGGTAAATACAAAGATTATGAATTTACCAATGTATACCCCTGGGATTGTCGAACCAAGAGTGTAGGAAGATCCATTGTCTTTCACCATTTCTCATTCGATTCTAGCTCAAAGACGTGTTTTCAGGTTTAACAACTATATACATCTATGACCGAGCCACCACTACTTGTTCATATCGAGAAAGTGATATATTTTATTATTAAACTAGTTACTATATACTAACCAAAATCAAGGGATGTTTATATTTTACTTAGTCTTATGACTAATGATTTCACTAGGGTTTTCTTATCCAAATATAAAAAATAGCAAAATATATACTATGATACCAACTATTAGAACTATGTAATTTATTACACACATTATCACAATTTATTAAATGATCATGCACTTAAAGAAAACATTGAAGATCATTAGGTCTAGAGTTTTGGGAAATTTGAAACATTACATGACAACTTATGACATAAAATAAAACATCTTTATTGAAAACACCTTTTAAATGACCACAACATTCCAGTGTACTTAGCATTGCATGGGATAAACTAAGGAGATTAATAACAAAAGGGTCAGCTATAAAGACCAGTAAGGGAGTAAAAAAGGCATAACATGAATACAACAATACATCTTAGGAAATATTAATATCAATGAATCATAAGATATACATGAACATAAAGGAATGATATATCATGATTATCATAACCTGGAAATGTGGCCACAACCTTTAACATGATATTATCATGATCCAGGGCTCATTTAATGTGGGGTCTGAGTAAACCCTCAATGAACATGAATTATCATGATTAACACCTAATTTAACATTACTTATCATGGTATTAATCTATACCCAATGAATTGGAGCGCCGTCAGGTCACACCCTTCTTAATCATTTCATTTAATGCATAGGTGCGACACATAGATTATACAACTTGGGTTCATTAAATTTAATAATTTATTCCATGAATAAGAAATGTGGAATAAATAAATTTACGTCCTAATTCAAGAAGTAAATTTTCATAAATGTGAATATCCATGATAGATAATTGGGTATGGTATTCAATTACACAATGATTTTGGATTGGGATATATTGGTGTAGCTTCAGCAGCATAACGACGTGAAATCGAAATAATAAAATGGGGTAATGAAAGAGAATGGGGTCTCTCATAATTTATAAATTAAATGGACAGTAAGGGGGTCATGAAATATTATTTCCAAATATATGTAATGGAATTTAGATTCATAAAAGAAAATAATTGGTTGAATTTAAATGATGAGAGCTAAATTTCATGCGGAATTTTGGAATGGTAATGAGTGTACATTGGAGGAATTAATTAGAGAGAAGGTGGTATCTCATCATCAAAAATTAAGGAGGTAAATATAGAAGACGTGATTAATCATACCCCAAAATTTGTAATTTGAAATAAAAGGGTCATCACAATATATGTAAACTTGGACAAAAATAAGGAATGTAAGAAAGTGAGGATCCCTAACATGAGAGTGTGAATTCAAGAGCATGAGGAGGGGCTTCATGTGAGATTGGGGTACCATGAGATGATTATAGAGAGAGGAGGGTAGAGTAAGGATGTGATACAAAGATTTTTAGTGAAGATAAGTGGGGGAATGAGTGGGTTTATAAAGAAAATGATAAGGGAATTATTTAATATTCAAGAAACATAGGTTTGGTAATATATATAATTAAATATTCAAAACCACAAACCAAACCATCGGGTTTTCCCATGATTTTTTCCAAATGGGATAGCAAAAAAATTATTTTATATGTCCAAGGGCCGAACTTATTAAAAATGTAGGTTTGTTTTTGTAAAGGTGAGTCACACTCTCAAGGTAGTGATTTTAAAATCATAAAATATTTTATATGTTTTAGAGGGTCTACTAAAGCTTTGTAAAAATAATCAAACAAATCTAAAATAAAAATTTTAAAGGAAAAACATATATTGGCTGAATATCTATTTTATTTTATTTTATTAAATCACTCTTGGGTCATTATGATTCCATTAAAAAAATTATATATTTAATGAGTTTTTACCTTTTACACAAACATTTTACTATCTAAGAAAATTATGAAAAAGTCACCATTAGATAATTTCATCTTCCTGAGTCTAAAAATAATATTCATTAAATCTAAATAATTTTCTAAATATGTGTGTTTTTATTTTTAAAATAAAAATAGACATTTATTAAAAATTCATGGGTTTTGATAAAAATAGATTTCAAACCATAATAAAAATTACAATTCATTACCGATTATAAGATCTTTATATTTAATAAAAATTAGTTTAGTAATAATATTTTCTTAAATTTTATTTAATTAAAATATCGATTAATTCATTAAAATAGATTTATTAATTTCATATTAACGAAAATTATATTTTTTTCATTAAAACCCATTTACAAAGAAACATTAATAATGTTATCGTGTTAGATAGTGACAGACTCTTGGGTTGCTCAAATGACATCACTCGGGTGGTAATCTCTCATAACATACTCTTCTCTAGTAGGAGATTCCATTCAATCTTAATTTATTGATGCTCGGATTGGTCTTGGTCAATAGTGAAGCCCAGAGGCACTACCTCCATTCCGAGTTCTGACAAATGGGCTTCGTATGGGGAAATTCTACTGGATGAGGTCATTGAATTCATTGTGTGATTAAATTGGATTTGTTAAAACCCTATATTTGTACTATTCAGGTGATCTCTATTCAAAGGCTATATTAACATTGGTAACGATTCATAAAGGTGTTTTAGAGTACAAAAAACATAAAACTAAAGAAGTGAATATGTTTTATATAACCATTTTACATAATAAGATATTTAATTAGATCAAGGGAAATTTTCACTAATAAAAGTTTGCGTCATTACACTTGTTCTTCTATGTTATTTTTAAATGACATTTCTCCCATACTCATGTTTTCAAATATGATTATAATATAACCATTGATGAAAGGTTTATGAGTTGTTACATTGATGAGAATTTTATAGCACCCCTTTCTTTTGTTCCCTTAACCGGTTAGGAATATGAGTATAAACTATGAGGAGTTGTGAATGGGGTATAATGAGGATCGTTTATAGAGAAATATTTTCATATACTATATGATAATATTCTTATTCATCTGATCTTCAAATATATTATACCACTAATTAATAGGATTGTGTGATTATTTAGGAGTTTCAATTTCCAAATTATAGAAATATATCTATGTCTAGTCACACAATTAACACTCGGTATCAAAGCTAGTTATGAAATTGGGATTTTAGAACTAGGCCTGGGAGTATTACCTTTGGGTTCCTCAATTGGTTTTAGAAAATGGTTTATTGATTTATCTATTATTATAATTATTATTTGGGGGATTAATATTAGAAAAAATATCTTGAAAACCAAACTTATAATTAAATGTGTATAATAACATCCTTGATTATTGGTAAACTTTTTATTATACAGTTTTCATATAAATTTCATCCCTATTTGGATATTTGTAAATTGACGTGGTTTTGGTATAGATTCATGTAGGGGCAATTTCCATGAAAATGGTTTGTTTAGTTTCAAGTTGATCTTCACTCAATGCATGATGTGGGTGCCTAATAATGAACACCAAGTAAGATAGTACAAAGTAACATTCATTGGGTATTCACATTCCCTTGATAAAACATTATTATGGATTTAAATACAATATAATGAAGTAACTAGTTATGATAGGTAACCTAATAAGAAAATCACCAAGGTAATCCCTTCATAAAATGATGTAGTGATAGGTAGATCCAATGATATCATAGTTTAACCAAATGTATTAGTGGTTGAAATGAAGGATTCATTCCATGTGACATTTTAGGATCACATTTTAATATTAATATGATTTTTCCTCTAACGTAATTAGATATTACCATAACCATTTTTGTTTTAGTATTTAGTTAGAAAAAGTTTAATGAAAATTAAGTTAGGAAAGTTACGTCCCTAAAATCTTTTATAATCCAACTAAAGAATCATATTTGTAATTAATTTTTCTTACAAATGATAACCTAGACCTTAGTTTTTAAAGAGGTAAAATATCATTTTTTGTATATTGGATAGTGAGGTTGGTATCTTAGTATAAATTTTATTTTTACGTATGAATATATTATGGTAACTATTTTTTATTTTTATTTTTAGTTAATAACTAAAATTATGATGATGTAATTTATTTTAGGGGAAATATATAACACTTTGATATTTCAAAAAAATTCCATAAAATATATATTTTATCGATAGATTAGTTCACACACAACATCAAACTAAAATTATAAAAAACATATTATATGTATAATTATCATTAAATTTAAAAATAAGAAAAACTATAGTATGTAATGTGACTAGAATCAATTATAAAAACTCTCAGGAATGGATTAAGAGCACTTAATACTTTAAAAGTGGGTTTTTCAATAAAAATAATATATATATATATATATATATATCAATTAATAGATATATTTATAAACTTTATGATTTGTTTTTTTAAATTGACTTAAATTTCAAATTAATTATTTCAAATTAATGTTATGGTGATTTTTGATATTTTTTTAAAATAATTGATTTTTTGGTCAATATTAAAAAATAAAAATTATGCTAACATCGTCACTTTTACACCATTATTATAAAAAAATAATGAATTTATTTTTTAAACATTTTTAAAATAAAAAATAATATTTTTAATGTAAAATAAATCATTTTAAAAACTATTTTGAATTTATAAAAACCATATTTAACATTTGGGAATCTTAAGTAATATTTTTCTCTAAGAATTTTTATTATTATTTGATATTAAAAAATTTTGGTTTCATCAATTGTAGAAGTTTAATATAGACAATTTGATTACATATTTTATATAATAGTATTCGTACTATGTAATATGGTCAATTTTATTTTTTTCTATATTATATTTACTAATATGATAAAAGTTAATGACCGTAAAAATGGTAAATGATTTATTTTCAAATAATTGTTTAATTTAAATGCTATAATATTTATTTAAAAATAAAAAATGATTTATTTTACATAATTATTTTGATATTATGATGAAAAATATATGATTTTTTTATCACTCATTTAATTTTTATTTATTTTCATATGATATTAAAAATACAAAATGATTAAAATAACATTTTTCTTTAAAAAAGTTCTTCTATATATCATATGTTTTAATTCAATAGTTCTTTTTGTATTATTTTTAAATTTAATTATATTACATGAATATTATATTTTGCTTTATAGTATTACTTTTTATTAATATTGGATACCATATATTTTTAATAAAGTATAAATTACAGTGGTAAAAACTAGTTACCAAGGTAAAAACCAATATGGTAAAACATGTAAATATTGTGGTAAAAGAATTGAAACAAGTTAAAATATCCTTTAAAATGAATTTAATAAAATTTATATATTTTATATAACAAACAAATCATTATTACCCATTTTGGGATATATTGACCTTTGGATAGTGTCTTGTCATCAATGAAAAAATAATGGGTATTTAGAAACAATTCAGTATCATAACTAATAATAAGAGATCACGTCCACTATGTTAATACAACCATTACAAATACTTATAACAACCATTAAACTTCCATAGTACCTACCCAACTCTCACTCCATGTCCTATAATCCATGTTCATTCCAAACATCCAAGCAATGGAGGCTTAATGCGTTGCCCAAGGGAAAACAATCAAGGATAGAGGTAATGTTCACAACTATGATCTCCTAACTATTTTATTCATAGACCCCCTAAAATATACAGTATAAATTAAATTATTAGAAATTAATAGTTTATAATATTTATATATTTTATTATACATGTGTAATACAACATTTCTACGTTCCTCTAAAAAAATTCAAAAAATAAAGACTTTAACACATGTATTTGTGGACTATCGCCTCCCTGAACCGCATGCTTGATTTTTATTTAAATCCTTAATACATAGTTATAAATATGTATTTAAAGGATTAATTTTACTTTTAAAATATTATTAATATTAGGAAATTATAAAGTATATTGTATATTATTCTCATTCTATGAAAACAGACATTTCCCCCTTGTGTACATGTAGACTACCGCCTCGACAAAAGAAATATATTTTGTTCTGCACCTATTATTTTATTATTTATAAAAAATTCTTGAAATAAGAATAAAAAACATAAATACATATGAATAATATAGTATTATTTTATGATAATTATATTATTCTAAAATAATCAGATAATTAAATACACTAACCCATAGATTATAGTTTATTTTTATTTGGGCCAGTTTGTCAACCAACGTGGGCACTGCAATATATTTGAATCATGGATTAAAATAGAAACTCAAATACTAGTTTTATAATAAGTTAATGTAAAAATAATGTTTTAGTGTTCTATAATAGTTATTCTGATATTAAAATTATTATTATTGTATTAGAATTTGGGTTATTATAAATAACTAAAACAAGCGTGTTAGTGGTTGTGTTAGCGTGAATCATAAATAAAACAATTACGAAATGAAATTAATTTTTTTTAATAATTTTTAAACATATATTGAAGTACCTATGATTTAATGAAAATTATTAATTTTTAATCTATACAGAAGAATATAAACTACGTCTATGAAGATACTACTAAAAAAATCAACCTAACAACATCTTATAATGAAAATTAAATATAACTAACTAATATATCTATAATAAATTATTATAAATGAAATTTTTATATGTTTAAAAGATATGGATTTATTCTTATATATGAGGTTAGATAATGTTTATATAAGGGGGGTTTTGTGAGGCGTTTTCATCTCAATATTTCTTTATTGAGATACAATCCATATTCAAAACATATTTCTATTTATATGTTATATATTGGTCATGGATTTATTTTTCCCAGAATGTTAATTCAATTTATGGAATAAAAAATATCTCTCACATTCTCTCTTTCAAGGGATTTCTATTAAAAAGATACCAAAATTGTAATGTTATTTGTTAACATAATTCCATTCGTTGAGTTATAATGCTTCCTAGACATATTTATTCCAATATTGGACGATAAGACAAACAGATTTAATTTCAGGAAGCATTCACTTAATCTCTATGGATATCTAATTTTTAATTCAAAAATTTTACCAGGATGATCTTTTCATCAAAATGTATATCATTATTGAGAATAAATTTTATCCTCTTTACTGTGAGTCTCCCCTCTATATTTATATTTTCTATTCCCACAAATATTTTCTTATATATTAGAAATCCAATAGTGTGTTATCTCATTTGATCTTTATGTTTATATTTTCAACTTATTTAAAAGAAGTTTATTATTCCCTAATTTTGATGTGTGTTTTCAAAAAATTTATTTTCAATTATTAAAAATGAGATTCTCTTAATTATCTCTTATTTTGTCTTCAAATAAAAATTTCTTCTAAAAAATTAATTAATTTTCAGAGATTTTTTATAGAATATCCTTTTTGAAAGTAAATATTTTTTAAATTCTTCATATCAATTTTTTAGAAATTGAATTTCAATATGACATGTAAATTTATATTTTAAAAGTATATTAATAATATTTTCAAGATACTCTTTTATGTTTTCTATCATTCTATGTGAATTATTATTTTCAATGGTTTCCTTAAATATTTTTAAGTGGTTGTAAATATGATTTTTTCAGTATATGGTTTTTAAAATACAATAAAATATTATTATTTTTTATGATATTAAATGTTTAAAATATGAAATTACTTCTTGATTTTAGAGGGGATCTTGAAGGTTTTTTTAATAAATAATTCTAGTATTTCTCTATATATTCTTAGTATTTTTCTAAAACATCTATATATTATACGATTTTATTTAAAAATTATTTTTCCCATTTTTAAGGATAATTTTTATTAATATTAAGTTAGATCATTTTAAGAAGTCGTTTTAATTAGATTTGAAGCCATAAAAAAATTACTTCCTCATATTTTTCTACTAACTTCTCCAATGATATTAAAATTTTATTTTTCATATATACAAAAATCCGTAGACGTCACTTATGTTAAATTGGGTATATTTTTAATCCATCTTCCATGTTCTTCCACGATATGGATTACTGAACATTTTAGTAATGATTTCCCCAAAACTAGTCTCCTTTCCATCAGCTAATTAACTGATGCTGCAAGTATGAATTTTTTCATGTTATAAAAGAATATATATATATGGATGAATATTATATGATGGTTGGGTGATATATAAATATCCATTTAATTGGGATAAGATTCATATCTGATTGGATAATAAATGGAAATGAGTAGTTATACTTGATCTACTTGGTAAAACAAGTATTGAATCCTTATCTAATTTGGGAAATGGGTTGTGAAACCATATAAGGTGGTGGATATAAGAATTAATTTCTAATGAACCATGGTAAATAGGTAGTGAATACTGATATAGTTAATGAAATTTGTACTAACTACTAATCCACTATAAGAAATTGGTTGTGATTCTTGACCCACTATGTTATTATTCAGTTGTTATTGTTGTGACACATTTATATTATACCTAACCCACTTCTGGTAATATTCGTTTTGTTCCTTGTATATGTTTTGGATTATTATTCTTGAAAATTTTAAATATAAAATGATTTAATAACTTCCATAATGTAATTTTTTTTACAAATTTCATATATATTCATTATATTTGTATTTATAATAATCTATAGAATATAGAAATGTGAAATATAATACATCATTCATTGAGATGGTAGGACGTACGTACAAATGAATTTTTTTTTCATATTATAAGAGAGTAAGAATATGAAATATATACATATATGTATATAATATCATTATATTAGAATTATTATGTTATTTATATCATATATATTCAATAAAACCATCCTTAACATGTTCTATGTAAAGTTTGAATGAATCACCTTACTTTGAGGAGGCAATAGTCTACACGTCAACAAACAATGTTATCGTATTTATACAATATATAAAGAAAAACAACAATATGTTTTAAAAGAATTATATATGCAAAAATATATAATAAATATAATATAAATCATATATAAATATTTTTTCAATCATAATTCTCAACCATTGATGGAGGTAAAGGAAAAACTAACAATCATTATTTCGTGAGGCGGTCGTTATCCGTAAACATTAAGAGTATTTTATTCACCAATGAGATGGAAGTGTGTGAAATTGTATGTATATAACATAGAATAATAACATATATGTATATTGTGGATACTGTTATCTTTTTTTTATAATAATTTAATTAGATGATTTGAGTGGTGTAGAATATAAATAAAACTAAGTGCTTTAGGAAATATGTTACCTCTTCTTTGGGTAAGTATTTGGTTTCTATGGATGGATTTTTTTTCAAGGGGAGGCTTATAGGATGAGGATATTTATTTTGAGTAGCTATGTTATCATATATTTTTTGATCCAATGTTTATTGAGAGTTGTGAGGATGTGGTATGAGAGGAGGGCATTTTATAGTGTAGGATGAGTGACACTCTTGTAAGGTATGGAAAAAGAAATTCCAACCATGTTTTTCTCATTGCATGTGGCACAAATAGTGGATCCAATTCCAGAAAATGGAATATAGTGTCTAAATATGTCTATAAAATTCTTTTCATAATGTTTTTAGGTAGTGTTAGGACTTATGATAAAGGTTTAGTTCTTTGTGTGGCTAATATTTATCATAATCTCTATAATTAATTCTAATCACTTTTATTATTAATTTTGGTAAAAAATAGTTGAAATTATTTGATGTGATAAATAATTATGATTTCTAATATGGGATCCATTTTTACAAATTCAAATCATAGAAGTGGTATAAATTGAGTTAATATTAATCTCTTAGAAGGGATGACAATGTGGGGTTTTAAATTAAAAATGATAAAAAAATGCTATGTTTTTATATAAAAATTCAACGTGAAATTGATCCAAATGAAATATATAGCATTCATAGAAGTATAGTTGATATGATTATATATTAAAAATAAATTAACATAAATTAACATATAATTAAAATGTAAAAATCAGTTATATTAAAAAATAATTTTCAATTAAAATTTAGTATTCTTCACAATTCACAAAAAAATGAATCCTCATCGAAAAATCCAAAAAAGTTCACCCTAATATAATTTCAATAGAATGAATTAAAAATTGGATATTATTTTATAAAATTAAATTTCTAAATTTTTATAATGATAATTTAATGTTTTTTCACATAATGTAATGAAAACAAGTTCATTTGAGAAAATTGAATTTATAAACATATAATAATTTAACCTAAATTTATATTTTTCATTATCAATAATTTATATTTATATAAAAACATTAAAAAAATATTTTAAAATTATTCAGTAATATTCATATTAATAACTTTAATTTCTAGGTTATAACTATTTCATTTAAATAATTATGACAATAAAATGATGTTTTATAGAAACTCTACATTTTGTGTAACATACGACATGTCGATGTTTAATATTGAGTAAGACAAACCATTTATATGTGAAGGGAATGTTTTAATAAGATAAATGAAAAAATTCAATCAACAATAATTCATTCAAGATGTAAGAAGGTCATTAAAAACTCGGGGTGTTAAAGAGAACAAGTTCAATGGAATTAATTGGTTGATGGGATAAACAACTCCCATTAGTAGAGTTCCAATACAAAAAAATCCTACATTCTAGTATTAAAATATCACAATATAAAGAATTATAAAGAAAAGAGTTTATAAATACTTTGTTTTGATAATTTTTGTTATATAATCCTTCTTTGGAATGATCTTGTACTGTGGATGAGAAAAAAGATCATTCCATCCAACAACACATAAAAGATACTCAGAGTTGATAGGAGAGCTATGATGAAAAAAATAAAAGGGAATTTTAGTTTTATGAGGTTGACAGAATGTTCCATTTTAATATCAAATTGGAAGTGAGTCATACGGTTTGGGAAGAAAGCGAAGCTCAGCTCCAAGTACATTGCCCTAGGGAAACCCTCAATCACATAGAAGAAGTGTCATATCAGCAAGCAGTTCCACAAAATCAATAACATGTTCATGATATATTCCTTGTGTCTCTTGAGGAAGTATATACAAGACCCTTCACATGTATTCAATCTGTAGATGGTACAACTGGAACATGAACTCTCTTGTGAGGATTAACTGTTGAAGATCTTTGACCACATAGGAATTGTTCTACGAAATAATACTACCCTCCTCACCAAATTCTTATACATGAAAAATTTATATGAAGAAATGATTTAGGAACTAGAGCAGAAAATGAGATTGTAGTGAACCCATATTTTCTCATTTAAGAGATTGAGTTGAAATGTCGGGGGTGAAATTTCATAAGGGTGGAATAATATAACGACCTTGAATTGTTGAAAGATATTTTTTTCTGAAAAAAATGTGGGTAATTTTATTCTGTACAATAATAAAATATTTTTATTAATGAAGTGAGTATAATTTTAAATTTTAACATAATGTTTAGAATGTGATATGTCCATTGGAAACAATATTCATGATAATAATTTTTACATTATAAGTAGTGTTTTTAAGTAAAATTGGAAAAAGGATAATTGATATAGAAAGAAGATTCAATGGCCTCAACCAGTAGAGTCATGACATTTTTAACCCATTTTTAGATATTGGGGGAGGTATCATCACTTCTGTTCTCCCTTGACCAATTCCGAGAAGAGATTCAACAAGTGAATCATGAACCAAATCGCCTACAGGAGAAGTTCATGTTATTTGATTTTACCACTTGGATTATGTTACTGGAGAAACCACATAAAACTACCACCATTTAAGACCTTCCTATTAGAGAATATGCATGTTTAATATTGGGTTTTTTTTCGTGGACCAAGTTACATAAACTGTAATTTCATTATATAAATAATACTTCAACTCCTTCAATTTCGTTTTAAGAATAGTTTTTCTTAATAAAATTGAAATGGAATTTGGTTAATTGATTTATCAGATAGAAATTTTATTTTATAGAAAAGATATAAATCTTTAAAATAAACTAATATTTTATTAATTTAATATATTTTAATAAATAGTATGATAAAAACACGTTTATTTAAATTTAATTGATAAAATAATATTACTTTTTTCAACTGTGATAAATTTTAGTATGCATTTTGAAAACAACATTATTTTTAATAAATAATGTTTTTTAAATTTATATGTTATAATTATAATATATATAGAGTTAATATGATAATATAAATATTAGTTTTTCAATCATAACATCAGTAATAGTTTAGAGTGAATTTATGTGAATTCTCTAAATTACTTTATTTTTTCATGAATAGTAAAAATATTGTTTAAGTATTTCTAGTAAGTTTCAGTAATAAATAGTTATTTCATAATGATGTAATCACTAATTATCCACAAAAAGTTTCCTAAAATATGTTATTTTATTAATATGAAATATTTTAATATTTTTAAATCAATTTCCAAATCTATAATTTACATTCCAAATTATAAAATGGAACATTAATCATTTAAAATGTTAATTTCAGTAACCTTTTTCATTCCATGTCGAAATAAGTAATATAAAATTATTTTTGACTCTTTTGGATTCAAATAATATGAAATTTGTTTCATATATCCAATAAAATGGTAAAAATCAATTGTATTGACCATGGTTTTTAATTTTTCACAACCATGGTCTCCAAGATCTATATTTGGAAATTAATAAACAAATCCTCCACATTTTTTTAAATATAAAATAATTTTTGTAACACGCCAATATTTCATAGTACGTTATTTATATTCAAAGTAATTAAATAACTTTCACTACACACAACACCGAGTTCATGCACACCACGACTTACCAAAATTCCCATTCAAAAGTGGTTATGAATAGTATTAACTGAATTTTTGACTTTATATAATCCATATAATTTTAGAATACATATTATTAATTTCTTATACATAATGTAAGAACAAATTCCATTTTTTTATATAAAGGAAGTATTTTTCAGAAAATGAAATTTTACCACCTTTTGAGGGCGAACCATTTTTAAATCCAATATTTGACACTTTTATAAATTCAATTAGGAAAAATAAACTTCTTCTACAGAATTGGGAGATAGAAATTTAGTTTTGATAAATTTGTGGTATTTTTCTGATAACTTTAATATTTTGGTGAATAGTAAAAAAATACTAAATTTTAATTAAAAACATGTTTTTTTAATATAAATAATTTATACTGTCAAATTATACATTTTCATGGTTTGGAATTATAAATAGATTATATTTTTACCATTTAATCCAATTTTTGTCATTGAATGTAATTTCACTTAGACATTGAACATAAACAAGTGTCAATCTTTTGATAGTTATTATTTATTAAAAATACATCTTTTGGTTTTGACAATGAGAATTAATTTTAAAGTAATAAATTAAACATATATGTTTTTAATTTGGTAAAATAGACATCATTTTTGAATTTGGAATCTTGAATTTAGCTTTGGGTGAATTTTCGGTATTTCTCTAAAAACATTCAATTTTTGATGAAAAGTGAAAAACACTGAGTTATAGTTTAAAACCAAATTTTTATTTAAATAATTTTTTATTTTACTTAATTTAATTTATGACAAAATAGATACATAATATCTATATATGTTATATTTAATTCATTGGAGTCTCTTTATAATAATTTTAGATATATAAATGTTTTATTGAACTTTTCACCGTCTTTTTCCCACCTCCTAGGAAAATTTGTAAATTCACATAAAACATAATTTTACCTCTTCTGTGAGTTGAATTTCTAAAATCTGAGTGACACGGTTAATATCAAGGAGTAAAATTTACTTCAATAAGAAAAAAATATTTTTTGGTGAATAGTAAATTTTTTCTTTTATTTACCAAGGTTAAAAGTAAATAGGGTAATTAAGGGTAAATTGATATTATTATTACCCTAACACATGTCCTAATTTTATTGGATAAGTTTAATTCGACCAGAAAAACATTAGAAATATAATATGACCCTTTAGGTCCACTTGGATTAGATTAAGACATTTATTATTATTTAATTTTAAGAAGAGTTAAAAGAGTTAAAATCAAAAATTAATAACTAAACTATTTTTAATATAGGGATATACATAAGATAAATTCTACTATAAATATTAATTAGAAAGTTAAAAAATGTTCATACATAATATTATTTTATTTATAACTTTTAGGGATTAAATAATTTAGTTTATTAATGACACAATGATGATGCAGTAATTACCTTATTAATGAATGGATCAAATAAATGTTATTATAAATACTATAATATATATATTTTCAATGTTTTTTTGAAATAAACGAATTTTCTAGGTGAATGTGACATGATAGGGATGATTCAATGTATTTTTTGTGAAGTAATAATGTTGTGATGAATTTTTAAAAAAAAAATACCAAATATTGTCAAAATTGACATAAATTAATATTTAAAACAAATACTATATCATTAGTTGATATAATATTCCTAAAAATGTAAGGTTCAGCCAAAGGGCATAAATAATATTATATATGTCATTAATTATCCACTTGATGTTCTCTTGGATGTTTAGAGTAATTTTACTAACCATATAGAGTAAAAATATAAGAAGACACGGTAAAAGATAAACTATTTAACTAAGAGTTGAATCTAAAAGATAAGCTTAAAATGGTAATCTAAACTTGTCTAAAAGCTATTGGTTGAGTGGATGTGAACTCATAACCACATAAGAATCTGAATAAATTCATTGTTAACCATTATAAACTGAATATGATGGTATAATAAATTAATACTTTAATCATTTTCTAAAGTGACCCTCACCCCTCTTATAAAAGGGCACTTCTCCTTCTCTCAAATTAACACCTCCGACGCCATTTGTCTCGGCCAAACCCGGCCCAAATATCCTCCCAACTAACCTAAATTAATCCTATAGGCCTTAATTTGGTCATAAGTCCAACCTATGGATCCCTTTAGATCAAATAAAAAGGAAGAACCCGAAGAAGAGGAAATGATTTTACCACCCTCCTTCAAGATCTGTTATTCTTCCACTTAATATTTATTTGTTATTTCCACTATAAAATAATAAATAAATTATCTTCTATATACTATGATTTTATTATAAAAATGGCACAACTATATTCAATATTCTATCAAACTTATGAATGATAATGTCACAATGTGTGTGTACATACGGCTTACCATCTCTACGCTGTGGTGTAATTTGTTATTCAACACTATGTTATTTGGATGGATATAATGATGGGTAATATGTATATAAATGATGAAAATAACATGATAATGTCTCTGTAAAATTAATATACCATCCTATTCCACACCTTTAAGGAAATTATATTGTCGCTCGTGCGTACGTATGAATTACCATCTCCACGACGCGATGAGATTCATTTCCACGTTCACCATTCATCGATGATTATAAAAATATATATTACTAAAAAGTATGTAACATATGACATAATAATGATACTGGAGATATATATATATATATATATATATTATTTACACGTATATCTTATTCACTTAGTTCTCAATACGATATGAAATCGGAAACAACGTTTATGCGTACGTACAGACTACCGTCTCCATAAGCGGTGTTTTTCATTTCATATATATGTATATTATACATACTTATATTCTAAATATATATGATATATAAATAATGTTTTATATTCGGGAATTATTTAAATCTTTATCTAAGTGGTACAATCAAGAGTAACAAGTTAAAACACGTATGATAATGAAAACGATTATTACCCGAAATGTTAATTTAACATAGAAATTATAATTAAATGGATAGTATTAAGTCATAAATGAATCATGTATGATATCATAAATATTAATATGGTTTTGGTATAATTTAATGACATTCTACGATCTTCATACATGAGGTTAAACATACCCTCAGCCAAAGTAAAGTGCAAGGTAAGGGTTAATTTCACAATCTCTTTATTATCCGAGGTTGTTTTTATGTAAGTATCAACTAAAAAATATTTATTATCCATGTAAATGTTTCCTAAAATATTTCTCAAATGGATTCCTTTAAGTAAATTTTCACTAAAAACATCATTTTAAATGTTTTAATGATTTATACTTGTAAACCATTCTCATTAATGTCCATATTTTCAAAATGGTTTTATGGATTTATTTAAATGGATATGAATGTTTTAAAATTTTAATTACATTCAAAATATTAAAAGTGGTATGGGACACTTTGATTAAAAAATTTATTTAAATTTCTTTATTTATAAATTTTTTGACTTTCAAATTTTTTCAAGAAAATGGGATATTTCTCTAAAAGAGTTTTACAAATCAATTTCATTTATGTCAAAATAATTTAATGGATTTTAAAATTTTTTAAAGTTGATTTATTATGATACAAATCTTCCATATTGTGTTGAATGATTTGTGATATTTTTTACTATGGATGTGTTATTTTTATACCATTCATTGTTTATTTGTAAAGTATTTACATTTCATATGCTAGTTTTAATACTATTTCGTAAGTTATGTTTAAAAATTTTCATTTGAGGAATGAATTTGACTTAGTAAGTGAGGGTTGGAGCCCACTATATCTCCTCAATTCATCGGTAGGTCACATTAGACAAACTAGTGTCTTGGAACAAGCCCTTGACAAAATCTTATTTGTAGTCTTCGCACAAGGCCTTGACTATGTGGTTATGATAGTCTGGAATTATGAATTCCATCATTATGAATGTGGCTATTGATATTTCAGGTGATTATTAGAACTATTATAATATCCATGTGAACAATAAAATGGAATTATTTTTTGTATCTTTTCCATATTATTTCGATGTTTAAGTTTAAAAAGGCTTTGGTTTTAGTCTTATGCATTGCCTTAAATGTTTATTCATATTTATGAATGTTTCTGTGATATTTTTATCCTTACTGAGCATCTGAGATCACCCTTTTTTATGTTTTAATTTTATCAAGATTCTAAGAAGTGTATTATGATTGATAAGCAGGGTAATGCTAGGGGATTAATGGAGTTCTAAAAGGATCATTTATGTTGTGTTTTATTTTCTAAATTGTAATGTAACGTCCATGTATGTAATCTATTTTCCAAGAATACTAAACTAATTGGTCTTTCGGGACTTGATTCCTTCTAATCGTGCCAATGTATTAAAATAACACACCAACTCTGGGTAACTGGATTCGGGGCATTACAATTGGTATCAGAGTGAGGATTAGAAATAACCATTGAAACAAGATTTAGATATACTATGATTACATCACATTACCCTAAGATAGACTTTGTGGATTAGTATAGAAGAACTTCCTATAATTTTGGTAATGTAGAGATTTTGTGAGTTTTCCGAGCAAAAAAATCCTTGTCTGGATACGAGCAGGTAGAGGTAGCTCAGGCACAGATGTACCTAGGGGTAAAACCCAAAAATTCCGCTTTGATCTAGACTTGAATGGAAACTGGTGCACAACAACGGGCCTTGCTGCACTCTTGGTTATTAAACTCCCGGGGGATATGCTTAGGATAATTCTCATTTTCATTACAAGACATTATGAAGGGTTTATGAGTATTTACTTCCTCAAAGAGGGCATTTTCATGATTATGGATTATATCCATAGACTATTTAATTTATTTTAAGTGTTTTACAAGTTTGGGATTAGGTATTTCCATTCATAAACAAATTTAAGTGTATGCCATTGTTTAGAAATGGCGCCCAGTAGAAGGAATGAGAACTCCAGCAATACGCATGATCCAAAGAGTAAGAAGGATCATATCTTTCATAATGCAAATCCATAATTTAGAGGTGAAATAGTCTCCCACTTATTATCATCATATGAAGAAATAATTTCATGTGTTGATAAGATACGTAATGAATTCTCAGAGTCCTATGGCTTTGAAGGGAAGCCCGAGAAGAAAAGGATAGTAGAGAGAAGGACAGATAAAGGGAAGAGGGAAAAGAGGGATTTTCCCAAATGTGATAAATGTTGAAATAATCACCTTTGTAAATTTTTGTAGGGAATGTGATTTTGTTATAAGTGTATAGTAATGTGACACAATGTGTGTGATTGGAAGGGTAAGAAAAAGTTTTCAATTGTAAAATGCTTCATCTGAAGGTGTTGAGACACTACGCGAATCAATGTCCCATTCATAAGAGTGTGCCTAAAATGATGTTATTGGATAATAATATATGTTATGATATTACCACAGATGACGAGGAATGACTATTGTTCTTATGTTGTTATTAAATAATTCTTTCATTTGAGTGTTGTATCAACGATGTACTGGTTATTTGAATTATGGAGCTAAATAAGGATTGTACTGCAGTACTATTTCATTGAGGATTTGAGATTATATGGTACTATGAAAAGTGACTAAGCAGTAAGTTAAACTTTTTTTGAATATACATGGTTGAAAGAAAGGTAATCCTTAATATGGTCTTGATACTGAGGTAGTAATTTTGGAATAATAGATGGTTGATTTTGATAAATTATATTTGATATTCTTGACAACCTTGGCACTGATTAATGGTTTGTTTATTTCATCGTTGTTGGATTATTCAAAGTTTTTGGATATAAGGAATATATCTAGTATTCTATAAGGAATATGGGAGCATGAATGTAATCAATAAGGTTTTATGGTAATTCACGGTGTTACTATATTCTAAAATAATACATGATGAATGGATTCACATGTTATTACGTGGAAAAAAAGATCTTCATTACATTTACCTTCCTTATAAATTTTGAACTGTGAGTTTGGAAAAAAGTAGTTTGGATATGTCTAAAGGTTGGAATGGATTATATTTGATATTTGATACTATTTTTAAGGTTAAATCATTTCTAATAATTATTTTTGGATTTTTATAAAAAGGACAACCCGGAGGTCGGCCGACAACCCGTCGCATCCGATAAAGCCGAGGGACTAAAACCCACAACTAAAGGGTGACAAGGGTGTATCACCTACCACCGACCTTTGTGATGTCCTGGATTGAAAAATGTAGTTTTTTAGGTTCTAGTAGATGAATTATAAATTCATTTTTTGGAATCCTATATGAATAGGGGAAATAGAATTGTTTTAGTGTTATTATCTTTTAGAGCGAAAGATGAGTTTCTTGTAGTAATTTGTTAAGGGATGATACTCTACTTGTCTAGTATATATATATATATATATATATATTCTTCTCTTATTCTATGAATAAATTAATTCTTAATCTTTAGGTAAGGGATCTTAAAACTAAAAATATTTTATCCCAATACCTTATGTTGTGTGGAACCAATTATATTTTAAATCATCACAGATTGATGGCTTTCAGGCCCTCAATTCTACAATTGTTTATGACTGATGACCTAAATCACTCCATATAAATATTTACCTTTTTCCTACAATTATTTGTCACTAATTTCAACCAATGTTCTCCTAATCTAGATCATAATTTGGAAGTTACTTTTTCATTCCCTTTTTCCCTATTATTGAGACTAAATTTTATTAATCCAATTTTCGATGTGGGTTTTCCCAAATGAATTTTTATTTTCAACCATTTATTTTCAAAGAACAATTTCAAATTTCGAGGATTAAATTTATTGAACGAGGGAAGAATGAAACACCCCAAGATTTCATACTATGTTATTTTTATTCAAAGTATTTCAATAACTTTCACTACACACAACACCGAGTTCAAGCGCACCATGACTTACCAAACTAGCCGTTCAAAAGCAGTTATGAATAGTATTAATTGAATTTTGATCTTTATATAATCCTTATAATTTTAGAATCCATATTATTAGTCTCTTATACATAATGTGAGAACAAATTCAATTTTTTTAGATAAAGGAAGTATTTTTTCAGGAAATGCAATTTTACCTCCTTTTGAGGGAGAACCATTTTTAAATCAAATATTTGAAACTTTTATAATTTGAATTTGAAAAAAAACTTCTTATTTAGTATTGTGAGATAAAAATTTAGTTTTGATAAATTTTAGGTATATTTCTGATAACTTTCATATGTTGGTGAATAGTGAAAAATACTAAATTTTAATTAAAAAAAAGTTTTTTAATCTAAATAATTTATAGTGTCAAATTATACATTTTATTGGTTTGGAAGTATAAATAGATTATATATTTACCATTTAATACAATTCTGGTCATTGTAAGTAATTTCACTTTGACAAAGAACATAAACAAGTGTCAATCTTTTGATAGTTATTATTTCTTAAAAATACGCATTATGGTTTTGACAATGGGAATTAAATTTAAATTAATAAATGCAACATCTACATTTTGAATTTGGTAAAATAGACTTCATTTTCTAATTTGGAATATTGAAATTATCTTAGGGTGAAATTTCGGTATTTTTCTGAAAACATTCAATTTTTGATGAATAGTGAAAAACACTGAGTTAATGTTTAAAACCGAATTTTTATTTAAATAAATATTTATTTTATTTAAATTAATTTATGTCAAAATAGATACATAATACCTATATAAGTTCAATTTAATTAATTGGAGTCAGTTTATAATGATTTTAGATATATAAAAGTTTTGTTGAACTTTTCACCGTCTTTTACCCACATCCTAAGAGAATTTGCAAATTCACATAACTCATAATTTTACTGCTTATGTGAGTTGGATTTCGAAAATCCAAGAGATATGCTTAATATCAATGAGTAAAATTTGGTTCAATAAGTTAAAAATAATTTTTGGTGAATAATAAATTTTTACTTTTGTTTACCACGGTTAAAAGTAAATAGGGAAATTCAGGGTAAAAATGATATTATTATTATCCTAAAAGATGTATGAATTATATTTTATAAGTTTAATTCGACCAAAAACAACCTTATAAATAATATATGACCCTTTAGGTCCTCTTGGATTAGATTAAAACATTTATTATTATATAATTTAAAAAAGAGTCAAAAGAGTTAAAATCAATGTTTAATAACTAAACCATTTTTAATATAAAGTTATACATAAGATAAATTCGACAATAAATATTAATTATAAATATAAAAATATTTCCTACATAATGGTATTTTATTTATAATTTTTAAAGATAAAAAATTTATGTTTATTAATGACACAATGATGATGCAGTAATTACCTTATTAATGAATGAATCAAATAAATGGTATTATAAATACTATAATAAATATAATTTCAAAGTTTTTATGAAATCGACGAATTTTCGTGGTGAATATGACATATTAGGGATGATTAAATGTATCTTTTTTTATGTAATCAAGTTGTGATGACTTTTCCAAAAACAAAATACCAAATAGTGTCAAAATTGAAATAAATAAATATTTATAACTAATACTATGTTATTGGTTGATATAATATTCCTAAAAATGTAATGTTCGGCAAATGGGATTAAATAATATTATATATGTCATTAATGATCCACTAGAGGTTCTATTGTAAGTTTAGAGTAAGTGTTTTAACCATATAGTGTAAGAATACAAGAAGACACGGTAAAAGTTAAACAATTTAACTAAAAGCTAAATATAAATGATAAGGTTAAAATGGTAATCTAAACTAGTCTAAAACCTATTGGTTGAGTGGATGTCTACCCATAACCACATAAGGCACGAACTAAAATAATTTTGAACTGTTATAAACCGAATATTATTGTATAATAAATTAATACTTTAATCTTTACCTAAAGTGACCCTAACCCCTCTTATAAAAGGGCACTTCCCCTTCTCTCTAATTAACACCTCAAAATACATTTGTCTCTGCTAACCCACACCCAAATATCCTCCCCACTATCCTAACTTCATCCAAGAGTCCTTAATTTGGTCAAAAATCCAACCTATTGAGCCATTTTGATCAAATCAAAAGGAAGAACCCGAAGAAGATGTAATGATTTCACCACACTCTTTCAAGTTCTCTTATTCATCTACTTACTCTTTCTTGGATGTTTCCATTATAAAATAATAAATAAAGTATATTCTATATACTGTGATGTTATTATAAATATGGCACAACTATATTCATTATTCTATCCTTCTTATGAATGATAATGTATCCATGTGTGTCTACGCACGGCTTACCGTCTCCACGCCATGTTGTAATTTGTTATTCAACACTATGTAATTTGGATGGATATAATGATGAGTAATATGTATATAAATAATGGAAATAACATGCTAATGTCTCTAAAAAATTAATATACCATCGAATTCCACACCATTAAGGAAATTATATTGTCGATCGTGCGTACGTACAGATTACCGTCTCCACGACGCGATGCGATTCATTTCCACGATCACCATTCATCGATGATTATAAAAATATATATTACTAATAAGTGTGTAATGTATGACATAATAATGATACTGGATATATATATATATATATATATATATATACTTACGTATATCTTACTTACTTAGTTCTGTTCAATACGATATGAAAACGGAAACAACGTTTATGCATACGTACAGACTACCGTATCCATAAATGGTGTTTTTAATTTCATATATATGTATATTATACATATTTATATTTTAAATATATATGATATATAAATTATTTTTTATATTCAGGATGTATTTAAATCTTGATCTAAGTGATAAAATCAAGAGTAACAATTTAAAACATGTACGATAAAGAAAACGATTATTTCCCAAAATTTTAATTTAACATATAAATTATTATTTAATGGATAATATTAAGTCATAAATTAATCATGTTTGATATCATAAATATTAATATGGTTCCAGTATAATTTAATAACACACTACGATCTTCATACAAGAGGTTAAATGAACCCAATACTAAAGGAAAGTGCAAGGTAAGGGTAAATTTCAAAATATCTTTCTTATCCGAGGTTGTTTTTACGTAAGTATCTTCTGGGAAATATTTATTATCCAAGTCAGTGTTTCATAAAATAGTCATAAAATGGATTATTTTAAGGAAATTTTTACAAAAGATATCATTTTAATTGTTTTAAAGATTTATTCTTCTAAATCATTCTCATTAATGTCCATGTTTTCAAAAGGTTTTTATGGATTTATTTAAATTGAAATGAATTTTTAAAAATGTTAATTACATTCAGAAGTTTCAAAGTGGTATGGGAAACAATGATTCAAAAATGTATTTAAATTTCTTCCTTTCAAAATTTTGTGACTTTTAAATGTTTTCATGAAAAATGGATATTTCTCTCAAAGAGTTTTAAAAATCATTTTCATTTATGTCAAAATAATTTAATGGATATTAAACTTGTTTGAAGTTGATTTATTATGATAAAAATATTCCATATTGTGTGGAAGGTTTTGTGATATTTTTGATTGTGGATGTGTTATTTTTATACCATTCATAGTTTATGGGTAAAGTATCGACATTTATTATTCTATTTTTAATATGAATGTTTATGTTAGGTTTAAACCTTTTCATATGAGGAATGCATTGGACATAGTAAGTGATGGGTAGAGCCCACTATAGCTCCTTGATGCATCGGTAGGTCTCATGAGATAAACTAGTGTCTTGGCACAAGGATTTGACAAAATCTTATTTGTAGTCTTGGAAGAAGGCCTTGACTATGTGCTTATGATAGTCTGGAATTGTGTATTCCATCAGTATGAATGTCGTTATTGACATTGATTGTGATTATTAGACAAGTAGAATATCCATGGGAATAATTAAATGGAATTATTTTATTGTATCATTTCCATATTATATTGAAGTTTAAGATTAAAAAGGATTTTGTTTTAGTATTATACATTGCCTTAAATGTTTATGTTTATTTATAAAATTTTTCGCCATATAGGTATCCTTACTGAGCATCTGAGATCACCCCTGTCTATGTTTTAATTTTCTCAGGATTCCAAGAAGTGTATTACTATTGATAAGCAGGGTTATGCCACGGGATTAATGGAGTTATCAAAAGATCATTTATGTTGTGTTTTATTTTCTAAAGTGTAATATAATGTCCATGTATGTAATCTTTTTTATAAGACTGCTAAACGGATTGGTCTTTCAGGACTTTATTCCTAGAAATCTTGCAAATGTTTTAAAATAACGCACCAACTATGGGTAACTGGAGTCAGGGCGTTTCAATTTTTCCATTTTTTTACTAAAAATCCATCCTACATGAATATATTTTATTTTTACTGCCCAATGAGTCTTCCCAAGGTGTCTACAATCCCCCATGGACCCAATCCTTATTTTTTGATGAACAACTTCCAGGTAAGGGAAACATCCTTATCTTCTCTTCATTTAAAAAACCTTTTTTTATATTTCTTATGAATTTAATGGGAACTATCTATTATTTCAGTTTTATTCAATACCTTACTAGAAAATTGCGTCTAATCAAAGGTATACCTTTATCCCCTATTTTTTACCATTTTCTAATAATATGTTATGTACTGTTTATCCTATCTAATTTAGTTCTAAAAAATTTGTTCTTCTCGTCATGAAATTATATTTTTTTTATTTTACAAGAAACTTATTTTTCAATGGTTAATGAAATTTTTTTATGAGAAAATATTTATTAAATTAATGGATTAACATACATATAACCCAAATTCAATTTTCATGGTTTAAAATGATATAGTGATCATCTTTTTTTCACTTTTGAAAAGTCATGATTTTAATATGAAACGTATTTCATTTTATTCTCCTTGGGTTATGTTTAATATAATTTATTATGATCTATTTTACTCACATGAAAATTAATACAAATGAAGGTTCTTCACTAATAGTGATTCAGTAAATTGTGTAATGAATTTAATCTGTAGAGATGATTCTTTCCCGATACCTTGGTGAATAATTTTTGTAATTTTTATGACACCTCGGTGATAAAAAATGGTGATCTGATTATGCATGTATAATTTTAATGTTGTAGCCACATTTTCATGTCATGATTATTCTCCTCCCAATTATGATATGCCTCATGTTAT
Source organism: Viscum album (assembly GCA_963277665.1). Classification (NCBI taxonomy): domain Eukaryota; kingdom Viridiplantae; phylum Streptophyta; class Magnoliopsida; order Santalales; family Viscaceae; genus Viscum; species Viscum album. The sequence goes on along the minus strand of OY728161.1, from coordinate 1,170,435,605 downwards.
ATTTCTCCTTCCTTAATGATATTTCTCATATTCTTATTTATTTTCCTCATGATCATATGTAAATGGTTTCCCATGATTTTCTTTACTAGGCCTTATACTCTCATTTTCCTTTAATGTATATCCCCAGGTTATGAGATATAGTAATTTTTCTTGGTATTAACCTATGAATAATTCTTTAAACTATATTTTAATATCTTTTTATGTTTTCGTGTATTATATATATTTTTTAAAATAATCTAAAACTGAAAAGATATTTTGTATGTAATATGTAATTAAAAGTTATGTAACAAATGGTGAGATTCTATATGAACACTTTCAACTATATGTATTTTTACATGAATATATAATCATATACTACCCTATAAAATTCATATGATTGAGTTATGAATACTTCTTCCTCATGATTATTTCATTCTATATTGAATCATGATTTGAAGGGATGTCATTAGAAAACTATCAAGTGGGGAAGAGCCAACTTTCACATAAAGATGTGTTTTTGATGTTAAGTTCATGATTATATATTTCTAAGTGTTTGTCGTATTACCATTTGAAATGAAATTCTATTCTACTACAAAATTATGAATCCTGAATAGAAGACATTGGATTATTGGTAATAAACTCACATTTTTCATATTTGTATTTTACATTAAGAATAAGAGTGATTAATTAATGTATAATTTCTAATCAAGTATGTGGTGCCTTTCTTCTCCAATTATTGTATAATATTAAAATGTCAAAAAAAATTCTCAAAATAAGGGGATGGGAAACAATTTTTCTTTGAGCATCATATACATTATTGGGTAGAAAATTCTACCTCTTTCAAAATTAATTTCCAATAAGGGGGATAAGAGAAGCATTTAATTATGAATTTAATGTCGTATTGAAAACAAATCTTAAGGTGGATATTTTAGTTCTCTTGTGCATTTTATGATGACTATATTTTATTTATTATTATATATAGTGTGGTCTTCAATGTATGTAGAGATGTATGGTGGAGGGATTGAGTTTCAACCCAATACATAGGGATTGTTGGTTATTCTGATAAATTGGGATAAAGAAAAATGTGAGTGATATCATTGGAAATTAAAAAAGGATTATCATACATTAGAAAATGAGTTTGAGAAAATGATTTAAAAAAAAAGAGATTTATGGATTTAAACGGAATCAAAATACACCATATATTTTTTTGAGCTAAAATTTATGGAAAAACATGAACAGTCATGAAAGAAATGTTTATGTACTATGTAAAATTGTTTATAATAGAGGATTGTATGGATTTAGTAAATACATTGAAGTTCCATTATAATCATTTTTAATTGGATGGCTAAATAGAAGTTCTAAAGGCTAATGTGTTAGTTTATACATCTGTACTACTATGAATTGAAACTAAATTAGTTTTATCCAACACTTGTATAATAGTTTATTATTTTCTAATTGAATATGGAAGAGTATAGGTAGTGTATAAACATTGAACAATCAAACATCAATGTTAAATATTATTCAATTAATTCTTAATATGATTAATTATTCAAAAAGATTATTTAAATCCCCAAATATGTGTTCAGATGTTTATGAGTTGTTATGAAAGGCAGAATATGAGTTTAGAAATTTCTAGATTTTTTATGTATATTTTGGATAAAATGAAAATAATGATTTTTGTAAGACTTTTAAACTACAACATATGTCTTTTGAGTCCATCACATGGCTTTCTATCTGGTATAAAATGACTAATGGTAGAATGTAAGTCTTGTTTGTATGCATTTGGTTAAGAATAAGCCTTTGATCATGAATGTAATTTTTATCATATTTCTTTATCTGAGATCTTAAAATTTTCTTGGATGTAAGTCATTATAGTCATATGATTTGAATCACCCTATTTAGAGTAATCCTTTAACAACTAGAAAAATTGAATGTATTTATGGATGGAAAAACCAATTTACATATTTATGTTTTTTAAATATTGATGTTGAAGTAATGATTCATGAATTTATTTTCAAGGATTAATTAATCATGAATGAAAAATTATTTTCCTGACTCAATCATGAAAATATTTATAATACATTCAACATAATATTTTATAATATTTGATAATTTTGATAATATTGAATCTGAATATTTTAAATTTAATTTTTTTATAAAAAATATAGTTGAATATGAATATATTGGGGTTAATTGAGATTTCAAAAAATACCATGAAAAATTATAAGATTTCAGATAAATGAATATAAATCTTATATTGATATTATTTTCTTTATAAAATTTAGGATTATATTGAATATTGTACTGAGATTCACTGAACCTCTAATGCTACTAAAGAATGATTTTTATGTACTCGATATTGCATATAATTATAATAAATAAGTTGAGATTGAATTTTAGTGAGTGTAAATATTTAATGATGGTGATTAGGTCAGTTATACATTATGGGGTCTATTATTTAGTTATCAATCAAGAATAAGTTTTTGACTTCAATTAAATAAATAAATTATATAGTTAATAACATATAATAATATGAGTTTGAGTTTATTCTGTAAGAAGGAAGAAGATGTGGAAGAATAAAAGGAGATGTCTAGGATACTAGAACACAGTAGGATATTTAAATTCATCCAAGAGGTATGAGACAATAAAATGAAAGGATACTACTTGAGGTTTTTAGGATAAAAATGTTGTGAGGAAATTAGAATTTTAAGATCATGGGGGAAACCACATATATTATTGAATCTGGATCGCGAGGGCCAAATGATATAAGATATTCTCTATATTCTAAATATAGTAAATATTATTTCGTTTGACATATATATGAAAATTAAAATAATAAGAGAGGATCATGCTTCAAAATTTCATCTTGGACTAATATTAATAGGGAAACAATAAATCTCTATCTATCTTAAAGAAGATCAAAGAGAACCCTTTCATTTAATGCACAATTTATTAATATGGTCATGAAAGTAAGAAGAATAAAATGTTTTTTTACATCATACTATGATCAGATGAGTGAGAATAATAAATAACAACTAATTAGTGACTGGATGTAGTGTTGAGGTACCTTAAGATGTTTAACTTGAGCCTTTTATATATTGTGAAGCAAGAAATCTAGTTATATTTTTTTTTGAATAAGTGTTGTGAAGATGAATCGTTATGGAGAGAAACATGTAGAGATATCTAAAAATTTTGTTTGTAATTTAAGACATTATCTGAGAAAGGAGATCAATATTTTTGGATGTATAGAAATTCCCAAATACATCAGTGATCCACTTCAAGAGGATAATATGTAGATGAAAATAAATTGTTGGGATATTAGTATTAAAAAATTGCAGTGTGAAGCCGCTCTAATCAATTGTGTAATATGAAGAACAAAATTTTTTGTAATATGGTGTGTATTATTTAATAATTATACATATAAATATCTATAATAATAGTTTTTTTTAACCCAAAAAAATTCTTATCACCTAAGAATTCAATATAGTGCATAATCATGGCTGATCTATCGAGATAGCCATTCCAAAAACAATATTCTTCTATTGACAATATTTATAAACTAACTAATATCTAATATACTACATCATATATATTAATATAATTAGGATGGAGGGGTTTTTAATTCATGTGATATATATATGTATTTATAAATGAATGAAAAATATAAATAATATCTTGAAATATATAGACGTTATTTGGATAAGAGGATATTTCCATGGGATTTCACAATGATTCAATCATTTATCATAAAATAACTTAAATATTATAATAAATTTTGAGATCCAACATATCAATTTACACACACCCATTTAAAAATTTTCTAACTAATAGAAACCCTCTATATGTGTAATAATACTCTCTCTCTCATCACCACCATATTGCTACTCCAACTCGTACGTAGAATTTTAATGATGAATTGTAGGAATAATGATCAATGGAAAAAAAGAATTTGAAATTAGGGAAATGATAGTGACTAAATTACCTAATAAAATTAAACTCAACCAAAATATTAAAATACAACTAAGATATGCATTGATTAATAGGAACTCAATTTATTAATGACTACTTTCCTTTGAAGAAGCACTGAATTTAGTTATCTATTTTCATTGAGGTAAAAAATCATAGTGGGGAAAAAAGTGAAAAAGTGTTAATGAGATGAATAGAAAAATAAAAAAAATAAAACTAAAATATAAAAATATATTATAATACTATAAAACCACCTTACAAATTGAAAAATGATTATCTTCATTGAATGTAATTGAGGATTATATTTACATGAAACAAAAAAAGAAAACTTTTGGATTTAATACTATACTCAAAATTTCTATGATTATTTTTCAAAATAAATTGGTTAATATGATATTGGTATCTATTAAATTTTTTCCCATGATGTACTTGGTGCGTAAAAAAATGTAAACCATTATAGGGAATGTTATAAAAAAGTTATAGTCGCAACACTAAAGATATATTTTCTAGACTAGCAGATTGTTGATATTCCAAGGGACATATATTCCATGCATTGATGTTTGGGAATGAGGCTGAATATATAGATTCTATATTTAAAATATTTGTTCTTCTAGATGTTATAAATATCCAATAAAAAATCCGCCCATTTGGACTTTCAATTTATGATATGTGGGCCCATCATTACAAGTATCCAATACTAGGCACAGATTCCATAGACTGAATTAGGAGCTTCTTTTAGGACATTTATTTTTAGATACAAATATTTTTATAGTTTAAGGAAATATATACCATAATTTTCTAAATCCTAAAAAATTTATTTTATAATTTGGATGAATGTTTAATATGTTATGTTCCAAATACCTTGATGATATAAGACTTATCAAAATTAAAAAATAATCATTCTTCACAATAAATTGAAAATTATTTCAAAAACAAAATGTTTCATTTTTCTTGAAAATATATATTTTTTGGAATACATCATTGAATTACATAATATTATGTTTGAATATATGTTCTTAATAACTCCACTTTTATTGATGATAATATTTCAATGAAGAATTTCTGACTTGGACATCCTAAGAACATAAAAGTGTAGATCTGATTTCTAAACCTAATTTATCATGTGTTTATTTTCCAACCTAACATTAATATATGAATTTCATTCTTGGTTAAATAAATAAATGACCCATCTTCAATAACACGTAGTAAATGATAAATTCGAAATGAAAAAATTATTCTAAATGAAATTGAAATTTTGTAAAAAAAGGAATCACATGATTCATCCCCACTTTATTATGATTGCATTGATCGTATTGGGAATTTATTATCCCTTTCATTCCAAGTATAATGTACTTTAAATAAAAATATAGTCACATGAATATATTACTAACCACATTGTAAACCATGGGTCATTATTGACATTCAATTCATATCATTTTCTGCATTGTTTTATTTTCATACTTTTCTTAATGATATTAATTTTATATATTAATTAATTAAACAAAATCAATACCAAAAATGAATATTTTTCTTTCCCCACAAAATATATGATTTACTAAAAATAACTAATATATAAATTCCAAAATAGTTCCAAACTAACTAATGTTGGTAGTTATTATTATAAGATATTTCTATTGGGGAAAAATAATCCTCTCCATAATTCCCAAAATCAATCATACAAGCCCTAATAATATTTTTTAAAATATATTGAATTATTTTGGACATATAACTTATCTATTGATTCCAATACATACATATAATCAATAATCTATTAATATTATTTTGATGTCCCTTCTATAATCTTGATATAATGTAATAATATCTATAATTTTATGACACATATTCTTTATTCCACCCCCTTTTAATATTGTTAAATATATTTATTAAGGTTGTTTCATGGGTTATTGATTATCTGTAGCATCACAAGTCTTTATAAAATATATAATATTATAAAAAAATATTTTTAATCATATTCATGATAGAATTTATAATCTCTTATATGACAACCCAACTTTTATTACAAACTTAAACATGATTTATTGCATAAACTATTAACTTGATACAACAAGGATTATCGAGAGGTCTAGTGTATTTGGGGATTAGGATCATTACATAACAACTTAAAACATTAAATACAACATCTTTATTGAAAACATCCTTTACATGACCACCACATTCCCTCGTACTTAGCATTGAATTGGATAACCTGAGGACATGCATAAGAAAAGGGGTGACCTATAAAGCCCAGTAAGGGAATAAACATGGAATACATGAGGAGTAAAATACATGTTAAAAAATAATAATATCAATATATAAGAAGAGAAACATGAACATAAAGGCCTGGTGAAGCATGATAATCATAACATGGAAATGTGGCAACAACACTTTACATCGAATTAGCATGAGCCAAGGCTCATTGCACATAGAGAGCATGAGTAAATCCTCATTGCACATGAATCATAAGTAAAACCTCATTTCACATGAATTATCATGATTAAACACTCATCACACATTACGTATCCTGATACCATACTTTACCCAATGCATTGGAGCGCTATAAGGGCGCACCCTTCTTAAACATTTCATTTCATGCATAAGTGTGTCACATGGATCATAAAACATGGATTCAGAAAACATAATCATTTATTCCACAATAAAGGAATGTGGAATTAATAGATGAAATTTTATAATCAATATGTAAATGTGCATAAAGGTGAATACCCTTTATGGAGAAATGGTCATGGTATTCACTACCCAATGGCATTGGCTTATAAAATCGATGCGATTTCGGCAGCGTAACGGCGTGACATAAGAATTCATAAAAATGTTTGATGAGAGACAAAGGGTTTTCTCATCATATTTAAATGTAATGGAAAATAAGGAGGTCATATATATACATGTCCCAAAATTTTTATTGGAATTTAGATTCATGATACAAATGTATTGCTTGAATGTAAATGAGGAGAGAGTTGTTCCTTCCGGAATTTCAGCGTTGTAACGGGTGTACATGGAGACATTTAATGAGATAGAAAGGGGTATAAAATCATTCAAACATAAAGAGGAAAGTATTAGGGAGGTAAAAAACCATACCCCAACATTCATAATTGAAATTAAAAGGGAAAAACAACTTAAAGAAAATTTCACAGAAATGATACAGAAAAAACCCTTACAAGGAAGTGTGATTCCAAAGGCTTGAGAGAGGCTTGAGAGAGGATTATTGGGAGATTGGGGCACCTTGGAAGAATTCTAGAGAGAGTAGGGCTAAGTTTGGATGAACTCAAAAGGCTTTGAGTGAGGAGGAAGTGGGAGCTTGGGTTGGTTTATATAGGAAAGGTGAGTGACTTCTTTATTATTTAGGTTTGGGACCTCTTACATTAAACTAATCCATACCACAAATCAACTCATGGTTTTGCCCATGGTTTTTGGAAAATGGGAGAGGAAAACAATATTTTATAAGGCCAAAGTCCGAAAATATTAAAATAATGGGGTTTCTTATGTGGAGGTGAGTCACACTCCCCTGGAAAATAATTTAAAAAGACAACATGCTTAATAAGTCTAGAGGGGTTCATTAATTCTTTGTAAAATCATTAAAACATACCCAAAATCACATTATTTTAATTTTAAAACATATATATGCCGAACATAAAGCTTATAGAATTTTATTACATAACTATTGGGTCATTATGATATCATAAAACACATTATATATTTAAACGGTAATTAATTTTTACCCAAAAATTTGACAGTGTTAGAAAAGTATGAAAAATTCACAATTGGATAATTTTTAATTCTTGATTCCAGAAATAAAATTTATTTTATCAAAATAATTTTATAAATATGCTATGTTTTACTTTTAAAATAAAAACCAACTTTTATCGAAAATTAACGGCTATTGATAAAAATGGCTTTCAAACCATATTAAAATTTACAATTTCATTCATAAAATTATTAGAGAATTTATATTTAATAAAAAAAATTAATAATAATAATAATATATTATTAAAATATAATTTAATTAAAAAATCCACTAATTTTATAAAATATAATTCTTAATTAAATAATAAATAAAAACACAATTTTTACTTTACAAACTATTTACAATGTATCAATAATGAAAAGAAAGTATATTCATTATTATATAACAAAAATAATGTACATGAACATAGTACTAGAGATTTGTTACATAACCCCTTAAAACAGCCGCATAAGACCTATGACTAAGGTGTGCTATAGTGACATACTCTTGGGGTGTCACAGATAACATTGCTTGAGTGGTAATCTCAATCAACTTCTACTTATCCCGTAGATGGTCCCGTTCGAGCATGACATGATAAACCTCATCTTGGGCTTGGTCAAGAGAGAAGCCTAAAGACTCCAACTCTTTTTCCTAGCTCCGACAAATGGGCTTCATATGGATCAATTCTACTGGATGAGGCCATCGCTTCCTTTGTCTGGGTAAATTGCGTTTGTTAAAGCCCTATATTTATACTAATAATGTTATCACTGTTGAACAGATATAAATGCAACAGTCATAATTCTTAACATAAATCCAAATAAGATAACATTTTATATAAAAATTTAACATAATGAGGCATTTAATTAGATCAAGAGCGATTTCAATTAATGAAACTTTGGGTCATTACAATATTTCCCCTCAAAAAAATTCGCCTTCAAAATTTCATTTTCCCACACTAAAACAGATGTGGGTAACCCAGCTACATCATTTCGTCCGATTCCCAAGTCGCTTCTTCAAACTTGTGGTTATGCCACAACACCTTGACAAGGGGCATTGTCTTATTTCATAGACATTTTTCTCTAAGATCTAAGATCTTCACTGGTTGCTCCTCATAAGAAAGATCATCCTCCAACTGTACCACCTTAGAAGAGAGTTCATGTGAAGGGTCCGGTATGTAATTTCTTAAGAAGGATACATGAAATACATCATGTAATTTGGCCATGGTAGGTGGAAATTCTAGTCGATAGGCCACAACCCCAACATGATCAAGAATCTCGAAGGGGCCGATGTACCTTGGACTTAAATTCCCTTTCTTTCGAAACCTCATTACCTTATTCCATGGAGATATGTGTAGAAAAACCATGTCTCCAACTTTAAACTCAAGGTCTCATCAAGGATTATCTGCATAACTCTTCTGTCGACTCTGGGCTGGCTAGATATGCTGCTAAATGGTTTTCAGCTTCTACACCATTTCCTCAACCATTTATGGTCCAAGAAGCTTACGTTCACCGATCTCATCCCAACATGCCAGTGTTCTGCACCTTTTCCCAAACATGGCTTCATATGGTGCCATTTGGATGCTCGAGTGGAAACTGTTATTGTAAGAGAACTCAACCAAAGGAATATATTGTTCCCATTCTCTTTTAAAGTCCATTGAGCACGCTCTCAACATTTATTCAAGTGTTTGGATAGTCCGCTCGGATTGGCCATCAGTTTGAGGATGATAGGACGTAATGAAGTTCAGTTCTATATTCAGAGCATATTGAAGACTATTCCAAAACATAGAGGTGAATCTTGGATCTCAGTCAGACACAATAGATATTGGTACTCCATGAAACCTTACCACTTCCCTGATATATATCTGTGCCAGTTGATCCAATGAGAAATCCTCCCGAATAACAATGAAGTGTGCAGTCTTTGTAAGATGATCCATAAAAACTCAGATTGCATTGTTGCCCTTGGATGTCCTCGGATGTCCAGTGAGAAAGTCCATGGTGATGTTCTCCCATTTCTATTCTGGTATGGGAAATGGTTGCATCGTCCCCTTAGACTTCTGTCTCTCTACCTTGAATTGCGGGCACACCAGGCACTTGGATGTATATTTCACGATCTCCTTCTCCATATTATCCCACCAAAAGTTTTATCAGAGATCTCAATACATCATTGTGCTCCCTGGGTGAAAAGATAAATTTGATCTATGTGCATGATCCAAAAGTTCTTTTTTCAGCTCCGGATTTTATGGAACACATAGTCTTTTCCCAAATCTCACAATTCTTTATTCATTAACATTAAACTCCGAATATTTCCATTTTTTGATAGCTTCCACTTTATCTTGAATTCCCATATCATCCTTTTGACCATCCTTTAACCATTCCAAAAGAGATGGTTGAGAAATAATTTGTGAAAGGATTGATTATGTTCCCTTATTTATGATTCCCATGTCCATCTTCATCGTGTCTAAGAAGATTGGATCCTTCTCAATTCTCATCATTGATAGAATCATTGTGTCCTTTCTACTTAGGGCATCTGCCACCTTGTTTGCTTTCCCAGGGTGGTAATGTATTGAATAGTCATAATCCTTGATGAGATCTATCCATATTCTCTGGAGAATATTAAGATCTTTCTGTGTTAATATATATTCAAGACTCTTGTGGTCTGTATATATCTCACATTTCTCCCCATAGAGATAATTCCGCCAGATTTTCAAGTTAAAGATCACCGCTGCCAACTCCAGATCATGCGTTGGATAGTTTCTCTCTCGGATTTTCAACAACCTGGAGGCATAGGATACAACTTTATCATTCTGCATCAGCACACAGCCTAAGCCCTTCTTCGAAGCATCACTGAATACCACAAAAATTTCCCCACTTGTGGGTAACGTGAGCATGGGCGCAGTGATAAGCATCCTTTTCAACTCCTTGAAGTTTTCTTCACATTCACCACTCCAAGAAAACTTTACTCCCTTTCGAGTTAACTTAGTAAGGGGGTTGGAAAATCTTGAGAAATTTAACACAAATCATCGATAATATCCAGCTAACCCCAAGAAGCTATGAATATCCGTTACCGATGTTGGCCTCGGCCATCCCTCGATTGCTTCTGTTTTGGAGGGATCCATAAATACCCCCTTGATTGTCATGATATGACCCAAGAATGAGACTTCCTTCAACCAGAACACACACTTGATATACTTTTCATAGAGCTTCTCCTTGCGCAATGTCTCCAGTACAGTTCTTAAATGCCCCTCATCATCCTCCATGGTTATGGAGTAAATTAGAATATCATCAACAATGACTGCCAAAAATTTGTCTAGGTAATCTCTAAATACTCTATTAATTATGTCCATGAATATTTTTGGAGCATTGGTGAGTCTGAAAGGCATTACTATGAATTCATAGTGCCCGTATCTTGTAAGAAAAGCAGTCTTTTGGACATCTTCCTACATCACCCTTACATGATAATATCCTGACCGAAATTCTACCTTGGAGAAGTATTGTGCTCCATGTAGATGATCGAACAAGTCATCAATAAATGGAAGATTATACATGTTCTTTACCATGATTTTGTTAAGTTAATGATAATTTATGCAAAGACACATTGACCCATCCTTCTTCTTGACAATGAGGACTTGTGCACCCCATGGTGAAGCACTTTGGCATATAAACCCTTTATCCAGATTATCGTGTAGTTATTTATTCAGATCTTCAAGCTCCACGACAACCATTCTATATAGAGTCTTGGATATTAGTAGCACCTCTGGTATAAGTTCAATTGAGAATTCAACATCTCTTCGAAGAGGAAAACCAGGCAGTTCCTCGGGAAACACTTCAGTGAATTACCTCACAATAGGCATTTATTCAAGGATGGTTTCTTGGAATCAACCATCTGAGGCAGATACACATGCTCATAGGGAAGTAATATCCATGCTTGAGATGATGGAGCTAATGGAGATTCATCTTCCTCCTTACACTTATAAAGAATCAGGGGTCGATTCTCCATATGGAGTGTGATTTCCCTCTCCCGACAATTTATGTTGGCTCTATATAAGGAAAGCCAAACCAATCCAAGAATTGCATCAAATTCTACTTGAGGGAGTATGACCAGGTTCACCAAGAAATTCAATCCACAGATTATGACACGGGAGGAGTTAAATTCATGTGATGCAATGATTGCCCCATTTTCCGTACTCCCCAATATCTTCACATCCATGATTTTTGGTGGTGCTGGGATTGTTCTACTAAACATTCGAGATATTAAAGAATGCGTAGAACCTGAATCAAAAAGTTCGTTCACTATTCTTGAATGAATAACTAGCGTACCTGTCACTACTTCATTTTCGGGTTTCACTTCGGTAGAAGTGATGGAAAAAACTCTTCCTTGTTCCCTTGGAGGTTGTTTGTTGCCTTCGAAAAACATTGAATTAGGGCACTGATTTGCAAGATGGCCCAATTATTTTCATTTGTAGCAATGAACAATGCGTTGAGGTTCGAACGGAACATTCCTCTCCTCTATCCCAGCCGCAGGTCCTTCTTACCGAAAATTAACCACTAGGTGCCCTTCTCTTCCACACCTATAGCATTTCCTCGTCCCCTTGAGGAAATTTCCAGGGTTCTTCTTTTCACACTTTTGGAAAGTGGGGTGTTGTATCTTCATAACACTATTGGATTTATCCATCAGACCTCCATCATTGAAGTCCACCTTACGCTTCTTGTCCCCATGATACCCCTGTGATTCCCCGATCTCCATTTCGACCATGAGGGCACATCGGAAAATTTCCGCATAGCTATCGATTTCACGAATCGCTAATCCTTTCCATAGGCTAGGCTTCATCCCACCAAAGAAGTAGTCAACCCTACATTCGGGGTTAATGACAAAGATGGAAGCGTATCATGAAAGCCTTGTGAATTTTGCCTCGCACATCCCAACATGTTCTTCTTCTTTTTTCATGAGGTAAAGGAAGTCCCTTTCCATCTTAATCCGGAGGGTTCACAGAAAATATTTTTCGAAAAACAACTTCTAGAAATCCTTCCATTCCAACGGCTCGATCTCCTCCTCAGGCTTCATATTTTTTATCAACGTCCACCATTGATCAGCTTCACCCTCCATATGATAAGCCTCCAGGAGAACCTTCTCTTGTTCAGAACATTGAAGGATGGAGAAGATCTTTTCAATGGAGTTGATCCATTTTTCAGCGATTGTGGGATCAAATTACCCACTAAAAGTATGAGGCCTTTGTCTCATGAAGCTCTCGATAGAGACTTGTTCTTTCTTATTGGGTTTTGGACGTTCATCCTGACCCGTGTTTCTATTTAATGCTTGAGTTATCTAAGAGAGAAGCGTGACAAATTTCGTGATTCCATCTCCCATTGGATTGAGCATCTCATTCGTACAGTCATCACACTGATCTTCACATCGTTTGTTAGCACGATTCCTCCTATTTCCGGCCACTGGCTGGAATAAAAGGAAAGTTAGGGGGTAACACATAAGGGATAATCCAAAGGAAAAAGTTTATCACTTATAAGTAAACTTTTATTTCCTTATCTCATGAGTCTATAGGCTTCAATCTAGGATTTTCATGATCTACTTTCTAACATATATTCTAAGGGTCATTTTTTTATTCCCTTAATAAGGGTTCATACTAAGCTTGTGAATTTATCAAAACATATCCCACGAGAGTGTCGTAACCAAGAGTGCAGCAAGTCCCATTGTTGTGCACGAGTTCCCTTTCGAGTCTAGCTTAAAGCAGTGTTTTCGGGTTTTACGCCTAGGATACATCTGTGCCAGAGCCGCCTCCACCTGCTCGTATCCAGATAGGGATGTATTTGTTTGATAAACCACTTACTCAGTACATTCCAAAACATAGGGATGTTTTTATTATACATAGTCTTGTATCTAAGGAATTACTAGGGTTTTCTAATCCTAATCCCAAAAATAACTAAACCTATCCTTTGATACCAACTATGACAACCCTGCTTTTATTATAGACATAAACATGATTTATTTCATAAACTATTCACTTGATATAATAAGGAAGATTGATAGGTATAGTGTCTTTGGGGATTAGGGTCATTACATAATAACTTAAAACATGAAATATAACATCTTTATTTAAAACTTCCTTTACATAACCACTACATTCCCTCATACTTAGCATTGTATGGGATAACCTGAGGACATGCATATGAAAAGGGGTGAGCTATAAAGCCCAGTAAGGGAATAAACATGGAATACATGAGGAGTACAATACATGTTAGACAACAGGCATATCAATAGGGCACAATAGAAACATGAACATAAAGGCATGATAAAGCTTAATAAAGATAACATGGAAATGTGGAAACAACACTTAACATGTAATTATCATGAGCCAAGCCTCATTGCACATATAGCATGAGTAAATCCTCATTGCACATGAAGCACGAGTAAACCCTAGTTACACTTGAATTATCATTATTCAACAGTCATTGCACATGTCGTATCATGATACTACACTTTACCCAATGCATTGGAGAGCTATAAGGGCGCACCCTTCATAAAAATTTCATTTCATGCATTACTGTTCCACATAGATCATAAAACATGGATTCATAAAACATAATCATTTATTACATGATAAAGTAATGTAGAATTAATACATGAAACATTATAATCAATATATAAATGTGTATAAAGGTGAATACCCTTGAGGAGAAATGGTCATTTTATTCACTATACAATGGCATTTGATTAGAAAATCGGTGCGATTTCGGCAGCGTAACGTCGTGACATAAAAATTCATAAAAATGGTTGATGAGAGAGAAAGGGGTTACTCATCATATTTAAATGTAATGTAATGTAAGGAGGTAATATAGATACATCTCCCAACAATTTTAATGGAATTTAGATTCATGATACAAAAGTATTTCTTGAATGTAAATGAGGAGAGAGAAGTTCCTTTCAGAATTTTGGCGTAGTAACGGGTGTACATGGGAGGAATTTAATGAGAGAGAAAGGGGTATCCCATCATTCAAACATAAAAAGGGAAGTATGAGGGAGGTGATAAAACATACCTCACCATTAATAATTTAAATTAAAAGAGAAAAAAACTTAACGAAAATTGGACAAAAATGAGAAAGGAAGAAAAAACCCTTACTTGGAAGTGTGCATCCAAAGGCTTTAGAGAGGCTTGAGAGAGGCTTATTGGGAGAATGGGGCACCTTGGGAGGATTATAGAGAGATTAGGGAAGAGGTTGGATGCACTCCGAAGGATTTGAGTAATGAGGAAGTGGGAGCTTGGGTGGGTTTATATAGTAAATGTGAGTGAATTCATTATTATTTATGTTTGGGACCCCTTACATTAAACTTATCCAAACCACAAATCAGCTCATGTTTTTTCCCATGGTTTATGGAAAAGGGGAGAGGAAAACAATATTTTATAATTCCCAAGTCCTAACTTCTTATAATAATGGGGTTGTTTATGTGGAGGTGAGTCACACTCCCATGGAATATAATTTAAAAAGACAAGATGTTTAATAGGTCTTGATGGGTCCATTAATGCTTTGTAAAATAATTCAAAAAAACCCAAGATCACATTATTTTAATGGTAAAACATATATTGGCCGAACATAAAGCTTATAGTATTTTATTACATCACTATTGGGTCATTATGATGTCATAAAACACATTATGTATTTAAACGGTATTTAATTTTTTACAAAACATTTGACCGTCTCAGAAAATTATGAAAAATTAACCGTTGGGTAATTTAAACGTCCTGATTTCAGAAATAACATTTATTTTATCTAAATAATTTTATAAATATGTTATTTTTTACTTTTAAAATAAAAACCGACATTTATCAAAAATTCACAGGTTTTGACAAAAAATGGCTTTCAAACCTTAATAAAAATATCAATTGCATTCATAAAATTATAAGATCATTTATATTTAATAAAAATAAATTTAATAATAATAATAATATTTTATTAAAATATTATTTAATTCAATAATCCCTTAATTTAATAAAATAGAATTCTTAATTAAATAATAACTAAAAACACTATTTGTACGTTAAAAACTATTTACAATGTATCAATAATGACAAGAAAGTATATTCATTATTATATACAGAAAATAATGTACATGAATATAGTACTAGCGATTTGTTACATAACCCCTTAAAACAGACGCATAAGACATAAGGGTAGGGTGTCTGATGGTGACAGACTCTTGGGGTGGCTCAGATAACATCGCTCGAGTGGTAATCTCAATAAACTTCCACTTTTACCGTAGACGGTCCTGTTCGAGCTTGACATGATGAAGCTCAACTTGGGCTTGGTCAAGAGCGAAGCCCAAATACACCACCTCTTTTCCAAGCTCCGAAAAATGTGCTTCGTATGGAGCAATTCTGCTGGATGAGGCCATCGCTTCCTTTATCGGAGTAAACTAGCTTTGTTAAAACCCTATATTTATACTAATCATGTGATCACTGTTCAAAGGCTATAAAGGCAACGATCACAATTCATAACAGAAAACAAAAGAAGTTGAAATTTTATATAAACATTTTACATAATGTGACATTTAATTAGATTAATATGGATTTCCATTAATGAAGCTTTTGGTTATTACATCATAACTATAATTATTTTTTGAAATTTTGACATCACACTTTTATCCAGAATGGGGGATTTAAGATAATGTAGTATTAATTTTCATTGTGGTGATCAACATGGTTTGTGCTTGTTTTTTGGAGTTCATTAAAATTTTACAAATTGGGAAACCAA
The DNA here is from genome assembly GCA_963277665.1 of Viscum album. Classification (NCBI taxonomy): domain Eukaryota; kingdom Viridiplantae; phylum Streptophyta; class Magnoliopsida; order Santalales; family Viscaceae; genus Viscum; species Viscum album. The sequence continues at coordinate 1,170,419,165 of OY728161.1, read as the reverse complement.
AACCTATCCTTATCATATCAATTTATTTTTAACCTCATTTTTAATGAAGTTATCCTTTATCACCAAGGGTAATGACTAAAAGATGCAAAGGGATTGTTCTTTATGAAACATTGTCAGTTTTCACAGATAAAGTCTGTGTTTTAGAATATATAGTGGATATTACCAGGAGGAAATAAAATTTTCTATTATTTATTGATAATTATTCTTGTTAATATATTCTCCTTTTACATTTATTGAAATAATTTTTTTCCCATGGCCGTATTAGGATAATTTTTTTAATGCATACATTTTTAAATTTCAATAAATATTCATTTACATTTTAATCTAGGGTTATTATCATTGTGAAAATTTAATTATAACCCATGTAAAATTGGAATTTAATAAGATTTTATTCAGGATTTTATTTAGTTTTTCATAATAATTTTATATCCGGACATTATTTATTTATAATTCATATATCATAGTTGAATATGAAATATTTTCCTCAATAATTTATTTCACAATTATGACCTCTCAAATAATTATCATATTATATGGTGTTAATAATAATTTTATCATTTTTATAAAATAATTTATACTAATTTTTATTTTTTTAGTTTAATTTGAATTCACATGTGAAGTTTTATGAATGAAAAGGTGTGAAAAATATTGGGCGATGATAATTCTTTACTTTTCTAGTTGTCTATAATAAATAATAGGAAATACATTCAACAATGAATTTCTCAGTAGTTGATATTTTAATATTGGTAACCTGTTTTAGGGAGATGACCAGTGGATATAGGAGTAGATGTGGAATTCAAGTATAGTGATAGCGTTTGAAAATACAATGAGTCAGCATTGTGTCAGATGAGATGATGGGGACCTATGGCATTGACTCGAGTTAGTGGAAAGGTAGGTGTAACAGCATTAATATTTATAGAATATTACATTTTCATATCAATTAATATTTATGAATAATATTTTATTTTTATTTTTAAGAGGACACATTGTTTGATAGCTTACTCAACCAGCAACAATACGTTTCTTTAAAATCTTATATTGCACCCCACTTTGAGTTATACCAAAAAAATAATATAATATTATTATTATTTTAAATGATAGTTAAAACATAGACTTATTATTTTTGGTAATGAACATAAATAACTAAAATATGATTATGAAATGTCTTTATACTTTTTAAATAAATTTTAGAGGCTGAAGATAAGAATGAAACCGAATTTAAGAATGAAAAACTCTAATATTGATAAAAGGTAATTTTACTGCCTTTTGATGGATACCTCACTTTAAATATTGTTTTTTGAAATTTTATATGTTCTATTTTAAAAAATAATATTCTTATATATAAGTGGGACATCAAAATTTACAATGGATAAAATTTTGGTATATTTCTGATAAACTTCACATTTTAATGAATAGTGAAAAATATTGAATTTTAAATTGAAACTTCATTTTGATCTAATTTATTTATATAGTTAGATTATAAATTTAATTTGTTTAAAGAGTGTTAACTGATATAAAAATAATAATAAACATGAAAAGGTTTATTAAAAAAGTATAATTAACTTAATTTTATTATTCAGGGAGATAAAGAACGAACAAGACCAGGCTAACACAAGGTTAGGGAACCTTTCACCATCCTCCAATTTTCAAAGAATTCTTCTATGTTATATATTTAAATTTAAATTTTAAAATGTTGCGATATGTTATTAAATATCATTATATCTGTACATTTTACTTCCATGTGATGAGAGACCCATTTATCTCTCATCAACTCGTTTTCTGAATTTTTTAGTGATGCCATTAGGCTGCCGAATTTTCTTAAGGGAAATACTTAACCCAATTTCAATTCATTGGGTCAATATTCTATTTTTAATTATCTCAAGTTATGAATTTTTGTTACAAATAGATTTTGATATCCTATCTTGTATTTCAAGATTACTTGTGTGTACCTATAGTGTATACACATAATCGATTTATTTTATTTACAAAATGATATTTGCAAGGGACCATGTCTTAATATATTTTATTTGAGGAATATTTTGATTTATAGACAGCATTCTTATATACGGTGCATAAACCCTTTGACTTTTAATTTAATTCCAAGGGAATATTTTTATACATATAATTTTAGTAAAATACAATGGTACTGTTATTTAACGTACACGGTGACAACGACCTTTCCGCAACCACGAACATTATTTGATATTTGGGTTCCTGGACAAGATCTGGTGTTTTCTAATTGAAAATAAATACCATATACCCTTTTTACATATTTGGGTATTGAAAGTGGTTTTTAATGTGGATTTAACATTGAAATATCTTGAAATTATTTCTTGTGATTGAAAATGGAATTTAGGATTGATGTGTTGATATTTGAAATATTTTGTGTGAAAAGATTATATAATGGTACATAGAAATTTGACGGGTGGTTATGTGATAAACCAAATGACGAGTGGTTCTGTAATAATCCAAGGATGGGTGGTTACGTTATAACCTCCAATGCATTGGTTATGGAAGTCGAACATATGGCTATTCCATTTAGTGATATGTGTGGAAGTCGACCGTATGGTTATTCCATTCAAGTATATTTATGTACCATGTTACTTTTATTTGTTATATACTTCATTATATGCGATTTCTGGAAATCATTTGGTTACAAGAAGGGTAGTAAATGAGAATATATTCAGGGAAATGTTTTTACTGCTTCTTAATGGTGAAATTTTTTACATTATAATAAAGTATTTAGGCATTTCATGTTATTTAAAAACTTATAGTTTTCTTTCATTATGTATCCCTTTATGATCTTTTTATGGTTATACCATATTTTGAAATGGTTTTCACAGGCCATAAAGAATAATAGAGACAAGGATGGTTTAAAGAAATGTTATGTTGTTAAAATATGAAAGGATGTCATGTTTTGTTTTAAAAAGTTTTTTATTGTATGGAAAAATTCATAGTGAGGTGATCTGTCTACTTGTAATATTAAATATGTTATGTATATGTTATGGACTAATTTTCTAAAGATCTAAACATGAAAAGATATTTGATGTTAAATAATGTCAAATTATCGACTTATCTGTAGATTAGTTAATGTTTAAGGCTGGGCCATATTGTTCATATCAGATAAATGGTTTAAAAAAATTTAGGGATTATGACTTTTCATTAAACACTTGGTTAGTCCCTATGTCTATTCTTTGAGTTGAAACCTTGTTTTATAACTTTTTGAGATCATGTAATGTCAGTTAAAAATGTAAGGAGGAGTATCTCAAACAACATTCCTTTATCTTCCAAATGACATTCTTGAAATAATTATTGAAAATTCACGTTCAGATGATTTTGAAACTTTTTTTAGCATACATTTCAATTACAAGATGTTGTTTAAGATATAAAACACCTTCACTATACCTCGATGACATCATTGATCATGCATTGTATTTAATCAAATCCTATTTTATCAATATTATCATATTTTCAAGAAATTTAAATATTATCAAGGCATTTTCAAATATTTTACTTTATTATAATATTTTGAAGCATATTATGATTTTGAAAAAGTTTGCGAAGAAGGATGCCCTTGTGAAAAATATTTATATTTTCTTTTAGAATACAGTCTCTTAGAACATACTTATAGTATTTTCAAACAACCATTTATTGAAAGTTTCAACTCAAACATTTTGTTTTATAAAAATATGTTTTTATGAGATGTTTTTAAATTTTATGTCGTATATTATTATTTTCCAAAACAATTTTTCTTGTTAACACTCATATGAGCTAAGTAGTACTATGTATATTTATATGAAAGAAGCAAGTGATTTTGTGGGATATCTAAATCATTTTTTATTCAGGGAACTTCTACATATATGAACAAGATGAAGATGAAGACATTTATACACCATGATCAAGGTAAGATGTTCTTTCTCTTGGGGATAGTTTTATTCTATAGGATTGTGGTGAAATTATAATTGGAAATATATATAATACTTTTTCATGATGTTGATGTCTTAATGAGTTGGGATGAAAATTATATGTATAAGACAACCATTGAGGTTAAAATATGATAGGGTTATTTTTTTAGTTTTATAATGAGGACATATCGTAAGATGGTTGATAACCTGTCACATACAGAAAGGATGCAAGAATCAAACCCACAACCGAATGGCAACAAGGGTGCATCGCCGACCACTAGCCTATGTGAAGACCCTAGTAAGTACGGATTATTAATTTTAGTAAAATTATATTAATGATCAAGAATATGTTTATCTGGGATCATATGATTTATCAATTGGATAGCCTTAGTATATGAAAATGATTTTTTTATTAATTGATAATGGTTATTTTTGATGAATTCTTATCTTTTAGGAACACTACATTCTTATGGAAAATAAAATACTTCGGTATTTCAATTGTGGGTTAATGGTGTAATTTTATTTTGTAATAATCTATGTTTTTATTGTGGACATATAGAGATTTTTTTATAGATATGATTAACCTATAATAGAGAATATCTAATTTTGTTAATTACTTTTTAGTATGAGACATTACAAGTTGCCGATGTTATTTGGAGATAAATGATAAGCTTTTTGTGGAAGACTATGTGATAAAATCATTCTAAATTTAGGTTTTCAAACATAGTTGGGATTATTTTCAATAATTTTAATGACGATTTTGTATTGAATTTTATTTTTTGATCTTTGGGTATTTTTTGTTCAATATTGGATATTAAGATTTATATTTCGTTTTTTCAATCGATTATTTTTTTGGTGATTATTTATTCTTATTCTAGATGTTTGGTTTTGGTTAATGTCTAAAGATAACAAAAATATATGTTTCGTCATTTTTAGATCATGTTATTCTCTAGAATTTTATTCAAGTGCATTAAGTGTGACCAAGTCATTTTGAATGCTCATCATTTATAGAAAAGATGTGTTTTTGGCAGAAACTTATTAAAGGATGAAACTCTACGCGAAATGTAAGTGTATTTCCTTATATTCTTAAGAATATAATATATGAATTATAAATATTTATAAAAGGGACCTAAAAACAAAAAATGTTGTTCTTTTAATTTTTATACTGAAAAATAAAATATTGTTTATCCCATCATAATTTATGGGTTTCTCATAGTTAAATTTCTCCTGATCATGTTTTCTATAACTTTCCATCAAAATTTGATGGTTAGTTTTCTCATCCATATCCATTTTTTCATGGAATAATAGTATATGTAATCATCATTGAACTTTTTAATTATTTTTCTTTCTTTTAAATTGATAGTTTTATTGACTCTTTTTCTGATGTGGCACTTTCAATGATGTTTCCGAGCCCAATTTCAAAATTGCGAGGGCATAATTTCTAAAAGGGGGGAAGGATAGAACGTCTAATATATTTATAGAATAATTCATTTTCATATATATTAATATTTATGGATAAGATATTAATTTTATTTTAATGAGTACACATTCTCAGATAGCATAATCCACACGTAATGAAAGGTTTCTTTGAAATGTTATGTTGAACACACCATTGAGTTATACCAAAAAAATAATATAATATTGATATTATTTTAAATTATAGTTTACTACTAGCCATTATATTGGTGAGAATGGACATAACTAACTAAAATATCATTATTAAACTTATTATCAATTATCGAATAAATATTAGAGGCTTAAAATAATAATGAATATGATTTTAATAACGGAAAACTATAAAATTTTTAAAAGGTTGTTTAACGCCTTTTTATGGTGAACCATTTTTTAATATAATATTTTATATATTGTATGTTATATTTGAAAAAATAATATTATTATTTATAAAAATGAAATAAAAATTTTTATAGGATGAAATTTTGGTATTTTGGTGATAAATTTCATTTTTAATGAATGGTGAAAATACAGAATTTTATTTCAAAACTACATTATAATATAATTTATTTATATAGATATAATGTAAATTTAATTGGGTTTAAAGTGTATTTGGATTATATTTTCATCATTTTATATATTATATAAATTTTTAAGTAATTTAATTTTTAAATTGGACATAAATTCATGTCAATCTTTTGATAGTTTTTACTTCTTAAAAATATGCCTTTTAGAATTGACAATGATAATTAATTTTAATTTAATTTCTGAAACTTCTATGTTTTTAATTTTAAAAAATGTATTCCATGTTTGAAATAATTAGGTCCAAGTTTTTTTAATAATTTACTTTTATTTTTAGACATTTTTAATACTAACAATAGTAAATATTTAATTTACCGTCGTTAAAGGTTAAATCTGGTAAATAAGGGTAAACAGTACTATTATAATAATATTAAATAACACTAACATATGTTTTAATTATATTTTATGAGATATTTATGACCATGGGAATTCTTGGGTCTATTATAGGACCCCATGGAGCAATTTACATGTGAAAATTACATTTAATTACTTTTATTTTAAAATTAAGGAAAATATAACGAAAACATATATCTTTTAGTAAAAAAAATTAATATGGGGTTATATAAGTGATCACTTCAACTATAAATAATATATTTAAATATAAAAAGATTTCATAGAACATGGTTTTTTATTTATAATTTTCGGACATTAAATAAATAGATTTAATTGTGACTCAATGGTGATGGAGTGATTACATCATTAATAATGGATTCCAATAAATGATATAATAAATGTTAAAATAAATGTAATTTTTCTATTTTGATATCATACATGAATTTTTTGGATGATAGTTACATATTATATTTATATTAACGAAGGTTTCTTGCGGTAATAATTTTCTTTTGTATTTTTAAAAAAGTCATGATATGAATAGTGTCAAAATTGACATTATTCATATTTTAAAATATAAATTTTTTATTAAATAAAAAAATTACAAAAAAATGATTCTACCAAAAAGTATTCACAAGTCTATAATATTGTTATTCACTCTTTAATTAGAAATTTTTCATGTTTTGGTTAATATTTTTATTCTCAATGTGTTAAATGATTTATAAAACAATAAGAATAAAAAAGGTTTAAATAAAAAAGATATGGATTAAAAAATATCCAAAACCTATATATTTTTTATTGGATGATTTTATTTATAATTATAATCATCTTATCATTGATATACCTAGATTTTTACTCATTTATAATCGATATATAATTTATAATAAAATAATATTTCAAGATATTTTTAAGTGCCCTACCTCCCTATTATATAAGGCCACCACCTCTAACCATTACTCACACATATGAAGACCCCTTGGCTCATCAAACCTCTTCCCAAATAATCTCCCAACATCTATAAATATACTTTCTAGAAGCCTTAATTTAGGAAGAAGTCTATTCAAGAAGGCCTTTTTGTTTAAATCAGAAGGTGTTACCTGTTTTAAGGTAATGTTTCTTTCATACTTCTTCAATTTATTTTCCTTCTCCAAACCCCCAAACAATCATTATTCCATTATTTTATAACAACACCAGTATCTTTATTATACTGTGATGTTTTTATTATAATTATTCAAACCACACTTCCACACACCTCTATCTAATGGATAGAAACATACTGTTTATGTGGATGGTGAACTACTACATCACGAAACGATGATTGTTCAATTATCTCTTACAACTTTAAATGGTAGAATTTATGATGGAAATGAAATTTCATATGATATATATGATTTTTATTTTATCTTTTGGCTTCATTAATTATCATTTAGAAATATTATAATGCTTTTCATGTCGTATAAATTCGATAATTTCATTTGATGAAGTGCAGACTACCGCCCCTCAAAGTGATATGACTCGTTCATGCAATACTTTAACGTATAAATGTTGGAATTAATGAAAACATGTAACTTATATAAAATATATATTATACTGAATTTATAATATACCTACGTATTATTTATATTTCATTTCATTAAAAATGAAAAAAGAAATGAAAGTAGTGTTCCTGCATAAGTACGGTAGACCGTCTTCATGAACGGTGCATTTCATTACCTTATATCCAAATGTTAGGGACTATTATAAAATACATATATACAAAATATAAATACATATATACTGGATATATAGTATATTTAAATCATTAATACAATTCTGGATGTAATGGACTTTTGATAACATGGACAATTTGTAATTATAACAAGTTCATTTTTGACTCAAGTACCGAATGTTGAAAAAACGACTGATATGAACCTGAATAATTATATGATTTTTATATAAGGGTAATAAGTTATATATAAATAATAATAAAATTAATAATTTTCTAAAGAAATTATAATTAACTTATTTTTTTATTTGGGGAGATAAATAACGAACAGGACATGTCAGACCCAAGGTAAAAGAACCTTCCACCCTAATCTTCTAGTTGAATAAATCTCTTATATTATATCTTTATATTTCAATTATTAAATTTTGGGATATGTTATTATATATCCTTAATTATGTTCATTATATTTCCATATTATGATAGACCGTTTTTTGTCTTATCAACTCATTTTATGAGTTTTTAAGTGACGTCGTTAGGCTGCCGAATATTCTTAAGGTAACATCTTAACCCAATTTCCATTCATCTGGTTAATATTAAATTTTTAATTATTTTTTTATTTGATTATATAAAAAATAAATTTTCATTTCATGTCTTTTATATTTACATTTATTATATGTATATATAGTGAATACACATAATCAATCTATTTTATTTTGAAAATGATTTTTGTAAGGGACTTTGTTTCAATCATCTTTCATTGAGAAATATTTTGATTTATAAATGACTTGATTTTTTAATATCCATAAAACCCTTTGAATTTTAATTTCATTCAAACAAAAGCTTTTTCACATATCATTTTACTAAATGACAAAGGGAGTGTTCCTTTTTACCTTTCAGGATTAAAACGACTGTTTCTTCACCACATGCATTATTTGATATCTAGATTACATAACTAATTTTAATGTTTTTAAATGTAAAATAAACAACATATACCCTTGTAAATATTTTTGTAATGAAAAAGGTTTTGAAAGTGGATTTACTATTTAAATATCTTGAAAGTATTTCTTGTGATTTCTAATGGAATTTTATGTTTAAAATGTTGATATTTAAAATCTTTTATGTGTGATGATTATATAATGGTACTTGAACATTTTACAGGTGGTTACGTGATAAACCAAATGACATGTGGTTCCATGATAACCCAAGGAAAATTTATTATGTTATAACCTCAAATGTATTGGGTATGGAAGTCAGATGTATGGCTATTCCATTTAGTGATATGTGTGGATGTCAACCGTAGGGTTATTCCATTTATATATGTTTATGTCCCCAGAATCCTTTATATGTGATATATTGATTTATATGGGATTTGTGGTAATCTGTTTGTTACAAAAAGGGTAATAAATGAACTTATATTCACTAATGTGTTTTTCTACATCTTAAAGGTGAAGGGTATTACATTATAGTAAAGCATTCATGGTTTTCATGTTATTTAATGAATAACGGTTTTTTTCTTTATGTATCCCTTACTATGCTTTTTATGCTCAACCCATTTTTTGAAATTATTTTCATTGGATATAAATAATAATAGAGTCAATGATGTGATTAAAGAAAAGTTATAATGTTTAAAAAAACAAACAATGACTTGTTTTTTTATAGAGTTTTCATTTTCTGAAATAGCTTGATAGTGAGTTTAAGTGTCTACTTGTAATATACAATATATTTTGTATAAGTTATGACATAATTTTAAAAAGCTATAAACCTGAAAAGTTCCTTGATGTGAATTAAAGTAAAATAATCAACTAATCTCAAGATTAAGAAATGTTTATGGTTGGGGCCTTATAGTAGGTGGGGAATGAAAACATAGTTCGACATTGTGGAATGATCATTGATGATGGTTGGTAAGGATTTGATTGAGATAAGAGATATTGATTACTATAAGGGAAATGGTATATAAAATTTGGGGTGGTATTAGAACTCTAAAATATAAAAGATTAAAATATAAGTGGAGATAATTATGGATCCAATGAATAAATCCAAAATACAAGTCTTGTATTAATGAAATCAAATATTGTTCATATTGATCATGGAAAAAACTATGTTTTGAGAATATTTGAAATAATAAATGGATTGTATCCTTGAGGAACATGTCATTTTTTTCTTTAGTGGGTGATATGATTTATGCATGAATATAAATTTCATATGGCTTGTGACCATGAGTCCCACATTATATAAAATTTCCAACATGAATTTTTTGTGTATTAATGTTGATGCCTAACTAACCCCTTACCTCCCACACCTTTAGTTCTACTAGGAATTCCATGTACCTTGTTGGTTCATGGGGCCTAGGATGAAACTAAATGATAATAATGTGGCAACACATGCATGGATGTCACTTGAGGTTCATACACAATGTATAGATAATTACCTGAGGTATACTAAGAAATCTATGTACATGTCTAAATATCATTAAACTAGTGTAAAAATCAGATATCCAAGTATTCTATATTTAATTTTTTTTCTTAGAATATAAAAATGTTGTTAATCTGTACATCACATAGAGATATTTTTGAGTCATTATTTGAATTATTTCCCTTAAAATAAAGAAGATGGTGACAGGCTTTGTGTATGATAGTTGGTGAATACACAAGGTTATTAACACCTCAAAAAACTCAGATACCCAAGTGTAGGTCCACCATAAACATACTGGAGTATATACCCATTCATGATAGTATATGAATTCTCAACATATAATGTGCATAACCACCTAGAATTATTAAAATAAGATGCAAAATTGTACATGACCTCCTTGGGGTCAGCATGTAATTCCCTGGCCTTTGGGACACTAAATCCAGTTCCTCGATCTGGAGCACCACATGACTTTATCCATGCCTCCCTATATGCAAGTGTTTTCCATCTAGAAATGTTTTTTTAAGTTAAAACATAGGGAGCCTATACTTTCTTCTTAGAGTAAGTGAAAAATAGAATTAATTTTAATATATGTAATAAATAGTAGGAAAAAAGGGAAAATAAACAATAAGATCCAACACGTTACCAAGAAACAGTTTCTATAATATTATTAGGAATACACTACAGGTCATGATGCAATACAAAAAAATTCCCATACGAAATAATAAAAAGATCCCAAACATATAGTCCTGGCATCCCATTCAACAACATATCATCCCATCCATAAACCAATTATAGGGTTCTTGTTCAGTACATGTACCTAAAAACCGTGTAACTTCTACATTGGTACCCAAATTTCCTGGAGGCACAAGAATGGTGTGAGTAAAATTGAATAAGAAACCACCAATGGTTTATAAATTAATAACAAAACTAAAATAAGTGTATCTAAATAAAACAGGGTGTAATGATTAAATTAGGAAGAAAAATTGATGTTTCTATGTCAAAACATTTATCAAATTGACATATTAAATAATGGATAACTATAAAGACCTGAAGCTTGATATACGAGGACATTACATTACTTTTTCGGAATACTTATTACATAACAAAAACACACACACAAGGACCGTAATAGTTTAGTGTCTTTGGAAACTCGGAACGTAATATTCTAATCATGGTGAAAGATCTTCAACATCTCCCATAAAGATCTTCCTTTTTTTTCATACCAAAAACCATTCATTATATACTCGGGAAAAGAAAACATAAAAGGGTGATCTCAAATGCTCAGTAAGGGTAAACAAAAGAAATATCAATCACATCATATTCATAAGAATATAACTTTTGGAAATCTTAACCTGCAAAAGAGGGAATAATTTCATAACATGGGATAAATCATAGTAGTGAAATGTAATACCAATAATCATAACTCAAAACATGAAAAATTGTGGCATACATACATAATCATAGAGAATCATTTCTGGTTAGTCAAGACTCATTGCCAAGACTATCTTAGTGGACAAAGTCCCTTTCTGAACCGAGTCCCCTCGTTTCAGTCCTGTTTCACTGAACCGGTATAACCTACCGTTCCAGCCATGTCTATCTCATGAGATATAAAATCTTTACCCAATGCATTGGAGGGATATATAGGTCCCACCCATCTCATAATGATACCATTCTTATGTGTGCCACAAAAGTATAAATCATAAATCACTGCATAACCCATGTAATAAAAATGGGATTCTTAAACATCATGACATCATAAAACAATTCATATAATATAAAGGAATTAATAAAAATAATTCCATCACAACATAATAAAATCCATGTAATAATAGGGATAGAAACAGAACCCTTTATTATCTTAGATGGAAAATAATTTTGAAAAAACACTTGAACTCCATTCTTGAGGAAAATATCCTTTCTACTTCAATTTTTTTTCCTTTCTTTACATGTCATACATTTCTAAACTGAAAGAAGTTGATTAAAAATAAACGTGAAAACTTGTAAAGGAAGCTTCTTGGAGATAATGTTTTAAAAATCCATTCATGTCGTATAAGTTAAAAAAACATTCTTCTCGTACTTTTATCGGAAAAGTCAAAAAGTACCTCGTAACGTAAAAAAAAGAATGATTCCTTACATACCATGTAGTAAAAGTAAAAAATGGGTAAAAAGGACTTTAAACATACATGGAACCATTTTTGGAAAACATGGGCTTGGATGATAGAGATAACCCTAGTAAATACTTGTGAAGAAACAATCTCGGATAAAAATGAGATTGATAAATTATCACTTACCTTATGTCCGATTTGCTTTGTACGTATCCGAACCTCCTGTATAATGATTTAAATAATGTTATTAAGTTATTAAAGAATCATATTCATTTTTTATGATATGATTTATGGTTCACTTATGACTTTATATTACCCGTTCTTTTGTAAATTCCATGTTAAAGAAGCGTTTTGGGTAAAATCGTTTCATTTATCGTAGGTGTTTGGACTTGTTGTTCTTGACATTATTGTTACTTATATCATGATTTACTTACTTCCAGAATATAAAACATGATTTATATATCATATATATTCAGTATATATATATATAATAGATAGATAAAAGAAATGAAACACACCGTTCATGGATACGGTAGTCCGTACGTACGCATGAACGATGTTTTCTTTCCTTATTGTCTTGAATGGAAGTAAGTAGATGACATACATATATATATAAATAAATCCAGTAGATTTACCATGTCATATATTTAATTATTATTCATTATATATACTTCATAATCATTCTAGAATGGTTAACATGGATAATGAATCTCATCGCGTCGTGGAGACGGTAGTCCGTACGTACGAGCGATGATATCATTCCCATGGTCGTGGAATTGTGTTTAAGTGTATGTATACTATTTCAGTATCAATATTACTTTATAATAATCATATATAGTTACTCATTACACCATTATACCCATCCAACTATGGTGGTGGCGGAAAATAGATTACACCACGGCGTGGAGACGGTATTCTGTACGTACGCGCGCGCGGTGATTTCCTTTTTCCATAGGATGGATAGAAGGTTAATTAGAGTTGTTTCATATTTATAATAACATATCAGTATATAAGAAATACTTATGTTATTACTTTACCATGAAACAACTAAAGAAGAAGAAGTTGAAGAAGAAAGAAATTGAAAAAGATCGGTAATGGATATTACCACTTTTTGACGCGCCTTCACTTAACCTCCACTTAAAGAACTAAGGATGGTATTTGAAGAAGACAAAGACTTCTAGGATGATACTAGGGAAGTGGAAAAGATATTTTTTCAGGGTTTTTCCGAGCTTGAATGCTCAAATTGATGTGAGGAGGAGAGGGAGGAGGTTCCCTTTTATAAGGGAGGAGAGGGGCACCTTAGGAAAATCTCAAAATATTATTTTATATTAAGGTAAAATTCAGTTTATAATGGTTCCAAAGGGTATTCTTTCGAAGATAAAGTGGGGATGGGTCGAAATCCTCTCATCCAATAGGGTTTAGACATGTTTAGGTTATTATGTTAACCTTATCAATTAGATTTAACTCTAAGTTAAATAATTTAACTTTTACCGTGTCTTTTTGTTTTCTTGCACAATATGGTTGATAAACTTACCATAAAAAGCAAAAAGAACCCCACATTGTTAATTATTAATATATATATCCTTATATAAGTAATTTTGACGAACCATATATTTTTACGAATTAAATAACAATTAATAATATAATATTTGTTTTAAAAACTAATTTATGTCAATTCTGACACTATTTGGTACATGATTTTTATAAAATTCATAACAGAATGATAAGTTCGAAACAAGTTACTTATATCAACAATAACATGTCATATTAACCTATAAAATTAATTTAAGTCATAAAAAGTCTCAAATTACATTTATTTTGGCATTTATAACATCAATTATGTCAATATTTCATTAATAAGACAATTACTGCATTATATTTGTGTCATAATAAATAATAATTATATAATCCCTAAAAATTCTAAATAAATTACTATGATGTAGATAATTGTATTAGATTTCTAGATACTATTCATGTTCGAAGTTTCATGAAGTTTGTCACTAAATTAAAATTATTATACTTATAAGATTTAAGAAAGTGACATGTTGTCACATTCATTGGTTTTAATAATAATTAAATTATTTTCATGGAAAAAAGTCCATAAAATGAATCTAATCCGACCCTTAGGTTATATGGGTCTACTTTTATCCATCCAATATGATTTTATAAAGTGTTAGGGTAATTTTATAATCTTATATTTACCCTTAATTACTCGATTTACCTTTAACTATAGTAAATAAAATTTACCGTAGTTACTATTCCCAATGCCTAAAAATAAAAAGTAGCTTATTAACATAATTTGGACCCACTGTTTCCAAATATGGAATCCATTTTTCCAAATTCAATACACAAAAGATGTAGAAATTAAATTAAAATTAATCCCGTTGTCGAAAGAAAATGGGTTTTTCTTTAAAACATTGCAAAAGATTGAATTGATTTAACCTACGAATTCAAGGTAAAATCAATGCTAATGACATACATTATATTAAATGGTAAAAATATATTCTATTTATACTTTAAAACCATTCAATATTATTATTTTACCACATAAAATATTACAATGAAAAAAGTTATTTTTAATTAAAATATAGCATGTTTTTACTTATTCATTAAAATATAAAAGTTATCAGAAAAATATCAAAACTTTATCTAATGTAATTTTTATATCCTAATTCAAAAGATGAATTTTATTTTGTAAAATTGAACTTATAAACATGTTAAAAACTATATTTAAAGTGGGTGTTCCATCAAAAGGCTGCAAAACTGCATTTTTTTTGAAAAATACTGATTTTACCCAAAAAATTTATTTTGTTCTTATACCATGTTCTAGAAATGTGTAAGATGAATAATAATGTTATAAAATTCAAAATATAGTTAAAAATATTCATAATGTAAAGTTCATAAAAATATTATAATAATATGTCGTTGTTTAGTAACACCTGGTATTGCGTACAACACACGCTATCGAGGAAGGTCGTGATTGCATGTAACGCAAGCCAAGTCAGGGTTGCGTGTTGTGCAAGAATCCTTCGTTGTTTCGTATAACCGAATCCAAACATATTTCATTTATACATTGAATATATATATATATATATATAATCAATGTTGTGTAGAATAACTATTATCAAAATTGTGTGTAACACGATCCAAGAATAGTGTTGCGTATAGCGCAAGGTAATGTTGGTGTAGCATACAACACAAGACTTTAATTAAAAGAATATGTTTCATAAAATCTCGGGGTGTTACATTCTACCCCCCTTAAAATGAATTTCGCCCTCGAAATTCGTTGGGGTTATAAATGGTTTACTATTCAAATGTTTCTTTAATAGAAACCCACATCGTAAAAATGAATACCAAAACCAATCTTTAAAAACAAAAGTATGAAACGTAACAGTTTCCCAAATAAACTAATCACTGGGTTTCCACATAGGTGGAAATATGGATATGGAAGAGAAATCTAACCATCATGTTCTGGTGGAGAGTGGTAGAGAACATGGCTATGGAAAAGCCAGCAATCACAAAGCCATAAATTTGTGACGATCTACGGTACCATCTGATTCATCAGATATAAGATCACTAGGACAACATTTTTCGGTTTCAAGATCATTTCCCTAAAGTTGATGAAATTGGAATTAGAACAAATACTTTCGTGATTTTCGTACAGTGTCACCGTTGGTTGTTCATTGGACAATTTCCACTTCATCTCTTAATGAAATGAAGTTGGATTTTTCATTCATGAAGTTTTAGCAGATCATATTATAGAACGATGGTTCTTTTGATCTCTCTCAAACAAAAGGTTAGAAAAGTTATCAAAAAATACATAAGTCCATCTATAGCGAGATTAATCATATATGGTTCCTAAAATGGACTTATACTTCATATATCATACTTCATAATATAATAAAACTAGTTTCTACTAAACATGGACTTGTTGTAGGCCAGTGGTAGGCGATAAAGGCCAGTCGCACTTCGGTTGTGGGTTCGATTCCCACAGCCTTGTCCGATGCGATTGGATGTCGCCCGTCCTGCAGGTTGTCATTTTTCTAAAGCTATATTACTATAACATCCCATAAACAATATCAAAAAAGTTGTATCCTTAAACAATACTAACATATGTCCAACATAATTCATTCCAATCTTTAGGCTTATCTAAAATACTTCGGTCCAAGCTCATAGTATAGAGAAAATGATCACGTGAATGCCATCATTTATCCCTCATATATCTTGTTCATCACATTCCAGTCATGTGAATACCATAGTCATGTAATCTCTTGAAAAATTAATACCCATTGAATCTTAGTGAAAACATGAGTGCTATCAAAAGATAACTCTTTCCACATACCAAAATCCTCAAAATTCTATATACTTAGTCCTTATATCAATCATGAGCTCATGAATACAACCAAACATCTCATTATCTTCTTGTCCCTTCATTATGTGCATATCATCTACTTTCCAAAAATATTTCAATCACTTTTTTTCCTGGTTACCAGTATCATATAATTATTGAAAACCAATACATAGATATTCCAAAATTCCACAATACCATAAATGATATTCCATGATACTATTTTGAAATCCCATTACATAAACACTTAATCATTCCACCACATCGTTGTCATATTCAACATCGCAAATAGTGATCGCATGTGACTTCACTTTGTCCTTTTCCTTAAGCGGTTGCTCATGTTGATCATCACTAACCCTTGGATTAGGGAATTTATTGGAATAATGTCCCATCTCCTTGCACTTGAAACATTGAAGTGTAGTAGGTTCATTCTGTGTATCCCTTACTTTATTTGCATCATTAGACATCCTCTTCCCATCATTGCGGAATTCAAATTCCCGATGAACTTCCTTTCCACATTTGAAACATTTACTTGTCCCTTTAAGACAATCTCCACCATGCTTCTTTCCACACTTTGAGCATAAGCAAACATTCATCTTCTTTTCACCATTATTCTGAGATTTCTCCTTGAACTCCATCTTTTGTTTCTTGTCAAAACCATGAGATGGATATGTAACAACAACTTCCATTTCTACCTTGATAGCACAACACAAAATTTCCTCATAGCTACTGAAGTCTCTTATAGCTAATGCCCTTCGAAGACTTGGTTTTAAGCCATTGAAAAATCGATCAACTTTACTTTCAGGTTAGATGATAATGCCAGATGCATACCTTGAAAGTCTTGTAAAATTTGTTTCGTATATACCAACAGATTCATCATCCTTCTGCTTCAACTCAAGAAACTCCTTTTCCATTTTTGTTCGAAGAATACGAGGGATGTACTTACTGAGAAACAAGTTCTTGAACTCGTCCCATTACATGGACTCAATTTCATCTCTTGGCCTCATATTCTTGATAATATTCCACCATTGATCAGCTTCACCTTCCAAACGATATACTGCTAAGATGACTTTATCATGTTCAGAACATTGAAGAACTGAAAATATCTTTTCAGTGGTATTGATCCATTGTTCAGCAACAAGTGGATCAGAAGACCCACTGAAAGAAGGTTGGCGTGGCCTCATGAAGGACTCAATAGAATATTGTTCCCTTATCTGCTCATTTGGAAGTCCAGAATGATTCGTATCTTGTGTAAGTATAGCAATAAGATTTTTCACTCCATCTCCCATAACATTTGTTTGTTCAGGAGGAAAATCATTGCATTGTCCATTAAAGTGATCAACACGTTTCCTTCGGGTTCCAGCCATCGTCTAAAACCCAAAAAGAATAGTGTGAGAGGAAAAAATCATAATAAAGGGGGAGAAACTTCAATATCTAACATCATTGGTTTAATCTAATATCGTTACCATAGTTCTAGGACTATATCCTATACGTATACTTATCCTTAGAGACATCCCTAGACATACCTTAGAAATATCTCTAGGGATCTCACTAATGTTCTCGCATCCTAATTTCCAATGGTTGACTAAACCTTTCCTCTGATACCAACTGTAGAGACCCGAAGCTTGATGTACAAGGACATTACATTACTTTTTCGGAATACTTATTACATAACAAAAACACACACACAAGGATAGTAATAGTTTAGTGTCTTTGGAAACTCAGAACGTAATCTTCTAATCATGGTGAAAGATCTTCAACATCTCCCATAAAGATATTTTTTTTCTTACCTAAAACCTTTCTTTATATCCTGGGGAAAAGAAAACATAAAATGGTGAGCTCAAATGCTCAGTAAGGGTAAACAAAAGAAATATCAATAACATCATATTCATAAGAACATAACTTTTAGAAATCTTAACCTGCAAAAGAGAGCATAATTTCATAACATGGGATAAATCATAGTAGTGAAATGTAATCCCAATAATAATAACTTAAAACATGAAACTTTTTGGAATACACACATAATCATAGAGAATCATTTCTTGTTAGTCAAGACTCATTTCCAATACTATCTTAGTGGACAAAGTCCCTTTCTGTACTGAGTCACCCTCGTTTCAGTCCTATTTCACTGAACCGATATAACCTACTGTTCCAGCCATGTCTATCTCATGAGATATAAAATCTTTACCCAATGCATTGGAGGGAGATATAGGTCCCACCAATCTCATAATGATACAATTCTTATGTGTTCCAAAAAATCATAAATCATAAATCATTGCATAACCCATGTAATAAAAATGGGATTCTTAAACATCGTGACATCATAAAAAAATTCCTATAAGATAAATAAATTAATAAAAATAATTCCATCACAACCTAATCAAATCCATGTAATAATTGGGATAGAAACAGAACCCTTTATTATCTTAGATGGATATTTTTTTTGATAAAACACTTGAACTCCATTCTTGAGGAAAATATCCTTTCTACTTCAAAAACATTTTCCGTTATTTACATTTTATACAATTCTAAACTGAAAGAAGTTGATTAAAAATAAACTTGAAAACTTTTAAAGGAAGCTTCTTGGAGATAATGTTTTGAAAATCCATTCATGTCGTATAAGTTAAAAAAACATTCTTCTCGTACTTTTTTCTGAAAAGTCAAAAAGTACCTCGTAAGGTAAACAAAAGAAAGATTCATTACATAGCATGTAGTAAAAGTCAAAAATGGGTAAAAAGTACATTAAAAATACATGAAACCATTTTTGGAAAACATGGGCTTGGATGATAAAGATAAACCCAGTAAATACTTGTGAAGAAACAATCTCGGATAAAAATGAGATTGATAAATTATCCCTTACCTTATGTCCGATATGATTTGTACGTATCTGAACCTCCTATATAATGATTTAAATAATTTAATTAACGTATTACAAAATCATATTCATTGTTATGATATCATATATGGTTCACTTATGACTTTATATTACCCGTTATTTTGTAAATTCCATGTTAAAGAAACATTTTGGGTAAAATCGTTTCATTTATCGTAGGTGTTTGGACTTGTTGTTCTTGACATTATTATTAATTATATCATGATTTAATTACTTACATAATATAAAACATGATTTATATATCATATATATTCAGTATATATATATTTATAATAGATAGATAAATGAAATGAAACACACCGTTCATGGAGACGGTAGTCCGTACGTACGCATGAACGCTGTTTTCCTTTCATTATTGTCTTGAATGGAAGTAAGTAGATGACATAAATATATATATACATAAATCCAGTAGATTTACCATGTCATATATTTCATTATTATTCATTATATATACTTCAAAATCATTCTGGAATGGTTAACATGGATAATGAATCTCATCGCGTCGTGGCGACGGTAGTCCGTACGTACGCACGAGCGATGATATCGTTCCCATGGTCGTGAAATTGTGTTGAACTGTATGTATACTATTTCAGTATCAATATTACTTTATAATAATCCTATATAGTTACTCATTACACCATTATACCCATCCAATTAATGTGGTGGCGGAAAATAGATTACACCACGGCGTGGAGACGGTATTCCATACTTACGCACGCGCGGAGATTTCCTTTTTCCGTGGGACGGATAGAAGGTTAATTAGAGTTGTTTCATATTTATAATAACATATCAGTATATAATAAATACTTATTTTATTATGTTACCATGAAAAAACTAATGAAGAAGAAGTTGAAGAAGAAAGAAAATGAAAAAGATCGGTAATGGATATTACCTCTTTTTGATGCGCCTTCACTTAACCTCCACTTAAAGAACTAAGGACGGTCTTTGAAGAATACCAGGACCTCTAGGATGATACTAGGGAATTGGAGAAGATATTTTGTCAGCGGTTGGACGAGCATGAATGCTCAAATTGATGTGAGGAGGAGAGGGAGGAGGTTCCCTTTTATAAGGGAGGAGAGGGGCACCTTAGGAAAATCTCAAAATATTATTTTATATTAAGGTCAAATTCGGTTTATAATGGTTCAAAAGGGTCTTATTTCGAAGATAAAGTTGGTATGGGTCTAAATCCTCTCATACAATAGGATTTAGACATTTTTAGGTTATTATTTTAACTTTATCAATTAGATTTAACTCTAAGTTAAATAATTTAACTTTTACCGTGTCTTTTTGTTTTCTTACACTATATGGATGATAAACATACCATAACAAGCAAAAAGAACCCCAAGTTGTTTATTATTAATATATCTATCCTTATCTAAGTCATTTGGCCGAACCTTAGATTTTTAACAATTAAATAACAATTAATAATATAATATTTGTTTTAAAAACAAATTTATTTCAATTTTGACACTATTTGGTACATGATTTTTATGAAATTCTTAACAAAATTCTAAGTTCGAACCAAGTTACTTATATCAAAAATAACATGTCATATTAACCTATAAAATTAATTTAAGTCATAAAAAGTCTCAAATTACATTTATTTGGGCATTTATAACATCAATTATGTCAATATTTCATTAATAAGACAACTACTGCATCATCTATGTGTCATAATAAATGATAATTATTTAATCCCTAAAAATTATAAATAAATTACTATGATGTAGATAATTTTATTAGATTTCTGGATACTATTCATGTTAGAAGTTTCATGAAGTTTATCACTAAATTAAAATTATTATACTTATAAGATTTAAGAAAGTGACATGTTGTCACATTCTTTGGTTTTAATAATAATTAAATTATTTTCATGGAAAAAAGTCCATAAAATGAATCTAATACGACACTTAGATTATATGGGTCTACTTTTAGCCATCCAATAGGATTTTTCCAAGTGTTAGGGTAATTTTATAATCTTATATTGACCCCTAATTATCCAATTTACCTTTAACTATAGTAAATAAAATTTACCGTAGTTACTATTCACCATGCCCAAAAATAAAAAGTATCTTATTAATATAATTTGGACCCACTGATTCCAAATATGGAATCCATTTTTCCAAATTCAATACACAAATGATGAAGAAATTAAATTAAAATTAATCCCGTTGTCGAAAGAAAACGGGTTTTTCTTTAAAACATTACAAAAGATTGAATTGATTTAACCTACGAATTCAAGGTAAAATCAATGCTAATGACATACATTATATTAAATGGTAAAAATATATTATATTTATACTTTAAAACCATTCAATATTAAAATTTAACCACATAAGATATTACGATGAAAGAAGTTATTTTTAATTAAAATATAGCGTGTTTTTACTTATTCATTAAAATATGAAAGTTATCGGAAAAATATATAAACTTTATCTAATTTAAATTTTTATATCCTGATTCAAAAAAAGAATTTAATTTTTTTCAAATATAACTTATAAACATGTCAAAAACTAGATTTAATGTGGGCGCGCCATCAAAAGGCGGCAAACCTGCATTTTTTTTGAAAAATGCTTATTTTACCCGAAAATATTATTTTGTTCTTATACCATGTTCTAGAAATGTGTAAGATGAATAATAATGTTATAAAATTCAAAATTTAGTTAACACTATTCATAAAGTCTAGTTCATAATAATATTATAATAATATATTGTTGTTTAGTAACACCCGGTATTGCATACAACACACGCTATCGAGGAAGGTCGCGATTGCGTGTAATGCAAGCCAAGTCAGGGTTGCGTGTTGTGCAAGAATCTTTCGTTGTTTCGTATAACCGAATCCAACCATATTTCATTAATACATTGAATATATATATATATAATCAATGTTTCGTAGAATAACTATTATCAAAATTTTCTGTAACACGATCCAAGAATAGTGTTGCGTATAGCGCAAGGTAATCTTGGTGTAGCATACAACACAAGACTTTAATTAAAAGAATATTTTTCATAAAATCTCGGGGTGTTACAATAACAAATTTATTTCTTATAGGAATTAATTCATCATTTCTATAATAATTCATACCATGAATCATCAGTCCATGTACCCATTTCATTCATCATAGATAAAACTAGTCAGTAAACAATTTGCCTCAATCCATGTATCCAATTGGTATTTTGTACTCCATGTTTGGAAATACCAAACACATGGTTATAATTCCTAAACGAGGATCATAAATCCAAATATGAAATTAAGACTTACAATTACACGTCCACCAATCAAAATATTGATATGTAATTCCTTGTCTATGCCATTGGAGTTTCTTGAATTAATCTATCCTCATAAAGTACTGTGTAATGGTGTACTAAGAGCGTCACTCTAGCGCACTAAAAACTAGGGACTGTATTATCTATCCCAAATTCATAAAAAACAATTCACTGGTTAAAAAACATGGAGCATCATTCCATGAACCTAACTTAGATCTAACACATCATGTGTGACCATCCCGCACCATTCCTTCTCCATTGTTTAACACAACAGTTTTCATGGTCTAGATGGACCATTAAACCAAATCATGAGTTAACAAAACTCACCCCTTTATAAATGTCGTAAAAAATCAATAAAAAATTAAGTTTTATCACTTCGAATCTAGAAATAAAACATTATTCATCCTCATTAAAAAACAAACTAAGGTCCATGACCAATGTTTTCCATCAAAAACCATAAAGTATTTTAAAACCATTGCTATAAAGGGTTGACGACACACACCTCCAATCAACATATGAAACCAATTTTGGAACCCCTTATTCAAAATACCATAAGTTAAATACCTCATTTATAAATATAATTCAATTTAATACATCATTCCCCTTCATTTAAAAACTATAACTAGATAAAAAATTCAAAACTCGTAATTTAACTATTTCAAAAAAGTCTTTTGGATTTCAAAAATTCCATAATATAAACATTTCAATTTTCTACCAACTATTCCCACATAATAATTAACAATTATAACCCATTATCATTGTTAATTACCCAATCTCACCATTTAAGAGTTCAGTTCACCATTATTAGGGGTATAGAATAAACAATGGGTATCCTTTGGTTTGGTCTCACATC
The DNA here is from genome assembly GCA_963277665.1 of Viscum album. Taxonomy (NCBI): domain Eukaryota; kingdom Viridiplantae; phylum Streptophyta; class Magnoliopsida; order Santalales; family Viscaceae; genus Viscum; species Viscum album. The sequence goes on along the minus strand of OY728161.1, from coordinate 1,170,395,313 downwards.
ACCCCTATACCCAATTGGTTATGTGAAGGGTCTCAAAAATCAATTTAAGTCCAACTATATATTCAATAACTAAAGATAAAAAAAGCAAGTAAAGTAAAAGTTACAGAGACACAGAAAAGGTAAATAGAAAGACCATGTGTAAAATATTATACAACACCTACATCATGCTCTTAGATGATTAGTATTCCAAACACAAAAGCTGATTCAAAATACCTAGCCTCAATAAATGGAAGGAATAAAACACGAGAAAAAAATGGGGTTTAGATCAGAGGTATAAGAAAGAACACACCATGCAATTTATGAAAAATGGAAAGAAATATAGTCCAATACTTACTTGAAGCTTCAATTCACAACCGACGACACTTAAAATGCTTCATAAATAATTTAGAATTATCCTTGGAGGAGAAATGAGCTACTGGTTTCTCACAAATTATAGATGGGGTGGAATGGTTGATAAAATAGGGGGATAAATATAAAATCCCCTAATGGAAAATAGTAAAAAAGTATCATTTTAATAAGTTTCATGATTTGGCCATACATTTTATATACTCACACACCAACCATGTATTTTTTTCTTCCTAATAGAAAACCAGGTTTCCTTGTTTTCCTAGCCCCATGAATGGTCTAGAAAACCATGTAGTGGTCGTGCACTGGCCACTATCCTTGGGGATCTTGAGCCGCATGGTCTTCTGGGCTACCGCACATGGTTTTCCCAACTATTCTCCCTCTTTAATAGAACACACAATTATGATCCATGATTACAACATACCATGAATGAACCATGCTCTCAATAGATATTTACCTCTTATCCTTCTATTCCATGCCTCAAACATTGAATATACCCCCCATCACCTTTCCTAATAATAGAAAACCATCCATTAACACATTTAATATATTTTATCAAAAAATCAAAAGAAAAGAAATTCCATCAAACACTATGATCTGAAAACCTCCCCACATTATCACAGCTCATCCTCAATCTACACATTGAATCATTACTAAACCCCCAAGTCAAAATATCAAGTCACTATTCCCACATATTAGATTCCCTCTCCCATGTTTCATATTGAACATGATGATGCCATCATAACAGTTAGATCCAAAACAATGTCTTACCCCTTAAATATTTTCACTATGGTTTGAAACACAAGTTAAATACTCCTTAAAGGAAGCATCAGCCTAAAGATCATAAGTTATAACACGACCACCAAAGAAAATTCCAAGTAATACAATTGAAACTTGAACTCAAAGAGATGACGAGTAATTAACTACACCTCCCCAAGATCTCTAATTGGTACACCCTTTTTCTAATTCTCCCCACAATTCTCAACAACCCATCACACCAAGAATCATTTGAAGGGACATAATATTACACAACCACATTCCCCAACCTATGTTGGTCCAAAAATCAAGGCCCAATTTCCTCATTCCAAATTTTAACATTCATAATGTGACACAATCATGGCCTTCATCTGAAGGAGCATAACCATTAAAAACCTAAGACAACTATCATTATCAAAACGAAAACACCATGATGGAACTTACCTATGTCCATTCAACCCATAAAACTATTTACTTCATCAACTGACCACTAACCCTCTATGATGCTCCCCACCACATGCATTATCTCACAACCACCATCTTACTGGGTTTAGAACCACCATCATCAAAAAAGGGCAGCTAAAACCTCAAAACACAGGCTTCAAAACATACCCAACATGTTTTCAATTATCCACATGGAATCATCAAGAAAATAACCTACCAAATCTACAATCCATTCATACTATTTAAATACAACAAAAATTGATTCAAAACATGCATATATCCATTAAGTAATAAAAATCCATATTTTCCTTACAAACTAGTTTACATTACTAAAATGAAACATTCATTGCAAAAATGTCAATCCAGATATGGTTTGAAAATAGACACAACCACTCTATTCACTAATCTTGGTAAGACCATCCCTCAAAAAAACATCATGAAAACACCCTCATCCCACTATTGGTACATTATCACCTAACATGGCCATGATCCCTTATCACTTATGTAATACCGCCACCATCCAAAAACACCTAAAAGGGTCTCTCCTCTAATCCCAATGAAACCCCACCATCAGATAATCTAATGATCCAAAATCCATCATTGTGTTCTACAACCTCCACGAGCACTTCTCTCACACAAACCACCATAAATTAATTTGAGAAATACCTTGAGCCCGAAGACAATGCTCGACTTGACCATCTACCACATCAAAGTCCCACCTAGCCATCCTCTAGGAGTCAAAACATGTACCTTAAAATATTTGTATTATCCTCATGGTGCCACCACAATCGAACCATAGTCTTCTCTTAAAATATATAACTAACATATCAATACCCACATTAACAGTGTCATTTTCATTACCTCACCCAAAAAATTCAATCTTCCATCGATCATGCTCCCATGAATAGAGAGCTTATCAAATGGATTTTTCCACCTCAATCTCACTCTTGTGATAAAACTAATTGTACACAATAACCCATTACTAGACATTGAGAATGGAACATAAGGAATTAACCAACACCTGGTACATAATAAGGACCATTCCCACAACTGGTGATGTTGTACCTTCCACCATCCATCTTCCTTTACACTTCTCCATATTCCTACCTTCCAAGATGTTCTCTATATGACCCAAATAATAACCGTTTTGTTTTTTGGCATATAGCTAAAGCTCTATCAGTGTACTCAAAATGACGTCATGATATTGGGTATGTGTTTCCTTAATTGGAGAGTACACAACGTTGTTGTCAATGAATACCAACAGAACTAATTCGTAGTTGATGTATCCTCTACCATCAAGGACAATAAAAATTTCTTCATAGTCCCCATGCCTCCCTACACATAGGAATATAATTACTCCAGATCCTTATGTTTCTAGAGGAACTATCCAAATAAGAACCACCACCACCTCAAGGATCATTATCATGCAGCCATGAGATAATGTAACATATGGTACTCCAGTCACCACATTAAATGTTTTCCATTACACTGATCCAAAACCAATAGTCATGTGCATAACCTTCCCAGATCACCTTAATTTCACAAAAATAAGCTGGAATTTTCTCCTAGGATACTAATCCTCACATTCAAAATGGAATTTCACATCTCTAGAATATAACTAATATTCGGACATAAATATTACCCTTGAGGTCATTCACACATTCCTAAAACCATTAACCAAACCTGAATCAAAACCCCATAAACCGTTATGTTACGAGATCAAGGCTCAAATTTCGACCCGACAACCAATCAATCCTCATATCCCAACTACCACATCTGACTTAAAGAACAACCAATGTTCCCATCCAAAAACTTATGGATAATCACATGGTCACTAATCACCAATAACATTGTATCTAACAATGAATCACCAGTCTAGGTTAAAGCCCAAATTGGCTCACCCATCCAATGTTACATTGATCCTTATATCAAACAATGTCACAAAAATTGGTTTAGGAAACCGAATGATTCTTCCTTTAGAAAACTAGCCATAATGCTACCCACAAATAGTATTGCTGATTCTATTAGGAAAATAAACCGAGTCATATTCATAAATCTTTAACAAAACCGAAATTCATCAACCATTCATCAATTCCACGAAAGAATATTTCATCCGTGCTTCAAATTTCAAATTACACTCAAAATATCTAAATGTTTGTTACACACCCAATGGTATTAGAAACCGGGCTAACCCCTCTAATAGGTCTCCCACGTAGGAAAAACAAGACCAACTCCCTAAAATATTGTCATGTTAGGGAAATTCACTATAATTTCCCACAAAGAAACACAGTGAAAACAACATACATCTTACTTCTCAAAAACATCACCCTTATCCTCGTTCTAACACACAATTTCTAACATGTTAATGAAATCACTGACTCTATGTGTCAATCATAACAAGACACAACCACATACAATGGAACCAAAAACCAATATAACTATTTCAAAGTCCAATGCATAACCCACTTAGTTAGAAACAACAAGGATTACCACATTATTTTATCAATAATATCATACAATACATCCTAATTATAAGCACAACATGAAAAATATCACAACCCATCACAAACAAATCCATCATGAATTTACAACTCATGACCATGGCTTAAAATCTAGGGAACTCTTAGAGCTCCGAACTACTCATACACAAGGTCTGATCAGAACTCTAGGGTACCCGCACCAGTTTCCCTAGAGATATCATCATTACATATTCCACATTAATAAAAAATAAAATTTTAATTTCCTGAGGATTCAAATTTAAATATATAAATTACATTGAACCCAAGGATTTACACATTCAAAACATTTTTTTATTAACCCATTTTTTAAACCTAGTTAATTTATTCAATTTTACTATTCATCCCTTGATATTAAGAATAATATAATTCACAATTCAATCACAAGAATTATATGGGTGGACAATAATCCTATGTACCTGTAATTAAACATTGACCCACACACCCACTATTTGCATTCCAGGACAAGTGATAAAACCTGATAGATCAATAACATCACATCCATGTTCACCACTCAAGGAGGAAGTATCAACCAACAGTAAAAGTATAAACCTTGACATTAATTCCATCCCATGGATACTTGAGTTTTATCACTTGCATTGGGATAAATGTACCATGGAATTTTATTATTATGAAAATTCAACAAGGACATAGTCTCTAATATAAATTACACAAATAGAAAGGCAAAATAATGAAACTATAAGGCCACATTATAACACACAGGCCATGGTGAACCTAAAACTAGTTCCCCAAGAAAAAACTGAACATGACCTTAGGCGTCCCCACACATATTATATAGGATGTGGACTAGAAGAATAGTTCATAGAAAAATCATGGGTAGACTATAAAAACTTATCTTAGTGAAGAAAAAAATGAAATAACATCAATATATGTTATAACCAATAGGAACAATAGAGGGACACCATACGATAAGAGCCAATGTAATACTAAGTAACACATGCTATAATTATATGGTGAATAGATAATATATCATGATATTACACAAATAAAATTTTAAATAGAGAACAATAAAATGATCTCAAACACCCTCTCGATTCCCAACTATGTTACGACATCCCATGATTTCACTCGTTATCCCATGCATAAACCAACCACATGGTTCCATTCATTAACCTATACTAGAGAAAAAACATCTTCTACATGGGCACACAAATTCAATGGAAGACTGATTATGTTGTGGGTAAATATCATTATTCCATCACCATTAGTTTCTAAAGTAGTAATTGGTCTAAACAATAGTGTATTCATATAAAAAGTGGTTTAATAAATAATTAAGGCATCAGTGAATCTTGTTTCTAAATTAAATATTTTTCAAAAATCCATATTCCAATGGGTTTAATAATTTTTTTCACATAAGAAATCATTTATCATTTATTTAATTATTCATACCATGGAGAATCATTCCATGTACCCCTTCCTTACATCATTGGTGTCATAAGATGAAAAATATGGAGCATTGGTCCATGTATCGAATCAAGATCTGATATTCCATGTGGGATATCCCTACCCCTAGGTTAAACAAACTGAAAAATAGGAAAAATTAGAATATTTATCCAACCGAAACATAGAACAACTTGTCAAACCTTCAAAAAAAATGATATAGAACTCCATGTTTTTACTATAGTAGCTGGGAGAATCATTCCATCATCCAAAAGCTATAGGGAACTGGGCGTCCTTGATCATTAGCCTAGCTCACCCAAAATTGGGGAGTGGTGTGTCAGTCTCGTATCCCAAATCCATTACTCACAAGTCCAAAAACCTGGAGAATCAGTCCATGAATCCCACAATGATTTTTAAAGTCATGTCCAACCATCCCCAACCATTCATTATCCTATATTTAACAAAACATTTAGTATGGTCCAAATACACCTTTGAATGGACTCATGGTTCAACAAAACCCGAATCATTATAAATTTAATAAAAAATCAATCAAATATAATTTTAAAAACTTGGTAGAAACCCATAAAACATTGGTCTTCGTCTATAGAAAACAAAAGGTGGTCCGTGACCCTCATTTTTCATCAAATCCAAAAAAATGATTATCAAACGATTATCATCATTGGGGTCACCATACACCCATTTCAAATAAACACTTTAGACACATTTGGAATCCCCTTTGTGGACACTCCCCAAGGTTAAAAACTCATTTTGAAACATAATCCACTTGGAAACATCAATCCCATTCCGTCAAAAACCATAACCAGATCAAAAATATAAAACTCATCATTTAACTTTTTCAAAACCCTCCTTTGAATCTCACAGAAGCTAGAATATAAATATTTAAATTATCCTATTAACTATAGAAACATGTTAACTAACAATTATATCTCATTCGATTTAATAATTTCCATATCTCAATTTTTTCGAAGTAATTTCACCATTATCACAGGTTTGGAATAATCCATGCGTAGCCCTTGCTCGAATCTCACATAATCAATGGACCTAATGGGGTCCTTGGTGTGTCTCAAATCTCAATTATATTAAAAAAATAATTTCTTTATGTAAATACAAGGACACACTACTAGCAGACTCATGGAAACTACCTCATATAGAAGGGAAATATATAGACAATGGGTATTGGTTTATAGATCACCTACTTCATGCTCTATAACCACCAAAAATTCTATCAGTTGAAATTCCCTTCTAATAATTATGTTATAGAGTATAAATTACATATAAGAAACTATAGAACAAAATAAAAATGTTATAAATGAATAATTAATGGTATAACCAGTATTTCTATAAGTTAAGGAACATATAACAATTGAATATTAACTTGATCATTATATTAGAAATATTAAACTTATGATATTAAACCACACAATAGAATATTAACCTCACCCTTTAAAGTATGAATAAAATTTTAGCAACTTATAAATGTTAATATGGTATAAATATATCATATTATAAGTGAATAAATGTATTATAAATTATTAATTAAATGTTGGTATTTTTGTAAGTCATATATATTTGATTATGATTTTATAATTATTAAATGATTTAAAAGAAAATTTATCTTCATATTGTTTATTTATAAATTAACAATTTTTTTTTATTATTATAAGATAATTTTATGAGATATTAATTAATTTTTCAACGTGTTATAAAATCAGTTAGAATTTTAATATCGTTATATTTTGGGAAAATGATGATTTTAATTAGAAATTAATTTTATCATACATAGATAGTTATTTCCATAATTTTGAGTTCATTTTTGTATTCGACAAACTTAGAAATGGTTAGGGTGAGTATTTGTCGTATTTCTGAAATAATTTATTTTTTGTAAATTGTAAAATACAATAATTTATTGTATATAAACGTTATATGTTTAATACAATATAAATTGGTTCCTCCTTCATGTAAGCACCATAATCTTGACCATATATTAATTTTTTATTATATTAATTTATAATGCATAAAATATTAATATTATTAATCCAAAATAATAAACTAATGAATAAAATAATGAGAAAACACCCTTCTCCTCCTATAAATACCACACCTCATCACCTCTTATCCTCACTCTCTCCAAGCTTTAAGACTATTCCAAATTCATCCTAATACAGTTCTCAAGAACCTAACCCCATCCAAATTACATGATAACTCTATAACATTACATATACTCAAATTTTGTTATCCTAATTGAATAATCCCTTATCAAACCCCTTCTCCTCTAACTTTTATTCATAAAATGAATGCTTTATCTGTGAGGTGTTGATTTATCGCCATCATGGAAAACATGTTTTCATTTTCTCTTACCACATTTAGGGATGTCTAAGAAAATAGTCTAATAGTTAAATCATGTTGTAATATGTATCTTATAACATTTTTTATGTTCTATAAGTTACATTATTACATAATTCTAAATTAAAAAATAATGAATCTACAGTGCTAAAAACCTGCCCTAATAACCATAATTTTTTCACTAATGCATTATATAATGATTCATCCTCATAAAATATTACAAAATTAAATATATAACTATTTAAATCTATGTATGATCATTAATATTGTATAATTTAAATTTTGGAATATAATTCCAATTTTACATGAATTTCAATACTTGTACAGACGAACTGATCTTGACAATTATGAAAATGAACACTCTTGAATGATTAAATCGAACACTATGAATCATCAAAAAATAATTTCAATGTACATAACAAAACTATATTTAATCATATGAATGTATAAATGGTTCTCGGATTTGAAATTAATGAATTTAATTTGATTATCTTGGATATTAAAGTGAATAATGAATTCGTACATAAGGTATGGCGATTCTTCAACCAAAATCTCTTTCTTGGGTTTTACTTCTAGCACAAAATTATTTGTATGGATGTTCTTTTATTTTTCTAAAAACATAAATTTTTTCCTTTTCTTTTCTATTTTAGGATATACAAGTTTCCAATGTACTTTTATGACAACTGAAAATAATTTTTGGAAATAAATATTCTTTCCAAAAATACTACTTTTACATCCCATGCAATTGTTTCTTATTCCCTCAAGATTTATATATGTAATATATGGACTTCATGATAATGTAAATATTATGACGTGATAGGTGTGCCGTGAATTATATAGAACATGTAAATGTAATGATGTTATAGGTTCACCCAGAATTACATAGTTATCCAATGCATTGGGTTATGTGAGGTATCTCATTTGAAAAAGTGATAATATGTGAACATTATGCTAGATTTGTCTACAACAATAGGTGGTATCAGACCAGTAAGATATGATGTTTAATTTTTATGCATTTCCACATTCCACTAGTTTATCTAATATTTCCTCTGATGATTATGATGATGATCCCAAGATTATTTTATGATGATAATGATTATGGTCACCCATGCTTTATTTATTGATGTTATTATCTATCCTCTTATTGGGATTTTGGCTCAAATATTTTTGATGCATATCCTCTGGTGAATAACTGTACAATGGAGAACATGAGGGACAATAAGAAGCTAGATAATATGGTATTAAATAAATGTTATGTTTTATTAGTCAAAAGTTATATATGGACCCAATTTTCCCTTTACATGAAATCATTGTATCATAGATTTGTAAAACTATTATGTAGATTATCATTAAAATAAGTTAGTAGTAATTTAAGAGAATCCATGGTCACTATAGCTGGTATTAGACCACATTTTAGATAATTTGGTAATTTGGATTATATAAACTTATTGAAAACACTTAGTACGAGACTATGTATAGGAAAACACCCATGAATCGTTGTTTTAGAAAAATTATAAACATAGGGATCCCACAAGACATGCCATTGGATTTAATTGAATAAAGGAATAAATTATTTATTCATGGTTTCATGAAATTTATTTTTTCTATACTTTTCTATTTTAGAAAATAGAGTGAACTTGGAGAAATCTGGCAAAAAACACATGCGATTGACAATGAAACAATTGACCGAACAACATCCACAATGCATTGGGAGGTGGATTTCAACATTTAATGGCAATGCTTGCACAACTATGTTAGGATATAAATGATAACCTTCATAATATAGAATATCCACCACCACCTAAGAGGGATAAATTGGGTACCATGTGTTTTATAAGGAAATATCCACTAAAATTAAGTGTATAATATGATCCATTAGTATTGGAATAGGGGGTCAACTCAATAGAGAAGATATTTTCAATAATTTTATATTTTAAGACTGAAAAATGCGAGTCTTTCCATTTATCTTCTAGATGGAGAGGCCAAACAATGGTGGTTTTTGATTAAAAACACAAATTCGAATGAAAAAACAGAAGATATATAGTGTGGATACTTTAAGATAATATTTCTGAACAAGTATTTCTCTTTAAATATTCATACAAATTTCAAGAGACAATTCAAAGAGATTAAGGAAAATGAATGTGGAATATGTTACGGACTACACAAAAATATAAAACACATGAAAGGAATGATTTGGTTTTTATTAACAATGATATGAAAGTTGATATATTCTTAATTGGTTTAAAACCACATTGTAAAAAGGCTCTAAAAATTTGATGCTTCTGGAGTTATGAAGAATTTGTTAAATGTCATCACATTGTGAAAATGGTGTTTGTAGAATAGTCCCATGGATATGGTGATATCAAATGAAGGATGGAGTTTTAAGATGGAGGATCTAATGATAATGGTGGAAATAAAACTCAACCACCCACATGTAAAAAAATTGGTAAGAAGCATCATATGAATTACATCAAAGAGATATAAAATTTTATCAATTTATGAGAGAAGGGAACCAAGATCATCAATGTTGAAGAGACAAGAGGATGTAAAGAAATGTGGTTAAGGAAAGGAGGGAACCAACCTTGGTTCTACGCTTCTACTCTAGGGAGAAAGGGTAGTATGAAAGCAAGTGAACTAAACCCCAATTCATCAAGGGTAATCAAAATCATAATCCACCAAATCAAAATGATTAAAAGAAGGATGATGTTATCACTACTATTATGGTGTATCCAAAAAATGATGTAGTGATATTTACATTGGTTATTCATTCATGAATTGAAAACCTACTATTTGATTATGTTTCTATAAATTCGATCCTATCTTTCAAGTTTAGTATAACTATTCAAACACCACATCACAATATGGAGGATGAGTTATGTATGAGAATAAAAAATGGGATAATTATTGAATCCAATGTGTATAACTCCTCCTTGATTAATTTTTTTTGAAGGAACGCCCCTAAAATATGGTCATTCTTTGCTTGGTGGACTTTGATTCTATTTTGGGCATGTATTGGAAATCCTTATACAAATCCATCCCCAACAATCGGTAAATGAAGACAACTCTTCACATCCTAAAGCATCCTCAAATTCTATAAAAGTGTAAGGAGGAGGAAGAATATTATTTGGATCCATCATCTCAATTGTGGATATTATTTCATTATGGAAAATATTATTTGACTCAAATTATTGAGACATAGGATAGAATCATGATCGAAGAAACACCCATTGTGAGGTACTACAATGGTTTGTTCCTCAAAAAATTTCATGGTATCCCTCCGGTCATAGAGGTTGCGTTATCCAATGAAATTATCTTGTAATCTCTATATATATCCAATATTCATTATATAATGGCCTCCATTGAGTCGGAATTCGTAAATAATTGGTTATAAGTGAATATAGACAATTATTTAGTAAGCTTGAGTGCTTCCCCTAAGGTGAATCATCCATCATAATCATGAAGATGGATGGATCAATGCACCTATTTATTAATTATAAATATCTCAAATAAATCATGATGGAGAATATCTATCCCCTTCCACATATATATGACTTGTTCGATAACTGTATGGTTCTATGTATTTTATTTCGGTGGATCTTCAGTTGGGATATCACCAATTAAAGGTTTTGAATGATGATATTCCCATCAATATCATTGGAATAATTTATGGAAATAATGAGTTCATAGTGATGACATTTGTACTCACTAATGATCCATAAATATTTATAGACATAATGAATTGAGTCTTTAGATATTAAAAACACAAATTTGTGGTAATCTTTATTGATGATATTCTGACATCCTCCAATAGTAAGGATGGACATGATGAGCATCTGAATACTGTTCTAAAGGTTTTTCGATGGGATAAAAATTATTAAAATTACCTAAAATTTCATTTATAGATGGAGGTAGTATCATTCATGGGGAATTATATCACTAAAAAATAATATATTTGGACCCTTTTAAGACAACGACAACTGATGAGTGGACAAGGCCGACATCTAAAATATGGATCCGTAATTTCTTTATTTAAGTTGGACCGTATAGATGATTTTAAATTACATATCATGAATATAAAATACACTAACCATGATGACTCAAAAGGTATAAATGCTTTTCTAGACATGTCAATGTGATGACCGCTTGAAAGATTCAAAAATTAGGCTTATCATCACTCTAGTACTCACTCTTTAGACAAGTGGGGAACCCATTGGAGTATAAAAATATTCTTAAATAGAAGGATTAGGCTATGTACTGACAAAAAATGATAAGGTGAGACCCTATGACTAATGGTAGATGAAAATTCATTAGAAAAAACTTTCCTACGCATGATTTGTAGTTGGCAACTGTGATCTTTGCATTGAAAATTTGGAGGCACTATCTCTATTGGTAAAGTGCGAAATATATATTGATTATAAGAGCATAAAATATATATTAACACAAAAGGATATTAAGATGGATCAACTAATATATTTATATCTCATCAAGGATTACGACTATTTCGACCACTATCATCCTAGTAATGAGAATAAAGTGGTGGATGCTCTAGGAAGAAATGATCCTCCAATATTATAAATGTTGACAATTGATACGGAAAAAATATTATTAGATTTATAATGGGTAGAAATATCAATAATTAAGTAAGGAATATCATAAATAATTTTTGAAATGATTCTTCAACCATCCATTATAAAGAATTAAAGGATTCTAAATGAAATGATGAGGAATTTCTGAATAAGGTGGAAACTATGAGAAAGGGGAAATACTAAGTTTATACAATATATGAGGAATGAGTTGTAATATTTGGGTCATTATTATTTGTGAAATCCAATCTAGAGATAAAGAAGGATATTATGAATGAGGTAAATAGATCAATCTTCTCAATTCACCTAGGGAGAAAAATGATGCATGGAGATCTTTGGGTGAAATATTTATGGGATAATATGAGTTAGTCTATCATTGAAGGTACATAAACGTGAATATTAATATTGAAATATAATTATTACAGAAAAATGTCAAAGGGGATGATGCAACTATTACCAATACCAACATGGAAATGGGAAAGCTTCATCGTTGACTTGTCACTAGACATTCACGAACATCTAGAGGAAACAATTATATATTGGTTTTTGTGGATCAGCTTACAATGATATGTCACATTATATCAATTTATGATGGCTTATCATTAAGGAATATTACATAGATATTCATTGAAAAGTGGTAATTTTTAATGGAGTACCCCTATAGATTATATAAAATAAAGAACCAATATTCACCTCCACATCTTGAAAAAGTCACCAAAATTTTATAAACACTAAGACAAACTTCTATATGTATTATTTTCCTAAAACTGATGTCCAATCTAAATGAACTGTTCAAAAACTGGAAGACATGAGCAGTGAAATTTATGCGGACTTCAAAGGAGGTTGGGACCAACATCCACATCTAGTTGAGTTATATTACAACCACAGTTTCTAGTTGAGCAAAAAAATGGCTCTATATGAATACCATTACAGGAAAAGATGCAGAATAACATCATGTTGGGATGGAGTCTGTGAAAATAAGATGATAGGACATAAAATTTTCAAATAAATGGTAGAAAAGGAGAAAACCATTCAATAGCACATAATGGGATCCCAATGTCGATAGAAGAGTTATATAGAAAATCATCGAATATACCTTCAGTATAATTTTAGATACATGATATTCCTCCTCATATCTCCACATAATAAGATCATGAGATTTTAGAAGAAAGTAAAAAATGAGTCTCAGGTACATTGGCCCCTTCAATATTTTTTATCTAGTTGGATCTTTGGTCAATTGACTAGAAATTCATCCAACTATGTTTGATGTACATGATGTATTCTATGTATCCCTTGTAGGAAATACATACAAAATAACCCACATTTACTTAATACATAGGTGGTATATTTGAAAACTGGTCTCTCTTACCAGGAGAAGCCATTGATGATCTTGGACCAAAGAGAAAAAGTTCTACAACAAACGTCTACTCATCGGGTCAATGTACTATTGAAGAACCCCATGTACCATGAGGAAACAAGGGAATATGAGGAAATGATGAAGGACAAGTAACCTAACATAGTTACAACATTGAATGTAAAATGAAATTTTGAGGGTGAAATTTTATACGGGGGAAAATGTAATGAACCAAACTTTTATCAATGGAAATTCCCTTATTTTAATTACTTCATATAGTATAAATCAAATAAAATCACTTTTTGAAAATAATAAAAACATTATAAATTATTAATGAATCGTATAATAGGTATTTCCAAAAGGTTAGGAACCTATACCATTGAAATAATAAATGGAAATTCCCTTCTTTTAATTAAGTGATGCTATTTTTGTAAGACAAAAATATTTAATTACCATTTTCTAATTAATATACTTATTTAAAAGAAATGTTATTTTCATAAAATGTTTTCATAAATTAATATTTTGTCACATTATGAAAATAAGATAATTTTAGGAAACTTTAATTAATTTTTACAGAATAAAAAATCAGTTATATTTTTAATATCTATATTTTTGAGTAATTGATGATTTTAGTTTAACATTTAATTACTAATACAAGGGAAAGTATTTTCATAATAAGGTGTTTTATTATGAATTCTAAATGAAAATAAATTGTTAGGGTTATTTTTTTGGGATTTTTCTAAAATAGTTGATTTGTTGGTTAATAGTAAAATACTGTAATTTACGATATATATACATTATAAGTAAAATACACTAATCTTTGAGTCATCACTTATCTAACCACAATAATATTGAAATCCCCTTCATTATTTTAATATATTTAGTGATAATGATAAATCAATTCACAGTGTGGATCCAAAAAAACTATTGTATAAAATAATGAAAAAACACTCATGTCCCCCCAATAAATACCACCCCTCGTCACCTCTTCTCCTCACACCTTCGATGCATTTAGCCTTATCTACATTCATCCCAATACTATTCTCAATACTCTTACCAAATCCAAAGGTATTTATAACTTTCGTACCTTACATATATTGAAATATTTTCAGGAAAATGGAATAATTCGTCATCAACCCACTTCTCCTCCAACATTTATTCTTAAATTGAATGCATTGTTCATGAGGTCTTGATATACCTCCTTTAAGGACAACTTGTTTTCATATCCCCTTACGACCATTAAGTATGGTTATGAAAAAATATTAATGGTTATTAAAAATTATAATGTGTATGATATTACCCATTATATGTTCTTTAAGAAACATATACATAATAATAAATGATAAAACAAAAACAGTTCTTGGGGATAAGAAATCTACCATAATAGTCTAAAATATTATCACTAATGTCATTTGTAATTATTATTCCTCAAACCATATAACAAAATGATATATAAGACCATTTAATAATTTGTATGATAAATAATAACCTATAATTTCTATTCTGGAGAATTATTCCAATTTTACATGTATTTTCAAATGTATATACAAGCGAACCAATCCTGAAAACCAAGAAAACGATCACTTATGAATGTTAAAATTAACCACTATAACTCCTTAAAAACCCATAAACTAAATTTAACAAACTATAAAGAATAAAATTCACATATAAGTGGTTCATGATTTTTAATTAATTAATTTAATTTTATTATCCAAGATATTAATGTGATGAATCAATTTAGACATAAGTTAAGGGGATTCTTGAACCCAAATATTTTCTTTCGGTTTAACCTCTGTCAATATATTTTTTAGTATACATGTTACTTTATTTTTATTTAAATATAATTTATATTTTTTATTCCATTTTATTTTTTTGGGATATGCATGATTGAAATACGGTTTTATTAAACATGTTGTTAAATTTTCAAAAGGAATATTTTTTCCAAAAATACATATTTTAATTATCATGATATTGTTTCTTCTTCACTCACGATTGATTATTATTATAAAATGTTGTTATTCCTTATTTATTTTGATAACCAAATTTTTTTTCATTAATGAATTCTGTTTGAAAGAAACCCATTCCTTTCCATAGGTTATTTTATCTCCAAGATTGATATACATTCTATGTGGCATGCATGATAATGTAAATGTTATGATGAAATGGGTGTACTCAGAATTATATCGAACATGTAAATGTTATGATGTGGTGGGTGAACCCCTAATTATAAAGTTCTCTAATTCATTGAGAAATGTTCTACATATCATGAGAAAAAGAGAAAATGCATAACAGGATTCTAGCTTTGTTCACAACAATGTGTGGTATTTGGCCCCTAGGAAATGATGTTTCCTTTTCAGGAATTTCCATATTCAATGACAATATCTAATGTTTCCTATAATGTTTATGATGATGATCACAAGATTATGTTATGACGATAATGATTATTCTCACCCATTCTATATTTGCACTGGCTTTTGTGCATTATATTTTTCAGATTTTATCTCTCCCATTTTTGAAGTATATCCTAAGGTGAATAATTGTACAAAGGAGCAGATGAGGGAAAATAACAATATAGAGAACAAGTAATTCCATAAATGTTTATTTTTTTAGTATGTAAGGGTTATGTATGTTTTTACTTTTTCCAAGACACTAAACCATTGGATCCGTGTTTTGTAACATTATTATGTTGTTTATCATTAAAATAATGTAATAATAATGTAAGAAAATGATGGATCACTATATGCTCAACAAATATTAATTTACTGAAAACAAACATTAATTTTAAATAAACCATCCAAATACAATAATATGTAAAAATAACTATAAAAATAAGGTTTTAGGTATTCAGAAATAGATTAAAAACACACCAATCACATTTAATAAAATGAAAGGAAATAGAGTCGAATACATACCCAGATCATCAATTCACAATCCGCTCCATTCCAAATGCCTAATAAATGAAGGAAAATCATCCATGGAGGTGGGAGGATATATTAGATCATCACCACTATTGTAGAGTGTATAATAAGGAATTTTTTTGGGATAAATAAAAATGATTAAGAGGTAAACTTATATAAATACATTTTTAGGAGGTTCTTTTTATGGACACACTATTTATCAAACACTATGAAAACAATTAGTTCCCTCTATCTTATAGGAAATGAGTCCATAATGTTTTCATGGCCACCCACATGGTTTTAAAAACTAGGTGGTGTCCGTGCAATTGTCATTTTTCATGGGGAGATGAAACTATATAATCCATTTGTCTATCCCAAATGGTTTACCCAACCGTGGACCCCCTTCTGCATCTCGCATGGTTATGACACATGGATACTAGAATTTGGGTTCTAACTATTACTTTAACATATATTGGCCTTTTATCCTTCTTTTCCATGCCCTATATCTCTAATACATATTCTATACCTTTCCTATATATGGTAAACCATCCATTAACCCATTAAAGAAGTGTATAGCCAAAAATTAAAAGGAATGAAACCCACATAAAATGTTGGTATTTGAAACAAAACCCTTTCAACTAAAATAAAATCATTAGAGGGGTGTGGGTACACCATTTTTATTACCAATAGAATATATGGAAGTTATCAGAGTTCAGTTTTTTTTATAATATTCTATGTTTTGAGTATTGGGGTGCTTCTGGTTTTATATGTTCATCTTTGGTATATAAAATTTGGATTATTCTATGATGACTAGAATGAAATTATCCATTATTCATTGTTGAATTATGCCCCAAATCATATATAGTTTATTTTATATAATTTAATATTATATTTATGTTTTTATTTAGGTGGCATTTTAATAATTTTGTTTATACACACCCATGAATGACATTTTTTTCACATATGTTGTGTTTTTATAGACAACACAATGTTCAAAGTAAATATTGGTGTTGGTGGTGTTGGTGGAACCTGGTATTAGAGAAAATTTTTGGGGTATTTTTTTTGGTGATTATATATATACTTGTATTTTTTTTGGAGTTATCCCATTGCAGTTATTGAGTAATGTCTACATTTATTTGTTGGGAATTTTTTCCCCAATTATATATGATATTTTTTTTCAAACAATGGTATTATAGTGTTTCACAAATCTATTTCATATTAAAAAATTGTGTTTATTTTATTATTTCATTTGTATATTAGATTATAGTTGTAAGTTCATATGGGTTGGTTTATGAAGATAAAAACACATTTTTCCTTGATTTTACTTCTTGGTATTAGTCATAATCCTCTAGAATAATGGAAATGGGATTTTGATAGAAAAATCAACTTTATTTTAGACTAGGTTAGGTCATTGTATATCAGATCATGTCATAATAATATCAAATAGATTGATTACTTTGAATAGAGACTAGAGTTACTATTCTTGTAAATTTCAGTTTCAGAAACATAGAGATACATTGTTAAGGGGTATTTGGTGTTGTTTATAGACTAGAGAACCCAATGACTGGAACAAGTGACTGATGTATCCTATCCAAATGACCCTTATAATCTATAAATCGACTTTAAAATCTAAGAGATTGATTATAGTACATATTGGGATTGTACATGAATCATTTCCCATGTTATGTGTTCTTATTATTCATGTACATATTGTTAAAAATAAAAAATTATTAATTAATTACCATTGGTTCTAGTTTCCAAAACATAGGATGCCACCCATATACTTTCATCACAGATATTGGGGTATTGTGTAGATGATCCCATTTCAATTGATTTCCCACCAATAACCATTCAGGTGAGTGACGAGGAATCAATTAAACGACCCAATATAAATGAATCTCTAATTCATGAGTCAAGGGAAGATTCCTTCCCAATTTCGTAGAGATTAAACTAACCTATTGAGAAGATGGTACTCCCAATTTTGAAATATAGGAATATTTAAAAAGTAAACATAATTTAGGAGTTTTATCTTGATATAACACCCAGGTTTTGAGGAGATATATATCCCATATTTTTGGATAATTGGATGGATTCAATGAACTCTATTTTATTTCTTCTCTTAACACATTTTGACCATTTGGTGACTCTTTATTTTTGTTTTTATAGAATATCCAGATGTTAGTAGACAATGATCACTTAAACTATTGATTAATCATCCCAATAATGGTATGAGATTGAGAGTTTTTTTAGATAGGAGTAGTATACAATGAAATTATAGATAATGATAATTCAGAAGATGTTGGAAGTCCAATAAGGCAACATGACTACACCACAATATGATTCATGGTTCATAGACTAAATGAGGTATTATCAATAAATCAGGGAAGATGGAATTATTTATGAATGATATATGTAGTGTGTCTTTTTGAGATAGATTAATGATTGAACTATGATATTGTGCATCCAAATGTATGCTAGAGTTATGGAGCATGCCATAGTGATCGATAGAATTTTGGTAGTCACAAGATAGTTTTTTACCATAATTAGGTTTTCTTGGAGTCTAGTCCCCAAAAATCTATATTTTATGACCTAAGAAGTAGTCACTCCATCAAAGATAAAAATATTCTTGATCATGGTAAATGAGTTCAAAAAATAATGTATCGAAGATATATTCCAATAGAAATTAAAATTGAATATATTATAGATAAAGTAGAAGAAGATACCAAGATCATGTTTCTCTTATCAGATATGATGTTCTGGACAGACATGGTGTTACTGTGGATAGACCTCCTGGATTTAGGCATCACAAATATGGTTGAAATTCACGTGATAGACATTGTGTCCCTCTAAGAGTTGGTCATGAAAATGTAGATGTTGATGCAGGGTCGACAAGGGGTGGATGATACTTTGATTATATCCCCCCAAGATAGCCTTAAGGATAGCTATGTTACACATAAAATACATGATGATAAAAATGTTTTTTAGTAAATGTTTTAAAATGAATTTATTAGGTTTCACTAAATATGGGTTGAAGTGTTATTTTTTATTTTATATAATTCATCATGAGTGTGGGGAAATATTTCTCAAAACATTTTATTCTGGGAGTAATTTATGATTATGGAAAACCTAGGCTAAAAATATTTAATAGAGAATCTTATTAGGGACAATCACTCTCTTACCCATCTATTCTATTTGGATGAACTTAATATCAATAGTGAGATGATCTCCTAGGTTGTTATCACGGTGGAGTAAAGTACCCTCAGAAAAAATAATTAAAATGGGCTAGATGTCTAAATTTTTTGAGTTGATATATTATTATCATTTTTAGGTGATATGTTATTTACAATATTGGTAATGATTATCCATAACTAGGGAAATGGGACCTTATATAGGATATTCATATCTAACCCTTAAGAAGATATGGTTGATTACCCAAGTATTGGTGACATGAGTTATGTGTGATATTGATGATATGGGTTAATAGTTCACGATATTATTGGTGGTGTATATGGAAATTTTTCTGAAGAATAATATATGGGTTTTCTCTCAATAATAAATATATTTCAACGATTATTTCCACCCCATGAGTATAGTAATTTCACTTATAGAATGTTGGATGGTCCAAATAGATCCTTATGAGTAATACATGTAGTTTGAAGACCTACTATGGATATATTTTATAAGGCCAAAAATATACCCATGGGTAACTATTGTTCTTTTTTCAATGAATGATAATGATAACATTAAGAAATATAATAACTAATTTAATTTGAATATGGTGAAAATCAAGGCCTATTACCCTCTTACAAGGACTAATAATCTTATAAACAAGGTAAAAGTAGGGAACATGTTCTCAAAGATTGAAATCATGATTGGGTATTTATAACATCGAGTATATATGGATCATACCCGAAAGATAATTTTTATTTTTCACTAAAATCACTAATGATTTCTATTGATTTTATTCAATGTGATGAATACACTTTATATGTTTATGTGAGTCATAAAATAAATACTAAATCCTTTCATGGAATTATTTATAGTGGTATTCCTTGATAATATCCTCATATACTCTCATATGGATTTTGATTATAATTATCATTTAAGGAATATCGATGATTTACTATGTGAAAATCACATCTATGGTATTCTATTAAAGTGATTGTTTAATTTTTGAATGTTTCTTTATTATCAAATTCCATCTCATAGTGTGTTTTGGTAGATTATCTCAGGATAGTCCATTATATGATGGGTTGGGATCCACCAAACTTGGTGTTTCATGTGTAAACTTTCCTTAGGATAAAAATATATTACCATTTATTCATGTAATAAATCATTATGATTTCATAAACTAGAAAATCCATTATAAAAAATGGATATCCATTTTTTCTCCCTTGACCATTTTCAATGAAATTTTGAGAATATAATGTAGAGGTTAAACAACCTCCTCATTGTGCTGTTAATAAAGGAAGGATTTGTGTACGAGGTGTATATGAAACATCTAGTTATATGATTGGTTTTGGGTTATATGATATTTTTCTTAATAAATTTATTAGTAATTCCTCTATTGTTTATGTTCATACACTATCTTCCTAGTGAGTGATTTATGGTCTTTATTGATCACATGTACGTGGAACATATTCTCAAATATTTTTCTCAATCCATGTCAGTTGAATTGGATGGAATTATATAAGGATTAATACTTCGAGATAGTATATTTCACATAGAATGAAAATGATATAGAAGAGTCCATATATAGGAAATATAATGCTTAGTTGATGGATGTCACACCAAGACAAAACCTTCAAATCTTTTTATTCATTTTCTTGATGTTGGATCTTTTTTTAAGGTTCAGGTATACATCTTGAGGAATATTTTTTAGCTGTAGAGTCATTGGGTGGTCTTTGTCTCTATGCATGATTTGAGAGTGGGGTGGCTAAAACCATGTGATGGCCAACAATAATTGTGTGCCCTTCCTTTAGTTGAGCACAGTTTATCCAAGATTGGATGTAACTACATGACATGTGTCTGAAATGGCTCGGTCAAATGGAATTGTTGAGACTCATGGCTGGTGAACTATTAATCAAACCGTACATCCAACTTATATTGACAACCTATCCGAGGGTACATTCTATAGAGTATGATTCCCATGATTATCACTCTATTAGGAAGTTCATGAGGCAAAACTATGCGGTCTTCACAGAGATAAAAAAAATAAAAAACTAAAAAACAAATAATATGAAAATAATAAGAGATAACCCTAAAAGAAAAATAGAAAAAATTGTTTGAATAATAATAAAAATAATAATAAAATGATTATTGTTATTATTATTAACATTATCATTACTATTAATATTGTTTTTTTAATCCTTAAAGGGGGTTTCTTCCTCCCCTTGCGCAACGCACCCCCTCCTTCCCCTCACACGAGAACCATCCAACTAGAGGGGCTCTTCCACTCCATCTCTATTCCCTATAGAATCCATTATTGGATGATTAGCCTCATTATTTTTTTGTGATATCGTCTCTTTTAAACCTCCTATCCCTGTTTCTCCCTCTATTTTAATGTTTTCTCCTCTTCTATGTGGTGCACATGCCTAGGTTGAACCCAAACCCATTTTTATGGGTTTTCAATTTTTTCTCATGTGGATTAGTTTTCTTTGGCCCCATTAAGTACTATTCTTATATTAGTTGAAAACGTAAGTTGGTTATTATTGGGTTTTTAGTAGGATTTTTCTTTTTTAATTCATCTCTTCAATTTTAAATTTTTGGTTTTGTGGTTTTTGAGTTCCGGATATTTTCCCAGAGTGTGTTGGATCTTTCTATAGTGGTTTCTGGTTTCCATTCTCAAAGGATACATACATGGGTATGCAGAGGTAGGAATATATATATATAATTTCCCCACTTATATATATATATATATATATTCACACAAGGCGGTATGAATATATATATTGGGTAAAGGTGTGATTTTTCACATATATAATAATTTATACACATGTAACTATAATGAGGTATTAGTCAGTATAATAATATATGAAAGGACCCCTTGTACTTATTTTTCCTTGAAAAATATTTACATAGGGTCTAGGTATCCTTATATATATGGGATGTTTTACATGTGTGTAATAGTTAAAAGGAAGGGTTATGTTTTTTTAATATATCAACATGGAAATAGTTTGAGGTAGGTTTCCTCTGTCTAGTTTTTTAAATTTCTAATCTACATTTGATAGGAAATTTGAAATTTTGTTTTTCATTTTTATAATAAGTAAATATGGTGTGTGTATATTTATATATATGATTTATTGTGGTTCTTGGAAAGTGTCTCTTTATTTGGTGACTAGGCATTCAATTAATCATTTTAAAAGGGTCACCTTGAGTTATGCATAGTTTCAAACCAGTTTTTAATTGTGTTTTTCATTGTTTTTTATATTGGGTTTTTAATTGGGTTTATAATATAAAATTATTGAGAAATTTCGATTTCAAAAATTAAAATATACATTCTAATGTAATGAGGTCTATTTTTCATTTCAAAATTTTATTTTCAAAGTGGAATAACCATCTGGAGGCACACCCCCGTATTTTATAATTATAATGTGGAGGTAAAATGTGGGATTCTTGATATATTTCTAGTGAAGAGGAATCTTCATTATTGTGTGACATAAAAAGGGGTTTGAACTTATGTAGGGATATTGGGGGTCATAAGATGGATGAATTCTTGGTTAAAGTAAATAATATGTTCATATATGCTATCTTGATAACAACACACCACCATTAGAAATTGAGAACATGGGAGACCTAGGTACCTATATTTTTAGATTGGGACTATAAATCTATGTAGGTTGTAAATTCCATAGCCTAGTTTCTCCCATTTAGGATTGATGCAACAACACCAACTAAACATTTGATGATGATCAAAGACCACTAGAAATTAAGATTGACTCATCTCTAGTGGCTCGTGAAAATATTCCTTCTAATGTAGTGAGGAATGTTTTTCATTTCAAAAATTAATTTTCAAAGTGGAAAACGCAACTCTAGGAACAACCCCATATTTTATAATTATAATGTGGAGGTAAAATGTGGGTTTTTTGATATATTCACAGTGAATAAGTTTCTTCATTATTGTGTGACATAAAAAGGGGGTTGAACTTAAGTAAGGATATTTGTTGTCATCTGTTGGATGTGTTCTTGGTTAATGTAAATAATATGTTCATATATTCTATCTTGATAACAGCAAACCACCATTAGAAATTGAGAACATGGGAAACCTAGGTAACTATATTTTTAGATTGGGACTATAAATCTGGGTAGGTTGTAAAGTCCAAGGCCTAGTTTCCCCATGTGGGATTGATGCAACAACACCAAATAAACATGTGATGATGATCAAAGACCACTAGAAATTACGATTGACTCATCTCATGTGGTTCATGAATGAGGATACTATGGGTTATGGTTTCTATACCATGCCATTGAGTTCTGAGTATCGTAGGTCCCCTCTGAAAAATCTTCTTAGGGTTTTCCCATGGTGCACTCTATCAATTATCACTGTTATCTAGGGAATTTATTTATTAATGTTTTTGTGTTTATTTTTCAATTCATTTAAATACTAATAAAATTCATGTTTTACAAACCCATGTTTTGTAGCACTTCATGTAATGCTTTCTTGAAGAAATATTTCCACAAATGAATTATCTTTATTAAGATAGAATTAAAATAATTTTATTAATCATTACAAATGGTCTTCCAAAATAAAAAAGTGGAAATTTATTTTAATCAATTTAATCTCGTTACTTTTTTTAAAAAGAAATTCATTATCCTATTTTTTTGTAGTTATATTTTCAAGTGAGCATAAAATTGTTCTTATTATAATGGAAGGGAATAGAGAATTGTTTATTCAGTCATTCCTACTATTTTTTAATTCAGATGAATATCAGTTTATTTCTATTTTCGCTTGGTTTCCTCTTCTACCACAGTCTATATTTCCATGGGGCTATGTCGATTTAATGGTTAGTAGTGAACCACAGGGTCACATGAAGTTGTGGGTAGTTTTATTTTATTTATGATACTAGTGTTATCTCGGTCTATTTAATTTATATGTATTTATTTTTTATTTCTATGGGAAAAATCTTTTCTAATTTCGTATCATTGATTCTTAGAACTAGTTTCCAGCCTGATCGGATTTGGAAGCCCTCTAGAGCCTTATTCTGGTCTGGCTCGAGTGGCTGAATTTTGGTCAACTTAGGTTGGTTTGTAACAAAATATTATCAAATTAAAGGTTATCCCTTATTATATGGGGATTTAGGGTAGATTAGAGATAATATTTTCATAATTCTGGTAGTATGTTGTGGTTAGGTGGTTTAAAACCACCTATTTGGAAGGAAAAATGAATTTTCGGGGTATTCATGGTTGGTCTTGCCTCAAAATATGATATTGGTTGAGTTGAATTAGTGGTTTTTGTGGGTGGGAATCATAGGGTGTACAGTAGATTTTTGTCCCCTAATATACAATTTCAAGAGTGTGAAATTGATTCTAATTACTTCTAATTTGCTCACTCAGTTGGAAGACAACCTACCATACTATGAGACTGATCAATGTATAGCATTTTTTCTAATGAGATTATGGGGAGTTTCCCTTAGGTTCTAAAATGAAAATTTGCTTATTAAAAATTTTATTTCCAAAAATGAAAATATTGGGTTATTTGAAGAATTAAAGAGTTTGTTTTGGAAATTGGACATGTTTTGGAATTATTTTTGGAAAATTATTTACGTGTTGTTGTAAATCATAATAATGCATGAAATTGATGTTTTGTTTGGAAAATTTGGTTTTGGATATGTTTTTTTTTTGGAATTAAATTAGTTTTTTTAATTTATTGGGCATATTTTGAGTAGAATTTTGGATATTTATTTTTTTAATTGACCATTATTGTTCCCATATTTTATAACTTGTTTGTAAGTATATAATGAGTTGATATTTATTGTTCTGTGTGGATGAGTTCCTGATCCAACATAGGAATTTATATGCAAAAGACATTATAAAATACCATTGGTACATTCCCAACCTATCTAGATTGTTTTTATTCATAAAAATATTCATAATGATGAATTATGGTGTTTTGATATGTGGGTGTGTTGGAATGATTTTATTCTATGAGGACTTGAAATGGAATGTTTTTTAAATGGGATTTTATTTTCATATTATTTTTATGTGAAAATGGTTTTCAATTCAGATTAAAAGTGGTGTGTTCAAATAGGGAATTTTGGTTAATTTGTGTGGTGCATGGTTATTGAATTGGTGTATTTGGGTTGAAATGATGTTTTGAATTTGGTGTTTTTATTTATGACTAATATTTGGATACTTGTTTTAGGATGTGATTTGGGATCAATTCATGTTTCTTGTTTAGGGGTCTCCTTTTGTTGTTGGTTTCTCCTAGACTCTTAATAGATTGGTGGGGTTGAGTTCATTTTATTTTCTACATGTTATTCATTGTGTTCAAGATTTTATTGATGTGGTGGTGTAGCATGAACATTTTGAGTGTTCTTTTGGGTATTTAGATCTTTGTATGTTGTGATAGAGTGAGATTTTATAGTTCTATTTGAAAGAATGGTTTGGACTAGTGAAGTTTGTTCACTCATTTATCCTTACAAGTTAGTTTGCATAAGGGGTGAATAGCGGATCACAGAGGTTTAGTTTCTTAGGGTGCTCATGAAGGGTTCCATATCTAATATGGAAGGTGAAATAATGAAACATATTCAAAGGGTGTCTCTTTCATTAGTTCCTACTTCATGTTCATTAGACCACATGATTTTTTTCTTCTTATGTGGTCTATTTGGAAACTCTTATCCATTTTCCAAAATCATTAGAGGGTTTTTTATTGCATTTCAGTGGAAAAGTTTTTTAAGCAATGTTTCCAAAAGATGAATTCTTTTTAAGAGGTAGTGATTTTCTTGAGTATGGTGTAGTTGATATTTAAATACATCAGGGATCCAACAATAGCTTCTCTAGTGAATTCTTTCACATAGTTGTTTAGTTATAGGTGTAGGAGACCTTTTTCCAACTTCTCTCTCATGTAATTGAACATGGTCATTTTGTGTTAATCAATTTCAACTTTCTTCTTTCATTAAGGTTCAATTATATTGTAAATTTAGTGGAAGAGTTGTTTTCTTATTATAGTTTTCTTTATTTTGAGGGGTCCACTTATGTATCATTCATGGATCATGAAGGTTCCCATTTGGTTTTGAAATTCTTGGTGACACTGTATCCTTTTAAATCTATTTTGTTTTGATTTTACATAAGGATGAAACCACTTTAATGATGATCTATTTTTGGATTGGTTTTTGTTATATGTTTTTATTTTTTTGAAGATGATATAATTTTGTGTAGATGATGTATCTTTGTTGGTTTTGATACATAGTTTGGGGTTTCTTTTATTCCTCCTTATGGTGGGGTTGGACCCATGTACGGATTCTCAATGTTAAACTTCTAGTTTGGTTCTTATGGTAGGGATAACCCTTTTATTTTCAATATGGTCCCTCTTTCTATTATTCTCTTTAGATTTCACTGGTTGTGAATTTTTGTGTTAAAAGGTCATACTGAGGTTCGTGGTTTCAGTTGGCCTCATTTAGTCTTGGGTTATAGTTTCATTCCTCAGTTAGCTAGGCTAAATTTAGGGGGAATATTGTTTTATGGTGGGGATAATCTTGACCCAACATCCATGGGTTCTCTTTATTTTTCACATTTTCCTGATTTTTGATCATTTTCATGGTTTTGGTAGTGTTCCAAGTATGTTTTTAGATTTTTGTAGTCCTTGGGTCATTTTTGACCTTGTCCATTGATTTTTCACATTTTGACTCAAATTATGCAAGGCCCTATAGTGACCATGCACCCTTCCCTTGGTGGTGCGTGGCTTGCACACAGTTATAAGTAACCATGCGACAAGTATTCGAAATGGAAATGTCAAATGACATAGCTATGTTGCACGGTCACTAAAACACTATGGCCATCCCATGTGAGGTTCACTTTTCTATAGTAGTGTGTGCATGGTCAGTGCATGGTATTAAAGAAAATGCAGAAAAACCAGAAAGTCTATCTACAACAAAAAAATTAACAATAATGAAAATTAAGTTAACATTAAATGAGATAAATATTAAATAGAATTAAAATAAAATGTTTTAATAATAATAACAAAAAAATAATAAAAAAAATAAACATTTCATTGTTTCTATTATTATCTTTGTTAGTTCAATTTTTAACCCCTCATATGAAGTTTATTCCTTTACTTGTGCAACGTACCCTCACCATTCCTTTCTCTCCTACAAAAACCATCCACCCAAGAGGGCTCTAGCACCACACCCCTTCCTTATAGACTCATCTCTTGGGATATTATCATCTTGATTTTGTTTCTGGTATTCTCTTTTAAGTCTCCTCTTATTTCTACTCCCTCTATTCTTTTGTTTTTTTTGTACTTTCATGTGGTGTGAGCTCCTACGCCGAACCCCAACCTGTTATGTGGGTTTTCTCTTGTTGTCACTTGTTGATTAGGGTTTTTTGGACTCATTGAAGATGTTTGTTTCCATAGTTGAAACATTATGGGGATTCTCCATGGGTTTTAGGTAGGATTGGCTTCATTTTAATTCTTTACAAGAATTTTAAATTAGGGATATTGTGGGTTTTCTATTCCTGGTATTTTTTGTTAGTGTCTTGGACTTCGGTGTCGTTGTTTCAGGTTTCCTTTTTCGAAAGAGACTTACAAGTGTATGAATAGGTAGATATATATATATATACATGTTAACCAATTATATAAAATCTCAAATTTAGGTATGAATATATATATTTGGGAAAGGTTTTCTAATGTATTTATATAAATATGAATAAGCGTGTGATTGTAAAGGGGTATATAGAGGAATAAAAATATATGTTTGGATCCAAATGTATTTATTTTTTCCATGAAAATATCTACATATAGGCTAGGTGTCCTTATATATGTGATGGTGTATATGCGCACAAGCGGAAAGGTTTGGTCTATCATTGTATATTGCAACACACCCTGAGATTGAGGTAGGATCCATGTTCCTAATCCTTTAAATTTGAAATATATTATTTCACTAGATTTTTAATATTTTTTTTTTCATTTTTAGTTGAAATGTATATAATCTACATATATATGTCTGAATTTGGTTCTTGAATTGTGTATCTTTACAAGGTTTCAAGGAATTCACTGTATTTTTTGGAATTGCTTTCTTAGAGTTATACACTGTTTCGAACTTGTTTTTAAATGTGCGGTGACATTATCCTTCAATTGGGTTTTCAATTGGTTTTGGAAAATGATTATATTGGTTAATTTTGTCTTATAAAATGAAAATATTCCATGTAATGTAATGAGGACCTTAAGGAATTATAAAATGATTTTTGGAAGTTGAAAACCCCTCTTAAGGATTTCTCCCTTGCTTTAGAAATTTGATGTGGATGTGAAATTTATGATTTGTGATATGTTCCAAGGGAAGACGATTGTGAGTTGTTATGGGACATAAAAATGGGAACAATTTAAGGATGGGGACCATTTATAATATTTGGTTGGTTTTTTGGGTAATGTAAATGATGTGTTCATATAAGTTGGCTTGAAAAAAACTCTCCACCATATAAAATTTAATTTATGGTAAATCGAGGTACATAGGTGGGTAGATTAGGACTAGTATTCTTGGAATATTAGCAAGGATGATGCCCATTTCTCCACAAAAATGATTTTAAAAACACCAAATTAACATTGGATGATAATTAAAGACAACTATAACTTTGGATTGACTCCTCTCTAGTGGCCTGTGCGTGCAGACACTATTGGTTATAATTTCTGGACTATGTCACTGGAGTACGAGTATCCAAGGTCCACTGTAACTTAGCTACATATTATTTTAACATGGTGAATGATATAGTTTATCCCTTTTATGCCCGATATTGATTTATTAAAACAATTCTCATATTTCAATTAATTTTTTTAATAATGAAATGTATGTTTTACTTACACATGTTTGGTAGCACTAGATGTAATGCTCTATTACTAAAATATTTACCCCATAGAATAATCTTTCATACAATGGGATTTTTGGAATCTTATTGATATTTATAAATGGTTTTAAAAAATTAAATATGGAAAATTACTTTTAATAAAAATCAATTGGTTACATTAAAAAAGAAATGCAAGATCTTATTTTTGTAATGTATTAATTTCAACCTATATTGAAATGATTTTCATTGTAAAAGAGGGGCGTAGAGAATAGTTTATCTGGATAAAATACTAAATTTTAATATTCATTCCTATACCATTATTTTTATATTTATATTATAATATTCTTTCATCATGGTCTCGTTTTCCATGGGGTGACCTCGGTTTAGTGGTCGGTGGTGACTCATTGAGTTACATGGAGGTATATGTGGTGTTATTTGCATTCCACTAATACTGTTCTTTCTTATTATTCAGGTAATATTTCGTTATTTTTCATTTTTATTACAGTCCAAATCCTTTCAAATTTCTTAGATTTGATTCCAAACACTAGTTACCATCTTAGAGGGATCATGAATGTCTTTGGGGCCTTATTACAGGCTAGCTCAGGTGACCGGTTCAGGGACCATCCTGGTTGGTTTTGGATAACAGAGGATTATCATGAATATAAATCCTTGATGTAATTCATATGAATGTATGTGGGCGACGATTCTTACCATTGATCGATGGTGATGGAACCCACTATGAATTATTCAGTAAAGTAGGCCCATCTTGGCGATATTGATTTTGAGATTCTATGGCACCATATATTTTAAGATGATGTTTCTAAAGGTTTTTAGAAGGGGGATCATTCTACCCTTATCTAATGAATGATAGTGGTTTTAGATGTATTTTATATTTATGTTTTAAGTGGGTTCCAAACCACATCATGACTAGTGAATCCTAGTTTGATAAAAATATTCAAGGATCTCAAGAACTAGTTATGATGTATAAACCTGAATCATATTGTTATTGAGTTCAAACTATAGTACCCCACCGATCAAAAAGTGTGTATGTCCTTTGATGATGTCATGCTATATTTTTTATCAATATGAAATTCTTTTAATATGTGTCTAAGAGAGATTGTCAGTTTAATATTGTATTATTCTTGAATATTAGTTATATAAATTAAGCGAATATAGAGAACCCAATTAATAAAATTATTTAAGGACACAATACTTTGAGATAATTGGAATACAACTTGAAATTCTCTATTGTCCATATATTCTACTATGATAAAATTCATATTGTTTCCATTGAAATTGTTGAAATTTATATAATAATTTTTTATGTTTTTTAATGGACTTTTGTCAGTAAGGTTAACAATTTAATGTTGATATAATTATCTATATAATATATAATATTGAGATTTTTTTTGTTATTTAGGGAACCCTACCAAAAATCATTAAGTAGTCTAAATTGAGTCAGGGATAATGGAGATTTATAAACATTTTATCTCATTTAAGAAACATAGAAGTTAGATATGATTTTAGAAGAATAAATATATTGGTAAATTTAAGAGATCAATTTTTTACATTATCATGAATGATGGTTTTAATAATATATTGGATCTACAATTAGTTGTTGATGTTTGAAAAGGAGAGAAAGTTATTAGGGTATTTAATGATAATAGAAATACTCAAAAGATTTAAATCTAATGAAATTAATTAGAAATAATAATAATATAGTGGGATATATATTAAATATTTCAGAAAATCATTTGGAATAAATTGAAATTGATACATATGTTTTGGAAAGGTTTTTTATTGATTTATGAATTTTGGAGTATGATGGATAATTTATGAGTTTCTTTGAGAAGTCTATAATTAATATGTTATGATCTTGAGACATTATAAAATTAGAAAAGTCAATGCATAAAATCTCCAAGAAAAATAATCAATAAAATATTGAGATTTGTAAGAGTATCCCAAAGTCTACAATATGATACATTAGAAAAACATTGAGAATATTAAATATTAGCATGTTAAAACATAATATTAACTCTGACTTTGATTAGGTCATATAAGATTTATTTTTAGGATTTTTAAGAGTAATTATATGATTATATAGAATATGTAGGATGCAATTTTTCAAATATTAAATTAACCATGATGATGAAAAATAGTGACATAAATATATTAAATGGCATGTTAGATCATTCTTAATTTTATGGTAATTTATATTAATGTTCTTAGGTTAAATTTATAAATAAATATGATGATTTTATATTCTTCATTGGGGAATAAATATTATGATGCTTTGGTATATATCCATTATCCATTCATAATTTTTTATGATATAAGAAGAAGTAGATTATATGACGACATGTTATTTTCCCCGTAATTATATTATCTTATATGCATGCACTTGTAGAAAAAATAAACCATAATTTTTATCATTTTGGTTAAATAGTGAAGACAAAATATATTGATGAAATTAATGAGAATATTTAGAAGATATGAGAAGATACATGAATAATATTTGATGTGGTTTGAATAGGAAGATAATTTTTTTATAATTTAGACATAATTTATATGATATTATTTCAGAATATATAACCATTTTAAAGGGGATTGTTTGAATTATAATATCATGATACTGAATTGAATGTGGTTTTTTTATTCAAATTTTGCAAAAAAAATTCAAATGATCTGGTTGAATATATGAAGATGAAAATTAGTCAACGTAGGTAAATATAAAGATATAATGCACAACATATATTTATTATCTTAGAAGTAAATGTAAAATAATTAGTGTCATAAGATAATGTGATAACTAAGGAATATCATGAAGACATCATGTGCTTTAGGGGTGAGAGAAATTTTGATTCGTTTGGGCTTCTACTGTTAAATATATTAGGTGATGAAGTTCATGAATAATAAGTGATGCAACACAAATGACGTTTATGTTACTAAAGAAGAAGAATAGATCAACCCAATATAAAGGATACATTTTTAATATCCTTGAACATCCATTATGAGGAACTAATCGAATATTATTTTAAATAAAATACCTAACTAAATCAATTTTTAGTAAAGAGAAGAATGTGGTTACTTGATGGTTCTGTTGTTGTCATATATTGAAATGTAGTTTGATCTAGTTATAAGGGTTAATGTGAGTTCATTGTCTTTTATATTCCCTTTATAACAAAAGATCAATCATGTGTGTGTGAGATAGAAATCGTGACACACCGAGGACTATATCAAACATTTTGAGTAAACCTCATTAATTTTAGCGAGTTTTGTTCTTTTGGGTTTCTTATATTGATAAAATTCATGCTATCTATATGGTATATGAGTTATTGAGATTAATTAATTCTGAATTTTGGAATGGTAAAGTCCTTATATTAATTTGTAATTGGTTATCCGCATTTATTTCTCGTCTATCTGTGTGTCTACACTAATCCCATGGGGAATTTATTTTTAAGAGAGCACCAGGTGATACATCAAATTATATTATAAATAATTTATCTTCATATTTTTTGAGATTATTATCTAATAAAATAATTAATAAGAGAATAATTGATGAATTTTTTGATTTTCTAATCAAAACAATATAAAGGAAATATCCTCTAACACATCAAATAACATAAATAAAAAATGAAGATAATAAATTAATGAAGGTCCCATCAATAAGAAAAAAGAAGATTCACTACTAATTTACGGCAATAATTGTGGGAAATTTTATATTATATATAATTATAAAATTTCGTTTTTAATATTATATTTTGGGAAATTATGATAATGAATCCCTCATATAAAAAGAGGCAAAACTCTAACTTTCACATCCAATAATCATAGATAAATAAAAAAATTTATAATTACTGATGATCTAGATGTCAAATCAACTATTGATAAAATGGAAAAATATTATACGATATGATTTTAAAATTATATACATAATTAAAGGGTATATAAAATATATTAATATGATTTTCCAGTGGATAAAAAAATTATTAGTGTTGATGATCATGTCCCTGAAGAATAAAAACATGATGTATCTGAAATATTTACAAGGTACCATATTTAATTTCGAGTAGAAAATGAAAATTGTATTTTTGTCTCATTTAGTGACTTGTGGAAGGATATTACCATACATAATTATGAATAAGGCTGGATGGATGGGACACTAGACCAAATGGTTTTGATGTGTATAAATCTAAGAAAATATGGTAATGAAAAAAGTATGAGGATCACATAACAACACAAATGATTCACTCGATTTGAAAAGGATTTGTTTAATTACATTAATGGGAAAGTTGAATCATATATATGGTTGAAGGTATGATCCATTCATTGGAAAAAAATAATTGGCTATAACTGATAGAAATAATTTTGAGTGAGATATTAGGAAAAAAAATAAAATAAGTACTAGATAATCCTTTATAATAGAAGTAGAATACACATGAAGATTATGATAATAATATTAAGATGATTATGAAATTGTAAGGAAAGTAAGAAGTAAATTCCAGTCCATAAGAACACTCTAAAAATGAAATTTTCTAAGCTTAAGAGGATGTTTAGAAATCCGGAAACTATTCATTCTAATTCTTCTAAAACATTAGAGAAAATAGTTTTTAAAGTAAATATTCATAAAACTGTGTTTATTTATATGTACCCTAATATATTTTCAAGAACGGATTGAAATTATGAAATGATTAATATACTACCTGATAAATAATGGATGTATATTTTTCTTTCTGCATTTCATAAATTTTGATAACAATTTTTAAATGGAATTTTAAGATTAGTAAGGAAATATGAACAAATATGGGTTTAGAATATTTTTTTTGAAACCTATGAGTACCACCATGGAGTACGTAAGAGTGTTTATGAGATATGGTTCCTAATAAGATACTCAATTGAAAAAGAAGGAAGTAAGAATATAGAGTGATAATGCTAATAAATATATTATTATTAAAAATAAAGAAAAATATTTATTTGATATTATAGTTTCTTTAAAATATTTGGGAATAATTATATTAATTTATTTAATAATGTATCAGTTATCAAAAGAAAACCCACATCTACATCTAGGGGAATAAAATTAAAGTCAATTAATAGTATCGATAAAATAAATATGATGAATCCATCCATGTCTAATAGATTTGGAATCCGTAAAATATCCATTTTAATTTCAACAATGATGGTTACTTAGATAAATAATGTTGATGAGAATTAACTTGGTATATGAAAAGTCTATTAATGGAATGAAGAAAATGAAATATGAGAAACAATCAATAGATAAGTGATATTTAAGTAACCATTGGTTACAAGTAAAAGGAACGAATTAACCAATATATTACCAAGATGGCCACTAAGTATTCTATATTATAAAAGGGAAATTGTATTTATTTTTTTAGAAACAGACACAAAAAGACATACCACAAAATATCCATTATTTTTGACATTAATGAATAAACCTCTAGCATTATTGTGGACTTAGATAATGGGTCCACAATCAATTAGATCAACTGGTTCTCCCGATTATCTCTCCCAATCCGTTGACAGAGATGTTTTTGTGGATTTTTTTATAGTGATGGATCTCCTCCCATCACTTGGCATGTTTTCTCTTCCCTATAATTTCTTCTTCATTCCCCTTCTTCACTAATGTGGTTCACTATTGTGGATATCATGCGGCTTTCCCCACCTCTCCTTCTACATAACCCTACACATTATTCATCTATTATGGGTATAATTTATGGTGATTTAGATAGATTGGGTCAACATTGGATGTATAGTCTGGTGTTCTTATTCACCCCTGCTCATTTTGGAAAACATAAAATTTATAGACTCATTTTTTGCCGATCATTATTAGTTTTTTAAGAAAACATGGAATGGTTTTGGATGAGGGGTAAGTGGTCTCAATTTTTATTCCTTATTGGGTTTTTCTTCATCGAATTATTTTTTATTCATTTTTATGGTTATTTCATTTTTTTTCTACAATATGATTCTTGGGGTTGGATGATATGTTGTTCGGTGCATTCTTATTTATGGAGGAAGTGTTTTCTAGTAATGTTTTATCTAGTTGTGGTGATATGGTTCAATGTTTTGGTGGACAATGAAGCATGATAGTTCTCTTACTAGATGATGGTGATGTGGTTTTAGCTGTGTTGAATTTTTATTCTTGATATCTGGGTTATTAGAAACATAGGACCTAAAGACCGGGATGAAGTCACTATGAAAGTGTAGAACTCTTTTGAGCCTTATTTTTTAAAACTGATGTAACATCTTGTTCCAATGCTCCCTTCCCGATTGATCTGTTGTCGTGGTCTCTAAGGAGGCCTTTGAATGTATTGTTTGAGTAAATAATAGTTTTATAGAGGTATGTATGACATGGGATCATCCATTATTGGGTCTTTGAAGGCATTCCTTCTTATAGTTCATCAATGAAGATAGTCTGTTTGTCACCAATTTGTATTTTCCAGAATATTTAGATTATTTTTTGTTGAAGATGTTAACATTTTATACTTGTTTTGGTGAATCCTTTTTATGGTTATGTTAACGTCTTTAGTAAATGTTTTTTTAAAGTGATAAGATAAAGATGATGGAGATTTGTCAAGGTTGACGATTGCATGATTGAAGATTTGTACTTGATGAGACATATCTTAATGTAGGAGGTGGCTCGTAACTTAGGATCTCATAGCTCTAGGTGGTTCGTAGGTTTTGGGATCAAGGTGTGATTTCAAAATTTGATTTCATGGAATTGGTTATTGACTATATTGAATTTGTTATTTTAACTTGAATTCTCAATATTTCTGTATATTAATTTTGAAATGTGTCGTTACCACTAATCCATAATGTGGATTTAAAATAAAATAAATGAAACTGTTCAGATAAAATTAATACAACAAGGGAAAATTCATAATAGAATAAAACTAATAAGAAAAGTAAATTTAAGTACGAAACACTTCTAAATATTTAAATTTAATTACCCTGACCCAATTAAGAATGTTGAAATAAATAAATCAAGCATCATGGAATACACAATCATTGAATTATGACGTAAAAAAAAAGAAAATAACTCTTAAGGATATAGGTAAAAATAACAAAAAAACAATGAATCCTATAAAGACTAGTATTTCTAATATAATGGAGAAATCATGAAGAGATATCTCATTGTTTGACATAAAATTTATGGAGATCCACAATTGGGAAAAAATATCCTAACCCAGTGTTTCTCACAAATGATTATTTGAGAATCATGATTATTCCCATATCTAGAATTTTTTTTGTGTTAAGAATTAAATTTTATTCATATAGCGGTATAACTAATTTGATAAGAATATTGTTATAATTATATAGACTGAAGAATGTACATATCTTATAATGATCGATTTTATGTTTTGTATGTTATTTTATATATATTAAGAAAAATTATGATTAAAATTTGTATGAAAAATTTATTTACCATGATGAATATATGACATAGTGAAATATTTGAGACGATTAAAATTTTTGAAAGCTTCTAGAAATCATTTTTACATTATGCTATAAATTAAATAACGTTATTGTAAATACAAATTTTGAGCTATGTCTGTTAGACTTTTCCATCATTGTTTTGAATGAATCAGTTTTAAAGATAAGGGGGAGAAAAATGTTGACACAGTAGACAAAATAATGAGAATATATTCTGATATACATGAACATAAATAGAAATTTTATAAAGTTAAATGGAAATTCATTTTTTACAATAATTATTTATCTAGTATACTTTTATTTGATTGATTTATTACACACATATGGAATCAACAATTATTTTTTGTAAATAAGGGGATATAAAATAGAAATTTTTTGACATTATATTCGAAGGAATTTTAATTATAGTTATTGGAAATAAATAAAAAGTGGAATATGGTTATTCACATGCATGATGATATCTTATATTTTTTATCAATTAGAATCAATTTTAACTGGTTCTATAATGATCATGTCAGATAAAGCTAAACTTATCCTAGAAATTATTTCAATATGTGTTGAGTAAGGATAAAAAACATAATGAAGTTGAATATTGGATAACCCTTTAGTTTACGGTAGTTGACATACAAATTTGATCATTTTATTTTCTACATATACTTCTATAAAGAGATTGAAGATGATTAAATTAATCCTTTTGTATTTAATATATTAAATTTTATAAGATTAGACATAGATAAACATTAATAATTATGGAAATTATAGATATTATCATTATTCAAAGGGAAAATAAGTTTGGTTTTTATTGATGTTGTTTGGGGTATGGAATATATAATCAAAGGGTACTGAATTTAGTTTTAAAGAGTGTATAAGTTTTTTATAACAATATTTAAATTAAAAATATGATGATATATTATTGATTATTGTATAATGAATCTACATTGAAATTTGATAAATCAATTCTTTCATTTCAAGTGTTATGTTTGGTAAAAAACGTTGAATCTACACTTTGGTGATGATATTGTAATAAAGTGTATAATAGTTATGGTAGTGGAAGATATTTAAAATACACATAGTATTTCTCTGGTATTATACTATATTTGAAAATTATTTTGACATTTATTGAGTTATTTTGATGACATTATGAGGTGATTTAAGGTTAATTAAAATTGTTCGAGATGGTTTAAATATTTTTTTAGTTATTTTAAAGAATTTTATGTGAGATGGATTAATTATTATCTTACATGAGAATGTTGGGGGATATATGTAAAATTATGGATATAATATAGAAATGGAAATTTAATGAGTTAGAACTCATTGAACCAATATTTTGAAATTACTATGATACATATGAGAAAATCAAGCACTACAAAATGATAAAAATGAGTAATTTAAGGAATAATATAAATAAATATAATAATATATAAAATTACCACTGATGAATAATA
Source organism: Viscum album (assembly GCA_963277665.1). NCBI lineage: Eukaryota > Viridiplantae > Streptophyta > Magnoliopsida > Santalales > Viscaceae > Viscum > Viscum album. The sequence continues at coordinate 1,170,356,760 of OY728161.1, read as the reverse complement.
GATTATTGAAGATAATGTTTTAGGATATTCATGTTCATTTATGAAATTCCAATGAATACATGGGAAATAATTTGGATCATGTAAGATTAACTCTAATATTCCATAACAGTAATATATGAAATTTAATGGATATATATGATCCTTTTAATTATCATGTTAAATTAAATTGCTTATAAAGGTGACACATGAATATTACTATTATGGTACAATACTATTTTTCGTTAATAAATATCCTAATGACTCCTATTTAAGTTGTGATTTTGGCCACCATTGGTGTTGATGTTTGAAGAAGATGATTCCATGATGAGTTAAACATCATACTGAAACTGTATTTTCATGTGTGAAGGAAAATGTTGAAATGATGATTTGTTTTTTTATATACTTGATAATGGGGTAATCACAATTTTTTTATAAATTTAATGTTAATTTAGAGGAGATATGAGAGTTTCCATTCATTAAAATATAAGAGGTTTGAATAATATTTTATGCTCCTAAATTTTTAGATCACTGGTATCGGATTTTCTATGTATATATGACTAATAAAAAAAGGAAAAGTTTTGATATAAAGATCCTATTGTAAACGATTACTTACTTTATATATTCTAATTATTCGAAATTACTCAAGAGACTATATTTATCATATGGATGAAAAGTTGAGTCAATGTTAAGAAAAATTGAGAGATATATTCATACATATAATAAATAATTTTGAGATAAAATAGAAGGACTTGGTGTGATAGGATAATGTAAAATCTACCCAATTTCATCAGGTCATTGATGTGATTGTTTTGTTAGAGAAAATTAAGATTCTAATTATACTAAAATTTAATTTATTAGTCTTCAATTTTTTTGAAAAATAAATGATGAAACAATAATGTTATTATTATAACTAAAAAGGTAACAAAATATACTTATTCCACTGTTTAATTGTGCTTATACAATTTCTATATGTTCAAGTCGGTCCATTTAAATAATGTTTTGATGAAATGGAATTATTGGTGTCTATGTATATGATGAAATTTATTTGGGTTCTAGTATGTATGGTAGGTTCCACATATTATAATTTACTTACTGTCGTGTATAAGGGCTCAAGTTCATTCCCTTTACCTTGGTTAATCAGAATGATAAAATATGACCCCTTTTTTCAGATAACAACCACAATAAACTAATAATTTTTCAGACAATGTGAGTGAGCCTTGAAAATATTAATGCTACGTGATCTTTATTGTTTCATATCATTTTTTCATTGTTGGTTATTGAGTGTGATATGTTTTATTGATACCTATTCACTGTATCATGTGGCATGGTAATGGATATTCATATAATTATATATAATTTGGCAACAATTATTCATCACCCAATACGGATAAACCAATCATAATGGAACAAAAATGTAATAGATAAGAATCATGTTTCTACCTGTATAATATAAATTATTTAGGGTCTAGAGTGGAAGTTATAATGTATATAAATGTATTTTAATGTGACTGTCATGTTCTGATATGGTAAACAACACATTCTAGGTATTGGTAAACCCACTAACTAATTCATATTATTTCCATCACATATATTAGTAGAGTTTGGTTGAGATCTTAGAATAAATATGCATAGATGAGATCCTATAATTGACCAGAGTTCCCTCAAGGATAATTTACACATATGATTTTTGATTGACAACATGAATATTTTGGAGAAAATAGGAGGCATTCCGGAATAATTTCTGGTTCATTGTGGAATTCCACAGCAAGATAGATTTTCATACAGAGAGTAAAATTATGATTCATGAGGATATATTTTAAGAATATGTGCTATATTTTGGAATGAGTATAGATGATTACCTTCCTTTTACATTGTTTTCAAACAATAATAACTATTGTTCTAATTTCAGACTGAATACTTTTGATGACCTATATAGGAGGCCCTGTTGTGAAAAATTTTATTGGTCTATGATCAAGGAATAGTTACATATGGTTCTTGTTCTATTGTGTTCAATGATAAGGATTTTTTAGGTCATCCTGTAATTTATGTGAAAATGCTAATGCTGGCAGAAGTCCTATTTGGCTACAGGACAAAGAGGCATGGACTTTGAGGATAAAGAATGAGGTTTATTGGGGGTATCGTATGAGTATATATTGAGGATATTCATTCAAGTATGAAATATATCCTTGAGATTCATGGGTCCATTCTAGAGTCAATTTAGGGAAGGTGAGGTTACACATCATAATGAATTTTCCATTTAAATGGAAAGGGTACACATTGTCTTCCACTTATCATTGTTTTTATGATATGTTCCAATACAACCACCTAATGTAGACTAGATTTTGTAGGATATCAAGAATAACTCTATATTTATAGAATTCTGAATGAATGAATATTTTTATTTTGAGAATATTATTTTTTGGGTTGCTGACTCAATTTGTTGGAATCTTTTCACAACATTTAAATCATAAATATAGATAATGAAAGCTTGATAATCATATATGAGTGTAATTTTTAACCAATATTATTGGATTATACTTTTTGAAAAAAATATTCTTGATGGTGGGGAGGGGGGATATTGAAATACGTAATTTTGGTTTAAAAAAATATAATGTTTTTAATAATATTTAGTGATATTTTTAGAGCCATTATTTCATTTTTAGTAGAATCACCATTTATCAAAATATCTATAATATTATAAAAATATTTTTTTAGTAATGCGCATGTGAGCATTTCATATATCCAAATGAAAGGCCTATTTTATAAATCGAAATCCACGATTATTTCTATAATGATCTTTTTAACTATGGGTAGGTGTAATTTAATTTTCGGTTTTGGACCCTGTTCGAGATCATTATATATCTAAATTTAAATTTTACTAATTTTTTATAGCTCAAACTATCACCTATATATAAATATTTTATTAAAATAATTATCAATCGATTTAGTCATGATCACTTTTACATAACCCTAGAAATTATCATGGGTATTATTCTTTATAAAAATTATATGAATCCGTGAATTGAGAAAATGGTCCTGAAGTATCCAAAGTTTTTATCATATGGTTAGACATAGTTCCATCTAGTAAGAATTATTTTTAATGAATTTAACACTATTTTTCCATGTATAAATTATTTATCTTTTTATAGTGATATACCTTTTAAATTATCAGTAGTTTTATGTTTCAAATATTTTAAAATATTAATTTTTATTTATTCATGGATTACTTGGGTCGTTCATGCTAAAATAAAATCCTTGTAAAATTAAAATTTCACAGGGTTTTATTCATGATTAACTTATTTCATTATTTGTAATAGTTTAATTCTAAAAACCTTAACTAAATTTCTCATGTGAAGGTAGAATGATAATTTTCCCATGTATTTTTTGATTATTTATTTTTGACGTCCAGAATAATTTTCACATTCTATGGCTGTAATAAAAATATTATATTTTTTATAATATTATTTCTATTATATTTAATTTTTTATTTTTAAAAATAATTTTTTTCAATGTTTTATGGATTAAAAAATTATGATTGTAGGCCATCATAATTTTAACCTATGATACTCATTTTAATTTTTATTGTGAATATATTCTCAATAGGGAATTATAATGGGAGGTGGTTTGATCTCAATAACCTAGTTTGGTGATAGGGATAATTCTAATTGAAGTAAAGTTTATATATGGTTAAGAAAATTACATGTGGTGTAATACTGGTGACACATAGTTATGGATGGAATAAAGGGGACCCCTAATGGTGAATGATGATTAAGCGAGGGTATTTCATTTGTAGTGGCATGGTATGACTTTTTGTATTGATGAGATATAGTGATGGAAAATCATTTTCTAGATAGGGGACATGATACATTATTAGAATATGTGGTTCATTTAATTTCAGGCATATATTAGACCAAAATAAGAAGATGTATAGGTTTCACACATAGGTATTGCGAATCAAATAGAGAAAAAACAATTTGATGATATGTAGTACGTAAATCACATGTAAAAAATATAACTCACCATTATGGGTAGGAATTTTAAAGATGTTAAAAATCCAACAACATGAAGATTTTAGGAAAATTCAATGTGCGGCTTAAGGTGGTTGTAATGGTTAATCAGTATGAATAAATTTTAAATGAATGGTTTTAACATAAAATACCTCATGTATAATATACCACATGACTATATGTTTAGTAATGTACATTCCCAACCAACCCCTTGACCCCACATGCAATGGGGTCTAGTGGCCACACCATGTAATATAGTTACATGACTCAGATACCCATAGAAGTACATGGATAGTACACTCGAAGGTCATATAAGTAATGTAGATTCATAGGAAACATCATATATTTTGACCCATTATGAAAAGATATCATACATTTATACCATTATATAATTTTAGGCTCTTATTCCTTGTACAATGAAGTACATTCCATGTTCAAGGAAATGTATAGTTCTTTAAATATCTCATTGCACAGTTGTCAGAATAAGTTATGTTTGTAGGACATTCTGAGTATGTTTTTATTCAAAATTTGATGATTCATATCTATATATGGTTGAGATAAATTTAAGATGTTTTTTCATTTTGGGTTTCTTTTCTTGTCAATGGATATGAAAGGTTATTGGAATGATGTTTGGAGTATACACAAGGTTGGTATCCCACATGAAAACCCACCAATACTAGGGAATTCATCCTTAATAATTTTATTATATTTGGTAATTCCCCTTTATGATGGATATTGGTCATACACTAATAGATTAGGTAACCCTTTCTAGTGATATTCATACCACACAAAGATGTGTGGTTCATCTATAATTATTGGTATCAAATTAACTTGCAATTGTTAATAAATAAGTTCTGGGCTCTCTATACGATTATATAAAATTGAGATGGAAATTCTAGGACTTCTATTATGTGGTCACTTCATGTGTTTCTTATCTTGTTGTGTTATTGGATTATTAGTTTCCCATTTTCTATATAACCTAAATTTAGTACATATATGATAAATATTTTAATATTAATATTTACAAAAAATTAATTAAAACCCTAAATTATATATGATGTTTTCTAACATTAATGATTACATATTTTTTTAAACCTCTATGTTTTTGCGTATCCAATTACATATGTTTATACTAACAACTATAAGACATTTTTCCCATAAATATTGTGTCCATGTAGATGACTAATTGCTCACAATACTATTTAGAGTGTGTGGTACTGGTTTAGTTGAATCTTAGTGGTATTTAGTGGTAGTTATTGATGATGGTGTAGGTGTCTGGGATTTTTTTTATGATTTTTCCCATTCTTATGGTTGTGGTCAATCATTATTTATGGTGTGGTGCCTTGTATTTTTTCCTACATACTAATTATACTATTATCATTCAATATGGTTATCTATATTGTTTCATAATCTTGTAATGTCATAGTTAATAGTTATACAACTGTATCATTATTATATTCTGTTATCTAGATATGAAGTTTAGGTTACAATTTTCATGGATTTGGGATTCCATGATTCTGATATTCCTAGAAAATACCACCTTTTTATTATATAACATTTCCGAATATAGTGAAAAACAGGGTCTTTTAAAGATTAGTTTATTGGATAAAATGTAAATAATACATATAAATCTAAAAGATTACATTAAATACACCTAGAATATGTCTCCATGTGTTAACCCTAACTTATATTTACTAAATCTAAAAACCTTGGGACATATATTGATGTATAGGGGTGACCATGAAGCCTAGTGAGGGAATAAACAAGAGAGACATATAACATGTGATCTTGAGACATAAGAAATACAAAATAATATGTAAAAATATGTTATAAGGAAGAGGAATATAATAATAACATGAATAATAACATGAATATGTGTCTACATGATTTAAATGGTACATTTGTATGCATATCACCAAGGTTTGTCTCCAAGGTTTCATAAATGAAACTTATCAAGGTTAGTCACCAAGGTATCGAAAATATATAATCCATGAAGACTAAATTCTTTACTCAGTGTGTTGGATCACTATCAGGGCATGCCCCTCTTATGTATTAATCTCACAAGAGACATATAGAGCATAATAAATCATTTCATTAAATTATCACAACGAAAAAAGAATGGGTTCCTTATCGAAAATCTTGGCATTCAAAAGAGCCTAAAGAAAAAATAATTAATTCATTTTTTACCCATGAAAGGAAATGTGACATTGATATATGTAAATAAGTAAATTATAAAGTAAATTTTACATTTTTTTTGTATACCCATTGAAATTAAAAGTGTTTTGGGTATAAAAATAAATAAAAAATATAATTTCTTAGGTAAAAGTGGGAAATTTGAAAAGTATATTCTACAGCATAACAGTTATAAAACATGGTTTTAGAAAATGGTAAAATGGGAGGGGAAAGTGTATCCCATTCTTAAAAGACTATTATTATAATAATGGGATAAAAGAGAGTAGAATAAAATACCTAGATTTTTATTTATAATAAATTCCAAAAAATTGAATATGAAGGGAAAAGATAAGTAATGATTTCCCCTAACATTAATGAATTGTTCCAAAAACATGATGATGGAACCCTCATGGCTTGAGGACACCATGGGAGTAATAATCACCATAATTTCATGGATAATGGATTTAATGTGAATTGTAGTGGATAAATCGGTTGGTATTTATAAGATAAGTGGGGGTATTTGTTTAATAATTTCCAAATTACTGGTCATGGAATACTAGGTTGTGTAAAATGAAAAACCATTTTCATACCCTTGGGTTTTCCTCAACATTTTGGACATTTGAGTCACATTTTATTTTAATTTAAACTACAAAATAGAAAATCATCATTTAATACATATTTTGGATTGGGAAATTAATTATTCCTCCAAAGAAATGTTTTAGAAGTCAATTTTTCCATCTTTGGAAAGTACTTATTGTTTTATAAAATTGAATAAAATAAAAACAATACTATTAAAAATATAATATATATTAGGTCATGGATTGTTTTTAACTAATTATTACATCATTATGACATAAATAATATGTCCTAAAATTTAATAATACCCAATAACTATATTTTTTACAATTCTTGATAAAAATAATTTATGTACGGTAATAATCATAAACCCACCATAAACTAAATTTAATGTTTTAATAAAAAAAAATTTATTAATTTTTTTTGAAAATTTCTCTAAATATGAGAATTTTGACATTGAATTATAAAATAACTTTTTAAGACCTATTCATATTTTTAGAACTTATAAAAAAAACTAGGACATTATAAATTTTTATTATCATCTAAATTTAAATAAATATGTTTTAAAATTATAATTAATTAAATGAAATATAATTATATATACCACATTTTATTATAAAATCTAATACATTTCCAAAAAAATTATATGTATGTTTTACTTTCACCCAACTATCAAATAATCAAATTCATCTCCATTAAAATTATATTTTATAATGAAAATATAATCATAAAAGAAATTTACGAGAAAAAAATTTAATTTATACAATGTAATTTAAACTTTAGGTAACTGGGGATAAGACTTGTAACCCTTTATTACACTCTCATTTTTCCAAAGGGTAAGGTGTGAAATATTGGTAGTTTTATGGGGTTTCTTGTCTTATATGAAAAAAGTGGTAATATCCACTGACATGGAGTTTTATATTAAGATAATTTATTGAATATTAAATTGTTGAAGATATGATTGTGTTGGTAACGAGTGAACCCCAATGATAATATGTGCCTCATATGTTCTAACAAATAGAATTCAAATGACAAGGATATACTAGTTGAGGACATCAATTCTTCTCTCTGTAACAGTAATTATATTTTATTCCATATTATTTACACTAATTAGAATGTGAAAATTATCAAACAAGGTTATAGTTTCTAATAGTCATATACCGAAAAATTCTAATGGTCATGTTTTTCTTTATACCATATACATACTACTAAATTCATTTACTCATAATTCCCTAAAATTTATCTAAACATTATATTTACATTTAATAATATGTTCTCAAGATTACTAATATTTCTTTTATTTTTTTATATCATTTTAAATGGGGGTGATGATTCTGATAGATTGGGGAGATCCTTACTATACCATTTTAGCTATTCTATTTTATATTTCATGTCCATTTGTAATATTTGGCATTTAAATTGATTTTATAAATTACCAATGTAATGATATTTATTAATGATATAAAATTTATTGGTTTCACTTCATTTATCATGTATAATATTATATAATATATATACAACATTTATTTAGGAATCAAATATCATATTGAAAGTTCTGGTCGTTACATTCTTCCACCCCATAATAAGTTTTATCCCTGAAATTTAAAATAATTTTCTTAGTTGAGAAAAGGTGATGTTTCTTCAATATCATTGTATCATCTGGTTCCGTCGTCGCCTCAACATATTTATGGTTCCTCCACCAAAAATTGATGAGGTGGGTTGTGTTTTTTTGCTAGAAACTTGTCTCTAATGTCTAATATCTCCACTGTCATCTCCTCATAAGTGATGTCATGTTCCTATTGTACCACCTCTGGATTCAATACATGTGAGGGATCAGTATTGTACTTCTTCAAGGGAGATATATGGAATATATGTTGAACATGATATAGATTCATCTTAATATGTATCTAATAGAAAACTACTCCAATTTTATCAAGGATTTCATAGGGGCTGATGTACCTTGTGTTATGCTTTACATTCATTCCAAACCCCATGTATATCTTCCATAATGATAACTAAAGGAAACAATTTACCCAACATCTATCTCCATGTCCCTTAGAAGATTTTATGAATTTATCTTCTTATGACTCTGAGTATACTTTAAATGATATCAGATTGGATGAAAACATTCTTTCATCTCTTGCACAAGATTGAGCCCAGAAAATATTTTTTCTCTAACTACAACCTAACAAGTATGAGTTTTACATCACTTGTTTTATAGAGACTCATATGGTTCTATTTTAATAATCGAGTGGAATATGTTTTTTAATGAGAACTCAGATTATAGGGGTTTTGATCTCATAATTAATTAAATTATAGTGATCATATTCTCAACATGTCCTCAATTTTATGAATAGACCATTCATATTGGTCATCAGTTTGGGGATGATTGATCGTACTGAAATTTAGTTGAGTATTTAGATCATGTTGGAGACTTATATAGAATATTTATGGGAACCTTGGATCAAAACCATTAATGAAATAAAGTGGCACCCTAGGATACATCACCATATCATTTACATATACCATATAATGTTTTTCAAGAGAGAAATTCTTCTAAATAGTGATCAAATGGATTTTTTATGAGTGTATCCCTTATAAACTGTATCATATTTTTTCCTTTGGATATTATGGAGAGACCAATGATAAAGACCACATTGATATTGTCCCATTTTCTTGATGGAATGGGTAGTGTCCGCACTACCCTTTTTTGAATTTATCCTTCTGTCTTCACCTCCTTACACGCCAACCACCTTATAGTGTAGTCAGAAATATCTGCTTACATATTATTACACCAGTAATGATAATGAAATAGCCCATTCAATTTTATACTTCTAGGATGTATAGATAATATATATCTATTTGATTTTTCCATCAAATCCATATTTATTTCAATAATAGATGAGACAGATGGTATTGTATGAAATTTCAATACACTTTCTTGATCAGTATCAAACTTAGGAAACATCCCATTCTTTACAAACTCTATCATATTTTTCAAAAAAGGATATTCATATTCTTATTTCATGATTTTTCTCGTAATGATGCCTGAGAAATAATTTGTACTATGTTTGGTAATATACTTTCTTATATGATTCCCATTTCTTATTTTACTGGGTCCTTGATCAAGGATATCCTTGATTCCTCGTCATTTACAGAACAATAGTTTCTCTCCTTCAAATGCGTTAGTGGATTTGTTTTCTCTTCCAAGAAGATAATTAATTTAAGATCAATAGTATTAAAGAATTTCCAACCATCTCCTTTTCCTCATGTTCAATCCCTTGGGAATGAAAATATACTTCAAAAATTGGTGGTCTTTGTATATATCACATTTTAAAAATAATGTTTGTGCCTCCATATTATAAAATCAAAAAAATTGTAGCTTGTATTATGTCATGGGTAGAATTATTATTTTTAAAATAATTTAACAGTTGATATGCATAAGAAATCACCTTATCATTTTTCAGAAGGACGCACCCCAATCCTTTTGAGATTTTCATCCTAATAAATAATGAATACTTCTCCTATACAAGGTAGAGATAATGCATGTTTAATAACAAACTACTTCATTAGTTCTTAGAAACATTATTCAAACACTACATTCCTAATTATCTTATCAAATTTTCGAGTTATCTTGGTTTTTGGATTAGAGAGTTTATAATTTTTTTCAAAAACCTCATATAATATCCTTCTAAACCAAGGAAACTAAGAATAATAGTTTCATTTTTATGATGAACTCACTCCTCGACAATATTTGTCTATATAGTTTCAATTAAGACACCATTATTGGTTACAATTTTCCCCAAGAATGCAACTTGTTTTTTTACGAGATTTCAAATTTTCTAAACTTTCCAAAAAAGATTATCTATCTTTTTGGTTCCCAAAATAGTACCTATATGACCCTCAAAATCCTCACTATTTTTGGAATATAACAGAATATCGTTACTAAAAAATACATTGAATTTATCATGGTTGTTATTAAATAATATATTCATCAGATCCATAAATAAAGTAGGAGCATTAGTTAAGATGAAGAGAGTAAAAAAATCCTAATGTCCATATATTTTTTTTCGAAGGAGGCCTTTAAAATATCTTTATTTTTATGGCTCAATTAATGATATCCACATTAGAGGTAATTCATTGTGAATAATTGAACCCCCCAAAGCTAGTAAAATTTATCTTCAATCATTAGTGTTGGGGACTTTTTCATCACCTTGATCCTATTATGTTCAATGTAATCAATGTACTGTGAAATTGACTCATCCTTATTCTTCATAAATAGAATAGGTGACCTCCAAGTAGAGGCACTTGGTGGGATAAATCTCCTCTCTAGATGATATTGAATTTGTATCTTTAATCCTTTTAACTCAATATTTTTTATTCTCTATGGGTTATTTGATATTAGATTGGATCCAGGTATGAGTTCAATAGTGAACCCTACCTCTCTTTCTAGGGGAGGTCTAAGTAACACTTATGTAAATATATCTATATATTCCTACACATTGGGGACATTATATATCTTTATACTTTTATTTCCTTCTCTATATTTTAAAATTTACACAATAATGAAGGCTCTCAGAGGTGCTTCTACAAAAAGACCATGATGGGAAATGTCTCCTTTAAAATGATTGTTGGTTATGCATTAAATATTGTTTATATTTTCTTACATATACAGTTGATCATCTAATTATAATATTAGAGCCATTCCATACCTAGTATAGTATGAAATTCCATCATGGGAATGACATATAAATTTTTAATGATATTTTATATTCCAATGTTAATACTAGTGTTTCTATACACTATTGATTCTAGGATAATTAATCAAAGAGTATTGATTGATAACTCTACTTATCGAAGTTCTGGGATTAATTCTATACTCATTAAAAACATGGATTAAATAATGGAATGTGGAGAACTATAATCAAAAAAGTTCTTGATGGATTTGAGATCACATCAAGTGTACCTTGCACTACATTATTTGGAGACTCCACTTAATCCCCAATGATAGAAAATTCATGAAATTTCTCCCATGGCCTATGATGAGGTTTATGGTGGTTCATCTAAATTATCTTTTAATTGTGAAATTTATTGAAAAAATACATGTTTTTTCAACACATGAAGCATTTATGTTCTGGTAAGTCCTAAACCAGATTCACATTGCCATTAGAGTTGAAAAGTTAAGTCTTCACCTCACCATGACTGTTTCAAGCTATATGGACCTCTCTTACATACTTGTGTCACTTTTTACTCCCAATAATATAGTTCCCTAAATGCTTCTTCCCAAATTTTTTGTATGTGTGAAGTTTAACTTTCTCTCCTCCTATATTGTGATCAATATTCCTCTATGATTTTAAATCCATTTATCTCTTATTTTCATTCTATTTATGTGACCATATCATATCTTAAAACTCTAATTCAACCTTTATTTCACTCTTTACTCTCTCTATATAGTTTTTATAATCATTTTTTTCTAGATTCCTATGTATATTGGTTTTCAGTCCCCAAAATAATATACTGGATTTTCAATTATAAAATATTAAAAATTAAGATGTATAATGAGAAAGCCTTATAAAATTCATCTAATAGATTACAATCAATTTATATTCCATATTAATTAGTTAATGGAATTCCTTCTCCATTTTTATTCACATTTTTCATTTGAAATATTTTTGGATAATGATTCTCCTAATCTCATCACACTCCTCAGTATCAATATACCTTCCAACATTCAGGTTTTTAATCTGTGTCCACAAACTGAACATCTTATTCTTTTATGGTATAGAATCAAGGATGTAATTTCTCATGCAATAAAAATTGAAGTTAAAATGGTTTTATTCTATAAATATTATCCATTGTTCAACAATAAATGGGTCAGTAGATCCACGGAAAGAAGGTGGCCATTTAAGCATGAACGACTCAAAAAAATATATTCTTTTAAAGGTGAATTTTTCATCTCACCATGATTCATGTTGTTGTCCATAGCATGAGTTAGTTGATTAATTATCCTCACAAATTTTCCCATTCCAAGTTACATTATAATATCATTAGTTTATCATCCATTTCACTCATCATTTACATGGTTCCTTTTAATTTACCCTTTTTTCTAATAGAAAAAAATATTTTTGAGAAACTAGTAACTTTTAGGAAACTTATAATTCTAAAGGATTTTATTTTATGAAACAAAATGATTGAATATGTTATTAATATATTCTACTTATAATTACATTTTATATATATCATTCATAAATGTTCACCAATATAGTGTAATTAACTAAATATATCCCAGAGGAGTGTCAAACAATGGAGTGTAGAATGAGGCTTATCATGCACTAGTTCCCGTTTGAGTATAGTATAATTTGATTTGAGTGTTACCATTTTGAAAAATTGTTCTAGAGAAACATCCACTAATTTTTATCTAGCCAATTATTTATTTTCCTATAAACCAGTTACTTAATAATTCACCATAATACTATAGTGTCTTCCCAATTTTAGACTTTTCCATAGGGTTCTTTATAAACATTTTATGTCTCAATTTCCACAAATAACTAATCCATCCTTTGATAACAACTACGGAATCCAAAATTTTATAACATATCTTTTCATTAAATGATAAAAAATTAAGGGTATTTTCAAGTTTAGTTTCTATGAAAAAAGTCACATAATACATTAAAACAAATAACATTAATCCAAATCCACATAAAGTATATCTTCATGGGTTTAACCTGTATTATTTTTACTGCCTATAATAACTTTAGGACATACATCTAAGGAATGGTGTGATCAAGAATTCTCATATGGTTATAAAGATGTGATATATATAATATGTGATCTTGAGACAGAAAATATGAACATAAGGAATAGAGATAATGTATGAGCAAGAGAAATATCATAATAACAACAACATGAATCATATAAGTTAAATTTGGATGTATCATTTAAATGATACATCCATAATCATATCACAATGCTTTGTCACTATAGTTTCATAAACGAAAATTATCAAACTTATTCACCAAGGTATCGTACAACATGTCGTCTCTAGAGATTCATTTCTCTAGCCAAGTCATAAGAGTTATATGATGGAACACACTTAAAATTTCATAATATCATATGAGCCACATATTTTATAGTAAAACAAATCATTAAAAGCCCATGGAGAATAAAGAACAAGTTTCTTATAAAAAACATGGCTAATGAAGTATCTTAAAACATGATAATTATGTAAGTTTTAACCCATGAAATGAATTGTGAGTTTCATATATCTAAATACATGAAAAAAATAATTTTTAAAACTTTTTTAATCCCCATTAAATACAAAATACGTGTGGTTATTCAAATAAAAATGAAATGAAAATTTTTAGTATAAAAGAAGGTAATTGGACAAGTAAATTCGTTATCATGACATGTATACAACATGGTTTAAAAAATTTTGAAAATGAGAGGGGAAAGGGTCTCACATTCATAAAAGACTCATATTAATTTAATGAGATATTATAAACTAGACTAAAAACATTGTTTTTTATTTAGAATACATACCTCAAAAGGGAACATGAATGGAAAAGTGATGTGAAGATTTTAACTTACACTGAAAAGTTGTTCCTAAAACGTGATGATGGAACATTTCGAAATTGGGGAAACATTGAGGGGACTCCAAAAAATTAAATAACATTATAAATTCTAATATAATGGATTAATAGTTAAGGAATCATTATAAATGGTTGGGTATTTATCAGAGAAGAGGGCGATTTGTTTAAAAATTTATAAATATATGTCCTGGAAAATTAGGTTGTGGAAATAAAAAACCATTACCATAACCATGTATATTTCGCATTTTTTTTTGGAAATTTCGGTCACATTCTATGATACATTAATCTTACATAACCTAACACCATTATATAATGAATTATTTTTCATGGAAAAGTAATGATTCCACAAATTTGAGTTTTGAAAATCAAAATTTCCATTTTAGAAATTAGAATGTAACTTATAATATTACAAAAATTGAATAAAATCTATTAAAATAAATTATATTAATAAAATAACATATTTTAGGTTTTCTGTTATGTTTAATTAATTACTAAATCATTATGTAGTAACTATTGTTTCATAAAATATATCAAACCCCCAATACTAATTTTCATTACTATTAATGAAAAAATAAAGTATATTTGAAAATTCTCTTAAATCACTCAAACTTAAATTTCATGTTTTTATTTCAAAAATGATGTTTATTTATTCATAAAAATTTATTAATATTATAATGTTTAAATTTAAATATAAAATTCCTTTTTTATTTACAAATTGATTTTTTAATACATAGTCAACTAAAAAGAACATATAAAAGTTCCTCATGCCATTATAATATTTTTCATTTATATTTAAATAAAAATGTTTTAAAAGAATATTTCATTAAAAAAATAAATTCATAGAACTATATATTATTATAAAAATGTATACCTTTTCTTCATAAAAACATGTATGTTTTATTCGATTCCAAAAAATCTAATTATCCTGGGCATCTCAATTAAAATTATATTTTATTATGGAAAATTATTCTTAAAAGAAATTGATGGAATAAAAATTTTATTTATAAAATGTAAATTACACATTCTATAATTGAGGTATAGACCTGTAACCCCTTATTACACCAACACATTTCCTTAGGGTAAGGTGTGCGATGGTGGAAGTTTTGAGGGGTCATCAGCTAACATTGACCGAGTGGTAATATACACTACCATGAACATCTCACGAATTTGATTTAATTAAAGCATAAATTGTTGAATGTCATCTTGGGTTTTGTCATGGGAGAACCCCAGTGATGATACCTCCCTCCTATCTTCGAACAAATGGGCTTCAAACAACATGCCTATACTAGTAGGGGACATCGATTCCCCTTTATTTATCAATTATCCTATGTCATTATTACTTTTTCACACTAATTAGAATGTTAAAATTATAAACCAAGGGTATATTTTCCAATGTTCATATTGATCCACAATCATATAACTGTCAAATCCCAACTTCCATTTTTCCCAATATACCCCAAAAAATACAACTTCATTAATTCATTAAAAATTTACTATAATCTATCTTGAGGTTATATTTTCATTTCATAGGTTGATGATTCGTTTACTAATATTTTTTTAATTTTAATTTATTTTTTAGTGGGGTGATTATTAAATATGAATGGGGTGATCCTTACTTTATGATTACAATTTATCTATTTTATGTTTCTTTTGTTCAGTTACAATATTTTTAATTTTAGTTGGTAGAATAAATGACTAATTTAATGATATTTATTAATTATATAAGATTTATTGGCTTATATTTATTTGAAAATTTATCATATCATATAACATTTAACAAACATTTAATCTGGAAACAAAATATAATTTTAAAAGTATTTTTCATTACAATGCATATTTTATTATAGTCAATGTACGAAGGAATATTATATGTTATCTTAGGGTGGAAGACTCATACTACTAATGATTCATATGGGTCCCAATTATTTAGGTCATTTCATTATAGTAATGATAGACATAGTAACTCTATATAGTTAAATAACCTAATTGAAATACAAACTGATAAGGTTTAAAATGATTCAAATTCTAAATTAGTAAGTAGTGTTGTAACTATGTTATTCAATCCACTATAACCAAAGAATCATTTTTTTTCAAGGGTGATCATGGTAAACTCATAAGAAATGTTTTTTAAATTTTCACCTTTGTATAGGCAATGGTTAAAAAATGAACTATACATTGATTTTCTAACCAGTTCGACTGAAAAAAAACCCTTGAAACTTAATTATTCATAGGACCATGATCATGAATTCTGTCATTAAAAAAAGAGTTAAAAACCTGAAAAAAATTCACTTATTAGTCGAATAACCCCATTTAAGGGTTCTCATATATCCTCACATTCTTGATTCTCCATAATTAACTATTTCACATGTTAAACGAATATATAATTCGAATTCATAATAAAAGTACTACACCATTAACTGGTTGTTTTTTAACATAGTAAATTTAAAATAATATCCCATTATCTTCTACTACACAAAAACTTCGTAAATATTTCTTCAATCATTTATATTTATAATAATATTGAAATTTAAAATAAAATGATTGATGATACTCTATTCAGTTTCTATTTACTGATTTAGGATTTGTCTAGGAAAAGATACATTTCAAACCCCGATGATAGGTATGTTACCTAACAATTTCACTATATTTATAGTATCTAAAACTATAAAAAATATTAACCACTATACCAAACTCCATGTAATGTGTAGGAAAACTAAATTCAAGTGGTTTCCTATATTTTATTTTGTATTATAAAATAATATTTTATTATATAATGATACACCCAAAATATGCTCTAGATGCAACCTAACAAACATTATAGACCGAATCTTTATTTGATATAATGAAAACGGTATCAAAAGAAAAAATTCATTCATTACTCAAAGGCCTGTTAGAACTTCAAATCCCACTAAAACCCATATCCTTTATGAGAAAATTCAACTATTATTAAGGGTAATTTTAATATTTCATTCCAAAATCTTTAAAAATACTATACCAATCAATGACAATTACGGATTCTAAAGATATTATTTGTCCTCCACCAAGACATAAAAAATGTTTAATAAATTTTAATTATAGAGATTCCATTATATATTAAAAAATACCAAAAACATTCATTTCCTTGATTTCGAAAGACTCATTTAAAAATAATTTTTATAAAACTAATTCTGATGAAAAATTCCTAAAATAATTTTAGATACTTTCATGATCCGCACTAGAATATTAATAAATAATAATTTCATCCATGAATACAACAAAAAATTACTAATAATACTTATTAAAAATTGAATTAATTAAATCCAAAAACACTCTATGTGTATCAATAACGCTACATGGAATGACTACGAAGTAATAATGGATTGCATGAGCTTTCAATGACATTTTCTGTATATCACTCATATTTTACCTTTATCAAATGATATCACAAGATATTTTCATTCCATTAAAAACATTAATATCTACATATTTGATCGCATAAATGATTATTATGAGGTAAGAGATATTGCTTCTTTATAATTTCATGATTATTCAAATGGTATTTAATACAAATTACTCACAGTCATTAACCTTCATATAAAATGACAAAGGTTTCACCCTATGTGATACACTTAGAAGAATATATATGTCATAGAACTATTTTTATTGTTTACTAAGTGTGTATTATACATATTATAAGTTATATAATGTTTTTGAACTAATATACAGTCATGATATTAATTAATATTATATACTTTCATGGAGATCGTAAAAACCTCCAAAATAAATTAAATCATTTTGATTAATGTTTTATATAATGAATCATAATCATAAAAAAATCATATATAGAATCATTTAAAATTTTGAAAAAATAGTACCATTTCTCTCCACTTATGGATTTTTCTTCCATTTGAATATAATATCCATAATGAACCAACCATGGTTACCATGAAATAAACACACCAAAAACTATAAAAATAGAAATATTTTATCAATAAATGGGTGGAAACATGTCCTACAACATTATATAAAAAATTAAAAATATTAATATAGATGTTTATTAAATTAATAACACCCTTTAAACCATTATACAAGAGGATTGAACACATTTTAAGGATGTCAAACCTGAGGAAAGTGACTTTTCTTGAAAAAAAATCCACTTTTAATTTCTATTTTCACAAAATTCAAAAGGAATGTTTTCTATGCATATATAAATTGAGTAGATTTTACTTCTTCCATGATGAAATAATTTTTATCACTTATTTACAATGTTTAATGGCTATTTTCAAGTAACTGGTTTTCTTTTTTGTATGCAATATTCCTTAAAAAACATATTTTACTCAAAGAATATTTTTATAATGCAAGTAATTGTGTTTTAAGATAATGTTATGATTCATAGGAATTTCCTATGATGTTGGGCAGTTCTATTATGACGAAAATATGAGTGGGTCTGTGATATCCCACCAATATAGTGGGTATATTGGATGTTGGAAATAATAGCTATTCCAAGTGCAACTATTATAGTTACATTATAAGGTAGCCTTGCCGGTTACACTATAAGGTTACTATGAGGGTTACACATCACATGGTAATTAATATGGTTACAATCTCAAGTATGTAAGAAAAAATGATACCCCATGTTTACTAAATAGTTCATTTAGGTTTTCAATGTTTTATAGAAGTATCATGTTATCACAATGTATGTGATACTTTAAGGTGGAAAGAATATTTTTATGAAAATGATCTCATATGTTTAGAATTATTCATTAAAAAATGGTTCATCTCCATCAATTTGATTTTGTTACTAATCTTTTTGTGATCATACAAAGTTTTAAAAATATTTCACATGGATTAAGGAATGGTGAGAGAAAATAAGAAGCCAAGATGAATGCTGTAAATAATTTTCATGGAAGGAATTCATGTTTTTTTTAAATTATTGAATTATATAAAAAAATTAAACTCTTTTAGAGGTATCCAATTTGTATTGTTATAGGTTTATATTTATAAATTATGACAACATTTCTTAGAAATGTAAACCAAAAATAAATTTGGTTATGTAATTAGTGCATAAAAGTAAAATTATCTAGACTATTTAATGTTTAAGGTTGGGTATTTATAGTTTGTATAAAAGCATGGTCAAATAACTTTAGGGGTATATATGATTTTAATATAATACCATAGATTATTTTCACCATATGTTTTTCTGAAATGATATACCATTTAAAGATTAAAATTTTATTCATCTAAGATATGTCTATTCAGAATGGTTTTCCATATAATTAACATGGAAGCTGAAGTAGGAAGACATAGAGAGTATGATATCATTGTGAATCTAAAAACCGGAATGGTGGGAACTATAAATGAGTTATTTGTGAAATTAATTGATCTATTAACATAGAAAACAACTATAGGTGGCATACATGCAAGAAAACAAATAGATTTACCATAAAGGTACATGGTGATAGTAACACATTTAATGATGAACCACCCTCCTAATTTCAGTGGATCATCTAATGGAGTGGTGTCTAAATGGTTGAATAAATCCGTTTAAAATATATTCAATGTCATGGGGTGTTCATGTAATTAATAGGGTAGTATATCTATTTATCATTTGGATGGTGAAGGCGAATAGTGCTGGAAAGTGGTCAAGAATATCATCTGAAGAGAAGAGATTGATTCATTGGAATGGGATTAATTTAAAAATCATTTCCCTGAAAAATATTTTCCTAATGCGGTTCAACTAAGGATTGAAAAGGAATTATATAAATTTATACAAAATGAATATGATTTATTATTCTTGTATGAAGAAATCATTTCTCTATGGGAGTAAAATGCTCCAAATTTTACCTACCATTTTGATAATAAAATAAATACATTTTAATCATTGTTTAAGCTATGATATAGAAGGGAATTGGAATCATGTGAACTCAAAAGATATAAGAAACTTGTTCAATATGCTGAGATCATAGAAACTGAATTTAGTAATAACCACATGTACCATGAAAACAACAAGGAGAAAAGTTCTGAATGGAATGAAATGATTATGAATCAATCAAAAAAATTAAAAGGTAAGAAAATAAAGTTTCCAGTTTGTGGACATTGTGACAAAAAAACATTGTATAATGCCTAAAAAAATCTTGGATGTTTTTACAATGTGGTATATTAAGAAACATGACCTATGATTGCAATGAAAAATATTATATTGTTGGTAATATTAATTATTATAAGAGAACTATAAAGTGTTGAAAATGTTGTGAGTTGGGTAATTACACACTTGTCTACACAAACAAGGATTTGAATAATGGGAATTAGCCATATTATATGTAAGAAAGTGTAAATAATTCATTTACAACTACTTAATCTGATGTCAGTCCATCCAATTAATTTCTACCAGGTACATTATTTATTTACTTATATTTTTCAAATGTATTGTTTGATATGGGATCTAAAAATTCTTTATTTTCAGATTAATTTTCTAGTAAATTGGAAATTTCACATCATGAAATTAAACCTTAAATTATGGTAAAAATACCAAGGGAAAACTATATGAAAAATGAAAATATAAGAATCTTCTTGTTATTTTCCATGGAAAGACATTACCTGTAAAAATTGTGGTTTTCCTTTTGTAGTGTTTTATGTTATTCATTGTATGGATATGATTTATATTTATCATGTTATGATTGATATTAGATCTAATTGAGTTGTTTTTAAGAATGATTTTCAGTTTTTGTACAATAATTAACCCATACCATTGAT
Source organism: Viscum album (assembly GCA_963277665.1). Lineage (NCBI taxonomy): Eukaryota > Viridiplantae > Streptophyta > Magnoliopsida > Santalales > Viscaceae > Viscum > Viscum album. Next base: position 1,170,335,705 of record OY728161.1, on the reverse strand, counting down.
AACATATCAAGAAGTTGATAAACTATTATAATATAGAAATAAATGATATCTTGAACATATTGCTAAAAAAATAATGTGTTCAGATTAATGATGTGCTTGTAGTAATTGAATTTATAGATTTTTTTCTGATGAGTTTCCAAGTGTTATAACTTACTAGGAAGTTGAATTTACACATGAATTATTTCTTTATGGAAATCCAATTTCAAAAACCCATTAACAAATGGAATAAGGGGAAATTATTTTATTTAAGTGAAGTTGTGGGAGTTTCTTGAAAAGGGTTTCATTATTCCACGAACATCACCCAGGGGTGCTCTTGTTTTTTTTTGTTTAAAATAAATATGGGTCCATGAATATTTTTAATTATTATTTAGCTTTTAAAAACATTACTACTAATAATATGTATACATTTCCACATAATAATATCTTACTTCCTCAGCACTAGGGAGCTCAGCATATTTTTAAAATTAAACTTTTAACTGAGTACCAGCATCTAAAGGTGAGAGAGGATGGCATTCCAGAAATAATGATTCAAACTAGAATTGGTAATTATGAGTTTTTTTATGACCTTTAGTTTAAAAAATGCCTCTATTTTATTTATAGTTCTTACAGATATATGCTTCTATGAATATTTTTATTTTTTGGCTGTTTTTTACTAAAAAAATGTCGAATATGAAAAAAAATTATGGAATGTTTTGGAAAACCATAAATAAAAAAAGTTAAATGGGAAATTTAGAAAATGTTTTTTTAAAACCAATTTTTTTATTGGAACTATATAGATAAATAAGGAATAACAATAGATCCCTCCAAAACAAAACTGATTGATGAAGGAAGAATACTTAAAATTGTTACTAATATTTTTTTTTCTCTTTGATTAACAGGCTATTACTGATGGTTTGTCAAAAAAATTTCACGGTTATCTATCTCAAATATAATTTATCATGAAAATGGTATATATTTATTTTGATAAATGATTGTTATTGTTTTTATGTAATGAAAATAATATTGGAGAATGTAGTAGTTTTTCAATTCCTTATGGAAATGGAGTGTTTGTCATCTATTGTAATGATTTGAAAAAGGTAACTGGTCGTGTTCTAATATAGAATGATTAGTTAATTTCATTTAATTCAATAAAACTGAAAACAAATGACTAAAATTATCCTAGACATGATTTGGAATTATAATATGTGGTTTTAACTTTAAAAATATATAGACAACATTTATAAGGATTCAAAAGTGAAATATATACTGACCATAAATATTTGATGTTTATATTCACTCAGAAATAATTGAACATTGGGTAGAGAAGATGTCTTGAACTAATAGAGTAATATGATCTCCCATTCATTTACCATCCTAGGAAGGAAATGAAAGTGGTGAATTACTTGATTTATAAACATCACGCTACATTAACCATGTTATATTTGGAACATAACCTCCAGTTTAATGATTTGATGAATTTTACATAAGATGTTATTAGTGAAAGAAATTCCTCTTTTTTTAGGTTTCAGTGAAATAATCTATGTGAATGGAATTGAGAAAGCACATAAGGAATATCATGTGTTACAAAAAATTGTAGAATTGGTGAAAAAGAGCGTGTTTCTATAATTTAACATTAATAAATATTGTTTTTTGATAATTTGGAAGAGATTATGCATGCCTTATTATTCAAATTTCAATAATGGGTTATTATGTGATTATTATAGTTATCCATATTAAATTCATCATGGAAGAACTAATATGTACATGGGCCGTTGAGAGTATTACTGGTGTGATTTAATTAAAATAGATATTTTTGATTCTACCGTTATATGTTTTAATATGTTATAGGTTAAAGAAAAGAGATAACATCCAAAGAGGATGATTCTATATTTCCCAGTACCGTAGTGGAAATGGAAAAATATATCCATAAAATTCATGGTGGGACTATAGTGGGATTCTCAAGGTAATAATGTTATTTGGGTTATTGTTGGTTTGCAGTCTAAATCTGTACATTTTCCTCATATAGTAGGAACTCTATATTTAGAACAACTTTATTGATTATACCTAAATGATATTATCGGGTTACATGGAATTACTCTCTCTATTATATATTATTGTGATCCCAGGATTACTGATAACTTATCTAAAGGACTATAGAAGTCATTGGGAGCCAAATTATATTTCAACACAACCTTTCATCCACAATTTGATAGACAGACTGATTGAAAAAATCAGTCATTGGAGGTCATGCTTTAAGATTTTTAAATGGATTACCATGTATGTTGATATCATAATCATTATTTACTTGAGTTTTTTTATAATAATATTTTTCATTTCTTTATATTAATGGAAAATTTTTAGGTATTGTTTTGAAAGCGGTGCTGAACACCACCATTTTGGGATGAAGTTGATGGGACCAGAATTAGTAGAGGATGTGGATGAGAATGTAATGATGATCCAACAACATATAAGGATAACTTGGGTGAGGGAAAAAGTTATTCATATAATTATAGGAATGAGCTTTCATTCAAGGTATGTGATCGTGTCTTTCTCAAAGTTTCTACATTGAAAAGTGTGATGCATTTTAGAAATAAGGGAAAGATGATTCCACATTTCATTAGACACTGTGAAATCATAGAGAATGTTATAAAACTTTCATATCAAGTATCTTTGCCTCTATGATGGTTAATATACAGAGTTTTTTCATGTTTTTATGTTATGAAAGTATGTTCCAAATTAATCTCATGTTTTGTTCCCTAAAATACATTAGTTGGAACAGAACATCTCATATGTAGAAAATCTAGTTTGGATTATTTATTGTACAGAGAACATACATTGGAATAAGGTAATTCACTAGGTTAAGGTTATTTGGAGATACCACATTTTTTATTAAAAAAATGATATTCTAAAAAAGCTATGATGTAATAGTTTTCTCACATGTTAAATAATTAAATAAAAATTACAATAATGAAATTTCTCAACGGTGGAGAGAATCTATGAACTAGGGTTTTATAAAATAATTTGTTTTCATATATAAATTAAATAGATAAATTCATTATAAATAAATTATAAAATAAGGGGAATTTACAGAAATTAATGAATATATAAAAATAGAAGAGAATCTTTAACAATGAATGTATAAATAAAATTTACTTATCTTATATTTCAAAATATGATATATTTATATCATGTAATGAGTAAATATTTTTTTTTTCAAAAATTAAATCAAGCGATGGTATTTTTTGGCACATAAATATTTATTTACCATTATATAAACAATATAATGTTATAAATCAGAACATATCTTTAAAAAATAGATCCTCTAATTAATATTTTGTTCTCATTTGATTATACAGTAATTATATGATAGCTTAATTAATTTATCCTTCCCTTTTTACATTATTTTACCCTTAAATCAAATCTATTTATAATCTTGAACCAATATAATATACTAATTAATAAAATAACAAAAAAACACACCTCTCCTCCACTATAAATTCAACCCTAACCACCTCTTCTACTCACACCTATAAATACTGGTAGCTTTCTTAATTTATTCATTGTTAACCTCCTAAGCTAATTACCAACGTGTAATACATGATGGTATCACCAAAAGAACAAAACTGTGGGTTTTAATGAAGTTATCATGGAAAACAATTCAAGAGGTAAAATACTCTTTCATTTTCGTTTATTTTCTTTTCTACTTCTTTTCATTTCATAGCTTCCCCTATTCTCCCATTATCCAAGTCACATGATTTCCCTATTATCACACATATACTATAATTTTTATGGGTTATTGAAATATCAAACATCAGACTTTTCTTATTCTCTACTTATTCTAAAAAATGAAAACATCATCTGTGATGTGTTGATTTACCTTCATCATGGAAGATGTGTTTTTAATTTTCATTTATCACCTTCAAGGTTGGTCCTAAATACATTACTATAGTTAAATATGAGTTTATTATACATATCATATTTTATATAATGTTTTTTAAAAACCATGTAAACATTTTTCTCAATAAAATGATATAAGATCGTGATGTTTGTAAAAACCACCAAAATAAATTAAATCATTTTAATTAATGTTTTATCATAAAAATCATCATTATATCATAAAACAAAATGATATATGGTATAATTTAAAATTATAGAAACATTTCAATAACATTATTTTCAGTTATATATTTTTTCATTCATTCAAAAAGAATTACCATCATGAACCGGCTACAAAAACTATGAAATAAATGCCCCCAAAATTATAAAAATAACAAAATATTATCAATAAATGGATGGAAGGATGTTATTAAAGGGTAATATATGGAATTATAAATATTAATATTGCTATTTAATAAATTAATAACACTCTATAAACCATTATAAAATATGTTTGAACACATTTGAAGGAAGCTTATCCTTTGGTAAGGGACATTTCATAAAAATCCACATTTATTTTTATTTTCACCACTTGGGAAGGGAATATTTTATTATGGAAATTACATGAGAAGATTTTCCCATTTTTATTATTCCGTATTGTTTTTATGTCATATTTACCTTATTTAATGGTTATTTTCAATAAAAATGTTGATTCAAGTGCACATTATTCATTAAAAATAAGTTATTTTCCAAATGGAATTGTTTTTTTGATGAAAATATTCATGTTTTGTGATTATGTTCTAGTTATTTGGGATTTATTATGATTATGGGTGGTTCTATTATAATCCATTGATTAATGGGTCTATGATATCCCTATAATGTATGGGTTATGTGGGAAGTTGACCATGCTTATTATTCTAAGTGTAACTAGTACAGTTACATTATATGGTAGTCATAAGGGTTACATTTTACGGTGTCCATGAGGGTTGCCAATAACATGGTAGCTAATAGGGTTACAAAAATATTTATGTATTGTAATAAAATGATTCCCCAAGTTTATTAAATGGTTTATTTATGTCTTCTATGCTTTAAGAAAATATAATGTTTTCACAAAGTAATTATATGATATTTGATATGTGAGAATAATATATTTGTTAAAAATATTTCATATGTTTATAAGTAATAACAAAATAATTGTTTATTTCCTTATATAATTGTCTCTTACCATTATTTTTGTTCAAATACCATGGTTTAAAATGATTTTCACATGGTTTAAGGATTGGAAGTATAAATGAAGAATCCAATATAAATGTTGTGAATAATTTACATGAAAAAAAGAATTTTTAATTATTTTTTTTATTATTGAATAAATGGAAACTATCATAGTTATATGAGAATTTATTATTTTTAGATTTTTAGTAATAATTATTAAATAATTAACTAAAACTCTAAACGGAAAAGATCTTTGGTTAGGTAATGAATGCTTTCTAGTTTAATTTACAGTATTATATAATGTTTAAGGATGTGCACTTTTATTTTTCTTGTTTAAATTCTTCACAATTCTATCCCCATTACCATTAGACAACTCTAAGAAATTCTGGTGTAAAATAAATTATTTACCTGAGTTCATCAAGGAGGTTCACAAAGAGACAACATTTAAGTGGTAAAATTATCAATCTATCACTTTTAATTCCTTTTCATTTCTAGTCCGTTATATACCTACCCAATAGAAAGTGTCATGATAACTATAGTATAATATGTAAACTATAATGTTTTTGTGTTAATGGAATATCCATTATAAAAAGTATTTTATTATCCTTTATTCTAAAAGTGAAAACTTTTTCTGTTGTGTGTCAGCTCACCACCTTCGTGGACAACGACAGTTCATTTTCCATTACCTCTATCAATTATAGTCATAAAAAACTTATTATGGTTAAATAAAATATTGTTATTTATTTTATAAGTTAAATTTTGTTTCAGAACTAATATATAAAAATATTATTAAATAAAAACAGAAAATTTTGGGATACTCATAAAAAACTCCGATATAAATTAAATCATTTTAATCATCTTTTTGTCGAATTAATCCCCATAATTTTTTTTAATGAAATGATATATGTTACCATTTAAAATATTGGAATTTCATTATCACTATATAATTTCATTTCTGGAGAATATATTTTAAAATTAAATGAAACCCTATATTTATACTCATGGTAACTAACAATAAACCATAAAAACACTCACAAAACTATGAGATGAAACCATATAACTCATAAAATGTAAATAACAGAACATTATAAAATTATAATAAATAATATAAAAATTTAATATTTTATTAATTAGGTAATTAATGAATCTAATTTTATTATCTATAAAATTATGTACATTTTTAGAAGTCATTTAGAAATAAAAAACATGTATTTTTAAATAAAACTCCCTTTCATTATGAAACTCTTCTTTCATTTCACATTTCAGTGTGATTATTCATTAAATATTTATTAAAAATAAGTTCATCATTTGTCGTATAATTTTAATGGATATACATTTTTAAAAACTGAATTTATGATAAATATAATATTTCCCAAAAGAACTATTTTTTCCAAAAAAACATATTGATTCCCCTTGAGTTGTTTATTCTTGACTAAAAAATGGTGATTCTTAAACCTAATATGTTATTTTCACTATTCTAGTTTTGAGAATAGTTTTTATTCATGAAATAATAATTTATTAAATCCTTATGGTACATGTTAATTTACATGGATTTCTTTATAAGATTGATAGATATATGTTCTATGCGGCATTCATGACTGTAAATGTTTTGATGTGATGGGTGGGAAAAAAATTAAAAATATCTTAAATGCATTTTTTTAATGTTATGAATCTCTTTAAAAAAATGTGTATTATGCATTAAAATGATGATATATTTGTAATTTGGATTTTTTATGATTATTCTCATATGTTATGCTTGAATATAATGCCAGTTTTTTGACTATTATATGTGGTATTTGACCACTTTGACAAGATGTTTCATTTTTAGGCATTGCCACATTCCATTCCCCTATCATATGTTTCACTCAAGATGTTTATGATGATCCAATTGTTATGTTTTGGGGATGATGATTTCACTCAATCATGAGTTATTGATTCATGCCCCATCTTCATCCTCTTATATAGATTTTATTCCAACCCTTCGCTTTAATGTATATCTTTAGTTGAAAATTTTTACTAAGGAGAACATGAGATTTAATAGGATAAAGAAGAATATTTTTAAAAACTGTTTTTGTATCGTTATTATGCATGTTATGTATATGACTAATTTTAAAAAGACAGTAGACCATTGGATCCTATTTCTCTAACATTATTATGACTTTTATCTTTAAATTGATGTAATTGTTATGAACGAAATGTAGTGTTTCTGTAAAGCATTCATCCATTCTATAATTATCAAAATAACTAAATTTTTATTATAAGTTGACAAACATGAATAAATATTTATAAGTTTAAGTAATACAGTAATCTCAAATACCTCTTCCAAATTTAAACATAGATCACTTCATTAATCTCTAACCTTATAACCCCTGAATGATTTTTTTATCGAAGAAATTAGAATTATGGTAACTAAATTTCTGAAATGATCTTATCATTAATCCCCAAAACAACATTAAGTATCTCTTAATCATTATATACCAAACATGTTAATATATTCTTCATGTATTTTCTTCATATATGGTAATAACCGAAATTACCATAATAGATTATTGAAAACATGAATGGATCCCTATTCCTTAAATAAACCACAGATTATTGGATATATTACATAAATCCAATAATAATATTAACTCCATCAATGATTTTATAATCCTCATTGTCAAAAAAATTAATAATTAGATACCTGGTTTTCAGTACTATCTAATTTACAATATTCATATCAATCAACACTTTTTCCCAACATAATTATCTCATCATTAAGAACATGTTATGTTTATATTTCCCTCCAATATGTGTTTATCATGAATTTAAACTGTCATTGATTTATTTTTATTGTAATTATTACTAATCAAAATTGTATTTCAAATACTTAATGAAAATGTATTACAGTAAAATACATATACATTTCATAATTATTTTAATGAGGATATCATTTAAATAATACTCAACTGAAACATTTCTTTAATTGAAACATGTGAACATTAATCATTCAACCTCAACTATGGTATTATAATAATATTGACCATTATCTATTGGATTCTTTTCAGATATATTCACTTAACTCTCGCAGAATTCATTTACACAGTACTACATCTCCTTAATGTTGGATAATTGAACATTGGTATCATTTTTTCCATTGAATTAAAAAATGGTATCCTTTATCCCTCTATTTATAACAATCTTATGTTCCATTTAATAAATTTCCATATTAATTCTTTCCAAAATATTCACTTGTGGGAAAATCTACCTTTCCCTTCTTCCATATATCTATATTTTTCTCAATCAAATTATTATTTTCTTTCTTCCATTTCAATCCATAATACATAGATAATTATTTCTCAATATAATAATAATGTGATATTCTATCTTCATATTATGAGATTTTTTGGGTGACATGTTCCCTTTTTTTGATTGGATTTATCCCATATAATAAATAATAGTTTATTCTCCTTATAATATGTTCATTGATTTGGTTTCCATTACTTATAATTTTCACTATATCTAAATTATGTAATAAAATAGACTAGATCATAAAATTTGAAACATACTATATAATCCCAAAAGTGTTGAAATAATTAATAGAAATTGAAATTTTGTGCATAGACAATCTCATAATCATACACATGGTTTATTTAGGGATGTCATTATTTTCAAATCATTCATAATGGGTTTAAATGGAAATGTGACTTATCCAAATCACATATCTTGGGATTTTTAAAATAAGTGCACTATAATTAAGGACAATTTTTGTGAACTATGTGATGATCGAGTCATGTGAAATGCACACTTTTCATGGATATTACCACTCAGTACCTCTATCATAGAACCACTTCGACATGTATAGTGATATATTTCTAATAAAAATAACATAATATATTCCTTTCCAAAATATTAGGATGTCACTTTATATATATCATCAAATACAATGATATGATTATATTACATAATATAATATTTAAATAATCTAGTTCACACAGTTTCTACCAAAATTTATAGTATACCAAATATAATGATTGTGACTATAGTAAACTGAAGTTGTTGCATTTGTAAATAAATTGGCATATATATAAGGAATCAAATTCCAAAACATGTGTCAGTCTAATAGATTTATAGAAAATATAATTTAGTGATAAAAAAGTTAAATATGGAAAGAAAACAACAATATAAATTATAACATTTTGAATCCTCGAACCCGTTCCAGTAAATTTTTCATTATATCCATGAGAATAAAGAAAATAATAGAGAGCTCAAATGTTTAGTATGGTTAAGTACAATTGGAGATATCATGAATCAATAATCATTATGATTACGTAAGGGTTAATAGATGAATAATAATTATATATAAAAATCTTGAATACCATGATTATATATGACATAATAAATATAGAAAGACAAATAACTAAAAACATGTCCCATTTAGTCAATAAATAATAATAAAATGCATCTAGATAATATGATATAGTGAAAATATCATGGATGATAAAAATAACTAAATCATAAATTAATGAAATTCTTAATTATTGGATTTCCTGATATCATTAATCATGATACCTCACCATTAATTCCTTTCACAATTTGGATTATTACTATAGGTAATAACTTGTTTACTCTGGAAAACTAAATTGTCTTATGAGACGTCTAGACGGGTCGAGGGTCTATATTATTTTGGGTCCCACCCACCACTACAGGTCCAAATAATTTTTCTTATATTGAATGATAAATTTAATTCACCAATAAATATTCTCTATCATTAAATATATGCATTATGTAAAGGATACAAATGTATCAATATTTCCACAATTAATAAAATAACATTAAAAGTAAATATCATCTGTAATGATGGCCTAAATTTTAAAAAAATCATATCCATTATAAAATAATATCAATATATATCTTAAATTCAATGAAAAATGAAACACTATCATAATAAAGTAGCTTCTTTAAGATAAAGTTAACATTCTGATAACAAAATGAGATGGTACAATAACATTTCCCCATTGGTAATTTTCAAGTAAAATACCCTAGGAAGAAATAATTGAAATTAATTATTTAAATAAAATGAATTATCAAGAATTCAAGATATTATATTCCATGGGGAATCATATACACTACATAAAGAAATTATTTTCATAACATTACAATATGCCTCAATGAAGTGAAATTCAAATGTAGTAACTTACCACAAACTTTCATTTAGTTTAAAATGATTTATACTCTTATATTATGTCTTTAAACTTATTATTAATTAACAATAAACTAATATATAATATTTACACTATCATATAATATCCTTTTATAATATTTTCCTCTTTTTTGTTAATGAAATTCAATTATTTAAATTGTTACGGGCATTTATTGGCATGTTTTCTCATTGTAGTTCTATAATGAAATTTATGGTTCTTGTACATATGATATAAATAAATAATATAAAAATTTATAATTATTTTACAAATATAATATTTAGTTATTAAATGCATTATTATGACCATTCATGAATTTTATCAATAGAAAAATAATCACATCGCTTCATGTAGATGGTAGGCTGTCCATACACACGCAGAAAGATATCTTTAACCTAAAAAGTGAAATGGTATAGAAGTGTGTGATATATTAAATTTTTATAATAAATTAAATCTCATATATATCACATATATTCATTAATTTTACCATTATAACATCCCTTGTAACGTTTATCTAAAAAAAAATAATCGCTTCGTGAGCAGACAGTCCGCTGAACACCCGAGCGACGTTACGATATTTTAAATGGCTTGGAAGATAAGAAGTTATATATGATATTATAAAAAAATATAATTTATATTAAAAAATATATAAATATTATTTCCTTCATTATATCCAACTGTTACAGGTTTTTATGGAAAATAAATTAGATCGGTTTGTGAGGTGGTGGTCTTCCACACACATGATAGGCAATTTTATTTTACATTTGATGGAAGTGGAGATAAATAAATATTATTCCATAAAATTAATACATTCTTATAATATGAATGATATAATTTTTATTATATGTTAAATTTTAAGACATAATTATAGGTGGAAAATTAATAAATGAAATGTAATAGCTTTGTAATCACAATTAGCTTCTCTAATAGAGACCTGCATAGGATATCCAATTAATAACCATAGAGATGAAATTTTGGGAAGACCAAGCAACAAACCAAAGTTTAATTAATGAAACTTTATATTGAATATAATTAAATTTATTATTATGTAATATGGTTTTATAACATATTAACTTCCTTGGGTTCAATGTTTCGGATTTTAAAATATCATTATGAATTGTAACCATTTCTAATATTGCTGCTAAATAGTGATCACATGATTAGTATAAATATAGGGCTTTAACAAATCCAATTTACTTAGAAAAAAGAAGAGATGACCTCATCAAGTAGAATTGATCCAAACAGAGCCCATTTTACAGATCTTGTGAAGGAGGTGGCATCATTGGGATTATCTCTTGACCAAGCCCAAGATGAGCTTCAACACATTAATTTTTAATAGAACTATCAATGAGAGAAGTGAATGTTGATAGAGATTACCACATGAGTGATGTTATCGGAGAAACCCTATGAGTCTTTCACCATCACACATCTTACCATTAGGTCATATGTGGGTGTTATAAGGGGTTATGTAACAATACCCAAGAAATACTATTTTGTGCATTATTTTTTGTATATAATAAATAATATACATTCATTTTATTATTATTACTTTGTCAATAGTTTTTAAAGCACACATAGTATTTTTTAGTCTATATTAAATTAAAAATCTATTTTGACGATCTAATGGTTTTTTAATTTAATAATATTATAATTAAATATTATTACTAAAATATTTTTTATTAAATATAAATGATTGTAAAATTTTTATGAATACGATTGAAATTTTTTAGGGTTTGAATGCTGTTTTTATCAAAACCCATGAATTATTTATAAATGTCTGTTTTTCTAAAAGTAAAATTTCACATATTTGGAATATTATTTACATAAAATGAATATTATTTTTGGAATCAGGATTTTGAAATTATCAAATGGTTAATGCTTTATAATATTATGAGACAATCATGTTTTGGGTAAAAATTAAATACCGTTTAAATATATAATATGTTTTATGACATCCTAATGTCCCGATAATGATGTAATAGAATACTGTAAACATTAATGTTATGAAAATATATGTTTTACCATTTAAATAATCTGATTTTAGGTTTGTTTTATTTATATTACAAATCTTTTTTTGACCCTTGAAGACTTATAAAACATTTTAACTATTTAAAATGATTTTCATGAGAGTGTGACTCACCTCCACATAAAAAAGACTAATATTTTAAAACGTTAGGCCATTGGACTTATAAAATAATGTTTCACAACCCCCTTTGGAAAAAAACAAGGGATGAAACCATGGGTTGGTTTGTGGTTTTAATTAGTTTAATATGTCGTGTCCAAAACCTAAATAATAAATAATTCCCTCTATTTTTCTTTATAAACACACCCATGCTACCACTTCCTCTTCACTAAATGCCTTTTTATCTCAACCAAACTCTTCCCTAATCTCTCTATAATGATACCAAGGTTCCCTAAACTCCAAATAAGACTCTCTCAATACTCTCTCAAGCCTATTGGATAAGTCTTCCATGTAATGGATTTCTTCTTTTCTCATTTTTGACCAAATTTCATTACATTGTTATACCGTTTTGATTGAAATTAAAAATGTTTGGGAATGATTTATAATCTCCATCACATATCCATCCTTTTTTTTCAATTTATTAGAGACCTATTTCTCTCTCATTATTTCCTCACATTCACACCTGTTACCATGCGAAAAGTCTGTATGTAATTTCTCTCTCCTCATTTACCTTCTAGAAATTATTTTGTATTATCAATCTAAATTATCATAAATATGTTGGGACGTGTATATTTATGACCCACGTAACTTCAATTTCATATAAATAAGATGATATTCCCCTTTATTTCCTTTCAAATATTTATATGATTTCTTCTGTCACGCCCTTATGCGGCCGAAATTGCACAGCGATTTTCCAAGACAAATTCAATTTTTAGTAAATACCATACCCATTTCTTTATCAAGGTTATTCACTTATATGATATTTTATTTATTGATTATTTAGATTAATTTATTAATTAAAAATTCTTTAATCTTGGGATAAATGATGATATTTAATGAATCCTTGTTATATGACCAATTTATCATATTTATGCCAGAAATGTAATTATTAAGAAGGGTGCACCTGGATTGTGGTCCAATGCATTGGGTAAAGATTAGTATCATGGTAATTCAAGTGAAATGGGGTTTTATTAATTATAGTTCAATTGAATTGAGGTTTTACTCATGCTCCATGTTCAATGAGCCTTGGCTCATGCTAATACAATGTTAACTGTTGTTGCCACATTTTCATGTTATGATAATCATGTTATATCATGCTTTTTTGTTTGTTTTTCTCTAATGATCATTTGATATGCCTACTTACTAACATGTATTGTATTCTTAATGTTTTTTATTGTTTAATCCCTTACTATGCTTTATATATCATCCTTTTCTTATGCATTTCCTATGGTTATCCCATGCAATGCCAAGTACGAGGAAATTCAGTGGTCATGTAAAGGATGTTTTCAATAAATTTGTTGTGTTTCGTGTTTGAAGTCATCATGTAATGTTCTTAATTCCCAAATACACTATAATTATTGATCTTATATGATGTATCATGTGAATATTTTATGTAATAAATCATGCTTAATTGTGTAATAAAATGCAGGGTTGTTATAGTTGGTATCAGATGATAAGTTTAGTTATTTTTGGGATTAGGATTAGAAAACCCAAGTGAAAGAATTATGGATCAGACTATTTAAAATAAATACATCCCTATGTTTTGGTGAGAATTGAGTAAGTGGTTTATCAAGAAAATACATCTCCGTATGGATACGAACATGTAGAGGCTCCTCTGACACAAATGTACCTATGAGTGAAAACACCGGCAAGGAGTGTCGGTCTTGACCCGAGGTATCATGGTATATGAAAACGGGCCTTGATTCACTCTTGTGTATGACACTCTTGGGGGATATTTTTTGGTAAATTCACAAGCTTAGTATGAAACATTGATAAGGGAATAAAAAAATACCTTAAGAATAAATTTTGTGATGTAGATCATGGATAACATAAATTGAAGCCTATTGGATAGTAAGTTAAGAAAATATAAGTCATTTATAAGTCATTTGTTTTTAGACCATGGAGTACTCATTATGTATTACCCCTAACATTACATTGATTCCAGCCAATGTACAATAATAGGAGGACTCGGGCTAAGAACCAATGTGAAGATCAATGTGATGATGGTTCTAATGAGATGCCCAATCTAATTAGAGCAACAATCATGAACATTGTCAGGATAATCTATGAGTTAACTAATGTTTTTAATAGAATCACGGGTCATGAGGATCTTTCAACCCCCCCCCCCCCTTCCCAAGAAAGAAAAAGTATCAATCAATAGCTTCATGAGACGAATGCCTCCTACATTTAATGGATCATCTGATCCCTCAATAACCCAACAATGGATCAACTCCATTGAGATGATATTCTATATCCATCAATGTTCCGAACAAGAGAATTTACTTCTGACTTCTTATCATATGAATGGTTAGGATGATCAATGGTGTACATTGATCAAAAATACGAATCCAGAGGTGGAGATCAAGGTGTTTGAATGGAAGGATTTCTAGAAAAGGTTTTTTGACAAATATTTTCCCCACACCCTCTGACGTATGATGGAATGTGACTTCCTTTCCCTAATGAAAAAAGATGAATAATATATCGGAGCGTAAGAGGAAAACATCAAAGGCTTGTACGATATGTCTCCGGCTTTGTTGTTACCCCCGAATGCAAGTTCGACTATTTCTTTGGTGGGTTGGATCCGAGCCTACGGAAAGCTATGAAGATCCGTGACTTTGATAGCTATGAAAAAATTGAATGATGTTCCCTCAATGAAGAAATAAAGATCGTCAAATCTTAGGGGTGTCATGGGGATAAGAAGTATAAGGTGTAATTTAATTATTCCTGACCAATGGATAAATCCAATGCTGTTATGAAAATCCAGAACCCCACTTTCCAAAGTTGTGGAAAAAATATATTGGAAATTTCCTGAAGGGGACTATGACATTTTTTAGGAGTGGATGATAGGGGAAACATTCTATTAACTACCAACAAAAAAACCCTTAGCTACAACTGTAGAAAAAATGCTATGTTCGACCCTCAATGCAGTGATCATAACTTCAACTAAAAATAACTGGGGCAGTTTTAAACCAGTGCCCTAATCCATGGGTTTTTTGAGGAAACCAATAGCCTCCAAGGCAGCATGGGAGAGCTTTTTCCATCACTATTAGCGAAGTGAATCCCGAAAAACAAGTGGTGATAGGTACACTGATTATTCATTCCAAAATAGAAATCCTAATTCTTTATTCTAATTATACGGATTCTATTCTATCTCAAAATTTTATTAGAACAATCCAAACACCAGAAAAAAACATAGAAGTAATGATGTTAGTGAGTATTGAAAATGGGGCATTCATTGCATCCCATGAATATAACTCCTCCTCAGTCACAATATGTGGATTGAACCTTCTATAGAACCTTATCATACTCCCTATAGTGGTATTAGATGCAATTCTAGACATCAATTGGCTTTACATATATAGATCAAACACAAATTGTTGTGAGAGGGAAATCACTCTCCATATGGAGAATCGACCCCCGGTTCTATTCAAGTGTAAGGATGATGGTGAATGTTATTTAGAACCATCATCTCAAGCATGGGTATTACAGCTCTATGAGAATGTTTATCAGGCTCATATGATTGAGTCCAAAGAAGGAACCATCCTTGAAGACATGCCTATTATGAGAGAATTTGCTGAAGTGTTTCCTGAGAAATTGCCTCGCCTTCCTCATAGAAGAGATATTGAATTCTAGAATGATCTTATACCTGTGGAATTTACAATATCTAAGGATCCATATAGAAAGGTTGTTTTAGATCTTGAGGAGATGAAGAAACAACCAAAAGAGAATCTAGATAAAGGGTTTTTATGCCCATGTTTTTCACCATGGGGTGCACCAATCCTCTTCATCAAGAAGAATGATTGGTCAATGTGCCTTTGCATTAATTATTGTGAGCTCAACTAAATCATGATAAAGAACAATTATCCTCTACCCAGAATTGATGACTTTTTTGATCAGTTACATTGTGCACAATACTTCTCCAAGGTGGATTTTGGGTCGGGATATTACCAAGTAAAGGTCAAGAAAGAGGATATTCCCAAGACTACATTTCATACATGGTGCAGGCACTATGAATTCTTATTAATTATTTTTGGCCTAACTAATGCTCCAAAAATATTCATAGACTTAATTAATTGAGTATTTAGAGATTAACTCAAAAATTTGTGGTAGCATTTATAGACAATATTCTAATATAATCCAAAATCAAGGAGGATCGTGAGGAGTTTCTATGAATTCTACTACAAACTTTACGAAATCAGAAGATCTATGAACAGTATAGAAAGTGTGTGTTCTGGTTGAAGGAGGTATCATTCTTGGGCCATACCAATTAAAGTAATGGTATATATGTGGATCCCTCTAAGACAGTTTCACATGAGGGATGGTTGAGGCCAACATTGGTAACAAATATCTGTATCTTCCTGAGGTTATCTGGATATTATCACTGATTTATGAGAAAATTATCACAATTTCCAACCCTCTTAACAAGCTATCTCAGAAGGGAGTAATGTTTTCTTAGAGTGATGAAAATGAAGGGAGCTTCAAGGTGTTGAAAAAGAGGATTACCACTGTGCCCATGCACTCATTACCCACAAGTGGATAAATTTTGGTGGTCTTTAGTGATGCTTCATAGAAGGTCCTAGGCTATTTGTAGATTCAAAAGGAAAAAGTCATTGCCTATGCTTATAGAAAATTGATAGTTCACGAGAAAAACCATCTGACACATGACATGGAATTTTTTGTAGTGATATTCACTTTAAAAATTTGGTGAAATGACCTCGTTGGGGAGAAGTGTTAAATATGTACAGACCACAAATGCCTCAAATATATACACACAAAGAATGAATATAATATTCACCAATGAAGATGGTTAGATCTGATAAAAGACTATGACTTCTCAATCCATTACCACCCTAGGATAGAAAACAAGGTGGTGGAAGCTCTATTTAAAAAGGATTCTAAAATTCTATCATTGATGATAATTGAAAAGGATCCAGTATTCTAGGATTTGATGATTATGGACACGAGAATCATAAAGAAGGTGACATCATAAAAAACTTTCATAATTGATTGGTCAACTGTCTCATTTGGAATGTATAAAGGATAATCAAAAGAAAGATATGAGATTTTAGAAGAATGTGAAAACTATCTGAAAAAGGAAATCATTAGAGATATATGTTAATGAATAAATAATTGTGATATTTGGGTCATGACTATGTGTTCCTTCAAATATGGTGTTGAAAAATAACTTTTGAATGACTCATACAGATCAAATTTCTCCATTCACCCAGAGAACACAAAGATGTATTGAGATATCCAAGAGCATTATTCGTGGGAAACCAAGATGAAGGATATCACTGATTATACATCAATGTTCATGGGATGTCGGTAAGTGATGTCTGAGAGGTAGAATTATAAGGGGAGGATGTAACCATTACCCACACCAGCATGTAAAATTGAGAACTTCCCCATGGACAGTCTCACCAGACATCCTAACACATCCAAATGAAACTATGCTATCTGGGTTGATGTTAATTTTCTAATAAAGACTTGACACTTCATTTCAATTTGAGATGATTTCTCATTGGATCAAATATCACAGATATATATCAGAAAAGTGGTAAGGATGCATGGATCACAACAATTGATAGTATCTGATCATGATCAGAGACTTACCTCCTAGTTCTAAAAGAGTCATCAGCATGCTCTGAATACTGAGATGAACTTCTGTATGATTTATCATCTACAAACAGATGGAAAATCTGAGAAAAATATCCAAACACTTGAGGACATTTTGGGAGTATTCTTTTTGGACTTGAAAATAGTATGGGATCAACATCTTCCTCTAGTTCTGTTCTCTTACAACAACAGTTTCCACTCAAGAATCCAAATGGAACCTTATGAAGCCCTTTTATGGGAAGAGGTTCATGACACCGGCATATCGAGAAGAAGTTGTGGAGCAAAAACACCTCGGTCTGGAAATGGTAGATGAAATGGTAGAGAAGGATAAGACCATAAAATAACATATCAATTCTTCTCATCGTCAATAAAAGAACTATGTTGTTAATCATCGATGAGACCTAGAGATTGATGTCAGAGACTTGGTATTCCTTCAGATACTGTCGTGGAAGAGGGTTAGGAGATTTTAGATGAAGGTAAATCTTATTCCAAGGTACATCATCCCTTTTGAGATCCTTGATCACGTTGGATAAGTGGCCTATCGACTAGAAATCACACCGAACCTATATTGAGTAGACGATGTATTCCATGTATCACTCTTGAGAAAGTACATACCTAATCCATCACATGTACTCAATCCAGAGGTGGTATTATTGGAGAATGACCTCTCATATAAAGATAATCCAATGAAGATCACAGATAACAGGTAAAAAGTTATACAAAATAGGATAATGAACCTCGCCAAGGTGTTGGGTTGAAAACACAAGATTGAAGAAGCAACGAGGGAATCAGGGGAAGTGATGAAGCCGAGTTACCCGAATCTATTTTAATGTGGGAAATGAAAAATTAGAAGGTGAAATTTCTTAAGGGGGGAAGATTATAAAGACCCAAACGTTTATTAATAAAAATTATTCTTGAATATAATTAAATGTAATATTATGTAATATGGTTATATATCATATACACTTCGTTGGTTTTGTGTTTTTGGATTTTAAAATACCATTATGAATTGTGACCGTTTCTAATAAAATGGTTAAATAGTGGTAACATTATTATTATAAATATAGGGCTTTAAGAAATCTAATTTATTCAGTAAAAAGAAACGATGACCTCGTCCAATAGAATTTCTCCATACAAAGACCATTTATCGAAACAAGGAAAGAAGGTGGCGTCATTGAGCTTCACTCTTGACCAAGAACACATCAAGATTCACCACGTTAAGCTTGAATTGAACCACATACATGAGATGTAGAAGTTGATAGAGATTACCACCTGAGCGATGTTATCCGAGCCACCCTAAGAGTTTTTCTCTGTCGCAAACCTTAAACTTAGGTCATATGCAGGTGTTATAAGGAGTTATGAAACCAGACCCTAGAACTATGAATATGTGAAATATATTTATATATAATAAATAATAGATATTCATTTTATTATTTTTAATTTGTAAATATTTTTTAATGCACTAATACTATTTTTTTAGATAATATTAAATTAATAAATATATTTTGAGGAATTAATTGATTTTTGAATTAAGAAATATTTTAATGAAATATTTTTACCAAATTAATTTTTATTAAATGTAAATGATCGTATAATTTTTATGAATACAATAGAAAATTTTATTAAGGATTGAAAACTATTTTTGTCAAAAACCTTGAATATTTGATAAATGTCAGTTTTTATTTTAAAATTAAAAAATAATTTTTTTTTAAAATAAATTATTTAAAATGAATATCATTTTTTGAATCAGGACGTTGAAATTATTCAATAAGGAATTTTTCAAAGTTATTTGAGATAGTCAAATTTTTGGGTAAAAATTAAACACCTTTTAATTATATAATGTGTTTTATCAAGTTATAATGACACAATAGTGGTGTAATAAAATACAATAAACATTACGTTCAGTGAATATATGATTTATCATTAAAATATTTTCATTTTATGGTTGTTTGATTTAGATTACAAAGAATTACTGGATCATCCAAGACTTATAAAACATTTTAAATTTTGAAAATGATTTCCTTGAGAGTGTGGATCACCTCCACATAAGAAAAACTAATATTTTAAGAATTTTGGACATTGACCATAGAAAATAATTTTTTCTACTCCTCTTTGTAAAAATCCTTGGATGAAAACCATCAGTTGGGTTTTGGATTTGATTCGTTTAATGTGTGGTGCCCAAAACCTAAATAATATTGAATTCCATCTCTTTTCCTAAATAAACCACCCAAATCACCCACTTCCTCTTCATTCAAAGCTTTTGGAGCTTGACCAACCTCTTAGATTCTCTCCCTATAATCCTCCCAAGGTTTCCCAAGCTCCCAAGTAGCCTCTCTCAAGCCTATCCCAAGCAATTCGGATCAATCTTCCAAATAAGGTATTTCTTCCTTTCTCCTTTTTTCCCAAATGACTTTAACTTGTTATACCCTTTTTCTTACAATAAAAATTGTTGAGGTATGATTTATCACCTCCCCCATATTTCCCTCCTTATGTTTTAATTTATGATAGTCATTTTTCTCTCACATTAGTGCCTCCCATGCACACTCATTAGCATTCTGAAATTCCATAAGGAATTTCTCCATCCTCATTTACATTCAAGCAATTCTTTGGTATTATGAATCTAAATTCTATTACATAAGTAGGTGTAACGACCCAAAAAAATTCAATAATGAAAATTATTCTTGGTCTATACAAATGTATTCTTATGGTTATGTAAAACTTATTCACTTATTTGGTTCTACGTTTTGGATTTTAAAATACCATTACGAATCGTGATCGTTCCTAATATTGATGTTGAATAGTGATATCATGATTAGTATAAATATAAGGAAATAACAAATCAAATTTACTTCGACAAATAACGTGATGGCCTCATCGAGAAGACTTTACCCAAACAAAGCCCATTGGTCGGAGTGTGGAAAGGAGGTGGCATAATTGGGCTTCACCCATGACCAAGCCAACGCCGAGCTTGAATACGTTAAGCTCGAGCAGAACCACATTCGGGAGAAGTTGTAGTTGATTGAAATTACAACTCGAGAAATGTTTTCCGAGCCACCCCAGGAGTCTGTCACCAACACTCACCTTACCCTAAGGTCATATGTAGGTGTTTTTAGGAGTTATGTATCAATTCCCTGGTACTATGATTATATACATTATATTGGTATAGTGAATATGTGTACTTCTTATTATTGTTACTTTGTAAATTGTATTTAAATCACAAATAGTATTTTTAGTTAATAATCAACTAAAGTATCTATTTTGACGAATTAATTTATTTTTGAATAAAATAATAAAATTATAAAATTTTATTATTATAATTAAATTAATTTTTATTAAATATAAATGATCGTATAAATTATGAAGGCAATTGTAATTTTTATTAAGGTCTGAAAGCTGTTCATGTCAAAACCTATGAATTTTTGATAAATTTCAATTTTTATTTTAAAAGTAAAAATTCACTTATTGATAAATTCTTTTAGATAAAATTAATTTTATTTTTGAATCAGAACGTCAAAATTATCTTATGGTGAATTTTTAATAATTTTCTAAGACAGTCGAATTTTTGGGTAAAACTTAAATACTTTTTAAATATA
The DNA here is from genome assembly GCA_963277665.1 of Viscum album. NCBI lineage: Eukaryota > Viridiplantae > Streptophyta > Magnoliopsida > Santalales > Viscaceae > Viscum > Viscum album. Next base: position 1,170,314,067 of record OY728161.1, on the reverse strand, counting down.
TAATGTGTTTTATGACAATATAATGACCCAATAGTGATGTAATAAAATAATATAAATATTATTATCATCCAATATATGTTTTACCAATAACATAATGTGATTTTGGGTTTGTTTGATTTATTATACAAAGATTTAGTGGAACCTTCAAGGCTTATAAAGCATTTTTTCCGTTTTAATTTTTTTCCTTGAGAGTGTGACTCAACTACACATAAGAAACCATATTATTATAAAAATTCCTTCCATTGGAAATATAAAATATTTTTTTTCCACTCCCCTTTGGAAAAAACTACGGGCAAAAACCATGGGCTTGTTCACTGTTTGATTAGTTTAATGTGTGGTATCCCAAACCTAAATAATAAAGAATTCCCTCTCCTTTCCTATATAAACCCACCCATGCTCCCACTTCATCTTTACTCAATGACACTGTAGTTCGTCCAACCTCTTACCTCTTCTATTTAAAATCTTTCCAAGGTGCCCAAAGCTCCCAAAAAGTCACTCTCAAGCCTCTCCTAAGCCTTTGGAATCACACTTCCAAGAAAGGCATTCCTACCATTCTCTTTTTCGCAAGGATTCATAATATTTTTATCATGTTTTATTTTCAATTATAAATGTTGGGGTTTGATTTTTCACCTACCTTATAATACACTATATATGTTTTAATGATGAGATACCCCTTTCTCTCTCAGTAAATGCCTCCCATTTACACCTGTTACCATCCCGAAATTTCGTAAGGAATTTCTCCCCCCTCATTTGCATTCAAGTAATTATTTTGTATCCTGAATCTAAATTCCATTACAATTGTTAGGACATGAAATTATATGACCAATTACTATAGATTTCATGTAAATTATGATGATACACATCTTTCTCTCTCATCAACTATTTTTATTAGTTCTTATGTCACGAAGTTAAGCTGCCGAAATTGCACAACAATTTTCCAAACCAAAGTCAATGTGTTGTGATTATAATGACCATTTTTCAATAATGTGTATTCACCATGATGCACATTTACATATTGTTTAAACAGTTTCATGTATTAATTCCACACTCATTTATAATGGAATAAATGATAATGTTTAATGAATCCATGTTTTATGATCCATGTGGCACACTTATGCATGAAATTAAATGATTAAAAAGGGTGCATCCTGATATCACTCCAATGGAATTGGTAAAGTATAGTATCATGATATGTCATTTTAAATTGGTGTTCACTCATGATAAGTCAAGAGCATCAGGGATTTACTCATACATCTTGTGCAATGAGGGTTTACACATGCTACATGTGCAATTATCCTTGGATCATGCTAATTCCATGTTTAGTGTTGTTTCCACATATCCATGTTAGGATTATCACGCTTTATGATGCCTTTATGTTCATGTTTCTATTACGCTCCATTAATATTCTTATTGTCTGACATGTACTGTATTCCTCATGTAATTCCATGTTTATTCCCTTACTGAGATTTATAGCTCACCATTTTCTTATGAATGTCCTTAGGTTATCACATGCAATGCTATGTATGAGGTAATTTAGCAGTCATGTAAATGATTATTTAAATAATGATGTTGTGTTTCATGTTTTATGTTGTTATTTATTGTTCATAATCCCCAAAGATACTAGCCCTCTCGATCTTCTATGTTGTATCAAGTAAAGAGTTTTTGTAATATATCATGTTGAAGTGTGTAATTAAAGAAGGGTTGTTATAGTACGTATTAGAGGGAGGTTTAGTTATTTTTGGGATTATGATTAGAAACCCCTAGTGAGACCTTAGATACAAGACTAGTTATAATAAAATCCTGCCTATGTTTTTTTGGGTATTGATTAAGTGTTTTATCAAGACAATACACCCCTATATGGATACGAGCAGGTAGAGGTGGCTCTTGTACAGATGTACATGGGGGTTAAATGTAACACCCTAATCTTCCACGGTATACTTCTCTTTGAATAATACAATAGTGTGTGTTGTACGAAACACTAAGTTTAAGTACACCACGACTTACCAAACTAGCCGTTCAAAATAGGTTATGAATAGTATTAACTAAATTTTAAATAATATATTATCCTTATAATTTTAATCCATATTATGAGTTTGTAAGACATGATTTATAAAAAAATTCATTTTTTCAGATAAAAGAAGTATTTTTCAAAAAATGAAATTTTACCGCCTTTTAATGGAAAAGCCTTTTTAAAACCAATATTTGAAACTTTTATATATTCAATTTGACAAAATGAAATTCTTCTGTAAAATCAGGACATAATAATTTAGTATCAATAAGGTTTTGGTGTCTTTCTGATAACTTTCATATTTGGGTGAATAGTGAAAAATACTATATTTTAACTGAAAACAACTTTTTTAATCAAAATAATTTATATTGTTAAATTATACATTTTAATGATTTGGAAGTATAAATATATTATATTTTTACTATTTAATACAATGATGGCCATTTTAAGTAATTTCACCTTGAAATTGGACATAAACAAGTGTCAAACTTTTGATAGTTATTATTTCTTAAAAATATGCCTTTTGGTTTTGAAAGCGGGAATCAATATTAAATTAATAAATGTAAGCTTTATGTTTTGAATTTGGTAAAATTGAATTCATTTTTTATTCGGAATAACGAAATTATCCTAGGGTGAAATTTTTGTACTTTTCGGATAACTTTTATATTTTGATGAATAGTCAAAATTACTAAATTTTAATTAAAAACATCTTTTTTAATCGAAATAATTAATAGTGATAAATTATGAATTTGAGTGGTTTTAAATTATATTTAAAATATATTTTTACTATTTAATACAATGTGGGTCATTGAACATTATTTCAAATTTAAACCAGATATAAACAAGTGCCAATCTTTTGATAGTTATTATCTCTTAAAAACACGCTTTTTGTTCTAACAACGGAAATTAATTTTAAATTAATTTCTGCCACTTATGTGTTTTGAATATGGAAAAATGGATTCCATATTTTGAATCAGGATGTTCATATTGTTTGAATATGTAACTTTTATTTTTAGAAATTTTGAATAATTACTGCGGTAAATAATTTATTTACCATGGTTAAGGGTAAATCTGGTAAATAAGGGTTATAAAATAATATTATAATAACAATAAATTACCCTAAAACGTGTCCTAGACTTATTGGTTGATACATGTTCGACCATAGGAATCTTTGGGTCGATTATGGGACCCCATAGAGCCACTTGTAGGTCATAGGGACACATTATTTTAATTAAGTTAAAATGAATACAAAAATGACACAAGCATATTTCTTTTAGAAAAACAATTTTTACATATGATTATATATGTTGGATTTTAAACTATAAATATTAATTAGAAAGATAAAAATATTTTCTACATAATTATATTTTATTTATAATTTTTGGACATTAAATAAGTTAATTTATTTGTGACACAATGGTGATGCAGTAATTACCATAATAGTGAAGAATTAGAATAATTGATATTATAAATACCCAAATAAATATAATTTGAGACTTTTATTGAATTAAACTAATTTTATAGGTTACTATGAAATCTTAGGATTGATTTAATTTACTTTGATCGAATTAATCATTCTGTTATGTGTTTCACAAAAATCAACTATTGAATAGTGTCAAAATTGACATAAAAGAGTTTTTAAAACAAATATTATATTATTAATTGATATTAAATTTCTAAAAATCTAAGGATCGGCCAATAGACTTATATCATGATAGATTTATCATTAATGGACCACTTGGGGGTCTCTTGGATGTATATGGTAATTTTATTAACCATATAATATAAAAATACAAAGAGACATTGTAAAAGTGAAACTAATTAACTAAGAGTTAATACTTAAAGATAAGGTTCATATAATGACCCAAACCTGTCTAAATTATATTGGTTGAGTGGTTTAGACCCATACCCACCTTAACCATTAAATAATCAACTTTGGAGCTATTAGAAACCGAATATTAATTTGTTATAAATTAATATTTCTAGCTTTTCCAAAGGTGCCCCTCACCCCTCTTATAAAAGGGCACTCCTCCTTCTCATTTCTTCACACCCTCAAAGCCTTTTGGTTCTGCCAACCCCTTCCTCAATACTCTCTCAACGTCCCTCACTACAACCTAGAGACCTCAGTTTGATCAGAAAGCCATCCTAAGGAGCCCTTTTGATCAAATCAAAAGGAAGAACTCGAAGAAAAGGTAATGTTTTCACCACCCCTTTTCAAGTTCCTATCTTCTTCCACTCCTTCATTCATTGTTATTACCATTATATAATAATAACTCCAGTATCATATATATTATGTGATGTTATTATAAATATGGTACAACCATATTCATTATTCTATCCACCCTTTGAATAACATGTCACCACACGTTCGTACGTACGGCTTACCGTCTCCACGTCGTGGTGTAATCATTATTCAATATATTATTATTTGGATGGGTATAATAATGATGTGTAACTCATATAAATAATAAATATAACATGATAATTATTCTGTATATATATAATATACCATCCAACTATATATTATTTTAATATCAAAAGAATGATATTGTCGCTCGTGCGTATGTACGGACTACCGTCTCCATGAACGCGATGAGATTCATTTTCCATCGTATCCATTCAAGTATGATTCTCATTTGATGATTAAAAATAATAGTTAAGGACTTGATATAATTATGGATATGAATAATATACATCCCATTAATAACAAATATGTCACACATAATAAAGAATATAAAGTAAAATGAACCTGTTAACACCCAAAATGACGATAATTCTAAGATATTATTAACAAATCAATGTTAAAAGATCATATATGATATCATATTAATGAATATGATTCTTGTATAATTAAATAACAATTATTTATCCATTATACAAGAGTTTAACCTACCGTCGACCAAGGAAAAAGTACAAAGTAAGGGATTTTCTTAACTCACTCTTAATTTCGTGAGAATTCCATTATTCACCACTTAATTATTTCATGTGATGTATGTGTACTGCCCATGATTATATTAATTGTGTAATATAATTTAATTTATGGGTATTTACATCATCATGGTATGATCCTTATTTCATGGGTGTATGTTTCGTAAGTTACCTAATCGATAAGGGAATTTGAAATTTCAATTTCCACTCATTTGGCTTTACACATATTTCATTGATTATATTACCCCAAGATTATGTGTGGAATCACTATTAATTTGATTATGTCATAATTTCCACTCCCATTTCTATGGATATACTTTTTATATACATAATCAATCCATTGATAATTTCTCAAGTCATTGATATGAATTTGATAAGAGAAATTTTAACTCATTCTCCATTTGTTGAGTTAAACAACCAATTCATTGGTGTTGTTTTTTAAAAGAGTATGTGTGAATGTCCTTTGATTGTTTTACACTGAATATCAAATCATATTTAGTGTATTTATATTTTTCACACATAATTATGTCGTTGATTTATCCTTAACCTAAGGATACGGCCTTTATGAGAGATTTCATCTCAATTTACATTCCATTGAGACATCTTTGTTTTTATACACCAAATCACTTTTATGTGGTGTATATAATGTACTTTGACATAATAATTCATTAATTCCTTTATTCTCATGATATTACGTTTTTTTGATTACCTCAATTATTTGTATTCAAGTGTCTCTCTTTTGGTTAGAAACTCTAACTAAAATACCATTTTTAAATGTTTTGAAGACTTATTCTTCTAAATCTTTCCCATTAATGTCTATGTTTTAAAAAATGGTTTTAAGGATTTATTTATATAGACATTATAAGTTTTAAAATTAAAACTCCTTTTAAAAAGTTTCAAAGTGGTATGGGACACATTGATTCAAAAATCTATTTTTAAATGGCTTCTTGAAAAATAGTGTGACTTTTAAATGATTTCACGAAAAAGGGGGATATTTCTCTCATATTGTTTTGATGATTATTTTCATCTATGTCAACATCCATCATTATTCTTTATTGAGGTTAATGTGATACAATACAATCTTCCCTATTGTATCTAATGAGTTATGTTTGACTGTGGATGTGCTATTTTTATACCATTCATGGTTTGTGGTTAATGCATTGACATTTCGAATGCAATTTTTAATATGAATGTTAATGTTATGTTTAAACCTGTTCATTTGAGAAATGCATTGGACTTAATATGTGACAGGTGGAGCCCGCTATAGCTCCTCGATGCATCGGTAGGTCTCATGAGACAAATTAGTGTCTTGGCACAAGGCCTTGGAAAAATCTTATTTGTAGTCTTGGCACGAGGCCCTGGCTATGTGGTTATGATAGTATGGAATTATGCATTCCATCATTATGAAAGTGGTTATTGATATTGCATGTGATTGTTCGACTAGTAGAATATTCATGTCAATAAGTAAATGGAATTATTTCATTTTATCTTTGCCATATTATGCTGAAGTTCAAGTTTAAAAATCTTTTGTTTTAATTATAAATTTCCTTAAGTGTTTATGCTTATCTATGAAAGCTTCTGCTATAATGTTATCCTTATTGAGCATCTGAGCTCACCCCTTTCAATGTTTTATTTTTCCCAGGATTATGAAGAAGTAATTTATGAATGACTTGCAGGGATAATATGAGGAGATATGAAAACAAGATGTTTTTTTATATAATGTAAAACTTCATGATTGTATCTAGTGTTTCTAAGGCTACTAAACCAATCGGTCTTTCGAGACATAATATTTATTATGATCATGCCAATGTTATGTAATAATGCACCGACTATGGGTAACTGGGGTCGGGGCGTTACAGTTGGTATCAGAGGAAGTTTAATACAAAACTTGGAATCTACATTTAGATAAACTCTGATTAGAGCACGTAGAAATAAGATTAACATTGAAGATTAGTATAGAATAACTTCCTAGAATTTTGGTATTGTAGAGATTTTGTGAGTTTTCCAAGCAATACATCCCTGTCTGGATACGAGCAGGTAGAGCCAGCTCTGGCACATATGTACCTAGGGGTAAAACCCGAAAACACCGCTTTGAGCTAGACTCGAATGGGAACTGGTGCATGACAACGGGCCTTGCTGCACTCTTGGTTACGACACTCCCGGGGGACATGCATTGGATAATTTACAATTTCATTACAAACCGATTTAAAGTAATATATATATAAGATGAGAGTAAATGAACTTGGTTAATCATAATGTGTTTCAAATTGAGAATAGGTGACATTTTAATCTCTAAATGATTTTATGACTACTGTTACTCACACAATGCTTTCTGGTTTTAGTCAATGTCTAGATTCCAAGGAAGTCATAGTGACTTTGAGAATGATGTACAAGGTGGGAATGATGGTGGAAGTGAGCAACAAAATGGAATGTTGATAGGCGTAAAATATATCGCCTTTATGCCAAATCAGTTTTCCAAAAATATGATCAACAACATATATATTAACCAACTCCTAGAATCAATGAGGAAGAGAAAGGTGATGGATGATAAGAGCTCCAGTAATGGAGACCATGGAGAAAAGAACCCTCAATTTCCATCATGCAATAAATGTGGTAGGAGACACCCGGGAAAGTGTCTCAATGGGACCAAGAACTGCTTTATGTGTGGGAAGGAAGGAAATAAAGTGAACAATTGCCGAAGAAAAATGAAGAGTACTATAGAAGAAGATAAAAATAGTCCCAAGAGTCCATTTAGAGTCATTTGCCGTAAATGTAGGGGACCTGGCCATTACCTGAGTGAATTCCCTATTCTATAGGACATTTTCTTGGTCAAAGAAGAAGCTATGTGTAAATAAATGGTTGGAGAAATGTTTAAAAAGTTTTAGTGCTCCTTGTTGATGGGTTTACTTTGGAATAATTTTCTCTTGTATTTGTAACCCTACAGTTTGACATGTGAGAATGATATTTGAGGAAGAATTACCTCTCCTCTTGTGGATATAGTTATAAATAACCATTTGGTTTTATATGTTCATTGGGTTTGAGACAATTATAATTTATTATAATTTGGGATGAAAATGCAAGGTATGAGATAAGATTTGTGGTTAAATTATGTTATGGTTATTTTGAGGAATTTATCTCATTTTGGTAATGTTATAAAGCATAGTTTTTGCAAAGGACAACACGTAGACCACGTGACAACCCGTCGCGTCACACAAAGTTGTGGGAATCGAACCCACAACCAAAGTGCGATTGAGATTTATCACCTACCACTGGACTACGTGAAGTCCCTGGTTAGTGTGACTATATTTTTAGTTAAATGATTTTATTGATCAATAATAATTTGATTTGGGATCTTATGTCTTATCAAATGATTACCCTTAGTATAGGAAAATGATTTGGTGATTAAGTGATAGATGTTATTTCGGAAGTTGTTCGCTTTGTTGTGAACACTATATGCCCAAGGAAAATAGAATAGTATGGGATTTCATTTGAGGAGTAATGGTGTATTTTTATCTATGTTTTTATTATGGATTTATAGTGATTTGGGTTGTTTATGGAAATTATTAGGTTAATTACTTATAAGTATGTGACTTTAAGAGTATTTCATGTCATTTTGAGATACAATTTAACGTGGAAGACTACATTCTTATAAATATTTAGTTTCAATATTAGTTTGGATTATATTGAAGTATTTTAAGGAAAATTGATTATTGAATGGTATTTATTTAACTTTGGGGTATTGTTGGTTTAATTTTGGAAATTAAGATTAGTGTTTATTTCTCTCAAGGAATATCCTTTTGCGGGATCATTAGATCTTTTACTAAACATTTTGGTTTTGATTAATCTCTGAAGACAATGTAAATATATAGTTCATCCTGCATGGATCATGTGATTCTATAGAAGTTTATTCTAGCTCTTCCAGTGTGACCAAGTCTTCTTGAATACTCATCATTTAAAAAAAATGAGTTAGTGGTGGAAATTTATTAAAGGATGAAACTCTACTTAAAATGTAAGTATATATCTTTATATTCTTAGTCAATATCATAAATTAATTCCTCATCCTTATGTAATGTAACTTAAAACAAAAAAATGTTGTCCGTTTAGTTTCCTGCTAGGAGACTAATGGTCGTTTGTCCCAACACAAGTGTGTGGTTTTCTTATTATTAACTTTCTCCTGATCATGATTTCTATCCCACTCTATTAGAACTTGACACTTAGTTTATCATCCATATCCATGTTTTCCTACATGGAATCCGAGTATGGGTTATCATGGTTGACCTTTATACCTCTCTTTATTTCATTTAAAGTGATAGTTTTATTGAATCTTTTTCCGATGTGGGACTTTCCATTCTCAGGACAAATTTTTAAAATTGCGAGGACACAATTTATTGAAGGAGGGGTGAATGTTACACCCCAATCTTCCACGGTATACTTCTATTTGAATAATACAATAGTGTGTGTTGTACGAAACACTGAGTTTAAGTACACCACGACTTACCAAACTAGCCGTTAAAAAGTTGTTATGAATAGTATTAACTAAATCTTAAATATTATATTATCCTTATAATTTTAATCCATATTATGAGTTTCTAAGACATGATTTATAAACAAATTCATTTTTTCAGATAAAAGAAGTATTTTTCAAAAAATGAAATTTTACCGCCTTTTAATTGTGAAGCCTTTTTAAAACAAATATTTGAAACTTTTATATATTTAATTTGACAAAATTAAATTCTTCTTTATAATCGGGATATAATAATTTAGAATCAATAATGTTTTGGTGTCTTTCTGATAACTTTCATATTTGTGTGAATAGTAAAAAAAATACTATATTTTAACTGAAAACAACTTTTTTAAACAAAATAATTTATATTATTAAATTATACATTTTAAAGGTTTGGAAGTATAAATATACTATATTTTTACAATTTAATCCAATGATGGTCATTTTAAGTAATTTCACTTTGAAATTGGACATAAACAAGTGTAAAACCATTGATAGTTATTATTTCTTAAAAATACACATTTTGGTTTCGACAGAAGGAATCAATTTTAAAATAATAAATGAAACTTTAATGTTTTTAATTTGGTAAAATAGACTTAATTATTTGATTCGGAATAACGAAATTAGCCTAGGGTGAAATTTTGGTACTTTTCGGATAACTTTTATATTTTGATGAATAGTAAAAATTACTAAATTTTAATTAAAAACAACTTTTTTAATCGAAATAATTAATAGTGATAAATTTCAAATTACAGTGGTTTTAAATTATATTTAAAATATATTTTTACCATGTAATACAATGTGGGTCATTGAACATAATTTCACATTTAAACCAGACATGAACAAGTGCCAATCTTTTGATAGTTATTATCTCTTAAAAATACGCTTTTTGTTTTAACAACGGGAATTAATTTTAAATTAATTTCATCCACTTCTGTGTTTTGAATTTCGAAAAATAGATTCCATATTTGGAATCATGATGTTCATATTGTGTGAATAGGTAACTTTTATTTTTAGGCATTTTGAATAATTACTGTGGTAAATATTTTATTTACCATGGTTAAGGGTAAATCCGGTAAATAAGGGTTAAACAATAATATTATAATAATACTAAATTACCCTAAAACGTGTCCTAGCCTTATATGTTGATACATGTTCGACCATATGAATCTTTGGGTCGATTTTGGGACCCCATGGAGCCACTTGTAGGTGATATGGACACTTTATTTTAATTAAGTTAAAATGATTACAAAAATGAGACAAGCATATATCTTTTAGAAAAACAATTTTTACATATGGTTATATATGTTAGATTTTAGACTATAAATATTAATTGGAAAACTAAAAAGATTTCCTACATAATTATATTTTATTTATAATTTTTAGACATTAAATAAGTTAATTTATTTATGAAAGAATGGTGATGCAGTAATTACCATAATAGTAAAAAATTAGAATAATTGATATTATAAATACGAACCTAAATATAATTTGAGACTTTTATTGAATTAAACTAACTTTATAGGTTAATATGACATATTAGGATTTATTTAAGTAACTTTTTTTGAAGTAATAATTCTTTTATGTGTTTCACAAAAAGCATCTATTGAATAGTGTCAAAAATTACATAAAAGAGTTTTTAAAACAAATATTATATTATTTATTGATATTAAATTACTAAAAATATAAGGTTAGTCCAATAGACTTATATCATGATATTTGTATCATAAATGGACCACTTGGGGGTCTCTTGGATTTATATGGTATGTTTATTTACCATATAATATAAAAATACAAAGAGACTTTATAAAAGTGAAACTAATTAACTAAGAGTTAATACTTAAAGATAAGGTTAATATAATGACCCAAACCTATATAAATTATATTGGCTTAGTGGTTTTCGACCCATCCACACCTTAACTTTTAAATAATCAAATTTTGAGCTATTAGAAAACGAATATTAATTTATTATAAATTAATATTTCTAGCTTTTGCAAAGGTGCCCCTCACCCCTCTTATAAAAGGGCACTCCTCCTTCTCATTTATTCACACCTTTAAAGCCTTTTGGCTCGACCAACCCCTACCCAAATACTCTCTCAACTTCCCTAACTACATCCTAGAGACCATAGTTTGATCAGAAAGCCATCCTAAAGAGCCCTTTTGATCAAATCAAAAGGGAGAACCCGAAGAAGAGGTAATGTTTTCACCACCCCTTTTCATGTTCCTTTCTTCTTCCACTTATTATTTATTTGTTATTACCATTCTAAAATAATAAATACAGTATCATATATATTCTGTGATGTTATTATAAATATGGTACAACCATATTCAGTATTCTATCCACCATTTGAATAACATGTCACCACACGTGCGTACGTACGGCTTACCGTCTCCACATCGTGGTGTAATCGTTATTCAAAATATTATTATTTGGATGGGTATAATAATGATGTGTAACTCATTTAAATAATAAATATAACATGATAATGATTCTGTATATATAATATACCATCCAATTATATATTATTTTAATATCAAAAAATGATATTGTCGCTCGTGCGTACGTACGGACTACCGTCTCCACGAACGTGATGAGATTCATTTTCCATCGTATCAATTAAAGTATAATTATTATTTGATGATTAAAAATAATATTTAAAGACTTTATATCATTCTGGATATTAATAATCTACATCCCATTAATAACAAATATGGCTCACATAATAAATAATATAAAGTAAAATGAACCCGTTAACACCCGAAATGACGATAATTCTAAGATATTATTAACAAATTAATGTTAAAAGATCATATATGGTATCATATTAATGCATATGATTATTTTATAATTAAATAACAATTATTTCAACATTATACAGGAGGTTAACCGACCATCGACCAAGGAAAAAGTACAAAGTAAGGTATTGTCTTAACTCACTCTTAATTTCGTGAGAATTCTGTTGTTCACCACTTAATTATTGCATGTGGTGTATGTGCACTTCCCATGATTCTATTCATTGTGTAATATACTTTAATTTATGGGTATTTACATAATCATGGTATGATACTTCTTTCATCGGTGTATGTTTCTTAAGTTACCTAATCGATTAGGGAATTTGAAATTTCAATTTCCACTCATTTGGATTTACGCATATTTCATTGATTATATTACCCCAAGATTATGTGTGGAATAACTATTCATTTGATAATGTCATAATTTTGACTCCCATTCCTGTGGATATACTTTTGATACACATAATCACTCCATTTATAATTTCTCAAGTCATTGATATGAATTTGATAAGAGTAATTTTAACTCATTCTCCATTTGTTGAGTTAAACATCCAATTCGTTGGTGTTGTTTTTTACAAGAATATGTGTGAATGTCCTTTGATTGTTTTACACTGAATATCCAATCATAGTTAGTGTATTTATATTTTTCATGCATAATTATGTTGTTGATTTATCCTTAACCTAAGGATACAGCCTTTATGAGAGATTTCATCTCAATTTACATTCCATTGAGACATCTTTGTTGTTATACACCAAATCACTTTTATATGGTGTATATAATGTACTTTGACATAGTATATCATGAATTCCTTTATTCTCATGATATTACGATTTTTTAATTACCTCAATTATTTTTATTCAAGTGTCTCTCTTTTGGTTAGAAACTCTAACTAAAATACCATTTTTAAATGTTTTAAAGACTTATTCTTCTAAATATTTCTCATTAATGTCCATGTTTTAAAAAATGGTTTTAAGTATTTATTTTATGGACTTTATAAGTTTTAAAATTAAAACTCCTTTTAAAAAGTTTCAAAGTGGTATGGGACACTTTGATTCAAAAATCTATTTTTAAAGGGCTTCTTGACAAATAGTGTGACTTTTAAATGAATTCAAGAAAAAGGGGGATATTTCTCTCAAATAGTTTTGATGATAATTTTCATCTATGTCAACATCCTTCATTATTCTTGATTGAGGTTAATGTGATACAATACAATCTTCCATATTGTATCGAATGAGTTATGTTTGACTGTGGATGTGCTATTTTTATACCATTCATGGTTTGTGGTTAAAGTATTGACATTTCGTATGCTAGTTTTAATACGAATGTTTATGTTATGTTTAAACTTGTTCATATGAGGAATTCATTGGACTTAATAAGTGACAGGTGGAGCCCTCTATAGCTCCTCGATGCGTCGGTAGGTATCATGAGACAAATTAGTGTCTTGGCATAAGGCCTTGGAAAAATCTTATTTGCAGTCTTGGCACGAGGCCATGGCTATGTGGTTATGATAGTCTGGAATTATGCATTCCATCATTATGAAAGTGGTTATTGATATTGAATGTGATTGTTTGACTAGTACAATATCCATGTGAATATGTAAACGACATTATTTCATTTTATCTTTGCCATATTATGCTGAAGTTCATGTTTAAAAGGATTTTGTTTTAATTATAAACTTCCTTAAGTGTTTATGCTTATCTATGAACGCTTCTGCTATAATGTTATCCTTACTGAGGATCTGAGCTCACCCCTTTCAATGTTTTATTTTTTCCAGGATTATGAAGAAGTAATTTATGAATGACCTGCAGGGATAGTATGAGAGGATATGGAGACAATATGTTTTTTATGTAATGTAAAACTTTATGATTGTATCTAGTGTTTCTAAGGCTACTAAACTAATCGGTCTTTCGAGACTTGATATTTCTTGTGATCATGCCAATGTTATGTAATAATGCACCGACTCTGGGTAACTGGGGTAGGGGAGTTACATTAAAACCCTGACAATGAGTTTCAGGATTGACCCATGGTATCCCGGTACACAACAACGGGTCTTGCTGCACTCTTGGTTATGAAACTTATGGGGGATATGCTTTAGTAAATTCACAAACATAGTATGAACTATTATTAATTGAATAAAAAATGCCCCTAAGAATATAGGTTGGAAAGTAGATCATGTATAACATATATTGAAGCATATAGATTCATAAGTTATGGAAATAAAAGTTACTTATAAGTAATCTATTTTTGTCCTTCGTTTACCCTTTATGTGTTACACCTAACATTACTTTTCTTCCTACAAATGGACGATAATAGGAAGGTTTGGGTTAACAACCGATGTGAAGATCAATGCGATGACGATTCTAATGAGTTCGCTAATCTTATGGGAGTTATAATCATGAAATTTGTTATGATACTCTCTCAGTTATCTAAAGCATTGATTAGAAACATTGGTGAAGATTAACGTAACCCCCCCCCACCAAGAAAGAACAACTCTATATCGAAAGCTTCATGAGACAACTGATTCCTATTTTTAATGGATCATCTAATCCATTAATTAATGAAAAATGGATAAACTCTATTAAAAATATATTCTACATCCTTCAGTGTTCCGAACAACAGTAGGATCTTCGGGCTACTTATCATAGGGATGTTGAAGCTAATCCATGGTGGACAGTGATAAAAAATACTAATCCTGAGGAGGCGATTGTGGAATTATACTGGAAGGATTTCCAGAAGATGTTTTTTAGTAAATATTTTCCACACACCCTCTAGATTAAGATGGAAAGGGACTTCCTTTCTCTCAAGAAAAAAGATAAAAAATTCATCAGTGCGAATGATGAAAAAATCACGAGGCTTGCACGATACAACTCCATCTTTGTTGTTACCCCTGAATTCAATGTTTCCTACTTCTTTGGTGGAAGGAAAAACAGCTTCCGAAAATCCCTGGTGATCAGTGGCTTTGACAGCTATGAGGAAATTGTCTAATGTGAACTCAAGGTAGTAATGGAGATCAGAATATCATAAGGGTATTATTGGGATAAGATGAATAAGGTGGACTTCAATTCTAGTGGTCCGACGGATAAATAAAATTTTCTATAAAAATCCAACACCCCACTAGCCAAAGGTGTGGAAAGATGAACCTCAGAAATTGCCTAAAGAGGAATAGGAATTTCTTTAGGTGTGGAAGAGAAGACACTTGGATATTAAGGATTAGCAAGAAAAACCCACGACTGCGACAGAGGAGAGTAATGCTCTGTACGAATTTCAACGCTTGGTTCATTGATTTAACTAAAAATATCCTAGTCACCATGAGAATCAGTTCCCTACGAGAGGGGTTTTTGGAGGCAACCAACAAAATCTAAGATAGAAAGGGTGAGATTTTACTACCACCAAAGTGAACCCTGCCAAAAAAGTGGTGATAGGTGTGCAAGTTATTCATTCAAGAATATAGAATGTACTTATTGATTCAGGTAATACACATTTTTTTTATATCCCAAATGTTTTGTCGACCATCCCAACACCACCAAAAATCATGGAAGTAAAGATGTTAGTGAGTACATAAAATGGGGAAATCATTGTATCCCATGAATATAACTCCTCCTCTATCATAATCATTGGATTGAACTTCCAAGAAAAACTCATCATACTCCCTCTGGTGAAATTTGATGCAATTTTTGGCACTGATTGGCTTTCCCTATATAGAGCCAACATAAATTACCGTGAGTGGAAAATTACTTTGTATGGGGAGAATTTACACCTAATTATGTACAAATGAAGGGAGGAAGAAGAATGTTTTTTGGCCCCATCATCTCAAGCGTGGATATTAATGCCCTATGAGAATGCATATCTAGATCATACGATTCAGTTTTAGGATCAAACTATCCTTGTAGACATGCCTATTTTTGAGGGAATTTGATGAAGTTTTTTCCGGGGAATTGTCTGGTCTTACTCCTAGAAGAGATGTTGAATTATAAATTGATCATATATTTGGAGCATTTCCAATATCCAGGACCCCTTATAGAATGGTTGTTGTTGAGCTTTAGGAGCAGAGGAAAAAACTATAGGAGAATCTGGATAAATGGTTTATACGCCCAAGTGCATCACCATATGGTGCACCCATCCTCTTATTCAAGAAGAAGGATGGCTCAATGCGCCTTTTCATTGATTATAATGATCTTAACAAAATAAAAATAAATAACAAGTATCATCTCCCAAGAATTGATGATAGTTTGATCAACTGTGTGGAGCACAATACTTATCCAGGGTAGATTTTCAGTCGGTATATTATTAAGTAAGGTTGAAGAAGGAAGATATCCCCAAGACATCTTTTCATACAAGATATGGGCACTATGA
This sequence comes from Viscum album, assembly GCA_963277665.1. Lineage (NCBI taxonomy): Eukaryota > Viridiplantae > Streptophyta > Magnoliopsida > Santalales > Viscaceae > Viscum > Viscum album. The sequence goes on along the minus strand of OY728161.1, from coordinate 1,170,297,480 downwards.
ATTCATAGTAATGCCTTTCATACTCACAAATTCTCCATACTTTTTCATGGATTTTATGAATAGAGTTTTAGATATTACCTCAAAAAAATTGATAGTAGTTATTGATGATATTATGATATACTCCAAGAGCACGTATGATTATTAAATGAATATAAAAACTCTACTAGAGACCATGTGGAAGGATATGCTCTATGAAATGTATAACATGTGCGAGTTATGGTTGAAGGAGTTCTAATTCTTTGTCCATATCATCACAAGAAATGGGATATTTTTGGATCCCTCCAAGAAAGCTGCAATAGAGGGATGGTCGGGGCCGACATCGGTAATTGATATCAATATCATTATGGGGTTAGTTGGATATTATCGATGATTTTTGAGTACATTCACACGATTTTCCATCCCTCTTACCAAGATAACTCGGATGGGAGTAATGTTTTCTTGGAGTGATGAATATGAAGATAGCTTAAAGGAGTTGAAAAGGAGGCTTATCACTAGGCCCATAATCACTTTACCCACAAGTGGAGAACTTTTTGTGGTATTAATTGATGCTTCGATGTTGTACCAGGCATAATATTGATGCAAAAGGAAAAATTCATTTCCAATGATTCAAGCCAATAGAAATTTAGTGAGCAGAATTATCCAACACATGATCTGGAGTTGGTTGCGGTGATCTTCGCTTTAAATTTTTGGTGGATTTATCTCCTTGGGGAGATGTGTGAAATATATACGGACCACAAAAGCCTCAAGTATATATTCACATAGAAAGGGTTGAACAAGCACCAATGAAGATGGTTAGAGATGATCAAACAATGTGACTGCTCAACCCATTACCACCATGGGAAAGCGGACAAGGTGGTAGATACTCTAAGTAGAAAGGACCCAGTGATTCAATCATTGATGAGAATTGAGAAGGATCCAATAAACGTAGATTTTATGAAGATGGAATGGGAATCATAAAGAATGGAACATCATAAATCCTTTCACAAATGATTGTTCAACCATATATTTTTGAAATATTGAAGGATGCTCAAAAGGATGATGTGTGAATTCAGATGAAAGTGGAAGCTATCAGAAAAAGAAAATCCTCAGAGTTTAATGATAATGAGGATGGAATTGTGAGATTTGGTAAAGGACTATGTGTTCCATCAATTCTGGAGCTGAAGACGGAACTTTTGTATGATGCACAAAGATCAAATTTCTCTATTCACCCAGGAAACACAAAGATGTATCAGGATATCTAAGAGAATTATTGGTTGGATAATATGATGAAGGAAATCACTAAGTATACATCAAAGTTCCTTGTGTGTTAACAAGTTAAGTAAGGGAGTCGAATGTCTAAGGAGATGATGCAACCATTGCCCATGCCAGCATGGAAATGGGGGAACATCACCATGGACATTGTTGCCAAACTTCCGAAGACATCCAAAGGCAACAATGCAATCCAGGTTGTTTTGGATCGTCTTACAAAGTCTGCACACTTTATTGCAATTCAGGAGGATTTTTCATTGGATCAACTAGCACTAATATATATCAGGTAAGTGGTAAGGCTACATGAAGAACCAATATCTATTGTATCCGATCTAGATACATGAATCACCTCAATGTTTTGGAAGAGACTTCAAAATGATCTGGATATTGAACTGAACTTCAATATGACCTATCATCCTCAAACTGGTGGAAAATCTAATCAATCTATTTAGTCATTGGAAGATATGATAAGATAATTTTCAGTGGATTTTAAAGGAGGATGGGATCAACATCTTCCTGTGGTTGAGTTTTCCAACAATAACAGTTTCCACTCAAGCAGATTAATGGAACAATATGAAACCCTTTTTTAGAAAATGTGTAGAACACCCACATGTTGAGATGAAGTTAGTGAGAGTAATCTGCAAGGACTAGAAATTTTTGACGAAATGGTGGAGAATGTGAAAACCATTCAGCATCATATCAAGCTAGCCCAGAGTTGATATTAGAGTTATGAAGACAGCCATCAACAAGACCTTGAGTTTAAAGTTGGAGACATGTTATTTCTACACCTATATTTATGGAATAAGGTCATGAGTATTGGAAATAAGGGGAAGTTAAGTCTTAGGAACATCAGCCCCTTTGAGAGTGTTGATCGTGTTGGGGACTTGGCCTATCGACTACCACATCCACCAACCATGGTTAAAGTACATGATGTCTTTCATGTATCCCATTTAAGGAAGCACATACCTGACCCTTAACATGTACTCTCTTTAGAGTTAGTAAAACTAGAGGATGATATTTCTTACAAAGAGCAACCTGTGAAGATCACAGATTGTAGAAATAATTTTCTAAAAAATAAGAAAATACCCCTCATCATGGTGTTATTGGAAAACCACATGTTTGAAGAAGTGACATGGGAATAAGATTAAGTGACGAACCAGAGTTACGAACATTTATTTTAGGGTGGGAAAAATAAATTTAGAGGGAGAAATTTCATTAGGGGGAAGATTGTAATGAACAAAAAAATCATTAATGAAAATTCATCTTGGTTTTTTTAATGTCATCTTATGGTCATGTAAATTGAATGCACTTATATGGTTCTATGTTCTAGATTTTAAAATACTGTTAATAATTGTGACCATTTCTAATATAGCCAATGAATAATTATCACATTATTAATATAAATATAGGGCTCTAAAAAATCCAATTTACTCAGACAAAAGAAACGATGGCCTCATCTAGTAGACTTTCCCCATAAGAAGCCCATTTTTTAGAGCTCAAAAAGGGTGTGGCGTCATTGGGCATCTTTGTTGACCAAAACCAAGATGAACACGAATACGTTAAGCTCGAGAAAAACATCCTATGAGAGAAGAGAATGTTGATAGAGATTACGACTCGAGAAATGTCATCTGAGCCACCCCAGGAGTCTGTCACTATCGTGCACCTGACCCTAAGGTCTTATGTGGGTGTTTTAAGGGGTTATGTAACAATACCATAGTACTTTGATTATTTACATTATTCATGTATAGATAATATATATTCTTTTTATTATTGTTACTTTGTAAAAAGTTTTTAAAAGAACAAATTGTATTTTTAGTTAATATTCTACTAATAAATATATTCTTATGAATTAATGGATTTTAAAATAAAATAATATTTCAATAATATATTATAATTATTAAATTAAATATTATTAATTATAAATTATTGTACAATTTTGCGAATGTAATTTTAATTTTTATTAAGGTTTGAAAGCTGTTCTTGTCAAAACCCATGAGTTTTCAGTAAATGATAGTTTATATTTTAAAATTATAAATTCAAATATTTAAAAAATTATTTAGATAAAATAAATATTATTTTTGGAATTAGTACTTCAAAATTACCCAACGGTATGTTTTTCATAATTTTCCAACACATTTGAATTTTTGTGAAAAATTAAATACTTTTTAAATATATAATGTGTTTTATGACATCATAGTGATCCAATAGTGATTTAATAAAATAATATAAACATTATGTTAGGCCAATATATGTTATACTATTAAAATAATTTAATTTTTCATTGTTTTATTTATTTTTCAAATATTTAGGGGGCCCTTCAAGTCCTATAAAACATTTTGTCTTTTTAAATTATTTTCCTTGAGAGTGTGACTCTCCTCTAAATAAAGATATCTAATATTTTAAGAATATCCTGCATTAGAGTAATAAAATATTGTCTTCCACTCCCCTTTGGAAAAAACAATGGGAAAAATCCATGATATGGTTTTTGGTTTTGATTAGTTTAATGTGTGGTGTCCCATACCTAAATAATAAAGAATTCCATCTTCTTTCCTATATAAACCCACCCAATAACCCAAATCCTTTTCATTAAAAGCCTTTGTAGTTATTATATCCTCTACCCTCCTATTCTAAGATTACCCAAAAGGTTCCCCTTGCTCCATAGAAGCCTTTCTGAAGCCTCTCCCAAGCCTTTGGGATCACACTTCAAGTAATGGATTCTTACATTTCTTTTTTTTATCCAAGTTTCTTAATATTGTCATGCCCTTTTATTTTAAATTTTAAATGTTGGGGTATGATTTCTCATATCCCCCATAATAACCACTTTATGTTTGATTTATGAGATACCCCTTTCTATCTCATTAAATTCCTCCCATGTACAGTCGTTACCATGCCAAAATTCGTAAGGAATTTCTCTCTCCTCATTTACATTCATGTAAATATTTTGTATGATGAATCAAAATTCCATTAAAATTGTTGGGAAATGTATCTATATGACCCCCTTACATTCCATTTCATGTAAATATTATGAGACACCATTTTTTTCTCATCAAGTATTTTTATGAGTTTTATGTGATGTTGTTATGCTGTCGAAATTGAATTGTGATTTTCGAAGCCAAGGTCATTGTGTAGTGAATAACATGCCCATTTATCTATCAAGTGTATTCAACTTTATTCGCATTTAATTACAGTTTAAAGAGTTTCATGTATTAATTTCACACTACTTTATCATGGAATAAAGTTTTATATATAATGAATCAATGTTTTATTTTCCCTGTGGCACACTTATGCATGAAATGAAAGGAATAAAAATGGTGCACCCTTATAGCACTCCAATATATTTGGTAAAGTATAGTATCATGATACGTCATGCACAATTGGTGTTGACTCGTGCTAATTCTTGTGTAACGAGGGTTTACTCATCCTTCATGGGCAATGAGGGATTACTCATGATCTATGTGCAATGAGTCTTGGCTCTTGATAATTCCATGTTAATTGTTGTTGCCACATATCCATGTTATGATAATAATGATTTATCATGCCTTTATGTTCATGTTTCATTTGTGCTCCATTAATATTACTATTGTATTAAATGTACTATATTCCTCATGTTATTCTATGTTTATTCCCTTACTGGGCTTTATAGCTAACCCATTTCTTATGCATTTCCTCAGGTTATCTCATGCAATGCTAAGTACGAGAGAATGTAGTGGTCATGTAAAGGTTGTTTTCAATAAAGATGGTGTGTTTAATGTTTTAAGTTGTTATGTAACCTTCCGAAACCCCAATTACACTAGACATGTCAATCTTTTATGATGTATTTTGTGAAGATTTTATGTAATAAACTATGTTAGTGTGTGTAATATAAGCAGGGTTTTCATTGATGGGACATGTATATATATGTCCCCCTTAATATCCATTTCACTTAAATATTATTAGACACCCATTTCTCTCTCTTCAACCATTTTTATGATTTCTTATGTCAAATTGTTATGCTCCTGAAATTACACCATGAATTCCAAGGCAAAGTCATTGTGTAGTGAATACCATGCCCATTTATCTATTAAGGGTATTCACCATTATGAAAATATATTTATTCATTATAGAGTTTCATTTATGAATTTAACATTCCTTTATCTGGGCACAATAGATTATTTTTAATGAATCCATGTTATATGATCCATGTGGCACATTTATGGATGAAATATAATGATTAAGAAGTGTGCGCCCTGATAAAACTCAAATGTATTGGGTAAAGATTAGTATCATCATACTTCATGTACAATGAGGGTTTACTCATGCTAGTTCAAGTGCAATGCGGGTTTACTTATGCACAATGTGCAATGAGCCCTGTCTCATGTTAATACCATGTTCAGGGTTGTTGCCACATTTCCATGTTATGATAATCTTCCTATATCGTTGTTTATTTTCAAGTTTCACTTATTCTCTATAGATATTATTATTGCCTAACATGTTCTGTATTCTTCATTTTATGCCTTTATTACTCCTTTACTGGGCTTTATAGCTCACCCTTTTCTTAAGCTGGTCCGCAGTTTATTCCATGCATTGCTAAATACGAGGAAATGTAGTGGTCCTGTAACATAATTATTCAATAATGATGTTTTATGTCATGTTTTTAGTCATTATTTAATGTTCATAATCCCCAAATTCATTATACCTCGTGATATCTTATGTTCTATCAAGTGAATATATAATATAATAAATCATGTTTAATTGTCTAATTAAAAGAAAGGTTATTATAGACCATAAACTAACAAACGTGACCATGGATTTTGAAGAGAATTTTTTCTATGTTTTTTATAAAAAATTCTTTAGAGGTATGAATAATTTGGGGCAGGGTTTTCCTTTTTATTAGTGGGAAAAGGGGAACCAATAAAATATTAAATAGAAATTTCCTAAAAAAATACAAAAAATGACAATGTTATTCAAATGAACAAATATTCCAAATGACCACATATTATAACTTGGAACGTATAATGTGGATATATTACTATAAAGTAATATTTTCACACATTGGTATTCTATTTTTAACTCTTATATTTATAGTTTAGCCCCCAATAAACCAATTTTTTACCTTTATCAATGTTTTTTTCTATTTTTACTATTAATTATTGTCAAAAATTAAGTTAAAATTATTATATAATATATTTTATTCTATTTTAAATTCTTTAATACATTTTCCCTTATCCATATATATATATTGGAAATTTTAATTTAAAACCAATCACATTAACACTATAAGAGAGCTGGTTTTATTGAAAAAATGATCAAAAGTTTACAATGTTTTTACATCCAATTTCACAGTGAAAATGATTACAATTACCTAAATTTGATTAATTAATATATAACAGAAATAATTTTACTTTAAAACCTATTTAATATATAATTTTAATTTTTTTAAAAATTAAATGTAAAGTCAAATCTCCATTTAAATTTATTATTTTTCACTACTCATCGAAAAATGCACGATTTGAAAAAATAATAATATAAATTCACCTAAAGAAAATATTGATATTATGATTTAAAATATTAATTTTATTTTATCAAATTACATTTCTGTAATAGTAAAAAAAATAATTCTAAATTATCTGTGCAATGCACCACTAAACCTTCTTTTCGAAAAAAATTCCAATTTTTTTCAGAAAACATTTGTTCATTTATATTAATAATATTTTATTTCTAAATGATAGTAAAACCTAATACTAATAATTTAATTTTTAATATCAATACCCTAAAACATAATGTACATTTCATAATTTTAATGTGTATGTAATACATTAATAGATAATTTTTTCTCTAGACCCACTGTTTTGTGCATTACAAGTAATTAAGGATATTTAATTTATTTAAGAAGAAATATTTCATAAAGTGTCAGGATATATATTATATTTTAATTTGGAGTTTCATTTCCTAGACACATTCAATCATGATGTTTCTATTTTAAAAACTAAGTCTGTTACAAGAACATGTTGGCTCATAATTTAAAATATAATTATAACAAAAGAGGGAAATATCAAAAGTAGATAACCATAAATAAAAAAAATTAGTTAAAAAGAAATGTTTTTATCCATTTAGTCAAATTATAAATCCCAATCCATGTTCACACACACATAAATTTTGTGACTGTCCTGACTTACAAAAGTGATAATTCTTCCTCCCACTAATTGATTAAATGGTAATATACCTTATAGTGCCTCCATTATGGATGCATGAACCGTTAAATTACCACATACAGTGAAAATGATCTCGCACCATTCAATTTATTCCATGGTATTGTATCTAATTATTTAAATAAAAAAATTATATATATAGTATTTAATCAAACATTCTTCTTATGTTAACCCAAAATTATAATTGAAAACCATAAATTAAATGGGTTTTACAAAAACCATTCAAATTCAAATGTTTTTTTAATAATAAAAATTTAAATTTTCCTTAAAAAAGTTATCCAATTTTTCCTTTTAAAAAATGATTAATATCATTCAATAACAATTAAACATTCATGTAATTAAAGAAATAAGGAAAAGAGTGAATCCACCCACTATATGACGTATTTTTAGGAACACAAATTCTCATGAAATTGTGTACATAATATGGTATCTCCTTATAATTCGTTAAACGAATCTGAAAACGAAATTTTTAAAAAATGATCAATACAAAATATTTGGGAATATAAACCATGGTATATGGTAGATTTCAAAGAAAATTTATTGAATTTATAAAGATGAAAATATCAATAGAGGATAGAGATCTTAACTTTTATCTCCAATATAAAACATACATCAAATTATTGAAATATTGTTTTAGATGAAGAGGAGCTTCCAGAAACACCTAGAAGAGTCCTCTTACCAGGAGACTAGGTAAATGGGAGAATAATGAGAGTTTTGGGTAGGATTTTGATTAATAATACAGTATTTATTTGAAATTAATTCCATGAAACTGTAATTCCATATTATTTGAAAAAATTGTAGGCCACTCGTGTGAGTGATACTGAAAAATACCCAGGGGATGCATTTTTATGAAGGCCATGCACCATCAGTATGAAACACCACTATCATAAAAATAACAATTCAAATGGGTTTTCAGATATTTTGTTATAACCATGCACCAACCATGCCTTTTTCTATAAACTATGATATAACCTTTCATAATTTCGTAGAGAAGCAACATTTTTTTCCGAAACAAAACTCAAACCATAAACCCCCCAAAAAATGATTTCAAAACACTCCGAAAAATCCAAAAACCCTTTAAAATCAGCAAAAAAAAATTGTGTGACTTGAAAATTATTAATAAAAAGGAAACTTATCTCAATCCGATAGTTTTACAGCAACCCTCTTCCAATTATTAATAATTTATTCGATCATCTAAAAGGATATATTTGTTTTTGATGATCAATATATTGTAGAGATATCATTAGATAAGGGTGAACAATGATAATATTTTATGTTGAATTTATGACATATTTTTTTAATTATTAGTATTTAATAATTACATTCTGTGTAATTAACTTACTTGAAATATTCATGAGACCCATAAATACAGTGATCTTTGAGCTTCTACACCAGTGCATAGTTGTGTTTATTAATGAAATTTGAATGTAATTCATGTGAGAGGTAGAGCATAAATTAGATCAATAAGATTTTTAGGGAGATATTCATCCTCAGTAGCTAATCATGAAGCTATAAAATTTTCATTCTTTGTATTGTGATGTTTTTATCTAGGGCCATGTCACATCACATCATGAAGTACCCATGGATATTTTGAATATCAATGTGAATATAAATTGGGTTGACCAAAATAATGTTTAAGAGGTGTGGATTTTCCTCAATCATGAAATCTATTATATGACTATTTTACTTGAAATCTCTCATATATTTAATTCCTCTACAGACTTGACCAAAATGGATTTTTCATTCTAATTTAGAAACTAGATCTATATTTCATATGATTATCTAAAAGAGAAGTTAATCAATTCCCATGATCCTTATTTTACAGAAGATTGAGTTCAGTTTTATTTTTTTTATATTCATCACATCATAGATTAGGTAGTATCATGATATAGAATATATTTGTTATTTATTAATTGTCTTGATATTTATAGGCCAATTAATTTAATTATACCACTAATGATCTTGATGTGGCAATGATTATGTTTTTTCCTGATGTTTTGGTTGCACTATATTATTAGCAAATTCTTTGTGGTTTTCACCAATCATAAGAGACTTGTTTATTTATTCTTAGTGTGTGATATAAACCTGTGATAAAGATGGTTGATGGAATTGTTATAATATTATCACTTTGATATTTATTATACATTCGGGAAGGTCAATGTTTTTTCCAATTAGAGAATAATTATGTCACATACATGTTCTATGCATTAGTTTTCTGATTCTTGGAGAGTGATAGAAGGGATATCCAAGATTCATCTTGACATTAGAGAGGTTAGTGGTGAGTGACTCCTTTATCAGATGATGACGTAATATAATTTGATACAATAAATGGTGGATTTCTATTTGGGGGATTCCAAGGTTGATGTATGTATATATTGAAGTTTCTATGGAGATTCCCATTATTTATATTTTAAGGATGATCAATATTGGGTGTTATTTTAGGGGAGGCTTTTCATTAATTTGGTAATACAAGAGGTGGTTCTTAATGAGTTCAAAAAATTAACCATGGAAGTATATCAGGGAACAAAATATGTGACATACAATGAGAGCTCAATTTTGGTGTTCTGGATTGAAATCATGGGTTTTATAGTTCATTTGTCAATGTTTTTTTGGTAGAAGGTGAAGTCTAAAACCCATGTTCATAGAGGATATTTATAGTTTTTTGATTTTCCATTATGGTAGTGATAGTATATTTCTATGGAATTCATCACATTTTTACCTCAATATCAAGGTTGTTATAATCCCATAGGGGTAAGCTAGTACAATTTGTTGAAATAAACTCACTTCTTAGAAATCAAGTACTCAATATTAGAAGGGTCATTATAAAGGTAGTATCTAGAGGAGGTGTCGTGTCTTCCTCGTGTCTTGACTATGATCATGTCTAATAGTGAACATTTTTTTACATATAGGGTGTGAAGATCTCTTCAACATGAATTATGTTCACATTTTTGATTCATAACTATTTTTCATAAAATTTGTTATGGTTAGATAGAGCATAAAATCATGAAGCATGATGAAATATTTTTTACATTGGTCTTAGATTTTTTAGGTTCCAGGGGGAGGAAATTTTTTCAATTTTTATTAAGAAGTTATTTATTTCGATGCAAAATAGGTATTGAAAAATATTAATCATTGTCTAGATGACCTTATTATTCTCAATTTTCATTGAAGGTGGTCCTGGAGTCAATAGTTATTTTTTCGAAACAATGGTAATTCATGATAGTAATGAGTTAAAAGATTCACTAATAGTCAAATGCCACACAATATCATCGAAATATATATTCTCACCAAAGGAAGTGGACACTGAAGTTCCACATTGAAGGAAGTGTATTCTTATAGGCGAATCGTCATAATGGGAAGTGATGGTTTAGTCATTGGAGTGATATTCCATTTTTTATTTTTGGACAATTTTTGGTGTTTTCATATGATAAAGTTATAACTTAATAGATAAGACATCCTCCACTAGTAGACTAAATTAAAAACATTTTTTAATTATCCTAGATCTTTTGATATCTTCTTGATGGATCCCGTACCATTGAATGGAGAGGGATATATATCATAGATGATGCAATGTTCCTAGAATGAATAGTTTGTGGTCCAATACCATTATAAGGTAGTGTTTCAGGGCCATATCTTCCCTTTGGATTCTTGTTTTTTGAGTCATTATGGCCTCGATAAGAGTAGTTGGGAAAATTATACAGAAATTAATTCTATGTATATCATTTTTATGTGTTTTTTTAGTTTCCCTCTTTTAAAATATAACTATTTTTATGATATTAGTTTATAAAATTCTCTCTTTCCCTTTTGATAATTTTTCTTTGTTGATGGTTTTATTTGGATATCGAAAATATCCTTCAATGGAATTTCATTGGATGTTTTTTATACATTTAACTTCCTCTACTTTATTTAATTTTATTTATAAATGATATACATGTTTTGGGTATATGATGTGGGGGTCCAGATTCACAAAGACACCCTATTTATGGTTTTACAGGTCTTGGTGTTGAAGAGGAGGAGTTTCAAGGGGTTTTAGAAGAAATTTATGTTTTATAGACAATTATATAGACATGATGACATTATAGAGAATGTTTTTCTAGTATTTTGGTGTTGGGTTCTGGGAAGATGGTTGTGTTGTGCTAGGAACACCTTGTTGGGTGAAATGGTTTGGTTTTCCAAGGTATTGGGTGTGGTGCATGGGTGGTCTCCTTGTGTAAATGGGATAAATGGAAACTCCATGTGGAAGGATTGGTACCTGGAATGGCGTTTTAGGAGACCACCATTGTTAAATGAGGAGTTGTAGATCAAAAATAATGCTCTTCAAAATTGTGATAAGAAAATATCCATTCCATCTATGGTATGCCCGAGTGGTGAGTCATTAATGGTGTCATAAGAATCACCATTGCTTGGACCACACCAGGGTTTGGGTCATGGTGATGGTAAAATAAGGTTTTAAAAACATTTTATAAAGTGGGAAAATACTTGGGGAAATTCAGGCATCAGTTGAATGATGTTGACCATGACTAGTTGGTTGTCTCCAAACCATGGTGAGGATATTTAAAATTTCATTATAAATACAGAGCACTAAAACCCTCTTGTTAGTCCTTTTTCCTTAGCATCTAGACATTGGTGGAATATTGATCCCAATAAAACCCTTTTATCATCTCCATTCAGGATTACAACCTCTTGGATAATAGAGAATCATGTATTTTGTTTCATGGTTATAGGGTTTTATACTTTGATCTTAGTTGATAATGATCCCTTGGTTATTATACGATGAGTTTGGTTCTCATTGAAGTGATGATAATGTTTTTGAATTCATTTATTCTCCTCATTTATGTGCAATTTTGATGTTATATTTCTTTATTAAGTTGGTTGATGGGAGAATTAACCCAATTGAAAATTTCTTCCATAATTGATAAATGATTTTGGGTTTTGGGTTGTAGTGAACACATTTTTTAATAACATATCGACAATTTTCCATTCATTTAACAAAGTAGTGTTCTATCTCTTGTGGATTTTTAATGTTATTTATACATGGAAATTGGTAAAAGGATATAAATATGATTATACATCAAAACTAATTAACAAAAAGGAATGTCTAATTGTTATCATTATTATTTATAATTAATTGAATTGATGTTATAGTTAAAGCATGCATGAATAATTTATTACTTATTGATTTCTTATGCCTTAGGTTTCATTTGGATCTAAGATATCTAAATTGAATTTGTAAATTAATTATAGTAAAAAAATTAGTTATTTGTTTTCCAAAATCATTTTGCCATAAGTGATATCATTTTTTTGAAGTATCAGTACCTTAGTTATAAGACATAGATTCCCTATTAAATGTTTATAATTTTCTTATTTCATTATGTGTTAACCTTGGATGTGAATTATTTCTATGCGACATGATGTGAGCCTACAATAGTTGGATGTTTGGGGGTAGTGGATGGGGTGACTTAGGATATGGATTCAGTTGGGGATAATGATATCAGGATGGTTGGAGAAATGAATGGTGGTGTCTTGGAGGGCAATGATACTAATGGAGTATGTATAAGAAAGAATTTCCTATTATATATTCTTTTAAAATAAGGGTTACATACACATTGATGGTTTATTTAATTGATGGATATAATTCTATGTTTCTTGTTTTATGCTTTCCCTTTTCAACTTCATGACACAAATTGTTGTGATAGGTATATTTATCATTAATGGTATCTTAGATAGAGTCATAGAGTGACTGAAATTTGGAAATGGTAATGAATAATAAATTATTTAACCAATGATGTTGGTAGATTAATGTTTTAATCAAGATAAATGATTTTTAATTATATAATATGAAAATTTAAATAGAAATAATTAATTGTTTTACTTGTGTTCCCATAGGTTTCAAATTCCTTAGTGGTGGAAGCCATGTCTCTTGAGAGATAATTCTTGCATTTAAGAATAATGGAAAAAACATACTAACAGTGTGATTTTTGAGATTAACATATATTCCATATATTACATGATTTTATACAACATTCCACCCATTATAGCAGGGTGACTAGAACCTATTGGTCTCTTGGAGTGTTTTCCCAAAAATACCAGTTGATGGAGGAATATGGCAGACTATCCCCCTATTACATGCTCTCATATTCAAGATTAGTACTACATGATTACATGCATGGGGGTTTCCATATGGTAAATCTATTTAGAGGTATGAAATGTGTTGTTGTTATTTTAAACACATGTATAAAGACCAATAGTATCCTATAGATCATTATTGCGATTTTGGTATGAAATGTTATGTCTTGAATTATAACTGATGAAATACGGGTTATGGTGGCTTCCAAAAAAACTACCCAATTATTATTTGGTGATGAGGATGATGATTAAGAGAATATTTAATGTATATGGTGTTGTTTATTATATACTTTCCATTGATTTATGTGGATTTTTGGTGAGAGATGGATTATGAGGTGTTATGTTGGGACAAGAGAAGAAAAATAGTTTGGATGTTGTAGTAGGGTACCTCCACTTTTAAATTTATTTTGTTCATTATATTATTATTCATATAAAATATTTAGAGAGAGTTCCATGGTGAGTCTGGGAACATATAATACCTAATTAAGTGATGAGATGGTTTCATTTTATTATACACTGGGCTTTAGTATGATTTCATCTCATTTTCACGAGAGGCAACAAGGACGATACTACCATGTATAATCATTTTTCTCATCTATATCTATATGTACAGATTTTTAGGTCTATAAGAAATATTTTTTGATCAATATGGACATTAATAGATCATATATTGGATTAGGAACTTCATAGCATTCCATGTCACTTTTGGGGATTATTTTGGTACATATTGTCTTTCTATTACTGTTTTTTTTTATGAATTTACATGAAAGTATTTGGAAAATTTTATTGGTCATTAGTAAGGGTTTTTTGGTTTTATCATCTAACTTATCCTTCCGTATATTCATATTATTGGGGAATTTCTTCCATTTTTTAATGATATACCATCAGTACTAGTCTCAAACATATTCCCTATTGTAGGTGGGATTTATGTGTCATCCCACCTCTTCATTCATTTTTATCCTTGGATATATACCTCGAGGGGGTGGGTGGTCAGGAAAAAAAACATTTACCATTATTTATGCATGGGAGTGGAATGTTTTATTATTGGAGATTATTATTTTTTCAAAATTTGGGAAATTGTTTATGTTTTTAAAAGTAAAAGGTATTTTGTAAATCAAACCCATGAGTTCATAAATCAGAATTTTAGCTTATACCAATATTTCCATTGTTTGAGAAAGTTACATTTATTAATTTATGAAACCATTGTGTTTTATTTAGTGAAACCATTTTCCCAAAAAAATCAAGGATTCGTATGAGAGGGTACACCCTCCTTTACCTCTTATCTAAGAAATAACACACAACTAGTGTGACATATAACTATGATAAGTTTGAATCAGTTATTTTTATCCCATGATGGCCTTAGTGAAATAATTTGACCATCTATGAAAAGATTAATCCATTATATTTTAATAATTAATTCCATAAACTGTCCAAAATATATAATAAATAATGGAATATCATTGAAAACACTAGTTATGTGGTACTACACTAATGAAAATTGAACATGTCACATTAGGGTGAAAATTGGATGGATACAAGATGAGGAAAAAAATAACTAATAGGTATAAAAATGAATGAAAACATATAAATAAGACAATATATAATGACTAATAATGCTTACTGAATAATTAATTTATACCATTATATGATAATATAGATGTTATGTATAATAATACCCATAGATGAACAATATATCTTTATAAAAGAAAAACATATATGTTCAAGAATAAATTGTAGACTAATTAGTGAAATATTTCAAAATTATCATATGAGTCTTCTATTTGATATTGTAAAATACTTTAAATATAAGGACCCAACCATAAACATAACATATTCTTGTTATTTTAATATATAATTCACATTATTACAATCTCAAGGGTCTTTTATTTTATAATTTTTTGTGAATTAAGACTAAATCATACATGGTTAAACTATACATTAAAGGTGTACTCATATACGTATTATCCAATTTTTCAATAAAATAAATGTTTCTAAAATAAAACATTATCTATCTTCACGAAAAATCTTCATAATTACTCCCTTTATCCTTTTTTTGAAATCCCCCTTAAATCCTTGAATTTTTTTAAAAAACAGATGAGCACTACTGATCAATAATGGACATAAAAGATTGAAAAATAATTGTCTAATAAAAACAAATAAGAGAATTTTCTTAAAAAACATACCTTTTTACACTATAAAATGATTAATCATTTCATAATTATAATTAACTTATATTTTTAAAATGTAGTAATTTTTATAAAATGGTATAAAAAATCATATAAAAAATAAGTAGGTGACTTAAGAAATCATTTTTCGTATCATTATTGAAAATTGAGTAACCAATTTTGTTTACCTCTAAATCCAAAGAACCCAATGCATTGAACGTTATAATGTAACCAATCCTCTATTATTTATCATAGAACCACCAATCATTGGTCTGTCACGTAAGAACCTATAGTTGGTTTATCTAGTAACCACCAATAATTATTTTCTAAATTTACCAGAAATAATCATAATCAATTCCCAATAATCATAAAATAAATAAAACTTATGAAAATTTTTCTCATAAAACAGTTTTTAAGAAAATAAACTTTCTATTTTGAAAACACAAAAAAAAAAGAAAAAATGTTCATGTAAAATAGAAAAATAATCACCCCAATTCACCATATAAACATGTAATATATGATTAAAAATATTTAGGATAAATAAAATTAGTATATTATATTCATTATATATATTTTAAAAAATGTTATTTTTGGATTTGTAAAATAATAAACATTAAAAGAGGTTTAAAAAAAGTCTTTTATGTCAGGTGTGATTTTTAATGTATGTATTTTATGTTCTTAAAATATAAACTTATTTTGATTATTTACAATCCTTATAACTTTTTCAATTTTAGTTTTCATTTTATATCACTTAATACCATGATATAACAACTTTTTAATTATTTATGTTCACATTGGATGTTTTAATTATATTTGATACAAGAGTCAAAAATGAATTTGGTATGATGTATATAGTCAAAGTGGTGATTGGTCCATAATATACACAATAATAATAATGAAATTATTATCAATTTTTTAGATTATACTTTAATAAATTTATTAAATGTTGATATAAAAA
This sequence comes from Viscum album, assembly GCA_963277665.1. Taxonomy (NCBI): domain Eukaryota; kingdom Viridiplantae; phylum Streptophyta; class Magnoliopsida; order Santalales; family Viscaceae; genus Viscum; species Viscum album. The sequence continues at coordinate 1,170,280,795 of OY728161.1, read as the reverse complement.
ACTTTCTACATTACAATCGTGAAGGTGGTAGGTCGTACACACACATGAGTGACATTTTCATTTTCTAATGACCATTATGGAAAGAAGGTAAGTATTATTTTATCCTTAAATTTAAAAAATAATATAATTAATACAATTGTAATAACTTTAATAGAATTATATATATCATTTGCGTGATTTAGGGATGAAAAATGAATCACATCACTTTGTAGAGGTGATAGTTCACACAGACTCCTGAATGATGTTATCAGTTTTCTATTCATGGAATGGTAATGACATAAAAAATGAATTATAATATAATAAATATAAATATTTCATTAATATCATATATAAAAATAAATTTCATCATTCCAACCAGTATTCTGAGACATTGATGAAAATCCATTTACATTTGTTCACAAGCCAATAATCTTCCACACACAGAGATGCTGAATTATTTTCCCATTTAATGGAGAAGCATAGGGATCTGGGTCCTGAAAAAAAACACTAAAATCTCAGTATATATAGGATAATGAATTTATTATCTTTTTATGGATGATAATGGATTAAGAGATGTGTATGAATAAACAAAACAAAAAACACTTATTTAAAATTGGTAAGTCTTCTTTAAAATCCTTTATTTTTTAACTTCTTAATATCATAGAGGATATTATTATTCCTAAAATAAGGCCTTTAAAATGTGGGTAGGGATTCGAAAAGGTATTTTTTATGTTATTTTCAAACCCAAAATGTATTTAATTGTTAATAATATATAATAAAATATTCCCTTTTATAAGAGATGGGATGTCACTATTGGAAATTCTCAAAATAAAAAATTAACATAAATTAATTTTATAATTAAAAGGGTTCCAAACTAATTAGTTTATAATATAATATTAGTATGGGTGTAAATGAACCTATACTATAAAAATTATAATAATAATTATGTTATTTTTTCCATTATACTTTGATTTTATCAAATATTTAACACTTTAAATTCATTCTGTTTTGACATAGAATTTTACACATTGAGTGTCTATATAGTTACAATAAAATGAAAAAACACCCATAAATAAATAATTTATTCCTTCTAGAAACTCTTGAAAATAACATGGCCTAATTAAAGAATTCCAGGTATTTTATATCATTTATAAAAAATATTATATATTTTAACATATAATTAATGTTAATTTTTACACAACACATTACATAAACATTAAAAATAACAATAAAACAAGATAACTCTTAATAAAATCTTTTAATACATCAATAACCTGAAAAAATTCATGTAATTTTTTTTATGAAAACAGTGATATCAGATTATATTTATTTTTATATTTTTAATAATACTTATTTAATATATTCATTAATTGAATAATTATTACATCAGCATTGTGCCAGCATTTCTTATAGTTGTTTTATACCAAAAATTTATAAATAAATATCATTAATGTAGATAAAAACATTATATTTGAAATTATTATTAACATTAAAAAATATATTCTGGATAACCCAATAGTACAAATTATAATAGTATTAAAAACATGAGTATAAAATCATTGGGTTTTTAAATAAAATATTATAAATTTTATACCCTAATCTAGGGGATTCCAAAGGTTTTAAATATTCCCTTGGATAATTATGGTGGATTATATATCATAAAATAAAACTTAGGAAACTCTTTGGGTCATCTTTTTGTCCTTATAATTTTATTCTTACCCTTAATTGCCATATTTACTCTTTACCGAGGTAATAAAAATTACTAAAGATATTATCCATATAGATAATAAACGAATTAAATAGATTTAAATTATTGATAAATTAGGATTACAAAAATAAAATACAATATTCTAAATTAAATCCACATAATTGAAAGAATTTAATTTAAAATTAGACCCCCAAATGTTACAGGATGGTGGATTTTAAATTTGGCAATCGTCAAAAGATGGAAAAGATTTTAATTCCAAATTAATTATTAAAATAATTATATAGAAATAAATTGGAATAATATATGTATAATTGAACTAATTATATATTTTAATAAATTTAAAATATAATTTATCATTATAATTTATTAATTAAAAAGTCATTTTCCATGAAAAATCTGTATTTTCTATTATTCATTAGAAAATAAATCATTTTATAAAAAGATCACAAATTTTTTGTAAGATAATTTTGATATATTGAGTCTAAAAATGAAATTAATTTTTCTCAAATAAAAATTATCTAATTTTAAAATTAATTTTTTATATTTAAACTTATTAGAAATGAATTTAAAAAACTATTTTATTTTTGACATATTTATAATTAATTTAACTATTTAATTAATGAATAATAATAAATTTGAAAAAAAATTACTATCATTACTGGGATTGTAATAGAAACATCATTAACCAAGTTCAAATCCACCACGACCACATTAATTCATTACCCAACTTATGAGATCCACCCAAATGACTGAAGCTTTTGAATAATGGCTTGGGTTTGAAAATATTTTAGGGATACTATATCCCAATGATCATTTTCCATAAATAATGATAAATCTATAAAAAATAAAAACTATATAAATGGAACCAGAATTAATATACATCACAGCTTTGTTCGATAAGGTAAAATTACTTAATCCATTTTATAACAATATGAACACTACAAATATCATTCATGTTATAATAAATATTATAAGGACCCCCATGGGCTGATCATATATGTCAAGATCCAAAATAAATTTTAAAAAAAAACCGGAAACATGCAAAAAATCCTAAATCCTAGTGTGGTCATATCTGAAATGATGCATCCCGACTACCTAGATCAACGACTATGTATATGTTTAGTTCCCTTGTCCTAAATAGTAACCATGAGCCAATGAGCCTGTACCCATGTGGTAAACGTTCCTGCTTGGCATCTAAAAGACCCGAGATCAAATCTGGTTGGGGATGAATTTCTTGGTTACTATAGCAGGGCCATATAGCAGGGTACTGTAGTAGTAGCGGAACTGTAGCAGCAACTGCATTGTAGCAGCGGATGAACTATTTCAGGGGACTGTAGCGGCAACGGGGACTGTAGCAGCACATGTAATGTACCAGTACTGTTCACTGAGGGGTCCTTTGAGCAAAAAAATCCTTTCAAGCCTTGCATTCAGGACACGTGGCCTTCGGCCTTTGGGATATGTAATGGGTCTCCCTCTACCCACACTAAATATGTCTTTTCATTAAAATAATAAATTGAGGCTTTGTCCCTATCCTTTAAAAAAATAGTACCCATGATGTCTTCCAAAGTACAAACAATTCCCATGAATGAATTGAGTACTACTTATAAGTTCACCACCAACAATATAGATAAATATATCATATCAAATATGTTTGTATGATTATGTGCCATAGTAAGTAATAGAAATACCAATAACTAACCAACCATCAAATCATAGGGCTCTATTGCAACACTCATGCTTACCCATACCATATTCGATAAGTGTTATGGTGTCATTTAATGGGGTATATAACCAAATCTATGTTTCAAATACTTTAATCCCATATTAAAATTATATATCCTAAATATTTATGGGGGAAAATTGGCCTTATATGTTATCACTAAATACCTTAATCCCTCAGGGGGATACATGTCCCTCTAATATATCACAATATATCGTAAATGCTATGTGGTAAAGTGGACCTCAAAGATATAACACCATATCATAAGTCATCATAGGGAGAGAAGAACATTCAGATATAACCATATATAATATGTCCATGGTGGCATAAGTCTTCATCATTAATGTCACCATATATCATAGTTCCTTTTGTGGATATGCAGCCCTTTTAGATGTCACTATACATCATAAAAATTCATTTGAGTTATTATTATTTTTCCGGGGTTTGACACCAATCCAAAACATTCATGTGGATGGGTTTAAAAAATTATTCTCACACTCTAAACCAAGTACCGAGACCATATTTAGCTAAACCAAACCCCTATAATACCATATTTACCGCATATTCCAAATTTAGGGATTATACAAATGTATATATGTTCATTCATATTGGTATTAAATATATTTATAAAACACTATGGGTAACTTTTAACAATTAATATCTCATTTGATCATGGCATGAATAACATAAAAGTTAAATGTTTAGGATTTATAATTTTAATGTGGTTTCATAAAGATCAAACATTAAGATTACAATATAACTGAAAGGAAAAAGTAATTTAATTTAGTTTTAGGGAAAATAAAAAATATGTAACCATGAACAAACAATATATGTTCATATAAAAACATTGTAGGACTATAGTGATATCATAGGGACCTCTTACATCATTCTAGTAGAAATAATCTTGTTGAATATCATCGGTTGGTTTAGTTAAAATGGCCAGAATTATTAAATTAGAAAAAAACATTGTAATTATGAATAAATGGAAATAGCTATACTGAGTCAAAGAAAACTGGGAGAAACTAGAAATAAATTAATATTAGTGATACAATTACCACTATATATAACTAAGAACAAGTGGAACCTAAATTGGGGTAAGAAAGAGATTGAGTTCACCATTGAAGATTAGAAAATGAGAGAGAATGTAGGGGGAGAAGCTTTTCCCTTTGAAAAATGGTGATCCATCATATTCTAACCCTAATATTAATATAATTTTTAAATTAATTTTGAAAAATAAATAGGTAATTAATTACATCATGAGTATATTGGTCACAATTCAAGGTCCCATTAGGGTCATCCACATAGTTTGGCCACTCTAACCATAACATAGGGCCCTAACTCTAGGATGAAACAAAATCCTACTCTCTAGGACATCACAGAGATTTCATACCACATTACTTCATAATTAATCTCCTATAAAGAGATTTATAGTGAAAATGAGGTGTTCACAGTGTGATTAACCATCCCCTGTTAGATTTTAAATATAATGTGGTCACCATACATAATTATATATAAGCCTAAAATTAATCTAATATAACTTAATACTAAACATATACATCATTTCATGGACACTTATCATCATGGAGTGATCCTAATATACTATTATAATATCAATCATGATAAGGATCAAATAATTCTTACATAGACACATTCCACAATATAAAACCCTACTATATATCACTAGCTTAAAAAATTTATTCTTATTCAACCATCACTATTCCAAATTACCTTAGACGTTAGAGTGAACTATATAAATAGAAAATAGGATTAATTTAATATAAAAAACAATCATAATCAATGCATAGAATATTATGGTGTGATGGTCACCATCTTATCCCTCATCATCACATGTCCCTCACTTATCATGTCATAGAGAGCCACCTATGAAATCTTTTAAGAATGAACCTTGTCTAATTATATGAATCTACTATCCATCCCTAGTTAACACAAATAACCCTAAATAATATTTATTATATATGTGTTTGGTAAAAAATTTAAACTATTTTGTACCTCAATAATATATTGGGTGATACAAATATCTTGAAAAAAAATAATTCTATATTTTTATTGTAGTGTTTAAAATATATTTTTATCAATTCCCTAAGATGGTTGATACTTCCCACCCATAAATATTTAGGATATTTAACATCCAATTACAACAAAATAATCCTCTAATTGAAATGAAATAACACTTAATAATCAATATACAAGATTAATTATTAACCAAAAAAATTATACCTCGATCATAATTAATAAAAACTAAATCCAAAAACACCCAAAATACAATAAATTTTACAAAAACATAAAAAACTAAATAAAATAACCCATTAGTTGTCCAATTCTAACCCAAAATTAAAAAAGAACTAGAATATATCATATCCTAATTAATTTACAACAAATAAACTAGTTAATGGAATAAAATACCCACAAATAATCTCCTTAGAGAGAGGAGGAAAAAAACCCCTTTAGTTATAGGTGATTTTACTATGTCATAGAGAAATCACAAATTAAAATAATTAATTCATGGTTTTATAATAGAATATAAGATAATGAAAATGGAAGTGGAGATGAATAGGGATTAATTGTGGTGATTTCCTAGAAGAAATCCCTGCCCTCTTTTTTCTTAGGGGAACGAATTGGAGAAAGATGTATTTGAGAGGTTTTTAGAGGATCCCACTACTAAGTCAAATCTAGTAGGATTTACAATCCCCCAATATCGGTTTTAATTGAATAAATGAATGGTCTTAAATTACCCCTATAAATAGGAAAAATCATATAGGACAAACATGTACCTATCAAAAGGGGATCAAATAATATGTTAGACAACCTAGTTACATTGGGCTAAATTTGGTTCATCATGTAATTGATGATCACAAACTATATTCATAGTTTAATATAGATAAAAAATTATTGATTACTCCCCTTTAAAAAATTCCCAAAAAATTTATAACCTATCAAACATTAACACGTTTCTAAAAATATGTAAACATTTCACCATACAACTTTTTGAATTTTTTTATGCAACTCAATTTGAAAAATAACCCACAACTATGAAAAAGAAAATCAAAAGATACTACATTATAAATTACTATTTTTATGGATTATATTTTTAATTGAACCCACCAGGTCAGTGATGATCCAATTCACCCCACTTTATTTTTTTTTTTAAAAAAATCCAAACTATCCATTCATATCAATTGGCATGAATATTTAAAGAGAAAAAATAAATTATCAAGTCAAATTTAGAACAAAATATTTTTTCATTTTTTTAAATAAGTTTATATATAAGTTTTCAAACAAACCACACAATATTAGAAACATTTCTTAAAATCATCTTTTAAAAAACATCCTCATTTTTACATAAAAATAGAGACCTTTAATAAAACATCATTAAATTTGTCCAAAATTAGTTTGAATTAATTATATAATATCGGTATCCATTCACACCCATTTTTTAAAAATTATAACACATTTTATGAAATCATCACTATTAAAAAACCTTTACACTATTTAAAAACATATTTTAAAAATGTTCATCCCAATTTTGGAAACAACAAAAGTTATCATAAACATGTTTTCAGTTTTTTTACATGTGGAATATTTAACAATCACACTAACATAATTAACTACTTATCCAAAACATTACTCCAATATATTAATAATAATACAACATCCATTTATTAAAATAGAACCAATATATGAAGTATACAATATGATATAAAACCTAGAAAACAAATAGAATCCTTACTAATAGAATACTCCGACAAAATAAGAAGCATTATAATAAAAAATAGTAATCATATAAAAAACCTTCCTCTTCAACAATATGGAACTATGAAAAAAATAGTAAATATTTTAAATATTTTAATGTGTATTATAGTTCATACCAAGATAGAATGTACATAATTAAATATCCATAAATGTATGTATGTTAATGACTTAGATTAAATATATTACACATAATATGTTCTTTATATATGAAATATTTACATTATTAACTTTTATATAATTAATTATTAACTACCATACATGATTATATGGATAATTATAATGAATATAAAATAAAAATTCCATAGTTTACTACTAAACCACATGATGCATGAAAAACATCAATGAGTGGCTCCTGGTCGATCTATATATACTATATCCTAAAATCATATAAATTCTATTTTTAGATACATAATACATTAATGGTTGTGTTCATGAGCACGCACACACATGAAAAAGATCATAGTTTGAAGAACAAAAAGCTGAACATCCCTAGTAACAAAGGATTCCAATGAATCCTGGTTGACTAGATATTCCCATGACATACACCATGATCCACCACGTTCATTCTTCTATTTGAGTAATGAAATATTTGAAATAGAATAGCCTCAAAACAATATTGTGATACAATTTTGTAAAACATAGGACCTGATCACCTGAATGTCACCTGGATAGGCTATCACCAGCCGTCACATGAAACTTTGAGTTTTAATGGATGGATTAAATTATAGTGATAAAGAGAATCATAAGTGGGATATAGTTTTCTATAATATACAATATGAAAAAATGAAATATGCGACCCTCCAAAAAAATATGCATTCCACTAGGATTGAATATAACACACTAATATTTTAGATTCAATTACACCATAAATAAATTCTATATTTAATATATTGTTTCCTAGAAACTATCAAACCAATACAAAAAATTAGATATTTGATTAAAATAATATTTTATGTAGAAAATATAATTGTTATAATTTATCTACTTTTTTTGTTAGTTGTAGATAGTGGAAAAAACATCATGAAAAATATATAGATAGAAAAACAATTATTTTAAATAATAATTTAGGGAAAAAATTCATTTTTTTCCAGCTAGATAACTAATAATACAATAATATACTTAAAAATTTATTTTTACTAAAACAATCATTTTTTTGGAATTATATTTTTAAATTTTACTAAACTAGATATATTATCGTAAAATATTGATAAATTATTTTTTAAATAGGATAATATATAAAAACTCACTAAATTATTAATTGATAGGAAATATGAAGAAGAAGAAGAATTACTATATAAAGTCACTTTCCAAAAACACAATATAATAATTTCTTGTGATAAACATTTGATATTCTTTTGAAATGATTTTTTTATTTGAATATTGGAAAAACCATTTCTACCAATATATGGGCCTTGATAGATTTAACATAATTTAAAAATGATTCAAAAATTAATATAAATTTTGTACCAAAGAAATTACTAAGAGGTTAAAATTACTCAATGAAAAGTATTTTTAATTTTAAAAAACAATGTTTATCATTTTAGTAAAAAAGTAATATTTTATTCCAATAAAAATAGTTTTTGTTGTTATCTTTTAATTAAACAATCCCATAGTGGATTCGAGTTTTGAATTTTATTTAAATCAACCTAAATAATATTTTTTAAAATATAATCCAATTTATTTTATAAAATTTGAAATCATGTATATTTTTATCCTAAGCATGATTTTATGCTTTAGAATACACATGTTATAAAAAATGGGTTTAGCATGATATGCACACTAATTTTAAAAAAAAAATTGTTCACACATGAAATTGTTATTTGATAAAAATATATTCATATTTGGAATAAAAATAACCAAATTATAGAATAATCATAATATTATTTTCAGATATAAAAATGTTATCAAGGGTAAAAAATAGTTACAATGTTAGAAGTATGTTTTTAAAAAAATTAATAACATAAGGAAAAAATATTAAAATTCCAAAAACATTATCTACATGTTCTTATTGAATTTTTCTCATCAACCAAAACTAAACCCCACTATGTCATTTTCTACTTTTAGAGACACTTTATATGTGTAGTGAACATCGTTTTACCAAACACTCCCATCAATTATAAAAGGAAACATACGCCATCTATTTCTCCTCCCACAAAAGGACCATTAGTACCACAAAACTCCTCCCAATAACATAATTAAATATTCATATTAACATCATAAAAGTTATTTTCTCTAAAAATTAATTTCCATTAAAGACTTTATCCAATTTGGATAAGGATCATTCCAAGCTGTAGGATAAATATTACTACATCACTCTTTCTCATTTCGATTTCTTTAAGAATGGATATTCTACGTCAAATTATATTATACCACATTAAAATAAAAATATAATTTCAATTTTTATAATTAAATTTTATTACCATGATGGAATAATCATTACATACATTCATCCCATCTCCTTAGAAGAATAAAAACGATTTCCATTTATATATGTTGATTATCAACTCCATGAATGACATGCTTTATTTTTCATCACCACATTACGTATATTATTTTAAAAGAGTATTTTATAAACAATTATTTTATTTATAAGATGTTTAATTTATAAAATGATAACACATTTTATTACTTCCTATCAATCTATTGAAAATGAAAATGTTTTCCTTGTGTACGTACAGATTAGTGCCTCTATGAAAGGACACATTTTTTTAATATATACCTTAAATATATGTTTAGAAGACATATTTAAATAATATATTTTATATTAATGAGTAATATATATCATGAATATAGTTATGAGGGTATGGAACAAAAATTTCTGATCAATGTAAAGATATTGGTTGTTGTTTTTATATTTCATAGAAAAATCTTCTAATTGATCTTGATCACACTAACAAAAATCATAGTTTACATTAAATTGACATTGGGATTTATAGATCATTGAAATAATGGTGTCAAATTACATTATAATTTGGTAATTATGAACTTTTTATCAATGAATGGTTTTTTATGTCTCTATTACAAAACTTGTGTGAAACAATTGTTATCACAATATCCAATAATGAAAATAAGTGAAAAATTACTTGTGAGTTTATAATAATAGAATAAAAAAATGAGTATAAACTATTATATACATTAATAAGGTCAGTAAATGAGTTATTAACTTTATTATATATACTTTTCAAGATCATAATTCAATTTTATAGAAGCCACAAATTTACGTAAGGGGGTTCTCATCTCAATATTTGTTCTTTGAGATGTATGTCATATTCACCACCTATTTTATATTTCATGGAATATATATTGTTCAGTTGGCTTTACATTTATATTACATTCAATGATTACAAAATGTATTATAGATCCATCATATGAAATAACTTCCATGGTATTTTGGTTCTAGTGTTTCTAATGATCTAAGGGGTTCCAACCAATCTCATTTATATATAAATATTATTATGAATGAATTTCAATATATGATAATATTTTTTGAACTTTACCTATTATATCCCAACCATTTTATTCTTATATGAAGATTATTTTGGTTTTTTATGTCTTCTCTCAATTTTATTTTCTTTGGTAAATACTCTTCCCTATGTGATGCTAGTTAGTGAAACTGACCTCGCCTCTACCTTTTTTAGGAATATTTTTTCAATAAGACCATATTTAAATTACTATTTTCAATATACATGCTTAAATACTTTTATGGTAATTTTAATTAATTTTAATTTTTTTTAGAACGTTTTAATTTTTTTAAGAATTTTGTCCATAGGTATCATTTTGACAAATAATCAATTCATATCTTTTTCCGAATGAATAAAATCATTCAAAATTATATCAAAAATTATTTAAAAAGATTCATTGTCATGTTTTAAATAAAATTAAAAATTATTTTTATTCATACTAATTTTAACAATAAAATGATAGTTTTTTATTTTCCAAAAATTATAATTTTGATTTTAACAAGGATTTCCTAAATTTAAAAGCTATAATGGTTTGTGTTTTTAAGAAGGAATACTTTAGTGTTTTAATGTATTCTCAATGAATTTATTTGATATAATATTACTTTTTCAAAAAACATTCTACTATATTTTATTATTTAAATGGGTATTATATGATGTTTTTTATTGATATAAGAGTATTTTTTTAAATTAAATCATTTTATGGAGTTTTTAGTTAATTCAAAAATAGAATATTAGTGATCATTTTTAAAGAAAATAATCTAATAATAATAAAAATTAAACATTTCAACAATTACAATTTATATTGAAATTCACGTCAGACTTTGGATATATTTATAAGATACCATATTCCTTATTTATTTGAATGATTTATGAAATGTTCTATGAATATATTCATGAAACAACTCTCATTTCAATTGGTTAATTATTTTATATATTAAATATGAATTATTTTATATTATTTGATGTATGGTGTCCTATATCTCCACAAAATTAATTGTTTAATATTTTATTATTATTATCTCAAAACTGGTATACATTTAATTATCCAAATCCCAGAAGGGTATACAACTTTTTATCCAAAACCCAATAGGGAACACATGTTTTTAGCCTAAGACCAATACAATAAACTACTTATTATCATATGTACACGATGAAACATGAGTGGTCAGCACATGTCTACAAGGGTGAAAAGGTTGTTAGATGAACTACATGAGAGTACATGGGTTCATATCCCATTTCCAGTGGGGTGAATAATTTGTTATCTCAAGCCCAAGAGGTAATATGGGTTGTTTACAAACACAATAGGGTACATTTGAAGTTTAAGAATCTCATGAGTGTATACATGTTGTTATCACAATCCCAATATGGTACATAGTTTCTTATCCCAAGCACAAAATAGGACACATTTTGTGATCCAAATCCCACAATTCTATGGGTGTCAGATATGTATGTATATCCAATAATTTTATAACAGTCTGGATTGAAAGAAAACCATTATTGGACTCTGTAAAATAGAAAATTATAGTCTCGAATAAAATCCTTGACAAATGTAATGGTTTTTTCTTTTTTACATTGGTCCTATAGTCTTATATTTTTCTAAATTATTATGTTATGATGACCCATATATGATGTTATACTCAAATCCTTCTGCATTGATTTATTAATGATGATATATGATTACATGGGTATGTTTTTAAAATTTTATTTTCATCGACCTTGATTGATGTCTCATTCACACATAATTATATTATTCTCATTTATAATAATAAATTATTATCTATTTTGCTTTCCCGTACTCTAAATCTAATTTTCCACTTTTATTAGGTTACCATTCATCTGGTTTTGAAGAATTGTATTGTGTCTGATATGTCCATAGGGGGACCTTGTGAAAGAAACATTATGGGTGATGTTGATGATTGGTCATAAATAAGTTCACTGTTTATAAATTCTTCAAATACTCTATAAAATTATACCTTTAATGATTTTATGTGATTATTCTGTTATTTAATGTTATTATGAAATATGGTCATATTTTTCATGGTGAATATCACTTGGTATCAAAGACATTTTTTAATCTTTGTATCACTAGACATGGAAGTGTGGGTTTGAGTCACCTTAGTTGGTATGAAATTATTTTTTAGTTATTTTGGAGATTATTATTTGATAGAAATTAGGGAGACATAATGTATATGTATAAATATAGTAAAAATAACTATTTTTTTGATAAATTATATTAGGTGTTGTTTCCTAGAAATTAAAACCCTACGGAAATATAGGAAATTTGATATAGGATTTGGAACAAATTCACCTAGGGGTATTATGCATAAAAAGTTTTATTGGGTATCAACATGACCATAACCTGGGGCACGAAAAGGTTTAATAACTGTATAACTAGTTTTGAACTCATGGGAAATATAATTTTTTGATTCACATTCTCTTCCAAGACAATATTGAATTATTTAAATAGAATTTGTTGATATAAGACATGAGAGAACCAAATAGTAATTAGACCATTAGAATACAAGGTTAAACTAAATGATTTATAGGTTTATCCAATAATATCATAATTTAAATAAAGGTTTCTTAAGTTTAAATGAATGTTTCATTGTAGATAATAACTTAAGATAATGTTGTCATATTCATATGATCATTTACACGATATTTATTGGATATTGTCATAACCATTTTTGTTTTATTATTTAGTTATAAATTGGTTCCTGAGAAATATGTATTGAAAGGTGTGTCACTAGAAATTTTTATGACTAATTATGGAAGTACAGTTGGTACATAACATTTAGATAAAGGGAAAATATCAATATGTGAAAAAAATGAGGGAAATGACGAGTCTAAAAGTATCTAATATTTTGAGGTTGATATCTCAATTTAAATATATCAGAAGGTTATTATGGAACCCTTAGATTATATAATTCGTAAAAATTAGTTAAAGTTATGAGGTTGAAATTTATCTATTATAGTGAAAATATAACACCCATAAATTTTAGTTTAAATTTATAGTTAAATAAATAAAATATTTAATAGTTTGTTTCAAATACAACACCGAACTAAAATAATGTGAATTATTTTTTATAAATATAACATTATAAGTATTAATGATAATTGTTATAATACAACTATTTTGTTGGAGGGTATAAATTTAGGTAACTAAATTATTAAAAATATATACTAAGAAAAAATTTCAATTTTAATCTAATTCATGGATAAAATTCAATTTTTTTATTTTAATAACAAATATGGTCATTTTATGATAAAAAGTATTATCCATAAAATTTAATTTGTATTCACAATATTATTTTATGAAACTATATATATTATGGTTAAATGATGATAAATTTAATTTTTTTTATTCATAATAGATTAAAAATAATTTAATTAGAAATTGATATGATATAATAATAAGAACAATTAATATTTAAAAACTCATTTTCATAACAGAATAGTTTTTTATATTATTTTATATTTCAATTTAAAAATAAATTTTCTAAATTTTAATATTTTAATTATACAAAATAAAATTAGTTTTTTGATTCATAATAAAAATTTATCTCATGATGATTTTTTGGTTTATAATTAAATGGAATATATTTTTGTTAATAATTATAAAATACCATTTCTACAAATGCAGTAATTTTTAAGAAATCTTTATAATATATACTATAAATAAATTATAATTTTTTAAAAAAATAAATGTGTATTTATGAAGTAGAATTATTATTTTAAAAATAACATATTTATTTTAAAAACCCTATCTTTAAATTCTTATAAATCACATAATATTTTTTTGAAAAAATTTATTTTTCCCTTTATGTTAGGTATTTTTTATACAATACATTTTAGTATTAGATTTATTTTATACCCACATAACACCTATATTATTTATGAAAAAATAATTAATGTTAAGATCTTATATACCATTGATGATCTTATCACAAATATAATATTTATGCTAAGAAAAACAAATTTCTAAAAAAATGTTTACACATTAATTTTTACTAATCTTCAAATTAATTTCCTTCACCCTTGAAAATTATATTTGATGATATTATTTTAATATTAGGAATTATTGTTCCAAAATTTTCTATTAAGTGTACTTTTTTTTATAAATATATGTTTTTAGCAGTGAAAAATAGTTACCGTTTTAAAAGTATATTTTTGTAGTGGTTAAATACTTATGAAGAAAATAATAAAATTCCTCAAACCTTATATATTGGATATATAGAATAAAATTACTTCCCCATAAAATATGGGTGACAACTATCTTATGATGGATACTAAGAAATAAGGGGGTTGAAGAATTATTCATCTAATATTGACTATTGATGTAGTAGAGGCTAAGATTGGGGATTCCAATCATTCTTACTGTGATACTATGAGGCCTGGTTTGTTTGTTTCCACCAAAATATATGTTACGATTTTTAAAAAGGATCTTGGTTCTAAGTCAAAAATTTTATATGTAATAATTTAAATTTTTGAGGACTAAAACTATGGAATCGATGAGATCGTAGTCGATGATCATATAAGTAATGAAATAAAAGTGGTTGATCGAAACCATACTTGAAGGTTTAGTGGATTATATTATCGAGTAAGCCATGGCCTTGTTTCTTTTGAAAATATTTGAAAAAAATAAAGCAATGTTAGTTATGGGGATCATAACTAGAATTAAGTTATGAAATATTTATAATAAACTGTAACAGGGAATATTTGACAAGGAAGAGGAGAAAACATAGAAATTGGAGGAGTTTATAAAAAAGAAGAACAATGGCCTGAAATTAATTATAGTTACCTCGCCTATAGTATTCTCATTTTAGTATACCCAATATGTGAATGGCCTTGAAATATATGAATAATAGATCGGATATAATGATAAACATAATAAGAATTACAAGGACATATATTTCAACTCCAAATCATCATTAAAATTAAATGATATATTGTGACTATAAATGAATTTAATTTTTATATACAAATATGTAAAACCCATAATTGAATTAGGGGGATACACTATGACTCGAGAGAAGAATTATAGACAATATAAGGAATACTCTACCTATTATAAACCAATGGTAGATATTATTTTTGGTAAATATTTTAGTTCTATGTATCCAGGTAAATATGTTTCTATGGTGAAAATGAATACATGGATATAATAACAATTGTAACAATAAAATATCGAGGTTATAATGTATATGGTTGAATACTATTCTATATACAGTAAATCATGTTGGATTATATATTCCCACAATGCATCAATAAAATGATGAAATCCATATTTGATAGTTTTTTTGGGTGTTACCATCAACAATGCAACAACTCTAAGATCATAAATATCACATTTTTACTGGATGATCAAGATAATGTGGGGCGGGGAATTTTTATATGGGGAAATAATCATGAAATCATGAAATGGTTTTGTAAAAAAAAGTTATTTCTCTTTATAGAGTTGAAACATGATCTCTTCACCTATGATGAATATCTCTTGGTCATGGAAAACATATAATTTATCATTTGGGGAAACTAACATCATAATACAAAACATTATATATTGGACTTTTTTTGTAAATATTGGTATCATCTTCCCAGATTGATAACAATTGAAACATAGTAATTTGATTATTTTATAAGTGGTTGTAGGTATTGTTGGTTGTATGGACACATGTTTTCTGGGTAGCTCCCTACCGCCTTAAATTATAATTCATATAATAAAAAAATTGAATATGGTTAGTGTCACTAATTTATTTTAAATCCCTCATCAAAATACTTCATTAAATTTTTTCTTGTGATATAGCTATATCACATCTCCATTGATGCATAAACACCTTCTTATATTAACTTATTATTATAAAATAGTTTTATTAAATAAAAGTATGGATTTACCCAACATTCCTTCTACCCAAACAATTTAGAAACTCTATTCTTTACAACAATAGGTCAACTATGACTTTTTTGGGTTACATTCACTATCCCAATAATCCTATTCACCTCTCTTGAATGACTTATTATGGATTAACCATGATTTGATACCACTTTATAATGACCTAAACCAAATAGCACTATCATAATACCCAAAAAAATCACATTAATGATAATTATACAATCCTTGATTTCAATAGGTTTGAAAATTTTAATGAGGGATTAACATAATCTTTTGGGTAAAAATATCCCCTATTAAAAAATATATTGTAAAATACATATATTTTTAAACTCATTTATAAAATATCATGGAAAATTATTATATAAAAACTTTTACTCTTACAACCAAACATATATATGAGACAATATACTATTAAATGTACAGTAACGTTACTCAATATCCTATTAATCATTCCCCAACTACCATATCACAATAATGTATTTATGTCTCTATAATATTAAAGAATGAAACCTTACTTTTTTGTTCATCACATTCAATTACATAGAGAATTACATCTAAATTAATTTGTTATTTTCATTAATAAACATAGTTTGATTTCTCATACTGTGGAAGATACATATATTCATGACTAATCAAACTTCATTATTAGTGAAATTTCTATAAAATTGTTTTTTAAACATTTTATTAAAAACTTATTAAATGAAAAACCACTTACTCTATTGTGTAGTATATAAATATTAAATTAAGAACTATCTTTATATCCATAAATAATAAAATATTAATGAATCCATCAAATTTATGTTGTGAACATAGTATAAACAATTAAAAAATAACAAGAATAATTTAATAATTTTTATATATCAATAATATGACGATTAATTCATTGAATTATAGTTTTTAAAATCCAAACCCTAAAAGGAAAAGGTTTAACAGATTTCAATCCCTTCAAATTTTAAATAAATCAAGCCTAAATAAAGATTTTTACAAGATTCAAACCCTTATATATACATATGGGCTCATAATGGTTCATCCCTCAACATAAGGTTTGAGATATCATAAATTTTTTTTGTCATTGATAAAATCTTAATGTTTTAATAATAAATTGTAAACAATTATCTATACTTATTCACCAAATGAATGATTAATAAAAAACATAAATGAAACAAACCCTTAGAAATCAGTAATTTATAATTAGTAAAAATAACATATTACAATAAAAATAGCTATATATATAATATATTTATAAAATTATTTCATCCCCTTTTATAAAAAAACCACTCAATTTAAAAAAAATAAAAGATAGTTTAAAATACTATTTCCCAGAAAACCATATCTTCTTTCAAAGTCAAGATATTTTAAAATAATAATTTAAAGGAAAAATTAATTTGTTTGATGAAAATAATTTATATCTAATTATTTTATCATATCTAATAATTAATTTAATTTTAATATTTCCAATGAAAATAATAGTTTAGATCTGCCTACCAAGATAAATTTTTCTTGGAATTTCCACATGTCTTATGTTAATGTTCATAATATAATGAAACAAAAATCTATACTATAGAGTTTCCCATATGAAATATCATTTATAATGGAAAATAAGAAACCCACTTATTGCAAAATTTTGCAAAATTTTTTTGTGCCATGGAACATCCCTGTGAAACTATGTATACCAGAGTGCATGACGACCAGATCGTGATAAAACTTTTCTAAAATGAGGCATGGTCCCATGTAACTATCAAGCCATTATTTACATAAGAAGAAAAGTATGTTGAGGAAAAGTAATATGAAGTTACATATTCCTAATAAAACTTTTTGATGACCAATTTTAAATTTTATAAAACTCTATAGTCTTTCAAAAAATGAGAGAACATCAAATTTATGATTTTTAAGGTATTGGTACATGTCAGGAACACTGAAAAACATAATAAATTACATTGAATAATATTATTCATACCATTACCCTCAAAATATTTTCCAACACTCAAATCAATTTATATCTACCCAAAAATAATACATTGCATCATTATTAATTTTAAAAATGTATAAGTGTCTATGTGAAGAGTGTGATGGATCGATCCTCAATTTCAAGAACAAACCACCTTACCCTCCATTTACAATTATGAAAATAAACTGAATTAATCAATAATATCTCATTTACTCCTCTAATGTTTCATTTTAACATCCACCATGGGTATTTATTATGAATTACAAAAAAAATTAATTCCCCTTATCATTCGAACATAATAATTTAGTCAATCCAATATTTTATTTCTACATAATAATATCCATACCAATAATAATATTTTCTATTACCCTAATTTAACCATGACATGCCTCATTTATATAAAATTAAATACTATATAAATATCCATATAATAGTTCCTAGAAAATTTATTCTATTTCATAACCCAAAATTAATTATGTCATATTAATATTCATTGTGCACCACTGTAATAATCCCAGGGAACAGAAAATTTATACTCAAGTAACTCATTTAATATTTCAATTATAAAAATCATGGTAATATAATTTACTAAAAATTCAATGATATTAATAGAAAATAATTATAGTCATGAATGATATTTAAAAGTGATGGATATTGTAAGGTAATTGAAAATTATTGTGAAGAACAAATTAATTACTTTGATTGATTCTCTATTTCACAAAACATGTCCATTAAAAATGTATACTCATTATTAGAACATGATGACACTAAAAATTTAATAACTAATTGGGTAAGGGGAAATATATTTGTATTTAGAAGATAATAGAAGTCTAAGAGTGTTATACGATAGGTATAGGATGTGTTCTTTTATATGCTAGATTTGAGTGGAATTTCCAAAAATTTCAATCCATTGAGGTTTATGGTCATTGGGTAACAAATAAATTGAAAAAATGTATAAAATAATACAAGTGGGATATTTTTGGTTTGAAAAAGATTAAATAATCACACTTAATGAATGTTTTTATGAGTTGTAATATTCACCACTTATTTTAACCCTTTTTACCTCATTTTACATTTACCCCAGAAAAATAGTTTTTAGAAAAATATCTTATTTTATGTCTAAAAAGAAAATTTTACCCCTCACATTATTATATTTTATAATTTGAAATATTAACTCATTTTAAAATTATTTAATTTCTAAATATTAGAAAATTATCTTTTAAATAAAAGCAATATATATATATATGCAATTTTTATAGAAAAATAACATTAAAAACATACATGTTCTTAATTAGTTATTGTGTCAATTCATAATTAAGTGAATCGTAATATATTGGTTTATAAATTGAATTTTTTTTCATAATGATACTTTATAGGTAAATAATTTAATTTATAAAAAAAATAATAACCAACACTTATGAAATTATTTAAAAATTAACCCCTTTTATTATTATATGATTTTAGTCACATCTCCTTAAATTTAATTATCTATATTGTAACCTTTAAATATTAATAATCCACTATAAAATTTATTTTATTTATCTTAATATATGAAACCATTCATTAAAAATATTAATAATAATATGTAAATGATTAAAATATATATTTATAACAAAATATTCTAATTATAAATTTGTTTTTATGTTTTTTTATTTATCATTAGTGAATTATATTATTTTAAATTTGTTACTAAGAAGTAAACATCTCAAAAATAAAAATAATATCCATACATACCAAATGTAAATTTTTTTGATAACTAAATCTCTAATAGTTATATTTCGAGTGATAATATTAACAATGACTATAGACATAACAATCATATTTCATTCTTATATATATCATCAAACTCAACAGTAAAATAATTAATCCAATTAACTTATTTCTCTTTACATTAATTATATTTATTAATTTTTTACATATTTGTGTAGTTTCAATCATGGAGATGATATTCATGTCGAAACATGAGGATAATGATTTTATGTTCATGGATTTTTTATTTACAAGTGTATTTATTACTCTATTACATTTTTAAAAGAACCATCATATTGTATACTCATATTGTTTTAATGTTTATCTTCATTAATGATTTATACTAATAAAATTTATCATTGTTCATCTTGGAAATTCATGAAATGTGAAATAATCCATTCTATACAGTATTTAATTAAAATATTAATTAATACTAAAATCATAGGTTGTTACATTTAAATCCCCAAAAATAAAGTGCACCCTCAAAATATTAATTATCTCCCATTGATGAGAATTTTTAAGATATCCAAAAGATATAAATGATTCATGATAAAATTTCTATAGAGATATCAAAATCACTACCTCATGTAATATATAGTAACTCATATTATCCCTCATATTAGGAATTTCACAAAAATTGAGTTCTTAATAAATTATTAGTTTCAAATTCCACTAATGGTAGGGTGATAATAACATCATACATGAAGTAATTACCACAGGGAGTTCATATTCATCCATCCACTAATAAATAATCATAGGTTGATTTGAGTTTTTGAATGTGATTTCCATATTTATGGAATGAAAAAGGGGTCTATTTAGAGAGATCAAATCTATGCCTAAAATCACATCAAATTAAAATAATGGGAGAGTAATAAGATTATAAGGAAGTGAAATCCAACAATATAAAACCCTATAACAGTTATTTATATAATATATAATCATCATACAAAAATACTTTTTCACTAATAATTCAGTATCTAATTAGTGGGGTGGTGATTTCATGATTTTATAAAATTCCTCATACATGGAGGCGTCGGTGGATCTAAGATCATAAAAAATATTTTTTAATACTAGAGTTGATAATGAGTGAACCATAAGCAACCCTATTTTCATAACCCATATAAACAGTTGTTATTTCATAGTATTTTCATTTCTTTATTATATTTATATATTTTTTTATTTTTGTCCGTAACCATTATCTTGCTGAAATTCATATCATAATTTTTGTACTCATAGATTTTAAATTGTTGAAGTGTGAGGGGTATATTAGGTTTATAATTATTTTCATTATTTATAACCGTTTTACATTAATATTTTTCCTGGACTTCACTTACACAATTTAAGCACTTACCAGGTCCATTGAAGAAATCCCCCCAAGATACTTCTAAAAACATTGTCATATATAAAGGTAAAATTTCCCTAATCTGTGAATTTTTTTAAATGAGTTTCCTTAAAAATATATACTTCTCTTATTTCTCCATAAATCATGGGAATAATGAAATTATCCAATATCAATTTATACCATATGATCACATATAATAATATCTTCAAAGAAACTCAAGTCCCATATAAATAGAATTTTTTGGAGGCTTGGTTTTATTAGACTGAAGAAACTGTCTATTATGCTTTCATGGTTAATGATAAAAATAGAATTGTACCTAAAATGACTTTTTTTCTATTTGATTCTTGATTTTCAATGGATTAATCATCCTTTTGAATCACCTCACATAATTCACAATCCAGTATAGCTAGATGTTTCTAGGTAAAATGTTTATTTAAAAATACCTTCTTAAACATCTCCTATTTAATAGAGTCGATTTCATCCATTATCATTGTGTTTTTACAAATTTAAATAATTTGTGTAATTAAACATTGAACCAATTTATATTTAAAATTAATTTTTATTTCTTTGAGAATAGGTGAATAGAAAATATATTTTCTTCTATGTTATTCAATACCACAATAATTAGTTGATTAGAAGGTCTATTTATAGTATGAATTCTTTGATGTATAAAAATTTCAATTGCATGTATCTCTTTATTTGGTGTTTTCGGGAACTCAATATGATATAGGTTATTATTAATAAACTGAGATAACATTTATGTGTAGGTTTTCTCTCTCTATCCCATCATATTTGGTTTCCTTTTGGGACAATCATCTCATTTTATGTCATGCTCATTATAAATTCATTTCCTATTTCTTCCATCCACGGAATAACACCAATAATATTAGTATCATTATGAAGAAATGATATTTAGAGTTAGAAATAATTTTATAATTGAAACTAATCTTATAGTTTCCATAGTTCTGACACCTTCGTCTAAACCTTTGTTATTAGCTTCACTCTTCATCACTTTTGGTTCATAATAAGTCATATTATGTTATATCCTCTTATTGTAATCCTAAAAAATAACTAAAAACATCTATAAAACTAGGAAAATACACGCTAAACTGAAATAAAAAATATATTGATAGAAATAATGACATTACATGTATTATTAGATGTCATGTGAGATGAATAAAGTATTACAAAATATATCTTACATCAGTTCCATAATTTAA
The DNA here is from genome assembly GCA_963277665.1 of Viscum album. Taxonomy (NCBI): domain Eukaryota; kingdom Viridiplantae; phylum Streptophyta; class Magnoliopsida; order Santalales; family Viscaceae; genus Viscum; species Viscum album. The sequence continues at coordinate 1,170,258,007 of OY728161.1, read as the reverse complement.
AATTTTCATCCCACAAATCCCCATAGTACTAGAACCTAATGATTTGGTTTCATTTGAGATTATATACACGATGTTATAATTATCCAATATGTCTTAAACATATCCCATAAATAGTTTTCTCATTTTATTCCCTTTTAGACATGTTATATTTAATATTCTTCTCCAGAACATATGTAATGGTAATTAAATAAATGGTTCCTCATATATGATCAAAATAGGTAAAAATAATAGAAAATATTTAAAGTTAACAACTGAGAATAATACAGGAATGTGAGTATGATTATATAATGAAGGCTAATGGAAATAATAATAGAGAATGATACCCATAAAAACATATATCATAATTCATGATTTAAGGAATAAATCGTTTGGTTTAAGATGAGGCTTATGTAATTATAGAGATGAAACATAATTTAAAAATTATAAAAATTTAATATTAGCCTAATAAAGTGGTATATACATAATTATATAAAATATTAACATTGTAATCATATATAACTAGAATAATTTCATCACAAAAGCTTCATAACATCGGTACCCACAATTGTTTCCATAGATGAACTTTTGAACATTAAAATCCACAATCATGATTAGAAATATGCTTCTGAAAATGTCAACTCAAAATCATTTTGATACATAAAATTGTGTGAATAGATACCCATAACCATGATAAAACACAAAATCGTGAACATTGCTACACAAAATCATGTCCACACAAATACTTATGAACATTACTACTAGAATTCATGTCAACACAGAAATTTCTGAACATAACATCCCAAAATCATATCCACACAAAGGCTTGTGAACAAAGAAACCGAAAATTATTTCCATGCAAACAATTCTGTACATAGATACCTAAAATAATTTCCATGTACATAATTTTAATAATATTTAACTTCACTCTTGTCCATAGACATATTTATGAACATAAATACACACTATCATGTTCAAATAATATTTTAGGACATAAATACCCATAATCATGTCCACAAAAAATAACATTATATTTGGAGACAAAATAAAATACCTGATATATTAGTGGGATATATCTGTCCCGATTATCATATATTGATAATCATTAAATATTTTTTCCACGTGATCATAAAAATCATTACAATTAATTTATAGCATATTTTCTATTGATAACGATGTTTGTTTCAAGAAGATTTCCCCAATAGATGACCATTATCCCCCGATAATGATATATGAATTTATTATTAGTGAATTTATTAAGTGAAGCATCATAATCCTTAATGGATATTGACATAGATAAAAAATATGTTAGTCATAGAATTTTATAATTTCACAAAAAATAATTAGATATATTAATTAATTTTATAACTATTATTTTTGGAGAAAATAATATTCAAAATTATTCAAATATAAATTTCATTTTAATACCCAAAAAATAGAATAGAAGTATTATAAAAAATTAGTGAAGAAAGATAGAAAATTTGTCAATGAAAAAAATAATAAAAAATAAGGTTCCTTTGAAAATTTTGTAGAGAATGTAAAATCAGTAGAAACTGAATCACATTTAAAAAAAGTTAAAATTTATTCCTTTAAAACTATTTAACCTAAAAAAATATTAATCAATAATTTCATTATAGGTAACGATTACATTTAATGAAAACATATAATATGGTAATGAAGGAGAATGATTTTCCAAAAAAATAGTTATGAATTACTATAGTTAAAAACAACATTTCAGTAAAATTATGACCCTAGCGAATATGAAATCGTATAAATAAATGAAAACCCAATAAATAATCAGAGTAAAATTTAATAAATGAGTTTTAATTGATAAATAATATTTTCGTCATATATAAGAGTTTAGACAAATAAAATCTTGATTTAAAAGTGTGATTGGAAAGAAACCCCAAGGGATTTAGAAAATTTTGAATCATAAGGAATTAAAACATAGATCATAATATTTATTTGAAAATAAATTGAATAATATTAAATATATGATATATGAAATTAATGACATATTATATACACTAATAAATGAATGAGGGAGGCTAATATAGGACATATCTTAAAGAAATAAACATAATACTATAAAACCATTACATTTACTCCTAACTTCTAAAATGGTGTTTTAAGCTCCTATAATATATACACAACCGCATTAGTCACATATTTAAAATAATTTTAATAAATATTATCTATCATAATACTTAATTAAAATAATTCATGACACATATATTAGTTTGTATTATTTATTTTCCATCATTTGTTGTTAATAATCTTAATTATTTCATTCCAATTTCATTATATAAGTTTTGATCAAAGTTACATGATACACAGTGCATTAATATCAAATTATTAAAGTTATAGGAATAGTTTTTCTTCAATTATTTAGTCAGTATCATGTTTATCTTATCGATGAATTGGGTAGGGTTGATGAGAATGGAATCCATGATGCGCATGCTTCTCGTAATTTATCGATATCAAATAGTTACTTTAAAATGGCCATTATTACATTTTTCATCCATAAAGAGTCATATTATTAAAATTATTTAATACTTAATATAGTGTATAAAATTTAATAATGTGCTGAAACATATTTATAGTGAAATTTATTATGTTTTTATATCATTGTTCATTTTGGTTGTCAAACAAACCCAAACAAGAAAATGTGATATTAATGAATGATTACGAATATAGAATTATATAATAGTAATATAATATTTCCAGAAGAGTAATTATTTTAATGAAACATAGTTAAATAGGTGAAGCATATTTATAAATATTAAATACGAGGTGGTAATTGAAAAATATGGTGAATTATTAGTGGCTTATTTTTTATGATTCTCCCCTTGTTGAGATAGGTTTCAAAAGGATATACGCTTCCTTATTAAAACCAACAGATAGAAAACAAAAAATAATTATTCAAGATATATAAAATAATTATTTATTTAATATAAAACTAAAGTAATTGTGTTTTTGAGTGTTTTATAAGGGGTCATTTCATGGTTGAGATCTGAGTGGGAATTCGGCAAATTACCATTCCTTAGGGTATATGGATTTCATTTTAAATTTAAAGTGGAAACAATGTAAAAAAATAATGTATTTGAGATAAATTTTATTTTATAAATCAAACATAAAAAATAAAAAAAATATGTTTTTATGATATTGTATTTATTCACAACATTGATTAATAATATTTTACCACATTTTACATTTATCATGGTAACTCATTTTTTATATCGATAATTTATTTGTATGCCTAAAATGAAATTAACATCCTTACCTAATTAATATATTCATTCTATATTTTTTTATTCGATATATTCTAAATAGCGATCTATGTATGGTATATTTATCTTTTTAAAAAACCCATATAATATATATATAAACTATTTTTAAAGAAAAATTAATTTTGAAAACCCTATGTGTTCTTATCCAATTTAATTTCAATTATTAATTAAATTAGTGGTAATATATCTCTATTAAAAACTTATATGTTATATTATAAAAACCACTTAAATTTAATATATGTAATTAATTTATATAAAAATATAAAAAAGGTTAAAACAATTAGTTTAAAAATATCTCATTTAATCATTAAATGAATATAATCACATAACTATAAAATTATTTTTTACCTTACTATCATTAAATATTATCAATCCATTAAAATATTATTTTACACTTAAAAATATATTAAATAGTTTTATAACAATTATATTTTTTTTATTTTGAAATGAAACATAATATATATTTTAATAAAATTTTATAAATTAATTGTTTGTTTTTTTTTGTTTCATTTTGAATAAATTCGAAAATAAATTATTTTAAATTTTTTACAACAAAAAAAAATCATGATTATATACATTAGATAAATCCTTGCTCAATGACTATATATCCTATAACCATATTTCTAAGTGAAATATTTCCTACGAATATATATCTTATGATAGTATATATATATATATATATTATATTTCATATCTATATATAAACTTATATTGATCACTAAAATAATTAATCCTATAAATTATATCCCAAAAATTATATTCTATGTCAAATATTATTCTTCATTACATAGATTCAATAGGGGTTATTATCATAATAGAATTACAAGATGAACAAGATTTTGTGGTCTGAGTATTTTCTTTTACTTATGGATTTATTCCTATTATAATTTTATTAATGATTTACCAATTTTATTGTAATAATATATTAACATTTTTGTTGTACTTTAATATTTTATCTCAATAAAATGAATCATAGTTTGTTTTATTTTTTTCTTCATATGAAAAAATATATTAAAAATATTATTTCAAGGAAAATCCATACAAAAATCACTAATTATTACATAGGAAATAAAATATTTTAAATTATGGCCCTAAAAACGAGAGGTTAAAATGATTCATACTATCATGGTTATGATTATATCATGAATCCAAATTTGTATGACATTTAATATCAACCATATTATGTGGATTCAAAAGTATAGAACTTATAAATCTGATCATGGTACGAGATTTACATTTATAGAGAGCCTAGATTTCAGTGAATGAGGAGCATATTTCATATGAAAGATTAATATAAACCCACTTGTATCACACTAAAATTAAGATGTCTGGATTAAATAAAAATTGGTATTGTGAATGTATTATGAGGATATTTATAAAAAAATCCTAAATTATATATTTAATTGGATTCCCTTTCAAACAACTTATTTATACATCGTTATTCTGAGAATGAGTATGTTAAAAAGAATAAAGAAAAAGTGTAGGTTATTAAATTTAAAAATGGGTAAGAGATTGAGTTCATTTGGTTTCTAGAAATATTTGTGGTATAATAACCCATAATACATGATTAATAGGATTAGGATTAATATAATGTATGGTGTATTTTATAATTACTAGGAACATCATTAAGACTGTCAAATTTTTTCCTCTTTCAATAGAGTGTAAAGCTACTACAGTTGATGGGAAGAAGATCTATTCTGATGGATGTAATGACTTAAAAATAAAATTTAAAAATTAATTTGGTCGCATATTCTCATACATTAATTACTATTACTTGAGAATGTGGATGAGCCCGTAAGGGGCACAATGCTTTAGGGTTTTCCCATCATCGCTACTTCCTTCAGCTCGGGTTGACGCGACGGTCCTCTCTGATTAAGTTTCACTGATGATTCAGAGTCTTCTGATATGATTTTGATTTGAGAACTGTTATTTGATGATCAAAAAAATAATAATGTACTTCGTCTCAGTGACCTCTTGTCATCACAAATGATTCTGGTGAAGTATCTGTTTGATTTTTGGTGATTACAGATTGGGGTGGATCAATTTTTTTTATAAAGATTTGAGCTTCCATGATGATTCGGTGTTACTGGCGTGGTGAGACGGTTCCAGCGAGGATGGTGTCAATGTCAGTGAGTAGTGGTGATGAAGATGTATTGGAGTCGTGCGGCCTAGATTCAGGTAAGGCGCAGGGCTAGATACTTGCTTCTTGAATTCAAATTTTGAAATTTGAATGTGGATTTCTGGGTGGGTTGTTTTGAATGTTGAATATTTGTTTTGGGATGTTTTGAATTTTGAATGTGGAATTTTGTAAGGTTCCAACTAACATAAAGTTCTTATTTCAAAAATTAAAAAAAGGGATTTGGACTTCATACTTTAATTATTTGATGTGTGAGATAAGATATTGAATAAATAATTTTAAAGATTCTCATTCAGGAGGAATGATTAATGTTTTTATTTTTTTCCTAGGAAATAGTTTTATTTTGTGATATTTCTTAGTGGGCGATACCAACTCCCTCATCCCTTTTATCAATTATACAACATAACTTTCACACTACTTATTTTGTTTGATTTTTAATGTTCAATCAATAATTATATATAAGAGATTGATGAAATAACCAAAAATATTGTCACACACCCATACAACTAGTATCATGTTTGTTATTGTTTTTTAGGATATCATAATTTTCAAGTGGTTTCATTGATGTTTTAGGGGTTTTTTGGAGTCTCGGGATTACTTAATAGGTGTTTTAGTAGTCGAAGACATCAATGGTGGTTTTAAACCATGAATTGTTTAAGATATAGGCATTATTATGAATGGAAGAGAGCATCAATGTGTTAAAACATGTCTCCCATTTTGAATCATTTCTTGTTGACATGAAATGATTCAAAAAATCAAATTTTTTAGAAATTTGACTTGAAACCTTTTTAGGGGATTCTCCTCCACGTATATGTTTGTATAGACATTTAATGATCCATATTAACTTCTCATCTTCCACCCCTTAGATACATAGAGATCTACTTTTTCATGCGGGTTTCTCCCATGGTAAGTCTTATTCAACCTTCCCTATTTTCATAACATATTTTTTGTCCTTACCTTTCCATGTACTTTTTGTGGCTCAATTCAAGTATGGTATTTGGACCAAAAGTTTTCTGTTGTTTGATTTAAGGGTCGAGGTTTATGACTCGAGTTGTTCTATTCACATATTTTAGGTTATAGTTGCATCCACACTCTATTTGAGGTACGTGTTTCCATTTTTTTCCAATTCAAAGGATTTGAAGATTTTCTCAGGGTTTTGAAAATTGGTTTAATAGAATTCCTCATTTTTTTTAGATTATAAATTTATTTTTAAATATATATGGATTGAATTTTTATATGTAAATGGGTATTTCCATTATTTACAAATTCTTATTACTTTATATTAAATTCATTTTTTTTAAATGAGTTTTTTAAAATATATAATAATATTTTCAATGGAATTTTTTTTGTATTTCAAGTACAGATTATCCTTTTATTAAATATTGTATTTTTTTCTTTAAGTTTGATCTAGGTTTATCAGTTTATTTCTTTTTTATAATTTTTTTATGGTTTACCATGAAATTATTATGCCATGACGTGTTTATAAAAATGTGTCCCTTCACCTGATCCTTTGATATTACTTATCAATTTTCATATACATTATTGTGACTCTTACATATCTATATTAACATGTATGTGTACATATAGATGCGTGGGTATATATATTTTGAAATTTCATAATACTCCATTGATAAAACCTTGTTTCTCAGATAAACATTTTCGCCCCAAAATGATTTGTAATAGTGGTTTCAAATGTGTGTTTTCCTAAAAGTTTAGATGGATCATTTTTAACTTCACGATATTGTTTATAATTTCTATTGGTTTTTGAGATTCTTTTAAATGAATTAAATATTTTAAAAGAAATATATTATCTGTTCAACTTTCCATGATCTCATTTTAACCTTGAAATGGTTTTCATGAAAAGTGTGAACCACTATAGAACCCCTCTCCCTTATTTTTTTGTTTGAATGATAGTGTTAAAATTTATTGTGTGGTTTCACATATATGATTTTTTGTGCGGTTGGATGAGGAATTGTAATTGGATTATGTTGATTCCTATTTGATATGTTCTATATAAATCTACCAGACCTTCAATATTTTTTTATTTTAATGTGAACATAAGTGTAATAGGGTGGGATAGGAGATGAATATTATCTATTCTTGATTATAATGACTAGATCTTATATAATAACATAGTCCATAGTAGAGATATATCATCGAGTGTATTTGATATCATGTTCTTGGTTACATATTTTGAAATTCATTACTTGGCCGATAGATTTTCCAATCCCAACTAATGCAAGCGTCTCCTCATTGGATGTTTAGAAATTATCCATCAATATATATATATAATTTTTATGGTTTCATTCATAATTTTAATTTATTATAAATAAGTTAAATCATCGTTATTTTATTTTATACCTAAACGATTTCAATTGAATAACATTTCCTTACTTTAAGTAATTGGTGAATGCGTTTATCTTGTTTTATTAAAATTATTATGATGAGTTCTGAAAATTACTAATTCTAAAGGGGATTGTTGCTTTATATTTTTTTAGAAAGGGGATGGGGCTTGGGAAATTATTTTGACGTTCATGTTTTCATTTAAGAATACAAAAATGGATTTGTTAAAATATTTTTATTATTCAATTGTATTATATATTTTTTTTATTAAAACCTATTTTCATATTGTATATTCTAACTAGTTCATATTTTCTATTTTGGGAAATGACACCCATTAGATCAATGGGGATTACCTACTCATCAATTTATTATTATACCTTACTAATTCCTCCCAGTTTTGATAGACCAAATCTATTTTTTAGGTTTATATTTCAATTCCTATTTTCTACTATAGCTGGTTAGTCTCTATGGTATATGGTTACCAAGATTTCATATGGATATTACATTATGGGTTTTGTCTTTACATTAGTATCATGTTTGTATTATCATGATTGACCTCTTTAATTAGTAAAACCATCATCTTATATCAGGTTGTATTTATTTCACTCTATTTGTATATTTTGTGTGAATTTGTCTATTGATATTGAGTTTTTATTGTTATATATGATGGTTTTGACAAGGTTGGTTGTTCTAAATTTGATAAAATCGTTTATCTTGTTTGAAATGGATATTCATCTTTTTTATGGATCATGAAATAATTTCTAGTGGGTTTAACTACTTTTTAATGTTATTTAATGGGCAGAATCATCCCCAATAATTACATGTGTTTCCCACAATTGTGGTTGTCACCCTTTAGTGGTGAGAGATTAAACTCAGGTATGTTGCTGGCTAGATTAAATGCACATTTTAACAAATATTCCATATAGTTTGATGAAAAAGGAATATAAAAGAAACCCTTTTCTATTTGGATAATGATGGTATATTGTAGTAGGGTTGTTGGAACTTGATAGGTAGGTGCAGGGATGTGTCATGAGATCTTACTCTCCCTGATCCATAATTAACCATGGGTTGTTAGGATTCTTGTTTTCAATTTATGATACCATTATTTGTTGATGGTGTATTTTGAGTTCATGTTTATATTGTTATATATTTTTATTTTGTTTATATATTTTAGGAGATGATAAAAATAGTTGACTTAGTGTCACAAAGTGAGCTCAAAAAACCTACAAAACCATGTGGAGAATGATTTCATAGTTTAACATGACTTCCAGTGGTGGTGTCTTGATTGTCATATGGTACAATAAATCATGTAGATAAGTGTTTCCAAAAATCTAGACCCACTCAATGATAAATTTTGGTGATATTTTCTATTACATATTATCATTTGGTTAGTGCGAGTATGTTTTAATATTTTGGATTTCAAAAATAAATAAAGGAATATTCGGGATAGAAAGAAAATAAGAAATTGGACATTAGTATTGAGAAATATTCTCTAAAAATTTATTTAAAATGGGGTTGGTGTTAAAATTTGTTTTTATGTTTTAACTACATGAATTTATGATGTGTTAAAATTGATTTTAAAAAGAATTTCTAAAAATTTATAAATTAATTTTAGGGATAGAAACAAATTTGAAAATGATACATTATAATTTGAGAAGATATTTTAAAAAATTATTTAAAATGATGGGGATGTATAAACATATGTGCTGTTTTTTATGAAAATAATTTATAAAGTTCCAAAATGGTTTTTAAGAATTATTTGGAGGATTAAATATTTAACGTAATTTTTTTCGAGGAGGTTCTAAAATCAATGTCAAAATGTTTTCCATGAATTATAGTTTTCCTGAGTATAATTTTAAATTTTTTGTGGTTGTGAAATGTACTTAAAAATTTAGTTATATATATTTTAATTTATAGTTGTTGGTTTAAAACATTTAATTATTGTTATTTGAATTGTTTTTAATTTTTTTTCATCGGTATGCCTTTTTTATTTAATGTATCAAACTTGTGTCTAGAGATGGTATTTTATTTTTGATTGTGTGGGTTTTTAGTTGGTGTTGTAATTGATAAAACATATTTATTTTTTATGTTATTTTGAGTATGACTTCAAGAATGGTCTCAAGTGATTTCTGGGTCTCTTAGTTCTTCTTAAGTGGGTTTCTGTTTAGTTGGGTATTTTGAGGGTCCCATCAATTATTGTTCTTGGGATATTTCTTCTAGTCTCATTTAGAATGGTAAATTGTTATTATGTGTTTCTAAAAAACTAAATTAGATGATGTAATAGTAAGTATTTACGTAATGGCTAGTTTTTGTTTTATTTTATTGGTACCACCATGATCGGTATTCAAGAAAAGTGGTTCAAGGTTACACTATTATTTTTTTGAAAAAATGTTGGTACCCATGTGGTTTTGATGGGGAATGTTCATGGGGTATTCCCCTTTTCATATCATTACTGAATTTTTTATTTTCCTGAAATTAATTATCGTAGAAATTATTTTTGTAGTAATTTGAAGGGTTTCTTATTTAAAAAAATTTGATACCTTTTTTTCAGGAGAATATTGTTCTTTATATAAGTTGTGGATTTTTTGCTTCATTGATGGTCCTTTTTTCTATCTCCACACTTAACGGTTTGGGTTTTGTTATGGTAAACTATTGGTAGCCTTCCCAAAATTTTTATTATTTTATTGATTCATTGTTTCTCATTGATCTGTGAGTTATATATTTGGTGATTTTGATTTTTTTTCTTATTTGTAAAGTTATTCCTTTAGTGTGAATTTAGAGTTACACATTAGTTGGGTGTTTCATTTGACCAATTTTGGTTGCAATATCATATTGGTCATTTTTATATATTATGCTTTTTAAACCAAAATATTAGTGAAATTATTAACAATAAGTGAGACCCACTATAGTTCTTTATCTGGTTTTTATCACATTAAGATTTTCATGTGCAACATGTCTAATCGAGTGTTATTTTTGGAAGGTGTTAGTTTCATTTGAATGTGAATTTTTGATCGTTTAGTGACCATATAGTGGGTTTATCTTATTTTTTGAACGATATTTCCCCATAGTGTCATCTATTTGATATTTTTTCAAGGCGTAGGAAGTGTTATTCTTATAAGAATTTTATTACCCCATTACAACTAATATCATGTCTTGTAATTGTTTCATTGATATCATTTGTTTATAGAAGTTTCATGGATGTTTTTGTGTTGGTACTTAGGGGGTCTTGTGATGGTGTAAGTATAGACTGTATTAGTTCTATCCATGAAAGGAGGTTTTAGGAATTGATATTATTGATCAATACGCATTAACCAAAATAGTGGTCGGATTCATGGTGAAAACACTTGTGTCATGTTGTGAGTCATTCTAGGGAGACGTATTTTTCAAAAAAAATACAGAATTTTCTCTATTGAGATAAAATCTATTTTGTGTTTTCTCTTACCCTTATATAAGTGTCGCAAACAAGAGGTGGAAAGGCCTATTCTCTTCTAAATACCCTTATATTCTTGTCCATCTCCCCATTGTAGTTTATTTCTCCCATAGTAAAGCATATTATTCCTCTCATATTACTTATATCCCACATTATCATATCCAAAGCCTTGTATTCAGGTTGGATGGACCCTGGGCTTGAATTTATACATAATGTGTTGTTTCTTATGATTTTAGAGTGTGAATCCCTTGACTCAAGTTCTTTTATTCTCATATTTGGGGTTTTTTCATATCTCCACTCATTTGTAGGAGCGTGTCTGCATCATTTTCTCTTACAAATAAATCGATGAGAAACTTGATGTTTTTTAAATTCATTTTAATTTAACTCCTAAGGTTTTTCAGATTATGAATTGATTTTCATAGTTTTTTGGATTGAATTGTTATTGAAAAAATTAATTTCCCCTGATTTCCAAATTTTTATTCCTTTGTATTAAATGTATTTGTATGCATATTTGTTTAATAAAATTACCAAGAGGATTTTAAAATGAATTTGTGTAATTTATTTAATTATTCGTCTTTAATAATATTATGTACGTTGGTTCTTATGTTTGGATTGAGGTTTATTGGGTTATTTCTATTTATGAGGTTTTCAGGGTTTCAATTAAATTTATTATGCAATTATGTACTTACTAAAATGTGTCCCTTTACATGATACATTATATTTCCTTTTTTATTTTTGATATATTTAGGAGTGATATTTAAATATTCATATGTACACATATGCGTAAAAGAAATTTGAACATGTATATATGTTGAAATTTTATAGAACACTATAGATATGTCTTTTATTTTAAAATTTTCCTTTGAATGAAAAAGTTATTTCAAACTGATTTTTTAATTGTTATTATTAAAAAAAATGTCTTAAATTCCTATTTGGAATATTTCTAAATTATTTAAAAATTTCCTTTGGGTTTGAAATGGATTAAAAGGGAAAAAATATTTTCTCAAAAATCTATTATTATTTTCAAATGATATGTCCTAGTTGGAACCATGATTTTTTTTATGAAATGTTCGTACAAATTGGATTACCTATCTATAATAGTTATGCTTGAATGTTATGGTTTTATTTTAAAGAGGGATTCAAATTGGATGAGTGTAAGGAAGCGGTCTGATTAGTATTGATTGAATTATATTTATTCTAAATTGAGAGAATATTAGTGATGTCTAAAATATGATTACTATATATTCCTCATTAAATGGACATGATCAATTATTATATATAAGGCCATCATGAAGTGCCGCCAGTGAGGCTTTTTGAGAGAACCTATTTGGTTACACACTTATAAACTCCTAGATAGAATGATAGATGATTCCAGCTTGAGTGTGTCTATTGAATAAAGACTTTATTTTTAGTAATTTCGGAAAACTATGTATACCATATTGTTTTCATACATAGTTCATTTGCCAACATTATTTATTCACGGTATTTTTTGTTATTTATTTTTATTTAATGATAGTTTCACATTTACATTGTTCCCCTACATTATGGATATATTTTATTCATTTATATTTTTATATTAAAAATTTCAAATGATTTTTGAAAGGTTTTAATTATTAAATGTCATTTAAAATTGGATTTAAATAGTGGATTTTTATTTAACAGGGCCAAGGCCTATGAAATGGGTTTCAACGTATTATTTTCATTCAAAACAATAAAATTACATTAAGTGAATCGAGTTGAATGTGACATTATATTTTATATATTCATGATTTAATTCCTATTTTTAAATTTTATTTTCAATCTAGTGTTTGTTATTTATTTTTTTGGAAGAAGCTCATGGACATTGTGGTGCTTATTAGTTATGAAGCTTAAGTTCACACCATACATTTTCCACTCATCATCTGTATAACTTCACTTATTGGTTTAGGTTTCAATATAACTTCACTCTCTAAGTAGGTTTGTCTCCGAGAGAGATGGTGACCAAGAAAACATGTGGAGTCTGTGTCTAGTTTTTTTGGATTACATTTTTTAGGGTTGCATCGAAGAAATCAACATATGGACATATCATATTAGAATTTACAGAGTATTTCCACTTTTTATTTAATATTTTTTATTAGGATTTATCCTTACCAATGAATTCTTATGATTCCCATGATTTGTGTTGTCATCTTTTGTGGATTATTGAATCCACTATGGTATATCTTAAACTAGGTATGATGTAAAATTTTGGGGTAGAGCGGGTTTTTTCATTATAACTCTAATAAGGTTCATGGATTTAAATGTAAAAAATTATCTCTTTGTATTATGGAAAATGATAATTATATTCCGCAGAATAATTCTAATCAAATAATCCCATTATTCAGAATTCATTTGGGTTAATTTGAATTTCTCCCAACCAGGATTGAAATTGAAGATAACATTAATTTTTTGTATCGTAATGGGATCATTTGTCATCAAAGTTGGATTTTTTATATATTAATTGATCTACGATTCATTTCTATTTAGAATAATAATTTAAAAAATTTTAAAAAAATTATTAATGATGATAAAAAATAATAAATAAAATGTTAATTTTTTAAAAGTCTCTTCCCCATTCAAAATTTGAGTTCTTTTGAAATCAAATTTAATATTATTTACGTTCAATATTCTAAATTTTGGAAATCATTATGAAGTAAAATGTTTATTTTTTGTCTATTCTATGACGTGATTGGTTTATTATGTTTTGAATTAAAATTATCGAGTAGTACTCTAATAGTTTTTTAATTATTTTTTTATACCTTCATTCTTGAGAGAATCTTTAGAGAATCACGAAAAATAGTACTTTATTATATATCTTTTCAATGCATGATTATTTTTAGCCAAATAAAAATTATTGAGGCCTTTGATTGGATGTTTTTTTTCAAATTTCATCGTGAGATCTACCATATATTTGATAATTTTCCAACATAAAGAAACAATAAATAATAATATAAGGATACACATTATAAACCTATTTTTCCATTATAACATATATATGGGATCATGTACTACATGCTGATTTTATTACATTCTTTACCATAAATTTTGGAATGAAATTTATGAAATTAAAAAATATTTTTTTCAAAAGATATGATAACGTGAAATGATCATTGGATAGAAACCACCCCATTTTTATGATAACTGTGTCAAATATTATGGGTAAAAGATCACAAATGTGGATTAAGGTGCTATCATGGTTTGAAATTTGAGGGTGACAGAATTGTACATCAACACATTCCATTAAAAAATTATTAATTTGGTTTATTATTCAATGAGAAAAATAATAAAATTCCATTATTGTTTTCAAAACTAATATGAGTTATAATGAGGAGGAGGAAAAAGGATGAGAGATATGATATATTTAGAGAAAGTAAAAAAATATTATCTTTTATTGAGATTAACTGAGTATAATGAATTAAAATTTAATAATTCAAACTAAATATTTAGCAATGAAATTAATTTTTACATTCTTATCCACACACCATTATCCACATAGATATTAGAAACTAAATTAATGTCCTCCTGATTTTTTTGGATTGAATTGTTTATTGATATTAATATTTCCTCAATGGAAATGGAAAGATTGCATATACATGAGATTTATTATGTCTACTATTAAATGATCTTCAGTCATTGGTGTATTTATTTTTTGGTGAGGTAAATTGGAAATGGAATTGATGTTAATAAAAAAACAAAAAAAATGGGAACAATAGTATATGATTCTTCAATTTGAAATATATATGATTCATTATTGAAACACATTGAATTCGTTGAGTTGTGTGATTTTGGAACTATTTGTTATGAATTTTTTATTATGAGAATATTATCTTTAATGTTTCCATTATTAGAGTTTGGATCCTTTTTTTAATTGATGTTGATTTTTTATAGAGTATTTGTAAAATTTTATGTGGGGGATAATTTGATGAATTAAATTGAAACATATATTTTTTCAATAA
Source organism: Viscum album (assembly GCA_963277665.1). Taxonomy (NCBI): domain Eukaryota; kingdom Viridiplantae; phylum Streptophyta; class Magnoliopsida; order Santalales; family Viscaceae; genus Viscum; species Viscum album. The sequence goes on along the minus strand of OY728161.1, from coordinate 1,170,242,857 downwards.
TATTATAAATTATTTATTTATTTATTGATAATATTATTTTTGTTATTGTTGAGTGAAATAGGAAAATGTGAAACCTTTTTATGGAGATTTATTAATTTTGATAGAAAAAGGAGTATAAATGGATATTATCTGTCTTGTGTAAGAGTTAATTTCGTAGTTGAAAACTTATTTAAGGGTAATAAATAAGTATGGGTCCCTTAATTTTTTTCTAGAGTCCTCAGATGATAAATTAGAGGTTTTTTATAAAATATAATGGTTTATTCCTTTTCCATTTAAATAAAATATCCCATGTTGTACAACATGATACATAAGGGTTACAAAGCTAAAACCCTAAATATGTATGTGATTTTCCGCTGTTTTATAATGGATGAGCTTGATTCATAATAATAAAATATTTCATGACAAAGGGCCTCACATTATAAGTTACCAAAAATATATATGAATAATAGTTACTCTATAAATCATAAATATGAAATAATAAAATTTTATGTCATGAAGGATAGAGTTTCACAACAATGTGCTCTCATACTAAACATTCTTGGTAGTAACTCACAAGTTATCATGTTATAGATGAAGGTTGCTCCACTATGAGATAATGATGCTCTATTATAAAAGAAAATTCATATTAAAACACTTTATAAAAATCACAATTCAATCTATGATTAATTTAAAAATGAAAAATGGGATGAGATAAAGGTTGAAATTATAGGATGTTATGACATAACATTTAGATGATTAAATGTTTAAAATTATTGGACAAAAAATTATTTCTAAAATGTTTTCAACTGGACTAAAAATTACATAGTTAGAAATATTGAACCATAACCTCTCTATGGAATATAATGACTCAGTTTGTGATGACAGTCATTGCTCTGTGTTTTGTAAGGGGTCCATAAGAAATAATTTTATGCTTCTTGGAAAACCTTATAACCCTATGGTTTATTCAACTGATCCAATTAATGTATGTATTTTCTTCATTTTTAGTTTACCATTTTGTGATCCTATAATTAAAAATTTTGTTGTGTTCATGAAAATAAATTATTTTATCTAAATTTAAATATCCATTTCATAACATTTATATTTTTATTTTATCTTATATGAAATATAATTTATTCATTGTTGAATACAAATAAATCTTGATTGGGTCAAATAATATGTGGGAGTGGAATTGAAAGATGATAGTGTGTATGAAATGTTTTTATCCTTTTTCATTTATGGAATTTTTTATTCATTTTTATCATTTTTAAAATCAATTGCCTCATTATATTAATTCATAAATAATTAACCATTTGTGTAAGATAATGAAAAATCCCTACCATTGTAGAGATAATTAATTTATCTAAGGTGAGTGGGATCGAAATTTTATTTTTACATTGGATTTTTATTCACTTTTACTTTTTTTATTCATTTTATCATGATGAATTAAGACACTAAACTATCATTAATTCGAATAAAAAAATTCATATCAATTATGGTTAAAATCGCATAACAATGAGTATGATTAATTTTTAGAATGAACTTTTTTTTGTATAAAACCATCATTGGATATTTATTCACCTGTATTAAATCTATTTTTCCACTGTTAGTAGACCATGATACTATCTTTATTTCTATTATTTTATTTTATTGTTTCAAATCCCTATCCTAACATGGTTATAAAGGTTTTTAAATTAGTTTCTTGTCTCCATTGGGATTCCAAATTACTTATAAGACCAACCACATGCTATCACTATATAATGATTTTGTAGTTTTTTATGGATTGAGAATAATGAATTTCTATACTTAATCCACCACATTTATATAAGGATTATTTGTGGTAGGTCGCAACCTCTACCCAGACCAATGCGTGATAAAGAGTATAATCAATATCATCCCACTCCAATCCTAGATAAAGTATGAGTGTAATAGAGAACCATCAATGTATCCCATCACCATATATATTTTCCTATTATATTTCCAATCACTTCTTAGGAATAATAATGTATAAGTTCAATCATCAGAATTATGTATCCCTGTAAATTTTTTAAAGTAAATCATATATAGGAATCTAAATACTACACCCTCTTATAATTTTTTATACTTCCAAACTCATAAGGACTTACCAATAATTGAGAAATTGATATAATTTTTTATTGAATTATCCATCTAAATAGAAAAAAACACAAGATATCTCACTCTTCAAAGATTTTATATAAAATTCATCATATGTAAATGAGGTTACTTTTATAAAGTCCTCCAATCAATATTAAACTATCTAAATATTTATTTTATATATTCCAAAAGTTATTCATTAAATTAATTATCACCATTTATAATCATTTCCCAATAATTCATATAATATTCACTCTGTATATCCAATTACATTTAGAATAGTGTCACACCATCTTGGGGAATAAACTGTTTAATTATTAAACCACTATTATTTTCCCATTATTTAAATGTATCATTTTTCACCATCATTGAACATATAAATCTATATTCTTTCTATGTTTATTATTTAAAACTTATAATTTCATTCCATGATATTAATAATTACATTTATATCATCAATATAGCCTTATATAGAGATATTCTGCTAATTCCACACATGAAAACACAATTTTTCAATGGGTTGCATTTTTTTAAGTATGTTGATTACATTTCTCACACCTCGTTTGACATTATGAAAATAATTGTATATACTAATTAGTGCACATATTTGTTTTTTAGTTTATTTCATTGTCTCATAAACTATGTTCATATATGATCAAAATAAATAATTCATTAGTTCATAATTTATTATTTGACTCCTAATGAGTTTTCGACATGTCACTAGAAAAAAATATTTTTGGTGTTTAATGATCCCCTTTCTCTTACTATTAATAAAGTTCAACAATTTTTATGGAGATATTACTTATATATTATACTGGGTTGACTCATTTTTAATATATCGTATAAAATAATAAAGGGATATATTATTGCCTGATATCTATATTACAAATGAAATATCATATTCTATGAGGGTATATCTTCATATATGATATAGGTTTTCAAATCAATTATTCTATTATCCATATCATTTTATGTGATATATTGATATCATAATGAATTGATATATATGAATAATATTTTAAAATTATCAAATGTTTTTTATTGTTAAACATATACTTTCGAATCATCTTCAACATTAGGATATCATTATAACTAGCTTCTCATGTGATTTAACATTTGGGAAAATAACCATAAATTATATTGGTTAAATTTGTTTTGATCAAAAAATATTATTCATAATTTATGTAACATGTGAGTAAATGATTTGGATTGTCAATGAGAATCCTTGAGGATAATATAAATGAGGTAGTATCCATGGGAATGTGTGTACTATCATTTACCCAATGCTTCTTCAAAATATCATGTATCTCTCTATATTCTTCATCCTTTTCCCTGAGATTCACTACGATGTCATTGATATAAGAAGGGTCTAGCCCTATCTTCAAATGATTATGTTATACCCATGTATACATTAAAAAGGAATGAAATTTTTCCTTCATTTTTTGGGATATTCATCAACCATTGTGGTTGAATATTATTCATTTAGATATAACTATTGTAAGGTATATGTAATTTATATATTTTATATTAGATTCCTTTTTTAGGAAGCATATAGATACATGTAATAGGGATTTATATTATATTTTAGAATGACAAGTATTTCATATTCGATCCTCAAACCCCTTCAATGGTATTAGATCTTCTTGACTCTCAAAATATAATTTTGAAATTAGAAATATACATTTCAAAATGATGTTGTATTTGGTATCATAAAAATCATATGGATTTCAAATTGAGTCTATATTTATGATATGTGATATTATAGTCAGTGATAAACAATTTAGAAATATTGCTGGATTTAAAATATTGTTTTTTTATATTGTGATAAGATAGCTCAATATAATATAATATATCATTTCTACTAATATAGATTAAAGACCACTATCTTTATAATATCATAACAAATTATGTGTGGAATTGTTTTAAGTAGTAGTAAAAATCCAAGCATGAAAAATAGATCCTTACATCATCATTATGCCATATTGAATATCCTAAAATACGATTACCTAAGAGCTAAAGGAAATATCAGAATAAATTATTACATATCATAAAATATGATACATTATAAGGGATATTGTATCTTATGATATAACAGATCTTTTAGAGTTAGAAATACAATACTACTTGAGTTTTTCCAGATTTTAATTATGAATTGAATTGAATAATTTTTTTAAAAAATTAAAGGAAAAGTAATTTTGAGATATTAATTTAATTTATAATTTGTTTATATGTTAATTAATTGTAATATACTTAACATTAAATAAAAAATGTTTTAAAAAATTATATAAATTATAATTTTCAAATATTAATTATTCATATTATATTACTTATACATACTATGAATTAATATGTGTTATAAATAAATGGATTATACATTATAAAACAATATAATATATAGAAGAGTTTACAACATAATTTGTGGGAACAAGGGAATGAATTGGCACCTCTGTTCATTAGATCCCTCTCATGCTATATAAATTTTCACGACATACAAAATGATTCATTGTGTCATCCAATGGATATTTATCTATTCTATATTCAAATACCTACTCCCATATTAAATATCTTGATTCCATTCCTTTTTACATGATTATATTCTACCAATGTTATCATGTTCAGTTATTTATCCATGTGATTCATCCCACCACTCCTCATGTTTTATTTAAATTTTTTGTATTCCTGAATTTGATATTTCATTCATGATTCACGATAGCCCTTTATGGAGGTCCCCTAATCCCATAATCCATTTTAATGAGACGTGATGATGTACATAGTGTGTTGGAATGTGCTCGGGGTCATGGTCAATTAATTATCCCATTCAGATGGTGGTGGTATTTTAGTGACTTTGTTTTCATATTCTTCATGGGATTATATTATATTCAAGTTAGTGGTTCTCATATGTGAGGTTTTTTTCACACAACCAATATATCAACTCGATATGCTGATAAGAACCATACTTGGGTAATTTTTTTCGGATTTGAGGGATTTGTGTTCTTCTGGTGATTCCATTAGGTAGATTATCCATTTACTATGTCTCACAATGCTCTCAATTTTTTAGGTTTTTTCTCCCTTGTTTATGACCAAATGAAATGCCCCAAAATCCTCTTAGTAAGGTAAACACACCTTAGGGGAAAACAAATACATTTTAAGTATAAAACCCCCCAACAATTTTAATATATAATTATTTGTAATTAAGGGTGAACATTTCAATTATTGTCTTTGGATATAATGTCTCTAGGGTCAATGGAATTGAAATTTCCCATTGATGGTTCTTACTCTCCTTTGTCCTCTTGGTATTGGTGGCCCCAATTCCAACAATTAGTTTATTACATTGGATATTTAATTAATTTTATTCATTTATAGACATATTTTTTGAGCGTTGGGAGTCAGAGTGAATAGTGGTGTTTTTCTATTGGAAGTAGAAACCATAGTGTGGTGAGATCTTCTGAGGAGGTTTTGATGGCCATTTACGATGATGGGTGTGGAACACAAGTGTTCTTAGATAGATGGAACAATAAGTATGATTATTTATCTAGACAAGGACATGACGGTTGAAACCCCCCAAATGAGAACTAAAAAATAAAAAATGGATGAAATACATGAACCATGTTTATTATTTTCTCAAAAAAGTAAAGACAAAGAAGGAGTCCAAGGCTTACAAATCTCATAAACCACCAATGAATATGTGATTGCAAGACAAGAATATGTTCCTTCTTACAGGACAAGAACATTGCATAGACTTATTCAGATCATATAGAATCGTATTGTAAAATTTTAATGTTATTATGAAATCATCAAAAGGCATATATTGATCATGAGGTGACTTTCCTATGAGCTCATCCAAGTCACACTAATTCTCAGGTAGCAAGCTGTTGAAAACCATCCAAAAATCCTTTTAAAATAAGCAGATGAATATGTAAAAGGTTCTGGAATTTCAAGGTGATAAATCATTATGAAATTGGCCCATGATGTTTTCAATACCCTGAAAAATCCCAAAAAAATGTCCACCTTGTCACTTAAGAGCCTGTTGAAATGTCGCCCTCACATGAGAAGGACGTCTCACATGTCCCATATATCTTGTGATCTCATCTGGTTCCAAAGAAAAATAGAATGCTTTTACATGATAATGATCACACACTACAACATGACCCTTTATTGGTCATATGATTCATCAGTATTGGGAAGAGTGTTTTTCTTTGACAAAATTCACATATACTCATGAGAACCCCAAACCTTTAAAATAAAAAAGAAAATAAAAATGGAAATAATGGGATCTTATTTAGAGATAAATATACAATGATCATTTGAGAATGGACTGATACCCCATAGTTTATAAATATTTATCATGAACCCCCCCTAATAATCCAACATGGTCATATAAGTCCCCTTATCATGAAAAATAAATCTCGAAAAGGCAAACTGGAAAGCAACATTATTATCAATGAATGTCCAAGACAATGTCTCTTAGAAGACCCTAATGAAGGATCTCACGAAACACGTCATACTAAATTTATCCACTAACTCTAGCCTAAATCTACAGGATAAGTCCCACACAAGGCTTTTATAACCAGGTTCATGGGGATTATAAATCCACTCTAGTACAAAAAATATATTCCTAATCAATCCCACAAGGGATCATAGGAGTAGAATTCTCATAGCCACAAATCACAATATCCTATGGTTATCTACTTGGAAATTTTTTTTGGGAGTGATCTAACGGATTTTTCAACATCCATATAACTATCACATGATCAATCATAAATAATAAAACAAACATTTTGTGTGAAAATTAGAATATGTGATGGAAATCCCGCATAATGGTTCGGTCATGTGAAAGCAATATAAAAAATATAACATTGGATAATGAAAAATTCACATTTGAAAGAAAGAATGGAAAAAATAGTAAATATTTGGAGACTTATGTGATTTACATATACAAAGATCCTCAGGTACTTATTGGGACTCATCTAGAAAAAGAGGAAACATAATACTTGTCACTAAAGTCATGTGACATCCCTCCACATACCATTTGGATCATCTAATGGCCATTATAAATGGAATTAAAGTCACATAATACCATATGATAATTACATACAAGTCTTAAGAAGTGATCTAGTCTTTTAATTATGATCATGAGATGTCCTCATAAATGTATCCCAAATTATATGCTGACAACATTGTCTGTTAGCTTGGTCTCACGAATCCCTTTGGGCTCACCAAACAGATCTCAAGGAAACCTCCATGTGTGTCATCCAGGTTTCATGATTAGAATAGGAAATGTCAATCATTTAACATGATAACACTAGAAAATGAGAAATCAGATTATGTGATGTCTTATGGAAAAGTTATCTAGGTCATGCGACACTCTTTGGACAAGTCGGCCCTCATCCAGAGATTATGTTCAAACATCCGCATCCAAGACTTGTGACATCCTCTAGACATGTCAACCTGTATCACATGATTATCATTATACATGTCTAGGAGACCTATGACATTTCAAAACTATAACAAGAACAATCTATCCCTGATTAAATGCTGGATTCCAGGCATTCCATTCAGATCATGTGATATCCTCCGGATAATTCATTTGCATCCAATGATTATCATTTGGCATACTATCTAATTATACAATATGCATCTAGAAATCATCAGGTACACATCCAAACATCAATAATCATAACATTATAAAAATTATTCCATATACAATTGAAATATAATGACATGATAATGTTTCCAAGCATGCATTTAAAGGGAATACTTAGTGTGTCATCCCTGTTCAATTGAACTATGATTAATCTGATTCTTAATATAACCTAGAATTCTTGGACACCATTCTATTTCTAGATCACAAATAAACAACCTCTTTGGTGCATGATTCCCCCATTTAACTAATATTTTATCCATTTGGACACAATCAATCCAATGGGATGAACATTCCCCCTCATCCAAAAACTGACATTGCAGCATACATAACTATAGTGAATCTGATTCCTACAATAACTATAATATGTAGGAAACCTTCTCATTAAAATATCACTACATTAAACATCCAAATAAGTTTTATAGTATATAATACTTGTATCCATATGCATTGATACTAATTATAGTCTATCTTATTGTTTCTCACACAAACCATAGATCGTGTAGGATTAGGGAGTTATAATGATCATATAATTCACATTATGGGTCTCCACCAGCCAAATAATACATAGTGTGTAACCCCTAATGTACAGAATAATATGATATAACCCCATAATATTGTAATCCTCTATGTTAAATCTTTAATTAGTGGAATACTTTGATATGTCCTTATATAAGTTGAAACAATAGAGTGTATTCCCTGATCAAGTAAACTATAGTAACTATGTTTCCTTTTACAATCATCATATATAGGACACCACTCTAAGGATAAATCATGTTACCCAGTTCCAAATTTCCCCCATATCGATCCTTTACATATGAATTTAAATTATATATGTTTAATAAACTATGTGGATTTTTAATCGTGTTATAAACGTGACCTACAAGAAATCCCAAATAGGTTCAATTCCATCATCAAACTATGAACCTCCTCCATAGATGATGGATGATTATGCAGTGTCTAGTGATAAATATTCAATATATAAGTATCTACCCAAAATCGTGAAAAATAAAAAAACCTATGATACATATATATAGATTAACTAACAGATCCCCCTTTTTGTATAAATTAATTTGACCAATGATCATTTTATTAGGGTAACAAACCTTATATCATGATTGTGAAGATACTGATGAACATATATTAACTCTATAAGAGAGTATCAAAGTAGGAAACAATTACCTCCAAAATACTATGAAATGACTGACCTCGCACCCTCTCATCCAATGTGAGTTCCTATGTTCCATTTGGACTAAAACCACAATTATACACATTCCATTGGAAAATTGGAAAATACCCAGTTGTGGGTGTAGGAACTATTGGGAGTTTCGATTAAAGGAAAACATGGATAGTGAACCCGATATGATTGATTTTATAGAAATTCACCCCCCCCCCCCAACACACACAAAATAAAACCATTAATCCCACAACAATTCCATATCATTAAGATGAAATAAATATGTTGAATCTAATGTGAATCTAAAAAATAATAGAATTATTAGTTTACCAAATCTCTATACATGTAGTTTCATTCCTATAGAAACATAGAGAACCTGAAATGAATCTGGTGGCTTATCACATATATCTGATGTTCTCCCAATACAATTCCTTTATTCATTTGACTATTCCACAAGAGAAAAATGGTCAAACCGTGAATAAGAAAATATAATTGTGTCACCCATAGACATCTAATTGAGGATATTTCATTTTTAATGTGATTAATAGTTAAGTGAAACTTTTCCTTATTGACATCATGAATACATGTACTACTATTACAAACAACACCCCGACCTATATTAATATATTTATCAAATTACTATTCTAGAAAACCAGAAATAACTGCCACCCCTAAAGGTCTCATAATGGAATCACCCACCCGACACCTGCATCATCCAAAGTAAAATGAAATGGTCTAGGAATATGTTCAAAATGGTTCAATCCAGGCACATTAGAATTCCCATGAGTGTCTCTAAATGCTAAAACAGATGATTCCACATTGTGTGAATAATTCTGCAGAAAAGCCAGTGGTGTTCATTTCCACATCCAACCACATTGAATGATTGTACTGAGAGCACAAAAACCACAAATCTCTATAACTAATGTAGGCGGATAAGGAGTAATCTAGGAATACCATTCAACTTAGTTTCCTCTATGATGTTCTCCAATCAACAACCATCGCCAGTGTCATCCCATTAGCCCCCCTCAGTCTCCTACTGAGGGTTCAACCCAACAAAATACCACAAATAATACCCATTCATAGGAAATTATGAATACATATCCGGATCATAATTATAAGGACCCGACATTAAAACATTACATAATCTTGAATTAAATTAATAATTCACATTGAGGATATTTTAAAGATTAGAGTTTTAGAGAATTTGGCCATAATTATTAAATTAAATCTCAAAAATTACAATGTCGACAATTCTACTCAGATTCTATTTTTTTCATAAAATAAAAACATTTTAAAAAAAAGAGTCATGACTAGTTCCATGTTTTAGACATCGTGACTTTCCCTTGATCTCATCATTGAACCAATTCATCATTAACTCTTGTGAAAAAACATTTTAAAAACATGGGATGAGCATAAGAATCTCATTAAGGGTTATAAGATAAAGAAATATAACATTAGTCCATAAATACATACCAACAATAATCCAAAACCTCATGAAATAATATTTTTTATGAATAAAACATAGAAATAAAAAATCATAAATGTAACTTATGGCATCCATAACATACTTACATTGTAGATTTCACAGCTAAGTATGGAGTTAGTTTTAGAATACTCATCATAATATATTCCCAAAATTTATTAGGAGAAACATCCATGTTTACCTCTGTCACGTTACCCAATGTATTGGAGAGCTATCCTGGGCTCACCCGCCCTAGGTTTATATCGGAACCACCCGTATACGTAACAATGCTCGTGAACCATAACATATTCATAACACATAAAACAAATATAAAGGAAAGATTACATTTCCACATTTTAATCAAAATATATAATTTAAATATATTGACATAATAAATCAATTATCAAAACAATTTTCAATACCAAAATACGTAAAAGAGTATATGGTATCAATTTTATAATTAAAAACATTACTACTTGTTAAGGAATCCATAGATCAAATATTATGTCAACGCTTACGTTAAAAACAATCATTCCTTTTTTAAATTTAGTAAAACTCCATGTTATGAAATATTACTTTTGAATTAAAAGAGAATTCAAATGTTTTTATACACTATATAAAATAAATTCATGTATAAAACAAAATGTGCATCAATGAAAGGAGATTGGGATGAAGTTCCTTACCTTATGTCCGACATAACTCGATCGTTATTTAATCTCCTTAATAATAAACTAAAGATAATTTATACTTGATTAATAACCATTTATAAGATTATTATTCCTTTTATATCAATTATTACCTTGCTATAACAATTAGTTAATTATTTTAGTTTATATCAGACGTTTTGTCAATTTTCGGAACATGAGTTAAAAATAAATTTGTTATAATTATAAATTGTCCATGTGGTTGAAATTACATTATCTATAGAATGAAATTAATGATTTAGATATCATATATATCATATATATCTGGTATATATATGTATTTAAAATAGTACATAACATTTGGAGGTAAAAAATGAAATGCACCATTCATGGAGACGGTAAGTTGTATGTACGCATGAATGATACATTCATTTATATTTCATATTTAATGGAATTAAAACATAATTATACATAAGTATATTATAAATCAAATATAATATCATATATAATTTCATTATGTACATCCTTTATATGTTTCACGTATGGCATGGACGAGTCATATCACTTTGAGGGTGTGGTAGTCCTCACTTCCTTAAATGAAAATATTGTATTACCCACTATGGAAAACAAAAAAAGTATTCTATAAATGAAAAATAAATAAGCCTAGAAACCATATACATATAATACATATCACATATAAATATATCTCCTTCTTAATGACCACCATAAGATGTGGTTTGAGATAATTGAACAATCATCGTTTCGTGGGGTGTTAGTTTGTCGTTCACATAAACAATTTTTCTTTACCCATTAGACGAAGGTTTGTGTAAGTGTAGTTCAAAAAAATCTCATCACAACAAAAAAGTATATTTAATATACTTTTTTGTTCTAAAATAATGTAATAAAAATATTTTAGGGGTTTGGAGAAGTAAAATAAACAAAATAACTTAAGAGAATACATTACCGTTAAATCAGGTACCTCTCTTTGGTTTGAACCAAAAGGTTTAATTGATTTTCCTTATGCCAAGGGTAAGTATCTTAGGAGGAGGATAGGGATGTAGGGGTCTTAATTGTATAGATGTTTGATAATCCAAGTGTCTTGAGAAGTGTGAGGAATGGGTTAGATGTGGGGCTTTTTAAAAGGGGCATAAGGGGCTCTTTTGGAATGTGTGAAAATGATATTTTATTATATAAAGATTATTGGTTTCAAAACGTCCAAAACTCATTAATTTCTAAGTTAAGATGACTCATGTTAGAAATAAAATCATAAAATAATAATTGGATAGGTTTTGGATTTTTTTTAATCTTTATAATCTTATTTATTTAAATCATTCATTAATGAGGTAAACACTACATCATTATTGTGTCATAAATATTTTTATTTATATGATGTATAAAAATTATAAAAAAATAACACTATTTATAAAACAATTTTAGATTTCAAATTAATATTTATAGATTAAGAGATAATTTATATAACCTCTTGAAAAAATTTATTTACTAAAATATATATGTTTGTGTCATTTTTGTCTTTGCTTTAAAGTAATTAATATAAAGTGTCATTATCACTCTCAAGTGGCTCCATGGGGTCCCCAAATCGACTCAAATATGCCCATTGTGGGAAATGTATCTTCCAATATCATTAGAACACATGTTAGGGTTATTTTATATTATTATAATATTCTTTTTTACTTATATTTACCAGATTTTCCCATTAACCATGTAAAATAAAATTTTAACGGAAGTAAATATTAATAATGCTTAAATATAAAATTTAACTATTTACACAATTTTGACATCGTAATTCCAAATATAATTCAATTTTTCCAAATTAAAAACATCTAAGTGGTTTAAATAAAGTTAAAATTTATTCTTGATGTCAACACAAAAAGTGTGTTTTTAAGAATTCATAACTATCAAAAGATTTACACGTGTTTATGTCCAATTTCAAAGTGAAATTACATCCAATATCCAAAATTGGATTAAAATGTAAACATATAATCTAATTATACTTTAAACCCAATTAAAAATATAATCTATGAATATAAATAGATTATATTAAAAGTTAGTTTTGAATTAAAATACAACATTTATCACTATTCATTAAAAAAATGCTCATTATCAGAAAAATATCAAAATTTCATCCCAAGTAAATTTTGATGAGCTGATTCTAAAGAAAAAATTATATTTGTGAATTAGAACATATAAAAGTTACCAAATCAAGATTTAAAAATGGTTCTCAATCAAAAGGCGGTAAATCGATTTTTCAATGAATATTAGAGTATTGATGCTAAAAATTGGATTATTTCTTAATTTAAGCCTCTAAAATTTATTGGATAAATGTACAAACATTTATCAAACATATATACTCATATTTTAGTTAGTTCAATTCATTCCCACCAATACAACGGCTAGGCATTAACTATCATTTAAAATAATAATATTATATTTTTTGTGTGGAACTTATTAACTAAAAGAGACCCGTTGTTACGTATCGGGTACGCCATCAAACATAGCATCCCAATTATAGAAAAATTATTATTGAATAAAAAAATATTAAAATGTATTATTTTTTTATTTACCTGGGTTGTTACATCCTAACCCCTTTTGGGAATTGCATCCTCGCAATTTTATTCACTTATCAAATAAATGGGGGTATTTATCTCTCATAGCTCTTTCTAATTCACATGATGCCTCTTAAAACATATGGTTTTTCCACATGCCCATTATATAATGAATTGCCTTATTCGGAAACACCTACTCTCTTCAGTCAAGAATATGGACTGGTTGTTCCTCATAAGAGAGATCCTCCTCCAATTGAACTTCCTTTAGGCTCAAAACATGAGATGGATTTGACATATACATTATCAACATTGTAATATGAAAAACATTATGTACCTAGGATAAATATGGAGTTAAATCCACTCTATATGCAACAGATCCAACATTTTCAAGGATATCATAAGGTCTAATGAACCTCTAACTCAACTTTCCTTTCTTCGAAAAATGCATTACACTTTTCCATTGAGAAACATTGAGAAAGACAGGATCACCTACCTAAAAAAATATCCTTCCTCTAGTCATTTTCATTCCTTTTCGGTCTTCTCTAAGATGTTCTCATGTTCTTCTAAATCAACTAACCTTTTTTGCCATCTCTGCTTCCAATTCTGGTCCCATAATCATCCTTTCACCATCTTCATCCCAAAAAGATGGAGTTTAACACTGTTTCCCATATAATGCATCAAATAGAGCCATCTTTATACTAGATTGAAAACTATTATTATAATAAAATTCAACAAAAGAAAGATGTATGTTCCAACATCCCTAGTAATCCATCAAGAAAGCACGTAACATATCCTCTAAGGTATGAATTGCTCGTTCTGACTTCTCATTCGATTAATGATGAAAAGTTGTTCTAAAATTTAATTCAGCACCCAAAATATTATGATGGCCTTTCCAAAAGTTATAATTTTATTTGGGATCATGATCAGATACAATGAAGAGGGGAACACCATTTCAACCTAAATATCTCTTTAACATGCAACTGAGATGGTTGACATAGAGAAAAATTATCTCAAATAGGATGGAAATGAGTAGATTAAGTAAATTGATCAACAATAACCCAGATATCATTATTACCTCGAGATGTATTTGATAATTCCACAACGAATTCCATCGATATATTTTCCCATTTCAACTATGGCACCGGTAAAGACTCATGAATCCCTTTCGGTAACTGTTAATCTGCTTTAACTTATTGACATGTCAAACTCTTCACATAAAAATCAACAATTTCTCTTTTCATTCCATCCCACCAGTAATACTCTCGAAGATCTCTGTACATCATAGTAATTCCATGATGAACTGAAAATGGGGAACTAAGAGATTCACATAACAACTCATTCTTCAACTATGATTCTCAAGGCACACATAATATTTTCCCAATCCTCAATATAAAATCATTATCAATAAAATCAGGAAACATACCCGTCCAAACCAACTCTACATTTTTCTTGCAACTCACTGTATTCCTTCCGCGTTTGCTTAATTCTATATGATAGAGAAGATTTCACTTACACCTGAAAAAAATAGTGGGATTTCCCTCAACAAAGACTTATATGACAAAGTTCATCAAATATTTAATCAAAGTATCTTGTTCCAAATGTAACATGTTTAATGAAGAATTAATTTTTTCAACTCAAATCATCAGCCACTTTATTTGTTTTTCTGTATGGTAATGGATCATGGAATCATAATACTTGATTAATTTTAACCATCTCTGTTGTCTCATGTTCAATTATTTCTGAGTAAATATATACTTCAAACTTTTGTGGTCAGAATATATTTCACATTTTACTCTAAACAGATGATGCCTCCAACATTTTAATGAAAAAATTGCAACTTATTCCCAATCATGTGTAGGGTAATTTAACTCATGAGGTTTCAACTGACGTTAAAGATAAATAATTACCATATCATTCTACTTATGGAAATAGACAAGTCTTTTCAATGAAGCATCATTGTATATAACAAACTCAACATTTCTGGAAGGTAATTCCAAAACTGGAGCATTCACCAATCTTCTTTTTCAATTATTGAAAACAATCATCATATTATTTTGTGAAAAATAAACCTTACACCTTTTCGAGTTAACATAGTCATCAGGATAGATAACCATGGAAATTTTTCAACAAAACTCTGGTAATATCCTACTAATTTATGAAAACTAAGAATCTCGGTTATATTTGTTGGTCTTGGACATTCTTCAAAAACTTTTTTTTATTAGGATAAATGGTTATGCTATTTTTTTTAAATGATGTTACCATGAATTGAAATTTAATGTAACCAAAACTTACACTTTCTGAATTTACCATATATTTTCTTTTATTTTCAGGTTTTCAAGAAAACCCTTGAATGAAATTCATGATCCTCTTTAATTTTAGAGAAAACCAAAATATCATCAACGAACACAACCGTAATCTTATCTAGGAACTCACTGAAAATTCTATTCATAAGATCAATGAATACAGCAGGTGCATTGGTTAACAAAAAAGGAATAACCAAAAATTCATAATGTCCATATATTGTATGAAACTCAGTCTTTGGAATGGCTACTTCCTTTACATTCTACTGATTGTACCCTCATATCAATCATAAAAAAATACTGAGCTCCCTCGAGCTGATCAAACAAATTTTCAATATGATGCATTGGATACTTGTTCTTAATAGTGATGTTATTGAAAACTCTATAATCAATAAAAATTCTCATTGAACTATATTTCATTTTAACCAACAAGACAAGAGCACCCCATGGTGATGTTCTAGGTCGAATGAAAACTTCATCTAATAAATTATATAATTATTTCGTTAACTCTAAATGACCAATTTGAGCCATTCGGTAAGGGGGTTTTGAAATTGGCTTAGCATCAGGAACTGAGTCAACACTAAAATCAACATCCCGATTAAGTATAATACTAGAAAACTTATCAAAAAAACATCCAGGTGCTCATTTACCATTGGCACATCATTAATCAGAACAATTCATTATTTTCAACAATATGTGAAAGGTAACGTTAATTTCCATATTTTACTAGTTTCTCGGCTTTCTGAAATGTTATCAAAAGTAAGGGTTCATTTTTGTACCCAAAACGAAAATCTATCTGAAAAGAAAACTCTATAGCTCTACAGTCAATCTTATCCTGACAAACAGATAGCCAATCCATACCCAAAATAATATCCTTCTTTACTAGAGGAAAAATAATAACATATGACGATATATTCTTTCCGCACACAAGGACATGAAGGTTCATATATATTATTTTTGTCACAACATTTCCTTTAGGTGTTTTTACCATATGTTCATGATTCATATCTTGATATGGACTTCCCAGTTTCCTAGAAAACTTCTCAGAAATGAAAGAGTATGTAGACCCTAAATCAATCAATACAATGGCATCATCTGAAAAAACAAATTGTGTACCTGATACTACTTCAATTGATGTCCCAACATCTACTGAAGTAGTTGCGAAGGATTAAACAAAACTTTTCTTCTTGGATTTGGGATTCTTTCCCTCAGTTGAGTTCTTCATTGGACACTCATTGGCCTAATGAAACATTTCATTTCACTTAATACATTATACTAACTGTAAATCAAATTTTATCTCACCATTACCCTAATATTTATCAGTGCAATTACGAACCTTGTATCCCATTTTACCACATCGGTTGAACTTACCAAAATTTAAAAAGACATTCTCTGATATGTTTTTTACAAAAACATTCACAAATAGTAAACATAAGTTTCTTACCATCAGACATTTTTCAATAGTTCTTACCTTTTTCCTTCCACCTCAACCTCTAATTTTGTAGTTTGTCAAAGAACACCCGATCATTGGAAAACTCCATTTACACATTCTACTCACATCGAAAAAGTTTTTCATAACTTTTTATCTCAGAATAAGATTAATCCCTTCGATACTATAGCTTTAATCCTGAGTAAAAACTGTTGATTTTACTATCAAGATCTCATATAAAAGTTTGAAGCATACCATGCTAGTCAAGTGATTTTTTTTCATAAGTAGACACTGAGTCATCCTCCAGCCTCAATTCCATGAAATGTTTTTCTATCCTAAGACGAACCACCATAGGGAATTATTTATCAAGAAACATGACTTTGAATTCATCCCAATTAAGAGCATCAATCTCCTCACTATCCCTGTTATTATTCACCATTGACCACCACTAATCAACTTCACCTTCATAATGGTTAACATAGAGACTAACCTTTTGATGTTTTGAACACCTGATGACATCAAAAATATTTTTCAGTTATTTAATCCACCCTTTAGCTAGAAAAGGGTTAGATGATCATCTAAATGATGGGGGATGTTGCCTCATGAAGTGCTCCACTACTGACATGTTCCTCTGTGGTTTTTCTTGCTAATCTCGTCCATGTATAACACCACCAATAATAGCCTAAGTCAATTGTGTCATCACTACCAAAAAAAACTATTCAGTTTCAATTCTGACCATCTCAATTTGTTGGTTTGGAAGGTTTTCTTCCTCCTAATGTCGTCCCATCATAGCTTCCTTATTTCCTCTGTGGAAAACAATTCTAATCATAAAAAATTTCTTAGGCAGAGCAATATGGTAATCTCTAAATGCTATATAATTTCAATAATAACATAAACTAACACTAATTTATGGATATTAATTTAACAATATCTTGACACTTAAATTTGTCTAAATTGACCTCTGGTACCATCTATATCGACCCGACCTTAACACATTAAATAATCTGGAATTAAATGAATAATTCACCTTAAGGATCTTTTCAGGTTTTGAGTTTTAGAAAATTAGGGCATAACTATTACATTACATCTCAAAAATTAAAACGTAGAATATGTTACTAAGATTAAATTTTTTCATAAAATAAAAACTCATCAAAAAAAGAGACATGTCTAGTTCTATGTTTTAGACAACATGACTTTCCCTTGATCCCATTCTTGACCCTATTCATCTTTAATTCCTGTGAAAAACATTTAAAAAATTTGGTATGAGCATAAAATTCTCATTAAGGGTTATAAGATAAAGAAATATAAAATTAGTCTATAAATACATACCAAGAATAAGCTCATACCTGATGAAATCATTAGTTTAATGAATAACACATAGAAATAATAAATTCTAAAGGTGTCTTGGGGAATCTATAACATGCATACATTTTAGCTTTCACAGCTACTTAGGGAGTTACATTTGGAATACCCATCACAGTATATTCCCTAAATCTATATGGTGAAACATTCACATTTACCTCCATCACATTACCAAACGCATTAGAGATCTATCATAGTATCACCCAACCTATGATTATCATGGAACCATCTGTATACAGAACAATGCCCAACAACCATAACATATTCATGACACATAAAACAAATATAACGTAAAGATAAAATTTCCACATTTTTATCAAAATATATCATTTAAATATATTAACATAACATACCCATTTTCAAAAACATTTTCAATACCAAAATACATAAATGATTTTATGGTTTTTATTTTCCTTTTAAAAACATTATGGCTTGTTAAGGAAGCCATATATCAAATAATACTCACTACGGCTAACAAGGTTGTTGTCACTACATACGTTAAAAAAAGATTTTTTTGTCATTTAGTAAAATTCCTCATAGAAATGATTCCTTTTTAATAAAATTTGAATTCAAATGTTTTTGTACACCGTATAAATGAAAATCTTGAATGAAAAAAAAAATATGCGTCAATGAAAGGGGATTTAGACGAAGTCCCTTACCTCGTGTCCGACTTAACTCGATCGTTCTTTAATATCCTTAATGATAAAATAAAGTAAATTTATAATTTCTTAAGACCCTTTTAAAGTTTATTATTCCTTTAATATCAATTATAACCTTGCTATAACAATTATTTAATTATTTTAGTTCATATTGAAAATTTTGTCGATTCTTGGAACTTGAGTAAAAAATGAACTTGTTATAATTATAAATTGTCCATGTGGTCGAAATTTCATAATCTAAATAATGGTTTCCATCATTTAGATATCATAAATTTCATATATAACTATTATATATATGTATTTATAATACTACATAACATTTGGACGTATGAAATGAAATGCACCATTCTTGGAGATGGTAATCCATACATACGCATGAACGCTGCATTCATTTCTATTTCATATATAATGGAATGATAAAAAAATGATACATAGGTATATAATTACTCTAGTATAATATCATATATAATTTCATTAACTCTATCCTATATATGTTCCACGTATGCCATTAACGAGTCATATCACTTTGAGGGGGTGGTAGTCTGTACTTCCTCAAATGAAATTATAATATTTAACCACTATGGAATCCATAAAGGTATTCTATAAATGAAAATTAAAAATCCTATAAAAAATATAAATATAATATATATATATCATATAAATAAAATTCATTCTTAATGTCCACCATGATAGGCGATAAGAGATAATTGAACAATCCTCATTTCGTGAGGCGTTAGTCTGTCATCCACAAAAGTACAATGTTATTTACCCATTACATGGAGGTGTGTGTAAGTTTAGTTTAAGTTCATCTCAAAAAAACCTTGTATATTGAGGATATTTATATTATTATAAAATAATGGAATAAAATGTTTTTAGGGTGTTGGATATGTAAAATAAAACATAATAACTTATTAGAAGGTGTTTCCTTTAATTCAGGTATCCCCTTTTTGTTTGAACCAAATGGTTTAATTAAAATTGATTATTCATAAGAGAAGGATTATAGGTGGGGGAAAGAGATGTATAGAGATAAATTGGGCATATGTTGGATGATCTAAGGGGCTTGGAATGTTTAAGGAATGGGTTAGAATTGTGGGCTTTTAAAAGGGGGAGGAGGGGCTCTTTAAGAAAGTCTGAAAAGTTATTTTATTATATAATGATTTTTTGTTTCAAAATATCCAAAACTCATTAGTGACGAAGATAAGATGACTCATGTTCAAAATAAAATCATCAAATAAGAATTGGACAGGGATTATATATTATTTTAATCATTATAATATAATTTATTTAAAACATTGATTAATGAGGTAAACACTTCATCATTATAGTGTTATAAATATTTTAATTTATTTGATGTCTAAAAATTAAAAAAAACAACATGATGTTGGAAATATTTATAGAATTCAAATAATATATATAGTCGAAGAGTTATATTATATAACACCATGTAAAAATAGATTTACTAAAATATATATGTTTGTGTCATATTTATCTTCACATTAAATTAATTAATATAAAGTGTCATTATCACTCCCATGTGGCTCCATGGGGTCCCAAAATCAACCCAAATATGCCCATGGTCAGAACTGTGTCATAAAATAGGATTAGGACACATGTTTGGGTAATTTGATATTATTAATATATTATTTATTTACCCTTATTTACCAAATTTACCGTTTTATCATGGTAAATAAAATTTTTACTGATGTAAATATTCATAATTTCTACAAATAATAGTCACCTATTTACACAATTCTGAACTCATGACTCCAAATATAGAATCCATTTTTACAAATTCAAAACACATAAGTGGCCTAAATTAATTAATAATTAATTCCGACTATCAAAATCAAAACCTTTTTTTTATGAAATAATAACTATCAAAAGATTTACACTTGTTTCTATCCAATTTTGATGTGAAATTTATTACAATGACCAAAATTGGATTAAATGGTAAATATTTGGTCTAATTATACTTTAAAACTAAAAAAATATTATCTACCAATATAAATAAATTATATTAAGAGAAAGTGTTGAATTAAAATACTTTATTTTTCACTATTCAATAAAAATTGATCATTATTAGAAAATTACCAAAATTTTATCCAATGTAAATTTTGAGGTCCCAATTCTAAAGAAGAATTACATTTTTTTCAAATAGATGATATAAAAGTGACCAAATCTATATTTAAAAAAATTTCTCCATCAAAAGGCAATAAATCGACCATTTAATAAATATTATAGTATTTATGCATAAAATCGGATTCTTTTTTATTTTAAGCCACTAAAATTTATTGGATAAATGTGAAAACTATTAACAAAAATATATAATAATATTTTAGTTAGTTCTATTAACTCTTGAAAATACAATGGATATGTGTTAACTATCATTTAAAATAAGAATATTATATTGTTAGTGTGCAACGCAAGATTTCAAAGAAATCCGTTGTTGTGTATCAGGTACGCTATCTAACATATCACCCCCTTTATAGTAAAATTAATATTTAATTTACAAATATGAAAATGTATTATTATTTATTTACCTAAGATGTTACAAGAAGGCATTGGATAATAATGAGTGGGAATATATCCCTACTCCCACAAAATATGTAATCTGGTATATTGTGGAAGTAATGATAAAGTAGGGTCATATCCCTGCCCAATCAGAACTATCTCGGGGTGGTTTTATAAATTTGGTAATGGGGAGGCACAAATCCCTACCCTTATGCCAGAAGCCTATCAACATATTCTGATGTAACAATGTGGAAATAAGTCGGATCACATTATGCAAAAATTGAAGACATCATCCAGTATATATTGTAGACAGAAGATGTGAATGCTTCAATACTACGAACACTTTGTTTAAGTGTCATAACATATTGACAACAACAGGAATACTCTACTAGAATTTTCCAAAACTGTTAATATATATAGGGACATATTTATATTCATTTCCACGTATCCATTTGAGCATGAAATTCTAATTAGAATGAACAGGTGGATTTTCATGAGGGAGGACACATTATTGCTATCATCTAAGAGGAATATCGACATATTTAAATATAGGAGAAGGAACCAGACTGATCTCATAATGTCATTAAAATCAAGGGTAACTATGTAAGAGTGTCACTTTATTTTTGGTAGGGTCCCATCAATATAAAAAATACTAGTGGAAATTTTCAAAGTATTGCGATCATTATCAAATCCCCATTCCAGTCGGGGCTCACCATGTGAGAGAAGCACATTCCCTAGAAAAGGCTTATATAATTCTTGAAAAAAACAAGCAACATACCCCAATGGAATAAGATGAGTATAATATACCATTAATTTCCATGTCTTTCAAAGTGAGAAATAAATATTCCTCACAGTACACTTATATTATTACTTGTGATGCTATGGGTACATTCTAGTGGTTCATAAATGTCATGCCCATATTATTACTTCTGCAGAATAACCACTATAGTAGCATCCTTTAGATACTGCACTTGATCAAGCTCATATTATGTCTCCCATTATAATGTTTTATCTATAGATTATGGTATTAATTCATATTCAGACAATGATCATACTTGTAATGACCCATGTTTTTCAAGAATGACTGTTTGAGAATAAATTGGAATTTTTCTTTCAGATGCTTGTAAGGAGTAAAGCTGTATTTCTACCCATAAAGATGATCTCAAGTAATATTTTTGAATCATCTGTTGCTCCTGAATTAGGGTGTTTACCCTAGAATAGTGGATGTGCAGAATTCCAAGTAGTTATAATTTTTGTAGAATAATTAATAATTAATAATTAATAAATTATTTATTAAGCTATAAGTGTAGTTTCATTTGGTTATATATTTTGAATATATTATTATTTGTAGTTCCATATTCATCATGGATTCAAGAGGGGGAGTTTCTTTTATTAGGGGAATAATCTCAGGTCAGGCTCCTAGGCCGGTTAGGGCCCCTTTTTTCATTTTCTTTTCTTTTCTTTTTCTTTTATTTTCTTTTCTTTTCATTATTTTAATGTTCTGTTTTCTTCAATTAGTTTTCTCTATATTCTTGAGTACTCCTGGGGATCTTCCCATTACATGTGACCTATAGAAGGAGAGAAGTAGATATATAGAGAGAAGGACGAGTAAAGAGGCACCATAATAGAGCTTAGGATGCACCGAATAGATGTATGACAATTGTGGACCACAGAAATTGAAGAAGGATTAGAGGATTCCACCCAAAAATAAAGAGTTTGTATTTTTCTCCGTAAATACCTATTGTTTAATTTTTTTCATGTTTTAAAACCCTTGTATGATTTCTTATGACCCATATGGAATCATGTATTTTTTTAGTGTGAAAATGGGGGTTTTAGGATGATCTGAGGGTTTTCCGTTAGAGAAAGCTCGTTTACACAACATTTGGTTCATAGAGACACACCCTACATTCTTCATGGTTGTTGAAGATGAATTTTTCATAATTAACACCATGTACTGGGTTGTACACACCATGTATTTGTACTTGTCCATGTAGTTGAGTTCCTGGTCAGGCTACTTGTGTAGGAGTCCATGGACATGTAGATTACATGGCCAAACGTCATGTGGGATGCATGATGTGTAGAAGCACAAGGCCCTTCCAAGTACATGGTTATGCTATTTGAGGTAAACCAGAAATTCACCCATGTATGTTACGCTTTTTGTACCCATCATAAATGGCATGGACATAAAAATTTACATGCTAATTCTAGTAAGAGTACATGACAAGGTTGTACTTCGGGAGAACACACCATGTAAATTGGGTGAAACGTTGTTTACTTACCCCTTATGAAAATTTTGGGATTTTTTATATCGTTTATCCTAGGAGTTGTGTTTGGACATAAGAACAATCTATTATGTGTATCTGGTCACATAGATCACGATGGTAAAAACCATGTGGTGTTTTGAGGAAACCTAGGTTGAATTTATTGAATGAATATGTTCTTCCTTTAGTAATCGAATTATGTCTTCTCTTATAAGATAATCGTAAAATGATAAATATGTTAGGTCGGAAAAAAACGGAGAAACGATGGCAAGAGGGGGGGGGGTGAATTGCCTTTTAAAAAATGATTAACACATTAAAATCAAAGTTGAAATGCAGCGGAAAATAAAAGAGGCAATCACACAAGAAATTGTTAACAGAGTTCGGCCAAAACCCGGCCTACGTCTCCGCTCCCAACTCAACCGTTGAGAGATTCCTACCGCTTGCTTTTCAATGGTTTTAGCAAGAAACCCACTAGGCTTTGAGGTAGCACTAGGACCTATTACAGCTTGCTTTTAGTGGTTAAGCAAGAACCCACTTGCTTTCAATGGAATAGCAAGAACCCACTAGACTTTTTAACGGGTGAAGTCTAGCTCACCGAAAACTCAAGCCTTTTAAAAGGAAAGGCTTGAAGAAACCTCTTCACACCTTAATGGTGGTGTGAAACCCAAAAGAAAGGGGGATAAGAAAAGGGTTTGGGGTTTGTAGGCACAAACCCAAAATTAAAGCTCAAAATAAATAAAACAATAAAAACCGTATTTGAGGAAGTCTTGGGCGCCTTTGATTGATTGGATATGTTGAAGGCCGCTTCCAAGCTTCTTTGATGGTGCTCTTGGATGTGGAATTGGATTGGATCACGTTGGGTTCCTTTGAAGGAATTCCGCCGGAGGTATACCAAAGATGGAAAATGTGTACGGTGGCTTTGTATATGATCCGTGGCTTCCTAGGCCTTTATTTATAGGCTAGGAACCTTCAAGTATCCGTTGGAGGGCTTTGGAGCCGTTAGAAAAGGCCTCGGAGCCGTTGGGAGGCTTTTTGGAGTTGACTGGTCAAAGCCAACGGCTAGTTTGACCAGGCCTACCGGCTGGCCGGTACATCTCCACCGGCTGGCCAGTGCCTTGGCAGAGGAGGAGAGATTTGGTCCAGGCTCCACCGGCTGACCGGTGGAGGAGCCACCGGCTGGCCGGTGGCAAGACAGTAGCAAACACTATTTGGGCTGGGTGCCACCGGCTGGCCGGTGGCAAGACAATAGCAAACACTATTTGGGCTGGGTGCCACCGGCTGGCCGGTGGTAGAGCCACCGGCTGACCGGTGGAACCTGGCAGTGGGCAATGCCTCTGCCAGGTCCACCGGCTGGCCGGTGCTATCACACCGGTTGGCCGGTGGACTGAATTTCAGTCCACTTGATGTCCATTCTTGGGCCAATCCTTTGGAAATCTTTTGCCTTTCATCCACAACACTTAAAAACAATGTTAGACAAAAATGAAAGTGATTGTGATCATGAAAATCAAAGAGTGTGGGGTACAACAATCTCCCCCTGTTTTGATGATCACAATCACTTATCTAAGCAATGTAAAAGCTTAAATGAAGGCATGATTTAAATGAAAAATTGAAAATAAATACTAAGCATGAGAGAAAAGATTCTCCCCCAATCAATCAAGAAATTTCTCCCCATTTGTGATTATCAAAATAGAATGGGGCATAAAACTTGATTGAGGGAAAACGAGATTTTAAATCAATTGAAATTTTGAAATTTGAATTGAAAGTTTTGAATCAAAATTTTGAAATGAAAATTTTGAATTGAGAATTTGATACCAAGAGTTGAAATTGGAATTCACAAAAAAGGCTTAAAAGAACCTAACTCCCCCTAAATAAAAACAATAAATCACCGGGGAAAGGAAATAAATTTTGGCCCGAAGAGACTCGCAAGAAGGGATTTTTCAATCCAAACTTGTCTCATAGCATGTCTTCTCCTATAAAATTCGTCCGAAAAGTAAAAATATTTGGGTTGACCATACCGGGCGTTTTTACAATTACATTTATAAATAAGGTGCCCGGTTTTCTTACAATAATTACAGAATTTAAAACTAGAGCTCCCCCTTACAAAAACAGTGGGTGCATGGGAGGAGGAGGCTTGGTTGGTATAGCCAAGTCCATTGGTGGTTCTAGAAACCCTTTGAGAACCCAATAATTTGGTCAAATATTTTTCACCTTGGGTGAACTTGGCTAGGGTCTCCCTTAGGTCTTTGATGGTTGATTCCATGGAATCAACATTAGGGAAATTTTGGATTTTGAGGGACATCTCTTCCTTCTCTTTGAGAAGTTGTTCTTTTTCGGAAGAGAGTTTTTTGAAAGACTTTTTTAAAGCAACAAATTTTGACGATAAAGCATGAAAACCTTTTTCTAGTTGGTCTCTAGCGTGTGAGAGTTCTTCATAAGAAAGATGATTTAAAGAATTTGAATTTGAAGAACATGAGGAAGAGGAATCGGAAGAAGTTACCTCATGGAATGCCATTAGGCATTTGTTACCGTTGTCGCTTGAGGAGGAGGAGGAGGAGGAGGAGGAGGAGGAGAAGGTGTCACTCCATGTCGCCTTGAGGACCTTTTTCTTTCCTTTTTCCTTAGCCCGTTTCTTGTTGAGTGGGCAATCGGGCTTGTAATGGCCCTTTTCGCCGCACCCGTAGCATTTTACCTTGGGCTCGGATCTTGCGGTGGGTTCTTGCTTTCACGCCTTGCGAGATTTCTTCTTCTTCTTGTGCTTCTTCATAAACTTGTGCATTTGGCGGGCGAGATTCTCCATTTCCGAGTCGCCGCTTGATGATGAAGAAGATGAAGATGAAGAGGATGATGAGGAGGAGCTTACTTCTTTTTGTACCTTGAGGGCAATGTTCTTTGGTGTCTTGATTGGTGTGCCCTCCTTTTGAGCTTGCCTCCTCATTGTGATCTCGTACGTCATTAGGGATCCAATGAGTTCCTCGACCGGCATGTTTTTGACATCCTTAGCTTCTTGGATCGCCGTCACCTTTGGTGCCCATGAGCTCGGAAGGACCCATAAGATCTTCTTGACCATCGTCTCGGCTGAAACATCATCACCAAGAGATTTCCTTCCATTGCAAATGTCAGTGAAGCGTGTAAACATATCGGTAATAGATTCGGAAGGATGCATAGTAAAAGATTCAAAGTCTTGTCTATACATATCTAATCTAGTGTCTTTGACTTTATTAGTGCCTTCATGGGTCAGTTCTAAAAGCTTCCAAATTTCATGTGAAGTGGTGCAAGTGGATACACGATTAAATTCATTTCTATCTAACCCGCAATGAAGAGCATTAATGGCTTTGCCATCAAGCTCAAAATTCTGAATATCAGCGGGGGTCCATTTGGATTCGTCGGGGGTAGACAAAGTATAACCTTGCATGACAGTTTTGTAAATAGGATATCCTATGCTTCTTAAAAAAGTGGTCATCCGGGTTTTCCAATAATTATAGTCGGACCCATCAAAAAATGGAGCCCGACCCAAAGAAAAGCCTTCGGGGGCGAAAGAAGTAGATGCCATCAAAAAGAGATCTTTAATTTGAAACCGTTTAAGGTATTACTCAAATTATCCCTCTGATACCAATTGTTGGGTCGGAAAAAATGGAGAAACGATGGCAAGAGGGGGGGTGAATTGCCTTTTAAAAAATGATTAACAAATTAAAATCAAAGTTGAAATGCAGCGGAAAATAAAAGAGGCAATCACACAAGAAATTGTTAACGGAGTTCGGCCAAAACCCGGCCTACGTCTCCGCTCCCAACTCAACCGTTGAGAGATTCCTACCGCTTGCTTTTCAATGGTTTTAGCAAGAAACCCACTAGGCTTTGAGGTAGCACTAGGACCTATTACAGCTTGCTTTTAGTGGTTAAGCAAGAACCCACTTGCTTTCAATGGAATAGCAAGAACCCACTAGCCTTTTTAACGGGTGAAGGCTAGCTCACCGAAAACTCAAGCCTTTTAAAAGGAAAGTCTTGAAGAAACCTCTTCACACCTTAATGGTGGTGTGAAACCCAAAAGAAAGGGGGATGAGAAAAGGGTTTGGGGTTTGTAGGCACAAACCCAAAATTAAAGCTCAAAATAAATAAAACAATAAAAACCGTATTTGAGGAAGTCTTGGGCACCTTTGATTGATTGGAGATGTTGAAGGCCGCTTCCAAGCTTCTTTGATGGTGCTCTTGGATGTGGAATTGGATTGGAGCACGTTGGGTTCCTTTGAAGGAAGTCCGCCGGAGGTACGCCAAAGATGGAAAATGTGTACGGTGGCTTTGTATATGATCCGGGGCTTCCTAGGCCTTTATTTAAAGGCTAGGAACCTTCATGTATCCGTTGGAGGGCTTTGGAGCCATTGGAAAAGGCCTCGGAGCCGTTGGGAGGCTTTTTGGAGTTGACTGGTCAAAGCCAACGGCTAGTTTGACCAGGCCTACCGGCTGGCCGGTACATCTCCATCGGCTGGCCGGTGCCTTGGCAGAGGAGGAGAGATTTGGTCCAGGCTCCACCGGCTGACCGGTGGAGGAGCCACCGGCTGGCCGGTGGCAAGACAGTAGCAAACACTATTTGGGCTGGGTGCCACCGGCTGGCCGGTGGTAGAGCCACCGGCTGACCGGTGGAACCTGGAAGTGGGCAATGCCTTTGCCAGGTCCACCGGCTGGCCGGTGCTATCACACCGGTTGGCCGGTGGACTGAATTTCAGTCCACTTGATGTCCATGGGCCAATCCTTTGGCAATCTTTTTCCTATCATCCACAACACTTAAAAACAATGTTAGACAAAAAAGAAAGTGATTGTGATCATTAAAATCAAAGAGTTGGTTGCCAAAGGATTGGCCCAAGAATGGACATCAAGTGGACTGAAATTCAGTCCACCGGCCAACCGGTGTGATAGCACCGGCCAGCCGGTGGACTGAATTTCAGTCCACTTGATGTCCATTCTTGGGCCAATCCTTTGGCAATCTTTTTCCTATCATCCACAACACATAAAAACAATGTTAGACAAAAATGAAAGTGATTGTGATCATGAAAATCAAAGAGTGTGGGGTACAACAAAATATAGGTTGGGTGTTTAAGACAACCAAGTTTGTAACCCTTTTTTGAGATGATCCATGAGCTATCTCTCATGACTAGTGATTCTATAGATTTTTATTTTTGGAATTCACAGTTACTGGAAGTGCGCTTTGGGCCTATGTGTTCATGAGATGATTTATCCTAAGGATTCCTTATAGGATTCCTATATTTTTGTTTCTACCTAGAGGATCCCAATTAGAATGTCATAATCTAATTTCATGTTACTTATGTACCCCTAAAAATTACTTTGTATAGCATACTGACCCATGGAATAACTTGTATGGTCCCTTATACAAGTGTGGTTGGTAAAATGATCCAATGTTGGATTCCTTTGACTTAAAGACATATATTGAGGGTCCAATTTAGGACACCTCTTCTTATGTTACATTCCAAGGATCCCATGGTATGATGGATCAGTCCTGGTTTTTACCTGAGGATCCCGTGTAGGATTCCACCATTAACCATTTTAGCTATAGATCACATGTATGATACATTAACTGGTGTTTATACCTTGTGGGTATGACCTAGGATACCTTATTATAATTGAATTGAGGGACCTAGTAGTTACCAATTATTTGACTGACTCTGCGCTACTATGTTTGGTTTGGGTAGATATGGTAGTTTATGTCACATTATAACTAGTGTCAAACTTGAAAATTCAGGGGTTGTGGATGTGTTTTTTGGTTATGGAGTTCAGCCAGACTCACACTTTTTTTCATTCTATAATTTTTTTTTGAATGAAAAATGTATAGCTAGAGGTGCTTCTTGGATGATTTCTACTAAGCCTAACTTGATCTGTCTTTCTTTCTTTTTGTGATGACGAGATGTTATTACCGGGATTTTGATTCTTAGCCATGTTGATTCAGATATTTACTGGTTTACCTAGAGGTACAACATGGGATTGGGTTGTCAAGCCATATATTTTTTAGATTAATATATTGGAATATCTATAGGTTCTTCCTAGTATCATTATATTGAGCCTATGCCTATGATATATGGGGATATAGTCACTAGTAATGATACTCTTGGATGATTATGCTCTCTCGACTGATGAGGATGATTATGCGCTCCATGGCTCATTGGTTATATAAGGATGATTATTCTCACTGTAGCCAAATGTTTTTGGTATATGATTACACTCTCCCTGACATCTAGTATATAGTGTATGATTACACTATACTTGACCTATGGTTTATAGAGTATGGCTTTGTTATTCATGATTTTTCTTATGAAGAGGATCTAAAAAAATTCATTCTAGGTCCTGGATTATGAGCCCTTTTATTTTTAATAGTGGATGATTTTGGATTCCGAATCATATGTTTGACAATCATATAGGATTTCAAGGGGTGGGTTGGACATATCACCAGCGAGCTCTTCAATAGATCGCATACGGGTAAGACACATTGGGTTCTCCCAAGTTTCAATGTCATGACCACCTTTATACATGGAAATAGGGACGAGGCATTGGAATGGATTAACGTACCATGAGTAATGTGAGGTCTAGATCGGTGAACAATTTTAGGATTTCCATATTCACTCCCAAGAATCATTCATTCTAATGACTAGAGGCGTTTATAGGACAACCTAGGTGTAGCATATGCATCACCCTCTAGTGACAAAGCATGATCAGATATATTTATAGTGTTCTATGAACAATATATATGTAAATTTGAATTATGGACAAAGAGAATGAATTAATGATACACGACTTGAGTGGTATGACATCCAGATCAATTCACTTCCAAAGGATGTTCAGGTGACTGGGATTACTCACCTATGAATCAATTTCTGTTTGGTTTTATTTAAATTTATTCATTTACTCTTGAGTATTATTAATTATGTATATATTTATTTTCCTGGTACTATATATGTATACATATATGGATATGAGCCCTCATGGTGGGACTTTACCAATTGATCAATATCATGGACATAGTGGTTGACTATGGTATCAAGTTGTTAAGATTACTTATCTATTCAGTTTTGTTCTATATAGGATGAGTAGTTTCCTTTTTCATAAACTTATAACTACATATTTTATAGGTTCCCCATTGGAATGGTCTATTGATAATATTTTCCTCTATATACATGTATTGTGATGTACTTGTAGACCTCGTGCATTATATTCAGGTTGATCATAGTTGAATTATGTATATGGCAGATTCATCGTGTTCCATGATCGAGTGGAGCTAATATAGGGGGTTGTTATGTTAATGCTAGTGTAGTACGATAGTGTCGGGAGACTGGGTTTGTTTTCTATCTTATAGTTAGTAGTAGAGACATATGCATTTATTTTAGTTTATTTGGTACTCTAGTATCTTTATGGTCATTGTAGTGGGTGACCTGTGTTGTATAAATGGCAAAACTATTCAATATTTTTTTGCATTTTCATTTATTATTACATCATTTTATATTTTTTTCAACTACTTACGTACTCTATTTACATACTATTATGTATGATACTATGTATTTTATACCTTTTTATTATTCTTATTTGAGGGAATTGTCTCCCCACTGTCACACACATGGCCCTCACTACTGTTCGACAACCTCTGACATATGAAGAGGAGCACTTGAGTCCTAGAAATCAATCAGGAAGGGGAATAATTTTAGTGTAATCCATGTTGGGATGTTACAAAGTGATATCAAAGATGATCTTTTCCAAATATCTAATATTTGGGATATTTTATGTTGGATAATTATGAATTTTTCATATCATGTGATGTATATCAAATTGGTGAATCAACAAAAAATGTTAATTTAAGAAGTACATGTTTTCTGGGGACGAGAATGTTGTTTTGATCAATGATGTTACATTATATGATTTTCTCCTTCATATACAAACATGTTGTACAGATGTTAAGATTTATGATGGATCTCTGGATATTTTCCATTAACAAAATCCCAATGATGGATTTTGACTCTTGGCCAAAAAACAAAAGAGGCATCTCATGAATCATATTTTCCACAATGGATTTACATGTTATAGGCCTGGTAGAATGTGATTTTACTGATTATTGAGACCTATTAAATTAGGTCCATATACATGTATACATATTTCATTCTAATGTAATGTTATGTGGATTTATGTTGTGTTATTTTTTTGTAAGGTTGATGACTCACTCCTCATTCATGGGAGGTTAAATTACCGTATTAGGTCGATATGACACATGATGTCATTATGTTTTACCCCTTATTGGGTTTTGTTTCAAAGGTAATTGTTAGTTATTAGGATCACAATGTGTGATGAAAAGGGAAACCTATAAGTTTCTTGAAAACTATAACTCATTGGGGTACTAACATATAAAGATTCCAGATGAGTGTTAGTTTAGTATCTCCTGTTTTTTGGTATCGTGAAATCCATGGAGAAGTTAATTTTGAGGATGTTTGATGAGGATCAAATGATAATAGGACATGTTTTTAGTTTTGAACCTTGTAGGTAATTTTTATATATACCTTTTATAGATAGTTTATATGTTTTGGGCTCAGTGGGTAGACCATATAAGACAGTTGTGAGACTTAATCAGTAGGGCTAGGTGAGAGAACTAGAGACCCTTTATTTTACTCAAACCTATGTTTTTCGAAGTACTTATTATTCAAAGGAAACCCATGTGAAAAGTTGGAACCTATTTTCATATTCATTTTCAGTTAGTGAACATGGTTTTACATTCATTTTCAGATTTAGGAATGGTAGGTTCATAATTTGTGGTTCATAGACATATTGACTACTTCAGATTTTGATAAGATCCTTAGGTACTTTGGTATCAAGTCTGGCTTCAAAGGGAAGGACTATTCAGTTATCTGGCTTGATTGAATAGTGTTTCTACTATAGCAAGTGAATTCAAATCATGAGTAGATTCTCATTACGGGAACAACTCTAGGTGATGGGTGGTCATGGTTGTAAATCATGGCACAGGTGAGGTGCTTATTTTTTTAACTAGAGATCCAATTTTGATTCTATCTTGTGAATAAGACGTGTCGTGTTGCACAGACATCTTAGATTCATGTTCGATGAATCACTAGAGTATGATTCATGTGATAATGGTACATATCGATTCCACATGAAATCATTAAAATCTAAATCGATAAAAGGTTCGGTGTGATCCATGTACTGATGGTTTAACAGACATTCCATAGGCTTGGTTTCCTAGGATTTGTGGTCAAATGATAAATTTACCTCCGTTGTATATGTGAAATTTAAAATAAATCAACTGCATTGAGATACTTGAACAAAGGAAGACCCTAGACATGAACTGTGAGTTGATGTGGTGTCAGGTTTTGGGTAAATGCTTGTCAGACCATTTTTTTATAAGCACGTCTCAGAGGGAGATTTACATTCCATTTATTGGAATCATAATTTATTTTTGTTAGATATGATCATTATATATCTTGATATCATCATGAGTATGATTAGAGAGCTTCAACCCAATGACTAGATTCATTTTTTAAATGTATTTCTTCGTTTGGAAATGATTTATGTTGAGGGTGCTCTCAAGGATAGGTGTAAGGTAATCCATATAGTGGGGAGTGAACCATTGAATGTTAAAGGGTGGTGACTCGTGTTTTGGATTTAAATTTTAAATTTTCATGGCTTTATTATCTATGATTTAGTTGATGATAAGGGTATTCCTTTGGTAGGAAGTACGAGATCATTCATTGTTAAACAACTTCCTTGTAGGAGACAACTGTTGATACGATGAGGATGGTATTCGGATTGCCTACATAGCATGGTTGAAATGATTCTTGGGTTGAGAACCTGGATTCTACTACTACCATCATGGATTCATATGGATGATACGGTTAATGATGGGGATATAATAAATAACCATTAATTTACTGAAATTTTGAGTATAATTATTATAATTTGGATTCTTATGAGGGTAAAATGGTAATTTCACGTAGAATATATTCTTGGATAATTTTTTTTTCACATCATTGGCCCCATAATTTGTGTTTTACACTAGGACATGAGTTTGGTGTAATTTTAAGCCATTTTAATTTTTTGGTAATAATTTATATTTAATATTTAATAAATTAAGTGTTAATTTTGTCACGTTGGATCATTTAGTAATATCTTTTTGAAATAAGCATCAGATTTAGTTAATTTCTCCAAAATTAAGCCTATAATATGTTGTTATTAATATGTTTGGAATAAACTTTCATTGTGCACTGGGGCTTTCCAAGCCCCCCTTTCATCTTTTTTTTCTTTTCTTTTCCTTTTATATATTTTATTATCCGGTTTTTTTCTTCTTTTTGTATGGGTTCTAGCATAAAACTAGGGGGATCTTCCAATTTCATGATACAGAGAGAGGGGAGATGTATAAAGGTATTGGTATATATATATACATATATATAGGCACGAGGAAGGACGTACCATCATAGAGATCAAGAAATGTTGAATTAGGGAGTGTCAGCAATAGAACGTATAAATAGGTAAAGCATCATCAGATTCTACCCAAATATAGCCCATTTTTAGGTTTCTCTATAAGTCCATGTATTATAATAATTTTATGGTTTTACTTCCTTGTTATTATTTCATATGTCCCATTGTACACCAATTTTTTTGGGGGGATAAACGAGGGTTTCAGTGCAAATTGGGTATTTTCTGTAATGGAAAATATGTCTACACGTCATGTAGATTAGAGAGACATGACTTGTGTTCTTTATATATTGGAAAGGTGAAATATTTCAATTATATTCCGTGTACTAATATTTACACACCATGTACTTACTCAATCATGTAGCACGGTACCCAACCTAGCTACCTGTGTAGTGGTACATGGACATGTTGATTACACAGCCAGACCCCAAGTGGATCACACACTATATTGAAGTACACATCCAAGCCACATACATGGACAAGCCATTTTAGGTACAATGGAACATAAAAAGTGTAGGGTACACACAATTTTCCCATCTTACTTGTCATGTAATTAGTAATTTACACATCGAGTCCATCCAGAGTACATGCCCAGATGGGCGTTTGATTGTACACACCATGTACACAAGGGGATATACCATGTACTTCCCCTAGTAACCCTTTTGTGGGTTTTGTATCTTTTCCCCATGGAGTCAGATTTGGACATAATAATAGTTTATTAGGAATATTCTTTATGTAGATCATGATGGAAAGAGCTACGGGGTGTTTCTAGGATTCCTTGGATTCATTTCATGAATGGTTAGGTTCTTCCTATAGTAATAAAATTCATTTGTCTCCTGATAGATAAACTTAAATTAAGAATGGTAGGATGGGTGTTTGGACAAAACTATCTTGTGAACCGTTTTATGATATTCTCAATGAGCTATCTGTCATGATCGGTGGTTTTATATATTTTCATTTAAGTTAGTATCCCTTGCAAGAAGTGCCCTTATGGCCTATGAGATGGTGAGACCCATTTTCCTAAGGATCCATTATAGGATTCATTAATTTTCATTTCATCTTATAGGATCTCGAGTATGACTCCTTTATCTTTTAACTAGTTACCAAATGAACCATGTGGGTTACATTATCTGGAATGATGACCTAGGTATTCTCTTGTAGGATCCCTTGTACTTTTGTGGTCGTTCAGAGGAACCTGTGTAGGATACCTCAGACATATTGTCATGTTTCAAGGGTCATGTTAAGGTTTCCTTTTCCTATGTTCCATCTGGAGGGTCCCTGGTAGGATGCATCAGTCTTGGTTTCAATTTAAATATCCCATGTAGGATTCAACCTAGTATTTTTTTTTTCAAAGGATTCAATGTTGGATTCATTCTATGTGTTTAGAACATGAGTATCCCCAGTAGAATGCATAATGTGCTTGACTTGAGGGACCTAGTGGTTCCCCAATGATAACCGGCCCTAAGAAAGTGCAACTTGTTTTTGTTGTGATGGTAGTATATCTCGCCATATAATCCATGCCATACATTTATTCACTTGGGGCTATGGCTTTGGTTTTTTGTTTAGTCGTTTAGCCACCCTCACTCGTTTGTTTATAATTCAACTTATTTATTGATGCTGGAACAATGATTGTTAGGAATGAATCCATGTTAGTGGCTGTTGAGCCTACCATAATGCATCATTTATTTCTCATTCGGATGCTTGAACGTTCTTCCAGGGATCCATCATTTAGACCATGTTCTTTCTGATATTTACTTGTAAACAAATAAGTACTAATTGGGATTATTTTGTTGATATGTATAGTTTGACTATAATATTATTGGGATTTCCATAGGTGCTTTTTAGTATCCAAATGTTGATACCATGGCTATTTTATAAGGTCATAGTGTTCCCAGTAATGATACTCACGTATGATTGTGCTCTCCTGACTGATGAGTTTGATTACACTATGCACTAATCACGGGTTAAATGAGGATGATTATGCTCTTATCGACCCGATGTTTTCAGTGGATGATTACTCTTTCCTCGCCATGTGGTCTATAGGGGATGATTATTCTCTCCTCAAACTATGGATTATAGAGGATGATAAAGTCTTCTTATTTTTTAAATGATGAGCATCTCCAAATTTTCTTTTTGGGATCAGGTTTATGAGTCATTTTATTTTTCAGGGTGTCTATGCATTGCGTCTGACACCTATATTTGGATATAAATTTTGATCTTGAGGGGTGGGTATGAAATCTCACCTCTAAGCTCTCCTATAGATCACCCAAGGGTCAGAACATTAGTATTCATACAATTTTCAATTTGGGGAAAACTTGTAGACTAGGACCTAGGTCTCAATCATTGGATTTTATTTGAATGGCATGAGAAGTGTGGTGTATAGCTCCTTGCCCATTTATATAATTTCTGTATATACTCCCTAGAATCCCTATTTAATGTTATTGGAGGTGAGTGTGGGTGAAAAAAGGTGTATTATGAGTACCCCCCTATAGTGATATGACATGATTAGAGATATTTGCCACATCGACCAGTGGTGGTAAATGTCAGTTGGGATTATAGATCGAATGATCGACTTAATAGAACCTTTCTTGAGTGGAACAACATCAAACTCAACTCACCCTCATAGGATTTCCATGAGATTGGGATTGTAAACCCAAGGATCAACATTTCATTGGTATTATGTAATTTAATTCACATACTTAGGATTATTCATTAATATATATACATGTATTGGTGTGGGACTACACATGTATACATATATTGATATGGATATCCACGGTGGCACATTACCTGTAAATTGGGATCACAGTCCCATGGTTCAACTATGGGTTTATGTCATTATCCTTACATATATTTTCAATCGCGTCGTAGCTTGGATGAGAAGTTAGATTTTTCATACACTTATAGTAGAACATTTAATATGTTCTTTATTGGGGTTTTTATATTAATATTTTCTCACCCATTCATGTGCACCTTGGTGAACATGAAATCCATATTTTTTTTCTTTTTAGGATGAGGGATGTTGAATGATGGATGGGGTTCTGGCCTAGTGTTGCATGATCGAGCAGAGCTGCCTGAGTGGGTTCTTCTATCATGCCTAGTGGAGTTTGAAAATTTCTGTAGGCTGAGTACATGGATTGGCTCATAAATTGTATTGGATACTTGTACATTTATTTCATTTTTATTTTGTACTACTGATTCTGTATGGTCAGCCCTATTGGTGAGCATTATTGTATGTATTGTATAACTATTTCAGATTTATAGATTTTTTATTTACTTTTGTTTAAGGTTCTACTTAATTTTTCTAATTATTATAAACTCAATTTATTTATTTCTATGTATGATAATTTTCTATTTTTTATGTTTTCTTACTGGGAGATAAGGGTACATTCTACCTACTGTCTCACCCTTGGCCCTCCCTGTTGGGAGGTAGCCTCTGGCATTAGTGTGGGAATTCTTGATTCCTACTAACCAACTAGATTGGGGTATCATTTTAGTGGCATCCCATTTGGGACCTTACAATATCCACATACGGACCATGGATCACCAAGTTAGAGAGAAACATGACCCGAGACAGTCTCACACTCCCAATGAAAAATAATTGTGACAAACACTAAAGGATATGGATCATGATAATATCCCAATTCTGACTGGGGATCATGAAGTGAGAGTATCCCATTCCATAGGGAAGGATCATATATCGTCCAATAAATAATAATATCAATGGAATATTCCAGCATCTTCTCATTAGTTGACCCATATCTCCAAAAAAAGAAAATTATCAATATAATATAGAATCCATCATATACTAGGATTATATTCTTGTACAATCCTAAAATGTAGGTTTAAATATTGTATCCACGATGAAAAATCAAGTTAATTTTCTCTAATATTCAAAATTCTAGTGTCCTTGATGTTATAGAAGACACATTATCAACACCCCAAGGGTCCTTCATCTATTTAACAGAAGGAGAAAGGAATCATGTCTATGATAGATCTCTCTAGGTTAGTGTGGAGAATATTCATAGAGACTCTACTCCAAACATCCTCTATTTTCAACCTCTCCATGGTGATACCCCGCATGGGTAAGGAAATCTACACCTTTCCAAGACACCATCCAATAAAGAAGAATTCATAGATGATATTCGTATGTATAGGGAGGTTCTCAAAACATCAAAATCAACAAAATATAGTTCCCCACTAATTAACTATGAAGCTCAAATATGGTCAGTAGACAACCCCAAGAATTACCTTTAGTGGTATGACCATACAAAGGCATATATTTCAGATGAAGAGGAGGAATACATTGATATATATAGAGGGTTATCTTGAAATAACATCACAATAATGTTATGTAATAAGTACACTTCTGACTAAGGGATTTCAATGTTTGATAGAGTAGATGTGCATGATTTATCATCAACAAAATATGTTAGAAAATCATTAAATCATAATTTCTAGACACATCCCTTATCCATGGTATCAGGGTCACCATCAGACAATCGGGATACTAGGTTGTCAAAAAAACCTTATTGTTTACTTCCACGGCTTCAGACAGAATACCTAAAAATCACAGTGGAGATCTACTACATGAATTACATCATTAAATCAAAATTCATTTGAAATTGATATCGAAAGCCACATCAGGTATCAATATTCAAACATGGATAAAGTATTTTGTGTTTTACTTTATGACACCTTTGGAAGAATAGACACCCTTAGATACTGTTTTCATTAATATAATATCCTCCAACAAAATCCAGGGACATGGGTAACAACAAGATAGTTGGTCACTACAAAGTAATGATCTTGCTTAAATGGTTCCAAGACAATACAAATAGAGGGACAGAATAGC
The DNA here is from genome assembly GCA_963277665.1 of Viscum album. Taxonomy (NCBI): domain Eukaryota; kingdom Viridiplantae; phylum Streptophyta; class Magnoliopsida; order Santalales; family Viscaceae; genus Viscum; species Viscum album. The sequence goes on along the minus strand of OY728161.1, from coordinate 1,170,203,434 downwards.
CAACATTTCTTTGAACTAGTCCTCTTTAAGAAACTCTAGTTCCTTTCAGACACATGAGATAATGTATCAATTAAAATGAAAACCTCCTGTAACGAATTAATCTAATAACGGGATTCCATTACACCCATATTGTACATGATCACAATGTTCCCAAATCAAACAGGGTGTACTTGTTGCTATTATAGTAGCCATCTAGGGGAAAACCTTGTCTACAAGGTTGTTGGAATGTCAGGTACCAAGGAAACTGAAAACTAAAATATGACTATAATTATATTACCATTGTTTGTAATAATTTGTATTTTAATATCCTATTTACATGGTTTATGTATAAAATGAAAATTGGATTGTATATATTAATGTTCATAACAAATTGTTTTGGTAGGTATCTTGGGAACACCAAAAAACATGGGAAATTAACAAGAATGGTCTTCATCCTTGGGTTAGTAAATTGTGGTCTTATCAACATAAGGAAATAGCTTAAATGTTACTTATATACACCTAATTACGTGGTTTAAACCCTGTAAATATCTATATAAGGCCACATTTTGAACCGTGCTGATTGGTACCCATGGACACAGTTTAAACTGTTATGACAGAAACATTGGGCCACAGTCTGAACCATTTCTATTGCCACCTAATTTAATGGTTTAAGTCATTGATATAAAACATAAAGCCACAGTTTAAACCACGGAACTGGCCACCTACAGTCACAGTTTGAAACCAAGGCTTTATCCACCTATTTCAACTATTTCAATCCTTTGATGTATGTTTTTATTTTTTAAAATTATTAAAAATTATAATTATAAAAAAATTATATATATGTTTATATGTATATATATATATAGTAGAGTTTGGTGCAGTGTTAATGTTTTGGATAGAATATAGAAGTGGACAAACGATCAACCCTCACTAAGAACATTTCATTTAAGTCCTATGTCATAGTTTCCAATAATGTTTATAGGAACCTAAAGCCCTAGTTTTTAATAGTAGCCACCTACACCTAATTCCACATTTGAATCATGGACACATCCACATAATACCATGGTTTAATCCATGGTTATATCTAACTATGTACATGGTTTAAATCCATACTCTTGGGACCTAAGACCATGGATGAAAACATGAATATAGAAACATATTCATATGGTTTAAAGTATGTCTGTAGGACAAAATTTGTTTTGATGTCTATATCTGAAAAAAAGTTTGTAATCCATTTCCATAGGATATGACAATAATTTTGAGCTTATTTTCATTATTTAACCCAAAAAAATAGTATTACTTTTTAATTATGATAACCCTCAACCCTGGGATCATTAATCTTTGAGAAGATCCAAGGCATATCAAAAGAAACTTCCCAAAACACTAGCACCCTGGGATGTGGTATTTATATCTCAATTGTTATCACCAGGTTTGTTGACCCCTGCAAGGGTCCAAGAGAAATCATATGTGGTTCCATATCAACCCCATACGACTATTATGGGGGAATTTATATATCAATTTCCATCCAAGGAGTCATCAAATCCTTATCTCATATCATTTTATCTTCAATAAAAGAATCAACCAATGAAAATTGAATCCCTAAGAAGGCCCCAACACAAATTTATAGCTTTATTTTCATCAGCATCATCACTATCTATGGAATATGTGTTCTTCAGATTTAGAGGTACATATAGATGGTTGAAATCCCATTCATTCCTCCCAAAAAAATACCATAATTTTTTATTTAGTGGGAATTTGTAACTCATAACCAGAAATTACTTCCTTTTCATTACTCCTAGGATGATAGAGAAGGATTGTATGAAAAATGAAATCGATACCTAGATGGTTTTCAAGCCCAAGTGGACCAATTTTGACATGATTTAGAATTATAAACCCAATGTTTGTGGTTTAAAATCATACAATTATGTTGAGAATAATGGGACAACCCACAATGCCAGGTATACCTATCATAATGTGGTTACTATCAACACATCAGATAATCTGGATCAAGACACTACTGGAAAAGGGACCTTTCCCAACAGTTGTGTACCAACGGTTCAATGAACCGTTGGTATATCTTGTTTTTCCCAACGGTTGCTATAAACCGTTGGGAAAAACCCCTCAATGCATAGTTTTCCCAACGGTTTCATACAACCGTTGGGAAAGATAGGTTTTTCCCAACGGTTCCTAAGAACCGTTGGGAAAAGTGGTGAAGGACCCTTGTTTTCCCAACGGTTTATATGGAACCGTTGGGAAAGATAGCTTTGTCCCAACGGTTCTTAGAACCGTTGGGAAAAGTGGTGAAGTTTGGTCATTCCCAACGGTTTTTAATAACCGTTGGGAAAAAAAAGCCCCAAATACCAAATCGAGCCAGCGGCCTCCCCACATTCCAGAAGCATTCAGTTCGTGTCCTCCTGGAGCGATTCCTTGCGGAAGGACCTCCCAATCCCCACATCTTCCATCATATCAGCACCTACCAGGTTAGACTCCTATATTTTATCAACGATATAGTTCCAGCTCTTATAAATCATATACTTCTATTCTTGATTTCGTTATTCCCAATTATTAGGGTTTTTGTAAAAATTTATGATTGTTTCATGGTGGTCATGTGCGCCACTATAGGTACATTGATTCACTAATTTATTTTGGTATTTCCATAAAATTCGAATACAATTTATTAATTAATCAATGTTGAGTGTTAACATGACATTCATGTTCTTTATTTTTGTTGAAAACCTTATTTATGGTATGGGGTCATATTATTTAAAGTGTAAACAAATACTTATATAGAATTTCCTTGTAAAACCTGATGGTTTAATTCTAGTTAAATGGACTCATAATTTTTTATGTTATTACTATTAAGTAATTGGTGAGGTGAATCATATATGTATATGAAAAATGGAACAAGATCATTTAGTATTGGATAGAATTATTCCCTAGTAATGTGAGACCCTTATGTTATGGGGTGAGTATGGAGTAGTGAGATATATTGATTGTTACTTACTTTTTTCAATTCTATGAGGTAATCATGGAATGCACTAATTTTTTGAGATCTGTCAATGTTTTTATGGTTTTGATAGTGATCCATGATGTGTATCCTAGTATGTAGATCCTGTTGGGTATTGGACCCTGGATTGGGTGAATTTGTATGCAGTAGGGTGCTTTCTAGGATGGGTTGTACTGATGTGATGGTAAATTATGAGAGGGGTGGGTCTTACTAATGTGGATTCATTCTATATCATAAGCATGTAAATATAATTTGTATTATGATAACTAAATGCGAATGATGTGTGATCAAATATTGTCTTATCCTAGAGAATTCCTTGTGATATATTGATATGGTGGCAAGAGTGATGATGCATGTGGTGACATGACCAACATACATGTGTTTCATGGTTAGTGATCAATTAGGTTAGTGATCCTATGATCATTGGGATGTGACTCTAAATGATTCAAGAAGAGTTATTAATATGATAACATGAGGGTGTGTTCCTATTTGGTTTTATCTAGAATCGTAGTATAGTATTGGAGTTGAGTTATTTTTATATATTATCTGTTTTTATGGATGTTGTCTTTTAGTGGTTGTGTGTTTGGGAACCCCCCTCCTTCCTAGACCCTGGACAACCCCCCACCCTCCTCCCTGGACCCTGGACAACCCCCCGAACACCCCCCGCACAGCCCCCCGCACAGCCCCCCACCCTCCTCCCTCGACCCCAGACAACTGTTGTAACCCTCTCTCTTGGATTTTAATGATCACAATCACTCTCATCGTGTTCTAACTTGTTTTCAAGTGTTTTGATGCTAGGAAAAAGGTTGCCCAGGAGTTGGCCCAAGAAAACTGAAAAGGACTCTCTGAGTCCACCGGCCAACCGGTGGATTCCCACCGGCCGGCCGGTGGTCTCTGGCAGAAGCATTGCTTTCTGCCAGAGCCACCGGTCAGCCGGTGTTAGCTCACCGGCCAGCCGGTATAGGCACCGGCCAACCAGTTCTTGCCCACCGGCCAGCCGGAGGTTCCAGGCAGTAGGCTTGCCCACTGCCTGGTGCCACCGGCCAACCGGTGGATGACCACCGGCTGGCCGGTGGAACCCAGACAGAAAGCCTGCTGTCTGGACCACCGGCCAGCCGGGAGCTCAGCACCGGCCAGCCGGTGGACCACCGGCCAGTTGGTGAGCCACCACCGGCCAGCCGGTGTGACCAGTCAAACTAGCCGTTGGGCTTTGACCAGACTTGTACTTTTGACCCCCAATGGCTCCGGAAGCTCTCCAACGGCCATATTGAAGTGTTTATGGGTATTTCTCCTATAAATAAGAAACCATGGATGCCGGGAACATAATGGAATGATATTTTGTTTAAAATGGGCATAATTTTAAGTGAAAACAACTGACATATGCCAAACCAACCAAAATTCTTCTGATTCTGTTGAAACTTTAGAAAAATGATCCATGGGTCATATGTGACGTGTATGAGTCAACCCTGGCTCAATCCAAGACACGATGTGACTGAGACCATTGAAACTGTCTCCCTTTTGTTCAAAATGGACTAAATTGTAAGTGAAATCAACAACTATCATATGGGAAACCAACCAAACGCCTTAGGATTATATTGACACTTTAGGAAAACGATACATGGGTCATATGTGATGTGTACGAGTCAGACTTGACTCAATCCGAGGCGCGGTGTGGCCTACACTACCAAAACTATCTCTCTTATGTTAAAAATGAACAATATTTTACGTTCATAAGCCAAACCGATCAAACGGATTCTGATTGTGCTGAAACATTATGAAAACGATCCATGGATGATATGTGATGTGCACGAGTAAACCCTGCCTCAATCTGAGGCCCAGAGTGGCGGACACCACCCAAAGTGGCTATCTTTTGTTTAAAATGGACTTAATTTTAAGTGAAAACAACAACTGACATACGCCAAACCAACCAAACGCCTTCTGATTCTATTTAAACATTATGAAAACGATCCATGGGTCATATGTGACATGTACGAGTCAATCCCTCATAAATCCGAGCTGTGGTGTGGCCGAAACCACTCAAACTATCTCTCTTTTATTTAAAATGGACATAATTTTAAGTGAAAACAACAACTGACATACGCCAATCCAACCAAACAACTTATGATTCTATTGAAACGTTAGTAAAACGATCCATGGGTCATATGTGATGTGTACGAGTCAACCCCACCTCAATCCAAGCCATGGTGTGACCGGGACCACTCAAACTGTCTCTCTTTTGTTCAAAATGGACTAAATTGTAAGTGAAATCAACAACTGACATACGGGAAACTGACCAAACACCTTCGGATTCTGTTGACACTTTAGGAAAATGATCCATGGGTCATATGTGACATGTACGAGTCAACCCCACCGCAATCCGAGCTGCGGTATGGCTGGGACCACTAAAATTGTCTCTCTTTTGTTGAAAATGGACAAAATTGTAAGTGAAATCAATGACTGTCATACGGGAAACTGACCAAATGCCTTCATATTCTATTGAAACTTTAGGAAAACTATCCATGGGTCATATGTGATGTGTAAGAGTCAATACCGCCTCAATCCGAGGTGTGGTGATGCCGACACCACCCAAACTGTCTCTCTTATGTTAAAAATGGACAATATTTTAAATACATACACCAAACTGATCAAACGGATTCTGATTGTGTTGAAACATTAGGAAAACGATCTATGGATCATATGTGACGTGTACGAGTCAACCTTGCCTCAATCCGAGGCCCGGTGTGGCCGACACCACTCAAAGTGTCTCTCTTTTGTTTAAAATGAACTTAATTTTAAGTGAAAACAATAGTTGACATACGCCAAACTAACCAAACGACTTCAAATGATATTGAAACTTTAGGAAAACGATCCATGGGTCATATTTGACATTTAAGAGTCATTCCCGCCTCAATCCGAGCCACGGTGTGTCTAGGACCACTCAAACTATCTCTTTTTTCTTTAAAATGGACTAAATTATAAGTGATATCAACAACTGACATACGGGAAATAGACCAAATGCCTTCGGATTCTATTGAAACTTTATGAAAATGATTCATGGGTCATATGTGACATGTACGAGTCAACCCTGCCTCAATCCAATTCACCGTGGGGCGGGGAACACCCAAACTTCATCTCTTTTGTTCGAAATGGATAATATTTTATGTACATATGCCAAACAAATCAAACGGATTATGATTGTGTTGAAATTTAGGACAATGATCCATGGATCATAAGTGATGTGTACCAGTCAACCCAGGCTCAATTCGAGGCCCGGTGTGTCACTTATGGAGTCACAAGTGATGAGACTCCTATGAAAATACCTTTTCACCATATATTATTAAAGTGGTTGTCATGTGAAGATTGAAATGGGTGTAAATAATATTTGATTTATTGAAACCCTGATTCAACTATACTGGATGATTGTTGTCATATGAAAATTCAAATGGGGAATTATTCACCATGCCTCTAATCAAATAGGTGGTGTTCTTTTTAGTTGTTTTAATTCTGTTAGTGTTTTTAGTGGTGTGTTTTATGCAGGTCTATGCACTGGAGGGGCTACTGCAGGGGCATCTGTGCAACATTTCTGGAAATACACAATACCAACGGTTGTAAACCGTTGGTAAACTTTGAGAAAGAATTATACCAACGGTTCAATAAACCGTTGGTAAAAATCTGGTTTCAATGAAACCGTTGGGAAAATGATATACCAACGGTTGTAAACCGTTGGTATAACATCAAAATCATAGAATTCCCAACGGTTTCAATGAAACCGTTGGGGAAAAAACTATACCAACGGTTGGGAACCGTTGGTATAAGTTGAGAATTATAGAATTCCCAACGGTTCTAAACCGTTGGGTAAACCTATACCAATACATAGAGTGGGCTATCCCAACGGTTTACTTAAAACCGTTGGTATATATCTTTCCCCACGCCTTACTTCCCTACGGTTTGGAGAACCGTTGGTATAGAAAATACCAACGGTTTTCCAGCCTATACCAACGGTTGTAAACCGTTGGTATATACTCTATTTCCAGTAGTGAGACATGAATGTAGTGGGACATAATATGAAACATATACCCTAAGTGGAGGATTTGGATGCACCCAATAAGGTCAAACATACCCAGAACCAAAGGAGACTCTAACACTTAACGCCTATGAATAACAAGCAGCCACTGATACTATGGAACACTATTCAAAATAAAGGTATTAGTGTGGCTATAACCTAGTCCCCACCTAGAAGAGTTGATATTACATCCATGGAAGACCAATTAGAACAATATGAGAATGAGACACAAAATCTCATACAACTCAATGGGGTGTTACTAATAAGAAACATTCCTACATAGCATCATCGTCAGATAGAGTTGATTATATCTACTACCATACTTCTGTAAAGAGATGTTCTTCTAACCAGAGTGCCCTATGAGTGTCATACCGTCTCCAATTCCCAAAAATTCATCTACAGAAATGGGAAGTCAAAATGATAGTGAATTGCCAATATTACAGTTATATCCTCCCCCTCATCAGTGTGATAAAACAGTATTCATATTGGTTGACAATTCACAAGATATGAAAACAAGGGAACCCCATAAATAAACCCCTTCTCCCCACAGATTGGAGGAAACACAAACATTATTACCTACAAAATCGCTCAATGTCATTGAGTACTTGGCTACTAAAATAGAATACATGGAAGGGAAACATAGACCTATGTAGGCTGAATTTTTCTATCCTTCATTATTCACTTTATAAGGACTTGTGAGACCCAAAATATCATCTCACATACTTCATATCCAGATTTTGATCGATGATGGGGCCTTGAGGTTAATAGAAGGTGACCAAGATGAGGGTTATTTTAGAGACATTGATAGGGATAGCCTTTGTTTGTCACAATAGTTTTATAGTCTGATCCGTTGCAGGATTGGAAAACCATATTTAAGAATTACGTTATCTATTTGCCTCTACACTAAAGAACGTAAAATTTTTTATCATGTATAATTGAAAGCAATGATAAAATTAGAGTTCTTTGACGTCATTGAAATATAGAATGGTATAACCTACTCACTCATAATCCATCTCTCATATGAGAAATTTTTGGAATTCCATGCTAAAAATCTCTTGGATGAGATACATAAAAATATAAACACGATGAATTATCTAGGTGGGATATGTGAGTTTTCAGAAACAACACAACAATTGTATGACACCCTTCATCAGGCCAAAGCTAAATCTTGTCTCATGCCTTCTTCAAAAGTGAAAACACCCATCCTGGAAGATACCACCATCGTTACACTCAAACTGACAACATTTCCCATTGATGCACCTATGTAGGTCCCAAATAACCCAACACATCCATTAATGCATTTAGAACCACAAATCACCCTCTTCTAGATGCCAAAATTTACCCAGTCACTCTATATTTAACTAATGTATGGATAATGAACACTCCTTCATTAATGAGTATCTACACAGTTATTTCCATTTAGCCATGGAAAATAACCTTATCAAGCTTCCGCAAACTAGGAGGCCCAAAGAGGTCAACCTCACCAATCATCCCGACTACTACCATATCAATAAAAGGCTGATTCACAACATCTAGGATTGCTTCATCTTTAGAGACATCCTTTAATTTATGGACGATTATCGATAGGTGAATGTAGTTAACTCCACAAAATATGTGACATGCATAAGTGTTTCCCAATCATAATAATAATGTGATTGGAAAAAATATCTGTCCACACATGGATAGATGCTCAACAACCAGATGACTCAAAAGATAGTATTCCAAACAGCTTGTGGTTTTCCCAACCTATCTCTCAATCATAGTCATGATTCATCTTTCAAAATGGAATATATAGTCCCTCGTTGAAACCCTCTTGATCAGATATTATTTTGAAATAGATTTTTATATAGTAAAGGTTCATTTAGTGGAGACTATGCTATTAGAAATCCATGTTTTCTTCTATTTCAAAGAGCATGATGAGAAAGAGGTTACCCAAGGACACATCTTACCCCTATATGTTTCAAGAAGACTCGATAATGTCAATATTCAAAGGAAATTGATTGAAAATAGTTTTAGGATCAACCAAATCCTGATTTGGAACCTTTGATATTTGGGATATATAAAGGGAGATTTATCATCCACATAGTAGACCATTCAAGGTTATGATAATTTTCAAAGAAAATCTATTGGGAAGATCATGATCAAAAATCATTTTGGGAACCTAACATCTAATGTTGACTTCTTTATTCTCTAGAATAACACCACATATAATGTACAATTCCGAACCAATTATCTTCACATCCATAAGGTGTTACCTTCAATAATCCCTCAGTGACTCAAATACACTATCTATGGGAAGCTCAGCAATGAACATGGTTACAGTTCCCACTTAGAGGAATTTTATGTCACGTATACTAATGCGGATTTCCATAAAATCGAAGGAATGAATACAATGGTGGATGATGGCATACCGGTTGAAACCCACAATGCCTTAGAGAACACCACTTTGAATACCTGGAGTATGATCAACAACGATTAGGTGTTACCCTTAAATTTTGTTAAGGAAAATAAATTAACAACATATGGACAGTCTCCCACCCATCCCCAATTATAGTGAAAAATAAAATCCATCCCATAATCTCACTATAAAGACTTTAGTAGCAGTGGATGACAATGAATCTTCTCATAGACTCTTTTATCTCAACTATGATATAGATTCCATCATATTTATGACTTCATCTTAGAAATACTCCATGGAATCATAAATGGAAGAAGATGAGGATAACCTCAAAAATTCCCCTCCCACGTTTAAGGAAGTGATATCTTCCACTATTTATGATATCAATAAAAAATTAAGGGAACATAATAAAAAAACATCATATATTGATTAGTTCCATCATGAATCTTGGATAGGAAGGATGTACATCAAATTTTTAACTAAAAGTAATTTTTTTATCTCTTATATCATTAAATAAATTCCAAAAATCAATCTTCATGTGGCTACACCACATCTCAGCTTACCTGATGGACATAGAGGTTTCAATCATGCGACTAGTAGGATGAACCCCACTCATGCTAAAAATATAGATGGAAAAGATGATAATTTAATCAAATCTAACTTTTCAAAGAAGTGGGATACCCAAGATGGGTCCCCAACATCATCCCTATCATGAAAATGAAAATTAATATTAGGTTCTTCATTGATTTCGATGACCAATACTAGCAATTACCAATTGTTTATTTTCAATTGTCAATAATAGAACACTTGGTAAATGCAACCAATAGATTCCAAGGAATTCAATTCATGGATGGGCACTCCAAGTACAATCAGATAAAGTTGTCCCCTGATGATGATGATGAAGCTGCATTCATAACACCCTAGTGTATACTTTTCAATCTGGCTGCACCAATTGGATTAAATTACACTGGTGCTACTTTCCAATGTTCTATGTATCACATCATTCTGAGGTTCTAGTGTAGAATAGCCAAATGTATATTGAATACCTAGTAAAAAGTCTATAAAGTGACTTGATCACATCATGGATCATGAAATAGTATTCGATAAGAAATGGAAGATTATTCTGTATACGATTCCACTAAAATTTTATATATGGGTAATATCAAAGATTCTTTGGCTTTATAGTATGCCACCATGGAATAACGGTTGTCCAAAAAAATCATTGTATTCCTGCAATGTGGCACCCTTAAAATATCAATGATCAATTGGAAATCTAAGAGAACCTTGAATATATTCATAATTTCATAAATAGCCTAGTCATAAAACCAATCACCTTCACCATGATAATGAAGAATGAAATAGATTATAAGTGGGTTGATTACATCCAATAATCCATCATGTGGCTCAGGACATACCATCTACACCGACCGGTCTACACTACACCTGGGGAAGGAATGCATCTCATCTCATTTTTGACTTCTATAGAATTTCCACAAGGTGTCATTCATGCCAAAAATAATTATGTGTTGATTGATAATCGTCTCTATTACCATATCAAAATGATTCTAGTTACAGATACATGATATTCTGATGTCAAAAATAAATTCCTTTCACTCATATCTATAGTGAAAATGTTAAGGAATTAGTAAGAACACCATAATGCCCACCTAGTATCTCGTATTGATATACTCAAGTACATCCTCGACCATCCAATGCCGACTAATTATTTTTCTATATGTGACATCATTCTAGATTCATAGAATATTCAATATATGTTGCAGAAGTTAGTGAAAGTTCATGTCCGAGCTTATTTCCTCATGGAACATCTCACTCTATAATGTACACTGATGGACACAGTGTTTCTATATGAGGATGTTTTATGTTCATAGGAATCTCCCTAGACACAGGACATGTATTCTTATTGAACCTCTAGAGGTCCTATTATAAAAATGATGGAATATAAAAATCATAACTGGGTTTGATTAAGGATTATGTTTATCTCTATAGATAAATTCAATTTTCCCCACGCTTTCTCATTATCCAAAGACTACATGAATAATGATTCCAAATTCCAATCCCCTATCAATGGATTATTACTTTTCTTATATATGTAAATAGCCAACGTGAACAATAAAGTGGATTCAATGATAGTGATAAAGTTGATCAATGAAGACTATGTAATAACCTAGATTTTCAATGAGGTATTGATCCTTTAATTTGTGTTCCAATTCATTATTTACTTAATATGGATACCCATAGAGTTCATAGTTTCATTAGGGTTATTGTGGGATTTTAAGTGATTGAAACCCTGGCCAATTGAGAAAGGAACTTGGTCACCAGGTTAGTAGAAATCTTGTGATCCAGTCCACACAGAATCCATGGCCGTGTGAGGTTTAGGTAGTGGCATGAATGCATTATTTGACCAAACAATGAATCCCACTGTGCATGAACAAATGGTTGGATTATTGTTTTTAGTAGAGGCTCGTAGCATTGTTTTTGTACATAGTTTCTCAGAAATAATGGCCTAAATATACTAGGTCCAGCATGAGGTTGTTCTATGCACATGGCGGTTGCACTGTTTGTCCAAAAATGTGGGAAAACCATGAGAACCCAATTACTCTTGGGTAAAATGGATATAATTCTCATAATGAATTACAAACTTATCCCACATCTTTAATTTTTCATTATAGTAGAGATAAGTACCCTTAATATCTAATTTTGGGATCTCAAACCCCATTTAAATAGTTTTTTATCTTATTTCATCATCCGAGCTCAGAATCAAAAATCATTTGTCTCATTGCATTCCTCTAGGTATTCTCTTCAATAACAAGGATCATTTTTTCATTCAACTTTTACATTGATGATTTTATTTTTTTCAGCCTCAAATATCCAAATTTTTACAGTGTTGTTCTCTTCTTCAATTTTTTTCTGATCCAAGACAAACTAAATGATGATTATGGATGATGATAGCGTTACAGCCACTAGGTAAGTGTTCTATTAATAAAAACATAATTCTCGACATTTTATAACCATTCAACACTGTGTGAAAACTAATTTCACCTAGTATTTCATATTAAATTCATTTTATATGTTTATAATGATTTTTCTTATGATCTACAGCCATTCTTATATGAGATCATTATGAAATTGGAGGTAATGACCACAATTACTTCCACCACAAGTTGGTTGGTTCATTAATTATGTATTGGTAACCATTATGAGTTTATCTGGGATGACTTTAGGGATACTGTATTGAACCTACTAATAGTAAGACATCTTAAAATAAATTAATTTTGAATTATTAATGGATGGTAGGTTTATAATTATCTATTATCTATTTTTAGTTAATTATTCAAATTAATTAGTTAGCCTTTAAATTTTATATAGAAAGTATATTTATATCTATCACTTATCATAGTTTATTGTAAATTAATTTCTTATGTTTGGATGTCCTTAATAGAGTTTATAATATTTATAAATGGTAAAGGAATGAACCAAATAAAAGAAAACAGACTCTGAGTAATAAATGGATTGATGTCGTTGCTATAACTTCTCCCATTAGTTCAAAGTAGTGGAATAAACCAATTGACTTGTTCAACGTAATATAATTACATTACCATTATTTAATAAGGATATATTTATAAGATAACTATTGTTTATGGACCATTTTATCTTTATAGATGTGGTTATATTTGAGATTCGCATGGATTCCAGAGGGATTGACTTGAGCACTCTGAGGGATCCATTCTGATTCAAGAAGATGATTTCCAATGGATATTCCAATACTACATCATGGAAATTTTATACTAGCTGATATTTTACATGAATTCATCTGATCCCATCAATATTTTCCATACACTAGGATACCATTTATTTATTCCATGGATCCATATTAAAGACATCAGATAGTGGTGAAATGGATTCACACCATTGGTCCAAATAATGCTTATCCGATTTTACCTTCTATGAGAACCATGGACTTGGATATAACTATGTAATGTGTAATAAATTCAGTGATGTGCCTTGGCATACACTCAGACCCCTTATATCATGGACGCATGATATTTCGGAGTTGGATCAACCCCTAAGATCAAGGATTACTTGGTTATTTCCTTGGATCCTCTTTCATACAACTATCGTCATCAAGGATTCCTTGGTAATTTCCTGGGATACAATTTTATTATTATCATCATTATAGGATTACATGATAAAGCTTGGATCCATTATTATTACTATTTTCACGATACATGGTCTGTGTTGTTATAAGTCACATGAAATATTTATATGAAATGAACTCAAATGAATTAAATAAATGAATTATTACATGTTCAAATACCATATAAAGTTCAATCAAGTATCAAGAGTATTAAAGTTATTTTATTTTCTTTAATTTCATATATTCATACAAACTTTTTTAATTTACATTCATTGACTAGATGGTATAGATTCCATTAGTGGTGGCCTACTAATATTGACCTCACACTATATCCAGGATACTGATGGTACTTTGGAAAAGTACATATATGAAGGTGTAAAAAAGGGGGATACCTCCTCTTTGGAAGCATAATCTTCATTTATTTCTTAGGATTGATCTTGGTACAAGAAATATGATCCAATGCTCATGATTCCATATAGTTCTTTATTAATGTTTGGATTATTTTGTATAGCATGTTTTACCTGTTTCCATGTTCACATATTTTCTAATTTTATAGAGACTTGAAATACATTATCATAATATTTTTTATATGATTAATTTTTCTTATTTTTGTTATTATCCATTTCTTGGATGTCGATAACTACCTTTCACTAGGGTGGGTTACTGGTCCGGTGGTAATAATTCATGTTTCCACTTTGCTATATATTTACTTATGCTTCCACTATTTTTGAATTATTTAATATTTGAGTAGTTCCACCCTGAAATGAGGTTATATTATCCATATCTAAAAACATTAGTCCCTCTATACTAGTATACATTCTCTTATGTGTAGGAAGTTAGATTAAGGACATGTGGATAACAAGTCTGTTGGCACCGTTCAGTGGAATTTAGGTTCGGGATGTCATGAAGTGGTATCAGAGTGGTTCCTATAATTATTTACTATTATAAGATAATATAAAAGGGATTAGGAATTATTTTCAACATGGTTATAATCTATTTCTGGGAACAAATAACCCAATTTTGGATAAATACTGAGTTTTCTGAAATAAAAAATTGTTTTTATGTATTCTAATTATTACAGTTGATATACATTCACCATTCGACGATGCACACTCTATATGAAAATTATAATTATTTCTATGATTTCAGACTTCATTTAATCATTGGAATGATGAAATACAGGTTAGGTAGTGTGAATATTGCATCATTATAGGCATGTATAATTAATATTACAAGCATATTCCATTATATAAAGCTGTGTTTTATTTATCGTGTTTCTTGTGTATCGTGTGATTGTTATACAATATGTGGTTGTTTAATATATGAATTTGTTGGTATCATATTCTGTTGGGTAGGGATTTGGTTCATTAAAGTGTTATAATCCATCAAAATAGTGTTTTATGTTATAGTTCTATGGTGGCCTCTTAAGTAGCTAGTTTCCATCCACATCACATATATACATCTGGTTACCTGAGCTACTGTTTCTATGTGATTGATTAATTTCTAGTGTTTATTCATGGGGTGTGTGTGAAATAATAGATTTTAATGGGTAATTAACAAATTCAAGACATCATATGTCACACTTTACATTTTTTGATTGAAGGTAGATGGGGTTAAATAGATATTAAATGGGTGTCAAATTATGTAATAAGTTGTATAAGCTATTATTAACTAGGAATGGTGATGCATTTTTAATCAAACCTTGAAATATGTATATAATCAAATACAATAAATAAAGGAGAAAAATGGATGGTGAGATAATGGTTTCCAGTATATGAATAGTAATAATTTGATTTTCCCTTTATATACTGGAAACCTTATAAATTAAACATGATCAATTATAAATACACTAGACTTATAAGCAGGTAGTGGGGAAGTACCAAGGGTAGTGATCCCTTATTATTATGTTCTACTTTACGATGGGTTTTTATAAACATATAATTATTGTTCTCAGGTGTGTAATTGAAATTGGTAGATATATTGCACAATGAATTACATGTGTCATGTGCTAGGACAGTTGTGATGAAAACACTCTTGTTACGGTGGGAACTAAGATGGTAGTCTTACAACATGGAGTTCCAATTGAGGTACCAGGTTTTAGACCCAATCTATGAACTGATGATCAGTTTCTATATATTCTTCTATGACAGATGAATTCCATGAAGGGTGATCCATGACATACCCCTACTATGTGTGATCTGAATCATGAGATATAGGTGTAGATTCCTCCCACCTTTTTATGGGACGGTGGTCCATTTGATGATTTGTCTTGGATAGAGGCCAGTCTTTCTATATTTGAGCTTGTAGAAAAGCCTATGGAGAGGTGGGTCAACCTCACTACATACATTCTACATGATTTGGGCATGATCAAGTGGGATGTGATTACCCATGGTGGAAAATATGTATCCATGGTTGGGGATAAATTATATACTACCTTCTATGTGTACATCTTTCCTCAGATGCTGAGAGCTAACTGAATTGGAGATTTCATGCACCTAATGTAGGGTTCTATGTCAGTTATGTATTATATATTACATTTTACTATGTTTCATAACATTTCAGTACATTTAGTTAGGGATGATATATCTTCTTTTAGGCACATCATCGATGCATTTTAGTATTCCATTCATACTCAGGTGAATGATATTCACCTATCTATCTTTTTCTGAGAATATAAATCAGGGTCGTATAATTGAGTAAAACCTAAGGGACAAATATAGTTCATGGAAAAAATGTTTAGTGACAAAAAATGGTAGTTTTTATCCCATTATTATGAAACATACGGCCGAGTTTTTGCATCAGATTAATGTATAGTAGAGGATCCACACTGGTAATTCAATTTTATTCAATTAGTGTGGAAGTCATGCGACTATAAAGACTCAGTGTGATAGAGACCCTATTTTATGTCGTACTCGAAACCAAACGGAGTATCTTTAGGGATTATATCAAAACATTCCTTCTACTTCTTCTAGAATAGGATCTTCACCATCTGTTATTCAGGGAAATGACCTTCTACATTGTGTTAGGAATGGAGATGGAGTTGCAATGACAAGACTGGTAAAGGAGGAGGACATGTCCATATTATAATGACTTTTGATTATTTGTTCCACTATAGAGGACCTACTCATGGTAGTACTATTATTGCATTGATCCATCAATCAGACAGGATTCATTCACTTCATCTTATACATGATGATCATGGTGTATGACCATCTAAATTATGAGTAACTATTTTAGTATCCTTTACTACTTTCTCACCTTTATTGGATAAATGTGCTTCATATTATTTTATCTTAATTTTCCCGTGTAGTGTATCATTCTATAAATTCGGTACTACTATGGTGTGATGACACTCGATATAGTGTTGTGAGTATTATCAGAGGGAAGACACCAATGAAGGGACTTCCCCTTGAGGTAGGATGTTACCAATTCCTATGGGACCTCTTCGTACTCAAGACAATAGGCTTCAATTTCATTATTGGAATGGATTTGCTTGTTCAATATCAAGCATACGTTGAATTATATTTTTATAGGGTGTTGTTTTCATCATAAGAGAAAACTAGTTATCTTCACAAGTGTGGTGGAATGTCCAAGTTAGTAGATATAGACCACATCATCATGGGAATGGTGGGGTGACCACCCAAATTGATATAATTTTCAAAGAAGATTATGTTTTTCCTCAAACATATTTTCTTCCTCGAGTACATCATTTCAGGGACATCAACCCCAAAAATTATTATCTCATACCACTTAAGAGATTGGTTGAAATTACAATTGATATTGTTCTAAGAGTAGATCCAGTGTCTATTACTTTGTACAAGAAGTAATCTATTAGACTGCAGAAGATCAAGAGATAGTTGAAGGATCTTGAGTCAAGTGGTTTTATCTGCCCCAGAACTTACACTTGGGGTTTACTAATGATTTTTTCCAAGATAGAATATTCAACCATCATGACATGTGTGGATTACTGACAGTTGAACATTATTACGGGTAAAACCTAGTGTCTATTTCTTCAGATAGATAATACATTTTACCATCTCTGGAGATCTAGGGTATTCTCAATGATAGATATATGATCCGAATATCGTCATGTGTGAATAAAACCTTTAGGAAAAACAAATTACACTTTTCAAAGTAAGTATGTGGTTTGTGAGTATTACAGTATTCCTTACTATCTTATGAACGCACCACCCATAGTCATGGATTTGGTTAATAGGGTTTTCCCATAATTCTCTTGGTTCATTTTTCTTGGTCTTTTTGGATAACATCGTGGTGTATTGTCATAATCTTAGAGAACAAGAAAGACACCTTGAGATCATTGTTAATACATAGATATAGAATCATTTATATTCTATGCTTTCTAAGTGACACTCCCAATTCAACACAGTCAACTTATTTGGTCAAATTATAAGAAATTAAAGAGTATCTGTTGAACAATAGAAGGTGAGTACTATAGTTTCTAATAAGTATCCCAAGTACATGTTTGATATAAATAGTTTCTTAGGGATAGATATATATTAAATTCATTTCATACATGAATTTTCTGACCTTGATTCACCTCTTTATGGTATTACAAAGAAGGGTGTCAAGTTCCTTTTGACAGAAGCATGGAAAATTCATTTTAGGGACTTAAAAAATGATTGTTTTTTTATAGATTCCGATTCTCAATGATCCTGAATGAAGCTATACAGTTTTCTGTGATGCATTAGGATTGGGTCATCATGAGTAGACTTTTTGTGGTTTCTTTAGGAATTGGTGAGTTTCCATGGGTCACAATGAGAAGGATTGTTGTTTTGGTCTATTTTTTTATTTCGTTTAGGACTGGTTTATATCATCTCAAACATAGAGAATTTTTTTTATTCTATTGTTGTAGCATGATTCATGATATTAGTATTAACTAAACAAGTAGTTTTTCACATTTGTTATGTTCAGTTTTAGAATGTTTACTTTTATCAGTTACTTGTATTTTTAGTGTTTTAATTTACCATGATTCCAATATTTTCATTTCTGTTTTATTTCTTTATTTTTTTGAATGTATTACCAATTAATTAATGGATGCTACTTATAACGACCCATACTTTACATACATTGTTAATAATTCAAAATTGATGCATAATTTTTACAACATATAACAGAACCACGAAAGGATCATATAGGTATAGTGTCTTTAGAAACTGGGAAACATAAACAACTGGTTCATAAAGCGTCTACACTGTCTCCCATTTCTTTCATCATATCTATAGTCCATTTTGGTATATCTTACTTAATAACATTCTTCCTGACCTGGGGAAAGAAAATATATGAAAGGGTGATCTCAAATTCTCAGTAAGGGTAAACAAAACAAATATCAATCACATCATATTCATAAGAACATAACTTTTGTAAATCTTAACCTGCAAAAGAGAGCATAATTTCATGACATGGGATAAATCATAGTAGTGAAATGTGATCCCAATAATCATAACTTAAAACATGAAACATTGTGGAATACACACATAATCATAGAGAATCATTTCTTATTAGTCAAGACTCGTTGCCAAGACTATCTAAGTAGAAAAAGTCCCTTTCTGAAACGAGTTCACTCCTCGTTTCAGTCCTGTTTTACTGAACCGGTATAACCTACCATTCTAGCCATGTCTATCTCATGAGATATAAAATATTTACCCAATGCATTGAAGGGAGATATAGGTCCCACCCATATCATAATGATAACATTCTTATGTGTGCCACAAAATCATAAACCATACATCATAGCATCACCCATGTAATAAAAATGGGAATCATAAACATCATGAAATCATAAAACAATTCATATAAGATAAAGAAATTCATAAAAATAATTCCATCACAACATAATCAAATCAATGTAATAATAGGGTTAAAAACAGAACCCTTTATTATCTTAGATGGAAAATAATTTTGATAAAACACTTGAACTCCATTCTTGAGGAAAATATCCTTTCTTCTTTAAAAACATTTTTTTTCTTTCTTAACATGTCATACAATTTTAAACTAAAAGAGGTTGATTAAAAAGAAACTTTAAAACTTTTAAAGTAATCTTCTTGGAAACAATGTTTTAAAAATCCATTCATGTCGTATAAGTTAAAAAACATTCTTCTCGTACTTTTGTCGGAAAAGTCAAAAAGTACCTCGTACAAAAAATAACAAAAGATTCCTTTCATATCATTTACTAAAAACTCACTGAAGGGTAAAATTGGATTTAACCAATTGTAGGTGGATGGAAACAATATTACATATTGAGGAAACATGGATGTGGATGATAAAATACACCCCAGTAAATACCAAAGTATAAACAATCTCGGATAAAAATGAGATTGTGATATTTTCTCTTACCTTAGGTATGTTTTGCTTCGTAAGTGTCCGAACCTCCTATATAATGATTTAAATAATGTTATTGACTTATTCCATAATCATACTTATTTTTATGATATCATATATGGTCATTTTCTTAGCTTCTTAGTAGTAATATTTCATTGCTACTTGTTATTCGGGTGTTTATAACTTTTGGTTCTTATGCGTGTCTTGTCGAATAAATTCTTATTCTTCTCTTTAGGTTATAGATACCTCATTTCCAGAATGGTGTTAGTGTAATATATATCATATTAATTCATTCAATTCATTTATATAATCATTATTAAATGAAGATCATGTAGAACGAGTCGCATCACATCGTGGAGACGGTATTCCGTACGTACGCACGAGTGATGATATCGTTCCTATGATCGTGGAATTGTATTGGAGTGTATGTATACTATTTCAGAATTAGTATTACTTTATAATAGTCATATATAGTCATTATTGACACCATTATACCCATCCAAGTAAGGTGGTGGTGGAAAATAGATTACACCACGGCGTGGAGACGGTATTCCGTACATACACACGCGCGGTGATTTCTTTTTCCGTTGGATGGATAGATGGTGAAATAGGGTTGTTTTATATTTATAATAACATATCAGTATATGAGTGATACTGATGTTATGACTTCATAATTAAACAACTAAAGAATAAGAAGTGGAAGAAGAAATAAAGATGAAAGAATCGGTAACAGACATTACCTCTTCTTTGAAGTGCTTCTTTGAGACCTTCTTTTAGGGCACTAAAATTGGTCTTTGAGGAAGACCAGAACCTCTAGTATGTTGCTAGGGAAGTGGAGAGGAGAAATTGGCAGGGGTTGGCTGAGCTTGAAGGCTCAAAGTGGTGTGAGGAATAGGGGGAGGAGGTTTCCTTTTATAAGGGTGGAGTGGGGCACCTTTGGAATAACTAAAACTATTATTTTATTATAAAGTCAAATTCGGTTTTAAATAGCTCCAAATTGATATATTTCGAATCTAAGGTGGGGATGCGTCGAAATAATCTCATCCAATAGAATTTAGACAAGTTTAGATTCCTATTTTAACCTTATCATTTAGATTTAACATTAAGTTAAATAATTTTACTTTTACCGTGTCTTCTTCTGTTTTTATACTATAAGGTTAATAAACATACTATAAGCAGCCAAACGAACCCCAAGTTGTCTATTATTAATATATATAACCGTATCTAAGTAATTTGGTTGATCCTTAGATTTTTAGGAATAAAACAACAATTACTAATATAATATTTCTTTTAAAAACTATTTTATGTAAATTTTGACACTATTTAGTAATTGATTTTTTTGAAAATCATAACAAAATGATTAGTTCGAAAAAAGTTTATTAAATCAATAATAACATGTAATATTAACCTATAAAATTAGTGGAATTCATAAAAAGTCTCAAATTACATTTATTTTGGTGTTTATAACATCAATTATGTCAATATTTTATTAATAAGATAATTACAGCATTATCATTGTGTCATAAATAAATTAAATTATTTAATGTCCAAAAATTACAAATAAAATATCATTATGTTGGAAATATTTTTAGAGTTCTAATGAATACTTATAGTCGAATTTATCTTATGTATAACCTTATATTAAAAATTATTTACTTATTAAATTTTGATTTTAATTATTTTAACCCTTCTTTAAATAAATTAATAATAAATGTCCTAATCTAATCCAAGTGGGCCTAAATGGTCATATTTTATTCCTACGTTTGTTTTCGGTCGAATTACACTTGTCAAATAGAATTAGGACATGGGTTAGGGTAATAATAATATCATCTTTACCCTTAATTACCCTATTTACTTTTAACCGTGGTAAAAAAAAGTAAAAGGTTACTATTCACCTAAAATTATTTTCATCTCATTGAACCACATTTTAGTCCTTGTTATTAACCGTGTCTCTTGGATTTTCTAAATTCCACTCACAGAAGCGGTAAAATTATGTTTTATGAAAAAATCATGTTTTGTAACTATCACTTAGTGGTTTTACTATTTATCAAAAATTGAATGTTTTCAGAAAAATACCCAAATTTCACCCTAGGATAATTTCGATATTCCGAATCCAAAAATGAAGTCCATTTTGAAAAATAAAATTTATAAAATTTCAAAATGTGGTTATTACTATTCATAACAGCTAGTTTTAATAATATTTTAATAGCATATCATTGTTTAGTGAAACTCGGTATTGCGTACGACGCAAGCTATCGAGGAAGGTAGAGATTTCGTGTAAAAAAAGCCAAGCAAGTGTTGTGTAGAAAAAGATTCCTTTGATGATTTATATATCATAAAAGTCTCGAGTGTTACATTCTACCCCCCTTAAAATGAATTTCGCCCTCGAAATTCGTCACTTTGTAACAAAGAGATGAGGATACCTCTCCCTCATCATATCCTCAAGCTCCCATGTAACTTCTTCTAATTGGTGGTTCCTCCATAAAACTTTCACCAATCGAGTGGTCTTGTTTTGTAGGACATTTTGGCTAAGATCCAGAATCTCTATCGGTTGTTCTTCATAAGAAAGATCTTGCTCCAGCGGTACAACTTCTGAGCTGAGTACATGTGAAGGATCAGGTATGTACTTTCTCAGGAGAGATACATGGAACACATCGTGAACTTGAGAGATATTCGGTAGAAGCTCCAATAGGTAAGCTACCTTCCCAATACGATCCAGTATTTCGAAATGATAGATATATCTAGGGCTCAATTTCCCCTTCTTTCTAAATCTCATAACCCTCTTCTAGGGAGATATTCATAAGAACACTTTATCACCCACTTCAAACTCTAGGTCTTTTATTCGGTTGTCGGCATAACTTTTTTTTCATCTTTGAGCTGCTCTTATGTGTTGTTGAATAGATCTGACCTTTTTTCCATTTCATCAACAAGATCAGGTCCTAATAGCTTTCTATCCCCAACTTCATCCCGGCAAGTTGGAGTCCTGCATTCCTTTCCATAGAGAGCTTCATAAGGAGACATATGAATACTGGAGTGAAAGCTATTATTATAAGAAAATTCCACCAAAGGTAGGTGTTGATCCCAACCACCTTTGAAATCCATAGAGAAAGCTCTCAACATATCTTCTAGGTTTGAATTGTTCTCTCAGACTAACCATATGTCTGAGGATGATAAGCAGTGTTGAAACTCAACTCTGTATCCAGAGCATGCTGAAGACTTTTCCAGAACATCGAGGTAAATCTCGGATCCCGATCAGATATAATAGAAAGTGGTACTCCATGCAATCTTACCACTTCCTTTACATATATCCTGGCAAGCTGATCCAGAGAGAAATAATATCTAATAGCAATGAAGTGTGCAGACATTGTAAGACGATCAACTATGACCCAGATAGCATTATTGCCTTTGGATGTTTTAGGAAGTCCTGTGACAAAGACCATAGTGATGTTTTCCAATTTCCATTCGGGTATGGGTAATGGTTGTAACATCCCCTTAGACTTCTGTCTCTCAGCTTTAACTTGTTGACAAACCAAGCATCGAGAGACATATTCAGCAACATCTCTTTTCATTCCATCCCACCATAAGTACTCTTTCAGGTCCCTATACATCTTCGTGCTTCCAGGGTGAATAAATACTGAAGAACTATGAGCCTCATCCAGCAGCTCCTTCTATAATTCGGGGATGGGAGGAACACAAACCCGATTCCTGAACATTATTATCCCATCACAATCAAGGTTGAATTCAGGAACATTTCTCACCTTCTTTTGTAACTCGACATCTTCTTTCTGTGCCTCTTTAATCTTCACATGTATAGATGGTTGAACATTCATTTGAGAAAGATAAGATTTTTACCCTTCCATTATAATTCCAAGATCCATCCTTTGTAAATCCATAAATATTGGATCTTTTGTGATCCTCATCATGGATAAACTAGCATGGTCTTGTCGACTTAATGCATCTGCCACCTTGTTTGCTTTCCTAGGGTGGTAATGGATTGAGCAGTCATAATCCTTAATCAGCTCAAACCATCTTCTTTGATGCATATTCATCTCCTTTTGTGTGAAAATATACTTTAAACATTTATGATCAGTATAAATATCACACCTTTCACCATAAACGTAATGCCTCCAAATCTTTAATGCAAATATTACCACACTAACACTAAATCATGTGTTGGGTAATTTTGCTCATGGATTTTCAACTGTCGTGAGGCATAAGCTATCACCATATCATTTTTCATAAGAACACACCCCAATCCCTTATTGGATGCATCACTATAGATCACAAACCTTTCTCCACTACAAGGCAGTGTGAGCACAGGTGCACTGGATAACCTTCTTTTTAACTCCTTGAAATTCTCTTCACATTCTTCCGTCCAGACAAACATAACTCTTTTCCAAGTCAACTTGGTGAGTGGATTAGATAATCGTGAAAAATCTTTCACAAAACGTCGATAATGTCCAGCCAAACCAAGAAAACCTCGGATCTCAGTTACTTTTGTTGGTCTCGACCATCTTTCGATAACCTCTGTTTTTGCTGGATCCATAGATATCCCCTCTTTGGAGATTATGTGCCCCAAAAAATGCATCTTTTTGAAGCCAAAATTCACACTTGGTAAATTTGGCATAAAGATTCTCCTTTCTCAGGGTCTTCAATATAATTCTCAAGTGATATTCATGTTCTTACTTGCTCTTTGAATAGACAAGAATATCGTCTATAAAGACTACCACAAATTGATCAAGATAGTCTCTAAAGACTCTATTCATCAGATCCATTAAGATAGCAGGGGCATTAGTAAGACCAAATGGCATCACTATAAATTCATAGTGTCCATTCCTTGTACGGAAAGCCGTCTTTGGTATATCCTCCCGTTTGACCCTTAATTGATGATACCCTAAACGAAGATCAATCTTGGAAAAGTATTGAGCTCTGAGTAGTTGGTCAAATAGTTCATCAATGCGAGGGAGAGGATATTTGTTCTTGATAGTGATCTTTTTATGTTCTCGATAATCAATTGAGAGTCTCATTGATCCATCTTTCTTCATAACAAATAGGACATGTGCTCCCCAAGGTGACACACTAGGGCGTATGAATCCCTTGTCAATATTCTCTTGGAGTTGCTTCTTCAATTCCTGCAACTCAATTGGGTCCATTCTATAAGGTGTCTTTGAAATAGGCAAATCACCCGGTACGAGTTCTATTGAAAACTCAACTTCACGATTTGGTGGAAGACCCAGTAATTCCTCCGGAAATACATCATCAAACTCCCATACAATGGGCATATTCTTAATCGTGAGTTTCTCACCAACCATTTGAGATAAATAACCTTCATTTAGTGGAATCAATACCCATAAAATGGAAGAAATTTCCACTGGAAGGTTATGTTCATCCTTGCATTGATAGAAGATCATAGATTGATCTGGAATATGAAATGTGACTTCCCTTCTTTGGCAATTGATATGAGATCCATATAAAGAAAGACAATCCATGCCAAGAATCACATCAAATTCCACTATAGGAAGGATCACAAGATTTGCAGGAAGCACTTTCCCACATACTTCGATCGGAGAAGAATTATAAACTTTTGATGCGACTGTTGTGCCATTGGGTGTTGTCACAGCTAACTCAACATCTAATTGTTGAGGTAATACAGTTATACCCTTAGAAAATTCTTCAGAAATAAATGAGTGGGTGGATCTAGAATCAAATAAAACATTTTCTACTTTAGAGTGGATGGTAAGTATACCTTTCACCACATCGTTATCGTACTCCACATCGCTGATAGAAATTACATGGGACTTTCCTTTGTCATTAGCCTTAAGAGTTTGTTGACGTCGACCATCATCATCAACCCTTGGATTAGGGCATTTATTGGAATAATGTCCCATCTCCTTGCACTTGAAACATTGAAGTGTAGTAGGTTCATTCTGTGTATCCCTTCCTTTGTTTGCATCATTAGACATCTTCTTCCCATCATCGCGGCATTCAAATTCCCGATGACCTTCCTTTCTACATTTGAAACATTTACTTGTCCCTTTAAGATAACTCCCTCCATGTTTATTTCCACACTTTTAGAATAAGGGAAAGCTCATCTTCTTTTCAGTGTGCTCTTTAGATTTTTCTTTTGAATTCCATTTTCCTCTTCTTATCAAACCCATATGACTGATGGGTTACTCCAATCTCCATATCGACTTTGAGAGCACATCGAACGATTTCCTCGTAGCTATTGAAGTCCCTTATGGCTATCGCCCTTCGAAGACTTGGTTTTAGGCCACTATAAAATCGATCGATCTTACTCTCAGGTTGGATAATAATACCAGAAGAGTACCTTGCAAGTCTTGTAAAATTTTCTTCATAGGTACAAATAGATTCATCATCCTTTTGCTTCAGTTCAAGAAACTCTTTCTCCATATTTGTTCGGAGAATACGAGGGAAGTACTTATTGAAAAATAAATTCTTGAACTCGTCCCATTCCATGGACTCAATTTGATCCCTTTGCCTCGTATTCTTAATAAGATCCCACCATTGATCAGCATCTCCTTCCATACGATACACTGCTAGGATGACATTATCATGTTAAGAACATTAATGAACTGAAAATATCTTTTCAGTAGTACTAATCCATTGTTCAACAACTAATGGATCAGTAGACCCGCTGAAAGAAGGTGGATGCTGTCTCATGAAGGATTCGACAGAATTTTGCTCCTTTCTTTGCTCGTTTGGAAGTCCTGTATGATTCATAGCTAGAGAAAGTTGTGTGAGCATGGCTACAAGATTTTTCATTACAACTCTCATAACGTTTGGTTTCTCAGGGGGACAATCATTGCATTGCCCATCGCATTCCGCATTAACACGATTCCATCAGGTTCCATCCATTTACTAAAACCAAGAATAATAATGTGAGCACCACTAATTATAATAGGAAAACCGTATAATCAAGATTAAATTTTCACACTTAAGGTTTTATCATAGGTTGTTCTTGGACGTTTCTAAAACAATAAGATTGTGTTCTATGCTTAGACTTATCCTTAGGATTCTTACTAAGGCTTTCACATCCTAGTTTCCAAAGGATGATTATACCTTTCCTCTGATACCAACTATAACGACCCAAACATTACATACAATGTTAATACATCAAAATTGAAGAATACTTATTACAACATATAACAAAACCACGAAAGGACCGTATAGGTATAGTGTCTTTAGAAACTGGGAAACATAAACAACTAGTTCATAAAGCGTCTACACTGTCTCCCATTTATTTCATCATATCTATAGTCCCTTTTTGCATATCTTACTTAATAACCTTCTTCCTGACCTGGGGAAAGAAAAAATATGAAAGGGTGAGCTCAAATTCTCAGTAAGGGTAAACAAAAGAAATAGCAATCACATCATATTCACAAGAACATATCTTTTTGAAATCTTAACCTGCAAAAGAGAGTATAATTTCATGACATGGGATAAATCATAGTAGTGAAATGTGATCCCAATAATAATAACTTAAAACATGAAACTTTGTGGCATACACACATAATCATATAGAATCATTTCTTATTAGTCAAGACTCATTGACAAGACTATCTTAGTGGAAAAAGTCTCTTTCTAAACCGAGTTCACTCCTCATTTCAGTCTTGTTTCACTGAACCGGTATAACCTACCGTTGCAGCCATGTCTATCTCATGAGATATAAAATCTTTACCCAATGCATTGTAGGGAGATATAGGTCCCACCCATCTCATAATGATACCATTCTTATGTGTGCCACAAAATCATAAACCATACATCATAGCATCACCCATGTAATAAAAATGGGAATATTAAACATTCTGACATCATAAAACAATTCATATAAGATAAATGAATTCATAAAAATAATTCCATCACAACATAATCAAATCAATGTAATAATAGGTATAAAAACAGGACCATTTATTATCTTAGATGGAATATAATTTTGATAAAACACTTGAACTCCATTCTTGAGGAAAATATCCTTTCTTCTTCAAAAACATTTTTTTCTTTCATAACATGTCATACAACTTTCAACTAAAAAAGGTTGATTAAAAATAAACTTGAAAACTTTTAAAGAAAGATTCTTGGAAATAATGTTTTCAAAATCCATTCATGCCGTATAAGTTAAAAAACATTCTTCTCATTCTTTTGTCAGAAAAGTCAAAAAGTACCTCGTACGAAAAACGACAAAAGATTCCTTTCATATCTTTTACTAAAAACTCACCGAAGGGTAAAATTGGATTTAAAAAATTGTAGGTGGATGGAAAAAATATTACATATTGAGGAAACATGGATGTGGATGATAAAATACACCCCAGTAAATACCAAAGTATAAATAATCTCGGATAAAAATGAGATTGTGATATTTTCCCTTACCTTAGGTCCGTTTTGCTTCATAAGTGTCCGAACCTCCTGTATAATTATTTAAATAATGTTATTGACTTATTCCAGAATCATACTTATTTTTATGATATCATATATGGTCATTTTCTTAGCTTCTTAGTAGTAATATTTCATTGCTACTTGTTATTCGGGTGTTTATAACTTTTTGTTCTTATGCGTGTCTTGTCGAATAAATTCTTATTCTTCTCTTTAGGTTATAGATACCTCATTTCCAGAATGGTATTAGTGTAATATATATCATATTCATTCATTCAATTAATTTATATAATCATTATGAAATGAAGATCATGTAGAACGAGTCTCATCACATCGTGGAGACGGTATTCCGTACGTACACACGTGTGATGATATAGTTCCTATGATCGTGGAATTGTATTTGAGTGTGTTTATACTATTTCAGAATCAGTATTCATTTATAATAGTCATATATAGACATTATTTACACCATTATACCCATCCAAGTAAGGTGGTGGTGGAAAATAGATTACACCACGGCGTGGAGACGGTATTCCGTACGTACGCACGCGCGGTGATTTCTTTTTCCGTAGGATGGATAGATGGTGAAATAGGGTTGTTTCATATTTATTATAACATATAAGTATATGATTGATACTGATGTTATTACTTCATAATTAAACAACTAAAGAAGAAGAAGTGGAATTAGAAATAAAGATGAATGAATCGGTAACGGACATTACCTCTTCTTTGAAGTGCTTCGTTGAGACATTCTTTTAGGGAACTAAAATTGGTCTTTGAGGAAGACCAGAACCTCTAGGATGTTTATAGGGAAGTGTATAGGATAAATTGGCAGGGGTTGGACGATCTTGAAGGCTCAATGTGGTGCGAGGAAGAGGGGGAGGAGGTGTCCTTTTATAAAGGAGGAGAGGGGCACCTTTGGAATAACTAAAACTATTATTTTATTATAAAGTCAAATTCGGTTTTAAATAGCTCCAAATTGATATATCTTGAAGCTAAGGTGGTGATGGGTCGAAATACTCTCATCCAATAGAATTTATACAAGTTTAGGTTCCTATTTTAACCTTATCATTTAGATTTAACATTAAGTTAAATAATTTTACTTTTACTGTTTCTTCTTGTGTTCTTATACTATAAGGTTAATACACTTACTATAAGTAGCCAAACGAACCCCAAGTTGTATATTATTAATATATATAACCTTATATAAGTCATTTGGCCGAACCATAAATTTTTTAGGAATAAAATAACAATTACTAATATAATATTTGTTTTAAAAACAATTTTATGTCAATTTTGACACTATTTAGTAATTGATTTTTGTGAAAATCATAACAAAATGATTAGTTAGAAAAAAGTTAATTAAATCAATACTAACATGTCATATTAACCTATAAAATTAGTTTAATTCATAAAAAGTCTCAAATTACATTTATTTGGGTGTTTATAACATCAATTATGTTAATATTTCATTAATAAGATAATTACTGCATCATCATTGTGTCATAAATAAATTAAATTATATAATGTCTAAAATTACAAATAAAATATCCTTATGTATGAAATCCTTTTAGCTTTCTAATTAATATTTATAGTCTAATTTATCTTTTGTATAACCTTATATTAAAAATTATTTACTTATTAAACATTGATTTTAACTATTTTAACCCTTCTTTAAATAAATTAATAATAAATGTCCTAATCTAATCCATGTGGGCCTAAATGGTCATATTTTATTCCTAAGTTTGTTTTTGGTCGAATTAAACTTATTCAATAGAATTAGGACATGTGTTAGGGTAATAATAATATCATCTTTACCCTTAATTACTATATTTACTTTTAACAGTGGTAAAAAAAGTAAAAAGTTAATATTCACCAAAAATTATTTTCATCTCATTGAACCACATTTTAGTCCTTGATATTAACCGTGTCTCTCGGATTTTCGAAATTCCACTCATAGAAGCGGTAAAATTAAGTTTTATGAAAAAATCAGTTTTTTAACTACCACTTAGTGGTTTCACTATTCATCAAAAATTGAAAGTTTTCAGAAAAATACCAAAATTTCACCCTAGGATAATTTCGGTATTCTGAATCCAAAAAATGAAGTCCATTTTGAAAAATAAAATTTATAAAATTTCAAAAAGTGGTTATTACTATTCATAACATCTAGTTTTAATAATATTTTAATAGCATATCATTGTTTAGTGAAACTTGGTATTGCGTATGACGCAAGCTATCAAGGAAGGTCATGATTTCGTGTAAAGAAAGCCAAGAAAGTGTTGTGTAGAAAAATATTCCTTTGATGATTTATATAACATAAATGTCTCGGGTGTTACAATACTAGATTTTCAATAAAGACCCATTTTGGGGGTTATTAATCATCTAAAGGGAAACTATTTCGAACTGCACTTTCTAATTACCCATGAACATGTTTCTATGTCATGGGTACTGTGGATACCCTACGGTCCTACTGGAGAACTAATTCAGAGGATGTGTTAGGTCATCCCAGTTTACTTCATTATAAATAGTTTTAAATATAAGTTCTTGATATGGGAATCAGTTCTTTAGGATACCTTATTTTATATATGGAACAGTCTAGTATGCTGATAGGGTGTTTGAAAAACATATATAGTTGTTAGGAGAGTGTTGTGATCTATTTTTTACTATAATCCTTGACCTACCACGTATAGTTTCAGTTTTAATCATGAATTAAAATTCATTTATAATTATTATTTTTATTTTTAATATGGTTGTATTTTGATCCCCATTGAATAAATAAATTACTATGGGTGTCACCATGGTGTCTTGTGGTGAAAATGATAGATGAACTAGAGTTATGTGGTTAGCTCATATTTCCTAGAATATTTTGCAGAGGTTGTGCAGTTATATTTATCAAATATTTTAGTTTTTTTCATTATTGGTTTATGGTTTTCCAACCTTTTTAATAAAACCATGCATATTTCTTCTTCCTCCATGTATTTATTTGTTTAGATCTCAGACATTCAAACAGATCCTAATAGTAACTACTATTGGTGTGATGTCAATTGATGGATTTTTTTATGGTTTAATGTGGTTGGATAATGTTTAAATGATGTTATTTTCCATGTAGTTTAGATTTCCGGTTTTAAAAGATAAATTTTTATAGAAGAAAAATATTTTCAAGAGAAGGGGGAATTTTATTTCATATGGAATGTCTTTTATTTTTTTTATTTCTACTTTTTATTAATTAGATAATTTTTTTAAACTAAAATAAGGATTATAATAATTTTTTTATTATTTTGATACTTTATGTGAATGTTTAATTATAAGATAAATTATGGTTATATTAAAATGTTTAAAAATGGATTATTTCAATATACATATTTTAAAAGGAAATAAGAAAAGATAAATACTTTAAATAATAGATTTTAATGTTTCTTAAGGGGCCCTTGTTTTAAATTAAATAGAATATTATAAATTAATGTATATTATTATTGTGAAAATAGACCTTAGACACCTTTCAAATGTTTCACTTTTAAGGAAAGAGATGTTTGTGAGTGTTCGAATTACATTGACTTTTTAATGGTGCTTGGAAATTTTTCAAAGAAAATGTTCCATTGAAAAATTAATAGTGAATATTTATAAAAAATGGTTTTATTTGAAATTAAGGGGACCTATAATTTTTTTTATTGTTTTCCCCCTAGATAGATTATGCGTTTAAATTTTTCTATTTGATTATTTTGAGACATTTAGTTATTTGTGGACTATGAATGGGTAAGATTTATGTTTCATGCACGCTAGTTGTTCTTACTGAAAAGGTCTTGATGGAAGGTGTAATTTCATCTTGAAAAAATGAGTCATCGTATAATCCTCTTTTTTTGATATATATCTTGGGTTGACTATACACAGACATCAAAGGGAGTGGTGAAGTTGGGACCTTCCTTACTCTAGAAATTATTATTTCTCATCCCTATATCTATAGTGAACAAGGTTCATTTATGTTTATGAACTGGTTATGTAACACCATTAAAATTTATTTTAAAATAATAATAATCTCGTAATCTTTATTAACATGAAATACCTTGATTTAAGTGAATTGTGATATATTATGTCAAAATTATTCTAACATAGTCATCGAATTATCGAGTATGCATATGAATATTTACATTATGAAATATATAGATATTATTCCTAGTAAAAAAATTATTGATTAATTATTAGTAAATTTGGATTTAATATTTATTAATTTCATTTTATTCTTGAAAAATGAATTTTATTCAACAAAATTAAAGCATTTTTAAGTGAAAATTATACAACATTTCTTACAATTTTTGAAATATTATTTTAAAAAATCAATATAATGTTAAAAATAGTCATATAAAAATTAGCATAGGTAGTAATTTTGTGATTTTTATGTAATGATTTATTTTTAAGAAAATAGTGAAAAATAATTTTTTTGGAAATACTGTGATTTATTTTACAAAATCATGTCATTTAAAAGTACCACTATATTTTGGACTCTTTCATAAATTTATATATTATCAATTTGATTTATAATATTCTACATACATTTATTTTCATCATCAATATTATTGATTTTGATACTAGTTAATTTTAATAATAATATTTTATTTTTGCAAAAACAAATTTCTTTTTATTTTACGCATTTATATTAATGTTTCTATTTCCCACTTCTTGTTTTTGAATCCTCAAAAATGGATAATATATTTGGAATTAGTATATTAAATTTTATAAATTGGTCACTTTTATTTTTTTCATTATTAATAGAAACCGTGGTAAATATGTGTCACCATAGAAAGGTAAAATAGGTATAATATGGTTTTATCCATTTGAGAAGGTCTCAAAATATTAACAACACTTCAATTAATTTCAAATTCTAGTGTATATAGACCCTATTCATCATAAATTATTATTTATGGCATTTTGGTCTACGTTTTTCATTGATAATGAAATTTATATTATTTAAATAAATAAAATTCCAAAATATCACAATCATGACTTAAATATCTTTAAAATTTTAAGATATTGAAAAAATATAAAAAATTTAGTTAAATTTTATTATATTAAAAATGAACGAATCTTTTATCATGGGAATTTTTTTTCAATTTTTTGTGATGAATTGATTACTTAAAATACTGAATCAATGTTTATAGAATGATTTTGAAAGTAGTAGAAAATTATGAATATGATCTTTAAATCATTACAAGAAATCTATTTTGTCTGAGTTATATTTTGACACGATTTTTTTTAATGAAAATTAAATATGAGGTATTTTTAAAGGTTTATAATCTAATTAATTGGATTTATTGATTCTATTAAAATCAAATAACGAGAATGGTTTCAAAATGATATTATTTATATTTATGAAAAATAATATTTTATTAAATTATTTATAATTCATTTAATTATATGAATATGTTAATTAGGATAATATATTTTTTAAAAATTCACCCCTTTTCCATTTATGAGATAATTTTAACCTTTTAAGAAAAATTTTAACCACATAAAATCTAAATATTTGTTACCAATGTTATGGTCAAAAATTGTTAATGAGGTAGTTAATCAAAATGATAAGGTTTAAAATTATATATAAAAGTATATAAATATTTTTATATGATTATATTAGGAATATTTTATCCTTATAATTCGAATACATTTCATTTTTGACCAAGTTGGTCCTAAATGTGGCATTATTATATTTTTATATTTTGATAGATGAGAATAGTTCCCCTCCAATTACTTATAAAAGGCCCCCTTCCCTCTTTTATTTACTCCAAATTGATCCATCTATCTTGAACAAACACTTAAAATTTTGCTTCTTAAATTCTACATAAAATAACTTGAGGTTCATGTCTTCTTTGAAGACTATTATAAGGGTCCTTAAAAAGGGATATAAAGGTGGACAACCGAACAAGATCTAATCTTCCATCCCGACCACATTCAATTTATTTCTTCTTATACCTCTTATAAATATGTGTTATTCATCATAAAAACATGAAATAACTTGGATATTATAAAATGTTATTATCACAATTATTTATCCACCATCATTCAACAAATTTTCAATCAAATTAGAATTTAATGTGTCACTCAAGCATACATGTGGACTATTACCTCTATGTAGAAATAAAATTAATTTTCCATCTGTATCCTTCATGGATGGTTACTACATTGGGTAGAAGGTTTATTTATTTTATATATAAAATTATAATGGAAATATTATATCTTATCTACCTTATTAAAATCCCATTAATTGGAAAAGGATGACACCACTCATGTGTACTTGTGGACTACCAGTTCTATGAAGTGATGCGATTCATTTTCTGTTTATGATTTATAAGGATGGTAATAATGATATATTTAAAATATATATATTATGTTTATGATATAATAATATTTGGTTAAATTTAAATTAATATTAACAATTATTTTTTTATTAATCAAAAAGATAAAACATCATTCATTCATATATACAACCTAATGTCTACATGAATAACTTAATTCATTTTTCAATATTAATCCTTTTTGGATGAATCATATCATATATATAAATATAATGAATATATTTTTTATTTATATAGTTATATATAATATAGAGTTGATGTAACCATGACCAAGGTACAATGGCTGAACTTCCAAACAAAAATGTTAATGAAAAATAAAATATGTAACACACAAAAAGAAATATTTTACTAAGTAATGGATAATATGTTGGTGTTAAAATGTTATAAATGGTTCATATATGATAGTATAATAATTAATATGATTATAATTTAAAAATTGTTATAAAATAAATGTTTTTATATATTAGGTTATATAATATTCAAAAAATGATGATCATCAGGTAATAGAATTTGATCTTATTTTTATCTTTCTTAGAAAGTTTCCATATTTACATATTTTTTCATTTATGTGGTGCATAAAATACCCATGAATATATTTTATAATATTTATATTGAAAAAATTGGGGATTTATATATCCATAAATGGTTCTCTTTATCATGTTGATTTGGTTAAAAAGTTACCAAATTTGTAATGGATTTATGTTACAATCTCATCATTTATCCAGATTGTTTATGATTATGGTTCTGATGATGTAATTTTGAAATCTACCTCACAAGAAACTCTTAAATTTTCTTATACTATAATTATTTATTTAGATTTCATGTTTTTTTTTCATTTTCATCTCTTTATAAACTGGAAAGACTAATTTTTTTTAATGAAACCTAACTTTATTTCTCTCTTCATTAAAATATCATTTTTCCAAGTCTATATTTTGTAATAATATTTTTAGTAATGTGATTGTTGTTAGAATATTATTATTAATCCTTTTTACTCATGATTTAATGTAAACATGCCATTTAAAATGAATCTTCTTATCATTTTTTGAAAGAAGGATATTTGATCTTTTTTACTAAAAATGATAATGGAAAATTTGTTTTAACATATAAAGTATAGGAAGCATTTCATGTTATTATGAGGACTCAATGTTATGAATCATAATTCACACGTTTCTATGTTTAATTATGAATAATATTATATCCATGATTTTTTTGTAATTTTTTTGATTTAATTCTTATTTTTTCAAAATGAAAAGGGTATTTTCCTCATAAAATATTTCAAAGATAATTTATTGTAATTATCTTATAAGGTAACATTCCTTGATGTTATGTATTTTTTAAATAGTGATATGATAAAATGATATCATTATTATTGTTATTATGGATGTTTTAAGAATATGATGATGATATTCCTTTTAAACATGTTTTCATTTCCATGGGTTATGATAAGATGATTTATTAAAATGATTATGAAAACCCTTTTAATTTCCATGGCTCATGAAATGATTGAATATTGAATTTTTTGTAAACAAATTTTTTTCTATAAGAGATTCTATGAAAAATTTGTTAAATGATTTTGAAACCCATTTGTTTTTCAAGGTTTATGATATAAGATAAATAGTTTAGGATTTTGTGCCCCACATATGAAGGGATTATTATTATGGGATGGGTGGGCCTAGAATTATATAACTCTCAAATGTATTGGGTACAGAAAGATATATAATGCTATAATAAAGAGTGCAATGGGGAGTGAAAGCTATTAAATAATTGAATAAATTCATTATGGTAGTCAGGGGAGTGACCCTTGAATATAGCTATGATAGAATGGGGAGATAATGCAAAAAACAGAATATGATATCCTTGGTAGTAAACCATGACTAAAGAAATGATTATCTATTATTATGTGTACACTAAAAAATAATGTCTTATTCCAATTTAGTAATCTTATAGTTCATTTCATTTGATTCATTAATGATTCATGTCGTGTGTTCCTCTATTAGTTTTTCCATGACTTAATATTTTGATCTGTGATATGTTGGGTATTTTTTTAAAATGTTTAGCTCATAGACTCATAACATTATAGTCATTTTGTTCTTATATGATCACTGATATCTCCATCATTTACCCATAATAATCATGTGAAATTATACATTCTGATGATTCATTCCCCTATGTCAGGAAGAAAAAGTTTTAAAATGATATGTCTAATAAGTGTTCATCTAAGGACGATTTTATTGGTATATTACTTATATCTCCACGGAATAATTCATTTATTTATACTTGTTTCCAAATACACTAAAACATTGTGGTTTTATTGTGTATTTTAATGTTATTTAATGAATACTCATCTAACAATGTGTAATATGTATGTGTGCAAATATTTAGACCCTATAGTTGGTTATAGAAAATGGTTTAGTAATACCTTATATCTTTCGATTGTATATATTTGTTTAAAACCTTGTGGATAAGTATATGTATAGGATAATATAATAATTTTTTAAGGAATAAATTTTTGGGATTTTGGTGAAATACTTCCCTCTCTTGATTTAATAAGTGGGTTTAGTCTTTGAACAAATGAATCTTGGGGTAACAACTATGGAAATAGTTTTTCATTTATATCTTGACAATCATTATTATTCACAGAGAGTATTCACTTAATACGCACATAGTTTCACACTCTTGAGGGACTTGATTGGGTTAATTCATATTTTATTGAATAATTATAAAGGATTTGAATAATTGATTCTCTTGGATGATCTAGGATAAACCTAATGCATCATTGATTGAAATGAATGTGTCATGATTTATACATCATATGAATAATTTTAAATGATTACATTATTAGACAATATTATTAATATTTCTCACAATATTACTTTTTTTCTCAGTGGAGATAACTAGGGGTATTGATGTTAATACCGATGTGACAGAAAATGGAAATATTCTCCTCATGAGAAACCAAATGAAATAATACATAGATGGAGAAATATTATGAGTATGCCTAAACAGATATATCATTATATGATTAGCAGTATCATGTTGGAAAAATTTTCAGGAACATTTTATGAAAGAAAGATGGTGTTTCATGATGACCATGGAAAAAAAGGATCAGTTTCCAACATCTCTCAAAATGTGGAAGATGTTCACTAGGGAATATCTTAGTGGAATGTTAAGTTGTTTTAGTAGAGGAAATGAAGGACACATGGAAAGTAATTATTGAGAAAAAGTGAGGTTTTGGTTAACTCAGTTGATGAGAATACTGGTATTTCTAAACTATAATCAGTGAGTTAATGTTTTAAATGAAGAATGTTTGAGAATTTGGAAATTTGATTTGATAGGTAGAATGATGAAGAAGGGGATCAATGAGGTTTTATAAATAATGTTTTCACTATTGATGATTAAGATACAAAAAATGTCATTTTTATAGAATGATTTATTATGGAATAAAATGATGAAGCATGGTTAATTTTTTAAAAAGTATGAAGAATAATGAGACTGTTTATATAATGAGACATGATAATTATTTTAGTTTAGAGTAGATTACTCAAGAGGGGGGGTGAATTGAGTATCTATAAAAATGTCTGATTAAAATTTATTTCTAAAATGTTTCCCCAAAATATTAAATACAACCCATTTAATCAAGTTTATACTATTATAAGAGTTTGAATATTTGAATAATTTATTAGAAGATTGAAAAGTTCTATGTAATCTTAATATCCATTATTAATATTACTTTTGACGATATTCTACTAATGCATGAAAATTATAACTACTTCCGAAAAGTATCTATCCAAGTGAATTTAGAGATTTTTGGATTATACAGTATAGTAGTAAAACAGAGAAGACTAAATTAAGCAGCACAACAGATATGAAACAAGTGGTTCAGTCTCAAGCTGAGACCCAATCCACTCCACTTGGTGATCACCTACCACCATGCAGTTTATATAAATAATCATGATCCTCACCCTGGATCAGGGTTATCAATAGTACCTAGTGCTGTACAGGACACACAAGGACCTATTCCATAGTTCTTCGTGGGTACAAATAGCCAGGACACACAAGGACCTCTTCCACACTTATCTGTGGGTATATATAAGAGTAAAAGAATGTTTGAATAAGGATATCTAGTATCCATCAGTTTAATACAAGAGACAGAGCGTGCTTCTATATAGATACACACTCTCTTAAATAATTAATAAAATGATACCCAACCGAGCAGTGATATTGAGATAGGTTTAGAAGTTATATGAGTTTTGGTCTTTGCATCTCTAGACTTCTAAGATGAGGTAGATGAATAACTGCAGTCCTCGTATGGAAAATAGGGTGTTAGAAGTCCGAAAAATTCGGCTTGTGTTCTTCGTTGTGTTTTACAGTGCGATGATGTTCTCGGGATTTCAGGATGCATCGTGTGTTCTTTAGAAGAGTCGAGTTTCATGATCCAATTCTCTAAATGTATTCTACTATCACGCTCACTCCCACTAGCTTATTCTTTAGTATAGTTCTACTTCTAGATTTTTTTCTAGGCCGCATTACTCTTTTATCTTGGAGTGCATGTGTTGGGTCCGACAAGTTGCATGTATTCGGCACCACATACCCCGTACTGTCTGATGACATGTCTACAAAGATACATTAATTATTTCAATGCTTTAAAATCTTCAAATATGACTATTAGAGATTAAATTTAAAAGAGACAAAATATATTAGGAAATTATGTCACAATATGTCATGGAAACAGTGTCTCCTTCCCACAGTGTCTGGATTGGTCACGGTGTCTTGCAGTCACGATGTCTCGTTGTCATGGGGTCTCATGGTCACGGTGTCTTCTCATTCACAGTTTCTCATTCACAATGTCTTGTTCACGGTGTCTGGATATCACAGTGTCTGGATTTCATAGTGTTTGGATGTCACGGTGTCTTCTTGTCACGGTGTCTGGATGTCACGGTGCCTCATGACCTCGGCAAATATCTATATTCATACTGAAGCAGTAGTATTTATGAACTGAATTAAACTTAATCATTTGTGAAAGAAATCATTATAAAGGGAATCAAGAGAAAGTGCATAGTAACCAAACTGACCGCATATCACTTAATTGTTTTGGATAGATTTTACTAAGCTATTGTATGTTTGATGTGACATAAATTACAAAGAGTTAACATGTTTTATAAACAAAATTGGGCTTGTGGTCATTAAAACATGATTAATACATGAGGAGTACAACAATATCCCCCTTTTTGATGATCACAAATCATGTAACTTTAGAGTGTACATTTGTTCTAACAACATAGTTTGAATGAGAATATAACATAATTATAATGATTTCTATCTCCCATATATTTCTCATATAAGTCTCATATATATAAGTCTAATATATTTCTCCCACTTTGGGGTTTATCAAAAAGTAGAAGGAAAAAAAAGAAAAAAGACAGGATATCTGCATAATGTATTAGACAAAGAGAGGGGCATTACAAAATGTAAAAACAAGGAAAACAAGTTTCCTATCAAAATAGAGTAAACACTGTCCTTCTTTTATTGGATGATCTTCTCTTTTCCCTTAGAAGTAGCAGCAGTAAAAGAGGAAGCCATAAGAGCAGAATTAGAGGTAGAAGAAGGGAGTGGGCTAGTTGATAGAGATGGTAAAGGAAGAACTTCAATGACAGAGAGAGCCAGAGTAGGTGCAGTAGAAGAGCAAGGCAGTTGTTGATCAAGGATCAGATGTCTAATTTGAATTAGTTCCTGACTGAAAGACATAGAAGTGGAGGCTAGGGCAGAGGATAATGTTGTCAGACCATGTCTCAGAGGGGCAGCTGCTAAAGCAACAATGGATATACACTGTAAATGAAGATAGGCCTTAGAAACTTGATAAAATATTCAATGATCTCTCCACCATACTACATAGCTTTCTCAATGTCATCTTTGTTTTCCGTAAACATATTCAATATATGAGTGAACTCTAGGAGATTTTTAACTTGGGTCTTAAGATCTTGAGTAACAGGAGGAATCCTCAAATTTTCTACATGATATTTAAAGGTATTGGTCATGTCAGTCTTTGAGAATATTCGGTTGAAGTAGAAATCCAATTTTTGACATTTTCTTGCTGAGAATCATTGGCAATTTTGGAATGGATTTGGACTAGAACAAGAACTATATCACCGTTCTTGATAAATTCATTTAGAGAATCTGTATTGTAGCCACTAATCATAGTCTGAAGTTCCTCTTTGACCACTATTATGAGCAGGTCACTGTCTAGAGAAGGTTGAGATGATTTCCCAGATGCCTGTGAAGCATTGACAAATAAGGTCATAGATTTCAGTTGGTTTAGCTCCTTTTGAATACACCCCATATACCCATCAGTGGGTTTTTTAAGATTAACAACTAACTATCCCATCTCCTTAACAATTTGTTTATTCTATTTAGTGACTTTTTATGATAAGGAAGCTAAATGAGGTTTAATCTGAGAGAAAAAATTTAATGGGGCCTGAGGAACAATAGGTTCTACATGATGAGGTGCATGCTAAGATCTTGAATTCATCTCTCTCTAAATTTATTCAATCATACCTCTTAGAGTCTTCACTTCATCACTAAGAAGTTTATTTTCAACTTTGAAATACTCAATCTCATGAAGCATTTTGGGTTTTATTTTCCAAATAACTTTCTCCAACAACAATGAGGTATATTTCTCACATAGATGTGTCACACGAGCTGGTTGAGAATTCAGGAATTTTTGAATACCAGAAAAAATGGTAGCACAAAATTAATTTAGATCTTCTTTACACACAAAGGATGGTTATCTTGATGAAGGTTCAGAAATAGGGACTGATACATGCTCAGGTTCCTTATCAAAAGCAAGATTAGAGACATATTTTTGTTGGAACATAGTATAAAGGTCAATTCATTTTACTAAAAATTACTAAGAGTCATCCACATCATAGAATATGGGGAACATATACTGAGGGTCTATAGGGATTGAAACAATCAGGTTTGGTACTTCAGAAGATTTCAGATTTGTTGTTTTCTCCCCCTCAACAGTTGCATCCTTCTCTGTAATGATAAGCTTAGGGTCTTGATCTAATTCCACAAAATCATCTCTTAGTTCCTATATCATTTCTTGTCTAGCTAGAAGAAAAGTCATATCCATCCATTCTAAAACCAAAAGAATGTCTCCAGGAATAGATTGATCCCCATGGAGTTCTTCTAGATCAGCTTCCTGTATAGCAGGTAATTCTTATTCTGTAGGTTTTTTCACAACATTCTTCTTGGTTTCTTTGACAGCAGATTCTGTTTCAGCCTTGGGTTGATTTACCAAATTAACAAATTTTTTGAAGCAGGGACTTACTTTTCACTTACACCATGATGGATTAGAGTACTATCTTCCTCAATTGAAACAGTTACCCTGGGGGCCCAACAACCTCTTCTTCTTCTTCTTCTTTAGAATACCCAATAACCTTATCTGGTTCCAAGCCAAGATAAAAAACATCTCTTGGTCTTGATGGATGTTCTATAGGATTGAATTTTTCATAAATTCTATCATTGTCTTCCACCCATGTCTTTTTCCAAGGATTCCAATTTTTTTCATCCTCTTGATAGTGACTATTGAAAGGCAGTACTCACAATCCTGGATTACTTCCTCATTTGGTCCAACCATCCCTTTGGCATGAAGCATAGTTGAGACAAGTCGAGTGTAAAATAGGGAGGTTGACTTTGATGTGGATTTGATCAGTTCACACATATAGTGTATGATATACTTATAGAGGTTGATCTTTTGCCAATTTTTCATAAGATGAATCAAAAACACATATTGATATATCCGTAGAGAAAAATCACCTTTTATTGGGATAATCAGGTTCTGTATAAACATAAACAGGAGCCTTAATTTCCCATCTAGTTCTAAAGAAATGGCTCTTCACTTGGTGCCATTTCTGGTCAA
Source organism: Viscum album (assembly GCA_963277665.1). Taxonomy (NCBI): domain Eukaryota; kingdom Viridiplantae; phylum Streptophyta; class Magnoliopsida; order Santalales; family Viscaceae; genus Viscum; species Viscum album. The sequence continues at coordinate 1,170,160,836 of OY728161.1, read as the reverse complement.
GCTTTTCAGATCATCGTCCTAGATAAAGAATTCACTAGAACGTGGAGGTCCTCTCTGATAATCCTTACAGATTCCTTCATGAGGTATCCTAAGGAATGAATCCCATATCCTTGAAAAGAATGAGAATTTATTCTCATTGATCCATATTCTCACAACATATCCATCATTACAATCAATGGAGAACAGAACATATTGGTAAAACTAAGCCACTTATTTAGGGTAGATACGCCTATCTTCTTTAAAAAACCACTCTAACATACCTTTATCCTTTTAAAAATTCAGAACTAGAGACTTAATTTCTAGATGCCATTTGGGGAAAACCTCTTTCTCATATACTACAACTCGGTTTACTAGATTTGGGTTTAGTGGACCATTGGGTGATTTAATGGGTGCAATTTACTTCTTCTTTGAGCTAGGTTTCTCAGGAGTCGGTGATGAAAGGTGTTTCATCCTGGGAATTCCTCGAAGGTTCGAGAGAGAGAGAGTTGGAATGGTTGTGGAATGGTTACAAATTTATTAAATAGAAGAAATATCAAGTGGGAGCGGAGTGATACTTAATTTATTTTATCATTTAGGAATACCAAACGCCGCAAAAGTAAAAACGTGGGAAAATAAAAGGGTGAAATGAATAATTAGCGCGATATGATTTTTAATTCATAACTAAAAAACATAAAAAAATCATTACGGTGAGACCATATCAAGCCTTTATGGTGAGACCGAGAATGAATGTTATGGTGAGATAGTAACTGAGCATTACAGTTAGACAGTAACATAGCGTTACCGCGAGACAGTGAAAAAACATCATGGTGAGACAGTAATTGAGCATTATGGTGAGACTGTAACATTCATACAGTAATAACGAAATACTAATTGTGAGACCATAAACATGTAATAGTATGATATAAAATAGTAATACATTTACTTAATATTTGTCATGCCTAATTCATGTATGATGTAGTCTATTTATTTATAATTTAATGGTTTGGAAAATATATCAGCAAGCTGATACTCAGTACCAATGAATTACAATGTTATATCACCCTTTTGATAATGATCTCTCAAAAAGTTGTGTCTTACATCAATATTCTTCGTCCTAGAATGTGAAACATCATTTTTCGAGATGTTAATATCACTTGTGTTGTAACAATTTATAGGTACATTCCTGGATTGATATCCATAATCTAATAATGCGTGATTCATCCAAAAGATTTGTGCACAATAGCTTCCAACAGCTATGTATTCATCTTCTGCATAGATAATGAAACAAAATTTTGTTTCATACTACACCATGATACTAGTTACTTTCCAAAAAAAGTGACATCTTCTAGAGGTGATTTTTCTATCTAACTTATATCCACCAAAGTCAGCAGTAGAATTACTATCTAATACAAATGATTTTCCTCTAAGATAAAACAGTCCTATATTGGGTGTATGCTTGAGGTATTTGAAAATTCCCATTAAAAAATTTAAATGGGATTCCTTAGGAGTTTCTTGAAAATGATCAAACATATACTCATTAAACATAATTTCAGGTCGACATTAGTTAAGTAGAGTAAACTTCCAATCATTCCTCTATAAGATGTTTGATCAACAAATTTTCCATCTTCACCATGATCCAACATACAAGTGGTACTCATGGCAGAGTTAATATTATTATTGTTATCCAAAGAACATGTTTTAGAAGATATCTAGTTTATTTAATTTGAGTTAAGATAATCGAATCATTATTTCGAATGATTTTAAATCCAAGAATGAATTTTAGTTCACCCATTAAACTCATTTCAAATTAATTTTACATCATTTTAGAAAAATAAACACATAAATAATTTCATCAGGATCCAAAGATAATGTCATCATCATAGATTGGAACAACTAAAACATCATTAGAAATTCGTTATATAAAAAGGGTAGGATCAGCAATTCCATTTTTAAAACCTTTGGAAATAAGAAAAGTACTTAACCGATCATACCAAGCTCTAGTAACTTGTTTTAAACCATATAAATATTTTGATAATTTAATAATATGATTTGGAAAATTGGTGTTTCTAAAACAAGGGGGTTGTTCTACAAAGACATCCTCAACTATATACCCATTTTAATAATTCACTCTTAACATCCATTTGATAGAGTTTGAAATTAAAATGTGCAACATAAGCTAGAAGGATTATGATGGCCTCAGGTCTAGAAACTGGTAAATGTGTCTTTAGAAAATTCAACATGTTTCCAAAAATTCATCCTTTCAAATTGATTAAGTTCTTCTTGCATAGACAACACCCAAAATTAATCATTGATAGCATCATTAATATTTTTACGTTCTTATTGTGACAAGAAGACTTGATGTTCAACCTGATTTCTAAAATAATCTCTAGTTTTTGTTCCTTTTTCTGGGTCTCATACTACAACATATAAAGGATGGTTCTTAAGAGTTATAACAGTTCTAAAAAAAGAGGGACTAGTGATTTTAGGTTCATCAACAAGTTCTGGTTCATTAGGGATTCAGTCTAGGGAATTTCTAGAATTAGAAGTTTTCACTGATTCCTTCACATAATGGTTTGAGGATTTTGTATTAATGTTTAGATTCGATAGATCATCCTGCTGGTTCTCTATAATGGTTTTAGTCCCACGTGGACCTATTTCATCAAATTTGACATCGACAGATTCTTCCACACATTTAGTTCTATTATTGAACACTCTATAGGCTTCACTGGATATATAATATCCTAAAAAGATACATTCATCACTCTTGGATAAAAATTTGTCAATATTTTCCTCATTATTAAGAATATAGACTTTGCAGTCAAAAACATTGAAGTGGTTAACCTTGGATTTTCTATTATTCCATAACTCATATTGATTCCTCTTAAGAATGGGTCTCATAAACACTCTATTGATCATGTAGCATGATGTATTCACAGATTTAGCCCAAAAATAAATAGGTAGGTAATATTCACTAATCATTGTTCATGAAATCACTTGCAGGGTTCTATTTCTTCTTTCTATAACTTCATTTTGTTGAGGATTTATAGGGGAATATAAATTGTGACTATAACCATTTTGTGAGAAAAAGGATTCAAAATCTTGAATTTTAAACTCATGGTAATGATCACAACTTAAGGATTTTTTTCTATTTCCACTATGAATTTCCACAGACTTTTCATATTTAGTAAAATAAGAGCAGGCTTCACTTTTATGAGCTAGAAATAAGGTCCAAGTATATCTAGAAAAGTCAACTATAAGGAAAAAAAGATAATGCTTCCCATTTAAACTCAAAACTCTAGATGGTCCAAATAAATACATGTGAACTAGTTCGAGAGGTTGAAAATTTGACACATCTTTATTTGGTTTGAAGGAAATTTTTTTTTGTTTTCCCTTTTGACAGGGATTACATAATTTTTCATTTGGAAACTCATGTTTGGGTAAGTGTTTAACTAATATTTTTCTATTAATCTTTCTATTGGAGTCAATATTAAAGTGTCTTAGTCTCTTATGTCAGATCCAAGAATCTTTATGAAATACACTTAAACATGATGCATTTTGAGAAGATATGGTATATATGTTAACAGAGTAAACATTTTCATTTCATGAAGCCGAAAACACTAATTCATCATTAGAATTAATGACATTTCAAGCCTCATTTTCAAATATTAAATGAAATCCATTATCACATAATTGTGAGATAGTAAAAAGATTATATTTTAATCCATCAATAAACAATACTTTTGAAATAAAAACTGAGTTAGAGTTGCATATTTGGATGAGGCCAATGATCTTTTCTTTGTCATTGTCACCAAATGTGACATGTCCTCCATCTATTTATATTATATTCTTGAAACATGAGTACTCACCTTTCATGTGTCTTGAAAATCCACTTTCCAAGTACTATACACTTTTACAGGTACTCGTTAAGCATATTTCCTACAAAAATATTAATCAAAAACATATTTTGGTACCCATACATGTTTGGGTCTAGTAATATTAGTAATAAGTGCATCAGAAACCCATATCTTCATAATTGGTTTATTATAATCATTAAGTAAATTTTTTGAAAAGTAAACTCTATTGGGTCTAGAAGAACCTGACACAGTAAAATTTGTATTATGAATTCAATTAGTTGATTTGAGTCCAGAACTAGGAGTAAAACTATATGTCCTAGATTTGGAAAAAAAATATGTTCTACCAAGATTTCTTTTTCCAAGTTGATATCCACTTCCAGTGGTGTATTTTGGGGAAATTTGTTTTCCTAGCATTTGAGTAAGATTATTTTTTCCATTTATAAACTTTTCCAAGTCATTCTTCAATTTCGCATTAGACATTTTTAATTCGTTGTTCTCTTTGAGAAGTAGAGCATTTTTCTCTTTTTTTATTTGTGTGTTCAGATTTAATTGTCACAGTAAGAGAATAATGTTTCTTCAATGATTTATATTTTTCTTTTAGTTCATTGAAGGTTTCTTAAATCATTTTACAGTATTCAAAAATTTCTTAATTAGTCATATTTTCAGATTCACTCTCATTTTCAGAAAAGTATGAATTGTGTACCAGAGTGTCTAGTGTTACCTCGATTGTGTTTTTCATAAAACACATATTGTATTTTTTTTCCTGGTCATCATGTGATGTTTCTAAGTCACTTGAACTGTCCTCCAAAGCACTTCAGGTTACATTCATGGCCTTTTTATGCTTCCTATACTTGTTCTCATATCTCTTTTGTACTTGAGCTTTGGACAGTCTGCCTTGATATGTCATTTGTGGTTACATTTATATCATACAATATAATTTGCCTTGTCACTTCTTTTCCAGTCCTTCTTCCAATTTCATTTTTGGTCATATTTTCCATTGAAGTTAGGCTTTCTGAAAAAGTTCTTCTTCTTGTAAAATTCCATGATCCTTTGGAAAATTGAGCCATCTCCTCATCTCTATCAGGTGATGATTGTTTACTACTATAACTTTCTACATATGATTCCAATTTCCCTTGGTCTTTGTGCTTAGAGGTGGCTCTCTTGAATGTAATAGATATCCTCTTTGGTTCATCCTCCTCTTACTTGTTGACTATCTGTTCCTCTTCATATATCATCATTTCCCCAAGGAGTAATTTTTAAGGTAGCTTGCTGATGTCTCATGATTATCTAATAGAGATATAGTATCTTCTCCATCTGTTTGGCAGACATCTGAGAATTCTCAAGATTTGTTCTTTGGCAATGACTTCTCTTCCAAGAGAAATCATTAGGTTGACAATCCCATTAAACCTAATATTCATGTCAGATATAGGCACATCATGTTTCATTTTATAGTTATCATATATAATAATATATATTTTATGTCTCGTTTCATTTACACTATATGTTCCTTAATGTGAGACAGATAGGGTATCTCAAATTTCCTGGGAAAGTTTACAAGAAGAAATTCAATTTAATTATTCATCTCATAAAGAGCATTATAAAACATTCACAACATTACAATTGTTATTTTAGATAGTTTTGATAGGCTCATCCCATGTGATTCTATCTATATTAGTAATCTTATATTCATTTATAATGGAAGACCAAATTGTAAAACCCATACTCTCTAAATGTATTTTCATTTTTATTTTCCATTGAGCATAGTTGGTTCAATTAAAAAATGGTGTTTTGTCGGTTGCAACACCTTCTTATCTATTATCCATAGTACAGAAATATTTTTAAAGAGATAGAAATTTAGAATTAATAGAATTTAAAAGATCTTTAAAGTACAAGTACAATCACAATTGTAGTAGGTCAAACAATGTCTTAATAAACAACCTCTGATACCAAATGTTGGTCGGAGTAGATTACTCAAGAGTGGGGTGAATGGAGAATCTATAAAATTTTTGGATTAAAATATATTTCTAAAATGTTGCCCCAAAATATTAAATACAGCCCAGTAAAACTTGGTTATATTGTTATAAGATTTTGACTATTTGAAAATCTTCTTAGATGATTGATTAGTTCTCAGAAATCTTAAAATTAGTTATTAATATAACTTTTGAAGCTATTATAATAAGTCAAGAAAATTATTATTTATTTCAATGAGTCACTATCACAGTGAATTTAGATATTTATGAATTAAATAGTAAATCAGTAAAACAGAAAAGGCTAAATTAAGGAGCACAGTGGATATGTAAAAAGTTGGTTAGTCTCAAGCCAAGACCTAATCCACTCCACTTGGTGATCACATGACACCAAGAAGATTATATAAATAAACATGATCCACACCATGGATCGGGGTTAACAATAGTACCCATTACTATCCAGGCCACACAGGGACCTCTTCCACAATTCTTCGTGGGTACAAATAACCAGGCCACACAAGGACCTCTTCCACACTTATCTATGGGTATACACAAGAATAAAAGAATTTTTGAGTAAGGATATCTTGTATCCTTCATTTTAATGAAGGAGACATAGCATGTTTTTATACAGATACACACCCTGCTCAAAAATTAATAAAATGATACACAATAGAGTAGTAATATTGAGATAGGTTTAGAAGTGCTCAGAGTGTTTGTATTTGCAGCTCTAGACTTCTGAGATGAGGGAGATGTAGAACTCAAGTCCTTGAATGGAAATCAGAGTGTCACAAGTCAGATAGATTTGTCTTGGGTTGTTCGTTGTTTTTTACAGTGTGAAGATGTTCTTGAGATTCCAGTATGCTTCGTGTGTTTTTCAGCAGAGTCGAGTTGTATGATCCAATTCTATAAATGTATTCTATTGTCACGCACACACCCATCAGTTTGTTCTTTAGTATCGTGCTACATATTTCTTTTTCTAGGCCACATTAATCTTTTATCTTGGAGTGCATGTGTTGGCACCGACAGGTTGCATGTATTCTGCACCACGTACCTTGTATTTTCCGATGAAATGTCTACAAGGAAACAATAATTTTGTCAGTGAATTTAAATCTTCAAATATGATCGTTAGAGATTAAATAGAAAGATGAAAAATATAGTCGGAAACTGTGTCACAATATGAAATGTAAATTGTGTCTCCTTCACATGGTGTCTGGATTGGTCACGGTGTCTCGCAGTCATGGTGTCTCGCAGTCACGATGTCTCATGGTCACGTTGTCTTCTTGTTCACAGTGTTTGATTATCATTGTGTTTGGATGTCACGATGTCTCATGAATTAGGAAAATATCTCTATTCAGACATAAGTAGTAGTTTTTTTAAAATGAAATAAAATTAATTATTTTTCAGAGAAATCATTATAATGGGAATCAAGAGAACGTTCAAAGTAACCAAACTAAGTGTATAGTACTTAAGAGCATTGGATAGCTTTTACTAAGCAACTATACATTTTATGTGAGATAGATTACATAGATTTAACATGGTTTATAAACTAAATAAGATTTCTGATCATTAAAACATGATTAATACATGTGGAGTCCAACAATTATGTTTCAAAATATTTTTATCAATCGTTTGATAGTTTAAGGAATAATGAAACATTAAAATATTTTTCTATAGTAGTTTTACTTCAAGGATTTTCAAGAATATGTTGAATGGTATTGATGACCAAGAAAAGTGATTTACTTGTAGGGATATATTTTTTTAAAACACTTTATTAAGGGAAATATATCCAATAAAATGTACCAAATGATGAGATTATAATGTTATTTGAGAAAATGGGGTAATTTAAATAAATAATATAAAGTAGATAGTACTGGTGACCTTGAAATTATTTTTATAAAATGGAATTCCCATTTGTGACCTTTTAGAACCATCCACACTAGGGAACCCCCTCCCAACGAAGAGGTTACTCCATAGAGATTCCCAGTTGTGAAGGAGCTATTACCAGATAAGATGGAAGAGCATTCCAGATGTTGAAAACCAGATCAATGATGGATAGACACAAAAATCCATCTTCACAGGCGGGTTGTTTCTTATTTCACCCACTCAATCATCAATTAGATGACTTGTAAAGATGATTGGATGCCGGGAGAAGTAGAAATATTCCCATGAGTGGAACTTCAATAATCAAACCCCACACCTCCCAAAGAATATTATAGTTACGATAATCACTGTGACCACTGCGCCACTGATAAAGAAGAATTGGTAACTGTTATATTTTCTAGTGATTGGATGAAAAGTGATTTAGGCCATCTTTAATGAAGTTAACTAAATTTGTTTTAAAATTATAATATATATTTGGTAGAGTTAATTTAAATTATAAATTTATGTTTTCCTTGTGGGTTTATAGTGATTTAGATTAATTTACGAAAGGATACACAATTGTAAAGAGAATATATTGTCATGATTTTCACTTGTTTCATATGTGATATTATGAGAGACCTAATGTTCTCTATAGATAAATATCAAACATTATATTAAAAAAATATGAGATTGAATCATTGACAATATTGGATTTTAAATGTGGTGAAACATAATTTAAAGGATTTTAAAGGATTAATAATTATGGAATGGATTATGGTGAACATTGGTTGATACTATTGGGGATATAAATATTTATGTATTATTTAATTAAATAAGGACTTCTCCATATTGGATATATTGTGATGAACATTTCGGTTTTAATGATGACTATATATAAAACGAATGAATTAATATTTTTATATGGGTATTATAATAATTTTTAATATTATTTAATTATTTCAGTATTGAAAAATTTATCTTTATTATTATTTTATTTTAGTAAGAGATGATGTATAAATTAATTAAATCGCAAAAGAAAAGATGAAATATGTCTTGTGAAATGTTTATAAATTAAGTAAGTATATTTTATTTCCCTCTCAATCTTGAAATTATAATAATAATTAGAATTTTGAAAAAGGATCTTGATTTTAATATTATATACTTTTAACTTTATTTATAATGAATATGGGGGTATTTCACCCAATACAAATTATGGTCTTGTATCCATTAAATTAGTCGTGACCATATCATCCCGGACTATATATCAGTACATGGATTCTATTATTCTCATATTTTTCTAAATTATAACATCCCACAAATGATATCCTTATTTCTGTATATTATTAAATGCTATTTTAGGTTACCTTTATTGTAATTCTCCGACACTAGTTACCCCAAATCGGTGAATTATTACATAAATTGGAATAATCAGAAAAGATCAAGTCTCGAAAGACTAATTAGTTTAGTAGCCTTGGAAATACTAGATACATTCACAAGTTTTACATTACATTATAAAATGAAAAACTACAACAATATAGTCTCTATAGGACACACTCATATATCTTAGACTATACCTACAGTTCAGTCATAATATACTTCTTCGCATCGTAGAAAAAATAAAACATAAAAAGGGGAGAGCTCAGATGCTCAGTAAGGATAACAATATAGGAAAAACGTTCACAAAAAAGCATAAAAATATAAGGAAATGTTAGACTAAAAAAATTTCCATAAAACATGAAATTCTGCATAATATGGAAAAGATAAAATAATATAATTCCATTTACTTATTCCCATGAAAATTTTACTAGTCGAATAATCACATGCAATATCGATAACCACTTTCCTAATGATGAAATGCATAATGCCAGACCTCATAACCACATTGTCAAGGCCTTCTGCCAAGACTAAAATTAAGATTTTTTCAAGGACATATGTCAAGACACTAGTTTGTCTCATGAAACCCACCTATGCAGCGATGAGCTATAGCGGGCACCACCCATCACGTACTAAGTCCAATGCATTCCTCATATGAAATGGTTTAAACAAAACATAAACATTCATATTAAAACTAGTATACGAAATGTCTATACTTTATCCATAAAACATGAATATGGTAAAAATAAAACATCCATAGTCAAACATATCAGGAAACCATTAATACACTATGTAAGTTTTGTATCATAATAAATCAACATTAAATAATCTTAAAATCTATCAAAGGATGTTGACATAGATGAAGTCAAAACCTTTTTTAGATAAATATCTCATTCTATTTTGAAAAAATTTAAATGTCATATAATTATAAAATAATACATTTATTTTGAAAATATTCTTATAATCTTGTAAGGGAAGCTTTGACGAATTTATAATGGAAGAAAATAGCTGCACCTGCCATATAAGATAAAATAACATTCTTACATAAATTTTGTCGAAAAGGTCATAAAGTACCTTGTTTGGAAAATGACGAAAATATTACTTTAAAACCATTTTACAAATATTAAAACAAGGGTGTAATGGAATATAATCCATATTCTATAAAATTGTAAAAAAAAATTGAATACATTTTTAAGAATCATGGATGTGGATGATAAAGCGGTCCCAGTAGATACTTACGTAAAAACAACCTCAGATAATAAAGACATTGTGAAATTAACCCTTACATTGTACCTATAATTGATTGAGGGTAGGTTAACCTCTTGTATAATGGTGATATAATTGTTATTAAAATATTCAAGAACCATATACAATTATATGATATCATATATGATCTTCTAATGTCACTTTGTTAATGATATTTCAGTAGTATCATCGTTTCGTGTGTTAACTGATTCATTTTCCATTATATGCATGGTTATGTATGCCATGTTTGTTATGGATAGGATGTATCATATTAATATTTAGAATTATATTATGTCTTTAAAAATTATTATTTTTAATCGGAAAATTAAAATTACTCTTGAATGGATACGACGGGGAATGAATCTCATCACATTCAAGGAGACGGTAATCTGTATGTACGCATGACTGAAAATATCATTCTTTTGATATTAAATTCGTATATAATTAGAGGGTATATCATATATACATAATCATTATCATGTTATATTTATTATTTAAATAATTTAAACTCATTATCATATCCATCCAAAAGATGAATTGTTTGAATAACACACTACACCACGACGTAGAGATGGTAATCCCTATGTACACATGTATGGTGACATTTTCATTTATAGGATGGATAGAATAATGAATATGGTTGTACCATATTTATAATAAAATCAAAGTATATAGATGATAATCGATTTATTATATTATAATGGAAACAACAAAGAAAGAGGATGTGGATGAAGAAAAGAACTTGAAAGGGGTGATGAAATATTCACCACTTCTTTGGGTTCTTCTTTTTGAATTGATCAAAAGGGCTCTGTAGGTTGTCTTTATGACTAATGGAAGGACACTATAATGAATTATGGGCAGTTTAGAGAATATTTGGGAAAAAATTGGCTGATTCAAATGTCTTTTAATGTGTGAATTTGAGAGAAGGGTAAGTGCCCTTTTAAAAGAGAGGTCAGTGTCAATTTAAGAAAAGTTTGAAATATTATTTTATAATAAAATCATTTTCGGTTTCTAATGGCTCTAAAATGAATTATAAAATGTATAAGGTTGGGATGGGTTGAAAAAATCTGAACCAATTGGCTTTAGATAGGTTTAGGTCATCATATTAACCTTATCTTTTCAATTTAACTTTTTTGTTAAATAGTTTGACATTTACAATGTATCTTTGTATTTTTATATTATATGGTTAATAAGCATACTATAAACATCCAAGAGAACCTAAAGTGGTTCATTAATGACATATATAATATTATTTAATACATTTAGATGAACATTATATTTTAAGGATCTAAATATCAATTAATAATATAATATGTGTTTTAAAAACGCTTTTATGTCAATTTTAGCACTATATGGTATTTTGTTTTTGTTAAATTCATAAAAGTAATATTAATTCGAAAAAAATTCATTTAATCAACCCTAACATGTCATATATTCTTAGAAAATTAAATTAATTCATTAACATTCTGAAATTATATTTATTTGGATATTTAAAATATCAATTATTTTATTCTTTCATTAATAAGATAATTACTGCATCATCATTGTGTCATAAATAAATTTAATTATTTAATGACTTATAATTATAAATAAGATATCATTATATAGAATATCATTTTATCTTTCTAATGAATATTATTAGTCAAATTTATCTTACGAATAACACTTTATTAAAAAATGTTTTGTTATTAAACGTTGAATTTAACTATTTTAACTCTTCTTTATAAAAAATAATAATAATGAATAGTCCTAATCTATTCCATGTGGACATAAAGGTTAATATTTTATTCCTAATGTTGTTTTTGGTCGAATTACACTTATCCAATAGTATTATGACATGTGTTAGGATAATAATAATATAATTGTTACCCTTAATTTTCATATTTACTTTTTACCGTGGTAAATAAAAGTAAAAAAGTTACTATTCACCAAAAATTAATTTCATCTTTTTGAACCACATTTTAGTTACTGATATCAACCTTGTCCCTCAGATTATTTAAATTCCACTCATAGAAACCATAAAATTATGTTTTCTTTGAATTTGAAAATGCTCCTAGGAGGTGGGTAAATGATAGTAAAAAGTGCGATAAAATTTTATATATCTAAACTTATTATAAAATGATTACAATGAAATAAGATTAATAAATATAGGTATTATGTATCTATTTTGACATAATATAAATTAAATTAAAATAACTATTAATTTAAATTAAATGTTGGCTTTAACAAATAACCAGTGTTTTTTCACTGTTCATCAAAAATTGAATGTCTTTAGAAAAATACCAAAAATTCACCATAATATAATTTTGATATTCTAAATCCAAAAATGAAGTCCATTTTGGAAGATAAAATTTATAAAATTTCAAAAAGTGGCTATTACTATTCATAAAAGCTGGTTTGATTGGTTGTGGTGTGTTTGAACTCAGAGTCGCATACAACACAAGATATTGTATTATTCAATGGGAAACGTACCGTGGAAGCTTGGGGTGTTACATTCAACACTCCTTAAAATAATTTCGTCCCCAAAATTTTTAAAATTTTACTACATAAGAAGATTAGGGTGGTTCTTCATCGTAATTTAATCGAGTTACCACATTGCCAATTTCGTATTATGGTTTCTCCATAGAACGTTTACCAAACGAGTCATCCGGTTTCTCAGCATTTGTTCTCTGGTATCATGAATTCTGATAGGAAACTCACAATAAGACATATCAGGTTCCAGTTCTAATTCTTCATAGGTCTGTACATGCGTTGGGCCAGGAATGTATTTTCTCAACAATGATACGTGGAAGACATAATGAACTTTGGAGATGCTTGTAGGCATTACAAAATGATAAGTTAGAACTCCAATTTATCTAGCATTTTGAAAGGTCCGATGTACCTGTGATTTAATTTACCCTTCTTACTCAAACGTATAAAACCCTTACATGGAGATACCTTCACGAAAACATGGTCTCCTATATGAAATTACAAATCCTTAATTTGGTTATCGGCATAGCACTTTTTCTTAATTTGGGATGCTTTGATGTGGGGTTGGATAACCTTCACCATTTCCATTGTTTCCTCTATAAGATTTGGTCCTTTGAGTTTTCGTTCACCAACATCATCCCAACAAGTTGGTTTGTGACATCTCTTTCTATATAACACTTCATATGGTGCCATATAAATACTTGAATGAAACCTATTGCTATAGGAAAATTCTACCAGAGGTATATATTGATCCCACATACCTTTAAAGTGAAGTGATCAAGATGTCAACATGTCTTCTAAGGTTTGAATTTTTTATTCTGATTGTCCCTCAGTTCGAGGGAGGTAGGCAGTGCTCAAAAGAAATTCAGTATCCTGGGTATTCTGAAGACTTTTCCAGAATATTGATGTAAAATGGAGATCACGATAAAAAAAATCGATAAGGGTACTCCATCAAGTCTTACAACATCATTAATATACAGTCTTTCTAGACGTTCAAGTGGTAAATATTTTCTTATAGAAAAAAATGTGCTGACTTTTTATAATGGTCAATAATGACCCATATTGCATAATTCCGTCTAGGAGTATTCGGTATCCCCATTAAAAAAGCCATATTAATATTATCCCAATTACACTATGTTATGGGAATATGTCGCAAGAAACTTCGGGGATATTTCCTTCCAGCTTTCAATTGATGACAAACCATACATCTTGAAAAAAAATCAGTAATCTCCATCTTCATGTTGTCCCACCAAAAATATTCCTTCAAATATCTATACATCTTTGGGCTACCAGGGTGTATAGAAAAATTAGATCTATGCGCATCATCTAACAATTCTATTTTCAGATTAGGTATACCGAGAACAAAAATTCTCTTCCCAAATTTTCAAAACCCGTCTTCATATTTGAGGTAAATCAATCTCCCATCATCTACAACATTATTTTTCTTTTGAAACTCCTCATCATCAGCCTGAGAACTTTTTATCCTTTCTAGAGAAGATGGCTTGAATTCCATTTGAAAAAGTATTTATGTTTCACCATCCATGATTATTCCCATATCCATTTTAACTAGATCCATGAAAATATGATCCCTTTCAACTCTCATCTTGTTCTAAAGTCCATGACCATTTCAAATCAAAGCATCTACCACCTTATTTTCCTTCCCCGGGTTGTATTGTATTGTGAGAACATAATCTATGAGGAGTAGTTCAAGCCATCTCCTTTGCCTTAAGTTGAGTTCTTTCGGTGAGAAAATATATATCAAAATCATGTTATCGGTATATATCTCACATTTTTCAGCAAAGTGATAATGTTTCCATATCTCCAAATCAAATATTACAGCAGCTAACTCAATATCATGAGTAGGATAGTTTGCTTAGGAATTTTTAGATGTCACGATTCATTGGTAATAACCCAGTCATTCTACATAAGGACACAACCTAGAACTTTCTTTGATGTATCACTATACGTAAAAACTCATCATTCCCTGATGGTAGAGTCAAGATAAGATCATTGAATAATCATATCTTCAATTCATGAAAATATTATTAACACTCATTTTTCAAAAATAAATTATCCCCTTTACGTGTGATCTTGGTTAATGGGTTAGCAAGCTGGGTAAAATTCTGGACAAAACGTTGATAATAACCTACTAAACCAATAAAATTATATACCTCAGTTATAATCATCGGTGCTGGACATTCTTGGATTTCTCTAGTTATAGAAGGATCAACTAAGATTCCATCATTAGAGACAATATGGCTAAGAAAAGAAATATCTTGAATCCTGAATTCACAATTTCTAAACATCTTATATAATTCAATTCTTCTAAGTTTTTTTAGAGTGATGCACAAGTAATTTTCACGATCTTCATAGCTTTTGGAGTATACTATGATATCATAAATAAATACCACTACAAAGTCATCAAGATATTCCTTGAAAACTCTATTCATCACATCCATAAAGACAGAGGGTTTATTAGTCAACCCAAAAGGCTTTACTGTAAACTCATAATACCCGTACCTGGTCTGAAATGATGTTTTCAGAATGCCTTCTTTCTTGAAACACAATTGATGACATACAGATTGATGGTCAATCATTGAAAAATATTGAGCTCCATGATGTTGGTTGAATAAATCATCAACGCGGGGTAAGGGATACTTGTTCTTTATTGTTATATCATTGATCTCCGTGTAGTCAATGCACATCCTCATAGATCTGTCTTTCTTCTTAACAAAAAGAACATGGGCTCCCCATGGGGAAACACTTGGAAAAATAAATCCATTATCGCTAAATTTTCATATTTGTTTGTTTAGTTCCACTAGTTCCATAGTGGCCATTCTATAAGAGTAATTCGATATGGGCCTTGAACCAGGAATTAAATAAATGGGGAACTCAATTTATCATTCTGGAGGATGTACATGTTTAACTTTTGGAAACACATTAACATATTCTTGCACAATAGGTATGTCCTCTATTTGAACATTCATTTCCTCACCCACATTTATTTCATTCTCTTCCTCTCAAATAATTGAATTTAGTTGATCCACTAGGGTTGGATCTGGAAAAAAATCAGATGGTGATGTTTCAGCTCTAAAGATAATTTAGTCCTTATCATCATCGATAATTGCATCCTCCTTTTTAGTATAATAAATTTTCGCATCATTGTCTGAAATCCAATCCATACCGAGGATTATATCAAATTCAATCATGGGTATGACAATGAGATTAGTAGATAATGAACACTTATATGCCCTAATGGGTACTCATTCTCAAAATATTGTTGCAATGATACTTCCCTTATGTGTTTTGACTGAAAACTACCTTGTTATGTCAAATTGAAAATTTCTAATTTTCTTAGAAAACTGGGACGATATGAAACAATGAGATGATCTAGAATCAATTAAAGCATTGACTGAACATGAGGAAACTATTAAATTACCTCCCAGCACATCCTTCAGAACATCAATCTCAGCAGTAGTGATTTCATAAGCTTTGCCTTTCTCCCTTGGCACTTAGGAAACTCATTTGAATAATTCCCCTTTTCTCTACAACTGTAGCATTCAATATTGAAAACCACTTTCATCCACTAGCAATCATGAGCCTGGTGGAATATTTCACCACACATGTAACAGAATCACATTCCCTTCAGGAAAGTACCAGGGTGATTCTTCCCACATTTACTAAAGGATGGATATTCAACTTTTCCCTTCTTCCCCATATTTCCATTTCCATAGTCTTCAGTAGATCTCTTCTTCTCTTACTTTGCATTAAACTCATATGACATAGAGAATTCCTTTTCTGATTTGATAGCACAAGAGACTATATATTCATATGAAGAAAAGGATTGTGAAAATAATTTTCAATGGAGAAATGGTTTTAACCCATCAAAGAAATGATCAATATTTTTCTTAGGTTACAAATATAATCCGCTGCATGCCTTGCTAGCCTTGTAAAGTTGGCCTCATACTTTGCAACATTCTCATCCTCCTTTTTCCATAGACTCAAGAATTTCCTTTCCATATCTGCTCGATGGTCACGAGGGTAGTATTTTTATACAAAAATCACATTAAACACCCTCCATTCCATATTTCATACTTCATCATCTTACTTTGTGTTTTGAATCAACGGCCACCATTGATCTGCATCTCCCGTGAGGTGATAAACGGCCATGAAAACTTTTTCTCTTTCGTTACTCCCCTAAGCGTGAAATATTTTCTCTAAAAAATTTATCCATTTCTCATATACTAATGTATTTTTACTCCCATTGATTGTTGGTGGTTGTCGAATTATGAAGCAATCTAACATTGATCCTCCATGCTGTGGATCAGGGTGCTCCATATGGGTAAGCTTATTATTCATAACCTGTGTGAGTTGTCCCAGCATAGGGATAAGATGATCAGTACTAGTAGCTTCACCAGATCCACTATAATTATCGTGAATAGTAGGGAAATCTCTAAATGGATTACATGCATTTATATGGGTTCTATTCCTTCCACTAGGCTTAATTTTTAAACAATAGCATATAGTAGATTACTTTATGGATCACAATACATAAAATCAAAACTTATAAAACACATAACATAAATTGAACCATTTATGGATATAATCCATAATCCTAAAAATGTTTTCTTTGATGATGTATATTCTCATAAACAATTCATAATGGATTGTAAATAAAATGAAAATTATCCAAAGCAAATCCCCTGGGAGTGTCGTAACAAAGAGTGCAACATGGCCCATTGTTGCGCACTAGTTCCTGTTCGAGTTTAGCTTAATGCAGGTTTTTCTAGTGTTACCCCTAGGTACATATGTGCCAGAGCCACCTATACCTACTCGTTTCTAGACAGAGATGTATTTCTTGGAAAACTCACAAAATATCTATAGTACCAAAATTCTAGGAATTTCTTCTATACTACTCCTTGAATTCTATCTTAGGGTAATTTTCTCTAATCAGTGTTTTTCTAAATCCATCTTCCAAGGTTTGTAATAAACATAATCTGCTACCAAATGTAATTCCCCAACCCTAGTTACCCAGAGTGGGTGAATTATTAGATAACATTTTCATGATCATAAAAGATCAAGTCTCAAAAGACCCATTAGTTTAGTAGCCTTGGAAATACTAGATACATTCATAAGTTTTACATTACATTATAAAATAAAAAACTATAAAAACATAGTCTCCATAGGCCACACTAATATCCCTCAGAATAACCCTAAAGGTCAGTCATAATATACATCTTTACGTCCTGGAAAAAAATAAAACATAGAAAGGGGTGAGCTCAGATGCTAAGTAAGGATAACAATATAGCGGAAAATTTCAGATATAAGCATAAACATTTAGGGAAATGTATGACTAAAATGAAAGCCTTTTAAACATGAAATTCACCATAATGTGAGAAAGATAAAATAAAATAATTCCATTTAATTATTCACATGATTATTATAAAAGTTGAATAATCACATGCAATATAAATAGCCACAATTATAAGGATGGAATGCATAATGCCAGACTTCATAACCCCAGTGTCAAGGCCTTATGCCAAGACTAAAACTAATATTTGGTTAATGCCTTATTACAAGACACTATATTGTATCATGAGACCTACATATGCATCAAGGAGCTATAGCGGGCACTACCAGTCACTTACTAAGTCCAATACCTTCATCATATGAAAATGTTTAAACATAACATAAACATTCGTATTAAAACATGCATATGAAATGTCAATACTTCATCCAGAAACCATTAATAGTGTAAAAATGACACATCTACAGTCAAACCTATCTCAAAACCTTTAATAAAATATGGAAGTTTTGTATCATAATAAATCAACATCAAATGAGCTTAAAATCCATCAAAGGATGTTGACATAGATGAAATCAAATTTTTCTTAGAGAAATATATCATTCTATTTTGAAATCATTTAAAATTCATATAACTAATAAATAAAACATTTATTTTTAAAATATTCTTATAATCTTGCATGGGATTCTTTGACGATGTTATAATGGCGAAAAATAGATGCACCCACTGTATAAGTTAAAAAAACATTCTTACATTAATTTTTTTCGAAAAGGTCATAAAGTACCGTGTTTGGAAAATGAAAAAAATATTCATTTAAACCCATGTTATAAAAAGTAAAAAACGTTATAAATGACTTTAATCCAATGTCTAGTACATAGTAAAAATGTTTTGGAATACATTTTTAAGAAACATGGATGTGGATGATAAAGAGGTCCAAGTAGATACATACATAAAAACAACCTCAGATAATAATGAGATTGTGAAATTAACCCTTAACTGGTTCTTTTCCTTGCTCAAGGGTAGGTTAAACTCATTTATAATGGTGAAATAATTGTTATTAAATTATTCACATACTATATACATTAATATTATATCATATATGATCTTCTAATGATTCTTTGTTAATGATATTTCAGTAGTATCATCATTTCGGGTGTTAAATGATTTGTTTTCCTTTACATGATTTATTATGTAAGTAATGTTTGTTTTGGATAGGATGTATCTTATTCATATTTATAATGACATTATGTTTTTAAACAATATTTTTTAATCATAAAATGAAAATCAGTCCTGTATGGATACAATGGGGAATGAATCTCATCGCGTTCGTCGAGACGGTAATCCGTACATACGCACGAGCAACAATATAATTTTTTTGATATTAAAAAAGTATATAATTGGATGGTATATCAAATATAATGAATCATTATCAAGTTATATTTAATATTTACATCATTTATACTCATTATTATACCCATAAAAATGGTGAAGTGTTTGGATAACAAACTACACCACGATGTGGAGACGGTAATCTGCACATATGCACGTATGGAGAATTTTTCATTCATAAGATGGATAGAATAATGAATTTGTTCATAAAATATTTATAATAACATCAAGGTATATATAAGATACTACATTTATTATTTTATAATGAAAAAATCATATAAATATAAAGTGGAAGATGAAAATAACTTGAAAGGGGTGATGAAATATTTACCTCTTCTTCGGGTTCTTCCTTTATATTTGAACAAAGGGCTCTATATATTGTCTTTATTTATAAAGTACTGCCTCTAGGATGGAGGGAGGATAGTTGATAAGATATTTGGGAAGGTTTTGGCTGAGCCAAATTGCTTTGAAGGTGTGTATTTGAGAAGAGGGGAAGTTCCCTTTTATAAGAGAGGTGAGGGTCACTTTAAGAAATGCTTGAAATATTATAATATAATTAAATCATTTTCAGTTTCTAATGGCTAAAAAATTAATTATTTAAAGGATAAAGTAGGTATGGGTCTAAAATCTCATAACCAATAGGTTTTAGATAGGTTTTCGTCATCATAATAACCATATCGTTTAGATTTAACTCTTAGTTAAATAGTTTGACATTTACCAGGTCTCATTGTATTTTTATAAAAAATTATTAATAAAAATACAATAAACATCCAAGAGAACCTCAAGTGGTCCATTAATTATATGTATAATACTATTTATGCCTTTTTTTAGAACCATATATTTTTAGGAATATAATATCAATTAAGAATATAATTTTTTTAAAAACTCTTTTATGTCAATTTTGACAATATTTGGTATTTTTTTTAAATTCATAACAGCATTATTACTTAGAAAATAATTCAGTTAATCAACCATAACATGTCATATTAACATATAAAATCGGTTTAATTCATTTAAAGTCTAAAATTAGATTTATTTGTATATTTATAATATTGATTATTTTAATCATTCATTAATACGGTAATTACTGCACCATCATTGTGTCATAAATAAATTTAATAATTTAATGTCTAACAATTATAGATAAAATACAATTTTGTATGAAATCCATTTATATTTCTAATTAATATTTATTTTCTAATTTATCTTATGTATAACTCTATATTAAAAAAATTTTAGTTATTAAACATTGAATTTATCTCTATTAACTCTTCTTTAAATAAAATAATAATAAATGTCATACTCTAATCCAAGTGGACCTAAAGGATAATATTTTATTTATAAGGTTGTTTTTTCGTAGAATTAAACTTATCCAATAGAATTAAGACATGTTTTCGGGTAATAATAATATCTTTTTTACCCTTTATTAACCAATTTACTTTTAAATGTTGTAAATAAAAGTAAAAAGTTACTATTCACAAAAAATTATTTTTATTTTATTGAACCCCATTTTACATAATGAAATCTAACGTGTGCCTAAAAATATGGAAATTCAACTCATAGATGTTGTAAAATTATGTTTTATGCAAATTTGTAAATGCTCGTATGAGGTGGGTAAACCGGTAAAAAGTTCGATAAAATTTTATATATATAAAAATATTATAAAATGACTCCAATTAATTAAGTTTATCATATGTAGGTATTATGTATCTATTTTTTTCCTAAAATAAATTAAATAAAAACAACTAATTATTTAAATAAAAATTCAGTTTTAACCAATAACGTAGTGTTTTTCCAATATTCAACAAAAAATTGAACGTTTCCAGAAAAATTACAATAATTCACCCTAAGCTAATTTAGATATTCCAAATCCAAAAATGAAGTCCATGTTGAGAGATGAAATATATAAATTTTGAAAAAGTGGGAATTAATATTCAAAACATATTTTTTGATTGGTTGTGGTGTGTTTGAACTCCAAGTTGCGTAAAACACAAGCTATTGTATTATTCCAAGGGAAACGTACAATGGACACTTGGGGTGTTACATTCTCTGCTCTTTAAAATAATTTAATCCTTGAAATTTCAAGAATATTACTACATAAAAATATTTGGGTGGTTTTTCATCATATGTCCTCGAGTTCCCATAATGCCTCTTCCATCTTATGGTTTCTCCATAAAACTTTTAGCAGAAGAGACGTATGGTCTCTCAACACTTGTTTTCTGGCATCAATAATTCAGATAGGCTCTTCACTATAAAAAAGATCGGGTTCCAATTATAATTCTTCATATGTGAGTTCATTCATTGGTTTAGGCATGTATTTTCTCAGTAGTGAAATGTGGAACACATCGTGAACTTTTGAGAGACTTGACGGAATTTACAAATAATAATCTACAACTCCAATTAATTCTTGAATTTCAAAAGGTCCAATGCACCTCAGACTCAATTTACCCTTCTTACCGAAACTTATAAAACCCTTCCATGGAGTCATCTTTAATAAAACATAGCCTTCTACTTGAAATTCAAAATCCTTCCATTGGTTATCGGCATAGTAGTTTTTCCTACATTGGTTTTATTTGATGTGGGTTTGGATAACCTTAACTGTTTCCATTTTTTCCTCAACAAGTTATGAACCTACATGTTTTCTTTCACCAACATCATCCCAACAAGTTGGTGTGCAAAATTTATTTCCATATAATGCTTCATATTATGGAATTTGAATACTTGAATGGATTCAATTGTAATAGAAAAATTCTACCAGATGTAAATATTGATCCCACAATCAATAGGGGTACTCCATGAAGTCTTAAAATTTCATTAATATCGAGTCTTACTAGACGTTCAAGTGGTAAATATTCTCTTACAGGATAAAAATGTGGTGACTTGGTAAGACAGTCAACAATGACCCATATTTCATCATTACTTCAAGGAGACTTTGGTAGCCCCATGACAAAGTCCATCATAATATTATCACATTTCCACTTAGGTATGGGAATAGGTTGCACGACTCCTCCAGGCTGTTGCCTTCCATCTTTCACAAGTTGACAAACCATACATCTTGACACCAAATCAGCAATCTCCCTCTTCGTGTTGTCCCACTAAAAATGTTCATTCAAATTTATATACAATGTGGTGACACCTGGACGTATATAGAAATTGGATCTATGAGCATCATCTAACAATTCCCTTTCTAGATCTTGTATATCGGGAACACAATGTCTCTTCCAAAATTTCAAAATCCCATATCCATATATGAAGTCTATCATTCTAACATCTTTCACATCTTTAATTTTCTTTTGAAAATACTCATCATCAGCCTGAGAACATTTTACCCTTTCTAGTAAAGATGGTTTGGCCACCATTTGAAAAAGTATTGATGTTTCACCTTTCATGATAATTCCCATTTCTATTTTCACTAGATCCATCAAAATAGGATCCCTTTGAACTCTCATATTTTTCAAAAATCTATGACCATTTCTACTCAAATAATATGCCACCTTATTTTCAGTCTTTGGGTGGTAGTGTATTGTGAAATCATAGTCCTTGTGTAGTTAAAGCCATCACTTTTTCCTTATGTTGAGTTCTTTATAAGAGAAAATATACATCAAACTCTTGTGATCTGTATATATCTCACATTTTTCACCATATAGATAATTTCACCATATCATCAAAGAGAAGATTACATTTGCTAACTCAAGATCATGATCAGGATAGTTTTGCTGTTGAATTTTTAACTAACGTGATGCATAGGAAAAAACTATATCAGTATGCGTAAGGACACAACCGAGTCCTTTATTTGATGCATCAGTATAAGTAGTAAACATGTCATTCCCCAATGGTAGAGTCAATATAAGAGCACTGACTTATCTTCTCTTCAATTCTTCAAAACATTATTCCCAATCTTTTTTCCAAACAAATTTACCCCAATTACGTGTGAGCTTGGTTAATGGGTTTTCCATCCAGGAAAAACGATAGACGAAATGTCAATAATAACATGGTAAACTAATAAAATTGAATACCTCAGTTATAATCGTCGGTGCTAGCCATTCTTGGATTTCTCTTGTCTTATATGGATTGATAGAGATTCCATCCTTAGAGACAATATGGCCATGAAAAGAAATATCTTGATGGATGAATTTACATTTTCTAAACATCCTGTATTATTCATTTCTTCTGCTGGTATCAAAATGGTGCGCAAGTGATTTTCATGATTATCATACCTATTAGAGTATACCATAATATCATCAATAAATAAAGCTACAATGTTATGAAGATATTCCTTGAAAACTAGGTTCATTAGAGCCATGAAGACAGAGGGTTCATTAGACAATCCAAAAGGCGTTTCTCTAAACTCGTAATACCAGTACCCGGTTCAAAATGCTTTTTTTTGGAATTTATTCGTTCTTCACACACAATTGATGGTATCCAGATCAAATTTCATTATTTGAAATTTTTTTATCTCCATGATGTTTTTCTAATAAATCATCAACGCAAGGTAGGGGATACTTTTTTTTTGTTGTTATAACGTTGATCTCCCTGTAGTCAATGCACAACTACATAGATCCGTCTTTCTTCTTAACAAAAAGGGATGGGGCTCCCAATAGAGAAACACTAGGGAGAAAAAATACCTCAATGATCAATTCCTATAGCTGTTTCTTTAGTTTCACTAATTCCAAAGTGGCCATTCTATAAGGGGTCTTTGATATAGGCCTTGAACTAGGATTTAAATTGATGGAAAACTCAATTTCTAGTTCTGGAGGATGTCCAGATAAATCTTCTGGAAACACATCAACATATTCTTGCACAATAAGTATTTCCTCTATTTGATCATTCCTTTCCTCAAACACAAATATTTTATTCTCTTCCACCCCAATAATTGAATATAGTTGAGCTATTGCGGGTGGATCTAGATAAGAATCATATGGTGACATTTCTGCTCTAAAGAGAGGGTACTCCTTATCATTATCAAAAATTGTAACCTCTTTCTTCTTACAATAAATTTTCGCATCATGTTACGAAAGTCAATCCATACCGAGGATTATAAAAAATTCATTCATGGGTATGACAATGAGATCAGAGAATAAATAACTTTTATATGCCATAATGGGATTGATTTACAAAACGTTTTTGCGATGATACTTACCTTTGTTGTCTTGACTAACAACTCCCATGTTAAGTCGAATTGAAAATATCTAATTTTCTTAGAAAAATTGGGAGATAAGAAACAATGTCATGATCCAGAATCAAATAAATCATTGGCTAAAGATGAGGAAACCATTAAATTACATCCCACCACGTCTTTCGAAGCTTCAACCTCAGCAGTAGTGATCGAAGAAGCTTGGCCTTGCTCCATTTTCATTTTCTGAGGTAAGTTCCCTTGGTTCATTGGACATTCATTTTAAAAATTCCCATTTTCATTATATTTGTAGCATTCAACATTGACATACACTTTCTTCCCCTTGTAATCAAGAGCTTGGTGGCCTTTTTCACAACACATATAACAGACTACCCTTCCCATCAGGAATGTACCAGGGTGTATCGTCCCACATTTACTGCTAGATGGATATTCAACTTTTACCTTCTTTACCTTATTTCCATTTATAGAGTGCTCACCAGATCTCTTATTCTCTTGGTTTGATTAATTGTGATAATATTTAGAGAATTCCTTTTATGTCTTGATAACACATGAGACAATATCTTCATACAACGAGAAGGATTGTGAGACTAATGCTCGATGGAGAAATGGTTTTAACCAATAAAATAAACAATTAATATTACTTCTTGGGTTATGTATCTAATCTGAAGTGTGCCTTGATAACATCGCGAAGTTAACCTCATACTTTGTGACTTTCTCATCCTCATTTATCCTCAGACTCATAAATTTTATTTCCATATCCACTCGATGGTCCTAAGTAAAGTATTTTTCTAGAAAAATCTATTTTAACTCCCTCAATTATATATTTGATACTTCATCGTGTTCCTTTGTGTTTTAAATCAATGACCACCATTGATCTGAATATCCCATGAGACGATAAACTCCCAGGACAACTTTTGCCCTTATACTACTCCCCAAAGCATGAAATATTTTTTCTCCAATGAATTTATCCATTACTCAGCTACAAATGGATTTTTACTCCTATTGGATGTTTCTGGTTGTTTACACATGAAGCGGTCTAATATAGATCCCCCACATTGTGGATCAGGGTGCTCCATATGCGTAACGTTATTAATAATAACCAGAGTGAGTTTTCCCAGTATGGTGATAAGATGATTAGCACCAGTTGCTTCACCAGCTCTACTATAATTATATTCAGTAGGAGGGAAATCCATACATGGATTACGTGCATTTATATGGCTTCTGTTCTTTCGACTAGGTTCCATTTCTGGATAATGGCATACACTAGATTAGTTTATGAATTGCAATACATAAATCCAAACATAAAAAACCCTTAACATAAATTGAAGAGTTTATAGATATAATCAATAATCAAAAAAATGTTTTCTTTGAGGAAGTATATTCTCATAAACCCTTCATAATGGTTTATAAAGAAAATGAGAATTATCCTAAGCATATACCCCGATAGTGTCGTAACCAAGAGTGCAACGAGGCCCGTTGTCATGCACCAGTTCCCGTTCGAGTATAGATCCAAGTGGTGTTTTTGAGTTATACATCTAGGTACATCTATGCAAGATCCACCTATATCTTCTCATTTCGAGACAAGGATGCTTTTCATGGAAAACTCACAAAATATCTATTGTACCAAAATTCTAGGAAATTATTCAATACTAATCATCAATGTCTATCTTAGTAGACTGTTCTCTAATTATAGTTTTTATAAATGTATCTTTCAAGGTTTGTACTAAACATCCTATGATACAAACTGTAATGCCCTTACACTATTTACCAAGAGTCGGTGCATTTTTACATAACACTGACATGATCAAAAAATATCTTCTCTCGAATGACTGATTTGTTTAGTCGATTTGGAAATACTAGATATATTCCCATGTTTTACATTAAATTATAAAATGAAAAACTATGACAACATAGTCTCCATAGGTCACACACATATCCCTTAGACTATCCCTGTAGGTCAGTCATAATATACTTCTTTGCATCTAGGAAAAAATAAAACATATAAAGGGGTGATCTCAGATGCTCAGTAAGGATAACAATATAGCGAAAACATTTCATAAATAAGCATAAACATATAAGCCAATGTTAGACTGAAACAAATTCCTTTTAAACATGAACTTCTACATAATATGGAAAAGATAAAATCAAATAATTACATTTACTTATTTACATAGATATTATACTAGTCGAATAATCACATGCAATATCAATAGCCATTTTCCTAATGATGGAATGCATAATGCCAGAATTCATAACCATATAGTTAAAACCTTGTGCCAAGAATAAAAATAAGATTTTGTCGAGGACATGTTCCAAGACACTATTTTGTCTCATGAGATCTACCGATGCATCGAGGAGCTACAGCGGGCTCCACCCATCAGTTACTAATTCCAATACATTCCTCGTATGAAATGGTTCAAACATAACATAAACATTTGTATTAAAACTAGCATACGAAATGTCAATACATTATCCATAAACCATGAACAGTGTAAAAAAACATAAACAGTCAAAAATGTCACAATATATTTAATACACTATGTATATTTTGTATCAAAATAGATCATCTTCAAATAAGCTTAAAATCCATCCAATGATGATGACAGAGATGAAGTCAAAACTTTTTTTAGATAAATATCTTTTTCTATTTTTAAATCATTTAAAAGGCATATAATAATAAAATAATACGTTAATTTTTAAAATATTCTCATAATATTGTAAGGGAATCTTTACCGATGTTATAACAGGAGTAATAGCTGCACCCACCATATAAGTTAAAAAACATTCTTACATTAATTTTGTAGAGAAGGTCATAAAGTACCTTGTTTGGAAAATGATGAAAACAATCCTCCCAAACCATTTTATAAAAAGTCAAAAAAGGGTATAAATGAATTTAACCCCAAGTCTTGTAAATAGAAAAAATGCTTTTGAATATCTTGTTATGAAAAATGGATGTGGATAATAAAGAGGTCTCAGTAAATAATTATGAAAAAGCTATCTCAGATAAGAAATAGATTGTTAAATTAACCCTTACCTTATAATTTTACATGGTTGAGTGTAGTTTAAACTCCTATATAATGGTTAAATAATTTTTAGTACATTATACAAGAACCATATACATTATTATGACATCATATTTATCTTATAATGTTTCTTTGTTAATGACATTTCAGAAGTATCATTGTTTCTTTTGGTAACTGATTTGTTTTCCTTTATATGCTTTATTACGTAAGTAATGCTGGTTTTGGATATGATGTATCTTCTTGATATTCAGAATTATATTAAGTCTTTACACATTATTTTTTAATCATCAAATGAAAATTAATCTTGAATTGATACGATTGGAAATGAATCTCATCGTGTTCATGGAGACGATAATCCATACGTACGCACAAGCGACAATATCAATATTTTGATATTAAAGTCATATATAATTGGATAGTATATCATATATACATAATAATTATCATGTTTTATTTATTATTTACATCATTTATACTCATTATTTCACCCATCTAAATGTTGAAGTATTGGAATAACAAACTACACCATGACGTGGAGACGGTAATCTGTACGTACATATGTACGGTGACTTTTTCATTTATAGGATGAATATAATAATGAATATGGTTGAAAATTTTTTGTAATAAAATAATAGTATATAGAATATACTGGAGTTATTATTTTAGAATGGAAACAACAAGGAATGATGATGTGGATGAAAAAAAGAACTTGGAAGGTGTGATGAAATATTTACCTCTTCTCCGGGTTCTTCCTTTTGATTTGATAAAAAGGGATCCATATAATGGATTTCTGACTAAATAAAGGCCACTAGGATGAATAGAGGATAGTATAGAGGATATTTCAGTTGGGGTTGGCCGAGCCAAATGGTTTGGATGGTGTGAATTTGAGATAAGGGGAATTTCCCTTTTATTAGGGAGGTGAGGGTCACTATAGGAAAATCATGAAATAATATTTTATAATAAAATATTTTTCAGTTTCTAATGGCTCGAAAATAAATTATTTAAAGTATAAGGTGAGGATGTGTCGATAAAAACTCAACTAGTAGGTTTTAGATAGTTTTAGGTCATCATATGAACCCTATCTTTTAGATTTAACTCAAAGTTAAATACTCTGACATTTACCAAGTCTCTTTGTATTTTTATATTATATGGTTAAACAACATATTATAAACTTCCAAAAGAACCTAAAATGGTTTATTAATGATATATATAATGTTATTTAATACCTTTTGATGAAAATTATATTTTTAGGAATATAATATCAATAAATAACATAATATTTGTTTTAAAAACACTTTTATCTTAATTTTGACACTATTTGGTATTTTCTTTTTGTTAAATTCATAACAGCATTATTGCATCGAATAAAATTCATTTAATCAACCCTATATATCAATATTAACCTAGAAAATTATTGTAATTCATTAAAAGTATCAAATTAGATTTATTTTGATATTTATAATATCAATTATTTTAGTCATTCATTAATAATTTAATTACTGCATCATCCTGGTGTCACAAATAAATTATATTATTTTTTTTCTGAAAAGTATAAATAAAATTACATTATGTAGGAAATTGTTTTAAATTTATAATAAGTATTTATAGTCAATTTTATCTTATTTATTACCCTATATTAAAAATGGTTTAGTTATTAAACTTTGAATTTAACTATTTTAACTCTTCTTTAAATAAAACAATAATAAATGTCCTAATCTAATCCAAGTGGTATAAAAAGATCATATTTTATTCCTATGGTATTTTATGGTCTAATTAAACTGATCCAATATAATTAGGAAAAGTTTTAGGGTAATAATAATATAATTTTTACCCTTAATTACCCTATTAACTTTTAATTGTGGTAAATAGAAGAAAAAATTACTATTCATAAAAAACTATTATCATCTTATTGAACCACATTTTACTTACTGATACCAACTGTTTTAGTTGGATTTTTAAAATTTCATCACTATAGCCGTAAAAAAATTTATGCGAATTCTCAAATGCTCATATAAGGTGGGTAAAAGACGGTAAAAAGTTCGATAAAATTTTATATTTCTAAAATTTTTATAAAATGATTTCAATGAATTATGTTGAAAATATATAGGTATTATGTATCTATTTTGACCAAAAAAATGTAAATTAAAATCACTAATTATTTAAATAAAAAGTCAGTTGTAACCAATAGCGCAGTGTTTTTCCACTATTCATCAAAAATTGAATGTTTTCAGAAAAATACCAAAAATTCACCCTAAGCTAATTACGATATTCTGAATCTCAAAATGAATCCATTTTGAAAGTTAAAATGTTTATAATTTCAAAAAGTGGGTATTACTATTCATAACGACTAGTTTTCTTGGTTGTGGTGTATTTGAACTTGAAGTAGATTATAATACAAGGTATTGTATTATTCAAAGGGAAACGTACCAAGGATGCTTGGGGTTTACGATTTATGTTTTTTCACTTTCCATTTTTTATTTTTTTATTATCCATTTTGATGCTATTGACTTAGAATGAAGATATATTAAAATACTGAACCTTTGATGAAAATTGTAACGTTTTCATGGTGAAATTTATTTAAGGGGGAGAATATTACCACCAATAAATTTATTTTAAAAGAGTGATATGCTCAATATCTTATTTAATTTTCAACATCAAGCTTTAAGTGAATTATAATATATTAGTAAAATAATATAATAACCCACCCATTCAATTATAGGTCATTAATATTTTTAAATTAATAAATAAATAAATTTATAATGTTCATAATCAATTAAAATGTATTGACTAATTATTAGGAAATATGAAATAAATTTTTAGTGAAGTCATTTTGTTCATCAAAAAGACATTTCATTAAAAAATAAATTTTCCCATTTTGTGTGATGAAATTATAATTAATTTCTTCCACATATAAATATTTATTTTTATAAAACATATTTTTTCAAATAATAATATTTTAATTATAAAAGTGTAATATTTTGATAAATTTATTAAGTGTTTAATTTTTCAATGTATTGGGAAAAATATGTATTTTCCAATATTATCTTTTCATTTTATTATGTGAAGTAATATAAAATCCCTATTATATTATAAATTCCACATTAAATGAAAATATGATCATTTATATTTATAATAATCAAATTAATTCTATTTGAATCAACAATATTCATTTTTTAAATGATATTTAATTTTTATTCTAGAAAACACAAATGACTAAATACTATTTTGTGTTGTGTTTTACTCATTTATTTATAAAATTGAATTCTAAGACTTATATATATTAAATTTTTGAAAAATATATAGAATATTTAGAATTAGGATGTTATAATTTTTTATATATTTCTCTTTTTTTCATTTTAAGTAGTAACTATGGTAAAACCTTTCCTCCTCTATAAGGGTAAAACAAGAAAACCATGGTTAAAATGATGAGATAAGGTTTCAAAATCAACATAAGACTTGAATTAATTTAATTAATTGGATAAATTGTACAATATCCATTTTAAATTAAATATTTTAATTTTGGTTCCATTTTACATGTATAATGCATTTTAAATTATTTTAGGTAAAGAATATTCCATAATGTCGCTCTCTTGACAATAATATCTCTATACATTTTACAAAAGGATAAAAGTTGTCATGTTCAGTTAAAAACATTCATTATAAATATTAATCAAATTTTTATAACAGTAATTTATTTTTAATTTTTACTAATCAAATAATTTCCTCAAATACATATTCAACGTTGACACAATTCATCCGCAAGTAGTAGAAGTATCACGTAAATGATTTTAAAAACCATAAAAGCTATACTTTTATGTTATTTATAAAATATCATTATTATTAATGGTAAATATTAAAAATTGAGATTGTTTGAATGTTTTATATTTGATTTTATTTTTTTATTGTGATCCCAGTGAATTTAAATTAAATTAATAATGTCAAAAAATACATTAATGATGTTTTATGAAAATTAATATTTTATTAAATTATTTTAGAATCATAAAAATGAAAGGGTTAATTAGGATAATATATATGTAAAATATTTACCCCTTCTCCATTTATGACGCTATATTTTCTTTATATGTTACATTATAATCATTTGTGATGGGAATTATTATTACAGATACTATGATTATAAATTGTCAATAAAATGGTTAATAAAAAAGAAAATGCTTAAAATGCTATCTAAAACAATATAAATATAATTGTATGATTATATTTTAATCCTATCACTCTTATCTTATAATAAATATTATTATGGAACTATTTTTATTTGAATGTGACTTTATTATATTTTTATATTTTGAAGAATTACAAGATTTCACTCATCACACTTTTAAAAGGACGCTGCTTCTAACTTACCATTACATCACAATGAGAAATATAAATATATACCAAAAACATAACAATTATCCTTATAAATTTTATATCTATGAATTATAGGTTTTGGTCATATTAAAATCCCATTAAAATGATTTTTAAGAATTGATCAAAAAGATGGAAACTGAAGAAGTGGTAATCATCCAACCCAAACAATTTAAATTATAACTTCTTCTATATCCTATAAATATATGGTATTAATCATGAAATAATAAATTTATTTCCCTTTTAATAATTAATTTTGATTATTATAATATATATACCATTATAGACCCTCTTATCCTTCATGTGGGAAGTGAATGTATTTGTCATGCGTATGTCTGAACTTGCACCTCCACAAAGGGATAAAATACATTTTCCATCACCGTATTTCTTATTTATTAATTATTATTGTTTTAGTATCCATATATTAAATTAATAATATTTTCTGGAATTATAATATCATATCCACCTTCTTAGCTTCCCATCAGTTTGAAAAATGATAATGTCACTCGTGACGTGTGGACGACCACCACCACGAAGTGATGTGATTCATTTTACATTTTTGATTTAAATTTAACGTAATGACGATGTAATTGATGAATATATGTGATATAAATGATATAATAATTATTATATAATATTAAATTATTATTTACCATTATGTTTTTCAAAATGCGAGAAAATGAATATAGTGTTCATGAGTATATGCGATTTACAGTCTCTACGAATGGTGTGATTCATTTATATATATATATCATTTATAGAAGAATTTATATATTTATATTTATATATAAAAATAATTAAAATAATATTTATTTCATGATTATCATTATGGGTCTTTTTGAACCATGATCAATGTACAAGTATCGAAAACACCAAATCAAAATGCTCATGAAAAATGATAGAGTTAACTCTCGAAAATGATAGTGCTAGTAAGGAACTGTTAAAAATCAGTTTTTCAAATGTTATAAGTTGATCAAATATGATATTATAATAATTTAAAGGAATAAATAATATATTTATAATAAATTTAAAAATATTTTTCATGATTTTATGCTATTTTCAATGAAATTCTAACACAAGGTAAGGGATTTTCACATCAATATTATTTATATAAGTCACATTCCATATTCTCCATTTGTTTATTTTATGTGATGCATATAGTTACCATGAATGTATTTTATGAGAATTATATTGTAAATTATAGGTTTTTATATATCCATACAGGGTTCTCTCATTTATGAGTATTCAATTTAATGTTACTAGAGTTGTATGGGGTTTATTTGGAAATCTCATAATTTATCATGATTGTTTATGATTATATTTTTTATGAAAGAATTTTATTATATAACTCCCAATATAATTTTTTTTATTATCCTATTATTATTTATTGATATTACATTTTTTCCTTTATTTTTCATCTCTTTACAAAACCAGGATACGAAGATAATATTTTTTTTGAAACTAACATTATTTATCTCTTTGGTCAAACATTTTTTTTCTTCATGTACTTTTATAATAATTTTTTTTCATAAATTATTTTATAATTATCCTTTTATTATTAATAGAAATTTTTATCCATGATTTAATTTTGAAAAAATATTTCAAAACGAATATTCAACTAATTTTTAAAAATAGGTACTATTGACTTTTTAATGAAATTTGAATGAAATATTTGTTTCAACATATATGAAATATAGATAATTTCCAATCATACTGAACACTCAATGGTTTGAATCTTATATTAAATGTACCAATGTTATTTTTCAAATAAAATGTCTTCTTTTATATTTTGGAAATTTTTACATTTTCAAGAAGTGATTTCCCAAATAAATAGTTATTTCCCTCATGAATTATTCTAGAGAAATTTTAATGTAATTTTTATCCTGGATAACATAATTTTATGTTTCACATCTCTTACCAGGGATATGATCTGATGATTCGATCCTTATTTTTTCTCTTGATGGTTTATTAATCTGATGATGAGATATTTCTAATAAATGTTTTCTTTTCCTACTGGTTATGATATTATAAATTCTTTAAATGTTTGTTAAACACATTTTAATTTCCATGGGCTATGATATTAATAGTTATTAAAATGTTTATGAAGCCAGTTTTCTTTTCCATGGGTTATATTGTGATGGTTGTTTTAAAATCATTATGAAACCTATTTTTTCATTGGTTTCTGATATTCAAATATTTTTTATGATATTATT
This sequence comes from Viscum album, assembly GCA_963277665.1. Lineage (NCBI taxonomy): Eukaryota > Viridiplantae > Streptophyta > Magnoliopsida > Santalales > Viscaceae > Viscum > Viscum album. The sequence continues at coordinate 1,170,126,659 of OY728161.1, read as the reverse complement.
GAAAACATATTAATATATTATGATTTAGGGATGGGTGAGACTAAATTTATATATCAAACCAATGTATTGGGTAATGATGAATATATAATGAGATAATATGGACTAAAATTGCTGATGAACCAGGTTCACTTATGGACAATATCAACTATGATAGTTGTGGGAGTGAACCATGACTAAGGATATGATGAGATTGGAAGTGAACATAGTCCACTATGATAGACTTGGAAGTGATCCTTTAAAAATGAAATGTTATTATATGATTATGTATATGATTAATACATATGTATTAGGACAATTTTATAATATTAAGGCTATGGTTTATAGATTATATCATATAATTAATGTATGAATAAATACCATGATTTATTCCATAACTTAGAATTATAATCTATGAGATATTGTGAAAGGTTTTCGAATGTTAATATCATTTTATTATACCCTTATGATCATGTTTTTTAAGTGAATATTAATATATATCTTGATTATCATTAATTAGAATATGTGGTCACCCTTTATTATGTTCTCCTCACCTAGGTTATGATTAAATGTTTAAATTATAACCCGTCTAATAATGGTGATAGTTATGAATATCCTGGTAGAATATTATGTAGACCTCTTTTGAATATGTTCTTTATGATTCCATGTTTCCAAACACACTAAAAATTTATGGTGTTGGAATGGATCATAATTGTATATAATATATATTCCTCAAATAATATATAATATATATGCATAAAATTCTTAGATCACTATATGCTAAGTTGTTCCAAAATATTGTGTGCGTGTGTAATTAGAACGAGTGGTATTGGGTGATTTTTTGTAACTTGTTTTCATTAGTTTTAGAGAATAATAATTTAATTTTAATGACCTACATTGGACATATTTATTGGTTCTATAATTGTTGGGGTGTTGATTCTTGTGGTATTACTTATGCCTCATTGTTTGACACATTACATTTATTTTTTTAGATGATATATTATTTTTAATTTTTATGTTTTAGGCGTTTTAAGGCCGTGATAGATTTATTAAATTGTTTAGGATATATTTTTAATTAGTTTAAATTATACAAAAACTATTGAAATTTATGATCTTGTTGGGTTCACAATCAAATGGTTACCTGGGTGTGGGGTCTTATATCTCCATTATTCTTATTTTATAAACTGATTATAATGTCCATGATGTTTTTTAGGAATTTTTTAAATTTAGGTAAAATCCCCATCAAGGTGATATAGGATGTATAGAAATTTGGGTGGCCTTTTTAGGTGATTGATAACATGTCTTTTTGGTTGTGTTTTTTTGAGGTTATGAGAATGTTTTTCTGATGAAAACCATGATTTATGGAGGGGTTTTCCTAATTGGATTATATATGGTGGAATTTTTTTCTCTTTGGTGTTATTTCCAATTGTGAATTTTTAACTAATTTATCAAAAAAAATTAATAATTTTAAATGGTGGGGAGAAATATATTTGGTCTTCACCCTCTTGGAGTTAGGTTTTTTTTACTGATGAGTTGGTTTTTGTTGAAGAATTTTTCTAGTATTTAAGGATTATATTTATGATTGGTGAGGATTCATTTTATTCCTTTGTGGTTCACACTATTTTTTAACCTCAATATGTGTCCCTACCCCCATCTCTGACATAGGTTTCAAGGTTCTCCATTCTTATTTTCCTTCTACTTTTATTAATGACATATTATGGTTAGAAATTTTCATAATGGTGGTAATTGAAATAGGCTATAATTAATTATATTTTACATATTTTAATATTTTAATTTAATTTGGGTTTTTTAGAGTTTCAAGCTTGATTTTTGAATTTTATGGAAATATTACTACTTTTCAGGATTACTACCAATGGTTATAGAAAACCATGTGATGAAACTAACAATGTCTTATATTAATGGAATTTTATATTCATTATGTACATTCATTTTTTAGTATTAATGGGATGTATAATAGTTGGGATTAAACCATAAAAAACCCATTAGATATCGAAATGATATCTTTTATGGCTTAGAGAGTTTGTGAAAAACTTGTACATGGTTAGTAATTACAATCCTTTATATCCTCGTACAATTTTACTCTTTTTAAAAGTAATTTTTTAAATGTTAGTTCATGTTATTATAAAATATGAATTAAATCCATGAATGTGAGTATTTATTATGTAGAGTCAGTTGCATAGTTTAATCTTCGTTTACTAAATTGTGCAACCTAACCATGAAATCTTCTAATATTAACATGAAAATATATTTTCCATTATCTTCCTTGGATTTTTGTGTAATATTATCCTTCCATTATCTCAATTTCCATGTATAAATCCCTATGTTTAGGTTGGGTATATCCCTCCCTTCACTTTTCTTATTCCATTTCGTCTTGGTTTTATTTCCACATGAAAAACCACTGGGATTTATAGGCATTTATATGTGTTTAGGGTGGAATATATCATGAGGTTTTTTTGGGATTATAGTGGGTGTGTTCGTTATTTTCTGAGAATTTTCCATCGAAATAATCCTCTTTTAAGTGGTTTATATTAATTGGATGTTGGGTTTTTTGTTTCCTATAATAATCATGTCATTGAAATTTTTTCACTTTTTAATGTTTTATTTATTAAATTATGCATATATGAACTAATTTTTTTGGATTTTATACATGTTTTAAAAATTGAACTAGAAAGAGAAAAGGTATTTAGGGGTTTGTTAGTTTTTTAAATATTATTTATAATTCAATGTTTCTTAAAATAAATTTGATGTAAGTATTGAATGAAAGATGATATTTCATGGTGTTTGATCCCATATGGGTTATGAATTAGGTAAAATTTTGGTATCTATAATTGTTTCAAAATGGGGGAAAATACATATTTTCTCAATGGGTTTCAAATAAGATGTTTATTATTTTTAAATGAATATATTGTTGTATTTCAAATGAAATTTTTTTAATGTTCGTTTTGAAGAAAATTTAAAATAGTGTGAAATTTCATGACCTGAAGTACTTTTTTTGGATAGAAATGCATAGCTAGATTCATTATAGAATTTTTTTGAAATGTTTAAGACCCAAGATTGATTCCATTATGGTTGATGTTTTTGTTGTGGATTGTGACTCCCATTGTAAGAATTATTACAATATTATACTATGGTATGAAACTAATGAATATAAAAGAGGTTGTTTCTTTTCATGGTACTGGAGCTGAGATGGAATTTACTGCTAGTACTTAATTTTAATTAATTTATCATTATCTTGATTGTTATATTACTCACTTTCACTAAAGTATATCATGTTTCCTTGTGTAGATTATTATAATGTATGGATGTGTGTCACTATAACTTGGAATGTGACCATAATCTAGTTCTATAAGTGAGTATCACCACCTAGGGGTTTAGTACAATTGATCAAAGAGTTTATTAATAAAATAATTCGGGTTTCAAAATGACTATTTTATTATAATTTATAGTTCAGTAAAACCAAACTAATTATATATTTCATTAAATTTAAAAAATTAAAATTGAATATAAAAACTATAAATAATACATGGAGATAAATGAGAAATAACAATGCACACAATAATTTAAATCTTATAGGCTTGAATTCTCCAATGAATATTTGTCCTTATCATAAAATAGTAAAAATTAATATAGGAGTTAGTTATATGATAGACATTATCAAGGTGAGTCTAGAACCATTATAAGTGAAGTAACAAATGATGAAGTATGAGAATGGTGGGGTACATTTATACTGTTTGATGAGAAACAAGAGTGTTAGGTTATCACTATAACTTGATCATTGGTCAATATATCAGTTGGGAATTATTACCATTGGATTTAGTTTATATGATGAGTAATTATGAAAAAAAAATTAATATGGGAGAAACGATTTCATCAAATGATATAATTGTGGATTTTGAATTCCATCTATCAAAACATGGGATGGACATAGCATTATGGAGGTTCTCCCATTATCAATCCCATGAATATCATAAAAAAGTAAGGCTCAAGTGAAATCGACAATAAGATATGTTTATGGTTATGGTAATCACAACTAGAAAAATGTGAGATAAGACACCATAATAATGTAGCTCAATTTTAGAACATACTCACAAGGCATTTATTAGTGTAATAAGGGGCTATGTATCTTAAATTCAGTAATATATAAGTTTAATTTTCATTATTGAAATGAAATAGATGATTTTACTATTACATTTTCATTCTTATATGATTTAAATATACACTTAAATAAAAGATGAATAATAATAATTATTATTTTTTTGTATTTCCTAAAACCACTTTTTGGTTGATTGGTTACCACAAAGACATTGAATCAAACTTCACATAATAAAAGAAACGAGGGAGGACAAGGTTGATTTGGGAGACAACCTCATCAGGTGATGAACTTGAGCCCAATTTCCCCTAGTGCCTACCACATCGCATCACTAATTAAGTTGAACCCCATGTACCCTCACCTCTGGAAACATGGCCTGAGGAGAACTAGAACTGAGGAAATCACTATTGAGAAAGAACAAATGAAACACAACCAACCTTCCAAGAAGAATCGTTGAACCACCAGGAATGGTCCATCCAAAACCCACAACTAGCAAGAGTAGGACCACCATCACAAGACATAAGTCGCTTCACCAATATATTCACAACTGAGAACACCTACCCACACAATAATTAAATAATTCAATAATATAATATGAATTTGTAAATGTTTTTTTATAAAAACAGTTAATAATTATTAGTTTTGTAAAATTTAAAATTTAAATCCCCTATCATGATAAATTCATTTATTTAAAATAATATTTATTTTCATAAATAGATTTGTAAAACAAAATTTTTTGAAATATAAATTATAATATTATATTATAATATCACAGGTAATTATTTTTAGAAAAAAATGATAACAATGTAAAAAAACTCATTGTTTTTTATAAGTAATGTTTTTTTATTTAAAAGTTAAAATTATCATGTTTAGAAAATAATATTTAAAAAATGAATATTATATTATAAATCAAGATGCCCAAATTGGGTCATGGTTAAATATGAAGAATATTATTAAACCCGTTATTTAACAATGAATTGTAAAAATACTAATTTGTTTTCAATATATTTTATGATTTCATATATATGAAATAATTATTTAAAAACTAAATAATAAATAACAAAAGACCAGAAACAATTTATTTCATTAATATTTTTTATATTAAAAATTTAAAATGAATTTACAATATTATAAATAACATTCTAAATTCTAAAATATAAAACATGTTTTTTAAAATAATTTTATTGAAAAATAATTTCCCTTGAAAAAATTAATATAAAATAATGACTTTCAGTTATGAAAATCCAATATTTCATAAAACCAACTTCTTAATGTCATAATTGATGATATAATACCTAGGTTAATCCAATGGTTTTCCATTTTCCCTAACCAATAATTCCAAGGCCAATATTTTGAAATTAATATACCATTCTCCCAATTTTTCTATAAATACCCACCTCACTAGCCCATTTCATTCACTACAATGAAATTAATCATTAACTTACCATTATTCATTCTTCTCTATGTCATTTGGAAGGTGTTTGTATCTTTCTAAGAAACGTTCCTCATTATTAAAGAAGCTATCTTACATGTTAAGTGATTGTCTTCCACTCTATTTGTATCCATGTAATTCCTTTTTAGTTAGTATTATAATTTCGTTGTTAGGGACATCTCGTTCACTTGCTATCATTCCATTAGTAAACATAGATTTCACTATCAATGAGATAATTATATAATTTCTCATTAATATTTTTCCATAAATCACACTATATTCCTTTCAGGCTTCCAAAATTATACTTTGATTTTTCATGCCTCCTTTTAAGTGTTGTGAACACCAAATCCTATGATTTTTAATGTGTAATTGTATAGAATTAATTGTAATTAATTTATTATTTTTTTATAATCTCGAGACACTAATTCATTTCCCATGGGTTAAAAATAATGAAACATTCATTTCATTAAACACTTATTTACTCAATGATTTTATATGAATCATATCTTCATTTTCCATGGGTTATAAGTGAAAAAAATTATTATGATATATAATATTTGTGGAATACATGAATTATATAACATTCATTGTAAACACTAATAGAGCTATAATTCATTTGGTAATGAGTTAATCTCTAGAGATTCCATGTTTATGATACCTTGGTGGATAACTGAAGAATAATGTTGTACAAATCATTAGTGATGAACCTCAATGATACGTATATAACTATCTCATTTTTAGGTTGTATCCTCATATCCATGAAAAATAAAATATTCATCTTATTATACTCTCATGTTATTCCACATGTATTATCCATGATTATTACTTATGTCTCATTTCCTCTATTTATCCATTTCTATGCATTAATTTCACCCTTTTCCAATGATGTATGTCCAATAGTGGTCACGTGCAATTATGTGAACTAGAATGTAATAATAAAAGTAGCTTTAAATAATATTAAATAAAGGGTATTATTAGGTTTTCCTAAGGTATGTCATGTATTTATTAACTAGTTTCAAAGACAATATATGTCAAATGAATCTATTTTGTTGTTAATGTAAAATTTTATTAACAAATTATTCTAGAAATAAAATATTAAAATTGACGTTATCCGTAGTGGTTTTTAATGTCATGTTTTTTAAATGTTTTTATATTGGGGAAAGGAAGAATTATTAAAAAGTCTATACATAAGTCTTAATATAGGATAACCTCTAATTAGTTTGGTAACGTCTGAAACTATTGCTTTCAATGAAATTAAATTCCCATATAGATACTACAAGTGGATTTGGATATAACACATATATACTTAATATTAAAAACCTAATAAATTATTTTTGGATATTAAATCATATTTTACATATTTCAAGAAAAATAATCTTTATTTTACACCTGGTTTGACAGTGCCGACGAGTATTCTTTGGTAAACCAAATATTTTATACAAATAAATATGAAGGACGAAAAGATAATTTATCTTTTTATGGATTGATTAATATCATCCTAGAAGTATGATATTATAATATTTTAGTATCAATATTTCTTTAAAATTATTATCATAAGATTTCCAACAGTAAAAAATTTCAAAATAATATTATATTCTTTGAGAAAAAAAGAACGAAAATAAGTCAAATGTGTATAATATATGTAATGGAAAATAAAAAAATAGCATCCCATTATAAGTGGTTTTGGAGTTAAATACATCGCAATGAGGCAGAATCAGCTATCTTGGGTTGTTAATAGAATAATAAACCATATGAAGCTTGTACAATTTCCAAGGAAGGAAAAAATAGATGGTGAATCCTTTCTAGATGAATGAAAATATATTTTTAGTGGATCATTTGATCCACTAATCATTGAATAATGGATCATAACTATTTAAAATAAATTTTTGACATACATTTTTTGGAGGAAGAGAAAGGTACATTTTTAATTTAATTCGTAAAGAGAGAAGTCGCTCAATGGTGGGAATTGATCAAGAAAATGAATCTGATATATAAGGTTAATTCTATAGAGTATGAATACTCTAAAAAATTAATTTTCAATGGGTATTTTCATCACACCATTAAAACCTTGATGGAGAGGGGACTGATTGAGATGATTAAAAGGGAAAATAAATCTAGGGTCATTCATTATATGAACTATTTTGGATTGAACAATATGATTCAAAATTTTTCATTGAAACTTTTAAGATGATTGGTCTATTATCTATTGGAGAAAGGCCTAAAATATAGAAAGTTCTTATAAAATGAAAATTTTGGGGTTTTAGGGAGTATTTAAAAATTTCTAATCGATGTCTGAATAAGAATATAGTAGAGGGAACCCACCAATGACCCTCGTAGATGCCAAATGAGATAGAAAATGATTTTTCAATCATAATGGTTGAATTTATTGATCTTAATGTTGTAACAGAAGGTTCAATCACCATATACTCAATATAGGAAAGTACATTTAATATCTTTAGTTCTATATAGTGTTTTTTCATTGAAATAAGAAAAAAACAAAAAGTTAACGCTGAACTTATAATGGTAAAGTTATTATTCAATGGTCTTTAATTAATTATTCATGAATTGAGAATCTATTTGAATTCACATATTGACATTGGTGAGTAAAATTTCTCCACCAATTTGTTTTCATTCTAATGGTAAATTTAGAAATAATTTATGGGATGGGTTGGTTGAAATGTATAATTCCATGGTCATCTGTTGATGCAAGGAATATAAATTTTATTGAAGGAAACCCAATAAATATCATAAAAAAAGTTATCCCAGCCAGATCGTTGTCATGAATCTCTTATTATTTTGTTTTTTATAGAAATAATTTCTAAAAAATGGTGAAGAAATTGATAGTAAAATGATAAGAGTTATACCAATTATTTTGGAATATATTTATGAACTTACTAAATAGTTACCAAAACTCCCCCATTAAGCATTGTAGTTCTCTCAATTAAAGTCACACCTATATCCAAGAAAATATCAAGGACCCCATAATGTATGAAATTTTGGGAGCTAATAGAATTGAAGAAGTAGCATCAACAGCTTTTGCAGATGGTTTTATTCAAAATAGTGTGTCTCCATATGGAGAAAAATTTATACTTTTTATGAAGATAGACTTTTAAATAATAAAATTCATTAATTATAAATAACTTAATGAGATGACAATAATGAAAAAACCGACCTTTTCAAGGATTGAGGATTTGTTCGACCATCTTTAAGGGGCTCAAATATTCTCTAAGATGGAACTATAATTTGGATATTACCAGTATATTGTAAATAAAGAATATATAGGGATGTGTACCTCCCAAAAATATGAAAATTTGGAGAATGTTGTTATATCCATTGAATCCAAAAAATTCTCCATCTATATTTAGTGATTTTATGGATAACGTATTTGGGGACTAAGTTGATAATGTTTTTGAGGCATTTTTTTGATATTTTGATATATTCCTAAAATAATGTGGAGAATCATGATTATATAAGGGTTATATTTTGTAACACCATGACATGAATCACTCATTCCGAGCCACAGTTCCCCATGAACTCATGAAGTCCTCCCTATATGAAGAAGGCTTCCAATAAATTATAATTATAATAGTGAAAACTAAATCCATAAAAGGGTATAGAGGAAATAAAATAAAAAACAATATTATAGCACATTACATTTCTGGTCACACAAATTCAGACATGAAATAACCAATAACTGCCCATATGGATGTTGAAAACCTATTATAATCAACATAATATAAAAGTAAATTGACAAACCACAACATCACTATAGATACCATCAGGGTATGGACTAGGAAAACAATGATCTATATCCTCATCGATCTATCAATTTCCCTTTCCCCGTTCCCAGATCCCTAATCACAAAGTCTCTATATGCATCAATATAGTCATGACTTATATTATTAAAAACTCAATAAGACCCCTACAATGAATCACTAAAATATGTTCACATATATAAGAGGTATATTCTAAGATAGTAATGGAATGTGAAAACAAGTAACTATCAATCACATGTTATGGCGTTGTGAACCAACCTGTCCACCATAAACCTCTATCATAGTTTCCTAATGTTCGTTACATAGAGAAATTCATAGAAGAATACATGATCATGTGTATTAAATAAGTAATACTTATATATCAGTGATTAACCGTAATTCTAACAAGTCTTGGGTGGAGATAAAAGTCCATTAATCCCCTTCTCTATCATGGTTTAGGACATATAACAATCATAGCAAATAACATCATCATCTCAGGCCTCATGGCCACAACACCATTTTCCTTTTTCTCAATTCATCATCATATTCATTTCATTTCATGAATTCCCCTTCAACTAAGGGATAAAAATGTCGCCACATTCTGAATATAATTTTCCACTACAAGAAAAAAACACCATCATAAATACATTTACTCACATCATGGCATACTATATATTGGTGAAACAAAAAATATTATTAATAACTTTCAACATCCACACCAACACACAGGTGAAACCTAGATCATTATTGGTTATCACATGATATACACATATGAATATTTCATCAATACCAAAAATGTTTCACAAGGACAATACATGCACACACATATGACTAATATCAATCATGGGTCTCATGTGTCACACACACACATGTGTATGACCGATATTTAGGAAAACATGTTATATAAGGGAACTAAATGGTTTGGAACTTCCTACCATAATATTTGTGGATACTAAATTTCATGAATAACCAAACAGAATGATCCTGTAACACAAATTCACTAACTAGAATAATTGTAATGAATGGTTTCCTTGCTGTAGATGAATATAAAATATATGTTTTTTGGTAGGTAAATATTTTAATAAAGACATTTTTTATCCTAGAGAACATTTACCTTTATTAATCTCCTTCAATAGACCACATGGTTCATCCATAGTTGATGACCAGATACTATTACTATGTGAAGGAAAGAATGAAAACCAATGTAGAGGGGATGAACATGAAATAGAAATAGATATGAACCCACTTAGAATTACGAAGAGATGATCCTCAAATGTCACAAATGAAAACATGATTTTGGGGGATGGAATTGATAGTGAATATTCCTTAGAGTTTCTGATGGTTTGAGTGGAGGGGACTAAAAATGGTAAAGTTCAAGGAACATAAAAAATTTATAAGAAAGTTGGGATAACATGTGTCATAGTACAATGAATAGAACCACACACTATTGGGTCACAAATCAACAAAAACTATGGTGTAAATTGTAATTCCATGTTGAAAAAGTTCCTAGTAAAAAATATTTTTTTAATCTAATATGTGGTCAATATAAGGACCAAATAAATGAGGGAATCATAATAAAATGTAATTTTCATCACCAAGTTCTGATGTCTAATCCCCCCCTAGGACACTACACCACAACAACCTCAACAGTGAAATCATACAAAATATGTCAAAATATGACAAAAAACACAATCCAAGACATAAAAATAGTTCCAACATTCCATTTCATATTTAATAAAACAACAAAATCCACCAAAACTGACCACAACTCCACATTTCCCTTAAAACATCGCAGTCACACCCATCATGATGCAGAATATACCACTTTCCATTCAACCCTTTTTCTAATGAATGAATAATTCAAATTACATGTTTTTAATCAGAAAATAACCATGTGATATTTTATAAATTAAAGGTATATTAGAAATATCCCCCTCTAAAGACTTATTGTCCTTGAGAAGTGAATTTATGGTTTTTGCTCAAAAAAACTCTGACCATTGGGTCTAAATATAAAACTATCCTTCCAACGTTTATTTTTCATTCTATCCATGCCACAAAAAACTAAAAAATTCAGTATATCATTACCCTTAAATAAAATATCATTCTAATATATATTTCACACAATGTTACCTATAAAAGAAGCATCTGGTTTTAACTAAAATCGTACGTCTGTAGGTGAGTTCCAAAGAAATTTTATTCATACCTCAATATCATAAAGGAAGGTCCAGTTGGTAATCCACTAATAGAATAATCATGGTGCTCAAAATGGTAAAAGACAGTGGTATTAATATTCCTTTCCTCTATAAATTATGATTCCCCAACAATTGTGACATCTGTAAAAAAACCTAAATGTGAAATGTGAACTCTAATTTATATCTGCTCAAATACCCTTCCAATCATTTTAAAATATGAGTAGTAACCAACCAATTCATGATCAAATATATGCTCTCATAGGTCTCTTTCACCATACTCGTCCCAAGAGGATCTGCCTCTCCCACCTCATCCAAATACATTGGGAGTGACCTGGTTGAATATACAAAGTCTCAAAATGTTTCATCTAAATCGAAGCATAGAAATTATTATTTTACATGAACTTCAATAGTGATGGATAATCATAACATTCCCAAATTATTTATAGGACTCATTAATGATGTATATCCTCTAATATTTGGATCATCATCTCTTACTATCCATCGATCTAAAGATGATACACCATACTCAATTTCAATTATGTCCCAATAAAATCGCTAAGGCCTACTAAAATAGTGATTTAAAAAAGACATCCCTACTAATTATACTAATATAATTAACTACATTATTTCCTACCATTTTATGGATATAAAAATTTACAAACTCATCTACTAGTTGAGATTCTTGGATTTGTAAGAAATGTACAGCAATCTTATGTTGTTCAATAATGACCCAAAAAAATATTGACTTCTTAGAGTCATAGGAAATACCATAAATAAGTTCATGTTAATCTTATAGAAATTCACCAGATACATGGGATTTTGTTGATGTAATAGTTCAGGCCACTAATTCTCCTTCATTATATTCTGATAGGTCATGAAATGGGAGAGGAATCATATGATATCTTTATTCATTATGATAAAACATATATGTCATTTGATATACTGAAAAATATTTATCAAACCTGGGAGCATTTATTAATGAGAGGAATGATATCCCCCAACCTCATCTCTTCCCTCATAAAATACGGAACTATGACTCTCCAACTAACTTATATCACATCATCACACTATATCAACAAAACTATAATTGGGTCACTTTTTTCATCCATTCCTACGTCACCAAACATGTAGGGTATGAATCTTTGATGGTATTTACCACCTCCACCTATTCTAAAATGATAACGATGGTCTTTGACATCTAATATTTCCCATCCATGATCAATGTATCTATGATAGGGAGTATAGGTAAATCTCTAATATATTTTCTAATTCTCCTTTCATATGAAACAACCTTTACCTCATTTTAATGAATTATCAAAGTTTTGAAGAAAAAATAATCACACATCCAAAGGAACACAAGTATTTACAAGGTTCTCTACTCCACAAGAGTAGTTATGCATTATTCAGGGGTTTGGAATAATCCAATACCACATAATACAATAGAAAAAAATCCTATTATGAGGATATAAAATGATGGTTACACTTGTACATTTGCATGACACTATAACCAATACAACATTGTGTGTGTGTTTGGTAGCATGAGTTATGTACAAATGTTTGTGTTAAAAGTAATGAAACCATTACAAGATGTTTGAGAAAAAGTTATTGGGAATCCTTATAAAATTTCGTTAATGGTATCAATTAGAAAAATATTCACTTTAGTACCCTATAGAATTAGAAAACATATTCAAAAAAACACTAAGTATGATGTTTTAGTATGATTATTCTATTTGGTTTCCCTGTCGGGAAAACATTATTCAAAAATACTAATAAAATAATTCTGAGCTGATTTTCTCTCAGTGTGGAAATAACAATATGATTTCATTGTCTGATAACCCTATAAAATATTTGAATATTTAACAAAATAATTCCTTCAATTTGGAAAATCGCTTCCTGTAAATGTTGTCTTGAAACTTCACCTCACAAAAACATTAAAACATCTCTCTCTTCATCCGCACATGAGTAATGTTCTTATCTATCTGAATGGGGAATTTAATTTCTTCCTTTTATAGGTTTAGTAAATATTGTATAGGGATGAATTTGAATGTTTTTACCACTAATATATGTTTCTTGAAACCTGAATTTGCCGTTCATTTCAGTTATATATTGTACTTCTTCATCACTGCTCAACATTTCTCAATTCTTATCAAAATTCCTCGAATCTTCGAAAAATTTCATCCTGATCCATTACCTTCCTTCCATTCTTCAGTCCAATAAATATTTCATTCTAATTTTATTCTTAATTAAGGGAAGATATTTAATAATGTTGACTTCTAATTATAGTGATCCATAACAACTAAAAACAAACCACTATAAATATCATAGAAATAATTCATCCATAAACAAATTTACAACATAAAAAATCTGTATATTTTATATTTCAAAAAACCTTATGTAAAATTCTAATGATATCAACATCCCCTTGCAAAAACTTTTGAAAAAATCTTAAAACAATTTTATTTTTTCTTATGTTCCTCAGACCAATGGTCTTACGTCAGATAGATCAGTTTTTGGTTCATTAGGATGGATTAGTTTCAAAAACAATCTAATGAATTGGAATCAGTGCATGTATGATGTTTTGACACCACATTAACTGAAAAAATTAATATATTGGTAATTTTTACCTTTCCCCAATTGAATATGAAAAAATGGTTACTTATTTTCCTCTTAAACCAATTGAAATAAAATTCATCCTGATGAAAATTGGTGACTAAATTGTTGATATTCATATGGTTGATCGGACATTAACTTGCTTACATGAGTCAATCCCAGAGAACTCCACTTTCTTATCTGCATCCATAATCAATCATTCATCTGATTAATCAATGGAATTCCCCATTTTATGGTTTGGTGTGATTTGGGACTATTATCTTTGATACTCCCCAATGGATGATTGATCCTTATGACTTGTTCATGAGGTGAATCAGATAGTCTAATGGATCAGAAAATCCCATAGATCCACTAGTTAGTGCTTCAACAAAACATCAACTTCAAAAACATCAAAAATCTCTAGACACTCTCCCTTCACACACATCATATTTTTTCATAAAAAATTCACAATATTTAGAACTTAAAGATATTCATAGAATCATTTGTCTTTCATTGGAATGTATTATAACTTCCATTCCTTTAACAACTTCCCTCTTTCTAATCAACACTCAAACGAATTTTCAACACTTTTTCTCTGTTTCTATCGCAAATCATGAAACTAAATATTATCGGGTTACATATGATACATGGAAACTTAAAAAATATAAAATCATCATCAAATTTACATTGGAGTAATTCAATGTCTGATAAACCTTCCTATTATGATCAAAATATTCATCCTAGACCCAAGGTCATTATGATGTACCTTTTCTATTAGAAAAAATCTTCAAAAAGTGATTTTAATTTATATGTATTTGTAACGCCCGGACCCCAGTTACCTAGAGTCGGTGCATTATTACATAACATTGGCATGATCACAAGAAAGATCAAATCTCGAAAGACCGATTGGTTTAGTAGCCTTGGAAACACTAGATATATTCATAAAGCTTTACATTACATCATAAAGTGGAAAACTACTACAACAACATATTTTCTCCATATTCCACACTCATATCCCCACATAATATCCCTACAGGGCATTCATAATTTACTTCTTCACTTCCTGGGAAAAATAAAATGTTGAAAAGGGGTGATCTCAAATGCCCAGTAAGGATAACAATATAGCGGAAACTTTCAAAAATAAGCATAAACATTTAAGGGAATGTATAACTAAAACAAAATCCTTTTAAACTTGAACTTCAACATAGTATGGAAAAATTAAAATGAAATAATGTCATTTACTTATTCACATGGATATTCTACTAATCGAATAATCACATTCAATATCAATAACCACTTTCATAATGACGGAATGCATAATTCCAGACTATCATAACCACATAGCCAAGGCCTCGTGCCAAGACTACAAATAAGATTTTGCCATGGACTTGTGCCAAGACACTAGTTTGTCTCATGAGACCTAACGATGTATCGAGGAGCTATAGTGGGCTCCACCTATCACATATTAAGTCCAATGCATTCCCATATAAAAACGTTTAAACATAACATAAACATTCATATTAAAACTAGCATACGAAATGTCAATAATTTCACCATAACCCATGAATGGTATAAAAATATCACATCCACAGTCAATCATATCACAAAACCTTCTATACAATATAGAAGTCTTGTATCATAATAAATCAACTTTAAATAAGCGTAAAATTCATCAAAGGATGTTGACATAGATGAAATCAAAACTCTTTTTAGAGAAATATATTTTTCTATTTTTGAAATCATTTAAGAGTAATATATTTATAAAATAAAACATTTTCTTTGAAAATATTCTTATAAGCTTGTAATGGAAGCGTCGACAATTTTGTAATGGCGGAAAATAACCGCACCCGCCGTATAAGTTAAAAAAACATTCTTACCTTAATTCTGTCGAAAAGGTTAAAAGCACCTTGTTTGGAAAATAACAGAAAGATTCCTTTATAAGCCTCTTGTAAAAATTCAAACAAGGGTATAAATGACTTTCACCCATATTTTAGTAAATAGTAAAAATGTTTTGAAATTCATTTTTAAGAAACATGGATGTGGATGATAAAGAGATCCCAGTAGATTATTACGTATAAACAACCTCAGATAATGAAGAGATTGTGAAATAAAACCTTACCTTGTACTTTTCCTTGGTTGGGGTAGGTTAAACTTCTGTATAATAGTGAAATAATTGTTATAAAATTATAGAAGAATCATATGCATTCATATGATATCATATATGTTCTTTTAACATTGCTTTGTTAATAATATCTTAGTATTGTCGTTGTTTCAGGTGTTAACTTACTCGTTTTCTTTTATATGTTTTGTTATGTAATCAATGTTTTTAATGGATAGGTTGTATATTATTCATATCCATAATGATATCAAGTCCTTAAACATCATTTTTAAATCAGAAAATGATAATTATTCTTGAATGGATACGATGGAGAATGAATCTCATCACGTTCATGGAGATGGTAGTCCGTACGTACGCACGAGCGACAATATCATTCTTTTGATATTAAAATAATATATAATTTGATAGTATATCATATATACAGAATCATTATCATGTTATATTTATTATTTACATGAGTTACACATCATTATTATACCCATCCAAATAATAATATATTGAATAACAATTACACCATGACGAGAAGATGGTAAGCCGTACGTACGCACGTATGGTGACATGTTATTCAACGGGTGGATAGAATACTAAATATGTTTGTACCATACTTATAATAACATCACAGTATATATAAGATACTGGATTTATTATTTTAGAATGGTAATAACCAAGAAAGAAGAAGTGGAAGAAGAAAGGAACTTGGAAAAGGGTGGTGAAATCATTACCTCTTCTTCAGGTTCTTCCTTTTGATTTGATCAAAAGGGCTCCTTAGGTTGTCTTTCTGATCAAACTAAGGCCTCTAGGTTGTATTGAGGGAAGTTTAGAGAGTATTTGGTTAGGGTTTGGTCGAACCAAAAGGTTTTTATGGTGTAAAGAAATGAGAATGAGGAGTGCCCTTTTATAATAGGGGTGAGGGGCACCTTTGGAAAAGCTAGAAATATTAATTTATAATAAATTCATATTCGGTTTATAATGGCTCCAAAGTTGATTATTTAAATTTTAAGGTGGGTATGGGTCTAAGACAACTCAAACAATAAAATTTAGACAGGTTTGGGTCATTATATTAACCTTATCGTTAAGTATTAACTCTTAGTTAATTAGTTTAACTTTTACAATGTCTCTTTGTATTTTTAAATAATATGGTTAATAAACATACTATATACATCCAAGAGACCCCCCAAGTGGTCCATTAATGATACACCTATCATGATATAAGACTATTCGCCAAACCTTAGATTTTTAGGAATTTAATATCAATTAATAATATAATATTTTTTTTAAAAAACTCTTTTATATCAATTTTGACACTATTGAATAGTTAATTTTTTTGAAACTCATAACAGAATTATTTCTTCGAAAAAAGTTAATTAAATCAATAATAATATGTCATATTATCCTATAAAATTATTTTAATTCATTAAAAGTCTAAAATAATATTTATTTTTGTATTTATAATATCAATTATTTTAAATTTTCACTATTATGTTAATTACTGTATCATCATTGTGTCATAAATAAATTAAATTATGCAATCTCTAAAAATAATAAATAAAATATAATTATGTAGGAAATCTTTTTATCTTTATAATGAATAATTATAGTCGAAAATAAAACATATATAACCCTATTTACAAATTATTTTTGTAAACGATATATGCTCGTGTCATTTTTGTATTCATTTTAACTTAATTAAAATAAAGTGTCCCTATCACCTACAAGTGGCTCCATGGGGTCCCAAATCGTCCCAAAGATGCCTATGGTCGAAAATGTATCAACCAATAATTCTAGGACACGTTTTAGGTTAATTTAGTATTATTATAATATTATTTTTTAACCCTTATTTTTCGGATTTACCCTTAACCATGGTAAATAAAATATTTACCTAAGTAATTATTCAAAATGTCTAAAAATAAAAGTTACCTATTTACACAATTTGAACATCCTGATTCCAAATATGGAATCCATTTTTCCAAATTCAAAACACAGAAGTGACAAAAATTAATTTAAAATTAATTCCCGTTGTTGAAACAAAAAGCGTGTTTTTAAGAGATAATAACTATCAAAAGATCGACATTTATTTATGTCATGTTTAACTGTAAAATTATGTCCAATGACAAACATTGTATTAAATGGTAAAAATATATTATAAATATAATTTAAAACCTCTAAAATTCATAATTTATCACTATTAATTATTTTGATTAAAAAGGTTGTTTTTAATTAAAATTTAGTAATTTTCACTATTCATCAAAATATTAAAGTTATCCGAAAAGTACTAAAATTTCACCTTAGGTGAAATTCGATATTACGAATCCAAAAATGAAGACCATTTTAAAAAATAAAATATATATAATTTCAAAAACTAGGTATTACTATTCATAACGGCTAGTTTGATTGGTTATGGTATGTTAGAACTCGGTGTTGCGTACAACACACACTATCACATTATTCAAAGAGAAGCGTACCGTGGAAGCTTGGGGTATTACATTATCCCCTCCTTCAAATAATTTCTTCCTCGAAATTTCTAGAATATTATCGCATGAAATGACTCGGGTGGTTCTTCATCATATGTTCCTCGGGTTCCCACGTTGCCTCTTCCATCTTATGGTTTCTCCACAAAACTTTTACCATACGTGTCGTCCGGTTTCTCAGTACTTGTTCTCTCATATCAAGAATCCTGACGGGCTCTTCACAATAAGACAGATCGGGTTCCAGTTCTAACTCCTCATAGGTGAGGACATGCGTTGGGTCAGGCATGTATTTCCTCAATAGAGATACGTGGAACACATCGTGAACTTTGGAGAGACTTGGCGGTATTTCCAATCGGTAAGCTACAGCCCCAATTCGTTCTAGAATTTCGAAAGGTCCGATGTACCTGGGACTCAATTTACCTTTCTTACCAAAATGTATGACTCCCTTCCATGGATATACCTTCAGGAAAACATGATCACCAACTTGAAATTCCAAATCCTTCATTCGATTATCGGCATAGCTCTTCTTCCTACTTTGAGCTGCTTTGATGTGATTTTGGATTACCTTCACCTTTTCCATCGTTTCCTCCACTAGTTCTAGGCCTACAAGTTTTCTTTCACCAACGTCATCCCAACAAGTTGGTGTACGACATCTCTTTCCGTATAACGATTCATATGGTGCTATCTGAATACTCGAATGGAAGCTATTGTTATAGGAAAATTCTACCAGAGGTAAATATTGATCCCACATAGCCTGAAAGTCATGTGAGAAAGATCTCAACATGTCTTCTAAGGTTTGAATAGTCCGTTATGATTTTCCGTCTGTCTGAGGGTGGTATGTAGTGCTCAAATGAAGTTCAGTATCCATGTATTTCTGAAGACTTTTACAGAATCTTGAAGTAAAACGGGGATCACGATCAGAAACAATAGATAGGGGTACTCCATGAAGTCTCACAAAATCATTAATATATAGTCTTACTAGACGTTCCAGCGGTAGATCTTCTCTTATAGCAAGAAAATGTGCTGACTTGGTAAGATGATCAATAATAACCCATATTGCATCATTCCTTCTAGGAGTCTTTGGTAGCCCCATAACAAAGTCCATCGTAATATTGTCCCATTTCCACTCCTGTATGGGAAGAGGTTGCATGACTCCTCCAGTGTGTTGCCTTACAGCTTTCACTTGTTGAAAAACCATACATCTTGACACAAAATCATCAATCTACCTCTTCATATTGTCCCACCAAAAATGTTCCTCCAAATCTCTATACATTTTGGTGCTCTCGTGGTGTATAGAGAAATTGGATCTATGAGCATCATCAAACAATTCCCTTTTTAGATCAGGTATATCGGGAACACAATGTCTCTTCCCAATTTTCAAAATTCCATCTTCATACACAAAGTCTCTCAATCTCCCATCATTCACAGCTTTAATCTTCTTTTGAAATTCTTCATCATCGGTCTGAGAACTCTTAATCCTTTCTAGTAAAGATGGTTTGTCAACCATTTGAAAAAGAATTGATGTTTCACCTTCCCTAGTTATTCCCATGTCCATCTTCACTAGATCCATCAAAATTGGATCCCTTTAAATTCTCATATTGTTCAAAACTCCATGGTCTTTTCTGCTCAAAGCATCTGCCACCTTGTTTCCCTTCCCCGGGTGATAGTGTATCGTACAATCATAATACTTGAGTAATTCAAGCCATCTCCTTTGCCTCATGTTGAGTTCTTTTTAATAGAAAATATACTTCAAACTCTTGGGATCAGTATAAATCTCACATTTTTCACCATAGAGGTAGTGCCTCCATATCTTCAAAGAAAAGATCACAGCTGCTAACTCGAGATCATGAGTAGGATAGTTTTGTTCATGAATTCTAAACTGTCGTGATGCATAGGCAATAACCCTGTCATTCTGCATAAGGACACAACCAAGTCATTTCTTCGATGCATCACTATAAATAACGAACCCATCATTCCACGATGGTAGAGTCAATATAAGAGCATTGACTAATCTTCTCTTCAGTTCTTCGAAACATTCATCACGCTCTTCTGTCCAAACAAATTTAACCCCTTTACGTGTGAGCTTCGTTAATGGGTTAGCCAATCGGGAAAAATTCTGGATGAATCGCCGATAATAACCTGCTAAACCAATAAAACAACGTACCTCAGTTATACTCGTAGGTGCTGGCCATTCATGGATTTCCTTGGACATAGAAGGATCAACAGAGATTCCATCTTTAGAGACAATACAGCCAAGAAAAGAAATCTCATGAATCCAGAATTTACACTTGCTAAACTTCCCATATAATTCATGTCTTCTCAGAGTCTTCAGGATAATGCGCAAGTGATTTTCATGATCTTCCAAGCTTTTGGAGTACACAAAGATATCATCAATTAATACCACCAAAAATTCAACTAGATACTCCTTGAAAACTCTATTCATCAGATCCATGAATACAGAGGGTGCATTAGTCAATCCAAAAGGCATTACAATAAACTCGTAATGCCTGTACCTGGTTCGAAATGCTGTCTTTGGAATGTATTCCTTCTTCACACAAAACTGATGGTATCCAGATCGAAGGTCAATCTTTGAAAAGTATTGAGCTCCATGCAGTTGGTCAAATAAATCATCAATTCGAGGTAGGGGATACTTGTTCTTTATTGTTATAGCATTGATCTCCCTGTATTCGATACATAACCTCATAGATCCATCTATCTTTTTAACAAAAAGAACATGGTCTCACCATGGAGAAACACTAGGGAGAATAAATCCCTTATTAATTAATTCCTCTAGTTGTTTCTTTAGTTCAACTAATTCTACGGTGGCCATTCTATAAGGTGTCTTCGATATAGGCCTTGATCCAGGAATTAAATCAATGGAAAACTCAACTTCTCGTTCTGGAGGATGTCCAGGTAAATCTTCCGGAAACACATCTACATATTCTTTTACAACAGGTACATCCTCTATTTGAACATTCCTTTCCTCACCCATAGTCATTTCATTTTCTTCCTCCCCAATAATTGAATTTAGTTGAGCTACTGGGGGGGGATCTAGATAAGAATTAGGTGGTGACGATTCTACTCTAAATATAAGGTGTTCCTTATCATCATCATCAAGAATCATAACCTCTTTCTTCTTACAATAAATCTTCGCATCATAGGCCGAGAGCCAGTCCATACCAAGGATTATATAAAACTCAATCATAGGTATGACGATGAGATCAGCAGATAAAGAACATTTATGTGCTCTAATGGGGACTGATTCACAAAACGTTGTTGCAATGATACTTTTCTTAGTAGTTTTAACTGACAACTCCCTTGTTAAATCAAATTGGAAATATCTAATTTTCTTAGAAAACTGGTAAGATATGAAACAATGCGATGATCCAGAATCAAATAATTCATTTTCTGAACATAAGGAAACCATTAAATTACCTGCCACCACGTCTTTCGGAGCTTTTACCTCAGCAGTAGTGATAGAATAATCTTGGCCTTGATCCCTTGGCCTTTTCTGAGGTAAGTTCTCCTGATGCTAAGGACATTCATTTGTATAATGCCCCATCTCCGAGCAATTGTAGCACTAAACGTTGGTGGCTTCCTTCTTCCCCTTGAATTCACAAGCTTGGTGGCCATTTTCACAACACTTGTAACAGAATCTTGTTCCCTTCAAGAAAGTATTGGGGTGTTTCTTACCACATTTACAACATGATGGATATTCAACATTTCCCTTCTTCCCCTTATTTCCGTTCCCAGATTGATCAGCAGGTCTCTTATTCTCTTGCTTTTCTTTAAAGTCATAAGACTTAGAGAATTCCTTTTTGGTCTTGATAGCACATGAGACAATGTCTTCGTATGACGAGAAGGATTGTGAGACTAATGCTCAACGGAAAAATGGTTTTAACCCATCAGTGAAACGATCAATATTACTTCTGGGGTTATGTATATAATCTCCAGCATACCTTTCTAACCTTGTAAGGTTAGCCTCATACTTTACGACATTCTCATCCTCCTTATGTCTCAGACTCAGAAATTGCCTTTCCATATCTGCTCGATGGTCGCGAGGAAAGAATTTTTCTAAAAACAGATATTTGAACTCCCTCCATTCCATATTTGATACTTCATCATCTTCCTTCGTATTTTGAATCAATGACCACCATTGATCAGCATCTCCAGTGAGGCGGTAAACTTCCGTGATATCTTTTTCCCATTCACTACTCCCCAAAACCTGAAATATTTTCTCTAGGGAATTTAGGCATTTCTTAGCTACTAAGTTATTTGTACTCCCATTGAACATTGGTGGTTTTTGCCTCATGAATCGATCTAACATTGATCCTCCATGCTTCGGATTAGGGTGCTCCATACGGGTATGGTTATTATTCATAACCTGAGTGAGTTTTCCTAGTATGGTGATTAGCTGATCGGCACCAATTGCATCACCAGCTCCACTATAATTATCTTGAGCAGGAGGGAAATCCCTACATGGAGTGTGTGCATTGAAATGGTTTCCATTTCTTCCACTAGGCGCCATTTCTAAACAATGGCATACACTAGATCAGTTTATGAATCAAAATACATAATCCCATATTTATAAAACACTTAACATAAATTGAACTATTTATGGATATAACCCATAATCATAAAAATGTTTTCATTGAGGAAGTATATACTCATAAACCCTTCATAATGATTTGTAAAGAAAATGGGAGTTATCCTAAGCATATCCCCCAGGAGTGTCGTAACCAAGAGTGCAGCAAGGCCCGTTGTTGTGCACCAGTTCCCGTTCGAGCCTAGCTCAAAGCGTTGTTTTCGGGTTTTACCCCTAGGTAGATCTGTACCAGAGCCGCCTCTACCTGCTCGTATCCAAACAGGGATGTATTGCTCAGAAAAATCACAAAATCTCTACAATACCAAAATTCTAGGAAGTTCTTCTATACTAATCCTCAAAGTTCATCTTAGGTCTACGTGCTCTAATCAGAGTTTATCTAAATCTATCTTCCAAGGTTTGTACTAAACTTCCTCTGATACCAACTGTAACGCCCTGACCCTAGTTACCTAGAGTCGGTGCATTATTACATAACATTGGCATGATCACAAGAAAGATCAAATCTTGAAAGACCGATTGGTTTAGTAGCCTTGGAAACACTAGATATATTCATAAAGTTTTACATTACATCATAAAGTGGAAAACTACTAAAACAACATATTTTCTCTATATTCCACACTCATATCCCCACATAATAACCCTACAGGTCATTCATAATTTACTTCTTCACTTCCTGGGAAAAATAAAACATAGAAAAGGGGTGAGCTCAAATGCACAGTAAGGATAACAATATAGCAGAAACTTTCAAAAATAAGCATAAACATTTAAGGCAATGTATAACTAAAACAAAAGCCTTTTAAACATGAACTTCAACATAGTATAGCAAAGGTAAAATGAAATAATGCAATTTAATTATTCACATGGATATTCTACTAATCGAATAATCACATGCAATATCAATAACCACTTTTATAATGATGGAATTCATAATGCCAGACTATCATAACCACATATCCAAGTCCTCATGCCAAGACTACAAATAAGATTTTGCCAAGGCCTTGTGCCAAGACACTAGTTTGTCTCATGAGACCTACCTATTCATAGAGGAGCTATAGTGGGCTCCACCCATCACATATTAAGTCCAATGCATTTCCATATGAAAAGGTTTAAATATAACATAAACATTCGTATTAAAACAAGCATACGAAATGTCAATAGATTCACCATAAACCATGAATGGTATAAAAATAGCACATCCACAGTCAAACATATCACAAAACCTTCAATACAATGTATCATAATAAATCAACTTTAAATAAGCGTAAAATCTATCAATGGATGTTGACATAGATGAAATCAAAACTCTTTTCAGAGAAATACCTATTTCTATTTTTGAAATCATTTAAGAGTCATATATTTATAAAATAAAACATTTTCTTTGAAAATATTCTTATAATCTTTTATAGGAAGCTTCGACGATTTTATAACGGCGTAAAATAACCGCACCCGCTGTATTTGTTAAAAAAACATTCTTACCTTAATTCTGTCGAAAACGTTAAAAGCACCTTGTTTGGAAAACGGCAGAATGATTCCTTTATAAACCTCTTATAAAAAGTCAAACAAGGGTATAAATTACTTTAACCCATATTCTAGTAAATAGTAAAAATGTTTTGAAATTCATTTTTAAGAAACATGGATGTCGATGATAAAGAGATCTCGGTAGATTATTATGTATAAACAACCTCGGATAATGAAGAGATTGTGAAATAAACCCTTACATTGTACTTTTACTTGGTTGGGGTAGGTTAACCTCCTATATAATAGTGAAATAATTGTTATTAAATTATACAAGAATCATATTCATTCATATGATATCATATATTATCTTTTAACATTGCTTTGTTAATAATATCTTAGAATTATCGTTGTTTCAGGTGTTAACTTACTCATTTTCTTTTATATGTTTTGTTACGTAAGCCATGTTTGTAATGGATACGTTGTATATTATTCATATCCATAATGATATCAAGTCCTTAAAATCATTTTTAAATCAGAAAATGATAATTATACTTGAATGGATACGATGGAGAATGAATCTCATCGCGTTCGTGGAGACGGTAGTCCGTACGTACGCACGAGCGACAATATCATTCTTTTGATATTAAAATAATATATAATTTGATAGTATATCATATATACAGAATCATTATCATGTTATATTTATTATTTACATTAGTTACACATCATTATTATACCCATCAAAATTATAATATATTGAATAACAATTACACCACGACGTGGAGATAGTAAGCCGTACGTAAGCACGTATGGTGACATGTTATTTAAAGGGTAGAGAGAATACTGAATATGGTTGTACCATATTTATAATAACATCACAGTATATATAAGATACTGGAGTTATTATTTTATAATGGTAATAACAAAGAAAGAAGAAGTGAAAGAAGAAAGGAACTTGGAAAAAGGGTGGTGAAATCATTACCTCTTCTTCGGGTTCTTCCTTTTGATTTGATCAAAAGGGATACTTAGGGTGGATTTCTGATCAAACTAAGGACTCTAGGTTGTAGTGAGGGAAGTTGATAGAGTATTTTGGCAGGGTTTGGCAGAACCAAAAGGCTTTGAAGGTGTGAAGAAATGAGAAGGAGGAGTGCCCTTTTATAAGATGGGTGAGGGGCACCTTTGGAAAAGCTAGAAATATTAATTTATAATAAATTCATATTCAGTTTATAATGGCTCCAAAGTTGATTATTTAAATGTTAAGGTGGGTATGGGTCGAATAAAACTCAACCAATAGAATTTAGACAGGTTTGGGTCATTATATTAACCATATCTTTAAGTATTAGCTCTTAGTTAATTAGTTTCACTTTTACAATGTCTCTTTGTATTTTTATATAATATGGTTAATAAAATTACTATATACATCCAAGAGACCCCAAAGTGGTCCATTAATGATACAACTATCATTATATAAGTCTCTTGGAATAACCTTAGATTTATAAGAATTTAATATCAATTAGTAATATAATATTTGTTTTAAAATCTCTTTTATGTCAATTTTAACATTATTCAATAGTTGATTTTTGTGAAACTCATAACAGAATGATTACTTCGAAAAAAGTTAATTAAATCAATCCTAATATGTCATTGTATCCTAGAAAATTATTTTAATTCATTAAAAGTCTAAAATTATATTTATTTGGGTTTTTATAATATCAATTATTTTACATTTTCACTATTATGTTAATTACTGCATCATCATTGTGTCATAAATAAATTAATATATGTAATCATTAAAAATTCTAAATAAAATATGATTATGTAGGAAATCGTTTTATCTTTATAATGAATATTTATAGTAGAAAATCCAACATATATAACCCTATGTACAAATTGTTTTTCTAAAAGATATATGCTTGTGTCATTTTTGTATTCATTTTAACTTAATTAAAATTAAAGTGTCCCTATCACCTAAAAGTGGATCCATGGGGTCCCAAAATCGACCCAAGGATGCCTATGGTCGAACATGTATCAACAAATAAGTCTAGGACACGTTTTAGGGTAATTTATTATTATTATAATATTATTTTTTAACCCTTATTTACCGGATTTAGCCTTAACCATGGTAAATAAAATATTTACCGAAGTAATTATTCAAAATGTCTAAAAATAAATGTTACCTATTTACACAATTTTAACATCCTGATTCCAAAAATGGAATCCATTTTTCCAAATTTAAAACACAGAAGTGGCAAAAATTAATTTAAAATTAATTCCCGTTGTTAAAACAAAAAGCGTGTTTTTAAGAGATAATAACTATCAAAAGATTGAAACTTGTTTATGTCCGGTTTAATTGTAAAATTATGTCCAATGACCAAGATTGTATTAAATGGTAAAAATATATTATATATATACTTTAAAACCTCTCAAATTCATAATTTATCACTATTAATTATTTTGATTAAAAAAGTTGTTTTTAATTAAAATTTAGTAATTTTCACTATTCATCAAAATATTAAAGTTATCCGAAAAGTACCAAAATTTCACCTTAGGATAAATTAGATATTCCAAATCCCAAAATTAAGTTCATTTTAAAAAATAAAATATATATAATTTCAAAAAGTAGTTATTACTATTCATAACGGATAGTTTGATTGGTTATGGTGTGTTAGAACTCGGTGTTGCGTACAACATACGCTATCACATTATTCAAAGAGAAGCGTACCATGGAAGCTTGGGGTGTTACAATATTTCCTTTTCGATTATATGATTATGATTAAACATTTAATAACGTTCATCATATCCTCAAAACATTCAATGTAAAGTGATTTATTATTCATTTCACCAAGAAAGAAAACATAAAGCAAAACAATCAGAAAAACATTTTTAACTTCTAAAAACACTTCCATTCAACTTGGTCCCAATAATCTCCCTCTTTATATTTTTTTTGTCATCAATGATTCCTAAATAACTTATATTTTTGACCTCACGAAGTATATTACATATCATCAACTCTAAGACCATGTGAGCTTACTCGTTATAGGAAAAAATCATTGATGACAACACCATGTTGTCAAAAATTTGTGAAGTGAAAAAATTTGTCTTCAAACATTCACACCCTCCACCTCCTCACAGATTATTTCAGATACCTATGAACAAATATTTTCATACAACCACTCCATATAACTAGTAGAATGGTCAAAACACATACATGATGAGTTCGTAGCTTGCCCACAACTCCCTATACAATCATAATTCCTTGGAAGTTTTACTACATATCAATGGATTTCATTATGAAACATCTCCCCCTTGAAAACACTATTCAAATACTTGATGTGAGGAGGAAAACAGAAACCTAAACCCTAAAGATATATAGGTTGGAAACCTAGGTTTAACCTCAGTCTTAGAAATTGTTACTTCTGTAAAGGTTTTGGGAATATGTTAACAACTTGTTCTGAAATTGGAACATACTCTGGATTCAATTCATTCTTCTCCACATGCTCTTTCATGAAGTAGTACTTGATATCTAAATGTTTTGAATGGGAATGTTATATCAGGATTCTTGTGAGGTTAATGAAACTCAGACTATCACAACCAAACAAAAAAAGTAACATTACTTCAACAAGTAAGTATTCCAACTTTGTTTCCATCCACATAAGTTTTGTAGAAGCATGAGTGGTGAAAGCATATATAGTTTCCATCATTCTAAGATGATATTGAAATTTTTTATTAGTATAAAAACTGATACATATTTTCCCTATAATGAAATTTCCACCATATGAGGATCATCTAAAATCAATTCTTTCTTCATAATTATTATTTGAATACCCAAAAAAATCAATTATTATTGAGATATTATATTTTTGTCTGACATTTTTTATATCATTGATATATATGAGAAGTATTTTTCCTACAAATAGATATGATCCTTCTAGAGAAATAAGAAATAATAAACATAAGGAAGCAAAAAAATTCCAATAGAGAGGTAGTATGATACAAAACATTCTAATTGACTTTTAAAACACTTTAGAGTTAACTCCCTTACCTTATACATATTTATTCTACTGGGTTTTAAACTAAAAATGTTGTGGGAAAAGAATTCAAATTTTCCTTTCCAAACTTCTTATGAATTTACATTGCATACTATTCTTGTGAATGAAATAAATGTTTCTTATTTTGTGAAATTTCTTAAACCAATACTATATTTCATTTCACCGAACATGAAAATCCCAAATAACGTTTTCGTCTATTCGGTAAACCATTCACATTTTCTTTAATGATTCTATAAAAATATAATGTCGTCAATATAAATAGTAAAATGAAGAAAAGCTAACGACTTTCTATAACATCCTTTCTTAACATTAATATTTATTAAGAAGGTTTCCAATTTGGAATACCAATCCCTCATATATGGTTTTATCCTATATATGTTTTTTGTAAACATATACACATAACATTCATCAATAGCAAAAAACAATGCCACATGGTTGTTCAATAAAAAATTTCTCATCAAGTTCAGCATTCAAAAATGCTGACTTGAAAACCATCTAAAAATTCTTGTGACTTTATAATGTAGAAATAGAAAGAAAGATTGTAATTGTTTCTAACCTTTCTGTAGATGAAAGACTCTCATCAAAATAAATTCATTCAATACACTATAAATCTTTTCTCACTAACATGGATTAATTTCTTATTACATCGCCATCTCCATTTAACCTATTTTGGAATACCCACTTTGTACCGAAAAGTTTTTTTGCTTTTATCTTTGGTATGAGTTCCCAAGTATCACTCTTCTCAATATGATCTAACTTCTCATTTATATATTCAACCTATTCTAGATTCTCAAAATATGCTTTATGATCATTCGACTCAACTTCTGACTACAAATAAATATGTGTAATAACTACTGATGTTCTTATTTTTTGAACATTATCATGTTGATCACAAATTCGGTTTTAAGCATCCACATGCTTCCACTTCCAAGTATGAGATTTTCCAGATTCTTCTTTATCACTAGAAATATATGTGTACGATTCTTCTTCTTGAGTAGGATTAAAATTGTTTTCATCCTTTTCATATCTTTTAACAAAAAACATTTCTTCAATTTCAACTTCTTTATCAACAAACATTTTTTACCATCATCCTCATATTCTTCAAAAACTATCACAATAATACAGTTATCCAAACATCAATTCTCATGGATTACCACCAAAATTAATTATAGAGACAATTTTAATATAGCATGGTTTTCCTCATTTCAAATAGAGTTGAATTTTTTCTCTCTTTAACACAATTGTTTAAGGATTGTATGGTTTACCGAAATCATACAAAATTCCATACTTCTCATGATAAATTTAAATTTAATCATTCTTTTATTCACAACCATTTTGTCTTCTCAACATCCTTATATAATACCTACATTCTTTATTATTTTTTCTCATAAAACATTTAAAAATTTTCAATTCATCCAACTTTTGTTTCATCTAAATAACAGAGGTAATGGGAGGAAATTCATCAATGAATTAAATGAAGTACATATCTCCATGAGTTTATTGTTTTTTCAATAGCCTATATATATCTTAATAAATGTGTACCTAGGATCATTTTCATGGAATGTAAAATTTCTGTAAGCATAGAGTTGGAAATCAGTCTCTTCTTCAAAATTATAAAATACCAATATCTTCTTCTTCACATATCAGGAATTCCATAGAGGTAGTCTCCATTTGATTACATTATCTTGTTTCTCTACGACAGATGTTCCAACAATTTATACCACATCTAATTATCTTCCATCATACATAATTAACAAGAGTATTTAATGTCACCAATATAGAATATGTTTACTTTCATACAATATCCTATTATAAGAAATTTTTTATATCCCACTCTTTAAAAAACAAACCTATTTTTTTTGAAAATAACATTATTGGCATTATCAAAATGTTGGGAAACACGTAGAATCTTGTGCTTCAACCGTCTAACAAATAACAATTTCTTGGATTTTAACTTTTCTGGAATAATAATCGTTGATACAAGATCTTTCATTCTGATTTATTCATCATTTAGGACTGTTATAGTTCCTTATTTGAAAACATTCACATTCAATTAACGTTTCACTTCTCCACTCATATTAAAAGAAAACCCCCTATCTGTTCTCCATAATCATTCTCATTCTATAGATTTAAGAGTTTTTTAAACAAAAATAGAATTGTATTTCCCTTTATCATACTTAATGTCAAGATTTTGAGATTGGTTATAACCCATTTTTTACCATCAAAAAACAAAAAAACCATGTAAAATATTTCTATGTTGTTCACATATTTCAAAAATAGTTTCTAAAAGTTGGAATCTATTTTCAACTTTCACTCATACCATCTTACCTTTTTTCCAAACATCTTTCCCAAAATTATTCTTTTGAGAGAATTGAATTATACCAACCCTTCCTTTTCATACATTACTATTAAATAATTTTAATGGTAAACAACATAATAGTATTACACATAGAGGATCCAACAGTTTAGTGTCTTGGGAAAACAGGGACTATACATAGTAATTACAACATCAACCATAAACATGTAATTAATTTCTTCTTCTCAAGCTTCTTGTTGGCACTTGACCTCTCATTAGTACATGTATCCACCTGAGGATATACATCCAAAGGGGTGATCTAAAATACCAGTAATAGGATAGATAAGACTAATATAGCATGGGGTGAAGATAATCTTGACATAGGCAAAAGATCATGAACATGATAGGAGCATAAATTAAAGACTTGAATTGTGGGAATCCATAAAAAATGAAACATCATGTTTCAGTGGTTAACTAACACACATACTTGAGAACCAAGATATAATATAGTTCACACATAATTTCACATTTAATCATGAGATTCATCACTTTACCCAATTCATTGAAGTGCTGTATAATTTTGGGCTAACCCATCACATTTAAACATTCATATTGCGCAATATAATTCCCGGCACACCCGTCACATCATAACATTATCATTTATCATGCATGCCCCAATGAACATATAATATAAATGAAAATAACTAAAACATTAAAAGTAATGGGTTTCATCTCAAAATAACACATTCATAAACATTGGGTTCCCAAAAGAAATAGGGAATAACATATAAGTTACAAGAACCATCAATCTAGAATGAGAAGTAAAAGATGAGTTCTTAAAAGAAGAGTTTTTTTGGAAAACATTTGGATTGACATAAAATTTATTATAAAACATGTATATCCTAGATAAGGTAAGATAATGATGAAAAACTGATTTTTAATAAGTGACCATTCCAAATTGGAGTGAATGCAGGAGAACCCGAAAAAAGAAAATTGGGTTGGAGATTTCCCCTTACCTTGTATCTGAATGCTTCCTTCTCTTTAATGTCCTGTATAATTACATTATATTCATTAATTAGAAATCCAGAACATTTATTACATTAATATGGTTTTTTATGGTTTCATTAATTGATTTTATGTGCCTTTTTATGATTTATAGAGTTTAAAAACATTATTCGGTAATGTTTGTTTTTAAGGTTTTCTTGAGTGGTTCATTGTATTATTAAATTGAAGTTTGGGTAGAACGTGGGAAAACATCAAGAAATGATATTAAATGTTATAAATGATATTAAATGAGTTTCAATGATCTTATAATGAATCATATTTTATCCATGTGCATGAATCATTAAATAATAATTAAAGGGTTATTGTTTGGGTAATTTGAATGGTTTTTCGATCATAATGAACTTGTTTTAATTTATCACATAGTAATATGCACTTAAGTTAGTTTCAGAACATTAAATACGAAATAATATAGATAAAATATTCTGGTTCTACCAGAAAAATGGTTTCATGACCAGATCTGAAGGTAGAAATGAAAAAAGAAGACATGTCGTTCTTGAAGGTGATAAATTAACACCTCACGAACAACGTTTTCTTTAATAAAATAAAAGGAAGGGGGAAAGTGAGTTGGATGATATAATATATCATTATCATCATAAAATTCCAGTAAATGTATAATAATGGAGTTATAATACCATTTGGATGATGATGTGTGGTGAGAGATCAAGAAATGAACTGGATCATGAAAGTACATTAAAGGAGAAGAGGGAGAGAAATTACCTCTTAAATAATCCTCTTGAGATTATCTTTAAGGATGCTAGGAATGGTCTTTTGATGAGACCATATGCTCTTAAACGTGTAAGAGGGGATTGGGATGATATTTGGGAAGATTTTAGAGAAGGGTTGGAGCTTGAGAGGAGTGAGGAAATGAGGGTGTGAAGGGTGGTTTTTATAGTGGAGGGGAGAGGGTTTTCCTTAATATAAAATTCATTAGTTTATTAATTTCCCCAAAGACAAGGAATAGTGAGTCTTTAATGACTAATAATAGTAATTTTAACATTTTATCCTGAACCAAATAGGCTTACATCAGTAGAACATCCCACATGACTCTATAATTTGCTTATTTAGCTTATTTTTGTAAATTACAGTATTTCACTATTCATAAAAAATTCATGTATTTCAGAAAAATCCCAAAAATTTACCCCAACCATTTTTCAATGTGTAGAATCCAAATATTTTGTTCTTTTTTCAGATATAAATTTCTAAATATTATAAATTAAATATTTAATTAAAATCATAATTTACTTAAAAAGCAGTTTTCAAAAATTAAAACTGATTTTATAGTGCATTCAAGAATTATGTAGGGTCTTATAAAAATATCGAAAAACTATAAAAAAACTGATTTGATAAATAATGAACACATATTTTGAAAATGAATTATCTTTTAAATTAATTAATTAATTTTTTATGACTTACAAAATACCAAAACGTTTACTAAGGTCAAATTGTCACTTTCTAAGATGTCTAAATTTTATTTAATTATTCATGGGTAATGTTACTCTTATATTGAATGATTTAACATTCATAAGGTTAATATAACTATTAATAAGGGTAGGTTACTATTCACAAGGGTATGTTACTATTCACTAAATATATTTTTGTTTCATTAGACTCCAAATATCATCTTGAACATAACCGTGTATGTCGGATTTTCAAAATCCCCAATACAAATGTGACAAAATTATTTTTAAAGGTCACTTAGAACTTAGTTGTTCATTCATTGTGATTTTATGTGATTTTATGACATAATTTTAAGAAGGGAATTTCAAATTAAAAACTTTTGGTCGTTACATTCTTCCCCCCTTATGAAATTTCACCCCAGAAATTTCACTTTACACAAACAGGTGAGGGTTCTTAGCCTTCATTGCCACTTTCGGTTCCCATGTTTCTTACTAAAACTTATGGTTCCTCCATAACACTTCAATGAAATGAGTTGTATTATTACGTAGAACCATATCTATCCGATCCATAATATTTATCGGTTTCTCTTCGTAGGAATGATCATCTTCCAGTTCTACCACCTCCAAGTTTAGAACATGTGAAGGATCAATTTTGTACTTCCTCAAAAGTGATACATGAAATATATCATTAACCTGGTCTATATTCGGTGGAAGTGAAAGCTAATAGGCCAAAGATCCAATACATTTAAGGATTTCAAAGGGGCCAATATACCTTGGGATTAACTTCCCTTTCTTCCCAAACCACATTACTCTCTTCCATGGTGATATTCGACGGAAGACTTTATCCCAAACGTCAAACTCTAAGTTTTTTCGATGGTTCTCATCATAACTCTTCTGCCGACATTGAGAAGATTTGATGTGTTTCTGGATGACTTAAACCTTCTATGTCATCTCTTCCACAAGATTAGGTGCAAGTAGCTTTCTTTCTCTAACTTCATCCCAACGGGTTGGAGTTCTACATCACTTTCCATAAAAAGCTTCATATAGAGCCATCTGAATACTCGAGTGGAATCTATTGTTGTATGAAAACTCAACCAATAGGAGATGCTGATCCCATCCACCATTGAATTCTAGAACCAGGATCTAAGCATATCTTCATGCGTCTGAATAGTTCTTTCAGACAGGCCATCAGTTTGGGGGTGGTTGGCCATGCTGAAATTTAATTCAGTACTCAAAGTATATTGATGAATCCTCCAAAATTTAAATGTGAACCTTGGATCATGGCCAGATAAAATGGATAGTTGAACTCCATGCAGTCTCACCACTTCCATCCAATAAATCTTTTCAAGTTGTTCAAGCGAGATATCTTCCCGAAAAGCGATAAAATGGGTAGTCTTGGTGAGTCGGTCAACCACAACCCATATCACATTATTTCCCTTAGTCATCTATGTGAGACCAATGAAAAATTCTATAGTAACATTTTCCCATTTTTACATAAGTATAAGCAATGGCTTCCTCATACCTTCGGACTTTTGTCTCTAAACCTTAACTTGCTGACATACCAAGCACCTTGATATATATTCCACAATCTACATCTTCATGTCATCCCACCAGAAGTGTTCTTAGAGATCACGGTAGATCGTGGTACTCCCAGGATGGATAGAGAAAGTTTATCTATGTGCATTTTCTAATATCTCCTTTGTTATCCTGGGTGATGAAGGCATACAAAGCTGCTTTCCAAACCGAATCACTCCATCATCATCGATATGGAACTCTTGCAGCTTCCATTCCTTTACATCATTCACCCTCTTTTGTATCTCTACATCATCCCTTTGTGCTTCTTTAATATTATACTGGATGGATGGTTGCACAATCATTTGGGAAAGGTAAGATGTATCCCTTTCCCTTATGATTTCCAAATCCATTCTTTGCATATCCAAGAAGATAGGGTCTTTCTCGATCGACAGCATGGATATAGTAACAGGTTCCTTTCTTCTTAGATAATTAGCTACATTGTTACCCTTTCATTTATGATAGTTAATAGATTAATCGTAATCCATGATTATCTCTAACCATCTCCTTTGACACATGTTGAGATAATTTTGTGTGAATATATACTTTAAGCTCTTATGGTCAGTGTATATGTCACACTTCTCGCCATAAAGGTAGTGCCGCCAGATTTTTAAGGAACAAATCACAGCTGCAAGATTTAGATCAGGAATTGGGTAGTTCTTCTCATGGATCATCAACTATCATGAGGCGTAGGCTATCACATTATAATTTTTCATGAATACACAACCCAAGAATTTCTTTGAAGAATTACTATATATCACAAAACATTCTCCACTTTTTTGTAGTATGATTATAGGTGCAGTGATCAGCCTTCTCTTTAGCTCCTTGAAGCATCCCTCGCATTCTTCCATCCAGACATACTTTACCCCTTTCCTTGTTAACTTAGTTAGCGGGATTGACAATCGTGAGAAGTTTCTCACAAAACGTCGGTAGTACCTAGATAATCCAAGAAACCTATGGACTTCTATGACACTAGAGGGCCTGGGCCATTCCTCATTCGCCTTGGTTTTTTAAGGATCCACAGAAATTCCCTCACATGGGATCACATGTCCCTAGAATGTGACTTGTTTCATCCTAAAGTCACACTTTCTAAACTTGGGGTACAACTACACCTTTCTCAATTTTTCTAACACAAGTCAAAGCTGTTATTCATGTTCCTCCTTGCTCTTAGAGTAGGTGAGAATATCATCGATAAACACTACCACAAATTTTTCGAGGAAATGTGTAAAGACTAAATTCATCAAATCCATGAATATTTCAGGGGAATTAGTATTTTCAAAGGTCATCACCAATAACTCATAGTGCCCATACCTTGTACGAAAGGCAGTCTTCTGAATATCATCCTTATTCACCTTTACCAGATGATATTGGAAACGAATATCCACCTTTGAGAAGTATTGAGCACCTCTTAACTAATCTAACAAGTCATCAATCCTTAGAGTAGGATTAGCTCCTGGTATGAGTTCAATTGAGAAATCTACCACATGATCTGGGGGAATTTTGGGTAACACTTCAGGAAATA
The DNA here is from genome assembly GCA_963277665.1 of Viscum album. Taxonomy (NCBI): domain Eukaryota; kingdom Viridiplantae; phylum Streptophyta; class Magnoliopsida; order Santalales; family Viscaceae; genus Viscum; species Viscum album. Next base: position 1,170,090,055 of record OY728161.1, on the reverse strand, counting down.
CATCGTTGTATTCCCTCACAATGGGAATATCCTCAAGGTTGGCACATTCCTTCATCTCAACCATTTGGGCGAGGTATGCTTCTTCATAAGAAATCGACATCCTCACCATTGAAGGATTTTTCAAAGGAGATTCATGATATTCCTTGATTTTGTAGAGGAGCATGGAATGTTTTGGAATATGAATAGATATTTTATTTTCCCCACAGTTGATATGTGATCTATATAACGAGAGCCAATCGATGCCCATTATAGAATCAAATTCCACCCAGAGAAGTATTACAAGATTTTCTATAAGAGTCATCCCACATATTTTAATAGTAGAAGAGTCTAACACTTCGGTTGAAATTATTTCACCGGTTTTCGTTTTTACAGATATCTATACTTTAAGGTTTCGTGGCTTCGATTCTATAGTTCAAGAAAACTTGTAAGATACAAAGGAATGCTTAGAACTAGAATGAAATAATACTTTTTCCATTTTTGATTGAATAGGATGTGTACCTTGTACGACTTAATTTTTATGCTCCACCTCAACAGTAGTGATGGAATAAGCCTTACCTTGTTCCTTTGGCTTTGGTGGCTGCTGACGCTAATTACCATTGAGAACAAGAGGTTTAGTGCACTGGTTTTCATAGTGCCCAAGCTCCCTACAGTTGTAGCATTGAACCATGAGTTGTTCTTTCCTTTCACCAGCTACATTCTTCTTCCTTTTCATATCTTTTTGACACTCTTGAGCATGGTGTCCTTATTTACCACACGTGAAGCATTTCTCTGTCACTTTGAGGTAGTTCCCATGGTGTAACTTCCCACATTTTTGGTATGTGGGTCGTTGAGTTTTCTTCCCACTTTTTTTATTAGATCCTCTAGATTCAAACTCCATCTTTAATTTCTTATCACCATAGCCATGGGACCAGTTTAAAAACTCCATCTCCACATTGAGATCACATTGAACATATTCTTCATAACTTTGAATGTCTTGAATTGAAAGAGCCTTTTGAAGGTATGGTTTTAATCTACTAAAGAATCTATCAATTTTGATATCATTGTTGATAACAAAACCCGAAGCGTACCTTACAAGAGTTGTGAAATTAGCTTCATAAGTTGAGACAAATTATCTTTCTTTTTTTCTTGAGATCTATTAATTCTCTCTCCATTTTCTTGTGATGTTTCATTGTGAAATACTTTTTAGGAAATATTATCTTAAAGTCTTCCCATTTGATCTCTTCAATTTCCTCTGTTTTCTTGGTGTTCTTAATCAAAGCCCATCATTGATCGGCTTCTACATCTAGATGATAAATGCCAATGGTAACCTTCTCTGTCTTAGAACATTGAAGCACATAAAAGATCTTCCCCATGGAGTTGACCCACTGTTTCACAACAAGTGGATCAGAAGATCCACAAAACATCAGTGGTCTTTGCCGCATAAAACATTTGATAGCCAGTTACTCCCTCTTTGGTGAAGTAGGATGTTCCCCATTATTATGGTTATTGTTCATAACTTGAGATAATTGGGTAAGAATTTCCATGATTTTTTTAACTCCACCTCCCAAATAATTGGTGATGTCATTCGGGCCATCGTTGCATTGGACCTCGCATGAGTTGTTGGCCTGATTTATTTTGTTTCTGACCATTTTCTAAAATAGAAATGGTTAGAACTAAACATAAGTAAACAATTCATGAATAACTTATTCATTTAAACAATTTATACCAAAAAAATAACATATGGTATCCCTATGTAAATATTCTTGTGTGCATATTTGCACATAGTCTCATGCTATAGGATTTCTCTAGGGTTCACTAATCTTAATTCCTAAATTAACCAAACCTTTCCTCTGATACCAACTATAGCGACCCTGAATTTTCTTACATTACTGTTACATAATGTTAAAGGTAAGAAACATAATATTATTACTCGTAGAGGATCCAACGGTTTAGTGTCTTGGGAAAACTCGTACCATACATAGAAGTTATAACATCAAGGTTAAACATTTATTTAGTTTCTTCTTCTCTAGCTTCTTATTGGTAGATGACATCTCCTTAGTACATGTAGCCACCAGAGGATATAAATCAAAAGGGGTTAGCTAAAATACTAATAAGTGGATAGATAAGAACAATATATCATGGGGTGAGAATAATCATGACATAGGAAAATATCATGAACATGAGAGGAGCATAAATAAAAGACTTGAAATGTGGCAATGTATAAAAAATATAAAATATCACGTCGTAGTGGTTAACTACCACACATACTTGTGAACCAAGCTATAATCTTTTTCACACATAATTTCACATTTACTCATGAGATTAATCACTTTACCCAATGCATTGGACTATTGTATAATTCTAGGCGCACCCGTCACATTTAAACATTCATATTGCGCTATATAATTCCGGGCGCACCTGTCACATCATAACATTATCATGTATCATTCATGCCACAATAAACATATAAGATAAATTAAAATAACAAACACATGAAACGTAATGGGTTTCATCTCATAATATCACATTCATAAACATTGTTTTCCCAAATGAAAGAGGGAATAACATATATGTTACAGGAACCGTCCATCTTGAATGAGATGTAAAAGTTGAGTTCTTAAAAGGAGTGTTATTTTGGAAAACATTTTGAATGACATAAACTTCATTAGAAAAAATTTATATCCCATAAAAGGTAAGATAATGATGGAAAAATTATTTTTGAGAAGTGACTATACCAAATTGGAGTGAAAGAGGGAGAACCCGAAGAAAGAAAATTGGGTTCGAGATTTTCCCATTACCTAGTATCTGAATGATTTTTTCTCATTAATGTCATGTATAATGAAATTATAACAATTAATTATAAATAGATAACCTTGTGTACATTAATATGGTTCATAATTGATTCATTATGTGATTTTATGTGCCTTTGGATGAGTTATAGAGTTTAAATACATTATTCATGAATTTTTGTTTTAATGGTTTTCTTGAGTGGTTCACTTGAATTCTTAAATTGAAGTTCGGGTAGAACATGGGTAAACATCTAGTAATGATATTACATGTTATCAATGATATTAAAAAATTTTGAGTTATCTTATAATGAATCATATTAGATCCATGTAGATGAATCATTAGATAATAATTAAATGATGATTGTTTGGGTTAATTTGAACGGTTTTTCGATCATAATCAACTTGTTTAAATTTATCACTAAGTAATATGTACATAAGTTAGTTCCAGAAAATTAAATGGGACATAATAAATATAAAATATTCTTGTTAAAACAAAAAAATTGTTTCATGACCAGATCTGAAGGTATAAATGAAAAAAACATGTCATTCTTGAAAGTGATAAATTAACACCTCACGAACAATGTTCTCTTTAACAAAATAAAAGGAAGATGGAAAGGGGGTTGGATGATATAATATCCCATTATCATCACAAAATTACAGTAAATGTATAATAATGGAGTTAAAATACCATTTGGATGAAGATAGGTGGTGAGGGATCAAGAAATGAACTTGAACTTGAAAGGAAATTAAAGGAGAAGAGGGAAAGAAATTACCTCTTTAATCCTCTTCATGGGATTCTCCTTAAAAAAGCTAGGATTTTTCTTTTGATGAGACCAGAATATTTTGGATGTGGGAGAGGGGATATGGAATACTGTTTTGGCATAGTTTATAGAAGGATTATATCTTGAGAGGTGTGAGGAAATGAGGGTGTGAAGGGTGGATTTTATAGTGGAGGGGAGAGGGGTTTCCATAATATAAAATTCATTAGTCTATTAATTTCCCCTATGACAAGGAATAATGAGTCTTGAATGCCCAAGAATAGTAATTTTATCGTTTGATCCCAAACCAAGTGATATTATAGCAGTACAACATCACATATGACTTTATATTTATCTTATTTAGCTTATTTTTGTAAATTACGGTATTTCACTATTCATCAAAAATTCAAGTATTTCAAAAAAATCTTAAAAAATTAACCCAACCATTTTTCGACGTGTAGAATCCAAAAATGATGTCCATTTTTCAAAAATAATTTATTAAGTATTATTAATTTAATATTTATTTAAAATCATAATTTACTTAAAAACAGTTTTGAAAAATTATAAATTATTTTATAGTGCTTTAAATAATTACGCAGGGTCTTATAAATTTAACTAAAAACTATAAGAAATTGATTTGATAATTAATGATAAAATTTTAAGAAAATAATTTTTTTTTTCAAATTAATTAATTAATTATTTATGACTTACAAAATTCTAAAATGATTACTAAGGTCAAACTGTCACTTTCTAAGATGTCTAAATATTATTTAATTATTCATGGGTAAGGTAACTATTATGTTGAATGATTTACTATTCACAAGGGTCATATTAATATTCATAAGGGTAGGTTACTATTCACAAGGGTACGTTACTATTCCCCTAAAATTATTTATGTTTCATTAGACTCCAAAAATCATCTTGAACACAACCATGTATGTCAAATTTTTAAAATTCCCAATACATAAGTGGAAAAACTACGTTTAAGGGCCACATAGAACTTAGTAGTTCATTATGTTGTGCTTTAATGTGATTTTTGACATAATTTTAAGAAGGGAATTTCTATTGAAAAACTTCGGTTCGTTACATGAATCCCCATAAAAAATTTCCTTCTATAATCAATGGAATATTTGTAACATTGTTGATTAAACCAACATTTATTTTCCATATTCTTGAATTCACCACAATACCAATATTACCTAAAGAATTATTATCTTCCTCAGAAACTTCCATAATAGACAGAGTGGTGAGAATGTTTCTCAAAACCATTCTTATCATTAATATCAAAACTTTTTTTACTCAAAAACATTATGTTATCATGTAGAACATTATTCTTTTGCTCAATTTTACTATCTTTTATATCAAAACCAGAAGTTGTCTGAAAATTTTCAAACTCAGAATATATAGAAACTCTTTTATTCTCTATATTGTTAATTTTATTCTTGTACATAACACTATCATTATTATTTTTCGTTAGAAAAATTATATCTTTATTTCCAATGTTTTAATGTAATTTTTATTTATCATTATCAGCTTCAACCTTACTATATCTTTCACCAACAACAGATATAGAATTCTTGAAACATTTAACTCTCTAACTGGCTTTAAAATGTTTTTTTTGAACTAGTTCCAATTATTTTTATTTTTATCTAATCATAAATTCAAGATGATCATTATGATTATTTTATTTCTCAATATATTTCTCCATGTAATCAATCTCTCCCAGAATGATAAAGTTCTAAAAAAACATACTTTATTGTTTAATTAAGAACATTTTTTGTTCAAATTCAGGATTTATTTCTCAAGTTTTCTAATATTTCACATATATTATTTTAGTTCTTCTTTAAGATGAAAGTAAAAAATGAGTTTCTTATTCTTCAAATCTAATTCTTCAAAATTATTCATTATTAAATATTGTAAAGAATGTATCTTCTCAAGCGTTATCTATAGACAATCTGGATTCATCTTCAATATCTTCTTCTTCATCTTTATTACACAAAAAACTTATCCTTCAATATTTGTACAATTTTTTATCTTTCCCTTTGAAATAATATTTGGATTTATCAACCTATTTGTTCCAAGACCTTCATTTACTTCTATCATCTTCATCACTGTCGTCTTCAGTCTTTATTTTGAAGGAATTTGTAAAAAAGTTTCTAATATAAAAAAAATGAAACAAATTCAATATAGGTTTCCATTTATACTTTCATGTTCCTATTTTCTATTTTTTTTGAAAACATGGATAAAAATTATTTATGATTTATTATAACATGTTTTCAGAATTAAAACCTCCAACTAATTATTCTCCAATAACCATCTAAGGATTTTCATTATTTTAAGCCTTGAAATAAATTTCTATATTATATATTTTTTTAAATATCATAAATTTATCCCTCCTCATTTCCTATGTAATGAAATTATTATATAATTCATCTGGAGAAAATTTTTCAAGATGTCAATCCTTTAATGAGCGAACTATGGAATCAATCTTATCAGATACAGTTTTTATGATCATTTCAACAACAATGAGACTTATAAATTATCAGCATGACATATGATAGTTATAAATATATCATTATACCTTATAAATAAGTATCCAAAATATTCATAGTCAATTTTTTAGATCATCATATATCAAACTACAGATTTGTAACAAGGATTTATTCACCATTGAATTGTAATCCTAGATTTTCTTCATGTTTTCCCAGATACCCTTGGTTGTACGATCTCCCTTTACTCTTAGAAACTCAATTTCAGAATGTGATGAGAGTAAATTGTTATTAGATATTCCATCAATCTCATGATTATTATTATCTAAATATGTAAGGGGAACATTTTCATCAATAAAATGAAATTTATATATAGATTCTTCCCAAAGATCAAACCCATGATACATAAGATAAGGAAACATTCCATATTTAAATATATGATATTTAAAACCATATAAGACTAAAATTCCATTATTATAAACAAAATTTATATTCTATATCACAACATTTAGTCAAGAAATTTAGAAAAGACAAAAAAAAACTGAACATTTTCTATGATAAAAATTGATTTTAACCAGACATAATCTATGTACCATTCAAAGGGGGGGTGAGTCAGTAATATCTTTTCTTTTTAATTTTCCATTATTTTTAAATAACCTTCTCCCCTTTTTAAATAATTACTAATTTTTTGAAAATAATATAATCGCATAACCACAGAAACATAAGAATTTACCTAATTCACTACTCTAACAGATTAGCTACGTCATTTGTATGGTTTGAAACAATCCAACACCACACAATCGACTAAAAAATTCTTTTTGTGGGGATACACAAAGATCGATATACCCTTTCACTTGTGTGTCAATATGATAAATAAAATTGTGAATTTTCTTCAGGATTCATGATTCATGTATGGAAAGTTTGTGTACTTAGTTTTATAACCTTCTCAGGTTGGTTCAAAAAAGTTATTGTACTATCGTATCAAATTTCACTAATGATAACCATTAAAATAATTCTTCACTTTCCTACCAATATATAATTAATAACTTCATCATTAAAACACATTGTACTGTGTCCCGGTATGATAATTCAGTCTGATTTTAAAATATGAAGAAGCAATAATACTAGAATACTACTGATAAAATTCTGAAATTCTTTTATCTCATTCTGAAAATCTCAATCTAATTTTCATGTATAATGACATAAACGAATATATGAATATTTGACCAGTTACTTCCTTATATCTAGGAAACTGTGGTAGGTAAAAATTGTATAGGTTCTTGTTCACACTAAAAATTACGAACCTATCTCCCTTCATCTGCACATGAACATTATTATGGTCCTTATAAAAGTAAAACATACTCTCTTCCTTTTATAGGTGAATCAAAATTATTTTAGGTTATAATCAATAATTTTTTAAAGATTAATAAAATTTCATGAATATTGTATTTCCCCTAAATTTATGCTCCCTCTTTGACTTTGTTTGCAATTCTCAACTTTTCATGATTTTTCATGAATCTAATTAACTATTCTGACAACTTCATCAATAAATATTAGATACAAACCATTTCTCAATTTGATCTATACATCATTCTAATTTTATTTAATATGAAAAAAATATGTAAGATATAATAATTCTCATTATTTCTCTCTATGATAAATGAAAACAAACCACTATAAATACAATTTAAAACCTTCATCCATAATCCTAGATTCATATTTTGAAAACAACTGTTGATTTTATTTTTCTACTGACATCTTGTAATCATCAAAATATTATAGCACCCCCATGGAAACACTTCTAAAAAACTATTCAAAAATTTATACAGTTTCTTATTTCAATTAAATCAAATATCTTGCATCTAATGGATCTATATATAGTTTTTAAAAATGAATCGGTGTCATGCATTGTCTGAATATTCCATTTCAATGTCAGTCAAATTAGTGACACCATTTCTTGAGAAATAATCAATACTTTTGTTCTTTATATCTTAACACATTTGGAAGATATCAAATTATGACATATTTTCCTCTTAAACCAATTTGAATATAATTCAACTTATTGAAAACAGCTGATTACATTGTTGATTATCATTCGGTTGATTGGTCAATGACTTTCTTAGAGGAATTAGCCTCAACATACTTCACTTTTTTATCTGCATCACAAGATTTCCTACCTCTGATTGATTGACGTAATACAAAAATCAATGGACTAGTGTAATCAAATAATTTTTTTGTTCCAGACTTCCCAACTATTGATTTATCTATATGTATTTTTCATCAGGTGAATCATACAATCAGATGGATCAGATAAAATGATGGATCAGTCTGTTATTGCATCAAAAAAACATCAACTACAACAACTTAAAAAATATTCATCATTTCATCCTTTAAAAAACATATAATTGTGTCAGTCAATTATATGTGACTTTTAGAACATTATGATTGGAATAGAATCATATTTCTTATATTGTAATGTATTATATCTTCACATCCTTGAATCACTTCTTTCATTACAATAAAACCTTAACCTGATTAGTAGAACTTGTATTCCCTCATTCATATATATGGAATATATCACAAGCTTCTTATATAACTTATCATATTTGGTTAGATAAAGAATAGTAATGCATTGTTATATTAACATTAGAGTCATATAGAGTCCTATGTATCTTCTCATTATGATCGATTCTTTCATTCTCGACCAAAGTTGACTCATCTCAACCATTTATCATAGAAAAAAAACTTCACAAACTGATGTACATTATTGATGTATATTCTTTCTGATAATAAAATTATGGTTAAACCAATAATTCTTTTCATCTATTCTATAATACATACAAAGTTAATAATTCTATTTTTCATGACATAAAGATAAAACATTATGCAAAACAGTCGACACAAAATTTTATACCTTACCAAAACACATCTAGCCGACCGGACCATAACATCATCATCAAACCCTAGTCCTCAAATCGATGCATATATAATTTTTTGAACAATACAATCAACATATTTTCCTCCTATAAAGGTCTCTCTTGATGCTGTTACATTATCCAGCTGAAAGAATCAACAACAATAATACCTTTTTTGATGAATAGTCTGTCTTAAAATAAAATGTTTTCCTATACTCCATCCAAGGCCTCTTTTATAAAATTAAGTCCCAATGAGAGAAGATATAACACAAGATATTATTATAATTGTAGGTAAAATTTATTTAACCAAATATATAATGGTGCACATAATTCAAGGTTTATACCACAATTTTAAATTATAATCCATTTTTAGAGAATCATTGAATATGGGGTTAGAGATGATGATACCCATAGGATTCTACATGATCTCCATGATACAAACAATATCCCATACCAACATTTAATGCTTGATAGTAAACATCATATCTAGTCATGGGTTTTAGTAATGTTCAGATCATAGAAATTATTAGTCTTATCATCAGCTCTACGAAATGATTTTCAAAAAATAATATCCACTATGACTTAACCCTAAATTTGTAGGACTAGTAATTTAAACTAACAATGAGAGATGTTCGAGAAGAACTGTCTATAGTATCTCTCCAGAAGAAGAAAACAGTTGATCTTAGAAAATGTTCTATGGAATTCCTAGGACGTCACACCTTATTCTTTTTCTAGGTACATATAAATTATCACCATAGAGATCACATGTCCCTGAAGACATACCTCACTAATAACAAAGAGACACACTGTAGGATTAGAATAGATACGTTTTTATTTGTGTTTTTATACATATTCTCTATGTTTCTATAATAAATGTTCATGTTCCATGTGTATATTAGGATATAATAAAAAACCCACCATAATGGCGTCTAAATATGGAAGATTGATCTTTTTCAAGTGATCTATGAATAATGTTGGTGAATTTTTCAACCCAAATGACATTAAAATATACTGATAGAGTCCTAATCATCTATTGAATGTTATCTTTGTATTATCCTCTTCTCTGACCTGATGATGGGGGAAATGATTGTAGATTAATCATAAAGAACCACAAGGCTCATCAAAAATGATGAATCTAGTCATTCATCTTCATTAATGGGTATATATTCATCTTTCTCACTTGGTTTAGATTTTTTTACCCTACATATAACTGTATACTACCATCGAAATTAATTTCAAATGTCATTGATGAACCATATAGAGATTCATTTTCTCTAACAAAATCCTTTGGCTCTAAATCCTCATGTTTCACTGTCAATTCATTCATCTCAAATAGTACCATATGATAACGAGTAGTCAATATAGGTGTATCCCATGGAATAATTTTGAAATCCAATAAACCTCATCTATCACGGGGAAGTCCAATAAATTCATCAATGATGATATGTGGAAATAATTACATTATAATAGGGAAAAAGTAGTAATCTACTACTTGATGTACTGAAAAAACCATACGCACTACTCGTGTTGTAATATCTAAAAACCAAATTAGGTTTAAACAAATTTGTTCTCCAATCACATCACATTCAATGACGAAAACAAACAGCTTTACATTAGGTAAGGGATACACATCCCCTATGGAATTCATTACATGATTGATAACTGGTCAACTAGTCTATGAGAACTACTACATCAAAAATGTTCATCTATAGAATCGTGAAATATAATAGATTTCAATACCCAAAAAATACTATTTGAAATTTATAACATCTATGGATATGATTGAATTTCTTCCCCAATGGTGATTCAAGGGAAAATATCACATAATATGACATGAATTAAAAGTCAATACCAATAACCAATTGAGCATAAATAAATGAATTGGATGATCATATATCGAATAAGATAGAAGATGACATTGATGTAATCAATTTTTTACATTTAGTAGTCTATAACCCCTCTCCACCATCATCTAGAACCTAATCCATTTGATAAACTCCACCCACATCAACAAAATTGGAATACCCTAGGGAATATAACTCTCTTAGGTTTCTAATGGTTTTTGGGTCATGCCTAATGCCGATAAATCCTAACTGATCATTTGTTCACTATACACATCTACTTTATACCCAAGTGTGAACTAGTCCATATATCCATCTAGAATAATTGATGAATATTCCCCATCTTACTACAATAATGAAAATTTATCTCAGTCCATGAGATTTTTTTTGATAATGGCCATCATATCAATAGTTGAAATATGAAGGACCTCCACCTCCCCCAAGGGTGATATGAAAACCCTTTTCTGTGTCAATTACTGAACAACAAACCACTATAATTCCTCAATATTCCTCCTCCTTTTACTATAAGAGATACTAATGGTAGAAAATTGAGGTTTTGTCTCTGATCCACAAAGAAATGGTATATCAATCATCTGACGAAATATTCTCATTCATCAAGGCCTTATGATGTACCTTTTTATGTGTATTAAGGTCAAAGTTTCTAAACTAATTCCTCAACTCTAGTCTGAGGTCGATATTGAATTTTTATACAATTTATGACACAATAAAATCTAAAAAGTGTAATGAAAATAAACACTATAAAATGAGTATAGTAAGAATAATAAAACGTCGTCCCCTACATAAGATATATAAAATCATTTTCGTGATTCAATGTTTGTATGTGAATCAGGAATTACATGAATATGATTTCATTAATGGTATCCCATGTTAGAAACCCATTTATTTTTGGATGGTTCTTGTCACCAACCATCTCATAAAAGGTCCCTAAACTATAAAATATGAAATACTTACCTCTAAATCCTTTGGGGTCCCCACTACATCAATGATCCCCTCAAGGACGACAACCTAATCATCAACATCCTATGGGCCTCCAAATCCCTATAAGTCTATGTGGTATAAAAGAGGAATGTATTATGTATAATCAACCATCATCCTAGAAAATCATAAACATTGAACATCCATGATGTAGAAGACTCATGGCTATAGCGGTTCTTCCAATAAAACCACTGGATATGATATATGATAATGATCATATATATCACCTTCTTCATCTTATGGTGGAACATAATAATCCTCCGTAGGTGGGGAATTCTATCCTTCTTCTATTTGTAGTCCTTTCATAATTCTTCAAGGAATCATTGTATATAATTTATATTAGACGATGAAATACCTTTTAGAATATTTCTATAAATATCGACTCAAAAAGATTATATGCACAAATGAAGGATTTATATAGGAATAATTATCTAATGAATATACTACTGATGATAAGGAATAACAGTCCCAGCACTACCCAATGACCATTCCTCATATTTTATTGCTTCATCTTATTTTCAATCATATATATATATATACATAAATACATCCACAAGATCAGATAATTCAAACTAAAACACATTATATCAAAGAATCGCAATAACATATCAATAAATTAAATTAAATTAACTACCATGCATTCTACGAAAAACATAAATATAACATGTGATCAAATAAGACTATCCTTGATGTTTGAATACTTCCAAATACCATAAACAGTAACAAAAATATATTTAGGATTAAAACAAAACAATAAACCCACATCTGTAACAATAATACCCTCACTAGTGACTAATAGGTTCATTATATAAGATCTGTTTAGGCACTTATGTGACTCCCTAAACCAAGATATATATAGCCTAATTGATTTATACCATTCCCAAAACATAGTAAAGAATAAAAGTAAATAAAAACATACTCTGATACCAGTTTGTAACACCCAGAAGTAAATCACAATTTTTGGGATAGTGTTACGCATTACCTTATGATTTTCTACCCATATTTATGACGTTTTGGAAATATATTGAGTTTCATAACAGTGCAGTGGAATGACTATTCACCAAATATCAAAAAAAAATCAAAACCAAATCATGAATGAATAATTTCATAAAAGGTAACAATGAAAATGAAATAAAATAAATACAATTATAAATGAAATGTTTTTTATTATGATTTCACAAAGGTAATATTCAAGGTCCCGCAATATTCATGGTCAAAATAGAGTATCTTCAATTTAATGGGAAAATAAATAAATACCCAATCAAATAACTATAGAGTCCTTCTCAACACTTCAACTAAATAGTAAGAATTATCTCCTCCATAAATTTTTTATAGAGCATTTACCTCTCTCAGATCCCTGATTATGAAAATTTTATATGCATCAATATACCAATTCAAGGTGTGATTATAAGCACTATAAGAAATAACTAATGTTTCCTTAATAGAAGTGCACACGCTAAAGAGGTGTATTCCATGATAATAAATAAATAAGCAACAACGTAGCTATCAATCATGTGTCAATTGTTCGTGTGCTAACTAAGACTCTACCAACCCCAGTCTTACCTAGTTAAGATCCATGATAAAATGAAAATCATATTGGATGTTAGGATCACTGGTCAGCCACATGGCCACCAAATATTTCCCTATATTGATAAAAGGACAATAACTCTATGATTGGTCTATATGGCTGTTGTGACCCATATCAATCATGGGTCAGGATACAAGGATATATTACCATATCTAGACCTTAGAAAGGACCTTTGATACTTCCCCCTACCCTATGTATCAATCCATCATCATCATTCCACATGCCACACATATTACCCCAATAAAGATAATCTAATCCATGAGGGTCTAGTAATCATTTTCTATAAGAATAAATCCATCTATTAGACTTAAATTCACCCAAACATGCATTAAAACATAGAAACAACTTGTCATTTCTAGAAATATTTGGGGTAGACATGCAGAAAAATAGACATGTGATCACTATCAAGAATGGGTATCATTGTTTATACATTCATAAAAATGTTATCAATTTCATAAATGGGTATCATAGGGAATATATGAAAACACATATGACCCATATCATGGATGGTTCCCACATACTACATGTATTCATACATGTAATCAATTTCCAGGAAACAACCATATCCAAGGGCCATACATGCTAATTAACTTATTAAAAAAAATTCGGTGGAACCAAAATGGAATGAATCGCCACCAAAAGTGATCCTTACATGAAAAATACCCTATGATAATAAAATGAAATTATAGATATAGAGTTGGTAAATAGTATAAAATAAAATGTGTTTTGATTTTTATGATTTCTCCAAGGATATGTTTTCAACCTAGAACACATTTCCTTTATTTAGTTTCTCACCATAGACCACGTCATTCCTCCATAGTTCACTACTGAAACCCATTCCTGGTTTAAGTGTGGTGATAACACCCATACGTAAGGGAGGAAAACCAAATTTAATAGGAGAGTAACTCACCCAGACTCACCAAGAGTTGATCGTTTAATATTTGTGATGAATCTAAGAGTGTGAGTGCTAGAATAGCTTTTGATGATGCAATGTTGTTTTCTTGGGTTTTAGAGGATGCAATAAAAAAGTAAATGGTTCCTGAGTTATTATAAATTTGTAAAAAAATTGGGAAAATTGGATTCGCAGATAATAATAGTGGGTTATATTATAGTGTGTCCAAAATTGAAAAAAACAATTGTCAAAAAGAGATATTCAAGTGAAAAAATTTTTTAGTCGAAAGTATGTATTCAATCTAAATTGATGTAAATAAGGGTATCCTAAAAACAACATAAAGGGACTATGATGTAATATTTATCACCACATTGTAGTATCCAAGCCCTCATTAGAACACTATTCCATAACATCCACCACTATAGAATGATACAAAACCTTAAATAACTACAAAATCTACTCCTTCTAATCATTCACGACATAGATAACATACCACACTATAGAAATGAAAAAAACAACACAAATTATTAAAAATGACCAACACGAAATAGTTCCTCAAACCTGCCCCAACAAAACTATAACATATAGACCATAATCACTAGTTTTGAGCCAAAACTTGACATATCCTCATGCGTGTATGCCCATATGCAAGAGGTTATATGGAATTCATGATTGAACATAGTGATTCAGGTATGGATATTAAAAAATGTCATCGTTGGATCAAGTTACTAACTTACAAATTCTTCTCGTTATATGGTTTGGTAAAGGTAAGTCATGCAATTGGATGGTTGGGAATCGGGCAGGGGAAGTATGTCAATGCCTGGCCAACACTGTATGTGGAACTATGAGTTACCATAAAATTAGGAAATTTTAATTCTATTGTTACTGATAATAAAATTCCACTCAGGTGATGCACAAGAGTTTGTTATGTGATTTATAAAATTTTGACAATATTTATTCATCATGAATTGGAACGTAGGTTACATGGCATATATATACCTCTATTCTTTTCAGAGTAGTTAATTAATTAAATTCCTTGATTCGGTCTATCTAATCAATGTAGTTTCTCTTTTTTGCGATATATATTTGTTTCCATGTTGTTTGATGTATCCTTATTGGAGTTAATTAGATGAATAGAGAATGATGTTTTGTTAGTATATTTAGTATTTATTGTGACTAATGTTAAGATATATAATGAAGGGTTAGTTAAAGGAGCCATATAACATGGCATAAGGGTAGACTCATATGCGAACTGTGAATGATCCAACAGATTATTTAGGAGAAGATTTTGTGATCAAAAATAACAATTAAGGTTTATTTTAATGAAATTATATCTTTTTTGAAAGTGTTTCCTTCATATTACACAAGATGTCACATTTATGTAATTTATTAAACTACTTGAGTAGTTTTCAAAACACTTATATATTGGGACAAGGTGTCAGAATAACCATTAGTCACATACAAGAATATATTTTATCACTCTCTCTCATGTGAATTGTGGTTTAGCAAGTGGGGACAATTAAATATGATTTCTTTCACGTGGTTTTTTTCATAGTAAATGGTGTTGAGAACTATGGATGAGAATGAGATAAATTTCAACTCCATCATTATTCATCCTTATAAATCACCCAAGGATCATAAAATTCAGATTAATTTGTTGAAATATATATTTTTGGAATCATTGACCTAGTAGAGACTCTAAAGGTTTGACATGATAAAATTAGATTGGGATCATGTTGGGAGTGAAACCATTTTGATACCCCATATGGGATGGTGCTAATAAGTATTAATGTGATAAGTGATTATATATAATAATTGCATAGGAAGGGATTCATAAATTAGATTACATCACCATGGGGTTGACAAATGATGTTTTCCAAGAAGGTGAGTAATAGTCTTGAGCTATGCTTTGATTACCATATGTTGAACCCAGTGATGGTCCAGAACTAAGATCCATTACCCACGATTGATGATATATTCAATCTACTATGGGTAGACTAGTTTTTCTCAATGATTGGTCTTATATTAGGGATACCAATAGTTGTATGTTATAGTAGAACATATTCCGAAGACAACATTTCAGAGACGGTATGGACACAATGAACACTTGGAAATATGTTTTATGTGAATGAAAATGCCAACAGTGTAAATGGTCCACATGAAGATGGAATTCCTTGCATAACTAGAGTCATTCATCAAGTTGTTCATCAAAATAAGTCCTTATGTACTCGCAAAACCATAGAAACACACTAGGTGCCAATATATCATCTTGGGTACACTTCGAGAACAATAGATTTGCACCATGATATCAAATTATGAGTTATGGATTTGATAGTAGAGATTTCTAGGACATGTGATGTATTTGACCATTATATATAAAGAGCCATAGAAAGTTGAGATAATCATGTCCTAGACCCATTCCCACATGTTTAATATAATGAGATTATATGTTTAGAAATATATTATTGATTGTTCATCCATGACTCCATCTGATTATCATCACCCTTGATAGCACTAACAATGAAGTCAATGATAATTCAATGGTTAGGACCTATCAAATATGTGTTCCTTGAAATGAATATAAGCTTTAATATTGCCCATGTTATGACTCCCACTCCTCAAGGGATTTTTTATACATTGTATTTTGATTCATAAGGTGTTTGCATGGAGTAGTACTGATACAATGAGAATACGTAGTAATATATCTGTCTCATTGGCTAAAAATAAATGAGAAGAGTTACCCAAACACAGGATTTGGAGCTCTATACCATGGTTTGTGCTCTAATATTCTGAAGACATTATTTATTTGGTAATTGGTTTACTATTTACATGGACCACATGAGACTTAAATATAAATCATATAGTGGGACCATAAGCTGAGTCAGAGGTACTAGGATGAGTATTTACAAAAGTTTAACATTGAGTTTGAATATGTACCTAGAATGTTAAATGTGATAGAATATTCTCTTAGCCATAATATGAAGGCTAAGTAAGAACTTTGTAAGAGGCATTTCAAAGGAGAGTTGATGCTTAGTTATAATATTGGTTGGTAGGAGGATGGATGCTACTGAGGATCAAGAATCTATGATTTTTGAACATTATTAATCACATCCCCACTTGTGGAATTCGTGAAGATTAGTCTGAAGTATGACCCAAAATTATATTTAATGACGAAATAACTAGTTGGAGGTGTCCTGATACTTGAATAGTTGATGGAAAATTATGATGTTATCATGTTACAAGGGAGAGTTGTAGTATTTTCTTCTATTAGAGAAGAACTTATTAAATACTTACATACCTCAAGATGTTTGGCAGATCTAGGTGAGAGGAAAATATATCATGTCTTTCGGAACAAGTTCGTTTGGCCGAAGATAAAGAGAGACATTATTTGTTTGTCTCTCAATACTTCACATAAAAGAGTATGAAGGCTGAGAACTAGTGTCTTGGTGGGTTTTTTGTAGAACACCTGATAACTATGTGGAAGTTGGAGGACATCACCGTGGAATTTGTTATGGGGTAACCCAGGACCTCAAGGCACCATGATGGCTTCTTGGTTATTATAGATTGGATAATAAACTCCTGACACTATGTACTGATGAGAGAGACTCACACAGTGGAGAAACTGAGATTTTTCTATATCAACGGTTATATTCGTACATGCATTTCCCTTGTGAATTATTTTAGAAAAGTATTAATGTTTTACATTATTATTTTTAAAATTCTTACCAAATCTCTTGTTACTCAGCTGATATAGAATAAAATATACCATCCTAAGACCGATAGACAGTCCAAGAAGACTATGATCATATGGGAGGATAATGATTGACATTGTATTCTAGACTTTCGTAGAGCATTAGATGACCATCTTTCCATTTTTAGTTATCCATAAATAGTTGTTACTAGGATTTGATTGACGTGGCACCTTATGTGGCTATTTATGAATGATAATGTCTATCAGTACATTTTAGTATAATATATGGGAGGCAGTGGTTCGAGGGCCATAACCATCAAGTCTGTGGATTAAAATCTCCATTTGACCCCATTTTGATATGTCGCAACACTAACCACTATGTCTGATCTGTAATGTCATTTGACCTCATGCCTGTCTCTCTATATAAAAGAGTCTTTGGACTAGTAGTGAGGGTCTAAGTCCATCTGTGGTGAGACTACCCCATCATTTTCTTTTCAAAGGATCAATAATCAACAATAAACAATATAATAAATTATATGAGTAAAAATTGGAGAAAACTAAACGAAAGTTATATATTTGAAAAAAATTAAAATTAACTATTGTAAGTGGAATTCATTTCTAGAGGATATAAAAAAAGATAATACAAATAAATTAATAGTATATCCTACATAGCCCATACCAGTTTTCTACTACATCCACACTCCTCTACCTAGTTTTCCAACATATGGCCCAATTCTTTCTCTAGATCCCTCATGAAATCTATGAGTGTATTGAAATTCCCAGGTAGGGTGTGATTAAAAGACTCAATATGACACCACCAATGCATCCTTAACATGATGTACCCATGTAATAGTGTATTCCATAGCAAAAATCAATTCATAAAAATCATAAATATACAAGAGTATACCTAGAAGTCATGTAGTAACCTTGTCACCATAAACCATAACTATACGTACTTCAGATCCTTGCTGAAAATGTATTGTATATTTATTTTTGCCTAACTCTATCCAGAAGGATATTAGTGTGTCACTTATAATCCAAAAGGAATTATGTAAAAATAACTTACCAAGACTCCACAATGCATCATCTAATAATAGGAATCCAAATGCATTGAGTGTATTTAAACTACGCAAAATCCCCAAGGCATCAAGTAACACACATAGCCCAAAAGGCATCATGTTTCAGCCTTATTCTTGGGATATACAGGGAAAAAAGAAGTTTATAGGGTGAAAGGTTATTATTATGAAATATCATCATAACCTCACATCCTTAGTGCACCCCAAAATGGGTAATCAAATCCTGAAATCCACCTATCATGTTTAGAAAAACCAATCCTCCAATAATAAAAATAACAAGTAATTGCATGATAACAACCATGGCATACATCATGAGATATATAACATCATCTTATACATTAACATGTGAATCAAATGTGACCATGGGATCAAGATATCACATTAATATCATGGAATAAAATAGTACCATATCATGGAATACACACCCATAGAATATAATCATATGATAGGTACCACACCAATACATGTGATCAATATAAAACATAAATAATAATCTACATAGTCTTAATGGAAAAAAGGGTCACATAAGGTTATTTAGGATATAGAAAAACCCACATGAATTCTTAATAATTCCTGATAATAAAGTATTTCTTTGTAAAAACCATATTGAGGAAGCATATGTAACAAAGATAAAAAAGGAATGAAACATTCTACCTTATATGTTGATTAAGTAAAAATGACAAGGAAACTATTCAAAAACAAATTATGATAGCCCTGTTATCATAAATGTCAAAACTCGAGGTTCACCAAGGGTTATTTAAATAAAAGAATGTTATTTTAGTCCAAAATAAAATAAAATGACACATACAATGATACATTCTCTATCGTGGATAATTTAGAAAATTATCATTTTATAATTATCATTTATATATTTATCATAAAGTATCCTTCTAAATTATATTTTTATAATTCCTCTTTAATTAACCTTTTATAATTATCATGTAAAATTTTCTACTAAATTGTTATTTTAAAATTATATATTGATAATTACTCATAAATTATCCTCTTATGATTAAATTATGATAAATTTATTAAAATATAATTTCCTAATTATCTTTGATAAATTATGATTTTTATATCCTTTATAATTAACTTTTGATAAATTAATAGAAATTATTCATTTAAAATTATCTTTTGATAATTTATCTTAAATTATAAATTTAACATTATCTATTATTATTTTATCTTAAATTATACAAAATTATTAAATGAGCATAGGAATAATAAGTCAATGTTCACAATCCATCATTTCCAAAGTGATGTTTTAACCATCATTACTATAGATGTTCTAGA
The DNA here is from genome assembly GCA_963277665.1 of Viscum album. NCBI lineage: Eukaryota > Viridiplantae > Streptophyta > Magnoliopsida > Santalales > Viscaceae > Viscum > Viscum album. The sequence goes on along the minus strand of OY728161.1, from coordinate 1,170,069,748 downwards.
GAGAACAATGTGACAATAATAACATAAAAATGACAAAGATTCTAGGAAAATGGGAATTCTTTTGAGTAAAATTTTCATCAAGAGGGGGTACTATGGTGAACATCCTTTTTATTTCATAAATATTTCATTTCATGATACAAAATTTAACAATACAGAATATCTTTTTAGGTTTAGTGTCCTAGAAAAAGGATTAAAAAAATGAAAAATAAATAAAATAAAAATTCTTCTAATCTTCTTGATATCACTATTCATATTTTTTCTGAGATTACACTTAAAAAATCTCATATCCTGGGGAATTTTATAAAAGAAAAGGGTGTGTGTAATTCTCTGTAATTGAATAATCAAAGAACTGATAGAAAGAGTAATATCATTAAAGCATGACCATAAAAAATAAAGAATATAATAATTTGAAGAAAATGAACCATAACATGGAAATATGTGCACTACATAGCAATATTATATTCATAAGACTATCACCTATGTCTATCCCCATGTTTCTATAAATCATAATAACTAATGTTAATAAACATAGTATTGTAAGTATGTCATCTCAAGGGATTAATCAACTAACCAATGAATTGGATCAGTATCTAGGATAACCCTTCATATATATTATATCATGTGGTCCACATATAACATTACTGATATCATTTCATTAATAACCCATGGAAATAAATAACTAGTATCTTTTAAAAATCATCACACAAAATGTGCTTGGGGTCTTGAAAAAATTTACTTTTAACCCCTCATAAGGGAATATGGGTTTAATATTTGTAAATCCCCAAATCAATAATAAATTTTCAAATATAAGTGGATTCCCATGGAAATTGAAAAGTTTTTGGTATTCATATTATAAAAATATTTCATAAAAAATAGAAACAAAATCATGAAATAATTTTAGCGTCATAACGGTACACAACAAGGATTATAGGGGATAACAATAATAGAGACTGGAGTTGTGACAGTTTTAAACCAAAATTGTATATTAGAGGAAAGAAAAAAATGGAATTGATTAAATTAATGGGGCTCGACCCATAGAAGTCACGTATTAAGGAGTTATTGAGAGGACTGAATGATTCAATTTCCATGAAAAGTAGCTTTCTAAATCGAGGGGGAAATGATAAAACCTTGAAGATTCCATGGAGAATCATGAATGGAATTTTTGGTTGGGGAAATATAATTACACTACTATATGTTGAAAAGGGAGTGGGTATGATGGGATAATTGGTGTGTTTTATACAACTTGATGGGTGGGTTTTGAGTAATTAATTTTTCGTTATTTAATTATATTAGCCCACCACTTTTGAGATCAATAAATTAATACCATATTGATGAACTATTTATGATTTGTAGAGGGTGTTTGGTTGTTAATGAAATCCATAGCTACAAGTAAACCTTTTGAACCACCTAATTAATTCTCACAAATGGAAAATTATTATTTATCATTACAATTCAAAAAATTTATTCCAAAATGAAATATATAAATTTTTAAATTAAATGTAATATTTTATAAATAATTTGAATAATTATTAAATGAAATAATATTTAAATAAAATTTTTCATAAGTTTTTATATAATGGAGACATATTAATGATGTTATAAAAGTGTAGTGATTTTTAAAGGATAAATTTTCATGTTTTCACTACAATTTAAATTTTTTTCTAGAATTATCAAAAAATAAAATAACATAATTTTGATGTCAAGATTAAAAATTTTGTTTTACTTAGAAAAAATATTCCTCTAAGTAAAGAAATTGAAATTTTCAAATAAATCATTATGTTAATAAAAATTAACAATTTAATAAGAAAAATCTTCATTGGGACTAATATAAAATATACTTTTGGATTCATTAGAATATATTATAATTTTAAAATAAAATTTTAAGGTTATTAGATTAGAAAATATTTTATTTAATACTTACATATACAATATATTTTAATATAACATGTTTTTTAGTCTTCAAATATAAAATATCATGATTATATCATTATAAAATCCAAAAAATCATTTAATTATATCCACATAACCAACAAAATGATGAACTACTACATTACAAAATAACTATCACAATTTCAACCAACCATATTATTTTACAAAAATAATGTTTGTTTATTATATTATCCTATATATACAAAATCATTCTTACACATTACCATACACATTGATTTAATCATGTTTCGATATATTTTCCTACATAACTTTTGTATTACTAACTCTCTGCTTATTTTATATAGAAATGTTTAAGGATCGTATGATCTTAAGGGATAATGGTAGAACATTTATTATATTTTACTTTATTTATTCTCTTTTATCCTTCCCATTTTATTATTTGTTTTAATAGCAAAAGTTGTTACATTCTTAATGTAATATTATTAATAAAATAAAAAAGGGTTTTTAGTTTTCTAGTAAGTGTTTTTTTCTAACCATTTACTTATTCAAGGTTGTAATGTTTCATCTCAACCAATGATTTTAAAATCTCTCTTGAAATAAAATATTATTCTATGTTCTTATATTGTATGGATAAAAATATAAATTTGGAGGAAATAGATCCATTAATAAAGGAAGGACATTTTCCGGGTCGTTACATTCTTCCCCCATTAATAAAATTTCTCCCAAAAAAATTTGTTTACAAACTAATATGGATAAAGATTATGGTTATTATTATTTAATAATTACTATGATTCCCCGATAGACTCATAAAACATATGATTTCTCCATATTATATTAAAAATATGTGTTGTACTATTCCTTGGGATTTTTTCAATTATGTGAAGGATCTGGATTGGTTCTTCTTCAAATGATAAGTCCTCCTCCAAAATAGCACTTTTAGTTTCAAGAATATGTGATGGTTCAGGAATATACATTCTCAGTAGTTAAATATGAATGAAATCATTTAAATTTAACATATTTTGTGGTAGTGAAAATTGATAGGCAACCACTACAATACGCACCTGAATCTCAAACAATATAATGTACCTTAGACTCAGTTTCCCCTTCTATACAAATCTCATAAATCCCTTCTATGGTGATACAATGAGAAACAAATGACCCCTAACGTGAAACTCTAAGTCATTACTTTATTTTTAGGAATAAGATTGTTTTACTTTGAGAATATTTTTTGTTCCTCTAAAAACATGAAAAGTTTGATTAATTTATTTTTATAATGTCTTGTCCCAATAGTTTCCCTTCTCCAACTTCATCGTATTTTGTTGGAGTTTTATACCTTTTTCCATATAATTAATAAAAACTTTACATTTTAATGCATCAATGTAAATTTTTATCAACGGGGAGTTCAAAAAGTGGAATATATTGATCTCAACTCACTTGAATATCATGTGATATAACCTGTAACATATCATCCAATGTTGGAATTGTCTTATAATATTTACTATGTGTTTTTGTTTAGTAGTTTGGGCTATATATAACTCAAATTTTTATGTACTTTTAAAAAATATTCTATAATATTGAATTAATATTTTATCACAATTACAAATATTTGACCATTGTACTCCATGGAGTCTCACGACATGATGAATACAGAGGCGATCTAGGTGATCAAGTGAGATATCCCCATTTATGGAATTGAAATGGGAAGAATTTTTCAGTATATAAACCATTACCCAAATGTAATTACAAACCTTGGGTGTCCTTGGAAGGCAAATGATAATGTCAATAGTGAGGTTATCACACTTACACATAGGTATGTGTAGGTTTTTTAATACCCCTTTATGATGTTTCCACTCTACATTTACTTTTGGACACACTAAGAACCTCAAAATGTAATCATAAATATCTATTTTTATATTATCCCACCAATAATGATCATTACGGTCCTTATACATTTATGTGATTCCAGGGTGTATAATGAATGCAGAGTTATGATATTTATCCATAAACTCCTTCTTCATATATAGAATATATGGGATATATATCATTGTACAAAATTTCACTAAACCTTATTAATCAATATTGAATATTTGAAACATCCCATTTTCTAAAGCCTCAATATTATTTTTCATCCAAGGATCATATCATTGATCAATCATGATCTTCTCTAGTAATGTTGGTTTAGAAATAATTTGAGATTGGATTGATGATGACCCTTCCCTTATTAGTCCCCTGTCTAAATAGACTAGTCTTTTGATCAATAGATCTCGTTCAATCTTCATCAATCCAAGTACATGAAGATATTTTATACTCAATGAATATGTGTCTTTTTTTAACTATTATAGGGTGATAAATAATTGAACATTAGTAGTATTTAAGGATTTACAACCATGTCATTTGTGTCCTTTTAAATTCATTATGTGTAAATATATGATTAAATCTAAGTTGGTATGTGTGTAAATCACATTTTTTCTTATAAAGATAGTATATACATGTCTTCAGAGAAACAATAACTAAAATTAAATTAATAAAAAGGGTAGTATTATTATATTCAAATAATTTACTATTTTGATGCATTGGAAATAAATTTTAAATTTTCATGAGTACACATCCAAGTACCTTTATGGAAATGTCACTAAGAATCAAAAATCCATCCCCATTAGAGGGTAAAATTACAACAGGTGCAGTAACAAACCTCATATTCAGTTCATGGATTATTACATTACACACCTTTGACCAAATAAATTTAACACCCTTTGGAGTTAACATATATTATGGATTAAAATGATATTAAATTTTTATTTAAAATTTTCTATTTTATTACACTAGATAAATGTATCTCTTAATTTTAGTTAAAATTGTAGGGCATGCACAATCCTCTATGGCCTTTGACCTTCCTAGATCCATTGAAATTCATTCACTAAAAATGATGTTCCCAATAATAAAACATTGTGTAACCAAAACTCACATTATTCAAAAATACCAAATGACTTATCATTTTTCATATTTCATAAGATACCCCTTAGATTATATTATTGTTCCTTGTGGATTTTGGAAGAAATCAGAATATCATCCAAAAATATTACCAAAAAATTTTCAAGGTATTCTTTAATGAATATATTCATCAAATCCATAAATATGGCGGGAGCATTAGTCATGAAGAAGGGATTAACAACAAACTCATAATTCCCATATCTCCCTCACAAGGAATTATTTGTGACATTTTATTTCTTCACCCTCAATTGATGTTACCCAGATCAGAGGAGAATGATAGGGAAGAATTGATCCCCACAAAGCTGGTAAAATAAATCAATAATCACAGGGAGAGGGTACTATTAGTTTAGTATGATCTTGTTATGTTCTATGTAATCACTAAAAAATATCATTGATTTATCCGTCTTCATTATCAATATAACAGGTTTTCCCTAGGTAGATATACATGGTTAGATAATTACTTTATCTAGAAGATCTTTATGTAATTTTTTTATTTTCCATTAATCCATATTTTCTATTCTATATGATGTCTTCGATATCCGCTTGGATCTAGGTATGAGTTCAATGGATAACTCTACTTTTATTTCAATGGGAGGTATATGTACCTCTTCACGAAATATTTCTATGTATTATGGAATGTTGTGAACATTTAATATATGTATACATATACTTCATTCTCTATAATCATTTATCATATATATAAATGAGGATATGTGAGGTGGTTCTAGAAAAAATCATAGCACAATATATCTCTCCTTTGAAAATAACTATAGGTTTTCCATTCAATACTAATTAAATTTCCAGATTATATCAGTTGATCATAGTGTTACACTTTGAGAGCCAGTACATACATAATATTGTGTCAAATTCTACAATTGGAATGACAAAAATATTTAAAATGAGATTATACATTCCAATGTTTATTATAGAGTTTCTATAAACATTTTATGCTAGGAAATCCCTCTAAAAATCTTATTTGATAAAATTCATCTATAATTTCTTAGGTTGATTCAAAATTTATTGAAAACAAAGATTACGTAATGGAATGCATAGAATAAGATTAAAATATAGTACATGATATAATTGAGAGAAAAATGAGTGCACATTCCACCACATCATTTTTAGCCTCCACTATAGACATCGTGATTTAAAATTCATATCCTTTCTCCCTTGACCTATTCTAAGGTTTATTGTGCTTTCCCTCCATTATCTTCTAATTTGGAAAATGATTAGGAAATTTTATAAGATATTCACACTTTAAGAAATTAACCTCAATCTGGTCATGCACCTTCTCCTCTTTGTTATTAGTATTGAGAGGATGAGTCTTCACCTCAATATGATAGTTATGTGCAATGTGGACATCTGTACATTACTTTTGGAACTCCACCCCATGAAATAAGTTCCCCAAATGCTTCTTCCGAAATTATTTTCATCTAGGATGTTTCAATTTCATTCAATATCTTCCCTGATAAAAAATATTCCATGAGCATAGATCAATTTATATATCCTTTTCAATCAACCTATGATTATAATAAATCTCTATAATCTCTTGTTCAACATTCATTGAACTTATAACTAGCTCCTCACAGCTTTTATAGTCATGACATTCCTAAATTGTTTTGTAGATGAGGTCTCAATTCCTTGAATAATCTATCATCATTTCACTTAGGATCCATAATGAAGAATCATGTGTATCAAGATGGTATGGTAAATTTAATTGCATAGCTACACATTAATTTAGTTTCATTATGCTTCTAATATATTAGTTTTGTCTCCATTTTTTGTTTTCATTGAATGGGGAAAATTATATTGAAAAAATATTCTCATGGACTATTCCCATTCCATGGAATCTATATCCCATCATGGCTTCATATTTTTAATTACTGTCAACTATTGATCAACGTCTACCTCTAAGGATTATACTTCAAGGGTGACATTATCTATCTCAAAAAATCAATGTATAGAAAATATCTTTTTATGGAGGAAATCCAATGTTCTTAAATTAATAGATCTTTACATCCAGTAAAATACAGTAAATATCGATGCATGATGGATTAAACTACATGTTGTTTCTTATATAGTGAAGAATGTCACTCCACATTGTTCTGATTAATTTACCATAATTATTTTAATTCATTCACCAACATCAAATGTTTTCTACTCCAGCTCCACATATATTTGTAAGGTCAACGTTACCTAGACCTTTGCATATTTTCATTCCAAGCCTTCTTTTATTTCCTTACATTTTTTTCTAAAAGGATAAAATAAATGAGAAAAATCAGTTATTATAAAAATATTTTAATAATAATTATAAATTAAATAATAAATTTAATATTTTCTAATATAATTATTGAAGGACAATAAACTTCTTTCTATAAAAAAGTTGTTCATTATCATTATGTACTTCCAAATCGTTTATAGAAGATTATGACTAAAAAGGCCTAGGATTTTAGAAATCCCATTATTGTGCACAAAGGCTTTATTGATTCTAGCTTAATGCATCGTTTTTATGTGTTACTCATAGTTATATTTGTTCCATATCCATATCCAATTGTTCTTATTTAGATACGGATTTATTTTCTTAAAAACAATTATTTACTATTCACCAAAATACTAGGTTTTTTTAACATAATTATACATACCTCTCGGATTTATAATAATTTTATCCAATCATAATATCCCCATATAACTAAACAATCCTCTAATACCAACTATGACAACATTCTTTTTTATGACATAAATCCTTCGTTTCGGGATAATAAAATTAACAATACAGATGTTATTTTTATGTGTAGTGTCATGGAAAAATAAATATAATACATGTAAAGACATAAAATTAAAATTATTATAATCCATATTGTTTACATCATTACATTTTCATCGTATCATATTCATACAGTATATCATATCCAGTCGATGTACATCAAAGAAAGGGATGAGCATAATGATCTATAAGGGGATGATCTATGGAAGAACTAACCAATGAGAAAGTGGAATATCAATAAGGTAATTTCATATGATTATGAGTAATTTAATATTATAATTAATATGAATCAAAACATGGAAATGTGTCTACAACATAAAAATATGAAATTTATTAGCATATCATATTGGTTTCTCACCATGATCTATGAAATGATAATGACTAAGGTTATTCACAAAGCTATCGTAATCATGTCATATATAGATATTAATTATTGAATGAATTAATTGTAGTGATATCAGGGAGAACAATTAATATGTTTTAAATCTTATAATATTCATGTTAATTAAAGGAAATCATTTCACCAATAACCCATTGGGATAAATCATGAGTTTCATTTGAAAATCATTGCACAAAAACTGTGTAAGGTCTGGAATAAAACACCATCTTCATCCCATGAAAATAGAATTTGGTTTTAATACATGTAAATAACTAAAAAAATAATATATTTTTACATGTTGGGTAATTCCAATGAAAATGAAAGAGGTTTCAGTATGCCTGTTAAGAAAATATTTTATAAAAAGAGAGAAAACTGGAAACAATTTTGGTAACAAAATAATATACAGCAAGGATTATTAGAAATAAATAATGAGAGAGATTAGAGTTATCCTATTGGTAAAAACTAATTTATTGAATTAATTTAAGGTACTGAAAAAAATAAAGATGTTGTAGACATAGAAGAGACATATTAATAATATAATTGAATGAAAAAGGAAGAGATGAGGATTCAATTACCTTGAAATCTTTCTTCCCAAATCATAGACAGGTAAACCCTATGACATTATAGTCATTATAGAAACCATTTTATGGACTATATAGGAGGTTAAAATGGTATGACGTCAGGTATTTTGAACTTGTATTAGAGGGGATGGGGAAAGGGATGTATTTATAGAGGAGGAGTGGTTGAGTTTTAAGTGATTATATTTAGATTATTTTACTATCTAAGCCAATGAATTGTAAGATCAATCATCTAAAACTATATTTTTGTAATATTAAATAGTGGTAGATGGTAGGTTGTCATTCAATCCATCCAAAAATGATCTAATCCTTTCAAACTACCCAATTAATTCTTAAAAATCAATTATACCTTTATCTTTAAAATTCAAATTATTAATTCCTAAATGAACTATATAAATTTTAAAATTAAAACTAATATTTTAAATTTTTTATAATTACTAAATGAAATTTTTATCTAATAAAATGTTTCAAAAAAATTAAATCATTATGACTTAACATTGATTTCATACAATCTCATTGGATTTCAAACCTACAATTATTAATTTTTCAAAACAATTTATTCATTTTCAAGAAATTATAAATAATTAACCCTATACTAAATTTTTTTGAGTCCAAAAAGGGGTTTATTTATAAAAAGTAGTCCTCTATGTAATCTAATTTTAATTTTTTAAAAATCATTAATAAAAATAATATCAATTTTAAAATTAAAAATTCAACATTTAAATCCTTATGAAAATTAATCTGGGATTTATTAGAATATATTATCATTTATAAATCATTTTATAAGGACACTGCGACAACCGGGTCCCGGTGACAACACAACCACCCCGCCTTAACATGGTCGTCGGGTCCTGGCCCACCAGGTACCCCCAGTTGCCCCGTAGACACGTGGGGCCCACCCCAGGGACCACCCACGTGCCTGAATGGGTCATCTGACTAATGATCGTCCCCACAGGCCAACACATGTCCTTTCCAGTGTGCTTTGTCCTCACTCACACACACCCTGGAAACTTCCCGAAAGGTCACCCATCCTGGTGTCTACTCCAGGCCAAGCACGCTTAACTGTGGAGTTCTAATTAGGTGGGATCCCGAAAAAGAAGGTGCACCTTGTTGACATGAGTCATATCATTTAGTCATTTAACCCTTTATCATTTGGGGATGTTACAATCACCCCCCCTTTAGAGCACAACGCCCTCGTTGTGGGCCCTACATTTCAACCCAGGCAATGCACCGCACTTAAGGCTGGGTTCCTCCTTTGATACCAAATGTGACAACCGGGTCCCAGTGACAGCACATCCACCCCGCCTTAACAGGGCCATCGGGTCCTGGCCCACCAGGTACCACTAGTTGCCCCGCAGACACGTTGGGCCCACCCTAGAGTCCACCCACGTGCCCGAACGGGTCATCTGACTAATGCTAGTCCCCACAGGCCAACACATGTCCTTTCCAGTGTGTTTTATCCTCACTCACACACACCGTGGGAAACTTTCCCAGAAGGTCACCCATCCTGATCACTACTCCAGGGCAAGCACGCTTAACTGTGGAGTTCTAATTAGACAGGCTCTCGAAAAGGAAGGTGCACCTTGTTGACATGAGTCATATCATTTAGTCATTTAACCCTTTATCATTTGGGGATGTTACATACACGCTATTAATTAATTTTTTATTTAATATGTCTACATAAAACATATTTTAATAGAATGTGTTTTATATCCTTCTAAAATTAAATAGTTGGACTATATCATTAAACTATCTTGACAATTGTTTAAAATTATCTACATAACCAATGAAATGACTCATGTCAACAAGGTGCACCTTCCTTTTGATTCAATCATGTTTCTATTTAGTTTAAAATATACACCTATAGATACAAAATAATTCACAAATTTCATCATCCAATTTGATTCAATCATGTTTCTATTTAGTTTCCAGAAAGAATTTTGTATTACTCAATATCTGTTTATCTTTATAGTGATGTTCAGGGGTCCGATGATTCTCAGGGATCGAAGAAACCATTTATTATATTATAATTTATTTATTATTTTTTAGTCTCAATATTTTATTATTGTGCTTAATAAACTGAATTGTTATAGATAGAATTTAATGTTCTTAAATAAAGAAATAAAATGTTGTTAGTTTTCTAAGAATTTTTTTCTATCCTTTTACATAAACCTTGTTATAAAAGGGCATCTCAAACTATGACGTAAAAAGGTCTTAGGAAATACATTTTTTCAATGTGATTCTGTTGTAAACATAAATAAGGTTACATGGAAGAAGGATATACATTAATAAAATAATGATATATTTTATGTTGTGATAAGTACTGCGGTTTAGTATAATAATTTATATCCCATATATTACAATGTTATGAAAATAGTAGACAGATAAAGGAAACATTATATAATATATATAAATATTAGAATCCAATCAATTTAAATAGATATATGAGAACATTATTATTGGGATATATTGAAAATTGAGATTTTTTATTATAAATAATGTTATTTGGTATGTCATCAAGTTAAGGCAGAGTGACTACTATATAAATGAGTGTTATAACCGCAACCCACATATAAAAAGATATGGAAAACATCACAAAGTACTTTTTCATTGTAGTATATGTGATATTCAAGTGAAATAATTATATATGTGAAATAATTTATAGATTAACAATGTCATTTCATTTTTTCACTATACAATAGTATTAATCCCTTTAACACCTTTCTCATTTGAACAGACATGAATGAGAGAGACTTCACCTGGTACCCTTGTCAAATCTTTTAAATAATGATCAAGGATTTACATCAATATTATGTAGGAGCCTTTACATGGATTTTAATACAAAATCAGACATTAACCAAACCTATCATAAAAAATCTATGGTAATAATGAGCGGACTATTCCGAGATCGGAAGACATGTTATATAATAGTTAACATGATTCTACAAGGGTTCTGGATCAACGTATTCAACTTGTGGAATTCTTATATAATTTTTTTCACTCGAGTATTCAAATGTTTCCTTATGAATAAATATATTTAAATAGGTTTAGAACCCAAAATTTCTAGGATTATGTAATAAAATGAAATTTTTTTGGACCAAACATTGTGAAATGCAATGAAAAGATAACACAAGTGATCTAAATAAAAATCTAGGATGCTTGGAGTATCCAAAATTGTTATGGTGAACATCTATATAAGGAATTATAATTCCATTTTTGGGATCAAATATTTCTATTAATATCTCAATAGAAAGGGGTTATGATATTTAGAAAGAATACGAAAGTAACTCCATTGTAAATTAGACCATTTGAGATTTTGATGCATGTTATAGTAGTTTCCTATTATGTTACACTACCTCCAAATCATTCCCTTGTCTTTAAGTCTTCCTTATGTCCATGTTAGGAATGTATATGTCAGACCCAAAACATATAATTATTTGATTTTTTATAGAATTGAAACAGGAACTAACCAATGATGAATAAATCATCCAGAATCTTGATGTAATGGAACAAGTGTTTAGGTACAAGATAACCAGACTCATGAAAGTATTATGAAGATATCATAAGTATTAAAAACTTATATAGGATCCTAATGAATAAATAAAATAAAAATACCCCATTTACTTTAAATAAGGACAAAAATTGTTAGGGTTAGATGTCATAAGGGGGGAGAATGTAATGACCCAAAAAATTTAATTCATAATATAACTCATTTTTTTACAATGACTATTTTAGTGTGTTCTATAATTTAAGTACACATATAGAATTTTACATTTAATTACGTATCATAAAATAATATTGTCTATAAAGGAAATATATAATACCTATGGATAAATGAAAACGAATTATTCACACACTAATATAAACTCCATATGATTGAATTCTCCAATTAAAGTCACATTTCTTATAAAAATTTGTAAAAAGAAATAGATGTGTTAGAAATTTGATATACATTATAATGGGAAGTAGAAAAAAAATTTATGTTGAAAAATATAACTAATGAGACTTATAGTGTATATATATAGTATATAATATGCAATACATCCTTTGGATATGACTATTGGTCAATATGTTTATTGGACATTATAAATGTTGTAAATAGTTTATATAATTATTAATGACGAGATATAATTGATACAAAAGGGATAAATGATGGACTCAATTAGTATGGAAAATAATTTTGAATACCATATCTTATAACATTTGAGGGATGATGCATCATTGGGGTTATCCCTTAACCAAGACTATGTAGAGCTTCAAGAATTAAAGTTGAGGTGAAATTTTATAAGGGAGAACATGATTTTAGTTTGGATAACCACTACATTAATGTTATCTAAGCCAACCATGAATATACCAGCATCATTTACCATACGCTTTTGGAATTTTTCAGCGTAATAAATAGTTATGTATATATAATTCTATATTATAAAAGATTAATTTTTTGTTTGTTTGAAATGAAATTGAGGTTTATTCAAATCCATTATCATTATTATTATTTTTTACCAATATTAATATGGATATATGACAAATATGATAAAAATAATTTTTAAAATAAAAACTAATTATTCTATTTTTGAAAAATATAAAAATAAAATGAAATAAATTTGGTTTTTTAAAAATTTAAGTATAAAAAAAATTCTTCTTTAATTTATATTATAAAATAATATTATAATACCAATTATTATTTTTATAGGGGTCAGAAAGTTAATTATGTCATAAAAACATTAATTTATAATTAAATAAGTTATATCATTAAAAAATAACATATTTAAAATTTTATTTGAAAAAATAAATATTATATTTGAATTTAGAATGTTGATATTAGGCTACTGTGAAATTTGGAGAATTTTCTATAACTCGTTATTTTTAAGTGAACAGTGAAAATATACTTTTGTGATTTCAATATGGTTTATTGATTGTTAAATTTTAATAAATGATATTAAAATTTATAGAATTGAATATAAGATCAATAATAATATATTTTAAAAATTTATTTTCTGAAGTAATTATTATATTTTTAGAAAATTATAAATAACATTTTGAAGTCTAAAATGGAAAATATGTTTTGAAAAAAAAATATTCTGTTGAAAAATATTTTCCATTAAAAAAGATTTATAAAATATTGATATACTATAGTGACACCAAAATACTTCAAAATTCTATATCTTAATGTCATAAACCATGATCTAAAATTACTAGTATGCCAATAGTATACTATTTTCCACAACATCGATTTCTAGGCCATATATTTAGAAATTAAAACACCATTCTACTGATTTTTTTTTAAATATCTACATCTCCACCGCATTTCATTCAATACCAAGTAATTAATCATGAATTTAATATCATATCCTTTATCTATAGTCATTCAACAGAGTTTCTATTGATCCAAGGAACTCATATAAAGATTTATAAATCTATCACACTAGGTAATGGATTCCCATAAACACTATTTTAATCAATGTATTTCCATTTTTTTAGTCTTATAATTAAATTTTATTATGTTCTGATGATGTTATGATGAATTCATTAAATTTTTAATTTTGATCCATCAATGATATAATTCCATTCTCTGAAATTTTACTTATTTAATAAACAAATTTTAATACCTGTAATGTTGTGGAAATCAATAATAGATTTTTTATACCTCCATTTTTATGTTGTGAATAAATAACCTTATTTTTATTAACAGGTAATCATATAGATGTATTTATAATTCATTGACTATAGATTTATTGTTTCTTAAAATTTATTAAAATTTGTTTATTTAAATACGTATGTACTTAATGATTTTATTATAAAAATCTATTTATTATCTATGTGTTATTAATGAAATAACTAATTTTGATATATGATCTATGTGGAATAACTGAATTAACACATATAAAGGTTTAACCTTGATGGAACACTAATTCATGGAGTAAGTAATTAATCGTTATATCTGACATGTTTATGATACCTTGGTGGTTAACCTTGGTCATATATTTTATGAGACCTTGGTGATAAACCTTTGTGATATACTTATGAATGACTTATTATTATGTTTTTTTCTACATTTTCTTGTGGAGTATAATAAAATTATGATTATTATGTAATGTTATTCTTTATATATCAACCATTAGGGTCACTCATATTCCATTCCATATTTTATAATTTTCTATAATTTATGATCACACTTTTTTGTTGATATAAATCCCTAGGAATCACTTGATTTGACGTGAACTAAGATGGAATAATAAGTGATTATATCAAGAGGATTAAATAAAGAATATGTTTATGTTTTCAATATTTACCTCAAGTATAATTCACATGGTTTTTAATACATTGAACCCCAATTTTTCCTTCAAATTAATTTTAGTCATATTTTGTTATGGAATTTCATTAATAATCATGCATTAAAATGTTTGGACACTATATTTACATTTTTATTGAAGACCAGAGAGGGTGTACATATTTATTTGAACAACCTGAGATTTTAGTAATAATTTTCCAATATATATATATTATGGTGAATATCATTCTTCACCAAGAACACTCAACTAAAATGAAAGAAAATACATTTTATTTAGATAAAAAAAATGTCCATGAATCCATGTATAACATAACATGGTGGATTTTATATATTAAATGTAAATAAATGTATAGTTTATTATAAATAGAAATTAATAATATATTTAAAATATGTGATACAATAGATCATATTCACCCTTGAGAATAAAAAATAATATAAATCACCATACAATGAGAAAGAAAACATTTAAAGGAGAAATAATTATGAAAATTTATTTATATAGAATAAGAATAACACCTTGTGATGCGGCAATATATTCAATGAATGTTCTTATTAAGACTATATATATATGAACAAATTATCATCATTATAAATATCATCATTAAAAATATTTTCATTGTTAATATGGTCACGGGATATACATATATCCAACAAGAATGCATAATTTGTGTACTACTAGTATTAAATATTAAATAATAAAATTTAAAACTAATATATAAATAACTAAAATAAAAAATAAAAATCATATATATATATATATAAGTGATAAAATTATTACTGATATAAATATTTTTAATGTACTATATCTTGTATTTATAAATCTTTAAGGAAAATTTTTAATAATATTTTATGAGTAAAATTAATTGTATTTAGAATAAAAAAATAAAAATGAATGGTATTTAGTGAATATTATTTAAAATAAATATAATATTTTCTTAAAAAAAATTTTTTGATACCACTTAAATTTATTTTAAAATACATATTTCAATGTAATTAGTTTATGTTATTTATAAGAAAAAAATAAACATCTTCCCATTAGTTATTATAAGGAGAGATATAAGCATAAATTCAATTTATGCTTAAAAATATATTTTACCAATACTATCATTTTTATGTGTTTTTCAGATTTATTTTAAGAATCTAATTATGTTAATGCTAAATGATGATAATTTATATTCTTATTATTAATAGTATATTAACACTTATTAATTTTATATTTATAGGAAATAAAAAAACTAAAAATAGAACATTTTTTAAAAACAAATTCTAAAAACTATTTTAATATAATTTACATTTTCATTTCAATGTGAATATACTAAATTTATAAATTGAAATTTTAAAATACAATGATTTTTTTGTATTCTAAATAATAATACTATATTAGGATGAATTTTTGGGAGTTTTCTGTAAAATCATTAATTTTTAGATGAATACTAGAGAATAAATTTATAACAATTTCAATGTTTTTGAGAAATCATTTGGATATAATAAAAGAATAAATTTTTATAAAACTTATTATGGAAAAATACGATGTTTAGTAAAAAATTATACAATTAATAATATTATTTTTAATTAAAAACCCTATATTTGATAATGTAGAACATACATTAGTTTTTTCTCTAAAATTATTTATAATACAGTATACATTTATTATTTTTGAATTAATTTTGAACACTTTTAGTAATACTATCTATTTAAATAAATTTTCTATTTGGAATCATATGGCCTAAATTATATAATAAGTACTATTTTTTTATTTGTATAGAAATAAATTACCTAGGATAAAATTAATTTCCTATGTAAAAGCCAAAATGGTAAAATCGTTAAATCTAAGGCTTAAATAACACAGAATATGTTTCCATCATGAATCCAGATGATTGTTTTAGGAATTTGTAATCCATAACTCATCTTAAATTATATTATTTTCTACTTTTAATGCAATTTCTATTTTTTTAATTATTTCTTTTTTATATTTGGAGATTATTCTTTAAACAAAGTCATTCCCTTATCTTATTAATGGATCTTACAAATAAATGTTACATACAACACAAAGATCTAGAATTATCCACTATATTATGAACCATTTACAAAAATATTAATGCAATCCAATGTTAAATAAATTATTTTCCATATAAATTAGCGAAATCCATTCTAAATAATGATATTTTCCAAGAAAAAATATAATTATTTTATATATGTATTTCCTCCTCGATATAAATTACCTCAATTCTTATTTTTTTAATTTTTTTAAATATAAATGAAAAAAATTATAATATAATTATTTTAGTATCATTACTATATTTGAATGTGTTAATATTTATTGAACAATACTTTTCCACCATTCCCATTTCCCTAGAAAATTGAAAATATCGTTGTGTAACATGCAAACTACCACCTCCATGATTGACATGTTTTATTTTATATCATCACTATTCATGGTTGGGTAAAAAATGGTATTTAATGAATAAAAATTATATTAATAACATTATATAATTTAATAATGGTAAATTAATATCTTACTTATTTCTTTTTTATGTCAAATGAAATTGTCGGCCTTTTATACATCCAGAGTACCACCTCTATATAGAGATGTATTTCATTTATCATCGCCACCATACATAAATTATTATATGAATAGTTTGGATGAATTATTATTATTTTAGTAAATTGTTTTGATTTTGAAAAAGTTATAAAAATATTTTACACAATATTAACAAACATATTTTTTTATAAAATTTACTAAATGAATATCTTTTTCGATTCCATATTAAAAAATTATGACTTAAATTATCATCACATAAATTGACATATTAATAAATCTTTGTAAAAATATATTCCATTACCTTGGATAATCTAGTAGTGTTGGAAATGGTAACAGCTAATTGGTATTTACATCATTCCTTTAAAGAATTTGTGAATCAATCAAAATAACTAACATCCAAAAATGAATAGAAACTATTACTAACTAACAATTTTAAAATAAATAATTATAATTTATTTTTTAATAGGATAATACATATGAATATGTTTCTTAAATATGTTATTTTAATGGTTATTGTTAATATAAATTGATTTTAATCACTTTTATTGAATTTGAGAGAAAAGGTAACTGGTTTATGTAGCTGACATTTCCTTCCAGTGAGTTATATGGATTTTTCATAATCATCCTCATTATATGTTTTGTTTATATAAACTAGATAATATATTAAATTATATTTCAACTTAAATTTCTTATAATATTGAATTCATTCCCAAAAACTCATTTCAAAAATATTATAACATCAATGGTTATGATATTCGTGAGGTGGTGTCCGGACACAATTGTTTTTAATATTGATGCAATTATTACACTGAAAAAAAATTTAGAAGTATTTTTGGATGATCATAGTATATTTAATTTTCTCCATATTTTTCTAGGTAATTACATTTTAACATCAACTGCATATTATTTTTCATATTTCATTCTTCATAAAATTTCGGGATTTTTAGAATAATTCTCATGCGCCCATAATAATATATATTTTCCCATATCTATATTATCTCTTCTTAAAAATTATTACATTGTTTTTTTAAAATAAATAAATATATTATTGATTATAATATTCATATGTCCATTATGAATTTTTAATATAATTTTTAAATAACCTTTTTTATGCTTTTGTTTTAGTAAAGGTATTTTTAAAACGATGAGATAGTTTTCCCTTTATTGCTTATACATCATCTTTTCCAAAAATGTTATGTTTTATGAATCACGATATAAATTCCTTTGTGAAAAATTCATATTGGGTAATTGAATTTTTGTATCAACAAATATACTTCAGATATCGTAATATGAAGTATCATTTATAAATTATATGAAACCCATTTGATTTCTAGGGGTTTTAATGATATAATGAATGATTGATATCTTATGGAAATAATATATGGGGATATCGATGGGTGGGGTCCTATATAACATTCAAATGAAATTGTTATTGTTTTTTATATCATGATATAATTATTTTAGGAAATTATTGTCTTTTCTCACATATAATGTGTGTACATCATGGGTTTGTTCACAACCAGATGTTTGTCGATCAAGGATTTATTCACAAATTAATTTTTTGTAATTATAAAGTTGTATCACTACATTATTATTAAATATTCTTATGTTTTTCCATATATATAGGATATTATAATTTCATATCATATACTATCATGAATCTAGATTACTTTTATATCCTTCTAATCCATGTTCTAATTGTTTTGGAACCTCGGTGACCTATATGTGGTCTTATATTTTGAGACATGGATCCCTAATTATTGATCTTTCTTAATGAGAACTAATATTATAATATTATATTTTAGTCATATATTTCTCCCATAACAATTTTTTCACATGTTTATTATCAAACTGTTATGATTCATTTATTTGTTTTACTTTAAAGAGTGTTTAAGTGAACCATTTTTATATATCCATTACCCATTATATGAGGATGATTATAACCAATGAGAAGTCTAGAATGGTATATAGTGTAGTTATATTATGGAGAAATTTTTATAATTATTAGTAAATATGTTTCTAATGATGTTGATTCTCAATAGAACTAAACCCTTTAATTTTTTTGATTGTGAGTTTATTTTCAGGATAAAATGTTTAACTTATGGAAATAAGGTAAAATAAATAAATAAATATATATATATATATATATATATATTTGTTTCCATCAATTGGTATCACTAATTATTTGTAAAGAATGTGATTTTATAATTGGACTATAGAGTTTATATATAAGGCATCTCGATTTGTATTAGAGAATGGTTTAGTTATTTTTTAGGATTAGTTCAATCATTTTGTGGATTATGACTAGAGGGAATTAGTGAAAACCCAAATAGTTAAACCTAAATTTAGGAAATCATTTTACTTTGGTCATTAAGTATATATTTTGTGTGATCAAAAAAAATTCCTATCTATATTCGAAAAAGTCTATAATCTATCTGGAATAAATGATACTAGAAGAAATAACCCTTTAAAATGTTTGTTGATTTTTAAATCTATTATCACTCATTACATGTTAAGTGGGCATAACTATACTACAAGATTGACACTTCCCAAGTATAGGATTATGAGAGTGAATTTTATAGAAAAAAACATTTATGATGTATTTAAATGGAATTTGAGGATATAATAGACACCAAGTTAGGTTAGAGATGCAAATAGAATTATTGTCATGGAAAACCTAGGTAAACTGAAGTAGTTATAATTTTAACTAATTATATATTAGTTGAAAAATATATATCATAAGATTAAAGTAAGGTTTTCTAGGTGAATATGTCTAAAAATTGTGTTTTCATATTCCAGAGATCATTCACATTAATTTTATTGGAATTTATCATTACCAGTTTGGATTTATTATTTCACCAAAAATATAATTTTGAAAAAGAATCAGTGAAAATAATGTCCCTATAACTCTTAATACATACACATAGCTAAGGAGAACCGTTTGTATCAAATGGTTATAATCTAAATATATTATGTTTACAGAGGAAATATTTTTTCTATATTATTTCTTAAGATAGTTATGTTGATATCATAGTAGAAATTATTACATGAGTTATGTATATCCTACAGATAACCTTAGATATTTCATTACTCAAATACTATTATTTTTTGGGGTTAAATTCTAATAAAGCCCAAAAAACTCTCCAATACCCATCCTTATGAAGGTATCTCATTACCCCCACCCCTCATTGATGACTACCCAATATAATGATATTATTTATATATTATATTGGTTTTTTGACACCATACATTTTTTACTCGAATGAATTCCCCCTATTCATGGCATTTAACATTCCCATATAGTATTCCAAAAGTACCATATAAAATATGGCCCATTACACACTAAATTTCTATACATAATGGAAATAATGGCCCCCATATACTATCACATATGACCATTAGCTAACTGGCTTGTAGGGCCACTTGAAGCCGACCCGATGGCCCTAACACATAACAAATTAAAAGGGGACATAAAATAGAAATTAGTAATATACCTAAAACATAGAGACCCATTTTACTATATTAAAACATGATAATTATTAATAGTATTAATAAATCTAAAATGATAAAGAAACCATGAAATGGGTAATATTTTAGAAAAATCCATGATATAAAATAAGAATGGTTTGTCATGATGAAAAAAGTAGAATTATTGAATGTTTTATTAAAGACTATATATTGGAAGGAAATATTTCCATTTTAAATAATATCATTTAAAATTTAAATTTAAAAAATATGGTCACTGAAAATATAGGTTTTAAATATACATGCATCTAATACATACACTAACATAGTGTATCTATTATGGTAATGTTAAATTTATATTATTCAGAAATTATAAATAATGACGAAAATATAGTAATAAAATATTATAAACATATGTGTGTTATATATTATTAATGTTATTATTATTATTAAAATGGCATGATTTATTTATAAACTAAAAAAATATATTAATATTAATTATTTAAAAAAATTAAAAAATCAAAATATAAATGTTTTATTTCAATGGTATTTTGTAGTTATTGATTAATATAAAATTAATATACCTTAATGAACAATATTTAAATTGTATTTTATTTTTTAAAAAAATTATTTTAATGTCATACATTGTTAAAATTTATAAATAATAATATAACATCTATATAATAGTTAGTAAAATGAAATCAATGAAATTAAATTCATTCCCTAATTTACAATATATTTTACTAAAAACTTAATATTTATGCTACAATAATACTTTTTTTAAAAATAAAAATATTTAACATTTAAATTTTGTTACATTATATTTTCGTTATGAATAATATTTTTACAGTAATTTATTTATTCAATTTTAGGAAATATGAATAAGAGGATTTATTTTATTTAAAGTATTTTTCAAATGAAAAACTATTTTCATTGTAATTTATGATTCCATTTTAAAGTTAAATTCATAAATTTCAGTATTTGAATTTAAAAATTGATATTTATTTATGGATTATACAAATCAAAATTATTTTAGGAATTATTTTTTTGTATTTTTATACAAATATTGGTTTTTAGATCCATTTCTGACCATAGTATATTGACAAAAACACTGAATTTTATGACATTATTAGCATATATAACAAAAATATAATTTTATGAACATTTTCTTGAAAAAATATAAATATTATAATTAAAATTTAAAATTTAAAAAAATATGCTAAATTTAAAAGCATATATTTGTTATTTTATAACATAAGATAAGTGTGCAACTAATACTATTTCTAATGCATTATACATTTTTATTTTAGAATTAATTTTTTATAATTATGGATATTATATAAAATAACATGATTTTATATTTGGATATTGTATTTATAAATTATATAATATGTTTTATTTTAATTTATTGCCTAAAAATAATTAATTCGGTAAAAATAATTTAACATGGTAAAATTAAAATGGTAAAAGGGGTAAATTAATGGGGTAAATGATTTAAAATTTTAAAACACATGGATCAAAAAAATAATTTTTGTGTTTTAAAAACCTTAAAATATTTTAACATCAATTATAGTCCACATTGGATCCACTTTCCATGTTGGAAATTAATTTTTATTTTAATTAATTGTTATTAAAAACATCTATTCCCCTCACATATTAAAATATCCATATACCACCACATTAGGTATAAAAAATTAATTATATCCTATAATATGTACCAATTTTATACAAACTAATCATATCCCATATTATTGATCTTGTTTTGTCAACATATTTTTGAACTCCCTTCTAAATCATGATAATTTTTAAATACATACCATATTCTTCAATGTAAGTATTTAATGCTCTTTAAACATTCTTATATTTTTTATTACTAGAAATCTTATAAAAAATTTTAAAAATATTAATATAATTAAATTTTTATTTTTATTATAATTTAATATTTTTATATTTATGGAATAAACCTTGTATAACATTCTTATTTCCTTAGATAAATTAAAATTATGTTTATGTAATATTCAATCGACCACCTTATCAGGTTCTATTTATCATCTATACCATACATGGAAGGGTATTAAGGGTTATTAATGTATATATATTATATTTATTATGCGATTAATATTTTTAAGATAGAAAAATGTTTATATCATTATCCACTCTATGGAAAACTAAAAGTTTATTAAGCACTATGTGCTGACTACAACCACCAGGGATAGATATATTTCATTTCTCATTTACAAACTTTGTAGAGGATTATAATAATATATTTAATGAATTAAAATAATTTTTATTTACATGATTAAGGATTTAAATATTTTATGTTAAAATTTAAATCACTATTAACATTCCAAATTCTATTGATCAAAATGTACCAAAATAGACTCATCACGTAATCCATCATCACGAATCATGAATAAAATTATCAGGGAATTAAATCATCAAATTATAATTATTTTTAAATAATATAATATATTAAATTTATTGAAAAACTATTTATAATCATGGAACCAAATAATGAGGACCGAATTCAATAATTTAAATCATTAATGAAATAATTGAAATCGTTAACATAAAAATATGAAAATGTACTTTTACTAACTAAAAATGTATATTTAATAATTATAATTGAAGAGTATATAGGGTAATAGAAAATAGTATAGTTCTGAAAATACTTATTAAGATGAATATTTTTATTATAGATGAGTTAAAGAACCTTCAAGGAAGGTGATAAAAAATAGAAGATATTTTCGAAACTCAAATTTCCTTCCATTGAGTATTAATGATCCATCTTATGTTTATCACTAATATTATCAGATTATTTCCCCATATTATTAAAAAAATATTATTTAAACATTAATTTATTTTGATTGAAACTTCGTTATAAAAAAACCCATACCAAATGATTTTTACATTGATGATAATGATATAGAATAGGTTTTATGATTAAAAATTTACATGAGTGTTAATGTATCCACAATGACAACATTTTACCAGACTATTTATTTATTTAAAATGATGGTATAATATTTAATTTCATAATTTATATCAAATGAATTTTTTAACATAACAAATATATTTTATTTTCGGGATTTATTTCTATATAAATTTTAATTTTTTTAATAATAAATTGAATCCTCTTCCAATAAACTCTTTTTCATCGATGCCCATATTATTTCTTCACACCAATGATACCCTTACTTTTTTTGGAATATAAATTTTTATTATTTATTATGATATTTATATTTATATTTATAGTATCCCTTTTTAATAAAATGTTTTATTATCCATTTTTATGATTTAATTTTCAATAATATTAATTTTAATATGTTAAAAACAATTATCCATTAATGATCTTACATTTTATGTTCAACATCAATATTTTTTTTGATAATTTTTTTTCAAGGAAACACAAAATAAACTATAATCCAAATAACTTTTAATGATTTATCAATTGAATTTATATAATTGATAATTTTTAAAGTGTCTCACAACCTCTTCATTTTACGATGATATTAAGAAATTGTATCTCAAAGTGATCCTTTACATTTTCCATTCATTTGAATCATTACCTCAAAAAGATCTAAATCCTATAGAGTTTTTTAGGAATAAGATTCTAAAAAATCATGAGAAATTCATTTTGGGTTACTGAATGTTTGTATCAACCATTCTACTTTTGATATCATGTTATTATTTTCCTTTTGGAAATGACATGAAACCCATTTTATTTAATCGGTGTTTCATAAAATGAGGAATGATATATATATATATATATATATATATATATATATATATATATATATATATATATATTACAACACACCTATATAAATAAATTTATTGGTGGGGTTTAATATAACCCTCTAGGGGAATGATTATGTTTTCCCAAAATGTTATAATTACTATTTACTTTTTTTCAACATTTCTATGATATTATTCTTTCTTAGTTCACACTCCCATAATTTTTGGTAATTATTATAAGCTTTAAACCCATGTTAAAATTGTTATGATTCATTGAAGAACTCTCTGTGGCCTTATCTTCATTTAGCGTGATTTTTAATGCTTATGAAAGTTTAAAAATTTAATCCTATGATCCCATTATATTTAACTTATATATTTATACCATATCAAGTTTTTCTCGATATATTATGATCTAGATATTACAATTCATTGATAAATTTACCATATTTAGTGTTTTAGATCACCCCTTACTTATGAAAATGTCTCCCATGTTATGAATAGTATTAAAACCTGTGAGAAGTTTATAAGGGGGATTAATGTGGTTTTTAGGAGACATGTTTACAATAACGGTAAAAAAAATTCTTATGGTGTTGTTTCATGAATTCACTATAAAAACATTTATTATAATTTTGAGTTAATTTGTGATATTTAGTGTTTAGAAAATGGAAATTATGTAATGAAAACATATTTTTTACATTATTTATCCTTATTTAGTGTCAAATATTATCCTTCAATATTTTTTCCCCTAGAATATTGACTAAATATATGAAGAACATTAAAAAAAATTTAGGTCCCATTGAACCCCCCCATAGATGCTTGAAATGAGGGGACAATTTAGTTTATTATTCTTGTACGATCCTAGTTTTGTACCCATGATAAATTGTTATTTTGTGGATTATCCAAGGATTATTTATGCCTTTTTTATCCACCATACTTGATTGATTTCCAAGAACCATAAGTTTATTTTTTATTATTTATACATTATGGATATTCTTGGAGCATGATTGTGTTAATATTTATTCTAGTTATAGATTTAGTTTATATTAAAATAATTTTGAGACTGTTAATAAAGTGGTATTTGAAAAGTAAAATACATTGATAATTATGAAAAGGTAATTAGAAGACATTAATAAAATGGGGGAGAAAATTTAAATTATTTTATGCATTTTTACTGCATTATCCTTTAATGATTTTTTATAATTATTTAAGAATGAGTTCTAATTCTTCCCCTTCCCACTCTAATAATAATGATTCTTATTAAAGGTAGTAAGGGAATGTTAAATTATTATTTTTAATTAAAAGATGAGAAAAATACTATTATATATATGTTTTAATATATAATTCATGACATTAAATTAAAATAGAAATTAATCAAGAAATTCGGTGAGATCCTATTAGGTATTTTTATATCACACCCTGAATACACCATAGGGTGTTTATAGATCTTGTTATTTATTTCATAATCATATTTAATGATATTTCATGTGTTTTATAACCTTTAGGGTTCTGTTTGAGTGAGTCTCTTAATGCTTAGTTTGTGATTGGGTGATAGGCCATGGGTCACCATGAGTCATCTTGTTCAGTTGGGATTTATTTTTGGTTTATATTAGGATATATATGTATCTGGTAGCTTGACCATTTTATTTTTGGAATCTATATTCTTTACTATTCGTCTGTATTGATATTGATCAAAAATAATGTTTACTATTATTAATATTTTTATTTCATGAATGATTTGGATTATGAGATAATTAAATTATTGTTGTTGTATGTTACTTTAATCCCTCTCTATTAATTTTTTATGGATCTATTTATTAGTTCAAGTGGACATCGATTTTACCAATGGGTAATTCCCAATTTCTAAGTTGAAATATTTTTAAGGTTCTAATTCATATGTAGGAGAAAACATTATCATGTGCATTTTTCTATAACCATATGATATTTTAAAGATAGTAGGGATTATGGAATCCATTTGGGGCTCTTGGTGTACTGGTTTGGTTGAAATGTTTGGTCAACTAGGGCTAGTTCCTTAAATATTCAATATGGTTGAGTAAATTATGTTATTAGAGAGACTGGATGACTCCATTGTGGGATTGTTTACCTCTGTAATTCAAATGTATATTATAATACGTAATGTTCCAATAATGTCAATTGGATGAATAAATTTACATTGTTTTCTCAAATTGTTGAGTATAAATCATCATGAAATGTGTTTTTAGGTTTAACGTCATTGTTGTCAATAAAAATGGGTAAAATTTAAAACTAGAATTCTAGAATTTAGTGGGAAAGTAAAAAAAATCTTTCGTTAAGAATATTATTCATGTTCACTAAATCCAAACAGATATATATATAATAGAGTAAAATGAATCCATTGAATTAGATTGATTAAATTACATAAATTTGTTTATCAGACACCATGGAAATCCCATGCCAAATGTCACTATTGTAGAATAAATTCTAATATTTGATGTGTATATTGTATTGATGGTATATTTTAATACATGTTTACGTTTACAATAGTTCATAAAAAATTAAATAATTGATTAATCTTGTTGTTTTCATTCAAATAATAAGGAATATGGTTTTTGAATCACGTACTTTAGTGAAAATGAAAATATATCTACTGCTTATAGATATATGTAAATAGTATCAATAATAATCATATTTCTATTATGTGAGATGAGAATTTGGTCATTAATAAAATGTTTTTGAGAATAATATGGGATGATGATTACACACATAGTTAAGGATAGATCCAATTCTATAATAAGGGTTGAAATGATTATAAACATAAAAGGATTTTTATCAAATATATAATTTTTTATCTAGTTGTTAACTAAAATATTAGGGATGTGTTCTCACTACACATCAATTGAATATTTTAAGACATTCATAATATAATATCACTCCAAACAGATAAATACCATATATGATATAGGTGAATAGTTTTATTCTTAATATTTCCCACTAATATGAATTAGGGATTACTTCCAAAACTAATAATGACTTTATTTATAATATCACAATATTAAGATTCAAATATCACCTCTAAGAGGCTAGTTTTAGTATTTTTAGACAAAGAGATGTTCAAATTTAGATATATAAAAGCTTAAACTAATAATATTAATTGTATATGTAACTTTACATCCCAATGGATTTTAGAATATATTGTTAAATAATAATAAATAGGTTTACATTAGATTCCAATTGATCTCTAATATATTTTTGATGGAAAAATTCCTTGTATGAGGATGGTGAACATGACATAAGGGGTTATAAGTAGAAAAAAAAACATAGAATCATCATAAAACTGGATATTGTGATGTAATTGAGTTTTAATAAAATCTGAATGAGTTTAAAATTAAGGATATGATTCTTGTGTATCCATATTATTAAAAAACAATCTTTGTCAATGTTCCTAACTTATAGTGGTTTCTAGGAGGGGTTTATCATATGATCTTATAGAGATATTGTACGAATTACATAGAGATGTAATGAATTTTATAAAACCAAAAATTAAAAAAACAAAGTTAAATTCTAGAAATATATAATATTGGATAAGATAAAATGAAATATTTTGTATATATTTATTCAGAATGATTATTAACACAAAATATATCATGCTATAACAAATAAACATCCACGTTAAAATTATTTAATTTTGTTGTAATATATTTTTTTAGTGTAATTATACTTGACCTATCACCATATGATTATTATTTTTCCTTAATCAATGTTAATCATGAATGATTATTGGTCGTGATGAAATTTTTAAATTAGGAATCAATATTTTGAGATAAAAATATACATAAGGCACAAAAGTTTTTTCTATGGTGGATATCCCACTATGAAAACCACATTGAGTAGATTAAAATATATCATGGGTATACTATGGGTTAATATTTTATATTGAATACTCATACCTACTATTTGGATGTATTCCTAGAATTAGAACCTCCATTCATTGATACCTATATATTACAATCTGTGATACATAGAAAACCAGATGTGGTGGATTATATTTTTGTTCATGTCATATGAGGAGGCATGTTCAATATGGAATTATTCCTCTTATATGAATAATATTAAATCTAGGCCCAAAATAGAAATATACCAATGATGAATATAGGGATGAAAAAAGAAGTTTCATGTGATTTTCTTTTCCATGGGAATGAGGGGAATGCGACATTCTCATCTGATTAGATAAATTATATATGATGTATTATTTTGAAAGTTAAATATATTATTTGAGAATCGATTAAATATGAGTTGTTTATAAAGTATTGATGCACTAAATGTTCTATTTTCACTCTTGGTCTCAGACAAGGATAATTAATAATTATACAAACTTTAATATGATATAGGTAGTGTACAATTTTATAATGATACATGTGTTTGAATATAATCATGATATATCACATAATAGATTGAGTAGAACTGAAGCTTTTATAAAGGAAAATATTTACTTCTAGTGATGGATTTAAGAATAAATATTTATTTTAAATTGAATACATGACCATTGGGTCACCATTTATTGTTGATATAATGTGTATTGAATTTTACAAAACCAAAAAAAGTATTTCATTATTTATCTAAAATAAATTTTAGATAGATATTAACAAGGTATTGTGTTTGATATCATACATGATCAATTTGAAGATAACATTCCATTATATTCCCATATAAAAAATGTATTTATGTTTTGGTTTGATAGGTTATTATATATGATATAATATATTGTGAAATAGTAGAAGATTTATAAGGATTTTTGCATGTAATAGATATAGGGAGATAGTTTGTAAATCATATATGTAGATAAATTTTTTTTGGTAATATAATTTTAGATGATATAGTGATATTTTGTTTTACAATATTGATTTTAAAAATGTAATATTTTTTGCATTTTTGGAATATCATTGGATACAATATGGGATATTATTCCACTCTTACCATTTCTATGTCATGCCATAAGAATTGTTGATATCATAATGAAGTGATATGATTGAATCATATATACTAAATTTAAAATCCAATATAATGTTGAACTTTAATGTTTAAATCATCTTCCATATAATTAAATCATCAATACATTCATTCCATGTGATGGAACATTTTAGAGATTGTCTAGATTATTGAGGGATTTAATTGTTTCAACCAATGGTATTTACTCATACATTATAAAATGTACAAGTAAATGATTATTGTGATTGAGGAGAATCACAAAGGGATATACATAGGGCATAGTACCACTAGGAATACGAAATTATAACCACACACAAGCCTCATTTCAATTTCTAGAACCCCCTATTCCTTATTGTTTCATTTGTTTTAGAGATAGTAGAATATAATGGTTATGAAGATGGTCCTTCCAAAATGTTAGGTGATGAAGTTTTTCCAGTGGATACATTGGGGAGGAATGAGCGTATTGGATAATTTTCAAGGATATTCATCAACCACTAAATTTAAATATATTTTTTTGAATCTAAAAATATTTATATGTACATGTTCATCAGTTAGTTTATACAAGGTATTAGTTTTTAATATCATGATGATTGACACACACAGGATTTGAAATTCATCTCTGGTTCTAATTTTTGTCTTTTCTTAGGCTCTTCTCTCAAGAACCAGGTGTGATGGGATTGAATTTTTTTATTTAATTTCATTCATTTATTGGCCAATTATTCTTATGTATGTTTCCCCTTTAGATTTTGTGGATTTTGGCAAACCCTGGCATATGGTTAATGTATGGTTTGTGATAATCATGCATCTCGGGCTAGGTAACAATGAATTAGCCCATGGGTGAGATAGAGGATACCACATACCTACAAGATGGTTAGTCGGACCATGTATGTTTCCCGTGCGATTGGTATGCTTCTTGGAAAAGGCAGTCACATAGTCTCTGAATAGTTCGACAAACCGTGTGGGCTAACCATGTGGCATATACTGGTTCCTAAAATCACTTTTCTCTCTCCCAAAAAATTATACCCTAATCCCATATGTTTTATTTTATTTTTCGTCCTCTGACATAGGATCCCTTGAGGGGGGGGGGGGATTTTGGCACCTTCAATCCCATACAATAGGGATTTATGGAAGTTTCTTAGTGATTCTAGACCCGAATCAAAAGCTTAGTTCTTCTTTCTCCTTCTCCTTTTCCTTCACTCACTTTTCCTCTTCATACCTACCCATAGTGGACATTTTGGATGATTTTCATGGCTATGGTTTCTTGGTTTTTGTGGTCTTGTCCACATAGGGTTTCTTGAGCTTTAATCTAGCCTTTCTTAGTTGATGTTGAGGTGTTATTGAGATTTCACACCAGATTTTAGAAGTTTCATTATCATTTTAGGTATGATCCCTTTCCACCACACCCATAAATTTATGATATCCTTGTTTTCTTGATTTTTTCACATATATTAATAATCAAATATTGATGTAACTTTCTCAAAATTATTTTTCAATGATAAATAAAAACAATTCATAAATGGTTTATATGTGTCATATGAAATTTGTGTGTTTTACATGGAATTTTTTTTCTAAATTGTCTTGTTGGATTTTCTAAGTAGTTTTTGATTCACAAAGGTATGGTTTTGTTTAATAAATGATAGTGTGTTTTTCAAAATTGTTATTGTGGTTTCCTGAAACAATATTTCTATGTGTTTTTTGTATAAGAAATGATTTTTTTTCTGTTTTTTATAAAAGGGATAATGTGAAGAAATGACATGAGGAATATTTGGAATTTTAATCAAATGGTTTTACATAGAAAACCATACTATGTTTGAGTCACATGCCATTTGGATTACTATGAGATGGATGTGTCCACGGTATGGGACCTCCATTGAGTGATAATTGTTTTTAAGGCAATGGACCACCCACATTGTGGTCTTGGTGTTTCTGGTTTCTGTTCTAGCATTGATGTCATGTGTGTATATGTCTTGTTTCATGATATTTTGTGGAACAAACCTTTATTAACATATAATGGGATCCAAGAATAGAAAAGTGGATTTCTAGGAATGATTTCTACACTGGTAGTTTACACACTAACCAGTGTCCCCTAGTTAGTGGATATCCGGGTTTATTACTCTGGGAATGGTCCCCTTGGTCTGACTTGAGTTTTGGTGGTTGGGCATTTTCGAGTTTTGATATCATCACGTGTGGCATGCTACCAGGGATGGTGTCACATGTATTATTATTTTATTGTTTCTCATATGAGTTCCCAGGTTTTCCCATGTTTCTTTGATATTGGTATGGTATGTTTCATTTCCCTTATTGTGTGGTATCACGATCATTGTGCTTCATTGGGTTATTTTCATGATAAATTGAGAATGTGTAGGTTTTTAAATAGGTTTCAAATAAAAAGTATTAAATTAACTATTATTTTTACCATTTTTACTCTTGTGATAAGTGAACAATTTTTATTTTTTTTCCTTGGCCCCATTCCCACCTTGAACCATATTTTAAAGCATGAGGGTAACTAATTATGATTATGAATTTTTTACTTCAAAATGAAAATTGTGGAAACCACATATTTATACACTGTATTTCAAGACTTTTAATCATTATTTCATTATTTAAAGAATGTGAATTGGGAATAGAATTATCTGGGCCTACCTATTGAGTTTTAAGACTCACACCAATATTATTTTATTATTTCTAGATTTCACTGTAGGTTCTAGCAGTTGTTTGATCACAATGGGTGATTGTTGGTTTTGGATTAAAGAGTGACCCTTATATGGAGGTATCTTGGGGGTAAGGTTTATTTTGGTTATTCAGGTTTTCTGTGTGGTTCCTTTTATTGATTATGTGGTTTTAAATATAAATAATGTAATTTTTGGAAGTCATATTGAGTTTCTTTTGCTATTTTCTTTATTACACTTATTTTTATTATATATATATTGGGTGAAATCATTACGATCGTCAAATTATTGAATCCCTTGGCACTTGTTTCCAGCCAGGGAGGATTAGGGATGCCTCTCATCTCTAATCATTGATCGGCTCAGGTAACTGGTTCCGTTTCGAACTGGGTTGGTTTGTGACAAAATGGAATTAGAGGGAGGTTATATCTTTTAAGGACTATTCTTTTCATGGATCCCATTATTACTTAGGGATTTCAAGGTTAAATGAGTTGTATTTTCCGGTCATGTGGTGTAGTAACGAGAAGAAAATCAGGAACCCTTTCTTATTCCAAGCTTCGGTTCACTATGGGGTGTATGGGTTGGTGGTGTAATTTGGTTCTTGTGAATTATTCTGTGTTTGGAAATGAAAACAGAGTTGGGAAAGTGGCCAATGTGAGATCAAAGGGCCTAGAAATCTAAGAGTACTTAGGGATGTTTTCCAATAAAACACTTTGCGACGATGGTGTGAGTGGAATAAAGCCACCAACCATATATGTGAGTCACCCATCAATAATTGTTTCCCCTTGTGAGTAATTTTGGGTCTTCCTTGATTCAAAAAATTATATTCAAAACACTTGTTCTGAAATTGATAAATATGAATTAAAAGTGGTAATGACATTGTTTTGGGAAGTGGAAAATAGATTTTCATGACTTTACATAAGAAGGGCATATAAAATTGGGTTTTTTGGGAAATTAATTTTTGGGGTAAAGCGGGAATTGTTTAACAGGATTTGTTGAACTATGGAAAAATGTTTCAAATCATGAAAATTGGTATTTGGAAATAGTTTTGGGTGAGATGAGAGGTTCTGAAAATAATGGCGTGGTGCTCGGAAATGGTTTTCGAATGGGTAGTTGGTGAATCCTTGGAAATTTTTATAAATATTTGAGATCAATAAAATGTTTTGGGATTATGTATAATCATTAAAAATGGGTTATCAATTGAATGGTTTTCATTTTTTCGAGAAATGATTTGTGAGTTTTGAATTGGGTTTTGGGTTTTGGGTTTTTTCGCTAGAAGTTTCCAAAAAGGAACTTTGGGGTTTTGAAAAGGAAGGGTGGGTTGAATTATTTCCCTTGAAATTACTTTTTAACATTTGGTATTTCCATGGGTGACCACATGTGTATATATATATATGATAATGTGGAAGGGTTCCCGATGTGGTATAAGGTCATTCATGGGTAAGGCCCATGGGATTCCATTGGTTATTGTGTAATATTTTAAGCTTCTTTCTATTCAAAAGTATATTAAATGTGAATGTGATGTTTTGATAACATGTAATTGTGTCATGTGTCCCTATTTTTTTGGGATGATGTTTCATTTGGGTTGTTTGAGATAAAGAATCATTGTTGATGGATTGGTCTTGATCGGGTTAATTCTTTCTTTTGTTATTTGTTTCCACCCCCACAATGATTTGATATATACTCAAGGTGAAGCTTCAGTTAGAGAATCATTAGAAAAAACTTGAGTTGTTCGAACTATGGACTATGTTCTTGAATTTCTAATGTCGAATCATCTAATATTTTATTGTCAAGAAGATCCTCTCTAGGATGGGGAGTGGATGTGAAGGATTGAGAGAAACTTAAATTTACATTAGTTTCCTAAGTCATTTTAGGAAATGATTTCTACCTTTATACTGAGATGTCAAACTTGGAAATGGTGGATGTCTCTGTCTCGAATCTATCCTCAGAAAAATATTTCTTTTGAGTTCATCATGAATTCATTCATCCAACTATATTTTTTCAAGGTGATGATGGTGAAGAAGAATATAGAGTTGTGCGGTGTCCAATAAGATGTTGGATCGGTGTTGGAATTCAATTTTCTATTCCTAAAGATTCATTCGTATGATAAATGGTATCCATAAAATGGCCCTAATGGATGATCAAAACTTCGATCTCAAGCTCCCTTACAAGATTCATTCAAAGGTGGAAGAGAATAAATTATCCACTTTTTTCTGATGTGGTGACGCATGCCTTTTGTGTTGAAGCTACTCTAGTAGGAGGGATAAAGATGCTCAATATTCCTCCAATTCATAGAAGTGGTAATTGATATTAAAATGAGAAAATGGAAAGGATACTAATTCTGGTGGTCCATGTAGGGTAATTATGAATCATTTAGACCTCTCATCAACCTCTATAGGGTGAAACATCGATATTTGTCACTATTGTGGTAAGAGAGTTCATAATAGGAAGTCATGCCTTAGTGGTCCAAAACCTTGCCACACCTGTGGATGCTTGGGGAACATGAAGTGATTATATCAGGGTGTTTCTAAGAATATCCTTAGAGGCAGAACCAACACTTCGATGGTCACCCCAACTCATTTGTAGGAGTAAGTCAATGATTGTGAATTAGTTTAGGGTGTTTTCTTTGTGATGTTATTTCGGTTTAATAATCTTATCTGGTGCTATTTTGTGGTATTTAATTACCATTATTTTTATGAATGATTATTATTAAACCCTTTTCAAATTGCAATTTCAATGGAATTGTTTTTGGGAATTTTTTATCGATGATATCTATTATGGGGGTTTCTTGTGCCAGACAATGAGGAAAAGGATTCTTCAATCATCTAGGCTCTATAAAGAGGTCCCAGAGTGATGTTAGCACGTATTATAGAGAAACACAGTGGTGAGAAAGGAATAGTTGTAATATTTCTCCCTAGAGTAGATGATGGATGTAGTTCAATACATCAGTGAAGTGGTTTATTTTTTATCTGTTCTGTTTAATGGGAAGTGGATGGGGATTCTCATTTACACATTGTGATTTGTTTGGGTGTAATGGTTTCCCTTAGTGATAAAGAGGTGAAATATTACAATTATTTTAGAATACTGGTTGATGTGTATCACTGGTTATAGGCCTATATTTATCTTGTATGGACTATATGTGAGAATCAAGTGAGGAGTGGTTTTTGGTTGTCTGGGGAAGTGATTTTATTTAATGTGGTTTTTTTCTCCATTAGTTAGTCGCTTCCCAACCTCCCTATATGGTAGGGACTTTTGGTCCATGTGAAAAGTTCATATATTTTTTTAATATCTATATTCCAAAAGTTTTGGAGACCTAAAATGGTTATCATTGATGTTTTCATAAGAATGGAAGTAGTTTAATCTTGTTTCTTATATTGGGCAGTCCATTCAGTCCTTCCCCATGTTGGTATTGAAGTTTTCCCCATGTTTTAGATTAGTTATAAGAATGTGATGTTCAATCTGGTATCCAAATTCAAAATTTTGGGTTAGTTCGCAGTATTGGTTTGGTTTTGGATTGTCTTGTGCAGCTCCACCAAATTCTATGATCCTCCCATGAGTAAAGGATGGGATGGAAATGTTCCTGGTAATTTTGTTGATGTAAGGTTATAGAGGTGATCATCAAAGATGGTTTTATTTTTTTTATTTTTATTTTTGATTTCTTGAGTTCTTCTTGAGGATTATTGAGAATCATGTAAGTTCTATGTCATTTTGTATGATCAGTATGAGGTGTTTAGAAATTTTGTGGCGCGTGGCACTTATTGAGTAGTCCATGTCGGTCTCCCAATTCCATATTGTTAGCCATTTTTTGGTAGTGTTTTTGTTATCTCTTCATTTTTTATTCCTAGGGAACCAAATTGAATTGTGATGAAGTGGTGGTGATTTATTTCCGTTTACGACTAACGTTGGATTTTCAGGGGTGAATGGAATTATGGTTTGCAGAATTGTCACACCCGGGTTTTGAAATGCATCTTGGGTTTCCGTTAAGGTTTGGTCTCTAACAATTTTCTCGATAACCAGGTGTGATGGGATTGAATTTATGGGATTATCATTCCTTATTCCTTCATCCTATATTTACTCCATGATCATCTAATAGATATTATTTTTGGATTTGGGTGTTTTTTGTAGGCAGACCCTGGCGCATGGTTAGTACATGACTAGTGATAATTGTGTGTGTCGGCCCAGGTAATCGTGAAGTAGCCCCTAGGTGAGATAGTAGCTACTTAACTACTATCAAATTGTTATTCATACTATGTGGGTTGCATGTGTGGTGAATATACATCTCAATAGGGATAGTATCATGATCTCCACATGTTTTGAAAAACCATGCGGACTAACCGTGCGACATGTCCAGTTATTTAAAATCCTATTTCAATGTCCCTTTTTTATATCCTAAACACCTATTTTTACCTCTTTTAGCTTTATTATACCTATAATCTTCTC
The DNA here is from genome assembly GCA_963277665.1 of Viscum album. Classification (NCBI taxonomy): domain Eukaryota; kingdom Viridiplantae; phylum Streptophyta; class Magnoliopsida; order Santalales; family Viscaceae; genus Viscum; species Viscum album. The sequence goes on along the minus strand of OY728161.1, from coordinate 1,170,033,041 downwards.
ATGGGAGATTTCGGTTCCTTTATTCCCCTTAAAGAAGGATCTATGGTGGTTTTATGGTGATTCTCCACCCTAATCAAAAGGATAGGGCCTCTTAACCCTTCTCATTTTCTTTCATTCCCTTTTCATCTTCTTCTATAACCCTAGTGGCCATGTGGGTTGATTTCATTTTCCAGGGTTTCTCATGATTTGGTGTTTTGGTCCTATTATGGTTCGTTAATGTTATATTTATCCTTGATTGTGTGTGGTTGGTTTGTAATTTATATTTCACACCAGATTTTGGATGTTTCTTCAATATTTGAGGCAGGATCACTTAGCACCTATCCCTTAGAAGTAATATTTAATTGATTTCTTATTTTTACACGTAGATTAATTATTTAATAGATAGGTTTCATTCTTATATTTATTGTTCCATGATAAATACAATATTCTTCATAATTGTTTTACATGTGTTATATGAATTTGGTGGATTTTTCATGCTAAGAGTTTGTTAAATTTCATAGTTGGTTATTCTATGTAGTTTTTGATTCTTCAAGGAGTGGAATATATTTATAAATGATAGTGTGTTATTTAAAATTTTTATTGGTGTTTCCCAAAATGTATATCTATATTATTTTGGAATAGAGAATGGTTTGGGTAAATTTGTTTATAAAAGTTTAATGTGTTTAAATCACATGGGGCCTGTTTGGAATTTTTATTAAATGGATTTATTTGGAAAACTATTATAGGGGATTATCTTACCTTTTTGGTTGAATATAAGATTGGATTGTCCTCTGAATGAGACCGCCATCTGTGATAATTGTATTTAAGGAAATGGACCCCCACAGGGTGGCTAGGGTTGTTCCAGTTTGTGTGATAAGTATGATGGCATGTGTGTATAAAGTTTGTTGCTTGATTTTAGGTGGAACAAACCTTTTAGAACATATAATGAGATCCTAGCGTAGAAAAGTGAAATTCTAAGAACAATTCCTACACTGGTAGATCAAAATATGACCATTTTCATTTAGAAGTTGTATATTGGGGTTTATTACTATGGGATTATGCCCCTCTGTATAGCCTAATTTAGGGTGACTGGGTTGTTGGGAACTTATATTTCATTATGAGTGGAATGATACTAGGGATGGTGTCATGTTTATTAGTATGTTATGGTTTTTCCCCTATGTTCTTAGGTTTTATCATGTTCCTTCGACACTAATACTATTAGTAACATTTCCCTCATTTTGTGAAACCATGATCCTTGTACTTTTTTAGGTATTTTATTGAAAAATTGAGTAATAGTGGGTTGTTAAAATGGATCTAAATACTTTTATTGAAAGAAATAATATTTTTCCCTTTTCACTACTGAAAAAGCTGAACATTTCCTATTTGGTTCTCTTGGCTCTCTTATCCCCTTGAACAATGTTTTGATGAATGAGGGTAATAGATTTTTATTGTGACTTGTTTACATTAAAAAATAAAAGTGTAAAAAACATATCTTTATTCATTTTATTTCATACCTATTGATTTTTGTTTCTTTATTTTAAATATTTTTCTAGGAATATAATTATTTTATCATACCTAATTAGTTTTAATACTCACACCTATATTCTTTTATTAGTTTTAGTTTCTTCTATCGGATCCATATTTGGTTCACTAACATATAGTGAGGGTCGGTTTTTGGATTTGAGAGTGAACCTTGGGGTCCCACAGATGTGTCTTGGTTGTCGAGTTCAGTTTGGTTATTCTGGTTTTGTGTGTGGTTTAGTTTGTTGTTTCTTTGGTTGTAATGTAAATAATGTAATGTTTGGAAATCATATGGAGTATCATTTTATCTTTTATTTTTTCCAATTATTTTATATATATATATATAATGGTAAAAATGATTCCCATCATCACTATCTTGATATGCTTGGCACTTTTCACCAATTATGAGGATCAGGGATGCCTCTCGCGACTATTCACGGATCGACTCGGGTGACCAGTTCAGGGTCAACCCAGGCTACATCATGAAAACGATCATGGTACTATTGGGTTTTTTTATTGTTATACAATATATAATTAGTGTTATTTGATTATCTAGTAACCTTAAATATTAAAATTACCCAAAAATACTAAATTGATAAATATTTCCCAACATTATTAGATAAATACCACACCACATTGGTCAAGCATTATCATTTAAGACACAATAATATTTTATCATTTATATATTATTTTTATTTAATAACAATAGAATAAACATTAATAATCAATAAATAAAAATATCTAGGCCTAGAAATTTTCTTTAACTTGGTTTCCACTCTCTTATAGATATATTATCTAATGTATTGTTGAAGTGAATAATGTTGCTTATAATTTAAAATAATTATCAATAATCACTAATTTTTTAAGAATTATTATAACAATTACATAATAAAGGGACACTTAACATACAATTAAAATGATCTCTATGTGGTCTAAGCATGGTCACATTAGGTTCGGGATTCCACGAGGAGGCCAAAAAAGCTTTTTTGTTTTAATTTATACCCCCTAAATCACCATTTCATTCCCCAAAAATCTTTTAAATGGGAATACCATGGGAAAAACCTCTCATGGGAAACCCAAACCACATGAACACTTATATTTTTGAAAATCAGTCAACATACGATTTTTTATTTTGGATTGGATCATCCCAAGCGTACCACATCCTATTAAAACTCATTCTTTCTTCCCATTACCCATAACTTCCTGATCAATCCAATCTGATGACTATATAGTAACTTCCTCACACACCATGTCACACATAGATAGTGATAATGTGATATATTAATGAGAATAATATTTTAGAACATAGATATTTCTTTTATAATAAATCTTAGTTATATAATCTCATGTGTCACTCGCAACAGTGAGTTTAAACAAACCATGATATACTAATATATTATTATTATTATTATCAAAATGTGATTGTTAATATTAGTGTTATATACAGAAATAAACACATTATAAAAATATCACGAAAATATTTTAGTATAATAAATTTATTGATGAATTCATAATAAATATGTACTCAAGTTTCAATAGTCATTTTATTTTTCAAAAATATGTTTCCTTCAAAAATAGATATTATAGCTTTTCATGATAAATTATTAAAACTAATTTTGGTAAAATTTTAATATTTTATTTGTTAAAATTATAGTAATTTTAATATCAGTGTATCAATATTAACTTGTGGGGAAATATTCATTTTTTCTAAAAATATTGGTTTTTCATAGAATAGTGAAAATCGTTATTTTTATTCTAAAACGGTCATTTCATTTTAGCTAAATAAATTAATATCATTTAGGATTATATTTTTAATTTTTTTTTTAAAATAAAATATTATCCATTTGGTTTAGAATATTGTAATTAATTTTATAATAATTATCAATTTTTAGTATTTTGGTATAAATCTAATTTTACGCTTAAAATTTTATTTTTTCATGAAATTGTTTTTATGCCCATAATGTTTTAAGAATTTTATTATTTTAAATAACACATAATGAGGAACTAATTTAATTTTATACATATATATTATATTATATATATATTTATTTGAATTGAAATTCATATAATAGGTATTGAAAGTCATATTGTTAATTTAAAATATTATTTTCCCTCAAAATGCATTTTTCATAAAATCCACCATTCACATCACTTTGGGATTGTAATTTTTCTTTCAACATGGTGAACATAGCCCTAATATCACAAATATAGTATAAAAGTTGTTACTTTTCCTCAAGAAAAAATAATCACATCCCAAAGGACATAATAGTTTAGTAGTCTAGGTAATCTTGATTAATACATGATTCCCATATTAGATTTGAGAAGACAATTTAAAACAATTTTTATGGAAAATATCATTAATCACTATAGAATATCATTTAAAATAAAATACATTTAACATCATCGATTCCTAATTAAATAAAATAAAGTGTTATACCTCAAATTATATATATGGGTTCAGTACATCATATATAATCAATAATCAATAAGCACAATCAACATGTAAAGGTAAATTATCGAAAACATGTTATTTTTAAATTAGATAAAATTTCAGGTTAATATAAGGAAGAATAAATATATAATGGTAAAAAAATAATAAATTTAATTTATTCAATAAAATTAGATTTATATTCATCCATAGATAATATCACATCAAAAATCTCTAGATAATAATAACTGAGTTCGGAATGAAGGTAATGCTTAGTTATCATAATTTATGATTCCCAGGCACATGATGTATATTTAATAAAGAACAATCACAATATGATATCAAACATACATGGTAAAAACTAATATTATTTGACCAACTATATCTCTAATGGTATGAACTATCGTAAGACAGTTCAAAACAACTATTTAAAAAAATATGGATTTTGCAACAGAATTAGTCTCATGAAAATTCATATGCATATATGTTAATATGATAACTAGTCCCCACCCCATGAATTCACTCTCCAAAATAGTCTTCATATATCAAATAATCTATTTAATTCATGAAACAATTTTTCTATCTATACATATCTATTCTGTTCAAAGGATACAAATTTATCAATATTTCGGTAGTTCACCAATAACTATCAATGTGCACAACATATGTAAAAATGGAATATGTTTAAGCATATAAACACATTAAAGTAAATATCATTTAATTTTAGGAGAAATTTAATGTCCCTAAGAAACTAAATAATTCATTTCAATTTTAATGACTATAAAAATGAATCAGAGAAGTGAACTTTAATACATTCCAATGTAAAAATGATCACAAAACATACAAAGGAAGATTGAGGATGGTATCAATAAATTATATGTACCAATTTTAGTAATAATAATTTTTTTTTCAAATTTATGAATATAAATAATATACAAATATGTTTATAATAATCATTGACGAAAATTTCATTTTAATTTTGAAGAACATTTTGATAATCCATTTCATCAAAAATCACATTTTAAAAAATTTAAATTAAAAAGTTACATAAAATATATAAAATTATTATTCAATTTAAATATTTTCATTATTTTGGGTAATTATATACATTCATTTAAATAAAAAATCATTCATTTTTTGCTGCAAATAGGTTAAAAAAGTCCATTGTTTTGAAATAAATAAGAATAATACTTTCTTATTTTTAGAAAAATCAAAAATACCATTATTTTTAAAATGACATAATTTTACAATGAATAAAAATTATAAAGAGAAACATTGATTGACAATTCCCATGATAATTAATTTTTAATCGGAAAACCGAATTTTTTAAAAGATTTTTAGAAAACATTGTTTTCATAGAAAATAGATTTCCATCCAAAGGGGGAAATAAAGTTAAATTTTAATTAAAATATTCTATAATACATATTAAATTCCAAATAGAGGATAATGTTACAATTACATGAAAATATAATGAATAAACATTTTATTAATAAATTTAATAGTTTTAATAAACAATGATCAAATATTTTCCTGTAATTACAATTCCCAAATGAATAATCTCAATTAAAATGAGATTGTGAGGTGAACCATTTCACAGATCATAACATTGAAGTGATAATCAACCAATGAATAAATTAGGTTAATAAAATATAAACCCACAATAGAAAATTGGAAATGAAAAATACAATAATAAAAAGTCATTATACACATAAGGATTCAATGACAATGTCATTGATGTTGAATATAACCCCAATGAACATAAATAGTGTCATGAAACACCTTACATCACACATACTTTTGATTGAATGTTTTTTAACCTAATATGTAGTAATTTTAAAAAATATATCCAAATATTATAGAACCATATTAATATTTATAATTTTATATATGATCCTTTTTGGAAATCTTATTACCCGTTCATTAATAATCTTTCATTAATTTTGTTGTTTTTGGGTTTAAATTTCAATGTATTATCAGGTGTGTTTCATCATGAAAGAACTAGTTGATGCACATATTGTATATTTATATAATCTCTATAATATTACTAAAGAAATAACAATCAATTATTTACATATATTTTAATATTAAAAATAATCATTAATTATGGTTATGAAAATTAAAGTATGTTAGGATCATGAAGACAGAAGGTCATATGTACCCATGAGTTACTTAGACATTTTTCACCTACAATTAGGGAAAAGAGGTAAGTACTATTTTACATTAACATAATTATTTTAATATAATTAATACCATATTATATACTTATATATATATATTTCATCCATGATTTTTGGTGATGAAAAAAAAGTCACATCGCTTCATGAAAGCGGTAGTCCACACAGACACGAACGATGATATCATTTATAGTTGAGTTAATAGAATGGAAAGAAAATGATAAATTTTGACTTTATATAGTGATAAATATCTCATTAATATAATAATATGGTCTTTAATATCAAATATAATTATTAACATTGTATTTATAACCTTCTTTGGGAAGTGTTAGTGAAAGACGAATCACATCACTTCATGAGGTAGTAGTCCAACATACAGACGAGAAATGTTATCATATCTCCTATGGAAAGAAAGGTAAAAATAATTATAATATGAATAAAAGGGTATAAATATTATATAATTATCGTATATATTATTTATATCCATCATTATTCATTTCTCTGAGATGTTGAAGTGGGAAAAAAATTGTTTTATGAGGTGGTGTCATGTCCTACACACAAAATATGATTTTGTAACCCATTTGATTGAATTGGAGATGGTTTTAAGTAATAAAAATATTATAGAAAACCCCATTATATATAATATAAAAATTATATTATATCATAAGTGATTAATAATAATATATGGAGGGGATAAATACATAAAATAAAGCTTCTGTTTGAAAAGTATTATCTCTTCTTCGGGTATCCTCTTTAGGTTTGCAGTAATGAATTCAGACGATGGATTTATTCTCAAAAACGAATTCTAGGATCAGTATAAGGAATATTGAATGTGATTTTTAGGTACTTTAAGGAAACTAATGTGTTTTAACATGTGAATAAATGAAAGAATTTAGTGTCATTTCATAGTTGAGGAGTGTGATGCTTATAAATTCTCAAAAGAATTCAGAATTACTAGGAAAATATTTCATGAAGTGGATCTAATATTGATAATTAAATGGTTTAAGGTATTATATGGTCTATAAAAAAATTTATGATTGAGATAATAGTTTTTTTTAAATAGATTCCTCAACTTATAATTTTTGGTATTTTTTACTATCTTTTGGTTTTCACTACGATAACTAGTATTTTTTTCCTAGGTAATTAATACATTAAACCTCAAATAAATTGAGCCATAATATATAATTTAAAACCATTTCATCTAAATATTATATAAAATATATTTAATTTCACTATCATGTGTGTTATAAATTAATTTTAACACAAGTGCATGTAATGTGCAAAAACATTTCTTTACCTTTAACCGCAGTAATAGAGTTTCTACAATTTAAGGGTCAATATATTCATTATTAAAGATTAACTTCTCCCTGAATATAATATAGTTGATATTATTTGTAAAATACTAATTATACATCACAATATATGATTTTTAGTAAATATAAATCATTTTATAAAATATAATTTATCACAACGTTACAGAAATAGAAATTGGGACATTATCCATTTAAATTGAATTTAAAAATTTAAAGTCAATTATGGAATTAAATTATATTATATACAATTATTTATAGCATTTCATATTAATCTAAAAATATAACACTACAATTCAATCAATTTTAATCACTTTTATTGTTTTTTTGTAACATTTATTTTATTTAATTGTCAGTAAAATAATTATTTTATTTGTATTTTTTTAGTATTTAATGAAATTAATTAATATCTAAAAAATGAAAATAAATTATCATGATAAAAAAATAATTTTCCTTTTGGTATTATATATGAAACTAAAAATATATTTTTTCCCTATTCAAATTTTTTATAGATATTAAAAGGATGAAATTCTCCTTTATTTTATTATTTTACTTAAATTATTATATGTTCTAATTTCATGGAAATTTGTCCTAGAATTTAATTAAATTATATACTAATGTAAAATTGTTGAAATATTAACATTCAATGGGTTGTGGAAATATTTTTAGGTCATTTTTAGCCAATATATTATTTTTCTAACACTTAGGTAAAACCAATTTTACCATAATTGTAGTGATTACTCTTTTTACGAGAATCACCTTTCATTTTTTGTAAAACATTAATTTGAACTTATAAGAAATTATAAATTTTGATGATTAAAAATTCATAATAAATTTTCAAAGTTCAATTCATATTTGAGGGAAAAATTAATTTAGAATTAGTCATGTCGAAGGGATGATAAATCGGGGTTTTGAAAGTGAAAATGTTCCAAAGTCTACATATTTTTTATATCTTAATTTAACATGAAAAAGATTACAACGAACTAAATTGGATTAATTGTCCTAAATTTGATCTAATTTTTACATTAAAACTAATTAAACTATAATTTAATGGTATAATTAATTTTAAAAAAATATATTTTTTAATTAAGAATCAGTATTTTAAGTGTTTATTAAAAAACAAAAATATTTTGAAAAATCACAAATCATTACCCTAAGATAATTTTTATATCTATTTTTAAAAATATAAGTATATTTTTTCATATATATTTTATATGATTATTAAAAAATAGTATTAAAAATATTGTAAAAAGCACGATTAAACCATCTTTTAGAAGAAATACAATTTTTTTTAGAAAACGTGTATTTTTTAATGATTATTATTGTATTATTAATAAATATATAGCTGATAAAAATTTTGAAAATATTTATTTTCATAATTTAGTTAATCATATAATTACCTTCCATTATAACAAAGATATGGTATTTTTTATATTGAATAATAATAATATATTGTTGTTTGGAAAAACCTATCTTTTCATGAAACACAATCTTTCAAAGAAACTCTTTTTTTTCATGGAAATCAAGCGAAACTCATTTTTGAGTGGAACAAAAGATAAACTCAATGTTTCGTGCCACAATGTATATCAAATTCAATTTTTATATTTTTCAATTTTAGGTCGTTACATTAAAATTTTACAATTTTGTAAATAGAATCTCAAAAAATGGATTATATATATATATAGAATTAGGGGGGTAAAAATTTCGTAAATAAACCTCATTTATTTTTAGTTATTGTGAATAGTAATTTTATTATAAAATTAACACTCCAATAATTGTAAATCAAGTAAATAAGGTTATAAATAATATAGTAAATAATAAAAATGAATCTAAATATTTTCTTTTTTCTTATTGGATGATTTGAGTATATTCACTTACATCCATTTCTTGAATATAAGGACACATAGAGTCGTATTTCTTAAATTATGACCATAATAAGAATTGTGTTTATGATAAAAAAAATTAATTTTCATTCTTTTAATAACTATAATATATTTTATAAGGATAAAATAACCATTATTCAGTTATAAATATTTGTTTGAAATGTAAATGATTTTCTATCAGGGTGGATAATTTATAATATTTGTTATTAATATGATTACCTTAAATTATTATGCAATACTAACATAATATTTATTCTATTAATTGTAAAATGAAAAACTATTCTAATAATATTTAAAATAAACAAAATTGAATAAATTATAGTGTTCCAAAAATTACTAATATAATAATAAAATTTAATAGATGTGTCAGAGGATTATAATAGAATCTAATGTTTTTCATGTTGTTTTTATTGTCAAATTAAATAAATTGCCCCAAGTATAATATTAATTACATTTTATTTTAAACAATACTTTATTGAATGATTTAAATTTTCTAAAAAACATCTCCTTGGTGAAGTGATAATGATATGGTATAACATATAAATAATTGTCTGTTTATTGTAAAATATTACTTTTATCGGTACTATCAATACCCCAAAATTGTAAAAACTTAATTATCCATATTATTGTTAAAAAGGGAAAACAAATTTTATAACAAAATGGTAAAAGAGAAATCCGAATATAAACTATCCACATTTTATTGATTGATATTATTTCAACCCATAGTTATATTATATCATAATTATATATGTTTTGATCTATTTTGACAGTAAATTAATTTATATTAATTTAATATTTTTAAAATTCCAAAAGTACGCCTCCCTTCACTTATAAAATGAAATATCATCTAATATTTTCTCACAATTCAAAATCCTTTTAGTTAATAAAATAAATTTTTAAATCCAATACATTATCCTAGTATGATATCGTAGTGTTCATTGATTTATTAAAAAACACTCCTAAGATAGATTTTGGTGTAAACTTATGCAGGTTTTCTAAAGAAGAGGAATGTTTTAAAACCAGGAATTTTTACTTTATTTATTCTTCCACCTCCTTCATATATTTATCAACTAGAATGATATAATAAAAATATATATAATATGAATTTATATGTTGTTATTTTAATTTTATACCAATTATCTATATCCTCTTCTATTATATGTGAAATAAATTCATCATTTATGTGTAGGTTGAACTTCCGCCTCGTGAATTATGTTATTCATTTTCCATCACCACCACTCAAATATATTTTTAATGATATATTTACTATATATATAAATTATGGTCCTGTAATATTTATTATTATAATAATATAATATAAATTATTATTCATTACCTTTTCCTTCAATTAATTATTATTATGTCTTTCATGTATAAGTGATAACTGGATCCTAAATTGAGTGATGTGATTCGTTTTTCATAACCAAATAATAATATTTCTATATATAATAATATTTAAATAATTAATATGATATTAATGTTATAAATATGTGTTTTAAAGATAAAATAGTAATTTATGTTCTTTCTATCATGACAATTGAATTCTGGAAATATCACTAATGCATATGTACAACTTACAATTTTCTTAGTCGTAATATAGATCAATTTTTCAAAACCATATTTCATGGTTGGATTTAAATATATAATTGATATTTAAAAATAATAAATTTAAAAAAATTATCATTCAGGATATTATGGAAGAAATACCACTTTTACCATTGTAAAACTACTAGATTCATTTTTCACATATGAACGTAATATCTTCAAAATGCCTAATTTGAATTTTATTAATTATTAAATTAAATAAAACATTATAGTCCCTAATATTAAAGGAATAATACTTCTTAAATTGGTTCATAGACATTTAAATAATTTTTTATGTTTATTTTTGTGTATTTTAAAGAATGTGCATGGTGTGTCAGACCCGAGGTAAGGGTGTCCAAAGCACATTTTTTTCATTGGGTTATATTTATTCTTCACTGTCTTTGATATTGATACATTACATGTGTAATGAAATTTTATTATTTTATATTTTTTTCACTTGTTAAATGTGGAAATAAATTTGATACACATAATAAATTCACTGATTAATTATCACTTTAATGATTTTGTGTTCGTAGAATATTTCATCATAATTTTCATGCTATTGTGACATATTTGGTATTGTACACCCATTTGTTCATATATGGTGCTTATAATACACCTTTGAAATTTTATATCATGAATATATTTATATCTATGTTATTTAATGTTTCATTTGATGTTATTTACATCAAAAGAACAATGATTCAAAAGATACAAAATTTGTAAAGGGTTATTCACAATCTCAACATTATTTTGGATTATTTATTTTGAAGTATATGATGGATAAATTATTTTATCTTTATATATGAAACACAAAATATTTTATTCTCTTTTGGGTATTTCTATAAATTATAATATTTATATTCATTTTCCTATCTAAAGTAGTCATGATTCCAAATTCATGTTTTTAAGGAAAGTCTGCTTGTTTATTAATTCAGACAAGCATATTTTTCTATCCCTATCCATTATTTCAAAAAAAATTCTAAATAATATTTTAATATCCTCGATTTATTTATTAATGAAATTTTTGACCATGTTTTAATTTTAAGAAAATGGTTTAAAAGTAATCTTATTTTCATTTTCAAAACTTGGTAGTTTTTTAATTTTTTCAAAAAATGGGAAAAGAATGTTTTTTTGACACGCTCAACATGAAAAAAAATCTGATTTCATGAAAAATAAATTCATTGAAAAATACGTTAAAATAATCAATTAAAATTTTTAAATAAATGTTTTCAATAATATTTTGGAAATAATTAGTTTTCAAAATTGGATTCTAAAATGAAAAGGGTATTTTTCTTTATAATTTTTAGGGATCTTATTATAGTATTAATATTCATAAAAAAACAACCATGTTATTATCCAATATAGATATATTTTAATTATACTGTCATATTAATTTAAATTTATGGTTTGAGGTCAGTTTTATTGGGGAATGTTTTGACATTTGAAATTTTAGTTCTTCAAATATAGATTCTTTTTGAATATGTCATGTTGATAAAGAATTACTGTTTATTATGATGATGAATTAATTTCACTTTATATGTGATGATTTTGTACCAAAATTACATATCCCCTTGAAGAATCATTATTTATCACGACCCAAGTAGTTATCTTTCCTTATGAAATGGGTTTTTAGTTTATATTTACTAATAGTTTTTACATTCTTGGAATGGGGTCACAAATGTATGTTTCATTTGACTGATATTTTGTATTCCATCATTATTAAAAATATATTTTTTCTATGTGATAATTTTATTAGTTTAATATCAATGTATAATTTTTAAAGCACATGTGATTATCGTTGTTGAATCGTTTGATCCACATTTACTCCTTCCATATCATTATTCATAGTTAAGATATTGACTGAATAGTAGTAAATTTATACATAATCTGTTATCATAATATATTATTGACAACTCATAGAATAACTAATTATTTGACTCACTATAGAAGAGATAAACAGACTTTGATAAGAGATCATAAAGTGGATACCATAGATGATTGAAGGCCTAATTTCCCTTATATTTTAAAATTGGTATTAGACAGTTGGGTAAACATATCAAAGGAAGGGTATGATGTTTTAATTGAGTAAATAATATATATATATATATGCATCAAATTTTCAATCATATGAATGTATTATGTGTGGAGAACATGGGGATTGTCTCACTCAATACCTGATTCCAAGGGTTGAATCCTAGAACAAGGAAGGATCTATTTGATGAAAATAATTGAATTGGTTGTATTGGAGTGTTTATATACTATAATTTGATATTTATATTTGTAGAAGTATTCTATAAATGATATTTTAATCATATGAATCATGCAACATCTATAGATTGTTTTTAAGTAGTTTTCATTAAGGATTTTAAATCATATGTTGAATGGTACTAATTAATTAGGAAAATTATTCAAAGGAAATGAGGTGTTTTATGGAAAACATAGGATTAAGGGAATGATAACCCTTAATATATACATATATGATATTAGATTATTAATATTTATTTCTACAAATAGATGAATCAAATTGATAATGTAAATCAGATTTTATTAGTTACCATACTAATTATTATTGATTTGGTGAAAAAGTAATTTACAATGGATTATATTATATTTTAATATTCAAGGAGTATATTTAATAATATATTATTGTATTTAATGGTAATTTATAATTATTTCTTGAAATATTTATCATTTCACTGAAGTTGTATGGTTAATAATTATTCAAGTACCTCTTATGTGACATTAAGATTAACTTTGTAATGTTCGATGAATTAATGTTTTGTTTATTTTTATATTTAGTGACCTTATCTGTAAATATTTGTGTTTTTAATTGTACCAAACATATTTTGGATGGGTTTTTAGGATACATAATTATAGAATGGATTAAGATTTAGATTCAGTGTTACTTTTGTAATTTTATAGATTAATGTATTATAATGGATAACATTTTCTAACCATGATGGTTATGGTAAGTATTTATAGAAACATGGAAAGACTTATCACAATTTTATAAACCTGATGATCTATTAAAATTTAATATTATTTCAAAATGCATAAAAAATTAATCCGGATTTTAATTTCGTGGAGTATGAAATAATGTTGAAGCTGGTTAAGGGAAAACTAAAGAATGAAATTATGCATATAAAATAAAAATTAATCATGTTAAAAAATTTATATATATTTATATTATCCATCCTGATACTAAAATGAACCCTCAAATTTAAGAAACGAATATTTAAATAAATTTATAATACAGTTACCAACATTTTCAATGAATTAATTATCTTTTCACACATTATATATTTTTGGATTTTTGGTCCTTAACATTCTCTTGACCATGATCTCTATCACTATCTATCAAGACTTGGGTGTATGTTTTCTTCTCCTTGTACACATATTCACTATTAACTAATTTTTATCTTTTTGGAAACATATTTTTGGGTTAATCTATATGATATTTGTATTTTCCATTCAATATTTTAATGAGTAAGATTTATTATTAAATTGTTTGATGTTGATTTTCAATAAAGGTATCAACAAATGTAAAAACCATATTACTGATATCATGTTAAAATTGAAAAGATTATTTTTTATAGAGATAGAATTTAGTAGCCTATGTTTTTCTTAAATATGTTTATCTTGAAATAAATTTTATTTCATTGATATCTTGTGTCACAGACAATATTGAGTTTAAACGAACAACAACACACTTTTATGAAATTATTATTTAAACATGACATTTAAAATTTCCATTAAGAATAGGAATATCCGTATTATGAAAAGATATATCTAATTGTTTTATATATTTAATATTTATTGATCAATTAATAATAAATAGGTAATTAAATTTCTCAAAATTGATTTTAGTTTTCAAAAATACTTTTTTCTTCCAAAATAGATTTTATTTATTTTCTTTTGAAAGTATTAATTTAAATTTATTATACCTAAAGAAAATTTATTTTTTTAAAAAAATTATCAATTTTTGAATTAGAATATCAGAATTATATTATGGTGACATTTTAAAATTTTTCTTTAAATAATTTGTAACGCCCCAACCCCAGTTACCGAGAGTCTGTGCATTATTACATAATATTGGCATTATCACAAAATATCAAGTCTCGAAATACTGATTAGTTTAGTAACTTTGGAAACACTAGATAGATTCATAAGTCTTACATTACATCATAATGAAAAAAAAACTACAACAACATCTTGTCTTTATATCCCCTCATATTATCCCTCCAGTTCGTTCATAAAAAACTTCTTCACATACTAGGAAAAATAAAACATTGAAAGGGGTGAGATCATATGCTCAGTAAGGATAACAATATATCGGAAACTATCATAAATAAGAAGAAACATTTAATGTAATGTGTAACTAAAACAAAAGTCTTTTAAACTTGAACATCAGCATAATATGGAAAAAATAAAATAAAATAATGCCATTTACTTATTCACATTGATATTCTACTAGTCGAATAATCACATGCAATATCAATAACCACTTTGATAATTATAGAATGCATAATTCCAGACTCTCATTACCACATAGTCACAACCTTGTTCTAAGACTACAAATAAGATTTTTTCAAGGCCTTGTGCCAAGACACTAGTTTTTCTCTTGAGACCTACTAAATCATCGAGGAACTATAGAGGGCTCCACCTTTCACTTATTAAGTCCAATACATTCCTCATATGAACAGTTTTAAAAATAACATAAATATTCTTATTAAAACTATCATACTAATTGTCAATAATTTCTCCATAATCCACGAATGGTATAAAAATAACACATCCATAGTCAAACATATCACAAAACCTTCAATACTATATGGATGTTTTGTATCATAATAAATCTACTTCAAATATGTTTAAAATATATCAAAAGAAGTTGACATAGATGAAATCAAAACTATTTGAGAAAAATATCACTTTTTTTGAAATCATATAAAAGTCAAAAAATTAAAACATTTACTTTGAAAATATTTTTATAATCTTGTAATGGATGTTTCGACGATTTTATAATGGATGAAAATAGCCGCACTCGCCGTATAAGTTAAAAAAAGATATTCTTACCTTAATTCTGTCGAAAAGGTTAAAAAAGACATTGTTTGGAAAACAACGGAAAGATTCCTTTATAATAATCATATAAAAAGTCAAACAAGGGTATAAATGAATTTAACCCATAGTCTATAAAATAGTAATAATGATTTGAAATACATTTTTAAGAAATAATGATCTTGATGATAAAGAGGTCCTAGTAGATAATTACGTATAATAAACCTCAGACAATGAAAAGATTATGAAATAATCCCTTACCTTTTACTTTTCCATGGTTGAGGGTCAGTGTGCCTCCTGTATAATGGTGAAATAATTGTTATTAACAAGAGTCATATACATAAATATGATATCATATATGATCTTTTAATATTTCATTGTTAATAATATTTTAGTATTATCGTCACATCGAGTGTTCACTTACTCATTTTATTTTATTTGTTTCGTTACATAAGCCATTTTTGTTATCCATATGTTGTATCTTATTCATATCCAGAATTATATCAAGTCCTTATACATTATTTGTAATCATCAAATGAAAATTGGTCCAGAATGGATACGATGGGGAATGAATCTCATCAGGTTCATGGAGATGGTAGTTCGTACGTACGCATGAGAGACAATATCATTCTTTTGATATTAAAATAATATATAATTTGATGGTGTATCATATTTAAAGAGTCATTATCATGTTATATTTATTATTTCCATGAATTATACATCATTATTATACCCATCCAAATAATAATTTATTGAATAACAATTACACCACGACGTGGAGATGGTAAGCCGTACGTACCCACGTATAGTGACATGTAATTAAAGGCATAGATAGAATACTAAATATAGTTGTACCATATTTATAATATCATCACACTATATAGAAGATACTGGACTTATTAAACATTGATTTAACTCTTTTAACTCTTCCTTGAATTAAATAATAATAAATGTCCTAATTTAATCCAAGTTGACTAAATACGTTTGTATTTTATTGCTTAGGTTGTTTTTCGTCGAATTATACTTATCCCGTAGAATTAGAACATGTGTTAAGTTAATAATAATATCATTTTTACCCTTAATTACCCTATTTACATTTAATCGTGGTAAATAAAAGTAAAAAGTTACTATTCACCATATTTTATTTTTATCTTATTGAACCATGTTTTACACCATGATATTAATCGTGTCCCTCAGATTTTCGAAATTATACTCATAGAAGTGGTAAAATTATGTTTTATGTGAATTTGAAAATTCACCTAGGAGATTGGTAAAAGATGGTGAGAAGATCAATAACAATTTTATATATCTAAAATTATTATAAACTGACTCCAATGAATTACGTTGAACTTATATAGGTATTATGTATCTATTTTGACCTAAAATAAATTTAAATAAAATAAAAAATTATTTAAAAAAATTCCGGTTTAAACTAAAACTCATTGTTTTTCAATATTCATCAAAAATGGAATATTTTCAGAAAATTACAAAAAATTCACCCTAAGCTAATTTTGATATTCCGAATCAAAAAATGAAGTCCATTTTGAAAGATAAAATTTATAAAATTCCAAAAAGTGGGTATTACTATTCATAATGGCTAGTTTGATTGGTTGTGGTGTGTGTTAGAACTCGAAGTTGCGTACATCACACGCTACTGTTTTATCCAAAGATAAACGTACCATGGAAGCTTGTGGTGTTACATTCTACCCTCCTCCAAATAATTTCATCCTCAAAATTTCTAGAATATTATCGCAAAAATATACTAGGGTGGTTCTTCATCATATGTTTCTCAGGTTCCCACATTGCCTCTTCCATCTTATGGTTTTTCCATAGATCTTTTACCAGACGAGTTGTCCGGATTCTAAGCACCTGTTATCTGGTATAAAGAATCCTAACGGGTTCTTCGCAATAAGAAAGATTGGGTTCCTGTTCAACATTCTCATAAGTGAGTACATGCATTGGGCCATGAATGTATTTTCTCAATAGTGATACGTGGAACACATCGTGAACTTTGGAAAGACTTGGCGACATTGCCAACTGGTAAGCTATAGCCCCAACTCATTCAAAAATTTTGAATGGTCCGATGTAACTGGGACTCAATTTTCCATTCTTACCGAAATGTATAACACCCTTCCATGGAGATACCTTCAAGAAAACATGATCTCCTACCTGAAATTCCAAATCCTTCCTTCGGTTGTCAGTATAGCTCTTCTGCTTATTTTGAGCTTCTTTGATATGGTTTTGGATTACCTTCACTTTTTCCATTATTTCATCCTCCAATTCTGGTCCTAAGAGTTTTCTTTCACCAACATCATCCCAACAGGTTGTTGTGCGACATCTCTTTCCGTATAATTCTTCATATGTTTCCATCTGGATACTTGAATGGAAGCTATTATTATATGAAAATTCTACCATAGGTAAATATTGATCCCACATACCCTGAAAGTCAAGTGAGCATGATCTCGACATCGCATCTAAAGTTTGAATAGTCCATTCTAATTTTCCATCAGTTTGGGGGTGGTAAGCAGTGCTCAAACAAAGTTCAGTATCCAGGGCTTTCTAAAGACTTTTCAAGAATCTTGATGTAAAATGGGGATCACGATACGAAAAAATTTATAGGGGTAATCCATGAAGCCTCAGTACTTCATTAATATATTGTCTTGTTATAATTTCAACTGGAAAATCTTCCCTTATAGAAAGAAAATGTTCTCACTTGGTAAGATGATCAACAATGACCTATATTGCATCGTTCCTTCTATGAGTCTTTGGTAGTCCCATGACATAGTCCATCGTGATATTATCCCATTTCCACACAGGTATGGGAAGAGGTTGCAATACTCCACCAGGCTATTGCCTTCCAGCTTTCACTTGTTGAAAAACCATAAATCTTGACACCAAGTCAGCAATATCCTTCTTCATGTTGTCCCACCAAAAATGTTCCTTCAAATCTCTATACATTTTGGTACTCACAGGGGGTATAGATAAATTGGAACTATGAGCATCGTCCAATAAATCCCTTTTTAGATCAGGTATATCAGGAACACAAAGTCTTCTCCCAAATTTCAAAATTCCATATTCATACACAAAGTCACTCTATCTCCCATCATTCATATATTTAATTTTATTTTTAAACTCTACATCGTCGGTCTGAGAACTCTTTATCCTTTCTAGTAAATATGATTTGGAAACCATTTGAAAAAGAATCTATGTTTCACCTTCCCTTGTTATTCACATATCCAACTTTACTAGATCCATGAAAATTGGATCCCTTTTAACTCTCATTTTGTTTAAAATTCCATGATCCTTTCTGCTAAAAGCATTTGTCACCTTATTTGGCTTCCCGGGGTGGTATTATATCAGGCAATCATAATCCTTGAGTAGTTCAAGACATCAACTTTTCCTAATGTTGAGTTCATTCTATGAGAAAATATACTTAAAACCCTTGTGATCGGTATATATCTCACATTTTTCACCATAGAGATAATGTCTCCATATCATCAAGGAAAATATTACAACAGTGAACTCAAGATCATGAGTATGATATTTTTGCTCTCGAATTTTCAGATGTCATGATGCATAGGCAATAACTCTATCATTCTGCATAAGGAAACAACCATGTCATTTCTTCAATGAATCACTATAAATGACAACCCCATCATTTCCCTATGTTAGATTCAAAATTGAAGCATTGACTAATCTTCTATTCACTTCTTCAAAACATTATTCACACTCTTTTGTCCAAACATGTTTATCTCCTTTACGTGTGATCTTTGTTAATGGGTTTTCCAATCAAGTGAAATTATGGATGAAACGTCGATAATAACTTACTAAAACAATAAAACTGCGTACCTCAGTTATACTCATTGGTGCCGGCCATTCTTGGAGTGCTCTTGTTTTAGAAGGATCAATAGAGATTCCATCTTTAGAGAAAATATAGACAAGAAAATAAATCTATTGAAGCCAGAATTAACACTTGCTAAACATCCTATATAATTCATGTCTTCTCAGAGTATTCAGGATAATGCAAAAGTGATATTTATGATCTTTGTAGATTTTGGAATATTCCATGATATAATTGATAAATACCACAAAAAATTCATCGATATATTCTTTGAAACTCTATTAACTAGATCCATGAATATAGAGGGTGCATTAGTCAATCCAAAATACATTACTATAAACTCTTAATACCCATACTTGCTTCGAAATGCTGTCTTCAGAATGTCTTCCTTCTTCACATAGAACTGATGGTATCCAGATCAAAAGTCAATCTTTGAAAACTATTGATCTCCATGTAGTTGATCAAATAGATCTTCAATGCGGGGTAGGGGATACTAGTACATTATTGTTATAACATTAATTTCCATGTAGTTGATACATAACCACATAGATCCATCTTTCTTTTTAACAAAAAGGATTGGGGATCCCCATGGAGAAACACTAGGGAGAATAAATGCCTTATTACTCAATTACTTTAGTTGTTTTTTTAGTTTATCTAATTCCACAGTGGTCATTTTATAAGGGGTCATTGATATAACCCTTGAACTAGTAATTAAATCAATGGAAAACTCAATTCCTCAATCGAGAGGATGTCCAGGTAATTATTTTGGAAACACATCAACATATTCTTTCACAATAGGTACATCCTCTATTTGAATATTCCATTCCTCACCCATAGTTTTTTCATTCTCTTCCTCCCTAATAATTGAATTTAGTTGAGCTACTAGGGGTGGATCTAGATAAGAATTATGTGGTGATGATTCTACTCTAAAGATAAGGTGTTCTTTATAATCATCATAAAAAATTTTAACCTCCTACTTCTTACAATAAAACTTTATATCATGGTCTCAAATCTAATCCATACTGAAGATTATATCAAACTCAATCATGTGTAGGTCGATGAGATCAGCAGATAAAGAACATTTATATGCTCTAATGGGGACTGATTCAAAAAAACTTTGTTGCAATGACAATTCCCTTTAGAGTTTTAACTGAAAACTCCCTTGTTAGATCAAATTGGAAATATCTAATTTTCTTAGAAAACTGGGAAGATAGGAAAAAAATGTGATGATCCAGAATCAAATAATGCATTTTCTAAACTTGAAAAACCCATTAAATTACCTGCCACCACGTATTTCGGAGCTCCTACCTCAGCAGTAGTGATAGCATAATATTATCCATGACCCCTTGGCCTTTTATGAGGTAATTTCCCCTAATGATTTGGAAATTTATTTGTATAATGTCTCATCTCCCTACAGTTGTAGCATTAAACATCCGTAGATTCTTACTTCCCATTGTAATCACGAGCTTTGTGGCCTTTTTCACCACACTTGTAATAGACTCCCTTTTCTTTAAAGCAAGTACCGGGGTGTTTCTTCCAACATTTACTGTAGTATGGATAATCAACTTTTCCCTTATTCCCATTATTTCCATTTACAAAGTGATCAATAGATCTCTTCTTCTCTTTATTTGCTTTAAAGTCATAAGACATAGAGAATTAATTTTCTATCTTGATAGCACATCAGAGAATATATTCATACAACGAGATGGTTTGCGAGAATAACGCTCGATGGAGAAAAGGTTTTAACCCATCAATGAAACAATCAATATTACATCTTGTGTTACAAATATAATATGCAGCATATCTCGTTAACTTTGTAAAGTTAGCCTCATACTTTTCGATATTATCATCCTCTTTTTTGCCTCAGACTCATAAATTGCCTTTCCATATCTGCTCGATGGTCATGAGGAAAGTATTTTTCTATGAACAACACTTTGAACTCCCTCCATTCTATATTTGATACTTCATCATATTCCTTCGTGTTTTGAATCAATGACCACTATTGGTCAGCATGTTCAGTGAGGCGGTGAACTTCCATGATAACTTTTTCCCTTTCACTACTCCCCATGGCATGGAATATTTTCTCTAAATAATTTATCCATTTCTCAGCTACTAATGGATTTGTACTCCCATTGAATGTAGGTGGTTATTGCCTCTTGAATTGATCTAACATGGATCCTCCACGCTATGGATATGGGTGCTCTATACTAGTAAGGTTATTATTAATAACCTGAGTGAGTTGTCCCAGTATGGTGATTAGCTGATCATCACCAGTTACACCACCAACTCCACTATAATTATCTTTAGTAGGAGTGAAATCCCTACATGGAGTGCGTTCATTGATACGGTTTCCATTTCTTCCACTAGGCACCATTTCTAAATAATGGAATACTCTAGATTTGTTTATCAATCACAATACATAATTCCAAACTTGTAAAACCCTTGACATGAATCGAACAGTTTATGGATCTAATCCATAAGTATAAAAATGTTTTCCTTGAGGAAGTATATAGTCATTAAGCCTTCATAATGGTTTTTAAAGAAAATGAGAATTATATGAATCATATCCCCTGGTAGTGTCGTAACCAAGAGTGCAGCAAGGCTCGTTGTCATCCACGAGTTCCCATTCGAGTCTAGCTCAAAGTGTTGGTTTGGGGTTTTACCCCTAGGTACATCTGTTCCGGAGCCACCTCTACCTACTCATATCCAGAGAGGGATGTATTTCTCGGAATACTAAAAAAATATCTTCAATGAAATAATTCTATGATGTTCTTCTACACTAATCCACTAAATTCATCTTAGGTCTACATGCTCTAATCAGAGTTTATCTAAATCTAGCTTCCATGGATTGTACTAAACTTCCTCGGATACGAACTGTAACACCCTGACCCCAGTTACCCAGAGTGTGTGCATTATTACATAATATTGGCCTGATCACAAATGATCATGTCTCGAAAGACCGATTAGTTTATTAGCCATGGAAACACTAGATAGATTCATAAGTCTTACATTAGATCATAAAGTAAAAAACTACAAAAAAATAATTTCTTCATATCCCGTCATACTATCCCTGTATGTCATTAATAAAGTACTTCTTCACATCCTAGGAAAAATAAAACATTTAAAGGGGTGAGCTCAGATGCCCAGTAAGGATAAAAATATAGCGTAAACTTTCATAAATAAGCATAAACTTTTAAGGCAATGTATAACTAAAATAAAAGAATTTTAAACATGAACATCAGAATAATATAGAAAAAATAAAATAAAATAATGCCATTTACATATTCACATAGATATTATACTAGTCTAATAATCATATACAATATCAATAACCACTTTTATAATGATGGAATGAATAATGCCAAACTATCATAACCACATAGTCAAGGACTTGTGCGAAGACTACAAATCAGATTTTATCAAGACCTTAGGCCAAGACACTAGTTCTTCTCATGAGACCTACCGATTCATCAAGGAGTTATAACGGGCTCCACCTATCAGTTATTAAGTCCAATGCATTCCTCATGTGAAGAGGTTTAATCATTACACAAACATTTTTATTAAAACTAGCATATGAAATGACAATAATTTCTCCATAAACCGTGAATGGTATAAAAATAACACATCCATAGTGAAACATATCACAAAACCTTCAATACTATATGGATGTTTTGTATCATAATAAATCAACTTCAAATAAGCTTAAAATCCATCAAAGGATGTTGACATATATGAAATCAAATCTATTTGAGAGAAATATCTCTTTTTTTGAAATCATTTAAAATCCACATAATTAAAACATTTACTTTGAAAATATTATTATAATATTTTAAGGGAAGCTTACCTAATTTTATAATGGCGGAAAATAGCCCCACCCAATGTATAAGTTCAAAAATGACATTCTTACCTTAATTCTTTCGAAAAGGTTAAAAAGTACCTTGTTGGGAAAACGACAGAATGATTCCGTTATAATCATCCTATAAAAATTAAAATAAGGGTATAAACGACTTTAAACAATATTCTATAAAATATTTAGAATGATTTGAAATATATTTTTATGAAACATGGATCTGGATGATAAAGAGGTCCCAGTAGATAATTACGTATAAACAACCTCGGATAATGAAGAGATTGTAAAATAAACCCTTATATTTTACTTTTCCTTGGTCAAGGGTTGGTTTAACTCCTATATAATGGTGAAATAATTGTTATTAAATTATACAAGATTCATATACATAAATATTATATCTTATATGATCTTTTAATATTTCAATTTTAATAATATTTTAGTATTATCGTCGTTTCGGGTGTTCACTTACTCGTTTTCTTTTATATGTTTTGTTACATAAGTTGTGTTTGTTATCCATAGGTTTTATATTATTCATATCCTGAATTATATAAAGTCCTTAAATATTATTTTTATACATCAATTGAAAATTATTCTTGAATGGATACTATAGGGAATGAATCTCATCGCGTTCGTGGAGACGGTAGTCCGTACGTACGCATGAGCGACAATATCATTCTTTTGATATTAAAATAATATATAATTGGATGGTGTATCATATATACAGAATAATTATCATGTTATATTTATTGTTTACATTAATTATACATCATTATTATACCCATCCAAAAAATTATTTATTGAATAACAATTACACCACAACGTGGAGACAGTAAGCCATACGTACGCACGTATGGTGACATGTCATTCACGGGATGAATAGAATACTGAATATGGTTATACCATATTTATAATAACATCACAGTATATATAATATATTGGATTTATTATTTTAGAATGGAAATAACAAAGAAAGAAGATGTTGAAGAAGAAAGGAACTTGAAAGAGGGTGGTGAAAACATTACCTGTTATTCGGGTTCTTCCTTCCGATTTGATCAAAAGGGCACCATAGGTTGGCTTTCTGACCTAAATAAGGCCTCTAAGATTAAGTGAGGAAAGTTGAGAGAATAATTGTGTAGAGGTTGTCCGAGCAAAAGGGCTTTGAGGGTGTTAATTAGTGAAAAGGGTGAGTGACCATTTATAAGAGTGGTGAGGGGCACCTTAGGAAAAGCTAGAAATATTATTTTATAATAAATTAATATTCGGATTATAATTTCTCCAAAGTGGATTATTTAATGTTTAAGGTTGGGATATGTCGAAAAAATATCAACCAATAGGTTTTAGATAGGTTTGGGTCTCTATATTAATATTATCAATTAGTTTTAATTCTTAGTTAATCAGTTTGACAATTACCATGTCTCTTTGTATTTTTATATTATACGGTTAATATACTTACTATAAAAATCCATGAGAACCCCAAGTGGTTTATTAGTAATTAAACTATCGTAATATAAGTATCTTGGCCTATCCGTAGATTTTTATTAATTGAATATTAATTAATAATATAATATTTGTTTTAAAAACTCTTTTATGTCAATTTTGACAGTATTTGGTATTTTGTTTTTTCTAAATTTATAACAACATTATTACGTTGAACCTAATTCATTTAATCAACCCTAACATGTCATATTAACCTATAAAATTCGTGTAATTCATTAAAACTCTCAAAAGTATATTTATTTGGGTATTTATAATATCAATTATGTTAATATTTCACTAATAAGGTAATTACTGCATCATCATTGTGTCATAAATAAATTAAATTATTTAATGTCTAAAAATTATAAATAAAATACAATAATGTATGAAATATTTTTATATTTTTAATTAATATTTATAATCGAATTTATCTTATGTATAACCTTATATTAAAAATGTTTTAGTTATTAAACATTGATTTTAACTCTTTTAACTCTTCTTTGAATTAAATAATAATAAATGTCCTAATCTAATCAAAGTGGACCAAAGTGGTTCATATTTTATTACTAAGGTTTTTTTGGTCAAATTTTACTTATAAAATAGAATTAAGATATGTGTTAGGGTAATAATAATATCATTTTTACCCTTAATTACCCTATTTACATTTAACCGTGGTAAATAAAAGTAAAAAGTTACCACTCACCAAATATTATTTTTATCTTATTGAACCACTTTTTAATCCTTGATATTAACAGTGTCATTTGGATTTTTGAAATTTATCTCACAAAAGCGGTAAAATTATGTTTTATCTGAATTTTTATATTCTCCTAGGAGAAGGGTAAAAGACAGTGAAAAGTTCAATAAATTTTATATATATCTAAAATTATTATAAAATGACTCCAATGAATAACATTGAACTTATATAGGTATTATGTATCTATTTTGACCTAAAATAAATTTAAATAAAATAAATAATTATTTAAAAAAAAAATTGGTTTTAAGCATTCACTCAGTGTTTTTAACTGTTCATCAAAATTTGAATTTTTTCAAAAAAATAGCAAAAATTAACCCTAATCTAATTTCCATATTCCGAATCCAAATATGAATTCCATTTTGAATGATAAAATTTAATAAAATTTCAAAAAGTGGGTATTACTATTCATAACGGCTAGTTTGATTGGTTGTGGTGTGTGTTCAAACTCGATGTTCTGTACAACACACACTACTGTATTATTCAAAGTGAAGAGTACCGTGGAAGCTTGGGGTGTTACAAATTGGTCTTATTAAGTAGTGAAAAAATAGAACTTTGTAAAAAGTGATTTCAATTTATTAAATCAACTAATTTAATGTATGATTATATTTTAGTTTTGGTATTAAAGTTAAATATGATCGACTGAATTAATAAAAAAATCTAATTGATTACATTTTAATAATTAATTTTCATGACTTTGTTTTAAATCAATATTTATGCCAAAATCACAATTTTTATGGAAACTGTTTTTAAGTGTATATTGGTATCTCATATTAACTAATTAAAATGACCTATAAAGAGGAATTAATTATATTAAATATGTTTATTATATATCTCTTATTATGAATTTTAATACAAATTTTCAATATTACTTGTAATAATGTTAATGTTATATCATCTTTTCCTGAAAAAAATAATTTTCCATAATACAACATTCCATGACACATTGTGAGTCAAATTTCAAATTTAATTATTCCATATATATAAATTTAATTTGGAAAAAAGGATTTCTTATCATTGATTAGTAGTTTCAAATTTTTTAATATCCCATTTTTTTATCTATTTTGGATAGTAACTATAGTAAATATTTGTCACATTTGTAATCGAAAATCAGATAATTATAGTTAAAACTAGTATTATAAGGACACATAATTGACACAAAAACCTATATTCGTCATGTTGGATGGATTTTATTAGTCAAATTACATTAAATTCTCGAAGATAATTCCACTTTGTTCCATATTTTTTGGATTTTTACATTTATAATTTTTATATAAAAGAAAAAGACAAAAAATGTTTCTTTCATTACTTAAATTACTATAATATTTGGTGAAATGAAGAAAAACTATATAAATCTGGTTATAAATATTTATTTTAAAGGTAAATGATAATTTATCATGGTAATTTATTTTTCATATTTAGTATTTCAATACAAAAGTTAAATTCTTATGCAATATACACATAAAATTTATTAACATTATATAAATTAAAATAATAATTTTAAAAATATTAAATTTAATATAATGAATTAATATGTTACAGAAAATGATGTGTAAATAATTAACTTTTTAGTGATTTTTGGATGGATTGTATTCAAATCTATTATGGTAATGTTTTTTTCAAAGTCAAATTGAATGAATAGTATAAATAATAACATAAATGATATTTTATTATATGTAATATTTTATTAAATGATTTAAAATGCCTAAAGTTCTTATATTCAGATAATTAATTGGTATGGCTAGAAATATAATTCATTTTCCCTTTATTGGGACTTTTTCTTTTTATTGTAAATATATTGACCCATGATGTGTAAAAAAGTCATTATCATAGTGGTTCTCAAATAGGGTTATTATGGGGTAAAAAAATATAAGGGTAACCACCGAATCTAAAATTGTTAGGATATTATTAGATGAAAGGATTGAATCCCCTCCCTATAGTATATTTCAATTATATTAGGTTTTATTTTTTTGACAATAAAATTAATTTACATTAATTTAATATTTTAATAAATTCTAAAAGTGCCCCTTCCATCAATTATAAAATGACACCTCCTCTCATCATTTATTCACAAATATATTTTATTTTTATTTATCCAAAATCTATCTAATTTCCTTCCTTATATAAATTATCAAATCACAGAGTCCTCAGTTTGATCATAAAACCATATTTTGATGGATTTTGGTTTAAAGATAACGAGGTTGCTTGAAGAAGAGGAATTATTATTAACCTTTATTTTTTGGTTTCTGTATTCATCCACCAACATCCAATATTATTCGTCCATTATGATATAATGACATCAGTATATAGAATATAATTATACTTATGATTTAATTGTGTAACCTATATCCATAGCATGATTCATA
This sequence comes from Viscum album, assembly GCA_963277665.1. Lineage (NCBI taxonomy): Eukaryota > Viridiplantae > Streptophyta > Magnoliopsida > Santalales > Viscaceae > Viscum > Viscum album. The sequence continues at coordinate 1,170,004,817 of OY728161.1, read as the reverse complement.
AAATGGGAAATGAAACTATTAATCATATGTACAGTAGACCACCACCTCCCAAACTAATGTAATTAATTCTCCATCACCAACACCCATAGTTGATTTTATTGACATATTTAATATATAAATATATAAATATAATTAAAAAAATTATTATATGAATAGAATATATCATTTAATCCCATACATTCCCATTCATTTAAAATTGATAATTTTTTTGGGTATATTTTTGTATTTCCACCTCAATGATGTGATGTGATTCATTTTTCTTAACGACATTAAATAACTACAATATTTAAATATATTTTAAGAAATAATATTATATTTAATTTATTCTTTAAATAATTTAAATATAAATTAATACTTATGTTTTTTCCATGTTGTTCATTGAAAATTTGAAATTTTCTCATGCATATGTACGAATTATCATCTCCATGATTTTAAGATAGTTAATATAACAAAAAAATATTTAATAGATGGTTTTTAAAATAAAATTAATTCTTAAAAATGATAATTATGTAATTATTATTATTCTAGAGATGATGGAATATTTACTAGTGTAACTATAATCAATCTTCCAATTTCATTTTTGACATTTGAACAGAATATCATAAAAACAAACTATGTTAAATTAATTGATTAGGTATTTAAATATAAAATTGTATTAATTAAAATAAAAATAGTAGTAAACATGAAAAGGGTTCTTTATATTTAAAAAATTAGAAAATATGTTTTTATTTTGGAAGATAATGGATGCACATGATGAGTCGAATCTGAGGAAAAGGGTTTCACAACTCAATTTATTTCTGTTGGGTTATATTTTTTCTTCATTATCTTTGATATTCTAGGATTAGGTTTGAAATAAATTTTGATAATTTTATGACTTATTTAAAAATTTCATTTATTATTTACATTTTATACAAATATTTAATTTGATTTTTAATTCTCATATCAATATTATGGTCTTTGTAACATATTTCTTTTAAGTTTCGACTCCCTTGGGACATATTTTTTAATATGCACCAATTTATTTTTATGATGTGTATCTCCTACACATTTAAAATTTTAGCTCACTAATATATTTTAATTCATTTTATTAAATATATAATTCTAGGTTATTTATTCCATGGGGGTTACGATATAAAAGTTAGGTGAGTGGTAAATATTTATTTCAAAAAATTTTCATTATTAAAAATTATTTATGTTTAAGTCCCTAGTAGGGAATTATTTGATCTTTATATCTAAAAATATATTTTATTATCGTATTTTGTTTTTTGAAAAATATAATTTTCCCTTAAATTTCAACTCTTGAAGTACATATTATACCAGAATAATATTTTAAGGGAAAATAACTAGTTTTTCTACTGGTTTTAAGACATTTTTCTTACTTATTTATAAATTATATAATTGATTTAATCAAAATTTTGATTATTTTTAATTTTTTATTAAATTATTTGTTATATATTTTTTTAATTTTTACCAAATGTGTTCAATGGAATATTCTTATCATTTTTCAGATGAGGAACATTTTAACTTTTTATTGAAAATGTGAAATGAATCATTTATTTTAACATACTCGACCAGAATTAAATTTTCACACTATCATTAATAATCATTTTATAGAAAACATCCATTACATATTTTCATGATTCAATTTGAATAAATTTTTTCCATTTTATTCTAGAAAATAATTATTTTTAATAATTCATTTAAAAATTAAAATTCAATTTTATTCATGATTTTTAAGGATTTTTATATTATATATTTTCATAAAAGACAACTATTTTTCTTGAACATTGTATATGTTATAATGATATCATCTTTATTATTTTTTGGATGGTTTATGATCCGTTTTAATGGGAAATGTATAGGCATTGCCTATCCTATATCATCATATATGGACAATTTTTTAATAATACATATTGATTTAGTTGTATAGTTTATTCATATAATGATTGTATTGATCTTTTTATGTATTGAGTGGGTCTAGAATAACATATACCATCAATGCATCCATAGGTATAATGAGAAAAAAATATTGGCAAGCCATAAAAAAATCATTTTTTTATATAAATACGCAAGGTTTAAATTGTCTTAGCTCAAGGAGTAGTTGGTAATTTTTAGATGTATGATATTATATATTATATATTTATAAATTATTTTTATAGGTGTATATGTGATCATTTGATTATTTATGATATTCATACACAAAATTCACATATCATGTGTTATTTATATAGAATCATATGATCCACATTTACTCCTGCTATATTATTCTTTACACTAATGTTAATTATTAAATGGTATGTGTTTTAGTAACTTTTGTTTCCTTTATTATTATACCATATTTAATCATGATAGCTTGTACTGTTTTTATCCCTTTATGAGAATCTAAATATCACCCTTATTTTGTTTCCTTTCCCCATGATATAAATAATGAATCTTCTAATTAGATGAAGGATGATGAATATTTACCTTCACTTTGTTTTTTAATTCAGTTTTTCAAACGTAATGTATGATCCATGTATCTATCTAGATTACCAATACTACTGATAAATTCATTCTTTCAGGATGTGATCACTTTTATCTAATTCCTTCATAATAAAGAATTAATATTCTCTATAACACTAGGGTTGGGTCCATTATTGCATCACCCACACCATATTATTGATATGATCATATGGCCACATTATCATGTGAAAATCCATACAACATGTCCCATATTATGGAAAACATGGAATGATTTTAGAAATAATAGGGATTCGAGGATAACCAAACACACACTAACATAAATTGATCATCCACCTCACTAGTGTGGCCACCCTCTTCTATTGATGGTTTTTTTCACATATAAAAATACCTTAGTTTTTTACAAAACATCAAACTGTGATAAAATTTGAACCTTGATATCCAATTCAACCTTTTATTAATATGAAGGGCACTCTTAGTGGTTGAAACAATTGAGAGAATATACAAATAAATATAATATTAACATTATGATATCTCCTAATAAAAAATAAAATTAGAGTGATTCTAAAGGCATTTGAATTTTCTCATGGTGTCTTCTAAAATAATTAACTGTTGAATTTTGAATCATTAATTTCAATAATTTAATAATGGATTATAAAAAATATACCTATAAAATTTCAGATATATTTATAAAAATTGATTCATACTTTTTTTTAATAAAAATTAATTATATTTTTCTAGTTAAATAGTTTTTGGATCTCTAAAGGATTGTATGAATTAATTAACTAGGGTCTCTATATATATAATAGATGTTTTTATTTTTAAAACATATCATTATGATTCCTTGGAATCTAAGAAGAACATTATTATAGATCCATTTTAAATATGGGGGTAGGAGAAAAACATATAAAAATTTCATGGAAATATGATAAAATTATGAATAAGATTTCAAGGAGATAAGTTTAGTCTATTAAATGGGTGTATTATTCAAAGAACCTGTCACGACCCGACCCTACCCGGGATCGAGCCGCAACTACCCCAGGCCCGCCTCCATAGGCCAGAGGCTGGAAAGTACCGCCGAAGGCACAATAACTTGGGGAGGCCTTTGCATATGTACCTGTACACACACACACAGCACACTCAACGCAACAGTGCACAGTAAAAGAAAAGACAAACAATGAAAAGGAAAACAGCTATATATAAACCACAAATTGCATCGACCTCTAACAGTACAAAGTAAAAGCTAAAGGTAACTGAAAAAGAAACGGAGAAAAACACGCGCCCAACCAGAAAAGGTGCCATAACCCGGAAATAGATAAAGAAAAGAAAAACAGCCGGAAGGGGTCCCCCACGTGGGACCTAACCACTACCACCACACGCGGTCCAAGCTCCCAAGCTCCTATACTCCACTGATGTCACGCTCCACATGTCCGTCGTCTGCAAGGGCACACCAACTACGGGAAAAGCCCAAGAAGGGGTGAGTATTAAAATACTCAGTAGGATACCCTGAAGGCTCGAGGGAGCAAAAAAGGAGGTATCGAAGGGTGAGCAGCAGAGCGAACAGGAAAAGTAGAGGAGTACAACTGAAAGTGTAGTAAAGAGTCCAGCTCAACCCAACAAGAGAAAAGAAGTAGACTCGTCCAGGCACAAGGAGATGGAAACGGTGAGAATATGAACTTCCCATTGAGTCTTCGCTATATATAGCAAGAGATTAGACTCATCCAACCACAAGAATCTAGACACGGAAAGCACGTGGCATACCCCGTGCGTCTTCGCCTCTCCTGGAGGGAGAGTAACCAAGCCCACGAAGTGGGTACTCGAACAAGGTATATACATATCCTTACGCTCAATCGAGAAGCCCGAACAACGTCATAAGGGGATCTCCGTCCCGTAGCTCAGCCCAAGAAAACGAGTTGCCAACAGCCCCAGAAGTAAACTCCATCAATGCCCAACATCCCGCACATCTGCTCTGAACCTCAATCCAAGGTGCTCAATCACCGCACTTCGAAACTATCCACTTTGGGTGGCACTAACTCGCCCGCACGATTTTAAATCACATCACAAGAACGCGTCTCGGTGGGGAAAGTGCCCCCACTTACTTGAGAGTTCTAGGGAAAGTCATACCACACCTCGTCGCTGCCCTTCAGTCGAGAGGTCTTCTCAAAGTTAAAGTCATTCCATCACTAAACCGTACAACCAAGGGTCCCGCTCTGGTAATCACAGAGGAAAGCCACATACTATCCTAGTAGAACGGACTGAGTCTGGAATATCAACGGGTGTCCCACTGCCCAGCCCTGCTGGAGGGTAAACCATAATACATCATCCGGTGACCCAATGCCCAGCCCTGCTGGAGGGTAGACCTTAATACATCATAAGGAGACCCACTGCCCAACCCCGCTGGAGGGTAGACCTTAATACATCATCTGACGACCCACTGCCCAGCCTCGCTGGAGGGTAGACCTTAATACATTATCAGACGATCCACTGCCCAGCCCCGCTAGAGGGTAGACCTGGAATAAGTCAACATGTGACCCACTGCCCAGCCTTGCTGGAGGGTAGACCTGGAACTAGATGATGGGTGACCCACTACCCATCCCTGCTGGAGGGTAGACCCTAAGAGGTCGTCGGTTGACCCACTGCCCAGTCTCTTCTAGAGGTTAGACCCTAAGTGCGTTGGGTTACCCACTGCCCAATCCCTGTTGGAGGGTAGACCCTAAGAGCATCGAGTGACCCACTGCCTAGTCTCTGCTGGAGGGTAGACCCTAGAAGCCGATGAGTAACCCACTGCCCAACCCTGCAGGAGGGTCAAACTCATAAATGCTCTGTCCATCTCCACTGGAGGGTAGAACACTGGACAACCGAACCCAGAGTGGGTATCGCGCAACCTCACAACTCCAGAACAACTCACCCAAAAGAGGTGTAGCGTCTTCTCCATCACTGGGGGTCACTAGCACCGCTACCGGCCAATCCATCGAGAACGAAACTAGGGGGAGACCACTCAACCCTGCTGTTCAAACAAACTAGCACAAAGCCAGGGGAAATAAACTCCACCCTGCTAGTCAAACAAACGAGCACAGAGGGACCCTCTATGCCGCGAGAGGTCCAAGTACGCGAAGCAGAACACAACATGCACTTGGGGCCCACACAACATATAGCCCCAAGTCAAACCCCAACCAAGTGCACAAACAGACTCAGGTACAAACCATACGTACCTCCAAGCGCTCCCATATACTCCCAGAGTATACCTTGTTCCAGCCCAAGGGCTATCATGCACACGGCACCCAGCGTCAACGTGAAGGCGTGATGTAACAATTCCACCTCAAAGGCCCAGGTACGGCCAACCACATCTTGTGAATCATTTAAATCACTCTCCCAGGAGTGCGTGATCACACGCCAAGGGTCCGCTACAAACATAGTAGGTAAAACCACCACCGGAGAACCTTTAATGCTTCCACTTTTAACAAGATCACGCAAGAGGCTCCGCACAACCAAACGGATTGCACCGTTGTAATCCTCGTGAAAAAACACGCGAGATCGACTACTTACTCGCCTCAAATGGATATCTGACAGAAAGGTCACCAACAAAGCCTCACACCCGAACGGTGCCCCGTGATCCCAAGCCTCGGCCCCGAAAACAGTCGGGTGCATCGCACCATTGCGATCCCTCGGGAAAACACGTCAAAAGCACTACTCACTTGAGTGTAATGGATATCCGGAGAAAAAGATGCATTCTGGTGCACCACACACAAGCAGTGCCATGTGGGACCCGCATCCCGGTCCCGAAACTCAATGAATGGATCGCACCATTGCGATCCTCTCGAAAAAAGAACACAAGATGGACTACTCATTTGTCCAAAACGGTTGCCCGGTGATAAAGATGGAAAATCACCGTCGACGCCAAAATGGCCCTCGTGGGCCCCGCACCATCATGCCGAATTAGGGCGGGCGGATTGCACCATCACAATCCCCTTAGAAAAACATCCAGAATCGACTGCTCACATTCCCCGAACAGACGTCCGAGAAAAAGTCACAAATAGCTACACGCAACTCAATAGACGGGTCGTGGGGCCCACGTCTCAACTCCGACTTCAATGCCTGGAACCACCCTGGAAACCTCCGCCTCAATGCCAGGGTTCCAATGCCGCTGACGGCGCTTAAATCAGATGCCGGATGCATCCGCGCAGTCCAAAACAAGATTCCCAGAATGACGTCAATCCCCTCGACGTACGTGTCACGCCACCAAGGCCCCCGTCTCTGGAATTATTATTGCCCGAGACCAACTCAAAAAGTCCGCCTTACTGTTAGGTCCGCACTGCCACAGACGGCACACAAAACGGGCTTCCGTAGCTGACGATACGGGCGTCCGAAGGTATTAGGGGAGAACCCCTCGGGCCGGACCGGCCCGGTCTGGCCGGTACGCCCTGCTCGGGCCGACCCGCTCCGCCCGGCCCACTGGGACAGCGGCCCGGCCGCCTGGGTCCGGCCCAACTGAACCCGTGGGCCGCCGCACTGTGGGCCGCTGCTTTCCTTGCCCACGTGCCGCGCATGCGCCTCCACCGACCGGTCGACACGGCTGGTCGCGTCCACGCGGAGACCCGCGTCCTGCGGGTCTCTGTCTCCCCACGGGGTCGCGCGCCTGCGACCCTGGCCGTCTCCTCTCGCCGGCGCCCGCGGCCGGCGCCCTTGGCCGGACCGCCTGCGCCATCCCACACCAGCGAGGTGCTGCCCAGCCGGCCGGATGGACGGCCGTCCATCTACCGCGCCGCCGTCCCGGAACCACCGTCCACCGCCAGGAACCGCCGGAAAACCATAATTTTGGCCGGAACTGCCCGGGACTACCCCAGGCACCCTGGGACTGGGATTTTCGATCCGAGAAGAGAGTCAGATACCTTAGAACATATACTACACATATGTGGGCTTTGGTCGATGATCGTACAACAATTTGACAGTATTAATTGGGCTCAAATATTGCGGGAATTTGAAAATGAAAACGAAATAACTCCTACCTCGAAGGGTGTAGCCCGACGCTTCGCCATCAACCCGTCGGGGTGGCCACGCCTCGCCGGACTGCCTCTCCAGAGTCGCCTCACCGGAGATGGAGGATGAGAGGGGCGAGGCTTTCCCGGAGAGGGGAAATGAGGGAGAAGAGGGGGGGGTTAGGTTAATTAAATAAATTAATTAACTTAAACACCCTCCTGCGGCCTCGTACCCGAACTCCCCATGGGGTTGGGATTTCGCCTCCCCTAGGCTAAGAACCACACACTGAGCACAACGGCAGTCTCAGAAATTTAATCCGAGACCCCGTTCAAAAGTTATTAAACTTAGCGCTCGAGGCTGCCGAAGTACGAAAACGCCCATGGGTCCATTTTTCACAGACGGCTCGTGCCCGCGAAACTTATACCCCTCCTAGGGTAAACGGCACGCTCCGAACTCAATGGTGAACTCTTTTTTCCGATCCGAGCCACTTTTTAAGAGATACTCGAGTATCAACCCTAAACGAATTAATTAATTAATTAATCTTTTTACCGTTATAGAAGCGGGCGAGGGGTCCAAACGTCCCACGACGACAAGTTTTATGTCGTTCCTAGGGTAAACACGCCATTCCGGACCGATCCGTACACTCAGATCTCTGATCTGTATCTCCTTTTAGGATTTATCCCATTTATTTGTCATTTCTAGTGTGAATGCACTGAAAATTTAATTCTGGACACTCCGGGGCTTGGAATCGCACGTTGTCTGAGGCCGCTGCTCTGGAATAACATCAAGAATATTAAAAAGTCTTCCGCAGCAGAAACTGGGTTCTTACATCATTCCCTCCATCAAGATTTTCGTCCCCGAAAAGAAAAACTAGGGAGCAACACAGGGTACTAAGACCACACCTGGCATTCCCATACCCAGAAGAACCCACACACAGCTCTATGTCACCGCACATAGACCAAAGGATTGATACGTTCACACGAGGTCGGCCCTTGCTAATGTCGTGCATAGGAGCACGCACACTCTTTCTCGGGTGATTCACGTGGGAGACGTTGTGCACCCATCATGACTTTGGGGTTAGGGCGAGGCGGTAGGGAACCTCACCATCCCTTTGCACGGTCTCAAACTACCCGAAGGCTCTCAGGGGTAGCTCATCTCCCTGGTCAAACCTCTACGTCACATTCTGCGACTGGAATCACCACCCGCACTTGGAACAAGGCCCAGTGATTCCCTCCTTCAGAATATCCATATGGTGGAACACCCAAGGATATCTGGTCACGCAAGATTTCACAGTCGATGTATCGTATCCAGGACTCTCTTACACACTCCAAAGGTGAATGAGTCGACACCATATACTATAGAAAAAAGGTCTCGCACCTTCTACTTTACCATCACAGGGTTACACCTGATGCCCTACGTCACCCTGGTATCAACTCAAACAAAGAGTAGGGAGGAAATCATTCCACAGACAGAGTCTATCAATTCCACTGCAAGAAGTAGAAGAGCTGTGGAGCCTACCCCTTATCACCTCATGCTTTGCAGGATCGTAGACATCCAAATCTTGCGGCTGTCCGCGGTCCCAATTGTCAGCTCCCGGAGCCTGAAGTGGACCACCTAGTGGTGATGGTAAGACCTCGTAAAGTCATCCACCACTACCAGTTCCTCCCACTCCTCTTCTAGAACCACCTCGATGGGCGCTACTCCTGATCATGACACTGCCTCCGTCGTGGTGGTGCACCAGATGCCTGCCCTAGGCTCTCTGCATGCCTGGTCGGGCAGTCCCGTGCCAAGTGACCTCACTCATCTCAAGCATAGAACGGACTCTCTTCGGGCAGCACTGGTGCCCTCTGGTGCCACTGTGATGTACGACCATGCCCCTGAGTCCAGTTGTCAGAAAGCCACCTACGTCGAGGTTCTTCTTGCCGTTTCCCGCTAGCTCCGGCTAACGACTCGACTCCAACGTGCCTACTGCCACCACCAACTCTAGAACATGACAGGTAGCTCTCTATCACCAGCGCCTACTCTAGAACCCTGGCATATGTGGAAATTTCCAAGGGTACTATGACAACATGAATCACTCAGTGGAGACCCTGCTCAAACTTCCGCAGTCTGAGGTTGTCGTAATGGACCAAGTCCGGGTAAAACCATGCATAGTCTGCAAAATTAACCGCGTATTCGGCCACCGTCATCCCTCCCTGCTGAAACTATAGGAGCTCCTGAATCCGAACGGAGTGCAATAAGGAGGGGAAAAATTACTCACGGAACAACAACTGGAAGTCTCCCCACGAAAGTGACGACTCGTCAAGAGGCTGAGTCACCAAACTCCACCAACGCCAAGCTTCCCCACGAAAAAGGTCGGCTGCTAAAGCCACCCTCTGATCTGTCGGCGTCTGCACAAGCCTGAAAAGGTGAAGCACTACCTCGAGCCAAACCTCTGCTGCCTGAGGGTCTGGCTCACCACTGAACCTCAGTGGTCTCTACCACTGGAACTCACAGAGTGCGCTCAACCTACGCTCAAGCTCAGCATGCTCTGCTGAAACTACCTGCTGCTCAACAGGTGGTGGTGCTGCTACCGGCCCACCTAGAGAAAAAGGACCACATGATGGGTCCTGGACTGAGACCTCGTATCTCATAGGGTCATCTTTACGTACCCAAGCTGGTATCTTGGCTGGCTGTCTTCGTGGAGACATCCTGAATATAATCAAGGAGTGTCGTGGTCAGATGAGCATACATGTATATACCAATAACAACGATGGGGAGCTAAATCAAGAAGGAAAGTCAAAGACTCAATCCTATGTGATGAAAAAACCAATTTCCCTCCAACAAGTGTCTCAGTATGCTGGGTCGACAAGAGGGTTATCAGGGTCCTGGTGAATGGATACGTCGGTCGCCGCACCATCACTGGACTCCATGGCCTGAGAGCCACTCTCGAGACACGTTAACATTTTTGCCTTAATTCCCAACCAATTCCTTTCATTTTAGGGACGTCCGAACAACATCCCAAGTAATGAACCACCTCTGATACCACGTTGTGACGACTCGACCCTACCAGGGCTCGAGCCGCAACTACCCCAGGCCCGCCTCCATAGGCCAGTGGCTGGAGACTAGCGCTGAAGGCACAATAACTCGGGGAGGCCTTTTCCTAAGTACCTATACACACACATGCAACACACTCAATGAAACAGTGCAGAGTAAAAGAAAAGACAAGCAACGAAAAGGGAAACTGCTATATATAAACCACAAAGTGCATCGACCTCTAACAGTACAAAATACAAGCTGAAGGTAACTGAAAAAGAAAAGGGGAAAAACACGCGCCCAACCGGAAAAGGTGCCACAACCTGGAAAAATGTAAAAAAAAGAAATACAGCTGGAAGGGGTCCCCCACCTGGGACCTAACCACGACCACTGCACGCGGTCCAAGCTCCCACGCTCTTATGCTCCACTAAAGTCATGCTCCACCTGTCTGTCGTCTGCAAGGGCACACCAACTACGGGCAAAGCCCAAGCAGGGGTGAGTATAAAAATACTCATTTGGATACCCCGAAGGCTCGAGGGAGAAACAAAGGAGGTACCGAAGGGTGAGCTGTAGAGAGAACAGGAAAAGTAGAGGAGTACAATTGAAAGTGCAGAAAAGAGTCCAGCTCAACCGAACAAGAGAAAGGAAGTAGACTCGTCCAGGAACAAGGAGCTGGAAACGGTGAGAAGATGAACTTCCCATCAAGTCTTCGCTACCTATACCAGGATAGTAGACTCATCCAACCCCGAGAAGCTAGACACGGAAAGCCCATGGCATACCCCGCGCGTCTTCGCCTCTCCTGGAGGGAGAGTAACCAAGCTCAAGAAGTGGGTACTCGAACAAGGTATATACATATCCTTATGCTCAATCGAGAAGCCCAAAAAATGTCATAAGGGGATCTCCGTCCCGTAGCTCAGCCCAAGAAAACGAGTAGCAAACAACCCCATAAGTAAACTCCATTGATGCCCAGTATCCCACACATCGGCCCTGAACCTCAATCCAAGGGGATCAATCACTTCACTTCGACACTATCCGCTTTGGGCGGCACTGACTTGCCCGCATGGTTTTAAATCGCATCACAAGAACATTTCTTGGTGGGGAAAGCGCCCCTCGTACTTGAGAGTTCTAGGGAAAGTCAAACCACACCTCATCACTTCCCTGCAGTCGGGAGGTCTTATCAAAGTCAAAGTCGTTCCATCACTGACCCGTACAACCAAGGGTCATCTTCCGGTAATCACGGAGGAAAGACATAGACTAACCTTGTAGAAAGGTCTGAGTCTGGAATATCAATGGGTGTCCCACTACCCAGACCTGCTGAAGGGTAAACCATAATATATCATCCGGAGACCCACTGCCCAGCCCCGCTGGAGGGTAGACCTTAATACATCCTCAGGCGACCCACTTCCCAGCCCCGCTGGAGGGTAGACCTGGAATAAGTCGACAGACGACCCACTGCCCAGCCTTGCTGGAGGGTAGACCTGGAACTAGATGACGGGTGACCCACTGCCCAGCCCTACTGGAGGGTAGACACTAAGAGGTCGTCGGGTGACCCACTGCCGAGTCTCTGCTAGAGGGTAGACCCTAAGTGCGTCAGGTGACCCACTGCCCAGTCTCTAGTGGAGGGTAGACCCTAAGATCATCGGGTGACCCGCTACCTATTCTCTGCTGGAGGGTAGACCCTAGAAGCCGATGAGTAATCTACTGACCAGCCCCACAGGAGGGTCAATCTCAGAACTGCTCTGTCCATCTCCACTGGAGGGTACAACTCTGGCCAACCAAACACAGAGCGGGTATCGCGTAATATCCCAACTCCAGAACAACTCACCCAAAAGAAGTGTTGCGTCTACTCCATCACTGGGTGTCACTAGCACCGCTACTGGCCAATCCATCGAGAACGAAACCAAGGGGAGACCACTCTAACCAGCCAGTCAAACAAACGAGCACAAAGCCAGGGGAAATAAACTCCACCCTGCTTGTCAAACAAACGAGCACAGAGGGACCCTCTATGCCGTGAGTGGTCCAAGTATGCAAAGCAGAACACAACACGCATTTGGGGCCCACACAACGTGTGGCCCCAAGTCAAACCCCAACCAAGCACACAGAAAGTATCAGGTACAAACCACATGTACCTCCAAGCGCTCCCTTATAATCCTAGAGTATACCTCGTTCCATCCCAAAGGATATCATGCACACGGCACCCAGCGTCAACGTGAAGGAGTGATGTAACAATTCCACCTCAATGGCCTAGGAACGGCCAACCACATCTTGTGAACCATTTACATCACTCTCCCAAGAGTGTGTGAGCACACGCCAAGGGTACCCTACAAACATAGTATGTCGAACCACCACCGGATAACCTTTCATGCTTCCACTTTTAACAAGATCGTGCAAGATGCTCCGCACAACCATATGGATCGCACCGTTGTAATCCTCGCGAAAAAACACGCGAGATCGACTACTTAATCGCCTCAAACAGATATGCCACGACCCGTCCTCAGGGCCCGTGCCGTGACTACCCCAAGCCCACCTTCCATAGGCCAGGGGCTGGCGACTAGCACCAAGGCGTAATTCCTGGTAAAAAGAGAAGACATTGCCTTTGGAATGTAAACAAACACCACAGAGAAAGCAAGAAGTAGAAGTAAACACTAAGTAAAAACTGAGTACAACGGTAAGTAAGGAAAAGTAAGTGGGCCAGTATTCAAACCCAAACTGAAAGTAAATTACAACTGGAAAGGGAAAACAACAACTGTAAAGTAAAGCCGCCACGTCGAGCTGTCCACTGGAAATCCCACCTGAAGGGTGGGTACAGATTGCCTCCAATGCTCCTCTGGTCCAGCTGACCGCTCCGAGTACATTCCGCCCAGTGGTCCACCTCCAGGTACCGTCCTGCTCCACAAGCCACAACCACGATTAGCGCTATCTGTCATCTGCAACCAACACAACATAGTGCGGGCATAGCCCGTGCATGGATGAGTATAAGCTACTCAGTTGGGACCCCGAGACCCCCGAAGGTCTCCCAGAATCCACAAAGGATAATCCACAAAGGAAATATGAAATCACGGAGTAACATCCTACACTGCTTAGGTATATGCCCATACATATACCTAAGTCATAAATTCCAGCTCGCTCCAACCTCCGAGCCCAAGTACAACCCAGTCCACACAGGAAAGAAAAACCTAAATCCACACCGGATACCACAACACAATCCACATAGGAAAGTAAAATAGGATTCAGCTAACATAGTTATACTTCTTCGTATGACGATAGAGATGATCAGATATATCCACTGATTCATCTAAGTCGTCGGACCCACAAAGGATCGAAAGTTAATAACCCCCGCAAAGACCCACACAGGATCGGACCCACACATGATCTGTAGGCGCTGGCTCACACAGAACCGCTGAGCGCTGACCCACACAGGATCGGACCCACATAGGATCTGTAGCACTGATCCACGCAGGATCGCTGAGTGCTGAAGGCGTCGTCATCGAAGCCACTGAGGATCTCTGCATAGTCGTTGTCGTCACAGTCACAATGCAGCCAGCTCTAGGGTTCCCGCAAACAGCAAGCTCGTTCGGGAGGGTCCGCTCCATGAGCCGAGAGGCTGATACATCAAATGACACAATGTACGGATTTGATGTTTCAAAAAGTTCTGTATCGTCAACAGAAACTCAGCGTCACTGACGGCGCGTCAATCGGATGCCCGGTCTGGAAGTTATTAGCTTTTTCATCCTAGGGGCCCGGTTGGTTTTTAAGTCAAAACCATCCTGACCGTACTCCACCTATGTCCAAACCTCGGGCGGAGTAAGCAAAAAGATCCGTCTCACTAAGAGGAATCCAAAAAAGCCGATGGCATGTCAATCGGACGTCTGGAGCTCAAGTTATGAGTGTTTCCGCTCCGAGGGCCCGGTTGGTTTCATGTAAGAACCAACTCCGCCAAACCCAAAGTATTCTGAAACCTTGAGTGTGATATACCGAAACGACCGTCTCGATCCAAGAATCACATCGCAACTGATGGTGCATTGATAGGAGGCCTGTAGCACATGTTATGGGCGTCCGACCGGAAGAGATTCGGTACTAAGGGGTTCGGGCCCGGTCCGACCCGGCCCGATACCCTCAGGGTCGGCCCGAACCGGGTCGACCTGAACCAGGTCCGGGTCTGGCCTGCTTGACCGCGGCCCGGCCCGGTCGGCGTGGCATGGCCCAGCCGACCCGACCGGGGCGCGTTGGCCAGGCGCTCGGCGAAACGGTCGAGCCATTGAGGAGGGGGGGCGGGCCCTGCCCCGCTGGCTTTGTAACCGTGTCCCCCATTATGGGGGGCCGCTTGAGCTGGCCACCGGGGGTTCGTAACCCCCGGCCTTCCCTTGTCCGGCCGGCCTGCTGTGGTCGGCCAGCTTCTGCCGCCACGGACCGGTGACGGCCGTTCCCCCTGCTCCGACGCCGGCGGCCCGGAACCGGCCGCCGGTCACCCTGCTCCGCCGCGGCCCGGAGCCGGCCGCGACCTTGGTTTGTCCGGCGCGGCGTGACGGCGCCGCGCCCCTCCGCTGTGGCCCCACTCCGGCCGCAGTGTATTGGGGTTTCTCTGACGTGGCGTGACGACGCCGATCTTTACTTTCCGCACGATCCTCCCCTGTGCGACGGCACCGCGCCATTCCTGTTTCAATACACAATAGAAACAACAACATAGATAAGGGAGGAGGGTCGGCCTTGTTTTTGAGATCCGACCCCCTCTCATTAATCGATAGCAATTGGTCATATTTCATGAAGAACGTCACGGTAGTAATCACGAACAAAATAAATAAACCCCCTACCTCGAGCGTAGCTTGAACGAAGGTTCGTCAAACGAGGATTCGTCATGGAAAATCCTTCGCAGAAGAAGACGTCATCGGTGTCGTGGTATATGGCGTCGCGTAGTCGGTTTCCGAGGACTCGGCATTCTTCATCGAAGATCGATGTGTTCTTCGCGTTCTTCGTCGAAGACGAAGAACTTCCTCAAGTTCCTTAGCCTTTTCTCCCAAAGACTCCACAACAAGATTCTAACCCTTAATAAAATAAGCCCACACTTATTTTATTAACATTACAAAAGTTTGAAATTCAAACACTCACATTAAACTCACATCATTAATATCATAAGTTATTAAAACTTAAGTTATCAATTTTAATTGTGATTTGAGGGAGTTAAGGAATGTGAAGGGGTGGGGTTCTTGTGGGCCCCACCACCCTCATAACCTTCCATGGGAAGTTGGGTAGTTACCCAACTTCCACCCAAGGCTTAAATCCACTTAGAGAAAATAAAAATTGTAGTTAAATTTTTATTTTAACTTCCAAAATTTTTATCAACCTCTCTCGTGAAAATGAAACTTTGGAAAAGGTGTTTCTAAGTAATTACCGGCGCTGCGGTTCCATCGGTGCCCTCAGAATTCGATTCCGAGCACCAGTTCAAATGTTAGAAATTCCTGCTCGTTCGTTCACTGAACGTACCCGAGCTAAACATTGGATAGTAATTCTGGGCACACCGGGCCTCGAAATCAAGTGTCATCAGAAAATGCATTCTTGTAGAATCCCAATGTAAATTAAGAAAAAAAATTCCTTGAATTTTACGGGTCTTTACATTACTCCCACCTCAGGGATTTACGTCCACGTAAAGATTCATCATAAGCTAGGGAAACAAATGTGGGTAATGAGCACACATCTGAGCCTCCCGCTCCCAAGTGCTCTCCTAGAGGTTCCTGTGCTGCCATCTGATGTGCACTTGAGGAATCGATCGTCCACGTAGGACCCACTCCTATCGATCCTCGATCTCCACTGGGACCTCCACAAAAGTCACCCCATCATCGACTTCCAGTTCCCCATGGTCAATGATATGTGTCGGTTCATGCATGTATCTCCTCAACTGTGATACGTTGAAGACGTTGTGAACCTGGTGCAACTGAGGTGGTAGAGCCAGGTGATAAGCTACCTCACCAATCCTGCTGAGGACCTGGAACAGTCCAATGAAGCGTGGAGACAACTTTCTGCCTCAGCCAAATCTCCAAAATCCACATCGAGGTGAGACACGCAAGAAGATGTGGTCTCCATCCTCGAACTCTAGTGGTCTCCGCCTCCTATCAGCATAGGACTTCTGCCGGATCTAAGCTGTCCTCATCCGCTCCTGGATGACCTGGACCTTCTCTGTCGTGGCCTGGACCATCTCTGGTCCCACAAGTAATGACTCCCCAGGGTCTGTCCAGCACAAAGGAGATCTGCAAGGTCGGCCGTAAAATGCCTTGTATGGTGCCATCCCAATGGTGGAGTGGTAGATGTTGTTGTACGCAAAATCCACCAAGGGTAGGTGGTCCTCCCAGCTACGACCAAAGTCGAGAACACATGCGTGGAGCATGTCCTCGAGAGTCTGAATGGTCCTCTCCGTCTGACCATCTGTCTGAGGGTGAATGGTGGTGCTCAAACGTAGCTACGTCCCGAACGCCTCCTGCAACCCCATCCAAAGCCGGGAAGTAATCCGAGCATCTCGATAGGAGACGATAGATGATGGAACACCATGTAGCCGTACAATCTCCTAAACGTAACGACTCCCCAAGCTCTCCACTGAGCCCTGCTCTCTGATGGGTAAGAAGTGAGCCGACTTGGTGAGTCGGTCGACAATCACCCAAATGGAGTCGTGACCTTTGGAAGTTCGTGGAAGTCCAGTCACAAAGTCCATAGATATCCCATCCCACTTCCACTCCGGGACCTCCAAGGGCTTTACCAAGCCTGCTGGTACCTGGTGCTCTGCCTCACCTGCTGGAAGGTGAGGCATTGAGAAACGAACTCTACCACAACCTTCTTCATGCCCGGCCACTAGTGCTATCGTCTGAGGTCCTGGTACATCTTCGCCACTCCGGGATGTATCTCTAAGGGAGAAGTGTGAAACTCTATCAGCACCTCCTCTCGTAATGCAACTGGTACCAAGGTACGTCTTCTGAAAAGGACGTCGTGCTCTGCTCCAAAGGAGAAACCATCAGGTGCCTGTCCTGAGGATATCTGTGCACGCCGCGTCTCACAGTCAGCGTCCCCACGTTGTGCCTCTCTGACCTGCTGTAGTAGTTGAGGGGTGACTATGAGAGACTGAAGGAAGGCTGCTCCATTTCTTTCCATGAAGGATATATGCAAGGCGGCTAGCTTCTCCGTCGCCTCCTCAAGTAGGTGAATGCCTATCCTCCTGCTGAGAGAATCAGCTACTACGTTCCCCTTTCCAGGATTATATTTTATCTCAAATTCATAGTCCTAGAGGAACTCAACCCTTAGCCTCTGTCTCAGGTTCAGGTCCTTCTGAGAGAAGATGTACCTAAGACTCTGATGGTCAGAATAGACTGTAAAGCGCTCACCCATCAGATAGTGTCGCCGCATTTTCAGAGTGAAGACCAATGCTGCTAACTCCAGGTCATGGGTAGCATAGTTCTGCTCATGCGGTCTCAACTGACATGATACATAGGCGATCACTGCCCACTCCTGCATCAGGACACATCTGAGTCCATTTCCGGATGCACCGTAGTAGAATACGTACCCTACTCCCTCCTCTGGAAACCTCAAGATAGGCACGTTGGTCAATCTCTATCTCAGCTCCTGGAAGCTCTACTGACATCTGTCTAACCACACAAATGGTTTCCCATTCTTCGTCAAATATGAGAGTGGTGCCGCAACTCTGGAGAAGTCTAACACAAATCTTTGATAGTATCCAGCTAAACCCACGAAGCTCCGCACCTCAGTCACACTCCTGGGTGGCTCCCAAGCTAACACTGCCTCAATCTTTGCAGGATCCACTGCAACTCCCACCTCAGAGATGACGTGTCCCAAGATGTGGACATCGCGTATCCAGAACTGACACTTCGAGAGCTTTCCATAAAGTCGGTGCTCTCGAAGTGTGTCCAGTACAACCCGTAAGTGGTAGGCGTGCTCCTCCTCAGTGGTCGAGTAAATCAAAATGTCATTGATAAAGACCATGACAAATCGATCGATGTATGGATGAAATATCCTGTTCATGAGGGCCATGAACACTGCTGGAGCATTGGTTATGCCGAATGGCATAACCAAGAACACATAGTGTTCATACCGACACCTGAAGGCCGTCTTCTGCACGTCCTCGTCCCGAACTCTGAGCTAATGATAGCCTGACCTGAGGTCTATCTTCGAGAACCAATAAGCTCCTTTGAGCTGATTGAAGAGGTCATCAATCCTCGGTAGTGGATACTTGTTTCTCAATGTCACTTGGTTCAGGTGACGACAATCGACAAAAAGTCGCATGCTCTCGTCTTCCTTCTTGGCGAACAAAATTGGGGAAGCCCAGGGTGAAACACTGGGTCGGATGAAACCCTTGCCCTGCAAGTCCTCCAACTGTACCTGTAGCTCTCGAAGCTCAGCAGGGTCCATCGGATACAATGGAGTTGATATCGGGACTGTCCCCGGGTACAGGTCAATATAAAAGTCCACCTCCTTGTAAGGAGGTAGCCCTAGAACGTCGTCGGGGAAAACGTCTGCATACTGATCCACCACTATAGGAAAACCAGGACTCCGCACGTCAACTGCTCCTAGGATGAGGCTAGCCAACTGATGACTGATGGGTTGTCCTCTCCTCTGTGAGAGTCTATCCTGTGCTACGAAGGCTCCCTTCTCGCCGGTGAAGGTGAACCTGCTCCCGTCAGTGCATACACATCGCACCTTACGCCTAATACAGTCGATCTGAGCATGGACTGTAGATAACCAATCCATGACCTAGATGACATCGTAAGGCCTCGACGCCGCTACAAGAAGATCCCAGCCAAAGGTCTCGCCTCCTAGAGTAAGCTCACACTGCCGGCACCAGTGCGTAATCGTCGAGTCTTCTCCCGTAAGATTCTATAGCCGTAAGGATCGAGCCAACGGCTCTGTCTGAATCTCCAAGCTCCGAACAAGGGCAACAGCTATGAAAGAGTGACTCGCTCTTGTGTCTATAAGAACTGAAGCAAGGGTGGAATAGACACAGATAGTACCTCGAATCATCTCGGGCACGCCGTGGTCATAGGCCTCCGCTGCCTGGAGATGTGCCTGTCTCTTCCGGCCAGCTCCCTGTGGTTAGGGTGGACCTCCTGGTGGTGGTGGTAGGGCCTCAAAGCATCGCCCACCACCTGCTGCTCGGCCAGCTCCTCTGCCTCGTCCGCCTGCTCCCTGCGAACCGCCACGGTCGACCCTCTGCCTCTGCTTGGGTGGTCCCTCAACCGTCTGCTGCTCCTTGGCATGACGGGTCGGGCAGTCACAAGCCATGTGGCCCGGCCCGCCGCATGAGTAGCACTGCCTGCCTCTCGAAAGATTGGATTCGTGCTGTGTGCCCCGCACTGCTGAGCCAGTGTCCTGAGGTCATCTACCTGAGGGCCTGGTCTACCTAGACCCATGAGTCATCCGTCGACTGCCAGCTGTATAAGACTCTGCTACATGACGCCCTACGGTGGGTCTCGGCGCTGATGAAGGCTCAGTAAGAAAGCTCTCGATCAAAAGTGTGTGCTCCAGTACTCTTGCCTGAGTCGGAATGCTGAGGGAGATCAGCGATTCCCTGATCTCATGTCTCAATCCCTGCTCAAAGGTCCGGGCCCCAGAAGAATGGGTCCCGTGCCATGTCTGTCGAGTAGCATGATAGATCGGTAAATCCCACCGAGTACTGGGTGACCGTCAAGCTGCCCTGCCACAGTTGAAGAAGATCTTGGATGCGCACCACACGAAGGGTGGCCGAGATGTACTCTGAGCAGAAGAGGCTCTCAAAGTCTGTCCAGAGAAGAGATGCATCATCGTGCACCTGGAGCATCATGCTCCACCATCGGCCTGCTGCCGCGTGCAGTAGGCTCACTGCGAGAATCACCATGAGGTCTGCTGGTATCCTCACTAACCTGAAAACTCGTACCACTGCCTCCAACCAGTCCTCGGCTGCCTGGGGGTCCATCTCCCCGTGGAACCTGGGAGGTCGCTGGCGCTGGAACTCGTGCAATGCAGTAAGGCGACGTGCATCGTCAGCGGCTGGGGCTGGTAGCAGCAGTGGCTCAGTGGGTAGAGGTACCGCCGGTTCCTCTGCTGTCAAAGGGCCCTGCACCGAGGCCTCGTCACTCGGTGGGTTGTCATCACGCACAACTCTCGGAACCATAGCTGGCTGCCATCGTGGGGACATCCTCAAAAGAAACAGGTGCGCCACGGTCAAACAATATACCTGGTGAGCTGACATAAAGTAATCACAAAGAAAATATGAAACACACATGCAATCAATGTTTTCGTGCATTATGTCGGAAATCAGAAGTCAGGGTCCTGGTGTACGGATACGTTGGCCGCCACACCAACACTGGACTCCCTAGACTGATAACGACACCCAATACGGTTTAACAATATTTCTTCACATAAAAAAATATCAGAGTCCAACGTTCTACAGTAGAACCGAACTCCTCCGATACCAATTTGTCACGACCCGTCCTCGGGGCCCGTGCCGTGACTACCCCAAGCCCTCCTTCCATAGGCCAGGGGATGCCAACTTGCACCAAGGCGTAATTCCTGGTAAAAAGGGAAGGCATTGCCTTTGGAAAGTAAAGAAACACCACAGAGCAAGCAAGCAGTAGTAGTAAACACTATGTAAAAACTGAGTACAACGGTAAGTGCAGAAAAGTAAGTGGGCCAGTATACAAACCCAAACTGAAAGTAAAGTACAACTGGAAAGGGAAAATAGCAACTGTAAAGTAAAGCCGCCACGTCGAGATGTCCACTGAAAATCCCACCTGAAGGGTGGGTACAGATAGCCTCCACTGCTCCTCTGGTCCAACCAACCGCTCCGAGTACGTTCCTCCCAGTGGTCCACCACCAGGTACCGTCCTGCTTCGCAAGCCACAACCACGATCAGCGTTGTCTGTCATCTGCAACCGACACAACGTAGTGCGGGCATAGCCCATGCAGGGGTGAGTATAAGCTACTCAGTAGGGACCCCGAGACCCCCGAAGGTATCCCAGAATCCAAAAAAGATAATCCACAAAGGAAAGATTCAATCACGAAGTAACATCTGAAACTGCTTAGGTATATGCCCATACATATACCTAAGTCATCAATTCCAACTCGCTCCAACCTCCGAGCCCAAGTACAACCCAGTCTACACAAAAAAGCAAAACGTAAATCCAAACAGGATAGCACAACAGAATCCACATTGGAAAGCAAAACATGATTCATCTCACACAGGTGTACTTCTTCGTATGACGATAGAGATGATCAGATATATCCACTGATTCATCTAAGTCATCGGACCCACAAAGGATAAAAAGTTATTAACCCCCGCAAATACCCACACAAGACCAGACCCACACAAGATCTGTAGGCGCTGGCTCACACAGAACTGCTGAGCGTTGACCCACACAGGATCGAACCCACAAAGGATCTGTAGCACTGATCCACGTAGGATCGATGAGTGCTGATGTCTTCAACGTCTAATCCATTGAGGATATTTTTACAGTCATCGTCGTCACATTCGCAACGCAGCCAACTCTAGGGTTCCCGCACATAGCAAATTCGTTCGGGAGGGTCCGCTCCATGAGCTGAGAGGCTAATACATCAAATGACACAGAGTCCGGAGTTGATGTATCCAAAATTTCCATATCGTCAACAGGAACTCAGCGTCACAGACGGCGTGTCAATCGGACGCCCGGTCTGGAAGTTATTGGCGTTTTCGTCCCAGGGGTACGTTTGCTTTTTAAGTCAAAACCATCCCGACCGTACTCCACCTGCGTCCAAACCTCCGGTGGAGTAACCCAAAAGATCTTTCTCACTAAGAGGAATCCAACAAAGTCGAAGGCACGTCAGTCGGACATCCGGAGCTCACGTTATGAGTGTTTCCCCTCCGAGGGCCCGGTTTGTTTCGTGTACGAACCAACTCGGCCGAACACAAAGTATTCCGAAACCATGAGTGTGATATACCAAAACGACCATCTCGATCCAAGGATCGCATCACAACTGACAGTGCGTCGATCGGAGGCTCGTAGCACCAGTTATGGGCGTCCGAACGGAAGAGATTCGGTATTAAGGGGCTCGGGCCCGGCCTGACCCGACCCGATACCCTCAGGGTCGGCCTGAACCGGGTCCGGGTCCGGCCCTCTTGGGCACGGCCCGACCCGGTCAACGCGGACCAGCCCGGCATGGGCGCGGCCTGGCCTGGGGGCGGCGCGCTTGGCGCGCTGGCCAGGCGCTCAACCAAATGGTCGGGCCATTGAGGAGGGGGGCGCCGGCCCCCGGGCATTGTAACCGCGACCCCCATTATGGGCGGCTGCTTGAGCTGGCCACCGGGGGTTCATAACCCCCAGCATTCCCATGTCCGCCAGGCCTGCTCTAGTCGGCCAGCTTCTACCGCCACGGACCGATGACGACCGGTCTCCCCTACTCCGACGCCGGCGGGCCGGAACCGGCCGCCGGCCACCCTGCTCCGCCATGGCCTGGAACAGGCCGCGACCTTGGTTCGTCCGGCGCGGCATGACGGTGCCGCGACCCTCCGCCGCGGCCCCGCTCCAGCTGCGGTGTCTTCGGGTTTCTTCGACGCAGCGCGACGGCGTCACGTCCTTGTTCGATTTCACGGCGCGACATGACGGCGCCACGCTTTCATTGCCGCATGATCCCGCGCGGTGCGACGGCACCATGCCATTACCATTTTAATCCACAATATAAACAACAACATAGATAAGGGAGGAGGGTCGGTCGTGTTTGTGCGGTCTGGAACCCTCTCGTTAATCGATAACAATTGGTCATATTTCACAAAGAACGTCAAAATAGTAATCACGAACAAAATAAATAAACCCCCTACCTCGAGCGTAGCTTGAACGGAGGTTCATCGAATGAGGATTCATCGCGTAAAATCCGTCACGGTAAGAGACGTCGCGGAAGAAGACGTTGTCGGCATCACGGTATATGGCGTCGCGTAGTCGGTTTCCGAGGACTCAGCGTTCTTCGTCAGAGATCGATGTGTTCTTCGCGTTCTTCGTCGAAGACGAAGAAGTTTCTCAAGTTCCATAGCTTTTTCTCCAAAAGAATCCACAACAAGATTCCAACCCTTAATATAATAAGCCCACACTTATTTTATTAACTTGAAAATAGTTTGAAATTCAAACACTCATATTAAACTCACTTCATTAATATCATAAGTTATTAAAACTTAAGTTATCAATTTTAATTGTGAGTTGAGGGAGTTAAGGAATGTGAAGGGGTGGGGTTCGTGTGGGCCCCACCACCCTCATAACCTTCCATGGGAGGTTGGGTTGTTACCCAACTTCCACCCATTGCTTAAATCCACTTAGAGAAAATAAAAATTATAGTTAAATTTTTATTTTAACTTCCATAATTTTTATCAACCTCTCTCGTGAAAACACAACTTCGGAAAAGGTGTTTCTAAGCAATTACCGGTGTTGCGGTTCAATCGGTGCCCTCGGAATTCGATTCCAAGCACCGGTTCAAAAGTTAGAAATTCTCATTCGTTCGTTCACTGAACATACCCGAGCTAAATTTGGATTGTAATTCCGGGCACACCGGGCCTCAGAATCAAGTGCCATCAGAAACTGCATTTTGTAAAATCCCAAAGAAAATTAAGAAAAACATTTCCTTTAATTTTTTGGGTCTTTATAGGATATCCGAAAGAAAAGTCACCAACATGGCCTCATGCTAGAACGACTCCCTGTGATCCTGAGCCTCATCCCCGAAAATAGTCGGGCGCATCGCACCATTGCGATCCCCTCGGGAAAACACGTCAAAAGCGCTACTCACTTGAGAGAAATGGATATCTGGAGAAAAAGATGCATTCTGGCGCACCGCACATGAGAGGTGCCACGTGGTACCCTCATCCTAGTCCCGAAACTCGACGAATGGATTGCACCGTTGCGATCCTCTCGAAAAAGCACACAAGATGGACTACTCACTTGTCCAAAATGGTCGCCCGGTGATAAAGATGGAAAATCACCATCAACGCCCAAACAACCCTCGTGGGCCCCACACCATTGTACTGAATTAGGGCGGCCGGATTGTACCATCGCAATCCCCTCAGAAAAACATCCAGAATCAACTGCTCGCACGCCACGAACGGACCTCTGAGGAAAAAGTCGCTAATAGCTGCACGCAGCTCAAAAGACGGGCCGTGGGGCCCATGCCTCAACTCCGGCTTCAATGCCTGGAACCACCCTGGAAACCTCCGCCTCAACGCCAGGGTTCCAACACCGCTTATGGCGCTTAAATTGGACGTCGGACGCGTCCGCGCCGTCCAAAACAAGATTCCCGGAATGACGTCAATCCCCTCGACGTAAGTGTCGCGCCACCGACGCCCCCGTCTCGGGAAATATAATTGCCCAGAACCATCTCAAAAAGTCTGCCTTGCTGTTTGGTTCGCACTGCCGCATACGGCACACAAAACGGACTTCCGTAGCTGAAGATACGGGCGTCCGAAGGTACTAGGGGAGAACCCCTCGGGCCGGCCCGCTGGGACCGCTGCCCGACCGCCTGGGTCCGGCCCAGCCGCACCCGCGGGCTGCCGCACCGCGGCCTGATACCTGCCTCGCCCGCGCGGTGTGCGGGCGCCACTACCGACTTGCCGACACAGCCGGTTGCATCCACGTGGAGACCCGCGTCATGCGGGTCTCTGTCTCCCCGCGGGGTCGCGCACCTGCGACCCCGGCCGTCTCCTCTCGCTGGCGCCTGCGACCGGTGCCCTCAGTCGGACAACCTGCACCGTACCTCACCGGCGAGGTACCGCCCAGCTGGCCGGATGGCCGGTCGGCCATTTGCCTCGCCCGTTGCTGCGCCGCCATCCCGGAACCCCCGTCTGCCGCCAGGAACTGCCGGAAAACCCGAATTTTGGCTGGATCTTCCCGGGACTGCCCCGGGCACCCCGGGACTTGGATATTCGATCCGAGAAAAGATTCGGATACCATAGAACATATACTACGCATCTGCAGGCTTCAATCGATGATCAGAAAACAATTAGACAATATAAATTGGGCTCAAATATTGCGGGAATTTGAAAACGAAATAACTCCTACCTTGAAGGGCATAGCCCGATGCATTGCCGTCAAATCGCCGGGGTGGCCGCACCTTGTCGGACCGCCTAGCCTGATTCGCCTCGCCTGAGATGGAGGAGGGGGGGAGAGGCTTTCTAGGGGAGGGGAAATGAGGGAGAAGAGGGGGGGTGTTAGGTTAATTAAATAAATTAATTAACTTAAACACCCTCCAGCAGCCCCGTACCCGAACTCCCGACGGGGTCGGGATTTAGCCTTTCCTATCCTAAGAACCACGCTTTGAGTGCAACGGTGGTCTCAGAATTTTAATCCGAGACTCTGTTCAAAAGTTATTAAACTTAGCGCTCGTGGCCTCCAAATTACGAAAATGCCCCTGGGGCCATTTTTCACAGACGGCGCGCGCCTGCGAAACATATACCCCTCCTAGGGTAAACGGCACGCTCCAAACTCAACGGTGCCCTCGTTTTTCCAATATGAGCAACCTTTTAAGAGATACTATAGTTTCAACACTAAACGAATTAATTATTTAATTAATTAATCAGTTTAACATTCCAGAATCGGGCGAGGGGTCCAAACATCCCGCGCCAACAAGTTTTATGTCGTTCCTACGGTAAACACCTAATTCCATACCCATCCGTACACCCGGGTCTCTGATCCGGATCTCCTTTTAGGAGTTATCCCATTTATTTGGCATTTCCAGTGTGAATGCACTGAAAATTTAATTACGGCCACTCCAGGGCTCGGAATTGCACACCGTCTGAGGCCGCTGCTCTGGAATAACATCAATAATATTCCAAAGTCTTCTGCAGCAAAATCTAGGTTCTTACAGAACCATACTAGTTTTGTAAGGATTATATGACCACCGAATAAGCACTACAATATTTAGTGATCCCTCCAAGGGATATCACCAAGATTCCTCTTCTTGTGAACCTAATCCATATATTGAAATATTAATATAATTGGGGGATAACTTGGTCAAGAATTTAATAGTTTACTTTGTCAAATAATTCATTTAATATATATATCATCCATTACAAAGAAAATTCAGCTACTGAAAATTAAGTAAATATTACCTGAGGAAAAATCCTCCATTATTGACCTATTATGGATGTTCATTTCTCAATATTAAACTCTATTTATCTGCATTTTATTAGTTTTTCCATTATCTAATTAAATAAAAATATTTTACCATTAAAACTCTCAAGTTCCCATACATCGAACCCCTAATGAACATTATCGAAATTCAAATATGTTCTAATAAAACAAATTAAATTCAAATGATGATAAAACTCCAATCATGGGAAAAGTAATACTTGTGTAGGAACCCATATTTTTATATAAAAAAGAAACATTACATATTTATTTTATCATGTTAATTTCAATACAATAAAATTATTGCTAAATAGAAAACATGATATACAATATAATTCACCCATAATGATCATAAAATGTTTCATACATGAATTTTGAATAATATAATAAAGATTATTATTTTGGAATTATTTTTATAACACTACCCTATAATTAATTTATTCATATTACATCCACATAATTGTACCATGTATACAAATTATATTCACATACACAAAATTTTAAAAAATAATGACCAATTAAGATAACATTACTAATCATTTATTCAATTATAATATATACTTTAAATTACATGAAAAGCATACAATGTTACATATGGCATTCATACAAATATTCCATTAAAAAGTATCTTTCCTACCAACTGTAGTGTCACACAACCCACAATTGACTATTAATAGATTGGTAAAATATCCAAATGTTTCCAATAAAATTTGAGGAGTTTTAATTTCCTTTTTACATTCATTTTTTCTCTAAATAATCAAGTAACCACCCATAATTCCCACTCATATTTTAACTATGAATATAAATTTAATATAACAATATAAAGAAATGTATGAATATTAGATATTGTTTACATAACATGTATTTTCATACAAAAAGTCCTTCATGGTGTTATATTATAAAATATGATTTGTTTAGTAATATGAATAATCATTTTTCGCTTCATCTGTTTGTGTATAACACATGTGGTTATAATCTTTAATTTAAATACCATAATGATTTATTTTTGACTTATATAGTATTATATATATATATATAATTGTAGAAATAAATTTATCTAGGATTTAATTAATCATACATGAACAATAAAACTACCATTTTCTCATAATCCCGCCTTAAATAAATTTTTTTACAAGTACCTTTAAAGTTCAATTATCAAATTAAATTTAAATAAAAATAATACAAAACACATTCAAAAACATTCCCCTATATTTTTGATCATTATTATAATATTGAAAAAAATACAAAAAAAATTAATATGTCATCCATTATCAATTATGATTATGATTTCATTAGAATGATATATTTTGAAAATTTTTTATTTTTTAAAAATATAATATAAATAATAAAATTTATGAATTTATAAATTCACGAAATATTTTACTGTATGAATAAAATTACGATCATTGTTTCATACTATTTCTATAATAATGTTTTAGGATGAACTCTTTTAAACCCCAAACTATAATACGATCTTATTATATCACTCATAAAAGGAAATAATCTAATGTAAACAAAGTAAATTCATCCTTAAAAATATATAGTAATCTTTATTAAATCCTTATGTATTCAAAATATTTGTTATATTATTGGATATATTTTTGGAATTTATTAGTTTTATACATTTCATGGACGATATAGTCAAATTCAGAGTTGGAAATATAAATAAAATGTGTGTTATTGTGTAATGTTTTCATTATATATGTGTTAAAATGAGAAACATTTGATATGATACGTTAATTTTTTTACTAAAATAATAATAATAATATCATGATATATGATATTGTGTTTTGGAGATAATTAAATTATTTAAAATAGTTTGACTACATTGACCTACTATCAAGATGTATGTCATTCATATTGCTTAATAAATATGGTTTTGAACAAAAAATACTTTTTAATTTATCTATCTCAGTATGTTAATGACTTTCTCATTACATAGAAATTTTTTTCTAAATGATTTTTGTTTATTTGGATTTTTTATTTTATTTTTTTACTATTAAAATAAATGAATTATAAAATAAATACTAAATGAGTTCATATATTTTGTAGCTTGTTATATTAAATATATAGAAATTATAATTCTCTCAAACTAAAATAACTAGGTGTGGATATTTTTAGTTATATAATGTATGAAATTCAAAAAAGTGAAGAATATGGAACTAAATTCATTAAAAATCATATGAAAAAATTTGTACTATAAAAAATAAAATAAAATCATTACCATAAATTTGAGAAACTGTTCTATATAAAATTCAATACTTTATCAATTTTAAAAATATGGTGTGAAAAGTTATACTATGTATATAGGTGGTTTAAAATTAAATTTTCATAAAAAAATAATTAAAAACATGTGTTAAATATTTAAATTTCTTCCCTATAAATTAATTAATTAGAATAAATGATTGATCATCAATGCGGTTTGATCCATTTTGAACTTTTGAGAAAATAATTTATATATAATAATTAAAAAATTTATTATATTAATTTTTTTATAGTTGTATAATTATTATTTTTTGAATTGAAAAAATATTGTTGATCTAGATTACATTAAGTGACTTATGAAGGAATATAGTCCAATATAAATTTTGAGGTAAACATTATACACCATGGTAATAAAATTTCCAATAAAATTATACATTAATGGAATAAATATTATAGGTATGATAGAATAAAATTAAGAAGACAGTGATGAGAATCAGAAAATAAATTCCAATATCTTGAAAAATGGATATTGAAAATTCAACGGTAAACTAACCAAAATTTGATTTTGATATCGAAATTTTTTGTAATTTGGATTTAAAATAATATATGAAAGGAAATGATAATGATATATAGGAGGGGGAATAAAAGTTTTCAATGAGAAGTATGATCCAAAAAAAGTAGGTCTAAGAGGAAATTATCATGAAGTTATTTGTAATACTTCTAATTTTTTTTTCTATTTTAGGCCTTGTGAACTAGTTCATGGTCATGATAATTCACTTGATGAGTAAGCATATTTCATTAAACATAAGAAGGATTATAAAAAAATTGAGTGTGTCCAATTTTCCAAGGAAGATAATTTGTAACTGAATTGTAATGAACATAACGAAATAGATGCACCAGGGAAGAATTTTATAAAGAATTATTTAGTTTTTAGATAATTTACTATTTTTATAAAATATATATAACTCTTAATAAAAGATTAAAATAATATTTTATTTTTTTATGGATTGAATTAATTAAAATTATACAAAAGAATAAAATATATATCTGTATATATTGACTAATATGGTTGATTTATGGTTTAAAATTATGTGATGTAGAATGGTGCAATAAAATTTTAACACATGAGTTTAGTGTTATAATGTATTGGAAGAGATCAATAATTAATTTAGTGAAACTTTCTTTATAAAACTTAATTATATATGGATATTTCTATAAGAATTATATTTTAACTCTTTTATCAATGGGGAAAAAATTAGGATAGTTATTTGGGAATAATAATAATATATTAAATAGTTATAATTGTCAAGAGATATGTTTTATGGAACTCATAATTTTAATTTTACATGAAATATTATTATGTTTAGTGATAATAGGAATTTTAAAATAAAAATGTGTTAATGTTGAAATTTATTTATAATTCAATGAATATTTTTTTTAAAAAAATTAACAAATATAAGGAAATTTTATATTTTCTTTTATTTTAGAAATATATATATTTATAAAGAAAAACAATAATATGGATCATTCAAATTTGGAAAATAATAATTCCAATAAATATATACCCAATAGGCACCCTTAATAATTTTTTTGAAATGATATAATTATTTGCGAAAATTATGTTCAGAAGTCCATGTTTTTTCCATAGAAAAGAATTCCAAAGAGTCCAAAATACTATCAACGTACCGATGTAGTAGGATAGAACCAATACTAGAAAAAAATTAAAATTAGAATGTAATATTGAAGAGAATTCCATGAAATTGACATATTTTTTAAATTGATTAATTTAAATATAATTAATCCAGTCCCAATTAGAAATTCTAAAATGTGATCGAGCTTATGGGACACGTTGGAAATCCCATGTATGTAGTGCTTTATAAGAATAATTTTATTGTTTAATAATAAAAAATAGGAAAAACATGATAAACTAAATTAAATTATGATCATTTTTAGTTAGCTCATGCGATCAAGGGTAAATCCAAGGTCTCATTTGAAATATACTATTTTTATTTTTTTAATTAATAGTTTTTACTTATGGTTTGGATTGTAATAAATCAGTAACACAATCCCATATGAAATAAACCACCTTCTCATCCATAATCTAAAGAAATCACTTTTTCTTTTCTTCATTTTAATCAAATATTCATGATTTGGGTTTACAGGGAAGTGATGAAGAAATTATTTGATGGTGATTTTCAATCGATATTGAAAATATAATAAATTAATTCTTTTTATAAAACTACATGTAATGAAATATTGTATACTAATGAAAGGTACATACCCACATATAAATAAAATTCCTAAATCAAATGGAAAATTTACCATCCATACAAAATTTGGATCCCATAAAAATTTCAAAGAAAAAAAATGTTCCAAACCACTACATAATTTCCTTGTTTACAATCTCAAATCATGTTGTCCGATACAATGTTCTAATGATTCAATTGTTTTCAAGGATGGATATGGTGGATGGTTGGAATATTAAATTTAGTGAATGTAGTGTTGAATAATTACAATAATAATATATACTACTTTCAAGATAATTATTATTAATCTAATAGAGATAGGGACAAAAACACTATTCAATAATTTGTAGGTAAGGGTATAACACATTTTTATATTTTATATTAATATATATTTTTTATATTAATGGATGTGTAATATATATAAATATTGAATATAGGCGTTAAAAATTTTATGATTTTATATGAAAAACAATTAATAGTTTGTATAAATTATATGATACAAGTGATTGGGTATGTTTTAAATATTATTTTAGTGAGATTAAAGAAATAATATATATGGATTTAAAAATGAAAAAACAAAACAATTAGTAACTTTTTATTAGTATATAATATAGTGAATTGTTATCATATATTCATGAAATGAAGAAATATATTATGACATAATATATTTTGGATTATTAATCTAAATAGAATATAGGGTTACTCAATGAAAACAATTCTCCAAAATGTGAAATATTATAATTTAAATGAGTTTAATTTGTAAAATTATACCAATAATGTTGACTATATATAAATAAAAACCCATGTAGTTCTAGGTCCATTAAATTTTACAATATAGTAAACTTCCATTATGATTGGACTAATTAGAAAAATATGAAAAATCAGTTAGTAATATTAGGTAATATTTTTATTTGTTATTGAATTATTTGAGTTACATAATTCAAATATATTATAAAATAATTTTATTAATGATCTAAACTGGTTACCAAATTATTGAGACCCAATATTGATCCGATGAAGACCTCAAGTGGTATCCCAAATCACTAGTGGATAGAAAATATTATCAATGCAAAATATAAATAATTCTAAAATGATATTATCATAATGAAATAACTTAATCAAATAACAAATTCATGGGTAAAAAAAGAAATTTATAAAAATAAAATACAAAATATAAATGTAAAAGTACAATTGTTTATGTTTTATAAACTAATTAAAATTAATGAATAAAAATGGATCATGGAAGAAAAACATACTCAATCCTCAGGACAGAAACTCATAATATCATATCTTCCTCAAAGAAATTCCAACATTTTATATCCTTATTCCATTATTAAAAGAGTATAATATAATTTAATATAAAAAAAATCATTCGCATCTATAAAAATATGATTATAGAAAGGACTAACACCCTCGAACCATTAAATTAAAATTACCATATAACAACTTAGTGTATTCTTCATATAGATGTTCAACATCAAAATTATCATCCTTATATCATAATATCATGTTTTACAAAATTCGACAATTATATTAAAATATATGGTTTCATTTATTTTGAATCTATTTGTTTGATAAATTGATATGTATAATAAATGACAAGGTTTCACTTATTTCAATATACCTCATTGTATATTTATTTTACTTGATTCAAACCTCTTGATAAAAACTGAAATTATAAAATTCAAAATATTTCCATCAACAAAAATCCCAACAGTAAAAAATGAATCACCCATTTATGAAAGAAATCACAAACCATTTCCTATATTAATCCTAATGCCACATGTTTTATAATATAATATAGATAAAAATATCATCCAGGATATCCAAACAAAATATTCTTTGTAATTAATATTTTCATCAATTAATGATTCAATGAAATTATATAATTCTTTCAAATGAATGACAAATGAATAATCTTGATATAAAATGACATAAAAATCCAAATAAAAACATAGGCAATATAAGAATTAATTAGATTCACCTACATAGTTACTTTTTTTTCTATTTCATTAGTTAATAGTTTGATGGTATTTATATGATAAATGTATTGAATAGAACTATGTTTTCCTCTATCCGGGCACCCGAACTGATCTATGATATCCCCATTCTATCACATACCTGAAGGGAATTCTTGGTCTCGACGGGTTGCTAAAAAAAGCCAAGAATCAAATGAGAAACTAAATGGAATGGTTTTTCCCATAATAAACAATCATAATAAATATCTATATAAGAAGAAAAAAGGAATAGTGGAAAGACAATAAAAATATGCCATAACTGTATAAGAAATAAAAAACAAACAAATATAAAAAATTATCTAAATATCCAAAGAAAAGTCCAACTATAATGGACAAAAACCAATTAGCTACACCATGTGATGGCACAGAAATGCCCCTACCATCTGACCACCAGCTAACCAACCCAACTGATATGAAACTTCTTCAACTCACTATGGTGCATTCTCTTTCCAGGAATTGAAAAAAATTCAATGGTCGATGAACCACCAAATAGGTGTGCCAGGTGTAAACTAACAGGCTCAATAGGATCCCACATAGGTGTTCTATATAAAGTGTCTATGTTACAATTCATGAATTCTCATTTAATGTAATACATGGCATGATAATCAATGAAACAATTTTTTTTTAGAAAACACTGTAATCATTTCTCCATTATCAGAGTTCTAAAATAAAAATAGGTATATTAATTTTAAACCACATTTTCCATGTAATCCTTCAAAATCATCAATAGTAATATTAAGGCCAAATAATAAAAATCAAAGAAATAATAAACCAAAGTAGTAGAACATGCATCAAATAACCAAGTAATACATAAGTTTAGGCAGTAGATTACTCTTACCCATAAATCTATGAACATTTCACTATGATACATGAAGCCAGATATCGTCTCTCTAGGACCAAGGATACACCCCACTAGGTGACACCCCAACCACATATACATACCTAGAAAAAATTATTCTATGATCTATATCAATAATAAAACTACATAATTTGAACCCCCACAATTGATGATGGCCTCAATATAAACCTTCCACTATGTACCCAAGGTAACCCACGTGCTCATTTTCATTATCATCTCAATGTTTATAAATTTATTTAAAAACCATTTCATGAAATCTATTTCATTTATTTGAAATACCCATTTCATTTCCATCTATCAATAACCAGGAGAAAATAATTTCTTATTTAATAATTTTTTCAACACACCAAAAATCATACCAATTCCTTGTATAAATCGAGTTGTAACACGAAAAACAAATTTTATCAACATCGGCTATAGACAGAAGCACCAATGTCAAATATCATTTTTAACATGCTTGCAATATTATCCACTGATAGTGAATACACAATAATGTCAATAAAGTCCCATGAATCCAATACAATACTTATGGTAGATTCAATTTAGAAAAATGAGTCAACAGAAATGATGAAATACACCAACCTCAAGAACGAATGCCTAGTGAAGCATGATCAAAAAAGGAATGGCCTCAAAAATGATATTATACACTTGATATAGATTAATACATGATGAAACAACAACTTATTATAATGGATAAGTTAATGATACCCAAGGTTTTCATGATGATCAATGGAAATGAAAAATTGAAATGTTATCTTACCTGAAGATATGCGTCATAATGGAAACAGAGATTGATCTTTGATCTAATCAATCATTAAATAAAAAAGTCTCCCAAAATCACATGGAGATTTCCCTGGGTTTAAGGTATGATATTCTAGAAAAATTACCAATGAAAAATCAACAACATACATTTTTTTAAAAACAATACGCAAGTTGTTACATGACGTGTAATCCAAATACATGATGTGTAACGATCAATGTCCCAAATATGCCGAAAACCCCATTTCATTGGATTAAAAACCTGACATTTTATTGACTCAAAAAGTGTAAGGTCTCTTCATATTGTGTATCCATTCACAACATGATTTATTTCATGGTTTTCATCTAGAAAACTTCACATGTCATGAAATTTACTTACACTGAATGAAATCATCATGCACCCAACAGAAAAAGTAATTTAAAGTTAAGCGTCCAAAAAATATCATACTTCATATTTATAGAAAACCTCCGAATTTCTTATAAATACTATACCGAAAATGAAAAAGGTGGGGAAATGATGTTTTTAAGGACATACCTGATATATTATTAATGGGATGTTAGAAACTACCGACCACCAAGTCCTCTCATCCCCGACATCCCATTTTGGGGATGAAATTCCCGAAAAAAATATGAGGCCACAACTCCCACATCAATAACTCACATTCCCAAGTCTCATGAGAATCTAATTTGTTCTTTCATAGTACTCTGACCATTGGAATCGAATTCCCACAAACTTATTTCACTAGAGAGTTGAAAATCACAACTGGGTTCTCCAAAACTGAAACATCTGGCTCTAACTCAATTTCATCCCAACATAGAACATGACTAAGATATGGATAGTACATACTGATCAGATATTTGTGGAAAACATCTTAAAAACATATCAACCGAACCAGCAATTCTAAAAAATAATAAACATTCCTATGCCACTCAGGGACCTCAAATGATACCACTTATCTTGAAGCCAACATTCCCTGTTTTCTTAGCCAATGATTACCCCAACGAGGAGAAACAATCCAAAAACCCAGTCCATAAATGGAAAACTCCAATGGATGATTCAACTAATATACATACAATTTCAACCAACTCTGTCCTATTACCATAAATCGATGTACATTGTGAATCTTTACCGATGTCTCCTGGATCAACCATGGTCCAACTAAAGATATGTCACCCACCTCTGCCCAACAATAATGAAATCTCCAAGGGAAACCATACAAAACCTTAATGGTATCCATTATTATTGATGACCAAAAAATGTTATCGTAAAAAACTCAACCAGTCCTAGATGGATGTCCCATGATTTATTGAAATCCATGACACATGGATAAAGCATATCCTACATGATCTGAATCACACACTCAATATGACTTTCTGTTTGTGTATGGTAATTTGTGCTCAACATGACCTAAGTTCCCATTACCTCTTAGAGACTCCTCTAGATCCTCAAGTTAAACATTGGATACCTATACTAAAAAATGTCATAATGAATCTCAGGTTCCCTAATAATCAATTTTACATTCGTCTCACCCAGATCAATAAATATAGTGGTGTACATAATCGAAATTATCTGAGAAAAATTCATAAAAAGATCAATGATTATCCAGATATCAATTTTTCCGTAGGGTGTATATGGTGGTAAAAAATATAAATCCATGGACTTCTCATGCCATTTCAAGACTAGCACCATAAGATGATAAGGAAAACCACTGGGTTTCAAATGATCTACCTTTATCTGTTGGCAGGTGTAACCACGAGAAAAATAATTTTCAATGGAACACTTCATAACCGGACTCCAGAATCATCATTCATGTCATAATGCATTTTATTAGATCCTTGATTGATGGATGTTAAAAATATTTCACAATTAAAGAATAATAAACTCCTCACAGATGTTTGACTGAAAACCTACTCCCCAAAGTATATTATACCATATGAAGGGGGGAACAAAAAAAATTGGTATTCAAACTATGTTAAGGTATTATATCCATCATATTTATCTGATATTATTTTCTTTTTGAGAGAATATATTACTCTAACTCTCATGATCGCAGAATACTATGAACCTCTCTCCAGAAAGACAGAGTCATCAAAAGTTAATCTCATGAATTACTGCATCAATATTTAAATCATGAGTGGGGTAATTCTAGTTAAGTGTCCCAATACAATCATATCCACAAGCTACACATATGGTCACACATAAGAAAAATCCCAAACATGTAATAGAAGCATAAAAACACCACGTATCCCTTATCGGGCTCGTTTCTGATCTGAATATGAGTTGATGTCAGAAGTCATTGAAGTTCATAAAATGAAGACTATGAATTACCATCCCATGTGAATTTCACCAATTTCGTTGTATGAGTAGTCAAAGGTTATGTCATCTTAGAGAAATCATTAATAAACTGGTGGTGGTATCCATTTAGACCAATGAAACTCTGTATCTCAAATACATTTTGGGGTTATTTCCATGAAAAAACATTCCTCACCTTCTCTAGGTCAATTAATAATAAATCTTCACAAATGTTTTTCTTTATTAACTTCACTTAATGAATCCAAAGTCAACTTTTAGAAATACTTCCGTACAAACAATGTCTTCTCTAAACTTCTAGAACAAATCTCAGATAGTACTCATGCTCATGATTAGATTTTCAATAGAAAAAAATATTAACAGTGAACACTACACCAAATGTGTCAATATATTATTGTAATATATGATTCATATTATACAGAAAAAGAGAAGGAGTATTTTTCGGACCCTAATTCATTACAATATATTCATTATTTACATATGTATTCTTGAAATCCATCTTCAATATATCAAAATATCAAACTTTTAGAAGATGATAACCCAAATGAAGATCCAGATTTGAATTCAACATGTCCCCTTTAACTAATTAAAAAATCAACCACATGAGGTATAATGTACTTATAATTAATTATTTTTGAGTTCATATTCTAATATTCCACACAAAACCTAAAGAAACGATATACTTTCTTTTAAAATAAAACATGGGATTCCCAAGGTGAAACACTGGGTGGAAAAATAATTATTCCAATAGGTCGTCCAATTGAATCATGACTTCCTTTATATACACTAATGCCACTGGATTAGAAGGTATCAATATTAGCTCTGTTTCTGGAACCAGATCAACTATAAACTCTACCTGTCATTCTTGTGGAAGACTGGAGAAGTCATCTTGGAAAATGACTAGAATGTATTGAACACCAACAAGATGGTCAACAAAAGGAGAAACTTTATTTGGTTCAATCCAAATAGTAGAAAACAAACTCTTGAGTTTTGAGTGGGAAGGCCACACGTGGCATGATCTTAGGAACCATTACCCCAAAAATAAATGATATATCCCATCGAAAATAAGAAAAATAAACATTCTATTGATAAAAATCAACCTTAGCTCGATGAGCAATAAGCCAATCTGTACTAATGATGACATCAAAAAGATCCATATCAAAATTATGAAAACCCCAGACTAAAATGTATAATATGTCAGTAATAAACATGAAGTAAATTGATACCCTTTCTATTTACTCTTACCAAGAGGTGTCACTGAGTCCATTACAAAGGAAATAAGTTATGCTGGAATTTTAATAAAATCAAGAAAATGTGTATAAATTAATGATTGGTATTAACCATTATCAAATAATGAAATTTACACTAAAGGTACAATAAGAATAGTACCTCTCACTATCAGTAGACCTCCACCAACATCTTCTAGACACTCATCTACTACATAGAAGTGATTTACTCATATAGAATGTGGTTGGATCACTATAGTCTTTGAATCTTTTGACTAAATGAAAATAACCTTGGGATCAAATGAAACCTGACCATTATGAGGAATAATCATATACTATTTGAAGCATTGTAAAGAACAGACATATCCGTAGTTTTATTATGTCCTCTCAAGAATAGGAAAAAACACATTGTGTGTCTGAACCTTCCACAATGAAAAAAAGTCGAAGGCACACTTATAGCTATAGAAGATTGAATGGAGGGGGATCAATAGAAATACTCACCCTCCACCACTCTTATGATGATCCCGTAACTTCATCTAGTTCCGATTCACACTACTGAATCTACCACTAGATGAAATAGAATAGTTGGAAAATCCAACCATGACTTCCATATTCATCGCTTCCATCATTAATCAATATATAATCTATAAATTGGTAGAAATTTTCAATATAAATAACTACAATAGGATATCAGGTATCAAACCCTATAAGTGCTAATGATCATTCAATTGGTCATTCATTACCACATATAAAGAAAAATGAACAAGCTTAGAAAACAGATTAGTGTACGCTGATACCAAAATCTCTCACTTCTATATAGGTATGAACTCTAGAGACTCTTCCAACAATAGAGACTCCAGAAAAATCTTCTTGAAGAATAGGGTATTGAAACACATACAAGCTAGGACTATGTGTCTTTATTTATAGACCATATAATCCCATAATCACTTTTTATAACACTCGATCTAAAATGCTTCCCATGTTACCTTAATATTCTCACGTGCCTCCGTGATGTCGAAGATATAGTTGATCTTATCCTATAAGTACTTCTACTCTGTAGGTTCATTCATTACTTTAATAAAAGGTGGTTTCTCGTACAGGAACTACTGTAACAAATCTCTCTCCACCCTATCTCATAGATGTACCTCAGTAATCATGTTATGAACTAATGGCGCATCAAGATCATGAACAAAAACTGCCCATATGATAGTCTCAATGATATTTTGATTCACTATGGGATTCCCTTATAGAGAAACAGCTACATATTCTAGAAGAACTCATGAAATACATCTCATAAGAATACTACTACACACAAAAATACATGGAACAATCATACAAAAGAGAAAATACCACCTTAAACCAAAAATGCCATAACCATAAACTAAGATTCAAAACAAAACAAAGAACTTAAATTCATATATCCCAGTAACCCATGGAAACTAGAGTCACTTCATGTCTAGAGTTTTCCAGGCACATATTGCAACATACCTCCCATGATCTGAAATCCCTCTATCTAGTCGTACGTATGTCCCAATAGAAGAAATAATGAGGAAATACCTCCTATGATACAAAATTATAATGAACTGATCCCAGTTTCACTCAAACCTTTCACCCAACCTAATACATCTCATACCTAGAGGATGTTCTAGATCCCCATGGGTTAGAATCAAGCAATCAGACATCGAATAAAAAACCAGAGAGAAAAATTTCACCCAAATTGAATAAACACAAGTAATATATATATACAAAATTCTATAAGATCCAATGGAATTATAATATATATATATATTCCATAACTTTAATCTAGATATCAGAAACAAACGATTATAATTGTTGAAAAACTCCAAAGACAATTCCAAATAACAATGACCAAAACCAATCATCTACTCTATGTGATAGAATTGAAGAACATCCATAATATCACCACCAGCTACCCTACCCAACAAACAAGAATCCTCTCCACCTCACTATAGTGCCTTGCCTTTCCCTACATTGGGATACATACAAAGGTCTACACACCATGAAGAGGCGCACATGTTGCGAGCTAATAGGCTCAATAGGATCCCACCGAGGTGTTCCAAAGAAAGTATTTATGTAACCATTATTTATTATTATTTAATATAAAACATGGAATGATATGGAATAAAATTGTCATATAGAAAACATGGTGATTTTCCCCCTTTATCACAGTTCTACAAAATAACCAAGTATATCAATTTCAAAGAACATTTCCTATATGATATTTCATAAGTATCAACAAGCATATCAATGTAAAAATACTACAAATCCAAGAAACAAAAAAATAATATAATTGTCATCACAACCCCAAGGAATACAATATGTTAAGATACATAATACTCATATCAATAAATCTATGAATAGTAAATTGCAGTACCTAGAGCCAATTATATACATTATAAGATCAAGGAGACACCTTAGAATGTGAAACCCCAAAATCATATATGTACATGTAGATAATTAATAAATACTCTAGATTAAGAGGAACACCCAAGAATGTGATCCCACATATAGATGATGGCCTCAAGACAAACTTTCCACCACGTACCCAAGGAAACCCTTGTGATTGTTTTCATAATCATCCAAAATATTCCAAAATATTTTCAAAACCATTTTACAAAATCCTATTCAGTTTTTTAAAATACATATTTCCTTTACATTAACCAGTAACCAGGAAAACCCCATTTCTCTTTAATAACACATTTTAATAGGCACAAAAAAGTATATCCCTTCCATTGTAAATCAAATTGTAATAAGAAACAAAATGTTTATTAACACATGCTAGAGATAAAACCACCATTTTCAATTCTTGTTTCACAGATGGCTATAATGGGATCCACCCTCAATGAAAACTCAACAACTTCAATGAAGTCCCTAGAATCCAATTAACAACTCATGATAGATTCTATTTATAAAATGTGTTCTGTAGAAAGAAGGAAATACACATACCTAATGAAACAACACCCACCACACCATGACCAAAAATGGAATGGCCTCCAAAATGATATCACACAATTGATCTAGAAGAAGGCATGATGATAAAACAAATCATGACAATGGACATAATATGACAACATATGGGAACTACCACAATCAATTTAAATTATGAGGCAGAAAGATTGATTACCTTGATAGATCCACCACCAAGGAAATATAGATCAAACATCAACCAGATCGATCTATAAGGATATAAATCCACCAAAAAACAGATGGATTTCCCTAGGTTGAGGGTAAAAGAGTTTGAAGAATGAACTGAAACAAAAAAAGTCCACATGCTTGTTTTAGAAACTATATGTTGGTCGTTACATGACAGGTAATAGGGTTACATGATATGTAACCACAAAAGTCCCACATATTCCTCAAAACATGTCTCCTAAAATTACAAATGCAAACAATTTTTATGTCACGACATGTAAGGTATCTTCACGTTATGTGATCTCTCACAGTGTGATGTCTTTCACAAATTTCATCTAGAAACTCCTAAAAATCCTATTGCCGAGTTACATGACATGAAATCCACCTCCAATTGGCTGAAAAATCCAATTAAAACTAATATTCCAACAAATATCGGACTTCGTGATTATAGGTATCCTCTTAATTTATTTTGATTTTTATATCGTTAAAGGAAGAAAGGGAAAACCAAGATGTGGTTAAGGACAAACCTGATGGATATGTAATGGGATGTTATAATAAATCACCATACCCTATCATCATGAATCCTAAAAAAATCACTAACCATAAATTAAATTAATTAATCAAATATTAAAATTACATCTGTAGTGACCTATGATTTATCTTAAGAATAGAATAGATTGTGACTATAATATTGATCTTGTTTTGGATTCAGAAGTTTTTTTGTCAATGATATTTATTAAATTATATTATTTTGGGATTTTATTGGCATCCAAATATGTAAATATGATAATAGTAAAATTTATACTTTACATGAACAAGGGAAAATAGAAAAGGTACCATAATAAATGTCTATAACAAAAATTGGTTGTTTTCAATGATCATAGATTGTGGTTTTTACCATTATGTATAACTTTCATATAATTTTAATGAATATTGATTTTCAAAACATTTATAATGTAATTAAATTTCACACACATTTTTGTTATTCTGATCATAGGGAAATAATGATAACATATAAAAAACAATAATTTTATTACTAATGTTCAACTGGATGTATAATGTTTAAAAAGTAACCAATAACTTTTTATAGCTGCATAGGGGCCCATCAGGGGCCCATTTTTTGTATTTTCAATAAATATAATATTTACCCCTATTTTCACATAATATATAATAGTTTAATTTAATAGAATGAATATGAAGGAAACATAAGAGGTTTTAGGGATTTCCTTCACTAGTTTATGATTATTTATTATCCCTTGTTGATGTATTCTTGAAAACTATTTAT
Source organism: Viscum album (assembly GCA_963277665.1). Lineage (NCBI taxonomy): Eukaryota > Viridiplantae > Streptophyta > Magnoliopsida > Santalales > Viscaceae > Viscum > Viscum album. Next base: position 1,169,962,194 of record OY728161.1, on the reverse strand, counting down.
CATATATGATATTCATATCATTTTTTTAGTTTCATTGATTAAATATTCTATAATTTAGAGAAATATAACACATTTATGTAGCATATAATATTTTTATAAATATACTCATGAAAAATTTGGGTTCTATCATCAGTTAGTCACATGTAACAACCCCATGGTTATAGGGTAACTGTTTTTGCATTCAACATATTCTTTATCAGAATACACCTTCTATTATCCTTTTTCACAATTCCACCAATATAATATAGAAAGAAATTGTGATGGGAAACTTTTTACTGTAAAAATATATCATGTTAATGTAGTGGGTGGGTTTTCTCAAAAAGACCATGACATCCATATTTATCAATATATCATAGTGTATCCATTTGAATGAGGATTAAAGAAATTTGACTTCTAGTAAAAATGGTTTTGAAAGGAATATTGAAAATTAAAAACCATGTAAAAATAATCCTTTATTTATATTTTTCAATCACTCAGTATCATTTCTGTCATAGATATAAGGTTATATGTGTTGGAAAGAGAATTTAACACTCAAAATGTGGTAGTGGATTCATATTACACCAACATTGGATATGTATCCTTAACAAGTTTTTTTAGAGTTATAGGAATCTATTTACAATATTTGTAGAAAAAATAGAGAAAGAAATATCTTAATGAAGTTTATTATAAAAATATTAAATATAAACAGATTAGGTAATGTAATCAAAATAACGGAATCACCATAGTTGAGGTAGGTTTTGGGTTTTGAAATGGATGATTCTTTTGAGTAAAAAAGGATGATGTGACTTGAAATATCTAGCGTGAATCAGATACCATTCCAAATAAAATAATATATAATTTATATAATTAAATATTATAATATTATTGTTATAATTATAAAATAATATTAATTAATCAATAATATTTATTTATAATATTTTATTTATGGTCAATTAATGTCACTATAATAATAAAATCGAAATTAATAATTCATGACCTATTTGTGATTTGTTATTTTGACACATTCCCCAAGATTAAATTCTCTTAGAAACCTTTTTATTTCAGAAAAATAATTAAACATTGTTTTTCTAGAGTTGGAGACAATTTTATTAAAAAATTTGTAGCCTAATTTTCTCACATTTTATTATAGATCCTGATGTTGTGTGTTTTTGGGAAAATAAAAAGTTATTAGTGGTTATTTTTATAATTTAATTGTTTTAATGATTAAATTGACAATGGAATAAAAATATAAAATTACATGATTATTGTTTCATTTATTTTCATACGTATAACAAAATATTTCCTTACATTGACTTTTTTGGTTCTTATAATACAAAATTTTATCTAATATTTTAATTTTGATATGTAAATGAAAATGGAATGTCTAATAATTTTTTGTGAATATTACCTATGTGGTTCCCCTAGAGGGACCTAATTTCAAAATTATGAGCATGTTATTTTATTTCTACCAACATTTTAACTCATTATAATGTATTCAACACATTAAAATAATGAATAATGTTGATGAATATTAATTTTTTTTCTAACTAAAATCCTTCGTTGAGAATATGAAGATGATGGATTATCGTTTCAGGAATTAAAAATTAAAAATATGTTTTTTCTGTAACTATATGATTTTTTTTTAATTTGATATGACCTTGTTGTATATATACATAAAAAATCCATTAATACTTTATATAATTTTACAATTAAATATAGTAATTATTTATACTAGGTGGTACTTGTCCAATGATCATTCATATTTCAAGATTGGATGAATGAATTATTAATAGCATTGAAAAAAAATATTTGGTTGACCAGCTTGACCAATGATATAATAAATCCTTGTATGGGTGATTCTCAGAGAAGATACTTGTGTACACTAATAGGGGATCCAATGTTGTGATATATAAAGACATTTTTAGAGATAAAAATGTGGTGATGTGTTGACTAAAAATTACAAAGAAAATGAATTCATAATGATTTCTTCTACTTTTTTATAGATATATTCTATACCACCAACTAGATATTACTACATTGCATGAACATGACACAATGATATGGGGTTTCGATATCTATGATTTGGGACTCTGGTAGACATATGAATTTGTTTTCTCCACTATTAGGACACATATTGATGGGGGGTATTCATATGTTACATTAGGAATAAAATTGGTTACTCTCATGATCAAAAATACGTTTAATTGGGAGTGGGAACATAAATTATTATTTAAATTTTTTTACAGCCCAATTAAATATTATCATAGATAGGGATCATTCCCCCATTTGATATATGGAATCAATTTCACTCAAGATTGAAGAGGTATTGGTCCTCCACTAGTGCGTTTATGTACTCATTCAATTGAAAAATACACATTGGGGAGCATATTTCCTTTTCCATACTTTAGTGATATATTGTTTTTATAATTCATGATTAATGATTATACATCATCTCCAAGGGTGTGGTATTTTTTGGAGTGTGTTTTTATCAATATATTTTCACGATGTTATTCACTAAGGGAGTGATGTTAGTGGTTAGATTGAGAATGACATACATTAATAAATTAAATATTTCATGGATTAATAAAAAATGTTTGAAATCAAATGAAATATTGTGTGACATATTATTTGGCATTCGTGATGAGAAAATTTCCTATTTTATATTAAATTTGGATTACCCTTGTTATTATTTAGTAGTGAGGTCATGACTATATATTGTGAATTGACATTTTATTACCATTTTTTATGAAAAAACTCAAATATATTATTTCTTAGTACATGGAATTTTTTATTTTTTTCTTGATTAATTACCAATCATCATCCCTAACCCAATAACAATTATACAAATCATGTTCAAAATCCTTTTTGTAGACTAAGTTCCTCTCCTTTGAACATTAACAATGACTTGCAGTCTTTGTCAATAAATTATTATTTTTTCATTTCAATATTAATGAAATCATGGACATTGATGAATTATTGTTAAATAGAAATGGGAATATTTTTTATCAATATAAGGTGTGGTTTTAAGGTGAATTTTCATATACAATACTATATTGTTTCCCTAATTATCTACAAACTATTATCCATACACATTAATCATAATCAATATCATTCAATTGATAACCCCTCACCAATCATCTCTTTTAAGGTATATGAAATTATAGTAACATGTTCATGGTCCTTATATGTTTCTTAATAAAGTGGTTAGAGTCATTTATAAATATAGTATATAAATCATTTATTTCCACAATTATTTGGAAAATTTTGTTCAAATAATTTTCATATACATAAGTAGGGATTTTCAAAAAAAAACTCCCATAATATCCACCTTGATCCATCATATCCTATATAATATTTGAATAATTAGTCAAATGGTATGATTATTGGAAAAAATAAAACATTTAACAATAATTAGAGAGCTGAAATAACTACCTCCATAAATCATGATTCCATCTAAGAATTCCCTAAATATATAATAAACAAGAGATAAAAATAAAAATAATTGATCTACTCTATAATTAAATGTTTAATTATTCACCCTTAAATAAAAATCATAGGATTTATCTCTTTGGAATGTGGTTTTGTAGGGGATGAAAATAGTTGAACCCAAATATGTAAAATACATAGAGAATATAGAAAATGTAAAAATTACATGCAACCATAGGTTTGGAATATTTTATTGTATATTATCCTATAGGATTTATTTGATCCTAGCCTCCTTGATAAGAATCCACATCTCTTTTGATGAAAGTGTTTCATATCCTATTTTCCTTCTCATTCACCGATCAATATCTATATGAGTTTTTCATTGTTTATTTTTCTAGTTTATCTATGAATTTTGAATGATCAATGAATGATGTTCCCCTAAATTTTTATTAATTCTATGTATGACTATTTCTATCTCAATATTTACAGATTTAATATCCACTACCTCCCTTCAATATTCATTGTGATATCCTTGGGAGGGACGTTTTCATTTTCAGTTTTCGATTGAAAATATAATTTGCATTTTAGTTTTTATAATTATGTTATAGTGGAGTTTTAAATCATAATATTGGGTGTAAGATAGGTTTCCCTATTACATGGGTCTTCGGTTTCAAATTTATCTTCAATTGGTACCTTTATCACCCCAACATTAGAGCATGATATAATTGTTTTGTGAAATCTAATTTACATTAGTGCAATTGTTGGAATCCCCTAAAATTGGGTGTTTAAAAATATTATGGTAGTTGGATAACGTAGTGTGCATTGGCCTCTATGACCATGATGAAGTTAAATATTGTGTGTGTTAGAGTCTCATGATAATTTTGAGTGATCCTTTTTTTTTGTAACAAAATGAAATATCTACTGGTTGTGGGGATAATGATATATTATTATTCTACATGGGTTTGTGGGTCTAATTACTTCTCCGGATAACATTCATAGGATACATTATATTATATTATATTATTAATTATATCTACAAGGATATGATGTCAATATAGTGTTCCTTTAATGAATATGTAGGTTTCATTTAATTAAGAACATAACCAATGTTTCTTAGTATATTTTGTTAGTATCCCTTGTAATATTTTATTTCCTCAAAAATTATTTCAACCAATTGAACTAAGAAATCATCAAAAAACATTATGGATGATCAAATATGGAATTATAATAATAAATATCAATTATTCCATTAAAAATACCAAATTAGGACATATTTATTTTATTATATCAAAATTGAACTTATAATTAAAATATTTAGAATGCCTATATTTATTATAATTTTTTGTGATATAATCAATAAATTATAGAAGGAATGATTTGATAATTTTACATTAAAAAATCCATTACAATTATAATTTTCTAGTCATGGGAAAATAAATTTAACACAACCCATATCAATTCCAAGTACCACATATATTTGATTTCCAATAAAGTTGAATCTCTATATAAATGATAGTCAAAATAAAAAATATTTTTTAAACAATGGCTCAAAAAGTAATATCCTTTTAAAATCCATTTTCGTTGTGTTCCTCACCCACTTCTCAGATTCAAACATCCAAAATAAATTTTCCAATGATATGATAAATTATCTTCCACATAATCATCTTAGTTTAGTATTAACCTAACAATCCAAATACATCTACAACTAAGAACATACACTTATACTATGACTTTATTATTCCATGGTCTTATTCAATGTTTATTGATAATATATAAGTATGGCATCCCTTAATGAAGTAATCCCATATGGATATTGGTAAAAACTATGGATTTAATGTAGAGTAGGATACTCACCTCTCTCATTATTTTGTAATCATATTTACAGATCTTACATACATATCATATGTTTAGTTGTCTTAGAATAAATCAATTTTAATCCCAACTATATATTTTACACTGGTTAATATGAGTTAAATAATTTTAATTTAATTTGACAACCTAAGGATCCATTTCATAATTGTAAATGGTTTACATGATTTTATTACAAAAAATACAATGAACAAATAAAAATATAGTATCCACTAAAAACATTCTAATTAAATATCATTCCTCTATTTAGTCATAAGAAATTCCATGTATACATTCATATTTTCTTATTCAATCAAAATTTACAAAGACACCCAATTATTAATCAGTTTCTTAATAAATAAAAATGAAATAATAACTAGTAACAAATAATAGTTTTCTATATAAAATTAATTCATCTCCAACAATCATAGATTTCACTACCAATAATTTTATATTATGGAAAATAAAAAATGTAGGGAAAACATATTTGAATTACAATTAAAACATTATTATTTGGAAGTAGAATCCTAATTTATGATTTTGTGAACCACCTTTTGTAACCCAATAAAATTAAATGAATACATTAGAAATGAATGTAAGACAAAACTTAAATGAAGGAGAATATCAAGGAAGCATGGGTTTTCCAACAAAGTGGTTGATGAAATTATACTTCATCAAGGATAGTAATGATTGTCGAGTATCCCAAATATATGGGTATAAGATGAATTTTTATTAGAACCACCACATCGTATTGGTTTAATAAATATTCTTCAAATGATTCATTTAGAGGTACTAATGGGAGATTGATTGAATGTACACCACTAATACTATAAAAATATGGTTTCTATTGGGGAATTGAAGGATGGTGTATGGGGACTCTACTTTTTCATTTGATCAAGGAGTGATGGCCACTACTATTTTATTTTGTTTGATAATATATTGATTTTACTTTATTTTAAATAATTAGTATTTTTATTCATGTGAATGAAATATCGGACAACAATACTCATAAACTATAGTAATTTATATATCAAAAAGATTTTTAATTTATTCAAATTTCAATATATATGATTTTTATTCATAATTTGGATCACTTTAATCATAATATATATCCAGAAAAGGCTTTAATAATTTTTATCAGTGGGGTAAGGGGGTTATATATTCAATTACAATTTAATGAAATTTCGTGACAATGAATTGAAGGATGATGTATCTATAATAAGAGTATCATATGGTAATAACCATTCATCCAATATGGACTATGAAAATCTATTTGGGGGAATGTGTTATTAGCATTCCAATTTCATCTCAAAGCTAACTATATCTAGTGTTCCCTCTTCATTATCATTCCTAGAATGATCATGAAACATGTGGTATAAATCTATTTAGTAAATGAATATAATATCGATGGGAATTTTAAAATGTTTAAATTCATCCCATTATGTATTTAATGATTGCTAATTTCATCCAAAAGAATCAGATAGTATACTCCTCCCTAAATCTTATCCTTAAATACGAAAATTATAATGCACAATGGGGGATTCTCCAATTCCTCCTCAACCTCATTGATATCTTAATTTGATGAGATATGGAGTTTCATGACTATGCCAATATAAAATATTATTATCTTCACATTGATGGGTAGTTGGGCTATGTTGGACACTACTTCACCACTATCACTTTATTACTCATGAGTATTACTTCTAGATCCTTTAATAATGAATTTGTTATTATAATCGAATATTGTCAGTAATATTAAATGTGACTACTCATAGTATTATTCATTAGTTTCATATTCCTATTCCGACATTTTGTATTATAATTTCATTATTATAGTAAATTGGTTCACGTTCATCAACAATTCTAAGAATATTTTCTATGTCAACTAATTATTTTTAGTAATACATAGATAATAAATTAAAAAAATTTAAGTGAAAAATTGATATTAAGAATAAGGAAGTGAAAAATATATTAAAAATATATAATTATCCCTAAATTAAATTATGTTTTATCGAATTAATTTCATGAAGCATACCTAAATAAAATTTACAAAACTCACAGAATATATTACAGTGGTTTACTATAGTTATTTTTTCAGTGACACGCTATACTAGAAGATTATTATTATTTTTATAGTTTTATTAAAAATAAATAACATTATATAGTTTCAACAATTTTTAATAAAAATTGTAACAAAAAAAATTATGAGAAATATGTTGGATCGTACCATGAATTCTATGATTCATAAATTAATTTTTTAATGATAATAAAATATTTATCTATAGATAGTAATCACACTCAATATAAATCATATTACAATTCCATAAGGGAATAACAAAATAGAAAAAAAAAGATAATATGATGAAAAAAAAAAGAAAATTTTTAAATAAATAAAATACAGAGGTATATAATGTTATTTAACAAGTTCTATATTAGTATTAAAATATATTTGTGTCATTGGGATAACTCCATGTGTCCTTATTTATCTTTATTTTTGAGGTGAATTGGTTTTTCTATATTCACGATCCTTCTTTTCCCATTCCTATAATTGACCACTATATAGATTGTTTTTTTATACATTACAAAATTTCAATTCAATCTTAGTAAGTAGAATCCTAAATGTTCCCCTCAATATTCATGTGTGAAAAATTATATTCATTCCTCATCAACGGATGTGGTTGTTTCATAATTTATCCCTGTTTCCGATTCATTTTAAAAACATTAGGAGGCACATTTAAATTATTTTATTAACAAAATATCATGAATTAGATTTTAAATATTTAATTAGAAAAAATATGAAATCTCAATATTGGACTAAATATTATTTTAGTAGGAATATGGATCTGTAATTTTCAATGATACATTTTTTTGTGAAATAAATAATTTAGTGATAGATCAGTAGACAATTGTTTGGGGTTATGTATTGTTCATTAGATACCATTATTTAATTCCCTGAAATAGGTTTTCACAAACCATATAATGTTAGGAGGAGTACATAATTTTTTTTACTCACTAGGATACAATTTAGTGTAGTGTATTGTTATTCAATATCTCAAGCCACATTAGAGTGTGATATTATCTCAACTTATATATCGAACATATGTTAGTTGTAGGAACAACCTTATTTTTTAAAGTGGGGTAGTTCTAGGGGCATGATTCCTTTTCAGGATCACAGATGCAACTATCATTGGAGGGGAATATATCCCTATGTCTTTCCATGAAACCTCATTGGTGATATTACAACACCTTACAATCCATCATAAGTTTGTTTGGCTTATGGATATATCCAAAATTGAGCTATAAATTTCATGAGTAACTCATCAATTCATAAATCTCAACAAATACGTTTTGATAACCTTAGATGAGAATTCACCAAACACATGATTAAATTTTATCCATGGAATTTTAATATAGAATATAAATTAAATAATTAAATATAAAAAATTAATCCATATTTACAATATGTGCCAAAATATCTTGATATATTAAAAATATTGTAAAGTTAAATAATCTATCAAATTTTTGTACATATAAAAAATGATTTACAAATGAAAAATACAATGTCAAATTGGGTTTAATTAGTTATGTTACTCACCAATGTTGGGGAAATTTTTTGGAGATGTACACATTGAAGTGTAAATGATTTTTTATAAAGGAACACAATTATATGTAGATGGTGGTGATTTTTTATATAATTTTACCCTATATAGATTGATAGGGTATTAACAGTTGATAATTATATATATATTCACTAAGTTGTCCCCCTGGGTTTACATTATACACATATATGTTCAACATTGGATTCATTTCATTGTACACATTTTTCTTATACAATTATTATGTGTTGTTTTGTGATGGGAATATTCCATTTTATATTTGGTATCATTCATTTTATTTTACATGTGGACAACCATTTTATTTTACATGTGGATAACTATTTCATACATTTATTTAGAATGTATGATGAATCAATGAAACTTAACAAATAATTAATTATGTGATGTTTTTTTATTATGAGGTTATTGTATGGTGGAGAACCAGTTTATTAGTTGAGCAACTTCAATATGATTTGAGGGATGATTGAATATTCTATGTTGATTTTTCTAGATGATGTATTTGATATTATACTACTATCATCAGAACTGGAGTCATGTGATTCAATGGTAACTTTAGATAGAAACTAATATAAAAAACCATCCTGGTGGTTGTGGATTTGTAGAAATTTGTATTGAATTAAGTGTTTAGAGGGAAGGAAAATCCAAGTTTTTTTGAATTGAAGTTAATGAAGACCTATGGGGAGGGAGCCCATATTTAATAGTTCAAAATAAATAGGTAAACTATAAGTGTCGTAATGGGAGTTTAAAAAAATCAACTAGTCCTAGTTGTATAATTTGGTAGTGTGGAAAAGGGACACATTAAGAAAGAGTATTGAAATGATAATAAATCATTAGAAAAAAAACCTTTTGGAAGTTAAATTTAGGTTACTATATTTTAAAATGGAAATAAATTATTTCTTAGTGTTAATAATATTATAGATTCATTGGTTACTGACTTACTATCATCGTTACACGCAATGGTAATATAGGGATTTAAGATGAACTATGTGTTTATAAAATTAAGAAATGTATACTTCATGGACGAAAATACTTGACAAATACTAAGGAAAGTGACGTAGATTTTCAAATGAAGAATGAGATCTTGTTATAATTGATAAATTTTAGAAACACATCATGGATTATGAAAAAACTAATTTTTATAGTTCATATTGATGAGTTATTTTATGTAACTATAATCTATAATAATGTAATGAATGTGAGTCAAGGATATATGATTGCTGTATGAGGAGTAATGTATGGGACCCTATATATGACCAATGGATTATATGGAGCAGTAATTATTTTTTTTCAATGCCTAATAATCTGAGGTTATGGATTTTTCAACTCATTTTTTCAATGAGAAAAAGATAAGTCTCTAAGCGGTAAATTCATGATAAAAAATGATCAAACTAAATTCAAAAGTTATAACCTTTTTTTCAGGGAAAAAAATTTGGTGGCATTAATCATTAAATGAAGAAATACAAGAGCCGTAAAGATAGGTCTAGTTCAAAAATATTTTTAGGGAAATTTAATAGTTGGATACCATATTTTATCACTTAACTTTTTTCTATTCATTGAAGATGAATCATGAAATGTATAGGTTAACTTACTTAAGAATAAATCTTATTTTCTTATAACATACAATTAAGGGAAGAAATTTATAATGAACTAATGTTTATAACTAATAAATTTTCCCTAAATAAATTTCTGATATAACATAATACATAAAAAATATTTATATAAATTGATAAAAATTTGTCTTATTGTTCTATTAATCATCTATAAAACTAATCCATATTCAAAATACTATAACTAGACCTAAAATATAAAATTGAAAATTGAAAATATGAAAATCGGGATCACCGTAATCTATTAGATTCATCATCCCAACAATAAACACAATATAAAAGTAAATAAATATTATTTACAGAATACATAATATTGAAAATGAAAATATTTAATTGAGTTGAATGATGACTGAAGGAATGTACATATATCTATAAGAAGTATTTTGACTACTGAAAGAGTAACATGGCTATTGGAATAAAAATATTACCTCAAAATAATAAATTTTTATATAAATAATATTTTATGCAGATTCAATTTATGTTGAATGAAATTTAAAATACTATAAAAATATGTATATTGATTACTAACTCATTGAAAATATATGCATATTTTAATAAATTATGTTTTAATGTATTTCGTAAAAATAATAATTGTTGTATTAAAAATAAAATTTAACAATGTTTTATATTTAATTTTATAATATGAATATTAACTAATAAATAATCACATAGAAATTTTCAATGGCTAACTTTTTGGTTAAATTTTTGAAATACCTTAATTTTCAGAAAAATAGTAAAAATACCATTTTTCACATAACCGTTGTAACTAAAACATCATAGTTCCTAATATAATGATTAGATAATAATTTATTGAGCATTACTATATATAATAAATTATAGATCTTCATAAATTAGTCATTAAAATATTTTGAACTTAATTTATAAACCTAACAAGTAATTTCAAAATTTTAAATACATTAAGTATTACATTAAAATATTTGTTTCTCATTTTTTCACCATTTTTTTAAACTAAGGAATTAGAATTATAAAGTGAACTGAATTACTAATATAATTTCATTTAATTCATATATGGTTTCCATAGTCTTAAAATTCACTATTAAATGTTTTACCTTTTATATAATATTTTAATTAATATGTAATTGTAAAAATACCCCTCACCACATGTATAAGTAACCGCTCTCCCAGACCTCAAAAAACCTCTCCTCCTACTACTCCAAATCCAAATATCTTCTCAAACATTCCCTATAAATAATATTATAATATTTTGGGATGTTCTATAGTAATCCAATTTAATCATCATGGGAGTTTTAATGCCGTATAAGAGAAACTACACTAAGGAATACATATATTTCTATCAACTCATCTCTCCTTTTTTCCTCTATTTTTTATTTTCAAAAATCCTTTAAAAATTAATCCAAATAATATTATTTATTCTTTAATTCAACGTTTAATTAATTATTTTAAACTACTGAAAGTAACATATTTATGATATATATAAATTACATACTTACCCTTCCTGCTCTTTTGATAATGTCCCATTAAATGTTGGTTAACCACCTAGAGAGACATTTCCAAGACAATTTTCATAAAAACCTTCATTGATGTAATGTATTTATTATTTAACATATATAAATACTTAATTAATTTAATTATATTATTCAACAGATAATTATACTTATGTGTAATTTAAATTGACAAAAAATAGGGAAATCGAATCGAAATATGATTTTTAAGAAAAACATGATATAAAAATTATTCAATTTCGACAATGAAAATTATGATATATAATAAAATGTTTATAATTGGTAAATATTGGATAAAATTACTACAAGTCACGTGGGGATCAATATTTCAATAAATATACATTAATTATTTAGGAGGCATGGAATATAAAAAAAGTCTTAATCAAATGTAAGGGGATTGTCGAACTCAAATCCTATTCATTTAGTAATCCATTTTTCATGAAATATTTTGTATTAATATTTTACTAATTTTACATTATTACAATTTAATTATTCTTACATTTTTTGGAGATACACAGTTTTGAAAATTTATTTTATGAAAAATAAAAATATTTTCCAAATAGAATATTCTATCTAAAACACATCATGGACTCCGTTCAATTTTTTTTTCTTCTTCACTAAAGATTGATTATTATAATAATAAACGTGTTTGTCCATTTTTTAATTGGGAACACCATGTTTAATCATCAATTTATGATTGATTAAATCCTTCTAAAACCCATTTATTTCCAAGAGTTAGTTCATGATTGTGATCGTAATATGTCCAATGAGGCATGTATAGTTATATAAATATTATGATGTGATGGGTAGGTCCAAAAACATATATCCCTCCATGTTATTTTTCAGTGTGATGTATCTCAAGAAATAACAAGTATTATGTGTGAATCTTATGATAAATTTTTTCATAACAATGATGTTAGTATTTTTAAAATATATTATGCGATAACATGATGCAAACTTTGTTCACAGCTATGTGGCATATTTGGGAAGTATGGAGTGATGTTTCTTTTTTACGAATTTCTACATTCTATGACATTATCAAAAAAACTTTACATTATTATGATGATGATCCTATTCTTATTATATGATGATTATTATTTTTCTCAACTATTTTATATTGATTCATGTCCTTTAATTATCTTCATACAGGGATTTTACCACAACCATTTTCTTAAGTATATCCTCAGGTGATTACATGTACTAATGAAGAAAAAATTATATATGTGGAGAAATAAAAAGTAGTTAAATAAATATTTATGTTAAATTGTGTAAAATTTATATATGGGCATAATTCTACCAAGACACCAAACCTTTTGATATTTGATTAGTAACATTATTATGTTTTTTATCTATAAAATGATTTAATAGTAATGTAATAAAATATAGCGTTCCAATAGTTGGTATCATAAAATTGTTTTTATATTTTCGGAATTATGATTATAAAACAACAGTGAGATTCATAATTATAATTCTACAAGTGGGTAATATATTTTATAATAATAATTTCAGAATATGGATAAACATAGTGATCTCATAAGATGTTCATTTAGAGTTAATTGTGAAAAGTAATAAATTATTTCTTCTCTCCTTGTTGACTCATGTTTTGTTAATAAATTTGCTCTTATATAAACTTGTGGGAAATACAAGAGAGTCGGATGACGAAACATAAAATGGAAAATCAAATTATTTTGCAAATGAAATACCAAATTCCAAGGGAGGTGGAGTTCAAATATTATTAGTGATACATTCCTTATGTGGTCAATATAAGAAAACTAAATTGAAAACTTTGGAATGAATACCTTAACCCAATAATAACAAGAATCTATATAATCTTTTATACAGCAATGATCATTGAAATTTATGGGAACATCTAATCAACTATTATTGGAACTGTCTGTTAACTCAATAGAGAAGATATTTTATATGTTCAAGTGTTCTAAAATTGAAAAAGTGACTCTGTTAATATATCAGTTTGATGTATAATCCAATCAATGGTGGAGTTAATATATAAAACCAATCCATATTTTGAAATATAAGATATTTATTCGGATTAATTTAAGAAACAATTTTATAACAAGTATTTTACACAAACACTTCAGAAAAATACTGAGAGAAAATTATTTGACCTAAAGAAAAAGAAACTTCAATCTATTATTGATTATACATCAACCATGAAAAGTCATTATATATCCACCTCATTATTTTTATGAAAAAATGATATAAACATAGATATCTATTTTAGTGGAGTCAAACCACACCATATACATCCTTTATCTATCGTAGACATTTTGATTTGTGAATATCTGGTTCAATATTATCTAAAAGTAAAGATGGAATTCATAAAATATTCCCTTAGTTTTGGATTAAATAAGATAATAATAGAGTTTCAATATGGTTGGTCAAATGAAACGGGACGAAAGAGGATCCAAGATTCCACAAGTTAGAAATATCATCATAAGAATAATGGGAATGTACAGAAAGGGAAGAAAAATGATTTAGTATTAGTTAGGAAGGCCACTAAGATCATGAATGTTGAAGAGACATAAAGAAGGTGAACAACATGATGGACGAAAGCCATGAACCTCCTAATGCACCACCAATGGTTAAATTCTTCATCTATAGGGATACAGGGAACTTTTCAATCCAGTGCACTAACAGTGTGTCTTTGAGGGTAATTAGTATCAATAGCCACCAATGAAAAAGGTTAATTGGAAAGATTATTCCATCACAACTACTAAAGTGGAGGAAGAAACATAAATTGTATAAGGTACACATATATTCCCTCAATAATGGAAAAAAGATTATTTCAATCTGATTCAATGCCTCAATTTATATCCTACATTTTTATTAAAACTATTTAATTGAATCTCTAATATGTTGAAGTAGATATATTTTTAAATTTACATAGGGGAGTAATTTTTAAAACTTTTTTAGACACTTCTCTAGTTAGAGTATGTGGGACGATTCTTCAAGTGAATCTCATAATACTTCCCTGTGTAGAATTCAATCCTATACTGAGCATGGATTGTCCATACTTACATTGACAAAAATTAAACTAATTTTGAATGTGTAATATATTTTTATATTATGAACCATCCTATATTCCTCTAATTTTTTTTAAAGATGGTGAATCTCCATCGGAAAGCCTATCAATGGTGTGGGTATTGAAACCCAAAAATTATCATTCTTAGATCTAATAGTTATGTCAAAGGAGAAAATCGAACATGGGGAAATTTTCATAATGATAGAATAAAATGACATATTTCATGATGAGTTTCAAAAACGTCACCTTAATCATGAGGTAGATTTCTCAATCAATCATACACCTTGGTCCAATCCTATATCATAATGTTACTATTGGTTTTCACCTATCGAATTGGAGGAGTTAAGGAATTTATTTCATGTACATGTAGAAAACATTTCTATATGACCTAGTTCATCACCATGGGGTGATCCAATGATGTTTTTAAATTATAATGATTAATAAATTGATGTTTATATTGATTATCAGGAACATAAAAATATAACCATAAAGAATAAGTATTCCATTCCAAGGATTGATAACTTTTTTAATATATTATTTCATGCTCTATATTTCTCAATGGTGAACATTCATTCTGATTATCATCATGTGAAGGTAAAGACTGAAAATATTCAGAAATATAATATTCATACAAGGTATGGGAACTATCAGTTCATAGTGATGACATTTATAGAAACAAATTACCCTAAAATCATTATTTATTTGAATAAAATAGTCTTTAGCTACAATATGGATACATTTTTGAATATTTTTAAATATGACATTATAATTTACTACAAGATAAAAGAACAACATGAAGATAGTTTAAGGATTGTAATGGAAATATTATGGTAGGAGAAAATTTTTTCTATATACATCATGTGTGACTTTTGGATGTATAAAGTCACATTCTAAGGGTAGGATATCAAAGGTGATAGAATTTATATGGACCTGTTGAAGACAAAAGTAATTGAGGAATGGCCTCGACCCACTTGTTTCACAAAAATACATTGTTTAATTTGTTTAGTAGTGTAATACCACCATTTTATGAGAAATGTTCTCATGATTATCTTTCCGTCAAACTAAGATAACACAAAAATGTGGTAAGGCATGTCTAAAATGAAGAACATAAGGAAATATTCAAAGATGTCAGTAAAAGTTTAATCTATGAAACATTACATAAATTAAAAAATGTGTATTTTTTTGTGATATGAAATATTGATTCATATAATTTATTGGGTTGTGTAATAATATTCAAAGATAAAGTGATAGCCTATACCTTATAAAATTTGATGATCAATGAGAAAAATTAAACGATTCATGTACTTGAGTTATCATTTATAATCTTTTCATTGAATGTTTTTTATCACTACTTCTGTGCATAAAAGTTTGATATATATACCAATTACATGTTTCTAAATAATATTTTCAAATTGAAGGAAATCATCATTTTTAAATTAATATAGTTATAGCTAATCCAAGACAATGATTTCTCCATTCACTACTATATAGAAATGGAAAACAAGGCAGCATATCATTTTAAAAAAAGATCATGATAAACTGTAAATTATTTGGATTGAGAAAAATAATATCCTAAATGTAATGAAAATTATGGATCTGAAAATTATAGCAATAAGGATTAAATTCTAACTAGTCCAAATGATTTTTCAACCGTCTACTCAAGATATGATCATAGAGGCACAAATGGATGATTTGGAGCATCAAAAAAAGATGAAATCTGTAATGTATTTGGAGAAATATGAGTTCCATAGTGACGATGATGGTGATATCTGATTTTGAATAAGACATTGTGTGCTTGCATCACCTGAGATAAAGTATCTATTGGATAATGTGCATTGGTCATCTTTCTTTGTATATCATGGATGTACCATAATGTATTGTGATCTTCGGGAAATGTTTTGGTGGGAAACAAGGAAGAAGGATATTATTAAGTACATATCAAGATTCATGATATTTTACCATGTTAATGTAGAGTGATAAAATTCTAAAGTGGTATAGAAACCATTAATAATACCCTTAAATAAATGGGAGAACATAACCATGACACTATAACTGGTCTCTTTGTGATGTCTCGACAAGGGTTCCACACATTGTTGCCTCAAGTCGGTTGATCGCATGACCTTAGGCATGACTCCCTCTATTTCAGAGGCAATTGACTTGTAGCGAGGGTCCAATTTAAAACATTGGGGAATATACCCTCTTTATCAAATCAGCTCAATGGTATAAAATATATAAACAATAACCATATGATACAACTATATCCAAAATAATACCAATATCACATACTAACCAAAACATGAATACAATATCCAAATGAAAATAGTATATATTACATGAAATATATGATTCAATTTTCAATATGAAATCCCAAAAATAAATACACTTACAACACCCCATGGTGGATCCAAAACCATGTCTTGTTCACTCATCCATGATACAACTTGAGACAACCGACAAGGGATAAACAAATAGTTGACCAATTCAATTATTCATTATTTAACACATTAATTCATGGGTTCATGATGACTCTTGAACCAACAATACCTTATTCAACCCATTCTAGAGTAAATATTATCCCCACGGGATATCTCATATCACATAACTCAAGGGATTTCATTCGCCATTTCATTTAAATTTTAATATCATGTATACATGGAACTAGAGTCCAATGCCGATATTTTGGGCATAGAACACCACATCTTGGAACCCATTTGTTTCTAATGCATCATTCGTTGTTCTATAATGTATTTATTAATTAATCAAAAGTGGTCTTTTGAATCATTTTTCTATGTCTCACACTCATTATCACATGCACGAATTTGGGCCTATAACATCATGTCTATGACTCTGTGTGTAATAGAAGCATCAGTCAGTGTCCCACAACGTATTAATCTATCACTCAGTTCACACATATCACATTTAACAATGTTAATCATCATTAACCTTCTTTAACAATATTTCCTATAATATTATACAATTTCATTTCATATAAGGTTCATCACAATAGTTCACATGGATTAATAGGAACAATTCCCCATTAAACTATTTATCAACATTTAATCACATAAAGTATTAACCCTTTAAGGAAAATACAATGATTCTATAACACCCATTATTCAATCTATTCAATACCCTATTAATCACCAAATTCCATGATCTCATTAATTTGAAATATTTAATAACCCAAGTTCAACACATTTCATTATAACATGGAAAATTGATTAATCAATTATATGATTCCATTTATTAATTAAAAACTTAATTAATTTAAATCTAGATTCAATATTAAATTATGGAAATTTAAATTCATTAATAAATGCATGAAATAATAATTTAAGACTATGTCACTTTAAATTGAGACCACCTAGATCAAGGTTTTTCTTGTTCATTCTCCAACAAGATTCCCAAATTGGAGTGGAATGATCAAGATCATGACAAAAAATGAGATCAAGAACCAAATCATTCAATGAAGATAAAATGAAACGAACACTATAATAATATAGATCTATGCCATTTCCAATAATGAATAAAACATTATTCGATGTATTGAATGAGGGATAGGAGATAAAGAAATCAAAATTGGGGCATATTTATTACAGAGAAAGGTGAAAATCCATTAGTCTAACCTTCTATATTCCATGAAAATGGTTTGGAAGGCATAGAAACTATTCTATGGGATTTTAAATTGGTAGAATTTTTTTTGGTCTGAGTAAGGATGATTGGGGATTAATTCTAAGGGGTTTTAGATAGTTTGCAATTTTTGGAAGGATTAATTTTCATTGTGCTCAATTTTGGGTACATAGAAAATTGTTTTCCCAAATAGTGCTTCATAACCATGCACCCCCCTTAGAGTTCTCATAATTACTCTTAATAGGGTATGTGGTTTGAATATTCATTCACCAACATAGAAGTTACCATCTATCTAGTGTTGCACATTTTGTTGGGGGTGGTGTACAACTTAGGAAAACCATGTGACAACTGTGAATTGCCCATGTTCCTTCAAAAATGACCAAATTTTACTTGAAACATCCCAAAAAAACCACCCAATATATACCAAAACCAGGATATATTATAATTCCTAATTGGGATTGATACATATCAAAAACTGGTGAGGTTCTCACTATGTCCCCACCTTATAAAAGCACATCCTCGAGTTGTACTCCAATGAATCCCTATTATTTTGAGATAAAACAATTAGGACACTGGGATTGAATATCTTCTTTTATCCCCAATGATTCATCTTTAAAATGTACATATTAACATAAAATAGTAACTTTCATCATGGTCTTTCCTCGCAACACATTCTCATTTCAATCCAAAACATGTATAATATTCTCCCTAAAGGAGAGTTTGGTCCCAATATCAAAATCATCCACCTCTATCACAGGAGAAAGGTTGGGGTGATACCATTGAGTTTGTGACACATTATAAACTTCATTCATTGCATAATTCATCTGTGGAAGATCCAATTATTATGATACTATCCCAACTCTCTCCATGAACTCAAAAGGCCTAACTAACATAGGTGCCTGCTTTCCTCATCTTTAAATCCAAAAGTGATATAATCTATGTGACACCCTATGGGACACAAGATCACCCACTATAATCTCAAGGGGTTATAAGCTTCTATTACCATAGGACATGTGCCTAATCTAATCCATAACCATATGACTCCAAATCAGAAGAACCTACTCAGATGACTCTTGCACAAGACTGGGTTCCAAAAACACTAACTCACCTACCTCCAACCAACATAGAGGTGATCTGTATGGACTAACATAAAGAGCCTCAGATGGAGTCACCTAAAAAGGAGTTTGATAAATATAGTAATAGGAGAACTTAATGAGAAATAAGAAATTTTTCTAATACCCACTAATGTAAAGGAAACCTCCCCATAATATATCCTCAATAACATATGTAGAACATTCTGGATGACAATCTATATATTGGTGTAATTCCATACTCACGAATACCTGTATACCTAGTGCGTTCTGTAGGTCCTTCTACTAGAAATAAGTAATGTGTGATTCATGGTTTGAAATGCTGCTCTGTGACACCCCATATAAATAAAATATCTCTTTTACACACATATCTCCCAATTGATGCACTAATAAAATCTCTTATATAGGCAATAAATGTACCACCTTCATCAGTATATCCCAAACAACCCAAATAAAATCATTTTTATAAGGTGTCATCGGGTGTCCCACCATTAATTCCATAGTAACATCATCCCAATTCCATTTTGGAATTAAAAATGGCTATAATAAAACACTAGGTCATTGTGGAATGGCCATCACTTGTTTACATTGTTTCATGAACCATGCATTTTCTTTTTTCATACCAGATCACCAACTATGTTGATGTAAGTCATGATGCATTTTGGTAAACCTAAGATACACCACCCAAATTTAGGAATGAGAATCGTACATCACCTCCTCCATAATACATGTTGGAAAAACTATATATACTCAATCATAAATGATATCATCCTCAACTATGGTTCAATCGGAAGGGGAATCCCAACATTATAAGATCTTACTTAAAAAAACTCACTAGATCTTCATATTTTAAATCCCTAATTAGTCTCTATAGTGTATACTACACTGATAATAATACTATAGTCAACATATCCATTCCCCCCTAAACCACATCATGCATCTTATCATGTAAGGTCATCATATTCCACTCAAAAATAGATTTCTAAAATGTTTGAATCAATGTTTCCCTTCTGAAAGGTTCAACCAATATTTTTCATTTCTTATAAATACATTACTGTTCGAAATCAGATACATGTATATACGCAACCCACCACTACTGTAAGAGATTCAAATATAATTAGGAAATGATTTAATTTATGTTCTTGTGGTTGGTATTCATAGTAAAATAATCACCCAATAGATAATTCCACCAAAAAATCAAATCATAAACAATTATACCTAACTCGAGGTCATGTATAAGGTAATTCCATTTTTGTGGCCACTAATTTTTTTAAAAAAACACAACTATATCTCCCTACATCAACACTACTCTACGACTGATCACAAATGAATCACAAAAAAATCTATAATCCTCACTATTCTTGAGTAAGATCAAGATCAATGTAGTAGTCAAACTCTTCATTAGCTAAAGGAAACCATTATCACATTTTCGAGACCATTGAAAAATTCATGCCATTATGGTCAAGCCCTAAATTGGTGCTTCCATGAGGGAAAAATACTAGATTAACCACTGTTGATACCCCTCCAATCCCAAAAAAATGGACATCAAAACACTATTGGGATGATACCAAAAAACTATTTCCTAAACTTTTTCTATTTGAAGTGACATACCTTCATTCAAGATGATTTATCAATAGAATTACACCCTTTCGATAACACATAGATAACACTCTATATAGCCTATCCTCCCTTAGAATACTTATAACGATGTAAAGATGTTGAGAAATATGGTTATATGTCTTAGTTTAAAATAACATTTAATCCATAAACACCACCACAATATGATCTTGGTTCCAGTGAAAGATTCAATTAATCCAT
Source organism: Viscum album (assembly GCA_963277665.1). NCBI lineage: Eukaryota > Viridiplantae > Streptophyta > Magnoliopsida > Santalales > Viscaceae > Viscum > Viscum album. The sequence goes on along the minus strand of OY728161.1, from coordinate 1,169,940,651 downwards.
GAAATCAACACCCTAGGAGTGTTTTTAAACCCAAAAAAACACTATAAACAAATAAATTCCTTACATACTTCTAAATGTTGTCTGAGTTATATAAGAAGGTCTAACTCTCAAATAATGATATCCCAATATCAATTTAATCATTGAAAAATCCATGATACCCTTATCTGGTTCAAGATATCATTCATATGCAGAAGAATATACCGGTTCATTATGGCCTTCCTATTAAAAATATTATATTCAAAAAATAAAAATAAATTCCCATCATCCTATTAGAAAAAATATGATAGTAGTAAAATTGCATACTAAGATGAATAATCACCATATCCATAAACTCTTCTAGTACAATCTTTGGATTTTGAATTCCATTTGGTTACATTTAGTATGGTGTATGATAAACTTGATCAACCACAAGAGTGAAATCAATTCCAAATTACATATCACTATCAGTTGGAATCATTGATAGTCACTCTATTAACATGAACTATGATCAGTCCACAATGGGGTAAATACATCTTTATTTACACCCCCATCATCCATTAGTTGACTTGAAACTTGGGGGTGAGCTCCACTAGTAGTTATTGAATAGACCCTGCATGGGAAACCAGAATATCCAACTCTCCACATTGAATGTAATTTTCACCATAAACAGAATTAAATGTCACACATCAAAGGTAAAAATGTTGTGGTATCGGTGTGCTAGTAACTATTCCATAAACAAAATCATGTCAAATCATAACATATCATGGATGTAAGATCCAATAAAACATGATACTCCACAAACACAACATAACACACCTTGCATAAATAGATGTCCCTCTACTATACTCCCAAGGATGTTTGGATTTTCATAACCTATCTCACAATCTCCATTGTCAAACAAATCATATTCACATGTTGTGTAGATTTAAAGGTATAAGAGGTACTAGTATCAAATATTACACTAGAAATTATGGAATCTATAATAATTTTACCACTAACATTCTATTTCTAAACCATGCTCTCTTCAAGTATATGATGAAATCCATGAAACTTCATGCCTGTATTATTTACAATCTAGTCCAAGTCCCCTGTGATTCAACAACATGTCTATACAAGAGATCATTCCCAGATGAACCTTGTCTACTACATCGACCACCCTAGCTAGTAAAGCAATAACTTCTATAGTGTTATAGAGTATAAATATTTATTTTTTTCTCTTGTTTAACATATATTCTTCATAACTACACATATATCATGGGTTACTACAAAAATATTATAGGTGTGTCATATTATCACATGTGTGACACTCTAATGGTGGTTAGGGAAAATTCCTACAAACGTTACCCATCCTACCGCACTTGACAGAGGTTACTCAGGTATGGTTTGTAGTACCTATCCATTACCCTTGATCACTGTTCATTCCAATACAATTGTCAAAACCCTCATAGATAAAATTACTAATATCAGAATCCATCACACTAGGTCATGTAGTTGAAACCACTAGTATTCCACTAAAATCCTCCTTTAGGTTCCCCTCTGATATGAGAACCTGATTGATCACATTTATAAACTTTTTCTGCCTATAGATATTATCTTGGGATTAAATTTCACATTTATTCCAATCTTGAAACCTTTATGTTCTATTTGGATCAACCCCTAAAAATGTTAGAACAATGCACTAAAATCTATGAAGTTTCCAACTTAGTTCATCATGGATAATCTCTGCTAGGTTAACCTCATTAACTCAACTGTTATCTCCTTCCTGAGCGTCTCATTGCAAATGTTGTCCATAAAGATCTCGTGAAATTCCTTCTACTCCATATTCTCCAGTTTCCATCCTTGTTCTAGATGTCCCACCTATGCTTCACATGACCACATAACATATAATTGGATAGTTTAACTAATTATTTATAATTAAGGTCTATGTTTTCAAGGATTTTCTGGATATACTAAATCCTAGACTTAGCTAATTCATGAGTACCCACTGTAGTAAAGATCAAATAGTGATACAAATGAAAATTCCATGTAAATTCAGACATACTTTCAGAAACCTTTTTGTGTATCTTACCATAATATATATAGACACGAAAAAATTTCATATAAATTCTCTTTATTTTCTTCATTTGCAACTATTTGAGCCTTTGGTTACACTACTGGAGGTTGATTTCATACCATGTCAATTTTCTATCCTACCAAAAGTGTCATCCCAAAGTATTATCTCTACCATTTGAAATATATGACTCATGAAATATAACAAAATAGTATAACATTTATGAATGTTGGATTCATAATAATCCAAAACATTCCATCCCACAAAACCTTCAAACAATATCAGAACAGAGGCGTCATAACTACATGTAACCATTTTCCATCTAACTATAAGATGAAATGTGTAAAACATTATCATTATTAAATTTTTTAATTAGACACCAATTGATCAAATTTCTAGAGTTTAAATCATTTAGAAATTTTAAATTTTATATTAGGAACCTTTTTAATATTATTACACAAGAAAATAAATGTATTTTCAATTAAAAACGTTCCTAAAACCTGATTTTCCCACACAACTGTAAAATTATGCATGTAAAGTAATAATATTGATTTCTAAAATGATCCTTGTATTCTAATCTCTCATTAATTTCTCTTCCATGACTAAAATATTACAACATATTAAAAACAAAAACCACATAACACAATAATTTCATCACTCATGGTGATATAAAATCCAACTATTACAACACATGTCATTAACAATAATCCCACCATGGATATTAGGGTTTTCCTCTAAACATGGGTTACCTTCTGACATGCTTGATATCTTAACCATGGTTTGATTCATCTGATTCTAATATATTCCTTTCCTATATAGTTAGACCAAAAACTCTATCAATACCAATTTGGGATGTCACAACCTGGGTTCTACACACTGCGCCCCGACCAGATGATCACATGACCTGAGGTAACCTCCCAACACATTAGAGGGTGCCAAATTGCATCATGTGTCAATTATATAACATGGGGAGACTCTAACCACTTTTTAAATAAGCTCGGTATAAAAATGTAACTTAACAATAACAAAATGATATAACAATATCCAAAATGGTACTACTATCAGTTGATAAAGAATTTTTAAATATAATATTAAAACTAAAAAAGTAGATATGTTATTCCATATATGTGTTGTGAGTCAATATAACCCCCCCCCACAAATATACTAAAAACACCCCTTGTGGTCCAGGACACCAAGTTTGGTTCCCTCATCTATACTCCATCCTGACTCATCCATATAATATATGGGTCTTTTCATTATCCTATCATGCTACCCATGAGTCTATTTTGGTACCTATTATGTAGCCTTAGTAGGGTGAGTGTAAAAATAAATATATCACCCCCAATATGATCTAAAAATATCCAGTCAACAATAGTGTATACATTTGTATACAAAATAAATTACATAGGGAAAATAAATATCCTACCAATTCAATTATTCCTTATTTAACCACATAAATCATCAGGTTTGTGGACACAATTAAACCAGGGATACCCGCTTCATCCCATTCTGATGTCTTATCTATCCTTAATATATGTCACTAATCATAGAACTCATGAATTTTCATTTATAATTTCATTAATGTTTTAATATCATGTCTACTTTGGACAATAGTCTAATGCAATCATTTTGGGCCTAGAATGCCATTATTGGGACCCCATGGGTTTTCAAATAATTATTCAGCATCTCTAAACACATTTATAATACAATTACACATTTCACATATATCAAATTTATCAAGATTATTCATCATTTATACTCTTTATCAATATTTAAAATCATAGTATACCATTTAAATTTACACAAGTTCATTCAGTTTTATTCACATGAAATAATATGAACAATTCACCATTAAACAATTGAACAACATTCAATTATATAAATAAATAACACTTTATGCTTAAACTAAACATCCCATAATTCTAATTAGCCAATAAATTCAGTATCACATTAATAACACAAATCCCAAATCCCATCACATTATCAAATTTAATTCCCCAATCTCAAACCATTTTAGTACACCATAGAGAATAAATTAATCATTTATATAGGTCAACTGATTAATTAATCAGTTAATTGATATAATTAATATTTAGTTTTCAAGAATAGAAATTGAAATTCCACAATACATAGATAAAAAATATAATTCAATACTATGTGATCTCCAAGACTATCAACATAATTATCATTAATGATTGTTAATTTACCAAATCAACTATGATGATCAACAACACAATGAATAATGAATTCTAAATCCAAATCCTAGAATCCAAATCAAATAGAGAAAAAACCATCATAATATTTATAATCACCACTTATAGTGCGGAATTAATCATCTACTTTTTATTTATAGAGATACATGAGGGAATAGTTTGTTCATCTTGAAAAATCTTACACCAACCAGGAAATTCACTTCTTTATAGTGTTGCGCGATTTAACGGTGGTAGTCTCTTGGTTTCAGAAAACAAAGCACCAATAGTGCACTACCCATTCTCCTTTACAAATTCCAAAATGCCACCTGAAATACCTCGATACAAAAACTAAAAAAATATATACCAGAACAAGAGTAAAATACCACATATAAATAAGCATGATACATCTCTAGAAAATGTATGTTTCTTACACCCCAAAAGACATCCTAAATAAAAAATGCAATATAGGTAATAGTGGATAAACTCACCCAGATGATGAACTTCATTGGTATTTGGTATGATTTATCACTTGACAAAAATTCCATGTAATATGTGAATGAAATGGGGGGTTTATAAAGGGACCAATTTCGATAATTTTTTATCATGATCCATGGTTCACATATATATTGTTGATAATTATTGAACATTCGTTGAATAATGAACTAAATTTCAGCACAACCTATCTCCACCAAACTTATGCCCAATCTCAAGGGACAATTTAGAATCTTGAGGATATGCTTAGATCGTGATAAATGGAATCCCAGGTGGGTGGGATCAATTTCTCATATTAGATGACTTCTTATAAAAAATATTTTACACTCATTTATCCCTAAGGTTCCATATATAGATATATATTTAAAGCGATGTTGAACTACAATGTGTTGGGATGAAGTTGGAGAATGAAAGCTACATGAACCAGATCCTATATGAGAGATGATATATTGGGTTCAATCCATCTCGTAAATCATAAAATAATATCATAGTTGGAAAAAGTGCTATACTGAAAGACGTAAATGGGATTTTGAGTATGAAGTTAGAGACGACATTTTACATTGAATATCACTATAGAAGTGATTTGTGATTTTTGTAATGAAGGAGAAGAATAGACTTAGCTTCATTGGCCTCATTATTCTCATTGATCTGTAAACATGGATCTGGTTCATTATATGCTCCATGTATCTCTCATGATGAGGTATATACCTGACCCCTCATATGTACTGAATCTATATGTGGTACAATGAGACAACAACCATTCCTATGAGGAGAAAACTATAAAAATATTGGGCCACGAAGAAATTTTTTTATCCGACAATAAAATTAACCATGAAATGTTTTTATGTAGGAAACATATCTATGGAGTGATGAATGGTAACTATTGGAAATCATGAAACCAATGTACCGTCATCTCTTCTAATCCTAGAAAATGAGTTGAAATTTCGGGGTTGAAGTTTCTAAAGGGTGGAAGAATGTAACAAAAAAATGTATATTAATAAAATATGTTTCAAAAATAAATATGTTATATAATATTATACACATATAAAAAATAGATAAACCATTAAAAATTATCTCATCACTACATTAGTCCCCTATTAAACCAATCAAAATTCCAAACATTATGCGTGAAAAAGAATATAAAATTAAAAACCTAAAATGTTAACATATAGGTATCCTTAATCAATTTGAATCATCACCACCACAAAAAAAACAATATGAAATAAGAAAAATATTAATAATATAAAAAATATTATATAAAATTTAAATATAGAATTTATTTGAATGATGAATGAAGGAAAGTAGTGATATTTATAGAAGGTAATGTTACTATTGGAATGCTGACATGATCATTGGAAATAAATTTCACCTAAAATCATAAATATTGATATAAATTGTATTTATAATTATAAATTTATATAAATATACCTTATATTTTAACTTAAATCAATGATATGATAAAAAACATAAAGAAAATATAATCGCATGTAATAAACAAAATTTTAATATATTTCATAAAAATAATAATTTTTATATTAATTAATAACATTACCTATGTAAGAAATTTATTTCGATAAAACTAGTATAATTTATGGAATCATTGCCTTGAAAATTTCCATGGTTTATTTTTGGTAAATCTTTGACATACATCTTGTTTAAGGTGAATAGTAACAATATTGTTTTTCACATAACTGGTGTGTCTTAAACTACATTATTCATGATATAATAACTAATTATTCCTTTATATAAAGTCATGTTCAAACATGGTATAACTAATTTCATAATGAGTCATAAAAATATGATAACCAATATTTCCAAATCTAAAAATAACTTTCCTAGGCCTAAAAATATATAGTATTACATTAAAATATTATTTTCCCATTTCTTAAATTTTACATTAGATTATACTAAATAATTATAATTATAATGTGAAACATGTTTAAAAAATATATAATTTTATTAAAATATGGTTTATAATGTCAATAAAATTACTATTTCTAGGTTTACATTCGATCTAATAATGATATTATAAAAATACACATTTCTCGAGTTGAAATGTCCATGTTCCCTTACTATGGAAAATCAATCATCATATCTATTCAAAATCTAAATATCTAAAAACAAATCTACCTATTAAACCTATTATAATCCTTATGGAAAATATGTAGTAATATAATTTCAATCATCAAGGGAGTTATAATGTCTTATAATAGAAGGTTCACTGAGGGAAGATTATGTTTCTATTAACTGATCTCTATTTTTATTAATCTCTTATTTATTATCCCAAATTCATTTTATAATTTATATTTATATAATTAATTATTCGTGAAGTTAAAATTATATTATTGATTTTAACCTACTATAATTTTATATTTTATGGCATATATAAATTTCATAATTCCCTATCTTCCACATTCAATAATGTCCCGTTAAACACTGATTAACCAACAATAGATACATTGCTAAGACAATTCCTATAACCACCTTCCTGGATGTATGTAATAAATTATAATATATATATATATATATATAATTAAATTAATTATATGATTCTGTAGTAAATTATCGTTATTTTTAATGAATTTGAGTGAAAAATTTTTAATTCGAAGAAAAACGTGATTTATTTAGAAATACAAGATATGAAAACCCTTTAATTTCACGAATCGAAATGATGAAATATTATAAAATGATTATAATTTAAAATTAGTGGTAAAAAAATATGTAAATAACTTATGGTCTAATATTTTAAAAATATATGTTTATTATTCACGAGTCATAATAGAGATAAAATAAGGAGGAATCATGGTAATTGGATTCACAAAACCAACACATTTTTGTGGGGATATTAATATTTCATGAAATATTATATATGAATATTACTATAATGATCATTAAATATCATTTAATTATTTTTCACTTTTATTTTCATGGATATATAATTTTCCATCATTATTTTTTGATAATTACAATGATTTTATAAAAAAAACTCTTCTATCCAAAACAAATATCTTACTACTATTTAGTTGTTTCTTTTTTATTCAATAATGATGATTATTATAAAAAAAATCCCTCTTTGAATTGTGAATAACTTGTTTATTTATGAAATTATGATTGAGGAAATCGTTTTGAAACCCATTTTTTCATTTGGTAATTCATTACTTTGATTTTAATATTTTCTATGTGGCATGTATGATTATATAAATATTATGATGTAATGGGTGTGATTGATATTATTTATCCCTCCATTGCATTGGTTAATTTGATGTGTCTTATAAGACAGTGTTTATTACGAGTTAACAAGATACAATCTATGTCCACAATAAAAATTCTTTTAATATGCTCATATGTTGTTAGTGAACGTGATACTGTATTTGTTCACAACTGTTTGTGGTATTTATAAATTTTGACAAGATGGAAATTTTTTATGCAATTCTAGATTAAATTCCATTTTCTAATGTTTTATACCATGATTATGAAAATCATATGATACATAAGATATGATGTTGCTTATTATTCTCACCCATGTCATATTGTTTAATGTCCCTTACTCTTCCTCTTAACAGGATTTTTTCTCACACATTATTTTTTTATATCCTCAAGTGATTACATTTACTAAAGAGAGAAAAATAATTAGAAGAAAAAATTAATAAATGAATAAATAATTTTTTTTCATTATTATATAAATGTTATGCATAAGACAAATTATCCCAAGACAATAGTTCATTGCATCCACGTTTTGTAAGATTTTTCTGTTTTTATCTTTAAATTGAGGTAAAATTAATGTAAGAAAAATAATTTTCAATATAACAATAATGTAGATAATAATTAGTCATAAGTTAATATTTGAAGTTCCAATTCTGGTGATAAATTCCATGAACAAAATATCTAAAAATGATGTAAAAATAAGTAGATCATCAGAGTGATATCAGTTTCTTCTACACCATATTATAATTGTGAGACATATCATATGAAATATATAACAACACAAAGGGAATGATGTATGAGAGTTCACTTAGTAATTACCTATTTAATTTGTGTAAAAGTAGTGAACACAACACCATAATTGTTTAATAGAATTATTTACACTACTATAGCGAACAAACATATGTGATAGTTATGGTATAGTAAATAAACCGAAGTTAGCCACCTCAAAATCATCATCAAACGTTACCATGTCCTATTCAATACTAACAATATAGATGAACTCGAGTTGAGTGTTATAACATTTTTTTTATTAGATGTGTTTATGAATATAATTTATTTCAACAATTGGATGAAAAAAATGAAAATTCATCAGGACACCAGTGTTTCTGTTCAATGTCAATGATTTTTATAAGGATAAAACTTAGTTGAGGGAAATGATGAGATAAATTATTCGACTAAACAGTTCCATGTTGTTTTGATAAGGTAATGTAAAATGGATAATGTTTTGATGATTTTAAATGATATCAGTGGAAATAATGTTAAAAGTATAGAAATCGATGTGCCTAAATTATCATATAATGTTGAGGTATAAAAAAAATTACACTAAAATTTGAGCATTTTAAGATAATACTCCCGAAGATATATCACTAGAATATGATTTAACAAATATATCAGAGTAAGATGTTATATTGAAAATATCTTCTAATGTTTGTAAACATGTCTATATGATTTATGCTAAAAAAATTTCTCCTTCCATTGGATACTAGAGAACAAGAAACCCTATTCGAGGCTTCCACTATTAGTGACCCTAAATTTTAGAAATCATTATTAAATCAGGAAATTTAAAATTTGGATTCTAATAAAACATCAAAGCTAACTAAGTTACCACTATGAAAAAGAACATATGAGAGTAAGTGAATATTTATTGAATGAAAAAACTAATGAAAGTAATTTGTATAAGGTGTGGCTCTTTCTGAAGGGATTTAAAATTTTATAGGGTATATACATCTAAAAAATTCATTCACCGATACTAATGCATAACACAATATATAATGTGTTGTTCCTAGCTGTGTCTGAAAATCTACATCAGTAGTAGATAGATATAAAGATATCATTCTGTAACTGTGATTTATAGGAATGTATTTACATGATAGAGCCATTTCTTTTTAAGAGAATTGGAAAATGATTAGTGTTCAAGATAAATTAATGTATTTAAAACATTATGTACAATCCAACATAGTGGAATCATATTTCTTATATTTTAATGGATGAATAATATTTCACTCGATTGAACAATGATCTCTATTCCTAGACGAAAGCATAGAACGATGGGAGACCCATCATTCTCCTCCAGTATGTTGATGTGATCTTTCTTTCATGACAGACATTTAAAATTTAAAATAAGAATGTGAATAAAAATTTTAAAAAAATATTTTTCTAATGGTTTTATATATTTAATATTTATTTTTCAAATAATAATAAATAGGTAAAAATATTTCTGTAAATTCATTCATTTTTCAAAAATACATTTTGTTCAAAAATAGATTTTATTGATTTTTATTTGAAATATTATTTTTAATTTATAGTACTTAGAGAAAATTTATTTTCATAAATTTATCAATTTCTAAATTATAATATCAAAATTATAATATGGTGATATTTTAAAATTTTATTTAAATATTTGGCCTTATTAAATATTGAAAAATATCGATCATTATAAAAATTAATTCCAATTTATTAAATCAAACAATATAAAGTATGATTATATTTTATATTTGATATTATATTTAAATATGATCGATTGAATTTATAAAAATCTAATTAATTACATTTTAATCAATTATTTTCATGAATTTATTTTAAATCTATTTTTATGACAAAATCACAATTTTTATGGAACTGTTTTTATGTGTATTTTGATTTCCCAGATTAATTAATTAAAATAACCACTAATGAGGAATTAATTAAATTAACTATATATATCATTTTACTATTATTATGTATTTAAAATCAAATATTGAATATTACTAGTAATAAAGTTAATGTCAAATCATCTTTTCCTTACATATGCGTTTTTTGAATATAACATTCCATCACACTTTGTGAGTCAAATTTTAAATTAAATTATTCCATATATATAAATTGAATTTAAATAATGGTTTCCTTATCATGAATTAGTAATTCCTTTATTTTTAAATATCCCATTTTATTTTTATCCATAATGTATAGTAACTATAGTAAGTACTTTTTTCCTTTGTAATGGAATATAAGTTGATTATATTTAAAAATAGTATGATAAGGACTAACAATTGACCCAAAAACCTTCATGCATCATGTTGTATGAATGTAATTAGTAAATTTAGATAAAATTTTCATAGATAATTCCACTTTGTACCTTATTTTTATGATTTTGACCTTTAGAATTTTTATATAAAATATTAAGACAAAAAATGTTAGTTTCATGATTTTATAAACAATAATTTATGGTGAAAGGAAGAAAAACCACATAAATTTGGTTATAAATATTAATTTTAATGGTAAATGATTTTTATTCTAGGTAATTTATTTTTATTTTTTAGTAATTAAATAAATAAACTAAATTCTTTTGTAACATTGGCACAAAATTTATTATCATTATATAAAATAAAATCAATAATTTTAAAAATATTATAATTAATATAATTGATTATTAATTTACAGAAAATGTTGTGTAAAAAAATAAATTTTTAGTGATTAGCGGAGGGATTATTTTCAAATCAATTGTGTCAATGTTGTTTTCAAAGTCAAATTGAATTAATATTATAAATAATAACATCAATGATATTTTATAATAAATAATATTTTATTAAATGATTTAAAATGCCCAAAGATCCAATATTTGGAAAATTAATTGCTATATGGATAAAAATATCTTTCATCTTCCATCTATTGTGAAATTTTCTTTTTCTTGTAAATATATTAACCTCTGATGTGTAAAAAATTCATTATCATGATTGTTCTCAAATAGGGTTAATATGGGGTAAAAAATATAAGGTTAAATCCCGAATCAAAAATTGTTATGATATTATTAAATGAAAGGATTGAAACCCATAATTATAAAATATTTCAAATATATAAGGTTTGAGAATTTCAACAATAAAATTAATTTATATTAATTTAATATTTTAAGAAATTTTTAAATTTCCTCTTCCATCACATATAAAACAAAACCTCCTCTCATCATTTATACACAAATAGAATTAATTTTTATTTATCCATAAACTATAAAAATTCGTTACTTATATACATTACCACATCTTAGAGTCATGGGATTGATTATAAAACCATCATTGGAAAGAGATTGGTGCAAACAAAAGGAGGTTTTTGGAAGAAGAGGCATCATTATTAACCTTTCTTTTTTGGTATATATATTCTTTCACCCACTTTCAATATTATTCTTCCATTATGAAATAATAAAATCAGTATTTAGAATATAATTATTTTTTATATTTTAATGGTGTAGGCTATATCCATCTGCTTTTTCATAAAATGGGAAACGAAACTGCCAATCATATGTGCAACAGACTATCACCTCCTGAACTAATGCAATTCATTTCCTAACACCACCACTCATAGTTGATTTTGTTGTAATATTTAATATATAAATATATAATAATAATGAAATATTTATAATAATATAAATAGAAAAATCATGTAATCCCATAGATTCCCATTCCTTTAAGAAAGAAAATTTTTCTCTAGCGTATGTGTGTATTTCCACCTCAATGAAGTAATGTGATTTGTTTTTCTTATCAAAATCACATAAATACTATATTTAGATGTATTTTAAGAATTTATTTTATATTTATTTTAGAAGTAAAATAAATTAAATAGAAAATAATACTTATGTTTTTTCCATCTTGATCATTGAAAATTTGAAATGCTACTAATGCATATGTACGACTTATCATCTCCATGATTGTAATATAGTTCATATTAAAAACAAAATTTAACGGCTAGTTATAAATAAAAATTAGTCGATAAAAATGATAATTATTTCATTATTATGATTCTAGAGATGATGAAATATTTACTGGTGTTACTATAATTAATCTTCAAATGTCATTTTTGACATATGAACTGAATATCATCAAAAGAACTATGTAAAATTAATTTATTAGGTAATAAAATATATTATTTTATTTATTAAAATACAATTAATAGTAAATATGAAAATGGTTCTTTATATATTGAAAATTAGCAACTATTTATTATTTTGGAAGATAATGGATGCACCTGATGAGTCGAATCTGGGGAAAAGTGATTCATAACTCAATTTATTTTAGTTGGGATTTTTATTCTTTATTATATTTGATATTATAGGATGTTTTTTATATAAATTTTGATAATTTTATGTTTTATTTAGACATTTTATATTATTATTTACATTTGGTAAACATAGTTAATTCATTTTTTAATTCTAATATCAATAATATGATATTTGTAATAGTTTTCTTCTCAATTTCCACTCTATTGAGACTTAATTGGAACTACACACCAATTTATTTTCATGATTTGTATCTCATACACCTTTCATATTTTATGTCACTAATATATATTTTTTTCTTTTTATTCAATATATAATTTTATGTTATTTATTCCATCGGGGTTATGACATTTATTTTAGTAGAGTGGTAAATCTTTATTTCACAATTTTATCAATATTCAAAATTATTTATGTTTAAGTCTTTAGTAGAGGAATTATTTTAACTTTATATCTAAAAAATATATTTTATTATCCTATTTTCAATTTTAAAAATAATAAATTAGCATTAAATTTCAACTCTTTATGTACATATGATAACAAAATATTGTTTTAAGGAAAAATAACTACCTTTTCTACTTGTTTTATTATATTTCCCTACTTTATTTATATATTATTGAAATGATATAAACAATATTTGGATTAGTGTAAATTTTTTTATTAAATAATTTTTTTACAGATTGGTTCATTTTTAAAAAATGTTTTCAATGGACTCTTCTTTTCATTTTTTAAATAAGGATCCTTTTGAATTTTTTTGAAAATGTGAAATAAATCATTTATTTTAAAATACTTGACAAGAATTAAATTTTCCCTAAATAATTAATAAATTTTTCTTAGAAAAAATCCATTACTTATTTTCATGGTTCATTTAATAGAAATTTTTTCCAAATTATTCTATATATTTTTTATTTTCAATAAAGTATTTAAAAATTAAAATTCAATTATCCTCATGATTTTTAATTTATATTTAATATTATTTATATGCTTAAAAATAACATATTTTCCCACCCATTGGATATGGTATAATGATATCATCCTTATTCTTTGTTTTTATGGTTAATGATTACTTTTAATGGGAAAAGTATTGACATTACCTATGCTATATCATCTTATATAGACAGTTTTGGAATATTTCATATTGATTTCGTTGTATAGTTTACTCATATAATTATTTAATTGAATTTATTAATTAACGAATGGGTCCTAGAATTACATAGACCAAAAATGCATAAATAGGTATCATGAGAAAAAAAATATTTTTTTGCCTTATAAAATCTTTTTTTTTTGTATAACTGCAAAAAGTTTAAATTGTCTTGGCTCAAGGAGTCGATGGAAATTTTATATTGAATGATATTATTAGTTCTATTGTGGTGAACTATATTTATAGGAATCTATGGGATTATTTCATTATTTTTGATATACATGGATGGGATTCTCAGATCATGGGATTATATATATAGAACCATTTGATCCGTGTTTACTCCTGCTATTTTATTCTCTACACTATTTATTTATTAAATGATATGTGTTTGTGTAATTTTTGTTTCCATGTTTATTATACCTTATTTAATCATGATAGCTTATATTGTTTGTAACCCTTACTGAGTATCTAAGATCACCCTTATTTTGTTTCCTTTCCCTATGATATGAATGATGAATCCTTTAATGAGCAGATAGTTGAAGAATATTTACCTTCACATTGTTTTTTAATTCATGTTTTAAAAAGTAATGTGGGATCTAGGTATCTATCTATCTTACCATGATTAGTCAAAAATTCATTATTTCTGGATTTGATCACTTTTATCTAGTTCCAACGTAATAAAGAATCCATATTCTCTAGGACACAAGGGTTGGGTCCATTATAGCATCACCCACACCATATTATTGATATGATCAGAGGGCCACATTATCTAGTACAAATCCATACAACATGCCCTATATAATGTAAAACATGGAATGAGTTTTTAAATACAAGGGATAATAAGAAAAAAAAACACACTTCAACATTAATTGATCAGCCACCTCACTAGTGTGGGTATACTCTTCTATTGATGGATGGTTTTTTCATATTGAAATACCTTGGTTTTCAAAAATTATCAAACTGTGATAATATTTGACACTTGATTCCAAATCAAACCTCATATTAATTTGAATGTCATACCAAGTAGATCAAATAATTGATATAAGTTACATGAAATATATAATAATTACACTATGGTAATTCCTAATAAAAAAATATATCCAGTGTGATTCTAAATGAATTAGAATTCGCTCATGGTTTCTACTTAAATAATTAATAGTTGACTTTAGAATCCTTAATTTAAATAATTTAGTCATGAATTATCATATAAAGACCTCTAAAATGTCTCTAATATTTATAAATATTTATTCAAAAAGATTATTTTATAAAAATTAATTATATTTTTCATGTAAAATTGTTTTCGGATTTCTGTAAGATATAATGAATTAATTTACAAGGGTCTATATATATAATATATAAGTTTTTATTTTCAAAAAATCTCTTTATGATTCATTTCAATATAACAAAAACCTAATTCTAGTTCATCAGAAATTTGGGGTGAGGAGAAAAAAAATATGAAATTTTCATTGGAATATGATAACACTCTGAATAAGATTTCAGGGATAAATGTTTTGTCTATAAAATAGGTGCATTAGTCAAAAAACCATACTCATTTTGTAAAGATTATATAACCACTGACTAAGCTCTAAAATATTTAGTGATACCTCCAAGAGATATCATCTAGGATCCTCTTCTTTTGAACCTTATCCATCCATTGAAATATCAATATAATTGAGGGATAACATGGTCATGAATTTAATAGTTACTTTTTCAAATAATTCGTTAATTATATATATCATCCATTAAAAAATAAATTACTACTGTTGAAAACTAAAGAAATATTACCCTACGGAAAACACTCTATTATATACCTAGAATATATGTCTATTTCTAAATATTAAACTCTCATTATATGTATTTTATTATTATTATTTTTTTCTAATTAAAAAAAATTATTTTACTATTAAAACCCATCTTCCCATCAATAAAACCCCTAATGAACTTTAATAAAGTTAAATTATGTTCTAATAAATTTAATTACATTCCAATGAGGATAAAACTTCAATCATGGGAAAAGTAATCCTTGTTTAAAAACCCATATTTTAATATATAAATGTTTCTTTGAATATTTATTTGATCATGTAAATTTCAATACATGAAGTTTATGCTGAATAGAAAACATGATATACAACCAATTCCACACATAATAATCCTAAAAGGTTTTATATATTTATATTGAATAATATACTAAAAATTATTGTTTTGAAATTATTTTTATAACTCTACCCTATAATTAATTTATTGATATTGCATCAATAAAATAGTACAATATATACAAATTATATTCTCATACATGAAATTTAAAAAAATATTGACATGTTAATATTACATTCAAAATCATTTATTCAATTATAATATATACTATAAATTACATAAAGAACATACAAAGTCATATATGACAAGTGTATGGATCTTCTTGTAACAAATCACATGCCTACCAATAATAGAGTCACACAACCCACACAAAATGTTTACAATAAAATTTAAAGAGTTATACTTTAATTTTTACAATCATTTTTTCTGTTACTAATCATGTAATCACACATAATTCCCACTCATATTTTTACTATAATTGGAAATTTAATATAAAAATATAGGGAAATTTATAAATATTATCTAATGTTTACATAACTAATATTTTTCATACAAAAATTTCTTCATAGTGTTATATTATCATGTATGATTGCTATAATAATATAAAGAATATTTTTTCCTTCATCTTTTTGTGTATAACTCATGTGGTTATACTCTATAATTAAAATACCATATTGTTTTATTTTTTAATTATATAGTATTATATATATATAGATATGAAATTAATTTTAAAAAAAAAATTATCTTGGATTGAATTAATCATACATGAACAATAAAAAATCATTTTCTCATAATCGTACCTTCAATAAAATCTTTACATGTATCATTAAAGCCCCAATATCAAATTAAAATTAAATAAAAAAATTATGAAACACATTCACGAAATTCCCCTATATTTTAGATCATTATTATAATATTTAAAAAAATCTCAAACAATTTAATATTCCATCCATTATCAATTATGTTTATGAGTTTATTAGAATGATATATTTTCAATAATAGTTATTTTCTAGAAATAAAATATTAGTAATAAAATTTATAAATTGAAAATTTTATGCAATATTTTAATGTATCAATACAATTTTGATCTTTGACACTATATCTATAATAATTATTGATGATGCACTCCTTTGATCCTTGAACTCTAATATGACCTTATTATATCACTGATCAAAGGATATAATCCATGGTAAATAAAGTAAATTCGTCCTCATAAATGCATATAATACCTTTTTAAATCCTTATGTATTCCCAAAATATGTTATTTTATCTAATATAGTTATAGATTTTTTAATATTAAATATTTCATGAATCATATATTAGAATTATTTGTTAAAAATATAGATAAAGTTTGTGTTATTTTGTAATGTTCACCTTATACATCTGTTAAAATGAGAAACATTGATATGACAAGTTAGAATGTTATTACTAAAATAATGATAATAATATCACAAAATAGGTTATTAGGTTTAAGAGAGAATTAAATTATTTAAAATAGTTTGATATATTCACCTATTATCAAGATGTATGTCACTCATATTCCCTAAAAAATATGGTATTGAAGAAAAATAATTCTTAATTGATATATTTCATTATTTTAATGATTGTCTCTTTACCATATACATTTCTTTTCTAAATGATTTTTTTATTTGTATTTTTCATTTTATTTATTTACTACTATAATAAATTAAATAGAAAATAAATACTATATGAGTTACTATATTTTTTATTCTAACATAAGAAATATATAGAAATTAGAATTTCATCAATTTAAAATAACAAGGAGTTGTTATTTTTAGTCTTATAATGTATGGAATTCAAAAAAGTGATGAATATGGAACAAAATTCAGTGAAAATTGTATGAAAACATCTGTATTATATAAAATAAAATAAAATTCATTACATTAAATTTTCATAATAGTTTTATATAAAATTCAATACTTTATCAATTTTCAAAATAAGGTGTGGATAGTTGTACTATATATATGTGGTTTAAAATATAATGTTTATAAAAAAATATTAAAAAAATATGTATTGAGTATTAAAACTGTTTCCCTATGAATTAATTAATTATAATAATTGATTGATCATTAATCTGGTTGGATCCATGAGAAAAGTTTGATAAAATATTTTATATTTAATAATTATTAAAATAACAATATTAATTTTTATATAATTGTATAATTAAATATTTTTTAAATTGAAGAAATATTGTTGTTCTAGATTACATTAAGTGACTTATGAAATACTATGGTGTAATATAAATTTAGAGGTAAACCTTATATATCATAGAAAAAAATTTCCAATAAAATTATACATTAATGGAATGAATATTATTAGTATGATGGAAAAAAATAAGGATGAAAATGATTGTAATTGTAAATGTTTTTCCTATATCTTGAAAATATGATATATAAAATTCAATGGTAAACTCCCAAAAATTGATTTTATTGTAGATTTTTTTTGTAATGTTGTTTTAAAATAATATGTAAAATTAGATGATATTGATAAAGAGGATTTGGAATAAAAGTATTCATTAAGAAGTATGATCCTAATAAATTTGGACTAAAAGGAAATTATATTGATGAAATTTGAATTAATTATAAAAAATTAATTTTTCATTTTTAGGCCCGATGAACTTGTTGATGGTCATGATAATTAAAATGATGACTTAGTATATTTATTTGAACATAAGAAGGACTATAAAACAATTGAGTGTGTCAAAATTTCCCAAGAAAGAATTTTGTAACTCTAGTGTAATTCACATAATGAAATAGATGCACCAGGTTAGAAATTTATAAATCATATTTTTGTTTTTAGATAATTTACTATTTTTATAAAGTAAAAATAACTTGTAATAAAAGTTTGAAAAAAATAATTGAATGTATTTTAGGGATTGAATAAATTCAAATTGTAAAAAAATTAAATATATATATATATATAAGCAATAAGGTTTATTTTAGGTTTAAAATTATATGATGAAGAATATTGTAATAAAATTTTAACACATGAGGTCAGTTATACAAAATAGTGGAAGAGAAATAATTTATTTAATTAAAATTTCTATATAAAATTTTATTATATATGGATATTTCTATCAGAATTATCTTTTATCTAGTTTATTAATGGTGGAAATAATAGTTCAGGATGGATACTTGGGAAGAAAAATACTATTATAAATAGTTAAAATTGTTATGAAATTTCTGGAACACATAAATTTAATTCTACTTGAAATATTTTTTTTGTTATTGATAGTAAGAATTTTAATATAAAAAAAGTGCTAATGTTGAAATTTCATTATAAGTCAACGAAAATTTAAAACTAAATTAACAAATATAGAGACATTTTAACTTTTTTTAATGTAGAAAAATATATATTTTTATAATTAAAAAATAATACAAACCATGAAATTTGGGTAATAATCCATCCAATAAATGTATTTCCAATAGGTACCTCAAAAACGTGTTTTCAAATGATATTTTTTTGCGAAAAATATGTTCAATAGTCCATGTTTCATTCCATAAAAAAGAATTCAAACGAGTCTAAAATATTATCAACATACTGATGTAGAAGGATTGAACACATATGTGTTGAAAAATAAAATTGAAATGTAATATTGAAGATAATTCCTTGAAATTGATATTTTTTTTAATAGAGAATGTAAATATATGTAATCCAGTCCCTATTAAAAATTTTAAAATGGGATTGAGCTTATTAGAATTTTTGGAAATCCCATGTATGTGTGTTTTTTAAGAATACATCTATTGATTTATAATATATAAATGGGTAGAAATTGATAAACTGTATTAAAATCATATATTTTTCAGTCAACTCAGGCGATCAAGGGTAAATCCATGGTCAAATTTAAATTATACTTTTTTTATTTTTTAATTCATAGTTTTTACTTATGGTTTTTTTGTAATAAATAAGTAATGCAATCGCATGTGGAATAAACCAAATTCTCCTCTGTAATCTAAAAAAATCATTATTTATTTATTTATTTTTTTAAATATTCATGTTACAGGTTTATGGGGAAGTGAAGGAGAAATTATTTTATGGAAACTTTCAATCTATATTAAAAATATAATAAATTAATTCCTCTTATAAAACTACATGTAATGAAATATTTTTTGCTAATTAAAGGAACAAACATACACATTATAAACATTTCTAACTCAAACGATTTTTTTTATCAATACAAAATTTGGATTGCTTAAAATTTTAGAGAAAAAAATGCTTCCAAACAACTGCATGACTGGCTTGTTCATAATATCGATTGTTATTATCCTATAGATAGTTCTAAGGATTCAATTGCTTTCATGGAAGGAGAATGTGGATTTTAGGAAGATAAAAATGATTTAATATATTGTTAAAGTATTAAAATAATAATATATATAACTTTCAAGATAATTATTATTCATCAAATATAGATAGGAACGAAAAAATATATTAAATAATTTTAAGGTAAGGGTATAAAACATTTTTATATTTGATATTAATATATCTTTTTTATATAAATGGTAGTTTAATATATATAATTATAGAAAATGGGTGTTATAATTTTTATCATTGGACATGAAAAATTATTAATAGTGTGTACTAATTATATGATACAAGTGATTGGGTAAGATTTAAAAATTATTTTGGTGAGATGAAAGAAACGATATATAGTAATTTAAATATGAATATACAAAACATTTAGTAACTAGTTATTAGTATATAATATGGTTAATTGTAATCAAATATTCATGAAATGAAGAAATATATAATGACATCAAATATTGGGTATTATTAATCCAAAGAGAATATACGGTTACTCAATGAAAACAATTTTGCATAATGTGAAATATTTTAATATAAATGAGTTCAATTTGTAAAATTATAACAGTAATGTTGACTTTAGATAAATTAAAAAACCATGTAGCTCTAAATCGTTTAAATTACACAATCTATTAAACATTTTTGTGATTGGACCAATTATAAAACTATGAAAAATCAGTAAGAAATGTTTTTTAATATATTCATTATTATATAATTTGTGTTACATAATTGACATATATTATAAAATAACAGATTTAATGATTTAAATTGATTTCCAAATTATTGAGTCCCAATAAGGAACTGCTAAAGACCTGAATTTTTATCCTAAATCACGTGGGGACAAGAAAATATTGCCTTGCGAAAAAATAAATTATTATGAAATGATTTTTCCATAATGAAATAACCTAAAAATAACAATAAATGCATGGGTAAAAAAAGTAATTTATAAGAAAAATAGAAAATAAAATTAATAGTACAATGGATTATTTTTTATAAAGTGATTAAAATGAATGAATGAAAAATGGAACATAAAAGAAAAACATACTCAATCCTCAAGACACAAACTACTCATAGCACATTTTCCCAAATGAAATTACACGATTGTATCTCATAATTCCATTATGAAAAAAGTGAAATATAATTTAATATATTAAAATCTATTCACATATATAAAAATATGATTATAGAAAGGATTAAAACCCTCGTACCATAAAAATAAAATTACAATATAAAAAATCAGAGTATTCTTCATATAGTAATTCATCATAAAAATTAACATCCTAATATCATAAGATAATGTTTTACATATTTCAAAAATCATATTAAAATATATAGTTTTCATTATTTTGAATCTATTTTTTACATTACCTAGCATGTATAAATAATGATGAAGTTTCACTTATTTCAACACTCCCCATTGTCTTCTAATTTTACATGATTCAAACATCATGATAAAACATGAAATTATAAATTTCCAAATATTTCCAACAAAAAAATCCCAACAATAAAAAGAAATAACTGATTTATGAACGGAATCACAAACCATTTTCCCGTATTAATCCTAACTGCACATGGTTTATAATATAATCTATATTAAAATATCATCAAGGATATCCAAACCAAATTTTCTTTGAAATAAATATTTTCATAAAATAATGATTCAATGAAATTATAAATTTCTTTCAAATGACTGAAAAATGAATAATCTTGCTATAAAATGACACAAACCTTCCACATAAAAACTGGGCCAATATAAGCATTGATCAGATTCCCTTACATAGTTGATGTTCCTTTCAATTCCACTAGTTAATGGTTTGATGATATTAGTATGATAAATGTATTTAATAGACATGAGTTGTAAGGCCCCAGCCTTAAACCTTACTTAATCTTGAGTTATTACAAGATTACACATTGATGATCTTTTCAGGTTTAGAGTTTTAGAGAATTAAATCATAAAACTTGCATTACATTCCACA
This sequence comes from Viscum album, assembly GCA_963277665.1. Classification (NCBI taxonomy): domain Eukaryota; kingdom Viridiplantae; phylum Streptophyta; class Magnoliopsida; order Santalales; family Viscaceae; genus Viscum; species Viscum album. Next base: position 1,169,918,180 of record OY728161.1, on the reverse strand, counting down.
TTTAAACAAAGTGGTTACATAAAAGATATTATTCATTTTTTCCATCAACGGAAACATATTTAAAACTAAAGCATGGATTTTATCTTGACACTTCCTTGAAACTATCATCATATCATGTACCTTTCCCTTGACCTGTGAAAAACATTTCAAAAAAAACTTGGGATGAGCATAAAAATATCAGTAAGGGTTATAAAAATATGGAAAGGAAACATGAGTTCATATATACATATGAATGAAATCATACATTACCCATAAAACATAGGAACTTTAACATACCTCATCAAATCATGATTAAATCATAGAAATCATAAGACATAAAAGGTAACTTGAGGCATTCATAACATTCTTACGTAGGGAGTAACCCTCTTGGTTACGTTTGGAATACCCACCACAGTATATTCCCTAAATCTCTTCGGAGAAACCTTAACGTTTCACTCCTTCACGTTACCCAATGCATTGGAGAGCTATATCGGGCTCACCCACCCTTAGTTTATCACGGAACCACCCGTCTTCATAATAATGCCCAAGAACCATAACATAATCGTATCCCATAAAACATGCATAAAGGAAACATAACATTTCCACATTTCAGTCAAAAGATATCAATACAACACATTGATATAATAAAAACATTATGAAAACCATTTTCAATACCAAAATAAAAGAAAAGTAAAACATGGTATTTATTTTTCTTTTAAAAAGATGGTATGGCTTGTAGAGGAAGCCGAAACTCAAATAATGGTCACGACAGCGGAGAATTCGTTGTTGCCGCATACGTACGACAAAAACATTCCCTTTTGTAGTTTAGTAAATTCTTCGTATAAAAAAAGATTCCTTTTTAATAAACATAAAAGTCAAAGGGGTTTATACACCGTATAAAAGAAGGTTGTATATAAAACAGAATATTCCTCAATGAAAGGAGATTGAGACGAAGTCCCATACAAGGACGGTGTCCTTGGTTTAAGGATAAATCAATTACATAATTATGTGTGACAAACGAATACACCAAATATAAGTGGATATTAATTGTAAAACAATCAGAGGTTATTCACACATATTCATAGAACTCCATATTCAAGGAGTACAAGTTTATCCCAAAGAATCAAATTTGGGTTAAGAAGTTTCCTTGAAAAAATTCGACAGCCTAGCTACGTCACTACAATATACATAAAATGAGTTGATGAGAGATAAAAAGGGTATCTCATCACATGGACCTAAAATTTAAATAAATAAGGATATAGAAGAACATATCCCAACATAATAGTATGTGAATTAAATGACATAGCAAAATAAGTCTTTTAAAAAGTTGAGGGTGAAAGGTTCCCTTACCGACATGGGTATCTTTTGAAACATACACCCCATGAAAGAAGAACAATACATCATTGATGTAAATACTCATAAACGGAAGTATATTACACAAAGAGTAGAATAATGGGTAGTATATATACCACTCAATAGAAATGGTGGAAAATATAGCATAAATCTCATGGGAATAAAAGTGAGATGAAAAATCCCTTACGAAAACTCGGCAGCCTAACGTCGCCACATAAAACATCCAAAAACGGATTGACGAGATAAAATAGGGTCTCTCATCATATTAACATAATGTTTACAGAAAGATGAATATAAAAAACCATCCCCCAACATAACAAAGAGGAGATTAAAAGAAGTGACATAAAAGAGAGTACTTAAAAAGAAAGAGAGAGGTTAGATTTCTTATGAAAATTCGGCAGCCCAACGGTGCCACTCAAAACTTCCAAAATGGATTGATGAGAGAGAATAGGGTCTCTAATCATATGAACATAAAAATTACAGTAATATTAATATAAAATAACATCCCAATAACAAGAAATATGAGCTTCAAAAGGAATGACATAAAAGAGTGTACTTAAAAAGAAAGAGAGGGGTAGGGTCCCTTACCTCGGGTCCGACTTGACTCGATCGTTCTTTAATCTCCTGAATAAATAACATGAGTTAATTTCTACTTCCTTAAGAACATTTTTCAAGTTAATTATTCCTTTTATATCACTTATTACCATGTCATGAACACTATGTTATTATTTAAGCTAATAACGGTCGTTTTAATGATCATTGGTACTTGAGTAAAAAATAAAGTCTTTATAATTACAAGTTGTTCATGTGGTAAAATATCCATTATATCCATAATTTTATTCATGATTTAGATATCATATATATCATATATATCCAGTATATTCATGCATTTATAATATTACATAACATTTAGAGTTAAGAAATGAAATGCACCGTTCATGGAGACGGTAAGCCGTACGTACGCATGCACGCTACTTACATTTCTATTTCATATTTAATGGAATTAAAAAATAATGATACATAATAGTATTTTAATTCCATAATGGTATCATATATAATATCATTAAATATATCTTTTATACGTACCACATATGGTATTAACGAATCAAATCACTTTGAGGGGGCGGTAGTCCGCACTTCCTAAAATGAAGATATCGCGTATACCCATAATGGAATCCATAATGGTATGCCATAAATGAAAAATACAGAAGAATAAGGAAAATATAAACACATTATATATCATATATAAATGTAGTGACATCATAATGGCCACCTTTGAAGGTGTTAGAAGGATATTGAACAATCATCGTTTCGTGAGGCAGAAATTTGCCTTCCACGGAAATAGTATGTTATTTTACCATTAGATGTAGGTGTGTTTAAGTTTAGATCGAATGCATATTATAACAATATCCTAGTATATTTTAGATACTGGAGTTGTTACAAAAGAAATGAATAAAAAGATTTTAGGGGGTTGGAGAAGCAAAATAAAACAAAAGGACTCAAGTGAATACATTACCTTAAAATCAGGTAACTCCCTTTGGTTTGAGCTCAAAGGCTTCCTTGGGAAGACTTCTGCCCGAAGTGAGGATTCTAAGAGTTAGAGAGGTATGTGGAGAGACAAAATGGGCAGGGTTTGGCTGAGCCAAAGGCTTTGGAAGTATGGGTAAGGATGTAGATGTGGGGGCCTTTTATAAGAGTAGGGGAGGGGCACTCTTGGAAAGTAAGGAAATGTTACTTTATTTTAGAATGAGTTTCAGATTTTAATGGTCCCACATTGATTTTTTTTAGAGTATAAGGTGATAAGGGTTCTAAATCCACCCATCCAATTGGTTTTGGACATGTATGGGTCTTAGATTTTACATTATCTTTCCATTTTATTTGAATCGTTAAATAATGAGGTCATCACTGCATCATCATGATGTCATAAATAATTTAATTTATTTAATGTATAGAAATTATAAAAAAAATACTATTATGTAGGAAATCTTTTTAGCTTTCCAATGACTATTTATGACATTTTAATTTTAACATTAAATAAAAGCGTATTTATGTCATTTTCCAACCAAAGTGGCTCCATGGGGTCCCCAAGTTGACCCATGGATTGTCTTGGTCGGTCATGACACAACCAATGAGGGTAGGACATGTGTCTAGGTCATTTCCTATTATTAAAACATCATTTTTACCTTAAACTACAGTAATTACCTCTAATCGCAATTAATAAACTAAAAAGATACTATTCACCACAAAATTATTTTAGTCCCATTGAACCACATTTTACTTATTAATGACAACCATGTATGTCGGATTTTTGAAATTCAAAACACAAAGATGGCAAAATTTCATTTAAACGGAAAATTAGTTTTTATAAGTACCACTTAGTGGTTTCACTATTCATCAAAAATTGATGTTTTTCAGAAAATTACCAAAAATTCACCCTAGGCTATATTTGATATTCTGAATTAAAAAATGATTTCTATTTACAAAATTCAAAACATATAAGTTTCATTAATTAATTTAATAATTAATTCCTGTTGTCAAAACAAATAGCGTGTTTTTAAGAAACAATATCTATTAAAAGATTGACACTAGTTTAAGTAAAATTTCAAAGTGAAAATAATTCCAATGACCACTATTTGATTAAATGGTAAAAATATATTCTAATTTCACTTTAAAACCTATTCAAAATATAATCTAATCATATAAATAAATTATATTAAAAAGAGGTTTTGAATTAAAATTCAACATTTTTCACTATTCATTAAAAATTGAACTTTTTCGGAAAAATACCAAAAATTTACAAAAAGTAAATTTTGATGTCCCGATTCTAAAGAAGAATTTTATGTTTTCAAATATAACACATAAAATTGTAAAAAAGTGGATTTAAAATAGTTTCTCCATCAAAAGGCGGTTAATCGACCTTTTAAAGAATATTAGAATTTTTATGCTTAAAATTGGATTCATTCGCATTTTTTATCCTCTAAAATTTATTATAAAAAGTAAATATATTTGACAAACATATATAATCATTTTGTAGTTAGTTCTATTTATTCCCGTGATCACAACAGCTAGGCGTTAACTACAATTTAAAATAATATTATTTTATTATTAGAGTGCAACGTAAGATTTCCAAGAAACTCGTTGTTGCGTGTTGGGTACACCATCGAGTATAGAGTCCCCTTTAAAGTTATATTAATATTTTATTAAAAAATATAGATAAATGTAAAAATGTAATACTCTATATTTACCTGGGGTGTTACATCCTTCACCCCTTTGGGAATTGCGTTCTCGCAATTTTAAAATCAGGCTTGGAAACTTCATTGAAAATCCCACATCAGAACAAGAGTCAGTAAAACAATAACGTTAAAATAAAGAAAGATAAGTACAAAGATCACCTGAGTTAACCCATACTAGGATTCCATGTATGAAAATATGGACATAGAGGAGAAAACATAGGGTCATGTTCTGATGGAGAGTGATAGAAAACATGTCTACGATAATGTTAACCATAAGAGAATCACAAACTTGTGATGGGTTAAACGGTATTCAATTCCCCAGTAGGAAAAATTAATAGACAACACTTTTGTTTTAAGTTACTTTTCACTGAGGAATTTATTTTTGATCTTAAGGAAACATACTTACTTGTCATGTTGACTTTCAACTTTTACTATATTTCATACACAAACTCATACTTTCCCAAAAAGATGAGTATTTAGGAAGACTTGTTCACATTAAGAGTTCTAAAATCAACTTCTAGAGAATCACCTAATCCACAAAAGAGAACTATATAATTCCCATATCTTTATAACTTAATCAAAACCAAAACCAAAAAGGCTAGTACAAGATCAGATAATACCCAAAAAGAATAATCCTTAAAAAAACAAATCTATTCTTAATCTCCAAAATTTATCAAAAAATACCCAATGTTCAACGAGGACCATTCGATAAACAAATTGTCCATAAAATTCTTCAAAGTAAACCAAACTATGATTGAAACCCAAATATTTGAAGTATTTAGTCACATAGTTTTCCAAGTTAATTCTTAACATTTATCTCCAAACAACATCAGTTGCTCATAAAGTCTCGTATTGAAAAGTAATTAACCCAATCACCTATCCTCCATGATAGGTTAATCATTTTCACAAATAACCCAAAATCAACTTACTCTTAATTCATAAAGTAACCTAACTAAAAAGAATAAGTCATACTAACCAGGGACTTCACGTAGTCCGATGGTAGGCAATAAATACCAGTTGCACTTTTGTTGTGGGTTTGATTCCCACAGCATTGTCTAGCGCAACAGGTTGTCACACGGTCTGTGTGTTGTCCTTTTTACAAAACTATATAATTCTCAAATCATTCCCCAAAAAGAGATAAAATCATCAAAAATAACCATAACAAAATTTCACCTCAATTTTAACTCATGTCTTTCACTTCCATCATAACATATAGTAACCCATAATTACCTCAAAAATAAGGATCATATAAACCCAAATGGTTCTTTATAACTATGTTCAAAAAATAACAGATAACAATTCCTTGAATAAAATTTTCATATATTAAACATCAAGGTTACACATACTATAAAAAGTCTTCTAATGTAACCCCATCCTCAAAAGAGACTTAATACTCTTAAAAATTTCACCATAACTCTTGATGCCCTAATATATTGACATCTTACTCATTCAAAATTCTTCCTGATCCATTAACCATTCCTTTCCGACTTATTCTGAAATACTTCTTTCCTACAAACAAAATCATGAATCATATCCTAAGATTCTAAAATAAGAAAAAAAAGTTATGAAATAATCCATACCTTTGATTTGTCATTGTCAGTTTCTTCATCCTCAATCGGAATGGCATTAGTTATTGGTAAACAAATATTTGTACGATCTTGGTGATCTCATTCACGAAACTTCTTTATAGGACATGTGTTTTCATAATTACCATGCACACCACATTTAAGACATTCAATTGGTCCCTCAGAAAGAACTTCTTTCCCTTTCCTCGAGTCAACTGGATGCTTCCTTTTGCCATGGCAGGTTCTTTCTTTATGTCCTTAATTTCCACATATATAGCATATTTCTGTCCCTTTGAAACATTTTCCTAGGTGTTTCTTTCCACATCATTGACACATAGGTTTTTGAACTCACTTACCTTTATGATTATTACCTATAGTTCCATAGGGATTTGTTTCTCGTATATATGATGCCTAATAGAAATCACCAAGGTTTAGGTGGTCAATCATGACTCCAGATAGTTGGTTGAGGATAAACACAAGAGTTCTCATTGCAGCTCCCATATCATTCAATTGCTTGCTCAAAAAACTGTGACAGTTTCCTTCACATCCACTATTACTTTGGTGCCTACTAGATCCAGCCATTTAATAAAACCAAAAAGGTCAATGTGAGTATATCAACAAAACCATCATGTACAAATGATGAAGATAAACACTAAGATATACTTACTCATTCACTTTATCTAGAAGTAGGACTCTTTCTAAAATCCTAATCATTATGGTAATGTCACTTATGCTTAATGAATACCCTAACCTCTAAAGTTATCTAAACCGACCTTTGATAACAACTGTAAGGCCCCAGCCTTAAACCTTACTTAATCTTGAGTTATTATAAGATTACACATGGAGGATCTTTTCAGGTTTATAGTTTTACAGAATTAGATCATAAAACTTGCATAAAGGAAACATAACATTTCCACATTTCAATCACAAAATATCAATACAACACATTGATATAATAAAAACATTATGAAAACCATTTTCAATACCAAAATAAAAGAAAAGTAAAACATGGTGTTTATTATTCTTTTAAAAAGAAGGTATGGCATGTAGAGGAAGACGAAACTCAGATAATGGTCACGGTGGCGGAGAAGTCATTGTTGCTGCATACGTACGACAAAAACATTCCTTTTTGTAGTTTAGTAAACGCTTCGTATAAAAAAGATTACTTTTGAATAAACGTAAAAGTCAAAGGGGTTTATACACCGTATAAAAGAAGGTTGTGTATAAAATAAAATATGCCTCAATGAAAGTAGATTGAGACGAAGTCCCATACAAAGACGGAATATCCTTGGTTTAAGGATAAATCAGTTATATAATTATGCGTGACAAACGAATACACCAAATATAAGTGGATATTAAGTGTAAAACAATCAGAGGTTATTCACACATATTCATATAACAACATATTCAAGGATTACAATTTTATCCCAATGAATCAAATTTGGGTTAAGAAGTTTCCCTGCAAAAATTCGACAGCCTAACGGCGTCAGTACAAAATACAGAAAATGAGATGATGACAGATAAAAAGGGTATCTCATCACATGTACCTAAAATTTAAATCAATAAGGATATATAATAGAATATCCCAACATAATAGTATGTGAATTAAAAGACATAACAAAAGAAGTCTTTTAAAAAGATGAGGGTGAAAGGTTCCCTTACCGACATGGGTATCTTTCGAAACATACACCCCATGAAAGAAGGACAATACATCATTGATGTAAATACTCATAAACAGAAGTATATTACACAAAGAGTAGAATAATGGGAAGTATATATACCACTCAATAGAAATGGTGGCAAATATAGTATAAATCTCACGGGAATAAAAGTGAGATGAAAAATCCCTTACGAAAACTCGGCAGCCTAACAGCGCCACTTAAAACATCCAAAAATGGATTGATGAGATAAAATAGGGTCTCTAATCATATTAACATAAATTTTACAGCAAGAGGAATATAAAATAACATCCCCCAACATAACAAAGAGGAGCTTAAAAGAGTTGACATAAAGGAGAGTACGTAAAAAGAAAGAGAGAGGTTAGATTTCATATGAAAATTCGGCATCCTAACGGTGCCACTCAAAACTTCAAAAATGGATTGATGAGAGAGAATAGGGTCTCTCGTTATATGAACATAAAAATTACAGTAATTGTAATATAAAACAACATCCCAATAACAAGAAATATGAGCTTTAAAAGGAATGACATAAAAGAGTGTACTTAAAAAGAAAGAGAGGGGTAGGGTCCCTTACCTCGGGTCTGACTTGACTCGATCATTCTTTAATCTCTTGAATAATAAACTTGAGTTAATTTCTACTTACTTAAGAACCTTTTTCAAGTTCATTATTACTTTTATATCACTTATTAACATGTCATGAACACTATGTTATTATTTAAGCTAATAATGGTTATTTTAACGATCATTGGTACTTGAGTAAAAAATAAAGTTTTTATAATTACAAGTTGTTAATGTGGTAAAATATTCATTATATCCAGAATTTTATTCATGATGTAGATATCATATATATCATATATATCCAGTATATTCAAGCATTTATAATATTACATCACATTTAGAGTTAAGAAATGAAATGCACTGGTCATGGAGACGGTAAGCCATACGTACGCATGAACGCTACTTCCATTTCTATTTCATATTTAATGGAATTAAAAAATAATTATACAGAATAGTATTTTAATTCCGGTACGGTATCATATATAACATCATTAAAAATATCCTTTATATGTACCACATATGGTATTAACGAATCAAATCACTTTGAGGGGGCAATAGTCCGCACTTCCTAAAATGAAGATATCGCGTATACCCATAATGGAAGCCATAAAGGTATGCCATTAATGAAGAATACAGAAGATTAAAGAAAACATAAACATATTATATATCATATATAAATGTAGTGAAATAATAATGGCCACCTTTTAAGGTGTTATAAGGATATTGAACAATCATCGTTTCTTGAGGCAGAAATTCGCCTTCCACGGAAATAGTATGTTCTTTAACCATTAAATGTAGGTGTGTGTAAGTTTAGCTAGAATAATTCTTATAAAAACATCCTAGTATATTGAATATACTAGAGTTGTTACAAAAGAAATGAATAAAAAGATTTTAGGGGGTTGGAGAAGCAAAATAAAACAAAAGGACTCAAGTGAATACATTACCTTAAAATCGGGTAACTCCCTTTGGTTTGAGCTCAAAGGCTTCCTTGGGAAGACTTCTGCCAAAAGTGAGGATTCTAAGAGTTATATAGGGATGTGGAGAGACAAAATGGGCAGGTTTTGGCCGAGCCAGAGGCTTTTGAAGTGTGGGTAAGGAGGTAGAGGTGGGGGCCTTTTATAAGAGGAGGGGAGGGGCACTCTTGGAAAGTAAGGAAATGATACTTTATTTTAGAATGAGTTTCGAATTTTAATGGTCCCACATTGATGTGTTTCTAGGATAAGGTGATAAGGGTTTGAAATCCACCCATCCAATTGGTTTTGGACATGTGTAGGTTTTAGATTTTACATTATCTTTCCATTTTATTTAAATCATTAAATAATGAGGTCATCACAGCATCATCATGATGTCATAAATAATTTAATTTATATAAGGTCTAAAAATTATAAAACAAATACTATGACATAGGAAATATTTTTGGATTTCCAATGACTATTTATAGTCAAAAATATGACTTGTATAACCCCCTGTAAAAATTGTTTTAGTTAAACATCTCATGTTTGTGAAATTTTAATTTTAACTTTAAATAAAAAGGTATTTATGTCATTTTCCAAGAAAAGTGGCTCCATGGGGTCCCCAAGATGACCCATGGATTGATTTGGTCGGCCATGACACATAAAATGAGGGTAGGACATGTTTCTAGGTCATTTCATATTATTAAAACATCATTTTTACCTTAAACTACACTAATTACCTCTAATCGCAATTAATAAACTTAAAAGTTACTATTCACCAAAAAATTATTTTAATCCCATTGAACGACATTTTAATTATTAATGACAACCATGTATTTCGGATTTTTGAAATTCAAAACACAAAGGTGGCATAATTTCATTTAAACAGAAAATTAGTTTTTATAAGTACTACTTAGTGGTTTCACTATTCATCAAAAATTGAAGTTTTTCATAAAATTACCAAAAATTCACCCTAGGCGATATTTGATATTCTGAATTCAAAAATGATGTCTATTTTACAAAATTCAAAACATATAAGTTGCATTAATTAATTTAATAATTAATTCCCATTGTCAAAACAAATAGCGTGTTTTTAAGAAACAATATCTATTAAAATATTGACACTAGTTTAAGTCAAATTTCAAAGAGAAATTAATTCCAATGACCACTATTTGATTAAATGGTAAAAATATATTCTAATTTCTCTTTAAAACCAATTCAAAATATAATCTAATCATATAAATAAATTATATTAAAAAGAGGTTTTGAATTAAAATACAACATTTTTCACTATTCATTAAAAATTGAAATTTTTCGAAAAAATACCAAAAATTTACACAATGTAAATTTTGATGTTCCGATTCTAAAGAAAAAATTTATGTTGCTAAATATAACACATAAAATTGTCAAAAACTGGATTTAAAAGAGGTCCTCCATCAAAAGGCAGTTAATCAACCTTTTAAAGAATATTAGAATGTTTACGCTTAAAATTGGATTCATTCGCATTTTTAATCCTCTAAAATTTATGGTAAAAAGTAAAAAAGTTTGACAAAAATATATAATCATTTTGTAGTTAGTTCTATTTCCTCCCGCCATTACAATAGCTATGCGTTAACTACCATTTCAAATAATATTATTTTATTATTAGAGTGCAACGTAAGATTCCCAAGAAACTCATTGTTGTGTGTTGGGTACGACATCGAGCATAGCGTCCCCTTTAAAGTTATGATAATATTTTATTCAAAAATATGGATAAATGTGAAAATGTCATACTCTTTATTTACCTGGGGTGTAACATGAGTTTCCCTACATCCTGTCACCTAACCTGATCCCTGACATAGACATTCAATCATATCACTAAATGGAGTCCATGGTCCCCATAGGTTACTAAAAAGAAGCTGAGAAAAGAATGAGAAACTATAGGGAATGATTTTTCCCAACATGAAAAAACACTTGAAATATCTTTATAGGAAGAAAAAGGTATATTAGAATGATAATAAATATATTCCATAAGTTTAAATAAGTCATAAAAAAAATAAAAAATATCCAAATCACCAAAGGTGGGTCCAACAAAAATTGACCAAAACCAAAGAACTACCTCATGTCATGGCATAGACAAACCCCCACTATTTCACCACTTGCTAACCAACCCAACTGACATGATACTTCTTTGTCTCATTGTGGCGTCTTTTCATTCCCTGCATTGAAAAAAATACAAAGGTCGATGCTCCACCAAATAGGTGCATTGGGTGTAAAATAACATGGTCAATAGGAACCCACTCAGGTATTACATAAAATGTATCTATGTAACAATTCATTAATTCTTATTTAATGTAATAGATTGCATGATAATCAATAAAACAGTTTTTTTTTAAACGGAGTAATCATTTCTTCTTTATCATAGTTCTAAATGAGAATGAGGTATATCAAATTCAAATCATATTTTCAATGTAATCCTTCAATATCATAAATAGTAATGTTAAGGATAAAATAATAAAAATATATGAAATAAAAAACAAAAGTAGTAGCATATGTGTCACCTCACCATGGAATACACAAGGTCAGGCAGCATATTACTCATACAAATAAAATTATGAACGATGCACTATGGTACCTGAAGCCAATTATCTTCACTCAAAGACCAATGATACACCCCACTAGGTGACACCCCAACATCATATACATACCTAGATCTAGTTAATCTATTCTCTATATCAATAGGAACACTACATAAAGTGAATCCCCACAATGGATGATGTCCTCAAGTAAACCTATCACTATGTACCCAAGGTAACCCATGTGATCATTTTTATAATAATCATAGTGTTTCTAAAATTATTTTAAAGCCATTTCATTAAATCCATTTCAATTCTTTTAAATACCCATTTCTATTCCATTTATCAAAAACCAGGAAGAATCAATTTCTCTTTTAAAACTATTTTCAGTACACAGAAAACAATCTTACAAATTCCATTTATAAATCAATTTGTAACATGAACAACAATGTTTACTATCATAAGATAAAGACAATACCATGTACTTAAAATGTCCTTTCAGAAATTCCCGCACTGGGATCAAATAACAATGAATAATCAATGATTTCATTCAATGCCCTAGAATCCAATACAGTACTGACGATAGATTCAATTTAGAAAATAGATTCAACAGAAACTAAGAAATCACCATACCTCAAGAATGAACGCCTGGTGCACTATAATCGAAAATGGAATGGCCTAGAAAATTATATATAACACTTTATATAGATGAATACATGATGAAACACTAACATAGAAAAAAGGATATGATAATGATATCCATGGTTTCTACCATGATCAGTGGGAATGAAAAACTGGAAAGTACTCTTACTTGAAGATATGCATCACAATAGAAATAGAGATCGATTATTGATCATATCAATTTTGAAAGACAAATGACTCCCAAAATCACATGGGTATTTCCCTTGGTCGAGGGTAATAGATTCTATAAAAAGGAAAAAACAAAAACAACGACATGCCTTTTTTTAAAAACTATATGTGGGATATCAAATGATGTGTAACCCAATTACTCGACGTGTAACATCCAAATCCCCACACATGTCGAAAAACCCATTTCCTTGGATTAATAACCTGACATTTTATTCACTAAATATTTTTATGGTCTCTTCATGTAGTGTAACCAATCAGAACATGAAGTATTTTGTGTCTCTCATATAGAAAGCCTTATATGATGTGTAACCTAGTTACACAGAATGAAATCATCTTGCACCCAACCTAACAAGTCTCTTAAACCTTAGAGTCCAACAAATATCGTACTTCACTATTATAGGAAACCTCCCTATTTTTTATCGATCCTTTAATAAAAAAATAGGGAAAAATGATGTCGTTAAGGACATACATGATAGATTAGTAATGGGATGTTAGAAACTCCCCACTGCACCCAAATCCATGACTCAAATTCCCAAGTCTCCTGAGAATCTAATTTGTGCTTCCATAGTACTTTTACAATAGGAATCGAATTCCCAGAAAATTATTTCACTTTAGAGTTGACGATCTCAACTTGTTTCTCCAAAACTGAAACAACATGATCTAACTCAATTTCATCCCAACTTAGAATGTTACTATAATATGGATTGTACTTCTTGATCAATTATTTTTGGAAAACATCTCGAATACCTATCAACTATACAAGAAGTTATGACAAATAATAAATCATTCCAGGCCACTCAGTGACCTAAAATGACACATCATATCTCAAAACCAACATTTCATGTTTTGTAAGTCGACGATGACCTAACCGAGGAGAAACATTCCAAAAAACCCGATTGATAAATGGAAAACACTAGGGGATGATGCCACAGATCCACAAACAATTTCTACCAACTTTGGGCTTTAACCAGAAATTGATTTACATCTTGAATCATTACCCATGTCTCCTTGACCAAACATTTTCCAACTAAAGATATGTCACCCATTTCACAAATCAAAAATAAAACCATCATAGAAAACCACACAATGCCTCAAAGTGAGCCATTATTATCGATGACGAAAAAATTTTATCGTAAAAATTTTAACCAGTCTAATATGCCTATCCCATTATTTACTGAAATATAAGAAATAGGGATGAAGCATATCCTCCATGATCAAGATCACACACTCAATATGACTATATGTTTGCGGATGGTAAGTTGTGATCAACTTGACCTGAGTTCCCATTACCTCCAATAGAATCATCTAGAACCTCATAGTAAACTTAGGATCCCTATCAATAAAAATGACATAATGAATCCCATGTACCCTAACAATAAATTTCACATTCATTTTAACCAGATCATAAAACATAGTGGTGTCCTTAATCAAAATGAAATGAGAAAACATCATCAACAGATCAATGACTATCTAGATATCATTTTTTATAGGGTTTATATTGTAGTCCATCAGATAAATCAATGGACACCTAATCCCATTCCAAGAAAAGAACTGGAAGATGATGATGAAAACCATTGGGTTTCAAGTGCTCTACCTTTATCTGTTGGTAGGTGTAACTCTAAGACAAATAATTATCAATGGCACTCTTCATACCCAGCCTCCATGAATCCACATATCATGTCATAATGCATTTTATTAGTTCCTTGATGGATAGACCATAAATATATTTCACAATTAAACAAGAATAAACTCATCACAGATGTTTGAGTGACAACTTGCTTCCCCAAGTGGAGTATGCTATCTGAAGAGAGAAAACAACAAAAAATGGTATTCAAACATATAATGGTAATAAACCCATCATATATTTCTGATATTCAAGTCTTTTTTAGAGATGATATAACTCAAAAACTCATGATTTGTGTGGACTGTGAACCTCTCTCCAGAAAGATAGTGTTTCTAACCTTTAAGCACATGCGTGATGGTAGCAAGATTTAAATCATGAGTGGTGTAATTCTTCTAAAGTGGCCAAAACCGAAGATAGCCACAAGATACCCATATGGACATAATGCTTATGAACAAATCCCAAACTAGTTATAGAAGAATCCAAAAAACTATGTATCTCTTATTGGGATCATTTAAATCATAATATGCATTGATGTCCAACGTCATTTCAGTTCATCAAAATAAGTCTAACAATTTCCATCCCATGTTAATTTCACCTATTTCTTTATAAGAGAAGTCAAAGGTTATTTCATATTAGAGAAATCATTAATAAACTTATGGTAGTATCTAGTAGGACAAATGAAGCTCTATATCTCAAAGACATTATGGGGTTATTTCCAAAAAAATAACTATTCACCTTCTCTATATCAATTGATAAGAAATTTTCATAAATGGTTTACCCCATTAACATCACCCAATAAATCGAAATTCAACAATTAGAAATATTTCCATCAAAACAATGACTTCTCCAAATTTCTAGAACCAATATCATATGGTACTCATGCTCAAGCTCAAATTTTCAATAGAACCAAATATCAATAATCAACACTACACCAAATGTGTGAAGATATTGATGGAATATATGGTTCATAAAATACATAAATACAACAGGTGTATTAGTCAGACAAAAATTCTTTACAAGATATTCATAATTTCCATACCTACACAAGAAATACATCTTTTGTATATCAAAATATTGAACTCTGAACAGATGATAACTAGACTGAAGATCAATAATTGAAACTACTTTTCCCCTTTAACAAATAAAAAAATCAACCACATCTCGAAAAATGCACTTATAATTAACTATTTTTGGGTTCAAATTATGATATTCCAGAAAGAACCTAAGGGAAGTATCAAAATTATTTAAAAGTATAACATGCGATCCCCTAGGTGAAATACTAGGGTAAAAAAATATTTTCTTCAAATAAGTCATCTAATTTAATATTTGGTTCTTTTACCTCCACTAATGCCACTCGATAAGAAGGTATCGATATCGGTTATGTATCTTGAACTAGATCAACTGTAAACTCTACCTCGCATTCTTGTGGAATACTACAGAAATTTTCTTATAAAATTATTGGACTGTTTTGAATACCAATCGGATGATCAACCATTGGATAAAATTTATTATGATCAATCCTAATAGTAGAAAACTAAATCCCGATTTCTGAGTGGGAAGACCCAATGTGACATGATCTCCAGATGAATTACCCATAAAACAAATGAGATATCCTATCAGAAATAAGAAAAAAATAAATTATATTGATAACAATAAACCTTAGCTCGATGTGCTATAAGACAATCCATACTGATGATGAAATCAAACTGATCGAGAACAAGAACAAGGAAACCCCAGACTAACATTGAATCATATTTCATTATTAAACAAAAAGGAAACTAAAACCCATGCACATTACTCTTACCGAGAGGTGTCACTAACTCAATTAAAATGGACATAAGTTATTTTGGGATTTTAATAAAATCAACAAAACATGTAGAAATAAAGGATTCAGGTGAACCAGTATCAAATAATGAAATTTCCATCGATGTTTCAATAAGAATATTACATTTCACTATCACCAGACTTGCATCATCTTCCTCTAGATACTCTACTACTTCCTCAAGCTGATTTAATCCTAAGGAATGTGACTGGAGCACTATAGTTTTTGATGCTTTTGACTAAATCTATATAGCCTTTAGAGGAGACGAAACCTAGAAATTATGAAGAATAATCATATTCTGATTGATACATTGTAAATGACTAAATCATCCATGATATTTTCATGTCTTTGTGAGCATAGGGAAAAATAATCTGGTGTTTCTGACCCTGCCAAACATACATAATGTCAGAGGCACCATGCTTTCTCTAGAAGATGGTGCAGAGGGGGCTCACTTGTAAGACCCACCTCCACCAGTTTTGTGACGATCCTGCAACTTCTTCTTATTCCAATTCACAAAACATAATCTACCAATGGATTATTGAGAAGAGGTGTAAAATCCAACCATGATTTCCATATTCATCCCATCGATCATTAATCTTTCTACTATATTTGAATTGGTATAGATTTACAATATAAAAATTTACAATATTATATCAGTTCTCAAACCAAATAGGTACGTATGATTCTTCTTCTGGCCATTCCTCACCACATATAACAAAAAACGAACTATCTTAGGAAATGTATTAGTGTACACTGATACCAAAATCTTTCACCGCATCAAAAGTTTGAACTCTAGGGTATCTTCCAACATTAGCATCTCTGGAAAATTATTGTAAAAGAAATGGTTTTTGAAACCCTTACAATCCAAGACCATTTATCTTTATGTCTAGACCATATAATCCCATCATCACTTTATAGAACACTTGATCTGGAAAGCGTCCCACAATACCTTAATATTATAAGGAGCCTAAATATTTGGATGATATGGTTGATAATATCCATTCAATAATTCAACTCTTGAGGTTCATTCATTTCTTTAATAGAAGGTGGCTTCTCATACATGATCTACCACGACAAATCGCTGCCCGTCCCAGCTCCTGGATGTACCTCAATAATCATGTTATGAAATCATGGAGAATCTTGATCATGAACACAAACTACCCATATGATAGTATCGATAATATTTTGATACGGTATGGTATTTCATTATATAGTAATACCGACTCATTCTTAAGGAACTCATGGAAGACATCTCATAGAATTTATACTACACACAAAAATAGATGGAACAGTCATACAAAAGAGAAAATATTACCTTATACCTGAAGTCCCATAACCAAAAAGTGAGATTAAAATCAAAACCCAACACTTAAATACATATATCCTATTATCCCATGGAAACATGAGTCTCTTCACGACAAGAGTTGTCTAGGAACTTATTGCAACATTCCTCCCATGTTCTGAAAACCCTATATTCAGTCTTACATATGCCCCAATACAAGAACTCATTAGGAAAAACCTATTATGATACAAAATTCTAAAGAACCAATCCTAGTTTCCCTCAAACCTCACACCTGAACTAATACATCACTTACCTAGAGTTTGTTCTAGATCCCCACAGGCTAGAAACAAGATATCGGGCATCAACCAAAAAGCCAGAGAGAACAATTTCACCCAACTTGAATAAAAAATGTAATATGTATACACAAATCATGAAGAACCAATGGAATTCCAATAAATATATTCCATAACTCTAATCCATAAAGTTGAAACAAATGACTATATATTTAGAAAAAAACACCAAAGGTTACTCCAAATAAAAATGAAAAAAACCAATCATATACTCTATGTGATGGAATTGAAGAACTCCAACCATCTCACCACATGCTACCCAACCCAACAGACATGAAACCTATCCAAATCACTATGTTGCATTGGATTTCCCAGCATTGGGAGACATACAAAGGTTTACATGCCATGAATAGATGTGCAGGGTGTGAGCTAACATGCTAAATAAGATCCCACCCAGTCGTTCCATAGAAAGTCTATGTGTTATAGTTATTAATTTTTATTTAATGTAAATATTGGAATGATATGCACTAAAATAGTCATTTAGAAATCATGGTGAGAATTTCCTCTTTATCTTAGTTCTAAAAAAATCATGGTATATCAATTTCAAAGCACATTTACCATATGATATTTTATAAGCATCAACAAGCATATCAATGTTAAAATAGTACAAATCCAAAAAAAATAGTATAATTGGCATCACAAACCCAAGGAATACAATAGGTTAGGTAGGATAATACTCATACCAATAAATCAATGAATAGTAAAATGTGGTCCCTAAAGACAGTTATCTACACTCAAAGAACAAGGAGACACCCCACAATGTGAATCCCCAAAATCACATATGTACCAAGAGATAATTAATATATGATCTAGATAATGAAGAGAACACAAGAATGTTATCCCACATGTGAATGATGGCCTCAATATAAACTTTCAACCAAGTCCTCAAGGTAACTGATGTGATTGTTTTCATAATCATCTAAAATATTAGAAAATATTTCAAAACAATTTCAGAATCTCATTTTAAATGATTTGAAAATACATATTTCATTTAAATTTATCAGTAACCATAAATAACCCATTTCTCATTAAAAATACTTTTCAACACACAAACAAAAAAATATATCAATTCCATCTTAAATCAATTTGTAATAGTAATAAAAAAGTTCACCAACACATGTCAAAGATAGAACGGCCTTTCTCAATTCATGGTTCACAGATGATTGAAATGGTATCTAACAACAAACAAAACTCAATATCTTCAATAAAGTCCCAAGAATCCAATTAAAAGATCATGATCGATTCAATTTTCAAACAGGGGTTAGTAGAAATGAAGAAATCCACATACCTAATGAACAAACACCCACCACACCACAACCAACAGTGGAATAGCCTCCAGAACAAGATCACACAATTGACCTAGAAGAAGAGATGATGAAACGCCAAATCCAGAAAGTGGATCTAATATAGAAACCTAAGGGCACTAATATGATCAACGGAAATGAAGAAGCGGAAATCTCACTTACCCGGAAGGATCCAAATCCATGGAAATATAGATCAAAAATAGATTAGATTGATCTAGAAGGATATAAGTCCACAAAAATAACCCAGGGATTTCCCTAGGTTGAGGGTAAAAGTGTATAGAGAATGAACCGAAACTAAAACATCCACATGATTGTTTTAGAAACAATACATGGGTTATTAAAAGACATGTAATGGGGTTACATGATATGTAACCACTAAATCCACACATATGTCGGAAAAATTTTCACCTGAAATTAAAAACCCAAATATTTTTTTATGTCATGACATGTAAGGTGTCTTCATGTTGTGTGATCTCTCATAGTGTGAAGTCATTCACCATATTCTTTTGGAAACTCTTAAAAATTGTGTAACCTAGTTACAAGACATGAAATCCACATCCAACATGTAAAACTATCTAATCAAATCTAATGTTACAACTAATATATGAATTCAGTATTATAGCTATCCTCCCAATTTATTCTCACTATTATATCGATAAAGGAAGAAAGGGAAAACCTTGATGTGGTTAAGGACATATCTGATGGATTTTTAATGGGATGTGATAATAAATCACCATACCATATCATCACGTGTCCTTAGGAAATCAATGACCATAAATGCAATGAATTAATTAACCCTTAAAAAAGTATTTTTAGTTACCTAGGATTAATCTTAAAAATGTAATAGCTTGTGACTATAATATTGATCTTGTTATTGATTTAGTAGTTTTTTGCCATATTTATTTATTAAATTATGTTATTTTATGATTTCATTGGGTATAAAGTATGTTAATATGAAAATATGAATATTTATACTTTACTAGAACAAGGGAAAATAGAACAGTTACCATAGTAAATGTCTATAAAAAAACCCAAGCTGTTTATAAGGATCATAGATTTTTGTGTTTACCATTATGTATAAGTTTCATATAAATTTAAAGAATAATGATTTTCAAAACATTTATAATGTAATTAAATTTCACAAACATTTTTTTTAATATTATTTGCATGAAATAATGATAACATATAAACAAAACCAAATATTATAACATTATTAATAAAGTTACAGTAGATTTATAGTGTATAAGTAATTACCAACTCCTTTTTATAGTATCACAGGGGCCAATAATGGGCCTATTTTTTTGACAACAAATGTACAATTTACCCCTATATTCACATACATTATAACACTTTAATTGAGGAAAATGAATATGAAGGAATCATAAGAGGTTGTAGTGGTTCCCTTCATCAATGTTGCATTATTTATTATCACCTGTTTATGTATTCTTGAAACCTATTTACCAAATATGATATTCATATAATTTAGTTTCAGTTTCATTGATTTAATAATCTATAATATAGAGAAGGAGAACAAATTTATGTAACATATGATATTTTTATAAATATCCTCATGAAATATTTGGTTTATATCTTTGGTTAGTCACAAGTAACTACCCTTGTTTATAGGGAAACTATTTTTCCATTCAACATAGTCTTCATTAGAATACACCTTCCTATATCCTTTTTCACAAATCCATAAAACTAATATAGACTTACATTGTGATGTTAAACATTTTCCTATGAAAATATATCATGTAAATGGAGTGGGTGGTGGTTGTCAACAAGACCATGACATCCATATTTATAAATATATAGTTGTTTATCCCCAAGGAGGTTGAATGAAATGTGACATCCAAGAAAAATGGTTTTGAGAGGAATATTTATAATTAAAAACCATATAAAAATAATCATTTTTTAAGATTTTTCAATCACTCGGTATCATGTGTGTCATAGATCTAAGGTAATATGTGTGGGATAGAGAATTTAGCTCTCATAATGTGGTTGTGGTTTCAAATTACACCATCATTGGAGAGGTATCCTCAACATGTATTTTTAGATTTATAAGAATCTAGTGACATGATTTTTAGAAAAAAGGGGGATAAAAATATCAAAATCCATTTTATTAAATAAATAATAAATATACCCAGAATAGGGAATGTATAAAAACTAACTGAATGAGTACATGTGAGGTTGGTGGTGGGTTTTGAAAAAGATGATTCTTTATGAGTAAAAAAGGATGAAGTGACTCGGAAACTATAGAGAGAATCAAATACCCCTCCACATAAAATAATATATAAAGTATAAAATTTAATATTATATTATTATTGTTTTAATTAATAAATATTCTCAATTCATCAATAATATTTATTTATAATATTTTCTTTACGGTCAATTAATGTCAGTACAATTATGAAATAGAAAATACTAATTCATCAACTATTTGTGATTAGATAATTTGACACATTCCACAAGATTAAAATCTCCATGAATCGCTGTTATTTCAAAAAAATAATTGACTATTTTTTCTACAATGGGAGTCCATTTTATAAAAAATTCAGAAGGCTAATTTTCTTAAATTTCTATATAGATATGGATTTTGTGTTTTTTATAACATTTAATATTATTTAGTGGTTGTTTTGGTGTTTTAAATATATAAATTATTAAATTGACTATAAAATAAAAAGATAAAATTCCAAGAGTATTATCTCATTTATTTTCATAATTATAACATAATAGTGCCTTACGTTGACTTTTTTTGATCTTATAATACTAAATTTTATCTAAAATTATATTTTGGATATGTAAATGAAAAGCATGAGTTTAATAGTTTTTTAGGGAATATTAAATTTGAGGTTCTCTTAGAGGGACCAAATATCAAGGCTATGACCATGTGATTTTATTTATTTCAACATTTTAACTCAACATGATGCATTCACTACATTAAAATAATGATTACTGTTGATGATTATTTATTTATTTTCATAACAGAAATCCTTAATTGAGAATATGAAGTTGATGAATTATCATTTCAAGAATTCAAAATAGAAAATATGAATTTTTTTCTAACTCGATGAATATAGGTTTGTGATTTGATATGACACATGTTGTTTTAATACATGAAACTCCATTAATCCTTGATATAATTTTTCAATAATATACAGACATGATTTATACTAGGTGGGGGTTTCCCAATGCTCATACCTATGTCATGATTGGAAGAATGAATTATTAATAGCATTGAAAAACCATATTTGGTTGAACAACTTGACCAATGATATAAGAATTCCATGTATTTGTGATTCTTAGAGAAGATACATGTGTATACAAATTGGGAAAAAAATTTGTGATATTTACATACTTCTTTAGAGATAAAAATATTGTGATGTGATGACTAAAAATTTGTAACATAATGAATTCCTAGTGATTTATTTCTATTTTTATAGAGATATTATGTTCCACAAATTAGATACTAAAACATTTCATGAACATGACACTATGATATGGGGTTTATATATCCATTATTTGGGATTCTAGTAAACATATGAATTTGGGTTCTCCACTAGCTGGAATCATTATTTATGGGTGGTATTTGTATGTTACATTAGGAATAAAATTTTTTACTCTCATGATCAAAAATACTATTAATTGGGAGTGGGAACATTAATAATTATATAAATATTTAGTACAACCTAATTAAATATTATGATAGATAGGGATAATTCACTCATTCGATATACGAAATAAAGTTCTCCAAGGTTTGACGAGGTATGTGTCTTCCATTATTGTGGTCATGGACTCATTCAATTGAAAAATACACTTCATGGAGAATCATTCTTCTTCTATAGTTTAGTGATACAGTGTTACTATACATAGTGATTAAAGATTATACATCATCTCAAAGGGTGTTGTATTTTTTAGAGTGTTTTTTTAATCAATATATATTAACAATTTTATTCACTAAGGGAGTGATTTTAGTGGTCAGATTGTGAATGATATCCTTTAATTAACTTGATATGTCAAGGATTAATTAAACATGTCTTAAATCGAATGAAATGTTATGTTAAAAATTATTGGACATTCTTGATGATAAAATATACTAGTTTATATTTTATTTGGATTATAATTATTGGTATTGTGTTTTGACGTTATGATTATATATAGTGAATTAAAATTTTATTACCATTTTCTATAAAAAACCTCAATTTTATTATTTTATAATGCATGCAATTTCTCATTGGTTTCTTTATTAATAGCCTATCAGTGTTCCTCAACAAATAAAAATTGTAAAAATTAAGTAATAAAGCCTATTTGTGGACTAAGGTCATCTCATTGGAACAATAAATATGACCCATTGTCTTTTTCAATGAATTATTTTTTTTACATTTAAAAATTTATGAAATCATGGAGATAGAAGAGTTGCTGATAAATGAAAATAGGAATAAAATAATTTATCAATCTAAGGGTGTATTAATCTGAATTGTCATATAAAATACTATATTGTTTTCCTAATGATCTAAAAACTATTATCCATACACATTAATCACAATCAATATCATCCAATTGAAAACCCCTCACAAATAATCTCTTTTAAGGTATATTACATTATAGTAACATGTTCATTCTCCTAATATATTTCTTAATATAGTGGTAGATTCCATTATTAAATATAGTATATGTTTCATTTATTTCCACACTTATTTGTACAAATTAGTTCAAATAATCTTAATATACATAGATATGGATTTCCAAAAAAACTCCCATAATATCCACCATGATCAATCAAATTCTATATAACCATATAAGAATAAGTCCTATGGTATAATTATTAGAAACAATCTAAAATTTTAGCAATAATTAGTGTGTTGATATAACTACCTCCATAAAACTTGATTACCTATATGAATTCCCTAAATACATAATAAATAAGAGATAAAAATAAAAATAAATGATCGACACTATAATTAAATGTATAATTATTCACCCTTAAATAAAAATCAATTGGATTTAGCTCTATGGAAAGAGGCTTTGTAGGGGAAGAAAATAGTTGAAACCAAATATGGAAAATATATAGCGAATATAGAAAATGTAAAAATTACATCCAACCATTGGATTGGAATATTATTTTGTATATTATCATATAGTATTCAGTAGATCCTAGCCTCCTTGATAAGCTTCCACATGTCATCGTATGAATGTGTTTCATATTCTTTTTTCTTTTTCATTCACCCATATACTTCTATATTTTTTGTTCATTGTTCATTTTTCTAGATTATCTAGAAAATTTGAATGATCCATGAAATATATTCTCCAAAAAAATTCATTATTTCTATGAATCACTATTTCTAGCTCAATATTTTTGTGTTTTATAGACTCTACCTCCCTTCAAAATTCATTGTGAAATCCTTGGGAGGTATCCTTTCCTTCTAAGTTTTGAATTGAAAATGTAATGTGCATTTTATGTTTTTAATTATTTAGTAGTGGAGTTTGAAATCATAATATTGAGATTAAGATAGGTTTCTCTATTACAAGGGTCTTGTATTTAAATTTTATCTTACATTGGTAATTGTAGTGCCTCAAAATTAGAGCCTGAGATTTGTTTTTTTTTTGAATTCTATCTTACAATAGTGCAAGGGTAGGAATTCCCTAAAATAGGGAGATGAAAAAAATATTATATCAGTTGTATAATGTAGTGTGTATTGGCCCCTAGGACTATGTTTAAGTTAAATATATTTTTTATTTGAGTCTCATTGTATTTTCGAGTGATCCTTTGTTTTTTTAACTAAATGAAATATCTGTTGGTTATGGAGATAATGTTATTCTATGATTCTACATAGGTTTGTGGGTCTAATTTTTTCTCAGGATAACATATATAGGGTATATTATATTGTATATTATACATAATAGTTAATAAGATGCTTTGATATCAATATATTGTTCTATGATAGAATATGTTTATTCCATTGGATTAAGAACAAAACCAATGTTTATTAGTTTATTTTATCAGTATCAAATCTAAAATTTAATTTATTCAAAATATATTTCTACCCATTCAACTAGGAAATCCTCAAAATACATGATGGATGATCAAATAAGGAATTATAATACAAAATATCAATTAATCCATTAAAAATACCGAATTATGACATGTTTATTTTATTCTGTAAAAATTAATTTTATAATTAATATATTTAAAATTCCTATATTTAGTAGAATTGTTAGTGATATAATCAATTAATTATAGAAGTAAAGATATGATAATTTACATTTAAAAAATTCCACACTATTATAATTTTACAATCATGGAAAATTACATGTAACCCAACTCATATCAATTCCATGTACCACATATATTTTTTTCTAATAATGTTAAAGCCCTATATAAGTGATTGTTAATATAAAGAATATTTTTTTAATAATGGTTCAAAATTTCATATCATTTTGAAATACATTTTATTCATAATGCTCACCCACTTCTTAGATTCAAACTTCCAAAATAAATTATCTTATGATATAATACACCATCTTCCGATTAATCATATTAGTTTATTATTAACCTAATTATCCAAATACCTCTACAACTAGGCACATACACTTATACTATACATTTATTATTTCTGGGTATTATTCAAGGTTTATGAATAATATATTAGTATGTTTTACCTTAATGAAATAATCCCATATGGATATTGGTAAAAAAAAATATAGAATTAAATTAGTGTAGGATACTCACCTCTCTCATTACATTCTAATCCTATTTATGGAGCTTGCATACATATCATAAGTATAGTTTTCTCAGAATAAATATATTTCAATCCCAACTATATATTTTACTCTGATTAATAGTAGCTATATTAATTTCATTTAATTTTTCTACATAAGGATCCAATTATTAATTCTAAAATTTTTACATGATTTTTTTTTCCAAAAATACAATGAGCACATAAAATATATTATCGCCAAAAAAAATTCCAATTAATTATCATTTCTCAATTTAGTCATAATAAATTCCATGTATTCATTCTGAATTTTTTCTTCTATGAAAACTTATCTAGACACCCAATTATAGATCAGTTTTTTAAAAATCAAAAAAAAATTGTAACTAGTAACAAACAACTGATTTATATATTATATTAATTCACCTCTAACAATCAATGATTTCACTGCCCATAATTTTATATTATGGTAAATAAAAAGAGTGGGGAAAAACTTATGAGAAATACCATTAAAAAAATTAATATTTGTAAGTGGAATCCTAATTTAAGATTGTCTCAACCACCTTTTTAAACCCAATAAAACTATATAAACACATTAGAAAGTAATTTAAGACAAAACAAAAATGAAGGGGAATATAATGGAATCATGGGTTTTTCCACAAATTTGTTTATGATATTATACTTAATCCTGGATAGTAATGATTTTTGATGATCCCAAATATATTTGCAGAAGATGTATTCTTATAAGAACCACCACATCATATTGGTTTCATAAATATTCTTCAAATGATTCATTTAGAGGTATTAATGAAAACTTGATTGTATGTACACCACTTATCCAATGAAAACATGTTTTCTATTGGGGAATAGAAGGAGGATTTTGGGGGCTCTACTTTTTCATTAGATGAAGGTGTGATGGCCACTACCATTTTATTTTTCTTTATAATATATTGATTTTCTTCTATTTTAAATAATTTATCATATTATTCATGTCATTGAAATATCGTAAAATAATCCTCATACTCTCTTGTAATTTATTTATCAAAAACATTATTAATTTCTTGAAATATTAATATATATTCGTTTTATTATTCATTTGGATATTTTTTACCAACATATATGTCCAGTAGAGTGTAGAATAATTTTTATTAATGTGGTAAGAGGGTTCAATTTTTAATTATGATTTTATGAAATTTCATTACAATGACATGAAATAATATGTATCTATCTTAAGAGTATCATATGTTAATAACCATTTCTCTAATATGGCCTCTGAATATCCACTTGGGGGAATGCGCGATTAGAATTCTAGTTTAATCTCAAAGATAAAAACTTCTAATGTACATTCCTCATTATCATTCATGGAATCATCATTCAACATGCTATATAAATATATTTAAAGAATGAATTTGATATCAATGGGAATTTTAAAATTTATATATTCATGCCATAATGTATCTAATGATTGATAATTTCATCCAAAAACATCAGATATTACACTCTTCTCCAAATATTTTCCTTCCAACAGAGAAATGATAGTGAACAATGGGGGATTATCCAATTCCTCTTGAAACTCATTGATATCTTAATTTGATGAGAGATGGAGTTTTATAACTATGCTAACTTAAATTTTTATTATCATCTCAAAAATGGTGAGTTGAGCTATACTGGACACTACTTACCCACTATCACTTTATTCCTCAAGAGGATTACTTCTATATCCTTTAATAAGGCATCAATTCTTATAATCTATTCTTGTTGGAAATTTTAAATGTTACCAGGCTTAGTATTATTCACATGTTTCATAGTCCTATTCCTACACTATGAAGAATTATTTCATTATTACAGTAAATTGGTCCAAGTTAATGAAAAATTCCAAGGATATTTTTCATTGAAACTAATTATTTTGAATAAATACATAGAAAATAAATTATATATTTTTTTATTTGTGTGAAAAAATTATATTACGAATAACGAAGTAAAAAATTGGTTAGAAATATTTAATTATCCCAAATTAACACTTTGTTTTATCAAAGGAATTTCATGGATCATAACAAAATAAAATTTATAAAACTCCTAGAATACAGTATAGTGGTAGACTATGGTTGTCTTCTCAATGACACACTGTGGTAGAAAATTATTATTATTTTTAAACTTTTTTAAAAATAAAATATTTTTTTATATTATTCATAATTTTTAATGAAAATGGGAAGAAAAAAATTTCGGAGAAATATGCTCGATCTTAACATGAATTATGTGTTTCATACATTCATTTTTTTCATAATGATAATATAATATTTATATATATATTGTAATCACACTCAATATCAATCTTCTTACTATGCCACATTTTTTATTTGTAATTAATAAACTATAAATTATAATTTCTTGTTTACTAGACTGTGTATCTTACTTGGTATAATAGAATGAGTCATCCCTAGATCTAGTAGATGAATCCATGATTTCCTTAATAATTTGGTTGGATTAGTGCCATGAGTCCCATTGAAAATGGCCAAAAGTTTCCAAACAATTTGTCTATATCAACATAGATATGAAGTATTATATATATAAATATAAGTCTAAGCATAATGGATTAAGTGTGCGAATAAAAAAATTACCAATAATTATTGATTGGCAATTTCCACACCCTTCAATAATGATTTCATTGATGAATTCCCTATATATATATATTATAGAAAAAACATACCTTTAATGAAAATTATGTTCAAAGTAATTAAAAAATTTCATCCACCTTAGATCAGCACCAATGACTATACCAACATATATTAAAGTTTCACAGGGGAAAACACAATAGAACAAAAAGAAGGATAATGTGAAGAAAATTAAATAAATTTGAAAGAAAATAAAATATATAGGTATATAATGTTATTTACCTAGTGATATATTAGTATTAAAATATATTTATTTCCTTGAGATAACTCCATGTGTCCTTATTTAACTCTATATATGAGGTGAATTAGTTTATCTATACTCACGATCATTCTTCGCATTTTTCAATAATTGACCACTATATGGATTTTTTTTATAATTTTCCAAATTTCTATTCAATATTAGTATGTAGAATCCCAAATGGTTCCCTCGAGTTTCATGTGTGAAAAAATATATTCCACTCTCACTAATGGATGTTGTTTTTTCATCATTTAACTCTATTTTGGATTCATTTTAAAAATATTAGGAGGAACATTTAAATTATTTTATTGAAAAAATAGAATTAATTATCTTTTATGTCTTTAATTATAGATATTTTTAAATATCAATCTTTACCTAAATATTATTTTAGTATGAATATGGATCTGTAATTTTCAATGAAGCATTTTTTAGTGAAAAAATAATTTTGTTCGTGATCATCGTAAATTTTTTTTAGGTTGTGTAATGTTTATTGGATAACATTATTGAATTCCATGAAATATGGTTTCAAAAAACCTATAATGTTAAGAGGAGAACATAAATTTTTTGACCCCATAGGATACATTTGAGTGCAACATATTATTATTTAATATCTCAGGCCCCATTAGAGTGTGAAACTATCATGACTAATATATCAAAAATATGTTAGTCGTAGGCGTAATCTTATTCATAGAAGTGGAGTAGTTCTAGGGGACTGATGCCTTCTCAATATCACATATGAAACTATCATTGGAGGGGAATGTATCTCGATTTTTTTACATGAAACCCCATTTGTGATATGCCACCACCTTAGGATCCAGAAAAATTTAGGATGGCTTATAGATATATCCTACATTAAGCAATAAATTTCATGAGTAATCCATTAGTTTATAAATATCAAAAAAATACTTTTTTTGAGAACATGAGATGAAAAGTCACAAAAAACATTATTAAATTTTATCCATGGAATTTTAATTTAGAATATCAATGAACTAATGAAAAATTAGAAATTAATCCATATTTACAATATGGCCCAAAATATCTTAATATATTGAAAGTATAGTAAAAGTAAATAATCTAACAAATTTTTTTATATAGAAAATTTAATTACCAATTAAAAATATAATAAATTTGGTTGAATCAGTTATTTTGCTAACCAATGATGGGGACATTTTTTGGAGATGTACACATCGAAGTGTAAAGGATTTTTTATAAAGGAACAAAGTTATAGATATATGGTAGTTATTTAATTATATAAGTTGACGCTATGATGATTGATAGTGTTTTATCTATTGATGATTATATATCTATTCACTATGTTTCCCCATGGGTTTACTTTATACACATCTATGTTCTACATTGGATTCATTTCATAGTATACATTATTCTTATACAATTATTATGTGTTGTTTGGTGATGGTATTATTCCATTTGATATTTGGTCTCATTCATTTCATTTTACATGTGGATAACAAATTTATTTTACATGTGGATAAAAATTTTATACATTTATTTACTATGTATGATAAATCAATGAAACAAGACAAATAATTCATAATCTGAAGTTTTTTCATCACCAAGTTGTTGTATGTAGAGAACCAACCAATTACATGAGCGACTTCAAAATGATTTGAGGGAAGATTGAATAAGTGAAGTTGATGTATCTAGATGGTTTATTTGATATTATACTAATATCATCACTTTTGTAGTCGTGTGATTTAATGGTAACTTTAGTTATATAGTGATATAAAAAACCACCTGGTGTTAGAGGATTTCTAGAAATCTATATTGAATTAAGTGTTTAGAGGGAGGAAATTCCATTAATTTTTTTGAATTGAAATTAACTAATGCTTGTGAAGAGGGATTCCATATTGACTAGTTCAAAATAAATATTTAGAATATAAGACTAGAAATGAGAGTTTAAGAAAACCAACTCATCCTACTTATATAATATGGTAGTGTGTAAAAAGATACACACTAAGAAAGATTATGGAAAAGATAATGAAACAATAGAAAAATCAACTTCTAGAAGTTATATTTATTTGACTATATTTTATGGAGGAAATAAATTATTTCTTATTGTTAATAATTTTATAGATTCATGGGTTACTAACTTCTTTTCATCCTTCAACTCAATGGTAATTTAGGGATTTATGTCGATCTATGTGTTTTTCAGATTCATAAAGGTATACTTCATGGATGAAAATACATTAGAAATCCTTAGTAAAGGTGATGTAAATGTAAAAATGAAAAATGATATATTCCTATAGTTGAGAAATTTTAATAACACCTCATGGATATTGAACAAACAAATTTTCAAAGGTCATATTGATGAGTTATTTTATGTAACTATAATCTCTAATATAGTATGGAATGTGAGTGAAGGATCTATGATTATTGTATGAGGAGTAAAGTATGGGACCCTATATATGACCAAAAGTTTAGAAGAAGTAGTAATTAATTGTTTTTCAAAGCCTGACAGTCTGAGGTTTTGGAATTCTCAACTCATTCAAATCAATGAGGATAATATAACACTCTAAGTGGTAAATTCATGAAATAAAATTATCAAACTAAATTAAAATGTTTTGAGCCTTTTTTAGGGAAAATATACGCTGGAATTAATTATAAAATGAAGAAATACAAGATCCTTGGTGATAGTTCTAGTTCACACAGTGTTTTAGAAAAATTTATTAGTAGGATATCATAGTCGGTCGCTTAAATTTTTGATATTCATTTATGATGAATCATGGAATGTATAGGTTTATTTACTTAATAATAAATGTTATTTTCTTATAGCATACATTTAAGGGCTGAAAATTGTAACGAGATAACGTTTATTTGTAAAAATATTTCCATAAATATATGTCTTCAATAACATTGAACGTTTACAAAATATATATTAATAGATAATAATTTATCTTATTGTTATATTAATCATCTTTAAAACCAATTAAAATTGCAAATTCATGAACTGTACATAAAATAAAAAATAGAAAACCTAAAATAGAAAAATTAAGATCACCATAATTTTTTATATTCATAACCCACCAAATAAACACTATATAAATGTAAATAAATATTATTAGTATAATAAATATTATATAAAATGGAAATATTTAGTTGAGTTGAATGATGACTGAAGGAATGTATAGATATTTATAAGATGTATTTTGACTATTGGAAGAGTATCATGGCCATTGGAATAAAAATTTTACCTCAAGATAATAAATTTGTATATTAATAATATTTTTTTGTGGAATTAATTTATGTTTATTTAAATTTATATTACAAGAAAAATATGTATATTTATTACGAACTCAATGAAAATATATGCACATTTTAATAAACTTTGTTTTAAAGTATTTCATAAAAATAATAATTATTATATTAAAAATTAAATTTACCAATGGTATAAATTTAATTTTATATTATGAATACCAATTTTTAAATAATCACGTTCAAATTTTACAAGGGTAGTTTTTTGGTAATTTTTTTTTTGAAATACATCAATTTTCAGACGAATATTAAAAATACAATTTTTCACATAATCAGTGTATCTAAAACATCATAATTCCTAATGAAATAATTAAATGATAATTTTTTAACATTATTTAATATAATGATATATATAATTTCATCAATTAGTCATTTAAATATGATAAATTTAATTTTTAATGCTAAAAAGTACATTCCAAATATTAAATATATTAAGTAATGCATTAAAATATTTGTTCACATTTTTGCACCATTCCTTTTTATTAAACTAATGAATTAGAATTATAAAATGAACTAAATTCTTAAAATAATCTCATTTAATTCATATATGGTGATTAATATCATAAAAATAACTATTAAAAGCTATGACTTTTATATAATATTTTATTAAATATTTAATTCAAAAAATACTACTCTCCTCACGTATAAAAACCCCTCTCTGAGACCTCAATAAACCACTCATACTACTCTGAATCGAAATATCATTTTAATAAATCCCAATAAATAATGCTATAATATTTAGTGAATTTCTATAGTAATCCAATTATAATCATCAAGGGAGTTATAGTGTCATACAAGAGAAACTATACCGAGGAACGAGTATGTTTCTATCAAAACCTCTCTCTCTTTTTCCTCTCTTTTTTATTTTCATGAAAAAATTTAAAATTAATTCAAATAATATTGTTTATTCAGTAATTAAACATTAAATTAATGATTTTAAACTAATCAAAGTTACATATTTATGACATATATAAATTTAACACTTACCATTCCCACTATTTCGATAATGTCCCATTAAATGTTGGTTTACCACCAAGAGATACATTTCCCAGTCAAATTTCATAACCACTGTCATTGATGTACTATATTAATTAGGTAAAATATATAAATACATAATTACATGAATTATTTTATTCAATAGATAATTATACTAATGTGTATATTACTTTCACCAAAAATATAGAAATCTAATCAAAACAAGAATTTTTAAGAAAAACATGATTTCAAAGTTATTCAATTTCATCAATGAAAATTATGATATATAATATAATGATTATAGTTTCTAAATAGTGGATAAAATTAATATAATTTACATAGGGATAAATATTTCAATAAATCTACATTAATTTTTTAAGAGGCGCGAAATATAAACAATTACGTGGGAATCAAATATAAGGGGATTGTCGATATCAAATCCTTTTCTTTTCATAATCCATTTTTCATGACATATTTTTTATGAATATTTTACTAATGTTCCTTAAATATAATTTAATTATTCTGACATTTTTTTGAGATACATATTTTTACAAATTTATTTGATGAAAAATAAAAATATTTTTCAAAAAGGCCCCTTCTATATAAAACACATCATGGACTCCTCTTGAGTTGTTTTCGTATTTTCCAAAGAATTATTATTATTATAAAAATGTGTTTGTCCATTTTTTATTTGGGAACCCCATGTTTAATCATCAATTCATGATTTATTAAATCGTTATAAAACCCAATTATTTCTAAGATTTTGTTCATGATTCTGACTATAATATGTCTTTTGGGGCATGTATAGTTATGTAAATATTACGATATGATGGGTTGGCCTGAAAACATATATCCCTCCATGGAATTGTGTAATGTGATAGATCTCATGAGATAATATGTACTACATGTAACCATTATGAAATATTTGTTCATAATAATGATGTTAAGATTATTAACATATATTATTTGATAACATGATGTTGTCTTTGTTCACAATTGTGTGTCGTATTTGACCTGTAATGAGTGATGTATCTTTTTTATGAACTTCTACATTCTATGAATTTATCTAATGTTTCACAATTAATATTATGATGATCCTATTCCTATTATATGATGATTATATTTTTCTCAGCCATTTTATATTGATTCATGTCCCTTATTCATCCTCTTACTAGGATTTTATCACACACATTATCTAATGTATATTATCAGGTTATTTCATATACTAATGAAAAAAATATATTTATAAGGATAAACAAAAAGGATTTAAATAACTATTTATGTTTCATTAGGTAAAATTTATTTGTGAGCTTAATTTATCTAAGACACTGAAATAGTGGATATTTGATTTGTAACATTATTATGTACTTTATCTTTTAAATGATTTAATATTAATGTACGAAAATGTAATGTTCCTATAGTTGGAATCATAGAATGGTTTATTTATTTTCATAATTAGGATTATAAAACAATAGTGTGAATCATAATTATAAGTCTACAAGTGGTTAATATATTTCATAATAATCAATTTAGAATATGGTTAATCATAGGGAACTCATAAGTTATTCATTTAGACATAATTTTAAAAAATAACAAATTATTTCTACTTTCCTTGTTGACTAATGATTTGTTAAAAAAATCTATTTTAAAAAATAGTGGGAACTAGAAGACACTCAGACAACAACACATAAAAGAGACAATCTAGTTATTTTGTGAAAGAAATATCCAATTCCAAGGGAGGTGGAGTTCAAATATTTATGGTGATATTTTCCAAACGTTGTCATGCTATGAAAAATAATTTGAACAACATTGAATTACTACCTTAACACAATAAAGAATAAGTATCTACTTATTCCTCTATACAAAAATGATCATTGACATTAATTGGAACTTCTAATCGAGTTGTACTTGAAGAGCCGGTTAATTCAGTAGAGAAGTTATTTTATGTGTTCAAATTTTATGAAAAGGAAAAGGTGACTCTGTTCATATATCAGTTTGATGGATAATACAATCTATAATGGGAGTTACTTTGGAAATCCAATACATATGTTGAAATAGAAGATATTCAGTGGGATGAATTTATGAAACAATTTCTTAACAATTATATTCCTCAAACTGTTCAGAAAAATATTGAGGGAAAATTAATAGAGCTAAAGAAAAATAAACATCAATCTATAATTGAATATAAGTAAAACATGTGAGGTCTTGAGAGATCCACCACATGATTTTTTATGAAAAATGATAGAAACATATATAGATTTTAATGTGGAGTCAAACCACAACATCTACATGATCTATCTATCCTAGACATTGGGATTTAGGAATAAGTGGTTCAACATTCTCTAAATGTAGAGATGGAGATTGGAGAATATTATTAGAGTTTTGGAGTTAATAATATAGTAATGGAGTTTCAAGATGGTTGGTAAAATGAAAAGGGAAGAAAAAGGATCCAAGATTCCTTGTGTTAAAAATATCACAAGAAGAATAAATAAAATTTACATGAAGGGAAGGGAAATGATTTAATTTTAGTTGGGAAGGACACCAAGATCATGAATGTTGAAGAGATATGAATAAGTCGGATAATGCGATGGAGGAAATTTAGGAACCTCCTATTTCCCCACATGTGGTTAAATTCTTCAATTGTAGGGAGAAAGGGATTTATTTAATCTAGTACACTAAACCACGATTCTTTGAGGGTAATAAGAATTATTAGCCACCAATATAATAGTTTAATTGGAAATATTAATCCATCAGTACTGCAATAGATGAGGATCAAAATGAAATTGTACAAGTTACAAATTATATTCACTCAATAACAGAAAAATGACTTATTTGGTTCTGCTTCAATGCATTCCTTTATATCCTACAATTTTAATATGACTATTTAATTGAATCAATAATATGTTGAAGTAGATATGTTATTACATTCTCATAGTGGAGTAATATTTACTACCTTTTTTTGGACACTTCTTTTATTGGAGTATGTGGGATGATTCTTCAAGTGAATCTTGTAATACATACCATTGTGGGATTCAATACTATACCGAGCATGGATTTTCTCTACATATATAGAGAACACATAAACTATTTTGAATGTGTAATATCTTTTAATATTATGAAATGTCCCATGATCCTATAAAAATATATGAGAGATGTTGAATCTTTAATGGAAAGACCAACAATGGTGTCTTTGTGGATACACAAAAAGTAAGCATTCTTATCTCAAATGGTTGTGTCAATGGAGAGAATCAAACATGGGGGAATTTTAATTATGAGAGAATACATTGACATATTTCTTCATGATTTACCTAAACATCACCTATATCATGAGGTAGAGTTCTCAATAGATCATATACCTTGGGCCAATCCTATCTAAAAATGTCCCTATAGGATGGCACATATCAAACTGGAAGAGTTAAATAATATGTTTTCATGTGAATGTAGAAAACATTTCCATATGACCTAGTTCATGACAATGGGGTGATCCAATTATCTTTTTAAAGAATAATGATTAATAAATGAACGTATATATTTATTATCAGTAACATAACAATATAACTGTAAAGAATAAGTATTCCAATCTAGTGATTGATAACTTTTTTGATATATTATGTCATGATCAATATTTATCAAAGGAGAACCTTTATTCTAGATATCATCATGTGAAGGTAATGAATGAACATGTTCATAAATGTAATTTTCATACATGGTATGGTAACTATGACTTCCTAGTGACTACCTTTATACAAAAAATTCCCCTAAAATAATTATTTATTTCAATAATATATTCTTTAGATACTACATGGACAAAATTTTGATATTTTTTAAAATATGACATTATCATTTACTCAGTGATAAAGTGTGAACATGATGATAGTTTATCTATTGTAATGGAAACATTATGGAAGTATAAATGTTTTTTAATTACATCATGTGTGACTTTTGGATGTATAAACTCACATTTTTGTGTATGTGATCATAGGTGATGGAATTTATATGGTCCCATCAAAGTCAAAAGTAATTGAGGAATGACCTAGACCCAGTTGTGTCCCAAAAATCCATTGTTTTATTAGTTTATTAGGGTATTGCCAACATTCTGGGAGAATTTTTTTCATGATTATCTTGCCTTCAAACAATGATAACACAAAATTGGGTAAATTATGTCTGGAATGAAGAACACAATGAAATCATCAAGGATTTCAATAAAAGGATAATCTTTGAAACTGTACATACATTAACAAAAAGTGGATTTTTTGTGATATGAAATGATGCTTCAAATAATGTATTGGGTTGTGTAATATTATGGAATTACAAATTGATGGCCTATTCCCCATAAAAGATGATGATCAATTATAAAAACAACATGATGCATGAAATAGAGTTATCGTCTATAATCTTTTCCTTCTATATTTTTTTATCCCTACATCTATGCATAAAAGAGTGATATATATACCAATCATAGGATTATAAATTATATTTACATATATAAAGAAATCATCATTTTTAAATGAAGATAGTCATATCTTATCAAAGACTATGATTTCTCCCTTCACTAAAATATAAGAATGGAGAATAAGGCAGCTGATTGTCATAAAAAAAGATCATGATAAAATATAAATTATTTGCATGGAGAAAAATCATATCATCAATGTTAGGACAAATATGGAACTGAAAATTATAGAAATAGGGAATATGTTCTACCTGGTCGGAATGATTTTTCAACCATCTATTCAAGAGAATAGCATAGTGGCTGAAGGGATGATATGGAGCATCAAATAGAAAGAAATCATTAAAGGATGTGGAGAAATATGAGTTACATAGTGACAAGGATGGTGATATCAGATTTTGAAGATGAGATTGTGTGGCTGCATCATCTAAGATAAATTATCTATAGGATAATGTGCATAGATAATCATTCAATTTATATCATGGATGTACCAAAATGTATTGTGATATTCAGAAAAATGTTTAGGGGGAATGAAGAAGG
Source organism: Viscum album (assembly GCA_963277665.1). Lineage (NCBI taxonomy): Eukaryota > Viridiplantae > Streptophyta > Magnoliopsida > Santalales > Viscaceae > Viscum > Viscum album. Next base: position 1,169,880,195 of record OY728161.1, on the reverse strand, counting down.
ATATTACCAAGTACATATCAAGATGATTGATATTTTAGCATGTTAATGCACAGTGAAACAAATCCAAAGGGTTATAGAAACCACGATTAATACCCTTAATGAAATGGGGGAACAGAACCATGGAACTAAAATAGGACTCATTGTGAGGTCCCGACATGGGTTCCACACATTGTTTCCTCGAGCCTATTGATCACGTGACCTTAGGCATGCCTCCCTCTATTTCAGAGGAAACTAACTTAAAGAGAGGGTGAAATTTATAACGTTGGGGAATACACCATCTTTATAAAATCTGATCAATAGTTCAAAATATATAAAAAATAACCATTTGACACAAATATATCATAAATAATACCAATATCACATGATAACCAAAATATGAATAAAATATCTAAATGAAAAAAGAATAAATTACAAGAAATATATGTTTCAATATTCAATATGAAAACCCAAAAATAAAGACACTGACAACACCCAAAGGTGGATCCAAAAACATGTCTAGTTAACTCATATGAGATCCATCCTAGCACAACTAACAAGGGATAAAGATATATTTTACCAATTCAATTATTCTTTATTTATCCACAAATATTCATGGGTTCATGATGGCTCCTGAACCGAAAATACCTTATTCATCCCATGTTAGATTCTGGACTATCCCCATGGGATATCACATATCACATAACTCAAGAGTTATCATTGGTCATTTAATTTAAATTTTAATATCATTTATACATGGAGCTAGAGTTCAATGCTAATATTTTGGGAAAAGAACACCAAAACTTCGACCCCATATCTATTTGAAGCATCATTAATTGTTCTAAAATATATTTATTAATCAATCCAATGTGGTCTTTTAAGCATTATTCTATGTCTTAAACTCATTATCACATGCGCGAATTTGCACCTAGAACATCATGTCTAGCACCCCGTGTGTAATAGAAGCATTAGTCTGTGTCCTAAAGCCTATAAATCTATCAATCACATAGTTTACATATATTACATTTATCAATGTTAATCATCATTAACCCTCATTAACAATATTTCAAATCATATTATACGAGTTCATTTCATACAAAGTTTATCATATTAGTTCCCATGGAATAATATGAACAATTACCCATTAAACGATTTATCAACATTTAATAATATAAACTATTAACCCTTTATGGATAATACAATGATCCCATAACACCAGTTATTCAATCAATTCAACGTCCCATTAATCCCAAAATTCCATTATCTCATTAATCGAAAATGTTTAATATCCCAATTTCAACATATTTCATTATCACATGGAAAATAAATTAATCAATTCTATGATACCATTAATTAATTAAACACATAATTAATTGAATTAAATATTCAATATTCAATTGTGTAAATTTAAATTCATTAATAAATTCATGAAATTATAATTTAAGACTATGTGACTTTCAATTTAGATCACCTAGATCAAGATTTTTCATGAGAATTATCCAACATAATTCCCCAATTGAAGTCAAACAATCAGGCACCTGATAAAGAATGATATGTAGAACCAAATCATACAATCAATATAAAATGAAACAAATACAAAAAAATATAAATCTAAACCATTTCCAATGATGAATAAAACATTACTTGATGTCTGGAATGAGAGACATTAAATAAAGGAATCCAATTGGGGATATACTTCATAGAGAGAGGGGAAAATCCATTAATCAGACCTTCTATTTTCCATGAACATGGTTTGGAAGGCATAAGAATCTATCAATGAGATTTTAAATTGGTAGAAATTATTTTTGGTCTCAGTAAGGGTGATTGGGGATTAATGCTAATGGGTTTTTGGGATTTTTATAAATTTTGGGAGGATTAAAATCTAGTGTGCACAATTTTTTGGTACAAGGAGCATTGTTTACCCAAACTATGCTTTGCAACCACGTGTCTCCCATACTGGTCTCACAACTACTCTTAACAAGTTTTGTGGTTTGAATATTCATTCTCCAGCTTAGAGGTTCTCATCTATCTAGTGTTTCACATTTTGCTGGGGGATAGAGTACATCTCAGGAAAATCATGTGCCAACTGTCCATTGCCCTATGTTTTTTCCAAAATGACAAAATTTTACATGAAACTCCCCCAAAAACCACCCATAAACTATTATTTATAATTTAGCATGATACATATCTAGAAATGATCAGGTTCACATAATCTTCAGACCTCATAAAATCTCATCCATGAGTTGTACTCTAATAAATCCTTCAATTTTGAGATAAAACAGTCAGGCCACTGAGCCCATATATCTTCTTTTCTCCCCCATTATTCATCTTTAACATTTACATATTTCAATAAAATAGTATCTTTCATCATGGTCTTTCCCCGCAACATTATCTCATTTCAATCCACAAACATGTATCATATTCTCCCCAAATGATAGTTTGATCCCAAGATCATAATCATCCAGCTCTATCATATAAGAAGGGTTGGGGTGATACCGTCAAAGTTGTGACACATTGAAAACTTCATTCATATTACAATTCTTTCATGGAACAACCAATTTGTACGATAATATCCCAACTCTAACCATAAAATAAAAAGTTCCAACAAACATCTGTGCTGACATTTCCAATCTAAAAATCCATCTATGACATAATCTAAGTGACACCCTAATGAACACAAGATCACCCACTAAAAACTCAAGGGGTCATAAAAATCTATTATCAAAGGATTTGTGCCTAATATAATCCATCACCATATGATTCCAAATCAGAAGAACCTACTCTCACAAATCTTGCACAAGGATGAGTACCAAAAACACAAACTCACTTTCCTCCATACTTCATAGAGGAGATTTGAATATCCTAACATAATGAACCTAATATGGTGTCATCTGAGAAGGTGTTTGATAACTATTGTTATAAAAGGACTTAATGAGAGATATGTGCTTCTTCTAATACCCACTAAAGTCAAGGAAACATGCCCATAATTTATCCTCAAGAACATTTGTAGTATATTCTAGATAATAATATATCTATTTGGGGAATTCCAAACTCACTAATACCCATGTACTCAATTCCTTCTATACGTCCTTCTACTAAAAAAATTTAAAGTGTGATTCAGGGTCTAAAATTATGCTTTGTGACTACCCATGTAAATAAACTATCTCATGAACATACATATATCCAAATTGATCCAATGAGAAATAATCTGGTATACAGAATAAATGTGTTAACTTCATCATTTTATCCCAAACTTCCCAAATTTAATCATTCTTCTATGGTGTCATCGGGAGACCCACCATTAAGTCCATAGTAACATCATCACACTTACATTTTGGAATGGAAAATTTCTGTAATATAACACAAGGTCATTAAGGCATGGCCTTCACCTGTTGATAGTGTGTCATGAACCATGCAATCTCCTTTTTCATACCCGATCAACAATTATGGTCATGTTGGTCACGGTGAATTTTGGTCAACCATGGATACACCACCCACTTCGAGGAATGAGAATCACACATCACCTCCTCCACCATATATCTTGGATCAACTACATAGCCCCAATCATATATTTTGTCATCCTCATCTATGGTCCAATCAGAAGGGAATCCCTACATTATAGGCTCTCCCATAAAAGAAAACTCTATAGATCCTCATATTTTTAATCCGTAATCAGTCTATAGAGGGTATACTACTCTAATACTAATATTATAGTCAACATCTCCTAGTCCCTCTAAAGCACAACATCAATCTTATCTAGTAAGGTCGTTATATTCCACTCAGAAATAGACTTCTAAAATGATTTAATTAATGTTTCCCTTGTCAAAGTGTCAACCACTATTTTTCATTTCCTAGACATAAATTAAAATTTTAAATCTCATACATGCATATACTCAACCCATCCCTACTATATGATAATCCAAACTTATTAGGAAAATATTTAGTTTATGTTATTTTGGTTGGTATACATAGTAAAATTATCACATAACTGATAATTCCTCTAAAAATTGAAATCATAAACAACTATGGTTATCTGTAAGACATGTATAGGGTAGTTCGGTTTTTGTGGCCTCAACTATTGTGAAAAAAACACCACAAATCTATATCCTTGCCTCAACACTACTCTACGAAGAATCCCAAATGCATCACAAAACATTTTATACTCCTCATCATTCGTGGGTGAGATAAAGATCGGTGTAATAGTCAAAGTCTTCATTAGCTCCCGAAAACCATTATCACATTTTCTAGACAATTAAAAAATCAATACCTTCATGGTCAAGACCTAATGTGTGGCTTCTTTGTGGGAAAATTCCCAGATGAACCACTTTTGATACCCCTATAATCCAATATGAATTTGGATATCGAAAATACTATTGTGATGCTCCCAAGAAACTATTTCTTAAAAATTTTCTATTTCAACTGACATACCTTCATCCAAGATGATTTAGCCCAAGAATTATACCATTTAGATCACACTATGATAACACTCTATATAGCCTCTCCTCCCTTAGAATACTTATAATGATGTAAATATGTTAAGTCGGATTTTCATAATCTTGGAGTACAATAAGATTTTATCCACACACACTACCAAAAACTGATCTTGGTGGAGGTGAAAGATTAAATTAATTCCTGAAATCAACACCCCAAGACAGTTTTTCAAACCAAATAGAATCACTAATTACAAATAAATTCCATAACTACTTCTAAATGTAGTGTGAGTTATATTATAAGGTCTAACTTTCAACTGATGATATTCTAATCTAATGTTAATCCTTGAAAAAGACAAGATCCTCTCATCTGATTGAAGATATCATTGATATGCGGAAGAGGATACAAGTACATTATGGTATTCCTATTAAAATAATTATAATCAAAAAATATAAATAAATTCACGTCATCCTATAAGAAAAAATAGGATATTAGTAAAACCACATACAAAGATGAATAAACCCCCAATCCATAAACTCTTATAGTTCAGTCTTTCGATTTGGAAACCCATTTGGTTAAATTTCGTATAGTTGAATAATAATGAGACTAACCCCATGAATGCGATCAATTATAAATTACATATGAATCTCCGTTGGAATACATGATATATCATCTATAAACTTGTCATATAATCACTCCACAATTGGGGAAATACATCTTTATTTACACCACCATCATCCATCAGTAGACTTAAAAACTAGGGGGTGAGCTCCCCTGGTTAATGATGAATAGTCCCAGCACGAGCTACCAAAATATTCAACTCTCCACATTGAATGAATTTTTCACCATCAATAGAAATAAAGGCCACACTTATAAGGTAAAAATATTGCGTTATCGGTGTTCTATTAACTAGTCCATAAACAAAATCATGTCAAATCCCAACATATTATGGATGTAAGATTCAAAAAAACATGATACTACGCAAACTCTAGGTAACACCACTTGCATAAATAGATGAACCTAGACCATACTCCCAAGGGTGTATTGATTTCTTAACCTCTCTCACAATCTTCATTGTCAAACACAACCTATTTTCATGTTGTGGAGATATAAATAAAATAAGGCACCATTATCAAATATTTCACTAGAAAGTATGTAATCTATAATAATTTTACCTCTAACATTCTATGTTCTAACCTCTCTATCTACAAGTGTAGGATGAAATCCAGGAAACTTCATGCCTATATATTTTTCAATGCAGTCGGAGTCCTCTAAGATGCACCCCCCATGTTGATATGAGAGCTTGATCCTAGAAGAACCTTTTTAACTACCTTAACCACCCTAGCTAGTAGAAAAATAACTTCTATAACGGTTTAGTGTATAAATCCCCCTTATTGTGATCTTGTTATACATATATTCTTTCTAACTACTCATCTATCATGGGTTACTACAAAACCAATATAGTTGAGTCATTCTACCGAATGCTTGACACTCGAATTGTGGCCAGAGAAAATGTCTAAAACTATTTCCCGTCCTACCGCACTTGTTCGAGGAGACACAAGTACGGTCCGTAGTACTGATCCTTTTCCCTTGGTTACTCTTCAATCCACTACCCCAGTAAAAACTCTCATTGAGGCAATTACTACTATCAGAATCCTTGTCACAAGTTCATGTAGTTAAAAACATTAGTATTACTCTAAAATCCTTGTTTAGGTTCCCCTCAAATATGAGAACCAGGTTGATCACTTTTGTAAACATCTTCAGCCTAAAGATATTAACCTGGGATTAAATTTCACAATTATTCCCATATTTAAGCCTCTATGTTGTATTTGTATCATCCCCCACAAATTCTGTAACAATGCACTAAAAATCCATAAAGCATCCAACTTAGTCCGTCATGGACAAACTCCACTAGGTCAACCTGATTATCTCAGCTGTTATGTCATTCCTAAGCATCTCAGGATAAAATTTATCCATGACCATCCCTTGAAATTTCTTCAACCACATATTATCCAGCTTTTCATCCATGATTTGGATGTCCTACCAGTGCTTCACTTGACCACATAACATATAAGAGTCCAGTTTAACTATTTTCCATTATTAGTGTCTATGTTGTCAATGAATGTATGGATTGAATAAATCCTAAACTCGACTACTTTATGAGAACACTTTGTAGTAATGATCGGATGGTGCTACAAATGAAACACCCTTATAAATTTAGACATAATTTTTAGAAACCACCTTGGGAATATTACCATAATATATATAAACTAGAAAAAATTTCATATATATTCTTCCTGTTTTCTTTGCCGGTAACTATCAGTGCCATTGGTTACACTACTGGTGGTTGATTTCTTACCATATCAATCTTCTGTCCTACCAAAAGTGTCATCAAAGAGTAATATATTTAATGTTTAAAACACATGAATGAAGAAATATAACTAAATAGTATAACATTTATGTATTTTGGATTCATAATAATCCAAAACATTCCATCATACAAACCCTTCTACACTATCAAAACTGATGCATTATAACTACCCAAAACCATTTCCATCCCACTATAAGATGAAAAGTGTAAAACATTATCATTATTAAATTTTCTCATTAGACACCAATTTATCTAATTTTTATAGTATACATAATTTATAAATTTTAAATTTCACATTAAGATCCTCTTTAATTTAATTACACAAGAAAATTAATGTATTTTCAATTAACAACTTTTCTAAAACATGATTTTCCCATACAATACAAAAATTATGCATGTAACTTAATAATCTTAATTTATAGAATTATTCTTGAATAATAATCTCTAATTCATTTCTATTCCCTGTGAAAAATCTCACAATATATCAAAAACATACCCATCACACAATAATTTCATCACTCATGGTGAAATAAATACCAACTATTACAACTCATGTCAATAACAACAATACCATAATGAATATTAGTCTTTTACCCCCAGAAATAAGTTACCTTATCTCATGCATGATATCTTAACCATGGTCCGAGTCATCATATTCTAATATCTCCATTTATTAAATAGTAAGACACAAAACACTGTCGATACCCATTTGGGATGTCGTAACCTAGGTTGCACCCATTGGGCCCCGATCAGTTGATCACACGACCTCAGGTGACCTCCCAACACACCATAGGGTGCCAACAAGTAGCATGTGTCAAATATATAACTTGGGGAGACTCTAACCACTTTTTATAGAATCTCAATAGAAAAAATTAAATTAACAATAACGAAATGATATAACCATATCCAAAATATTACTACTGTGAGTTGATAAATAAAATGGAAATATAATATTAAATCTGAAAAAGTGGATATGTTATGCCATATATATTTGTTATGAGTCAATATGAAACCCCCCATAAATAAAATAAAAACTCCCCTCGTGGTCCATGACAACATGTTTGGTTTCCTCGTCCATTCTCTCTCCCGACTCATCTATCTAACATTATGCTCTTCCCTTTATCCAATCATGAAACCATGGAGTATATTTTGGTACTCATTAGGTAGCCCCAGTATGGTGACTGTAAAAATAAATAGTTCACCACCAATTTCATCTAAAAAATATCTAGTCAATAATAGTGTATGATGTTTTATAAACAATAAATTAAAATTGGAAAATAAATACCTTACCAATTCAATTATATGTTGTTTAACCACATAAATCCTCGGGTTCGTGGTAGCAACTAAACCAAGGATATCTTCTTTATTCCATTATGATGTCTGAACTATCCGTATGGGATATCAAATATCACATAACTCATGAGTTTTCATTAATCATTTCATTTAAATTTTAAAATCATATATACTTCGGACCATAGTCCAATTCCATAATTTTGGGTCTGGAATGCCATTGTTGGGACCCCATGGGTTTTCAAAGCATTATTTAGTGACTCTAAATACGTTTATAAATAAATTACACATTTCTCATATATCACTTTTTTCATGATTAATCATCATTAAAACTCTTTATATATATATTTCAAATAACATTATAGCATTAAAATTTTCACAATGTTGTTCACTTTTATTCCCATGAAATAATATGAAAAATTCACCATTAAACCATTTAACAAAATTTAATTATAAAAACAAATAACCCTTCAAGGTTAAACTAACAATTACATTATTCTTATTAGTTAATAAATTCAACATCATATTAATAAACCAATTAAAAACACCAAACAATTTACTGAAATAAAATCTATAATAAAAAACCATTTCCTTAAACCAAGGAAAATAAATTAATCAATTACATAAGTCCACTGATTAATTAATCAATTAATTAATATAATTAATATTTATTTTTCATGAATAATAATTGAAATTCAATAATACATAGATGAAAATAAATCTCCAGACATTGTGACCTCCATGACTACCCACCTAAATATAGAAATGAGTGTTCCCCAATAAAATTCCCCAATTGAAGAATGATGATCAAGAACACAATGAATAATGAAATCTAGAGCCAAATCCTTTTATCCAAATCAAATAGATAAACAACAATCATAAAATATATCTTCACTATTATTAGTGAGGAATAAATCCCCGCCCATTTTATTGAAAGACATACATGAGATAATAGAATCAAATCAAGTATATATTTGTTACTTGGAGAGGTGAAGATCCTTCAATATGACATTCAACTCACCAATAATGGGGTTCTAAAGGCATATGATTCTATTAGAGACCTAAATGATTCATTGTAATGATCTATTGTCTAATTAAGGTTCATTTGTTATTAATAATAAGGGGTTTTGGATTTTTTACTATTTTTCATGGGGTTAAAATCCCACACGCATTGTTTCCTATATGAGGGATATGGGTTTCCCAAGCTGTGTGTTGAAACCAGAAACTGTCATTAGGGTTCAAAAAATTACTACTAATAGCGTGTTCATTTCAAAATATTAATCAACAACAATGAAAAAAACTTATTTTTGGTGTTTCATGATTTAACAGTAGTAGGTTGTGCACGATTTTAGAACACAATGCACCAATAGTGAAGTTCCCTTTTCCAAAATATGATTCCAAATTCCACCAGAAAGGCCACGATACAAAAGCCAAAAAATATATACCTACACAAGTGTAAAATATCACCTATAAATAAGAACAATACATATATAGAAATTTTATGTTCATACACCCCTAAATACTTCATAAATACAAAAAATTCTATATAGGAAGTAGTGGATCCACTCACCAAGACTACCAACTTCAGTGGTATTTGGGAAGATTTATATCTTGAAAAAAATGTCATGATAGATGTGAATGAAATGGGGGGTTATAAAGGGTACTATTTTATATGATATTTTATCATGATCCATGGTTCACATATATATTCTTGAAAAATATTGAACATTCTTTAAAAAATGAATTGAATTTCAGCACAACCTATCACCCCAAACTTATGTCCAATCACTAGGGATAATTTAGACTCATGGGGATATACATAGATCTAGATAAATGGAATTCAATGGTGGATGAGATCAAGATCTCACATTATATGAGTTCTTATTAAAAATTATTTTCCACTCATGTATCCAATAGACTCCATATATAGCTATATATGGAAAGCAATGTTGAACTGCATCCTATTGGTATGAAGTTGGAGAATGAAAGATACATGGACGAGATCCTATGTATGAGAGGATACATTGGGGTTAATCCATCCCACAAAAAATAATATCTTCTCATAGTTATAAAATGAGCTATAGTGACAACCATCAAGGGGATTTGGAGTATGAAGGTGGTGAAAATGTTTTACATTGAATATCACAATGGAAGAGAGTCATTATGTTTGGAATAAATGCGAAGATTAGACCTATGTACATTGGATTCATTGAGCTCCTTGATCAGTCAATATGGATCAGGTTCATGATGTACTCCACGTGTCTCTCATGAGAAAGTACATATGTGACCCCTCACATTTACTGAATTTAGATGTGGTACAATGAGATAATGGTATTTCTTATGAGGAGAAAAATGTACAAATAACGGGCCATGAAGAAAAATTCCAGTCCAATAAGAAAATTCACCCAGAAAAAGGTGTTATGTATGAAACATATGTATGAGGTAGAGACATGGTAACTAATGGAAATAATGAAACTAAAGTACTATCATCTAATCTAATCCTAGAATATGAGTTGAAATTTTGGGGATGAAATTTCTAAAGGGTGGAAGAATGTAACAACCCAGAGTTTATTAATAATATATTTTTCATAATTAAAAATGTTCTATAATATTAAAAATATTAAAAATATAGAGAAACCATTAAAACTTATCTCATCACTATATTAGTCAGCTATGAAACCAATCAAAATGCCAAACATTTTGCTTGAAAAAGAATATAAATTTAAAAACCTAAAATGGAAACATATAGATCCACCTAATCTAATAGAATCATCCCCTCCCCCAAAAAATTATATATTAAATAATTAAAATATTATTAATATAATAAATATTATTTAAAATTTAAATATATAATTGATCTGAATGATGAATGAATGAATGAATGAATGTAGATATATTTATAAGAGATAATGTAACTGTAGGAATGGTTACATGGTCGTTGGAAAAATAATTTTTCCTAAAAGTAATTAATTTTTACATAAAGAGTATTTATCATTATCAATTTGTGTAAATATAATATTTTTATAAAAAAAATAAATAATATTATTAAGAACTTAAAGAAAATATAATAACATTTAATAAACTACATTTTAATTTATTTCATAAAAATAAAAATATTTATATTAATCATTAACATTACCAATGATAGAAATTAAATTTGATAAAATTAATATAATTTTATGTAATAATCACATTGAAATTTTCCTTGGGTGATTTTTTTGGTAATTTTTTGATATACTTCAAGTTTTACATAAATAGTAAAAATATAGTTTTTCACATAACTGGTGTATCTTAAACTATATTATTCATGATATAATAATGGACTAATCCATTTTATAATGTGATGTTAATACATGATATAACTAATTTCATAAATGAGTTATAAAAATATGATAACCATACTTTTAAAACCTAAAAAGAACTTCATATAACCTAAAAATATAAAGTAATACATTAAAATATTATTTTTTTCATTTTGCATCCTTTATTTTTGATTAAACTAATGAATTGTAATTATAATGTGAAACAAGTTTTAAAATAATGTTATTTAATTAATATATGGTTGATAATGTCTATAAAATCATTATTACTATATTTATATTCGATATAATACTGATATTCCAAAAATACTGGCTTCTCGATTAGAAATGTCCCCGCTCCCTTACCATTGAAAATATCTCCTCATATCAATTACAAATCCAAATATATGAAAACAAATTGGCCTATTAAACCTATTAAACCTATTATAATCTTCTGGGAAAATATGTAGTAATATAATTTCAATCATCAAGGGAGTTATAATGTCATTTAAGGGAAGCTACATTGAGACAAGATTTGGTTTCTATCAACTGATCTCTGTTTTTCTTCATCTCTTCTTTATTTCACTATAAAGATTTAAAATTATATTTATAATATTAATAATTCATTAATTTGAAATTATTTAATTTATTTTAACCTAATTTACTTATAAAATTTATGAAATATATAAATTTCATAATTCACATTCCCCATCTTTCGATAATGTCTTATTAAACACCGATTAACCACCTATGGATACATTGAAAATACAATTCCTATAACCACCTCCATGGATGGATTGTATGAATTATAATATAAATATATATATACATATATGTAATTACATTAATTATATTCTTATGTTGTTAATTATATTTATTTTTTAATGAATTTGAATGAAAATTAAAAAGTTTGAGAAAAAGCATGATTTTTTTAGAAATACTTTACATGAAAACACTTTAATATCAACAATAAAAATAAAGAAATATAATACAATGATTATAATTGAAAATTAGTGTTAAAAAATTATATAAATCACTTTTGTACCAATATTTTAACAAATTGTTTTTTATTATTCATGCGTCATAATAGAGATAAAATATGGGGGAATCAAGGAAATTGGATTAAGAAACCCAACTCATTTTCTTTGGGATATCACTATTTCATGACATATATGATATGAATATTACTATAATTATCATTAAATATCATTTAATTATTATTCCCTTTTATTTCCCTGGATATACATATTTCTAACATGATTTTTTGACGAATACAATGATTTTATAAAAGAACACTTCCATCCAAAACAAATATTTGACTACTATTTAGTTGTTTCGTTTTTTCTCATGAATGGTGATTACTATACGGATTTTTTTTAATTGTGAATACAATTTTTAATAATGAAATAATTATTGATGAAATCATATTGAAACCAATTTTTCATTGGGCAATGCATTACTTTTATTATAATATGTTCTCTGTGGCTTGTAAGATTATATAAATATTATAATGTGGTGGGCGGGCTTGATATTATTTTTCCCTCCAATGCATTGGATAATCCGATGTATCCCACATGATAGTGTTTATTTTGTATTACCATTATTCAATTTTTGTTCACAATAAAGATTCAATTAATCTGCCCATATTTTATTACTGAATGTGATGCTGCATTTATTCACAACTATGTGAGGTATTTTTAAATTATGAAAAGATGATTAATTTTTATGCATTACTAGATTAAACACCTTTTTCTATTTTTTTCCCATGATTATGAAAATCATACGATGCTTAAGATATGATGCTGGTTATTATTCTCACCCATGTTATATTGTTTCATGGCCCTTACTCATCCCCTTACAAGGATTTTATCTCACCCAATATTTTATGAATATCCCCAGTTGATTAAAATTACTAAGGTGGAAAAAACATTATATTGATAATGATTAAGGATTTAAATAAATTTTTATGTTTTATAATATAAATTTTATGTTTGAGCTAAATTATCCCAAGAGAATATACCTTTGCATCATGTATTTGTAAGATTATTATGTCTTTATCCTTATAATTATGTAACACGCATGTATGAAAAATAATGTCCACTATAACTATAGTGTAGACTATAACCAATCATAAAGAAAAAACATATGTTCCAATTATGGTGGTAAATTCAATAAACAAAACATCCAAAAATGCTGTAAAAATAAGACGATCGGAATAGTGATAACTATTACTACTAAACTATAGTAGAATAGTGTGGAATATCATATGAACAATAGAATAACATAAATGGAATGATGTATGGGAGTTCACATAGAAATTCACAATTTAATTTGGGTAAAATTAGTGAATCGAACACCATAATTGGTTAATTAAACTATTTTAACTACTATGGGTCACAAACATCCAGGATTGTTACGGTCTAGTAAATAACTAGAAGGTAGCCACCTCAAAATCAACAGGAAACTTTTATATGTCTTATTTGATTTGAATGATAGAGATAAACTCAAGTTGGGTGTTGTGACATATTTCTTTATTGGATAAGGTAATGAATATTTTTTATATCAACTATTGGATGATAAAAATGAAAATTCATCAGGACACCATAGTTTTTATTCAATGAAAATGATCTATATAAAGATAAAACTTAGTTGGGGAAAATGTTTAGAGAAAGGATTCAAATAAACAGTATCATATTTTTCTAAAAATGTAATGTATAATGGACAATGTTTTGATGATTTACAATGAGAACAGTTGAAGCAATGATATAGGACTAGAAACAGATGTGCCTAAATTAACTTAGATTTTTGAGGTGTACAAAAATTCCCTAAATATTTGAGCATTTGAAAGTTATACTCGAGAAGATATGGCACTGGAATATGATATACCAAATAGATTAGAGTAGGTTCTTCAATTGCAATGATCTTCTAACATTTGTAAACAAGTCCACAGATGTTATGCTAACAAGAAATTTATTTTTCCATTGGATATTAGGGAACAAGAGACCCTATTAGAGGCTTCCACTATTAGTAACTCTAAAATTTAGAAAACAATATTAAATAAGGATATTTAAAATATTGATTCCAATGAAACATGATAACTAACTGAGTTACCACTGGGAAAATGACCATATGAAAATAAGTGACTATTTCTTTTTGAATGGGAAAACTAATGAAAGGAATTAGTATAAGGTGTGGCTCATGGTGAAGGGATTTGAAAATATATAGGGTATATACTTCTAAAAATATTCATCGATACTGATGCATGACACCATATAGAATGTTTTTCACCTAGTGGTGTCTAAAAAACTACATCAGGAGTAAATAGATATAAATATATCATTCCATCATTGTGAATTATAGGAATGTATTTACATGGTAGAACCACTTTCTTTTAGAAATATTCGGAAAAATTATTATTGTTCTAGATAAATTTATGTATCTATTTTTGTAAGTAGGATCCAACATAGTGGAATCATAATTTTTATCCTTTAATGGATTAATAGTATTCTACATGATGGAATAAAGATCATTATTCCTAGATGAAAGCCTGGAATAATGGGAGACCCATCATTCTATTGTAGTATGTGGATGTGAAATTTCTTTCTTCACTGATCATTCATAAAATTGAATATATAAATAATTATTTATCCATATTATGAAAGATGAAATATCTCAATCATTTTATGAATTTATTGGTAATAAATATTGGAATAGATAAAAAATTTACACTTTTCTATTATCTGAATTGGATTACACCTTGAATCTTATCAAATGGATGATAATGACTTGATGTAAGTCTTACTCAACTCCATTGGTAGTACACCTCATGTTGTTCGTAGAGAGGTAACCATAAATATAAGATAAGAAATGGTACATGGTGATAATTAAATTTGAATTTCCAGTTGGTAGTATAATGTATTCAAAGATATGAAATCAACTGAACAATGTATATTTTTAAATTGTGAGATGATTTGTGATGAATCTAAAAATAATAGACTGGGATCCTAAAAAATATATCTTCTGAATCTTTAATGGTAATGATGATATTACCCTATTCATTAATATGGAAGATCCATTGAATGGTCACATAAATTCTGACTTTTTTTTGATTCATGTATCATCTGGACCCTAAAAATTATCATGGAAAGAGACAACATTCTACTAAAATTAGGTGAAATCCACCAGAAACTAAAGGTTAGTAATAAATTAGATTTTCATACTAGATAATTACGTGATGGTTTTACCTTCTAACAAATAAAACATATATAGAAAATAAAAGAAACAACCAAACCAAAACTATTTGAAGCATGAAATATGAAAAATAATACTCAAAAATAACACCAAAAAAACATCTAAGTAAAAGAAATTTTTTAAATAAATACATCTATCCAAAAATGATGCAACTTACTAATGAATTAACACCAATTTTTCTACAATCCAACAACTCCTCAAGAAGATCTATGCGATAAAAACAAATCCTAAGATTGTATCATCGTGAAGATCTATTAAGTAAATATGAATATATTCTTTTTCCTATGTAATAAATAAATAAATTAATATACACCAATGTTCATATATATTGGGTGATTAATTATAAATAGTAATTATTCTCTAAGATACATCCCAACTAATGTCACAATAAAAATTACTGATCTTTTTACAACTCAAAATATACAAAGATAAAATAGAATTATTAAATACGCCCACACTCATTTCTTTTCACACAAGTGGAAAAAACATAAACATCAATAGCCCAAGGATCCATAGATAAAAAATGAAATATTAAAAATATTAATCTCATACAAACAAGTTATTATAGAATATTTTAAATGTAAAACGCATACCCAATATATAATCTTAAAATCATGCATCCTTAATAATGTTTAATTCAATTCTTTTTTCATTTTCGTACACAGTTTTCAAAATATTACCAACACCATTCCATTTATGATTTAACTCACAATTAATATTCTTATTATTAAATGAAGGAAAAAATGTGATTCGATTTATTCTCATAACCTTAATATATGTTCCTTACCATAGGATTGCATGGAATCTACATTCTCTAACGAATAAAAACAATATCACAATTATTTATGTGTTATTTTCAATTAAGATGAAAAGTTTCCTCTTATAATATCATAACTTATCAACATGATTTATCAAAAAATAAAACAAAAATTATTCCAAAATACATCATGAGGTATTATTCCAAACAAATCACCCGGGTTTTTTATAACACATTAAACACCTTAACCATCTTATAATAAAATATTCCCCATATTAAACTTAAAAAATATTCACTTTTTGAGAACTGTGTAGGGATTAATGACTCGATTAGTAAATAATTTAACCCCAAATGAGTAAATATTAGTGTTAAATACTATATTGACATGAAATTTATATAGATTAAGTACTTTATATAGCTCACTATCACCACCATGTGCTTGACGTTCATACTCACGCTAAATTTCCATCTCATCTACATCATTTCTTCGCTAAATGAAAATCTGAATAACTATCACCCAATCTATTTGAACACACTCACCCCATTGAAGTGTTTGATAATTCTCAATAACTGTATATTTCAAGAACCAATAAATCCCACTTTTTAAATAAAACCAAAGGTTACTCCAGCATAGGCTTCTAGAGGATGAAAGAATATCAGAACCAAAGGAAAGCCACAAAAAAATATAGATGTGGGATTATAAATCTACAAAATTTATTAGTTGGTGTGGACTGAATTTGTAGATAAACTTTATTCCTCTAAAACATAACCTTATCTAAGGACCATATCATGATATATACAACATTATGTTGGGAAGGAAAATACTTCCATTTCACTAACCCAAACATAAAATTATCCTTTGTGATGTGATACATGATTTCAGTTTTCATGATACATCAATTATGGAAATTATTTTTTCTACATTAGATAATAGATTATTTTTTGTCGTTGATTCTTATAATATTCCTCAAATCAAGACAAATATCATCAAGTAGTCTCTTCATCCAAAAATTTTGTTTATAATGTTGAGTTTCCTATATATTTTTGTCTTCAATAATTCTTAGTTAAATGAAATCTATGTTCGTGATCTTCCAAAAAAATGATCTATAGTACAGGAAAAGTTAACTTCTTGATGTTAAATTTTAACTTCTATTTTTCTTGACCAATCTATATTTATATATTTCTAAAATCATATTCTGTTTTTTTATTATAATGTAATTAGAAATCAGTTATGCCTTTGATATACTATAGTATTCCATTTATAGCTAGTATTTTCATTTCATTGGGATTATTATAGTACCAATTATCTTGACACGTTGGAAATAAAATATAATTTCTTGTGACTATTAAGTGAAAGAGTTAAATAATGATCTCCCTGCACTTTATGATATTAACCTATTTTTCATCATCCTTGCCTAAAAACATTATGTGAGTAGAGAGTGGTGATTTAAATAAATTTAAATACTATATTCCAAATATTTTTAGAACTGATACAAAATATCATTATTATAAGATTAATTATCTATGACTTCATTATGAAACCTTCAAATAAAGAAACAAGGGTATCACCACAATCAATTATATTTCAATGTCACTTCAATTAAATTCACAAATAAACTAATGATCCATGTATAGTCTACTAAATAATATTTATTCAATATATACGAGGACTATATTTCATTCACCACTAACTTTATTGATATATAGATAATGATAGACCCCCACCACACACTTAAAATATTGTGACGCCACATATTGATCTAGTATGCAATAAAATTCCCCTAGTGCTTGTATGTACCATTAAGGTGACTTCTTTAGCAATTAAAACCAATTCTCATGTTCCAACTCATGATATTGATCAATCTACTCTATGTACACATCCTATACTCTTAATTCACTTATAAATGTTGATTTGACATCAGATTGTAAAATATTGGTCCCCCTTTTTCCCTACTATGGAAAAAATAGTCAAATTATATAAAGCATAGCAATATGAGTCAATTATTAATCTATATAAATATCTTTATTAAATTAGTACCCATTACACACAATTCATACATTGTTTAAATAACCAAATAATCATTATTTTTTTGTTCTATAATACCCACACTATCCTTATGAAATAATTTTCTATCAACCTTAATACAGCCTCCCATGTATAATTATTCTAAATTATGATAGACAGTCCAAGAGTCACATGAATATAAATATAATATTTATATTCTTATTAAAAAAATTAAACTAATTTACATAAGTTTAATGTTTCATGCAGAGAAATAATTTTCCTCATTATTACATGTGATTTCGCCACACAGATGATACTTTTTTCATCAATTTTATCAAGATATTTTATATTCTATTCGTTTAACAATTTCATTCATAATATTAATCACCAATATAATCTTTAAAATCAGTATTTACCCCTTTTTCTCGTACATACTTTCTCATATCATCATTAATTTTATCTTTAATTTTTTTCCAAATTTTTTTATTAATATAACCATTTTACACTTCATTGAAAACATGGATTTTGATAATCTTTTCATGTTTTTAATCAAAGAAATAATATTCCATTCTCAGGGATTACATGATTTGTAATATCTCGTAATATTGATATTTTTAAAACATTATGTCTTTCTCTTTATTGAGAATAAAATGTTTGATTTAAAAAATATAATTTATTTTTAAATGTCGTACTCATTCCATACAAAAACATCATATGGACTATTTTATTATCTCAACTAAATTAAATATAAATATAAAAATAGACTAATATCAATAATCCATCCATCCCAAACATATATGGAAATTAGTTAAAAAATAAGCGGTTTCAAAACTCTATCAAATTATTAGATTTGAATATTAAAATATTTACCCACTAATTTTGTCATAATTCGTATTATATTTAGTAACAAAACACAAAACATTATACTTATGGGTAATTACCATCAAACAAACCATCAATACATAATAATAAATTAATATAGTAGATTACATCTACTAATAAATGAATATTTGTGATATAGATCTAGATATTTCATCAATGAACAATTCATGTAAACATGTTAACTTATTGTCTTACAAATAGTATATATTTTTGATAATTTATCCTTTTTGAAAAATAATAAACGTGTTTATAAAATCATCTGATAGTATAAGTATACTTTGATATATATTACTCTTCATAGGATCATCCTAGAAATACTATCTCAAAAGATTGGGTATTTATGAAACTATATATTAAATTTTCCATTAGACAAAATAAAAATATAACCATCTAAACTAATGAGTTAGAGATTCCCTATGGTTCCTTCCCTCTTAGAATAACTATACCATCATTCCAATTGATGGTATAATTATTCAAGGTGATATTAATCTCATGTTCTAAATCTAAAAATTGTCTATCACATAGAAATATGTGATAATGACTTCCAACAACCAATACATTCTCCCATATCATGTATTTTCCAACACATATTCATTTTACTAACCAAATGATATTTAATAATTCACCATTAAAAAATATGATGACTCTTTTTTATCATATTTTATGTTTGTGATTATATACTTATCTCCTATTACATGTGAATTATATATTATATCAAAAATCCATAAACGATTATGTTTTAGTGACTACAAATAAAATATTTTTACAAACCACCTTACCAAATATTTTCATTTTGATCTTTGTCTTTGACTTCACGCCCAATGATTATAGGCTTGTTTGATCCTAATCTAAATACAACCGAGAAATCTCATCACAAATATGTAAAAATATTTGTTTAATTTTTACTGAGCTCTGTGATTCTTTAGTTCACTATGTATGACCACTTTGGGACTTCATATAAAAATGTCTCAAAATTTCGAAAGAAAATTAATAGGAAATATGTCCATATCTACCACAGAAGAAAAATTATATACTAAAAGGAAACATGGATGATGTAAAATTCACTGGTATCATTCATTTTTATTTTTCACACCATAAAATTTAGTTTAGAATATGCACGTTGAGTGCATCTCGTGTTTATGAAATAAAAATATATGATATGTTGTGTAACCCAATTTGTTTTTGATACAACATTTTTGTACATTGAGTGTCCTACTTATGATTCATACAAAAATCGATCGTCATATTTTGAGTGGTGCTTAAATACTATAATCAATCAACATTAACTTATAATTGTGATCAAGATCCATACCATTTGATTCATTTTTTGGGTTTATTTTTTACAATGAATAAATTTCTAACTATCCTCATAGACTGAAATGCTTTTCCTGAACATTGTCAACATCCCATTTAATCAACATTCTTGATGTTATATTAGTAGAAAGGATTATCTCCAGTTATATGTTTTTCCCTAAAAATTGATGATTTAACCCTCAAGATATTTTATATGGTATACTTTAACTAACATAATGAATGTAAACCAATAAAACGTCAGGGATACTCATTGATACATAGCTTGTACTCAAAAAAATAATTTATATATATGAATTTTTAGACATTATCTTTTAAATTTATACCTTTTACATAGACTCCTCTTCATTATAATATTCCTTGTAGAGTTTTTCATCTTCAATCACTCAATTTAATTTATTCATTTTAGCTCTCCAAATACATATTTTTTCAATTAAATCCATTAAATGAACTTTGATATTGACTCAAACATCGAAAAATTTATTTTTTGTAATTTCGATCATTTATTTGTGGCATTTTTAAAAAACTAAAGTAACATAATATTTGATTTCATTAATTTCTTTAATCTTTTCCCCTTTTGGTTAAGTACAGCAATTATCCCCCCACAAAAGTATATTTATATTCTTAATGAAATTTTAATTTTTTCTTACACTATTTTAAATTAATTTAAAATAAATTTATGAGAAATTCATAATAATCATTATAATCCTTTGGAAACACCTTCGGACACTTAATGAAATTGTTCCATACAATTCGACAATTTAATAAATAAATGTATGGTTTTACATTATATATTAAATTTACACTTTTTCACAATCTTCATTGGCATTGGTATTTTTCCACAATAACATTTACCCAATCAAATAATCCATAAATTGATTCATTTATGTGCATCCTCAAATTGAACTAAATTATTTAACTGTATCTACAATTTATATTCCTATATAATTCCGAAATCTTTATTTATATTTTGAACCTTTTTCCTACATGTAATGTTAGTATTTAAATGAAATGACCTTAAAGTATATTTTTTATCCAAATCTTCCAATAACACATTTATTCCCTCGGAAAATAAATATCAATCACTGTGATATTTTTTCTTATAGGAATCCAATATCCATACAGTCTATGATCCCATGAACTGAAGGTAAGTAAACATATTTTTGATATTTTATAAATAGTGTTGAATCTAAATTTTCTATATTTGAATGAATTTTCAATTGATGATTGAAATACCTTTGTGATTTTAAACTGTTGTTACATAATCATAGAAAAAACACCGCTAACATAAACCTATATATTTTATACCTCATGTTGTCCATAATAATAAATAATACCCTAAGAGGGTTGTCGAATCGTGATAAATTTGATTAATTTAAACAAAAATCACCATTAGTCTTGTTCCATTATTATTGGTACCCCACTATAAATCATGATTGATATACAGTGATTAAGGTGTAACGTGAGAGACAAGATAAAATTAACCGGTTCACCTACACTGCGAAAATCAATATATATAATGACAGTGTGAAAAAGTACTAGAATCACTATATGAACTTCTTTTATAAATTTTCTTACAGGAATCCATGAACCCCATGGTTTATGAAAAATCATTTTTGGAATGGTCATTGGTGTCTCAATAAAGTGTACTTCTTGTTCATAATTTTCAGAACGTACTCACTACACCATCATGTTCACAACCAATATCATTTTGAGAAATATATTCACCCATAACTAAATAGTAGTAAATATTTCTTTAAAATACATCTCAGATATAGTGAATCACTTTTTTTACACCGTAGTAATTATTTTACGAATTTCTTGTTTGATAAAACTAATTAAATTCAATTTTCCACACATATTCATGGTAAATTTCATAGTGTTTTCTATAAACTATTGTGAACAACCTATGATCAAATAAATTATATTTAAATAGGAATTTGTTTACATAATGTAATTTCTATATTAAAATATTTATTTAAATAATTCCATTGTACAAAAATGACATACACATGGGTCGTAATAAAATATTGAGCATATAACTCCCCTCTAATTCATCTTTTCTAATGACCAAAACTTTTATCAATGAAAATTTCACTTCAACTAATTAAATGTATTACTTTGTAAAGTGGTTTTATAAAACATATGAACTTACTTGGTTTTATTATTATTTTTAAATACTGTTATGAATTGTTACTATTTCTAATATAGTCATGGAATAGTGATCACATGATTGGTATAAATTTAGGGTTTTAGAAAATTCATTTTACTCAGAAAATGGAAGTGATGGCCTCAACCATTATAATTTGTCCACATAAAGCACATTTTTTGGAGCTTGTAAAGGAGGTAGTGTCCCTCAACTTTGTTCTAGAATAATCCTAAGATGAGATTCAACATGTTAAGCTTTAACAGAATCCCCAACATGAGAATTGGAAGTTAATAAGGATTACCACCCGAGCGATGTTATCTGAGCCTCTCCAGGAGTTTATCACCACCACACACCGTACCCTTAGGTATTATGCGGGTGTTATAAGGGGTTATGTTACAAGAACCAAGAACTATTTTAATGTGCATTATTTTTGTATACAATAAGGATTATAGATTCATTTTTTTATTGTTACTTGGTAAATGGTTTTTAATGAAAAAATAGTACTTCTAGTTAATATTTAAATAATAAATCTATTAAAATGAATTAATGGATTTTTTAATAAACTGATATTTTAGTAAAATATTATTACTAAATTTATTTTTTTTAAATATAAATGATTTTATAATTTTTATACAATTGGAATTATTTTATGTTTTGAATGTTGTTTTTGTCAAAACCCAAGAATTTTAACAAAATGTCCAGTTATCATTTTAAAAGTGAATATTCACATATTTAGAAAATTATTTTGATAAAATTGATATTATTTTTGTATTCAAGATGTTAAAATTATCTAATGGTCTATTTTTCATACTTTTCTGAGATAGTAGAATTTTTGGGTAAACATTAAATACCGTTTTAATATATAATGTGTTTTATGACATAATAATGACCCAGTAGTGATATAATAAAATAATATAAAAGAGATATTCGAAAAATATATGTTTTAACTTAAAAATAATATGATTTATATTGGTTTGATAAATTTTAAAATACATAAGTGCACCCTCCAGGACTTATAAAATATTTTAATATTTTGAAATGATTTTTAGGAGAGTGTGACTCACCTTCACATAAGAAAGAATAATATTTTAATATGATTATACATTTTCCTTATAATATAATGTTTTCCACTCCCCCTTTACAAAAACTATTGGAAAATCCATGGGCTGGTTTGTGGTTTTGAATATATAATTATATAGATTCCAAAACCTATATTTGTGAAATATTAAAGAATTCTCTTCTCTTTTCCTATATAAACCCACCCAAGCTCCCACTTATCTTCATAAAATATCCTTGTAGAACGTTTCTAATCTTCTATACTATCTTTATGATCCTCTCAAGGTGACCCAAGCTCTCATGAATCCCCACCTTAATCTCTTGAAGTCACACACTCAAGTAAGGGGTCCTCACTTTCCTTCCTTATTTATTTCCAATTTTCCATATATTATTATGACCATTTTATATTTAATTAAAAATATTTTTATGATTTCTCACCCCCTATACATCCATAATTATGTTTTAATTATTAGAGACCCATTTTCTCTTAATTAATGCCTCCCATGTACAGCCGTTAGTATTCATAAATTTGGTAAGGTATTTCACTCTCCTCATTTAAAATCAAGCAATTATTCAATATTATTCATCTAAATTCTATTAAATATGTTTGGATATTATCTTCCATGACCTCATAAATTAAATTAAATTTATAAATTATAATATACCCCTTTCACTCTCATCAACCCATTTTACGATTTCTATTTGACTTTGTTATGATGTCGAAGTTACACCAAAATATCTCATTACAAAATCAATATGTAAGTGAATACCATACCCATTTCTCTATCAAGGGTATTTACCATTATTAATATGTACTTATTTATTTATGACTTACATTTATATATTCTACATCTCTTATTTGTGGAATAAATTATTACTTTTAATGAATCCATGTTTTATGTTCTATGGGGAACACTTAATCATTAAATGATACCATTAAGAAGGATGTGCCCTAATAGAACTCCAATGAATTGGGTAAATATTAGTATAATGATATTTCATTTTTAATGAGGTTTTATTCCTTCTAATTGATGTTAAATGAGGATTTGTTCATGATCTATGTGAAATTAATCTTTTCTCATACTCATATCATGTTAAATGTTGTTTCCACATTTTCGTGTTATGATAATCATGATATATCATTCTTTTATGTTCATGTCTCTATTATGTTCCATTGATATTCTTATATCCTAACATGTATTGTATTATTCATTTTATTCATTTTTTAATCCCTTACGGGTCATTATAGCTCTCCTTTTTCTTAGGTATTTCCTTAGGTTATCGTATGCAATTCTAAGTACGAAGGAATATTTCCATCATGTAAAAGAAGTTTTTAATTAAGATGTTGTATTTTATGTCCTATGTTTTTATGTAATGTTCTTAATTTATAAAGACATTATACAACATTATCCTCAATGTTGTATTAAGTGTATGTTTATGTAATAAATCATGATAATGTTTGTATTAAAGTGAAATGTTGTAATAGTTGGTATTAGAGGATATGTTTAGTTATTTTTGAGATTAGGATTAAAAAATCCTAGTTAAATACATAGGGATAATACTATGTATAATAAAAATCCCTAAATATTTTATAGAATAGATTAAGTGGTTTATCATGAAAATACATCCCAGTCTAGATATGAACGAGTATAGGTGGCTTTAGCATATATGTATCAAGGGGTAAAACCTAAAAACACCTCTTTAAGCTGGACCTGAATGGGTACTAGTTCTTGACAACGGGATTTTCTGCACTCTTCATTCAACACTCATGTGGGATATGCTTGGGTAAATTCATAATAATAGTATTAACCATTTTTACTGGAATAAAATAATCCTCTATAAATATATTTTGGGAGATAGATCATGGATAACATAGATTAAAGCCTATAAATTCATATGTTAAATAAATTAATGTAATTTATAATCTAACCTTTTATGTAATTGGTTTCCAATTAAGTTTTAACCCGATCATTCCTTTTATTCCAGACTATGTCCAGTAATAGGTGGACTCAGGCTAACAACTGATTCGATGATCAATGTGATAACTCTTCTAAGAAGATGCTCAATCTGATGGGAGAGGGAATAAAAAACAATGTCACGATAAACACTCAGTTAACAACTATTTTAAATAGAAACATGCTTTAAGAGGATTCCCCCTCCCCCCATGAAATAACAACATGTGATCGAGTGCTTCATAGGACAAAGGATGCCTACATTCAATGGATCTTCTAATACATCAATCGCCAAACAATGGATCAACTCTATTTAGAATATTTTCTCTGACGTTCAATGTTTTAAAAAATAGAAAGATCTTCTAGATGCCTATCATATGGACGGTGAATCTAATCAATGGTGTACGTTGATAAAAAAATATGAATCATGAGGAAGAGGTTGAGGCATTGGAATTGACGGATTTCTGGAAAAAAAATACAATAATTATTTTACTCTTACGCTCCGGCATAAGATGGAATGTGACTTCTATCCCGTCAAGATAAAAGATGACCAATACATCGGAGAATACAAGTAAAACATCATAAGTATTGCATGATATTCCTCTGTATTTTTACATTACCCTTGAATTCAATGTAGACCACTTCTTTGTTGGGTGGAAACCTAGCCTACTGAAATCCATAGCGATTAGTGACTTTGATAGCTATGATAAAATTTTGCGATGTTCCCTCAAAGTCTAAATAGAGACTAAAGAATCTCAGGGGTATCACGGGGATAAGAAGATGATAGTGGATGTTAATTCAGGAGGTCATATGCAAAAATCTGATAGTTCTATGAAATTCTAGGACACCACTTTCCAATGGTGCGGAAAAACCCACCATAGAAATTGCCTAAAGAAGTCAAGGAAATTCATTAGGTATGGATGTGAATAGAACCTAGCAATTAATTTCCAAAATTAAAAAATAGATTCTATGACAGAAGAGAAGAACACTCTGTTCGACCCTTAACACATTGTTTATTTCTTCAACTAAAATGAACCAGGGAACTTTGTAAACTAGTTCCTAAAGCCAATGGTTTTCTTAGGCAACCAACAACCTCCAAAGCAGCACGGGAAAGCATTTTCTATCACAACCATCGATGAGAACCCCAAAAATGATGTGGTGAAATGTATTTTAGTTAATCATTCATGATTATCAAACATATTTTTTGATTATGGTTTTATGCATTCATTTATATCTCGAAATATTAATAGACCAATCAAAGCACCTCGATAAATCATGGAAGTCGAGATGTCGATGAGAATAGAAAATGAGTAAATTATTTCATCCCAGGAATATAACTCCTACCCTATCATAAT
This sequence comes from Viscum album, assembly GCA_963277665.1. Classification (NCBI taxonomy): domain Eukaryota; kingdom Viridiplantae; phylum Streptophyta; class Magnoliopsida; order Santalales; family Viscaceae; genus Viscum; species Viscum album. Next base: position 1,169,853,110 of record OY728161.1, on the reverse strand, counting down.
TTGTGTATTGAACATCCTAGTAAACCATGTAATATTACCTCTTGTGTAATTTAATGAAATTACTGGCATGTATTGGGTTTCCCTATATAGAGACATCATATATTTCCTTCATAGGTAAATCACTCTCTATATTGAAAATTGATCCCTGATTCTTTGCCAGTGAAAGGAGGATGATGAATCTCTTTTAGTACCATCATCTCAAGAATGGGTAATACTACCCTATTAGCATGTTCAACATTCTTAGATTATTGAGTCTAATAAATTAACCATCCCTAAAAACATTCCAATTTTGAGGGAATTCGCGTAGGTGTTTCCCAAGGAATTTCTTAGTCTTTCTCCTAGAATATACATAAAATTATTAATTAATCTTACAACTAGGAAGTTTCCAATATCCAAGACCCCATATAGAATTTTTTTTGGAGCTTGAAGAGATATATAAACTAATACATGTGAATCTAGATACGGGGTTTATTGGCCCAAGTGCTTCACCATGGGGTGCACCAGTCCTCTTCATCAAGAAGATTGATAGGTCAATGCACCTTTACATTGATTATCATGAGCTCAAAAAATTCATGATAAATAAAAATTATCCGTTGCCATGAATTTATGACTTGTTCAATAATCTACGTGGAGCACAATGCTTCTACAAGGTGGATCTATCATCATGATGTTACCATGTTAGGGTGAAGAAGAAGGATATCCCCAAGACTAATTTTCGTATAAGGTACGTGCACTATGAATTCATGTTAATGCCTTTTGGACTCACTAATTATCTAGAAATTTTCATGGACTTGAGAAATATTGTATTTAGAGATTTCCTTGAAAATTTTAATCTAGTCTTTATAGATGATATTATAAAATACTCCAATACAAAGGAGGATCATGAGAGAATCTAATAATTGTACTAGAGACCCTGCAAAATTAAATTCTCTATTAAATGGTTAGAAAGTGTGATTTATGTTTGAAGGAGGTCTCATTGTTGGGTCATATCATCACAAGAAATAGGATATATGTGGTTCTGTCATAGAGAAATAAAATTGAGGGATGGAGGAGGCCAACATCTATGATGAATTTCCGAAGCTTCCTTCAGTTAGCTGGATATTATCAGTGTTTTTTGAGAAATTTATCATGATTTTCAAACACTCCTCCCAAGATAACTCTAAAAAGAGTCATGTTTTGTTGGTTTTAAGAATGTGAAGATAGATTCATGGAATTAAAAATGAGGGTTATCACTACACCCATTATCATACTACCCACAAGTGGAGAAAAGTTTAAGGTATTCAGTGATGATTTGAATAAGGGCATGGGTTGTGTGTTGATGAAAAATGACCACGTCATTTCGTATTATTGAAGGAAATTAATAATTCATGAGAAAAACAATCTAGTACATGATCTGTAGTTGGTTGTAGAAATGTTATCTTTAAAAATTTGGTGACATCACCTCTTTGGGGATAAGTTTGAAATATACAAAGATCAAAAAATCATCAAGTATATATTCATCCATAAAAAGATGAACATTCTCCAATGAATATCGTTAGAGCTGATCAAAGTCTATGACTGCTCAATCCATTAGCACCATGGGAAAGAAAACAAGGTGGAAAATACTTTAAGTAAAAAGGACCCATTTATTCTATCCTTGATGAGAATTATATAGGATCTAATATTCTTAGATTTGATGAAGATGGACATGGTAATCATAAAGAATAGAACATCATTAATCATTTCATAAATTATTTCTCAACCATATCTTTTGGAAAGGTTAAAGGATTATCAACATGATGATATAAGAATTAAAAAAAAAGTGGAAACTATCAGAAAAGGTAAATCCTTGGATTTCAATGTTGGTGAAGAGATAATTATGATATTTGGGTTAAGACTATGTGTTACATATAATCTAGTTTTAAAGATTGATTGTTTGGATGATGCACATTTTTTTTAATTTTTCCACTCACCTATGAAACAAAAAGATGTTCTGACATCTCTTATATTATTTTTGGCGGGGTAACATGAAGAATGATAACGTTGAGTATAGATCAATGAGCCTGGTGTGTCAAAATGTAAATGCTATGATACAGAAGACTAAGGGTATTGGGAAGCCATTACCCACACCAACATGGAAATGGGAAAATATTACCATGGAATTTGTCACATGACATCCAAAGAATACCAATGGAAACAATGTTATCTGGGTTTTTTTGATCATATTACAAATACTGCACCCTTCATTGCAATTATAATGTATTTCACAATGGATCAACTGGCACAAATATACATCATATAAATGGTAAGGTTGTTTGGAGTACCACTATATATTGTATCTGATCGAGATCCAAGGTTTACATATATATTCTGGAAGAGTCTCCAAAATGATTTGAATATGGAGATGAACATCAGTAAAATAACTCATCCTCAAACTGATGGCTAATTTGACTGAAGTAACCAAACACTTGAGGTCATTTTGAGAGCATGTTCAACAGACATCAAAGGAGCATGGGATCAAAATCTCCATCTGGTTGAGTTCTCTTAGAACTACAGTTTCTACTGAAGAATACAAATGGATTCTTATGAATCCCTCTATGAGTAGTGGTTCATAACACCAACATGTTGGTATGATGTTGGGGTGTGAAAATACCTTAGTACAGAAATGGAATAGAAGGTTATGTTTGTCCACTAGCACATTAAAGATGCTCAGAGTTAACAGTAGAGATATAATGATAATCATTGATGAGACCTAGACTTTGATGTTAGAGACCTAGTATTCCTTTACATATCACCATGGAAGGGATTTGTGTGATTTTGGAAGACATGAAAGCTTAGTCCAAGGTACATCGACCCTTTTTAGATCCCTGATCACATTGGAGTAGTGGCCTATTAGCTAGCACTGCCACTAAACATATCCCAAGTACATGATGCATTCCATGAATCACTCTTGAAGAAGTACATAACTGACCTATCACATGTACTCATTCTCGAGGTGGTAGCATTAGATAATGAGCTTTCCTATGAAGAGAAGCTAGTGAAGATCAAAGATTTTAGGGAAAAAGTTCTACAAAATAAGACAATGCACCTCATCAAGGTATTGTGGTGAAACTACAAGTTTGAAGAAGAAAAATGGAAATCAGAGGAAGTGATTAAGTAGAGTAACCCTCATCTGTTTTAGTATGTGAAAAGAAAATTTTGAGGGTGAAATTTCTTATGGGTAAAGATTCTAACGACCCAAAAATTTATTAATGAATATTCTTCTTGATCTAATTAAATGCATTAATATGTAAATTGGTTATATAAAAAATATGAACATCCATGGTTTTATGTATTTGGAATTTAAAATACCATTATGAATTGTTACAATTGCTAATATAGGGGTTGAACAGTGATCAAATTATTAGTGTAAATATTGGGTTTAAACAAATCTAATTTACTCGGACAAAGGAAGTGATGGCCTCATCCATCAGAATTTCTCCACATGAATCCCATTTGACAGACCTTGAAAAAGAGGTAGCATATCTATCCTTCACTCTCGACCAAGCCCAAGCTGATCTCCAACTTTTTATGCTTGAAAAGATTCGCCTTCAAGAGATGTGAATGTTAATAAATATTACCACCTGAGCGATGTTATCTGTGCCTCCCCATGAGCCAATCACTATCGCAAACCATACACTTAGAAATAATGAGCGTGTTATGAGGGGTTATGTTAAAATACCCTAGAACAATTATTATGTGAATTCATATTGTATAGAATAAATAATATACATTCATTTTACTATTGTTACTTTGTAATGGAGGTTATAATGCACCAATAGTATTTTCAATTAATATTCCATTTAGAAATATATTTTGATGAAATAATGTAATTTTGAATTAAATAATTTTTTTAAAAAATATCATTATTAAATTAATTTTTTTTCAAATATAAATGATCATATAATTTGTATACAATTGTAATTTTTAGTGTGGTTTGAATGAAAATTTTGTCCAAACCCATGAATTATCAATAAATTTTGGTTTTTATTTTAAAAGTCAAAATTAACATATTTAGAAAAATAATAGAAAAAATGAATATTATTTTTGAATAAGGGATGTTTAAATTATCTGAAGGTGAATTTTTCATAATTTTCTAAAATAGTAGAATTTTAGGGTAAAAAATAAATTCAGTTTTAATATATAATGTGTTCTATGAAACTATAATGACCTAATAGTGTTGAAATTAAATTATATAAAATAAATATTCGGCCACAATATTTTAACCTTTAAAATAATGTGAATTTATATTTTTTTATTGATTTTACCATTCCTTGGGGGACCCTCCAAAATATATAAAATATTTTAACATTTTAAAATTATTTCCTTGAGAGGGTGTCTCACCTCCATAAAAGAAAGTATAATATTTTTATAATTTCATCCATTAGACTTATAAAATAATTTTTTACACTCCATTTTTGGAAAAAACTATGGGAAAAAACCATGGCATGGTTTTTGTTTTTGACTATTTAATTTTATATAATCCAAAACCAAAAATTGTGAAATATTAAAGAATTCCACTCTCTTTTCCTATATAATCCCACCCAAGATCCCACTTATCATAACTCAAAATACATGGATCACATTACTACGTTTCCATCCTCTCTCTTTAATCCTCCCAAGGTGCCCCAACCTCTCAGGAATCCCCTCCTTAATCACTTGAAGCCGCACACTCAAGTAAAGAGTCCTCACTTTCCTTCCTCCCTTATTTATGTATTATTTTCCTTATAATGCTATTACCCTTTGATTTTTAATTAAAAATGTAGGGTTATGGTTTCCACCTCCACAATACTTCCATAATTATGTTTGAATGATGATATACTCCTTTCGATTTCATAATGCCTCCCATGTACACCTATTATGTAGAGACCCAAAGCTTGAAGTACATGGACATTACATTACTTTTTCAGAATACTTAATACATAACAAAAACAGACACCAAAGGACCATAATATTTTAGTGTCTTTGGATACTCGGAACGTAATATTCTAATCATGGTAAAAGATCTTCAACATCTCCCATAAAGATCTTCCCCTTTTGGTTTTCTTACCTAAGACCTTTGCTGAATCCTGGGGAAAATAAAACATATAAAGGGTGAGCTCAAATGCTCATTAAGGGTAATCATGGAGAAAATAAAACAAACCATATACATTTTAACATAAAAACATGAAAATAATGTTTAAACATCAAAATCATGAGCAAAGAGAAAAATCTTGGAAGTACGTAAGGCATGTATCATAATGGAACATCAATCTTGATAAAATAGAATGGGAATAAATCATGTAATTGTGGAAACAATTCATCACTTGTTATGATTTTCATAATAGGCAAGGCATTGCTTCCAAGACCATATTAGTGGACAAAGTCCCTTTTTGAATCAAGTTCACTACTCGTTCCAGTCCTCTATCACGGAACCAGATTAACATACCGTTCCATCCATGTCTATATCGTGAGATATAAATCTTTACCCAATGCATTGGAGGGAGATATAGGTCCCACCCATATCATATTAAAATCATTATTACTTTTGCCACAACATGAACATAAATCATTCATCATTACCCAAAGAATAAAATGGGTTTCATAAACATCATCCCATCATAACATAATCCATATAAAACAAACGGATATCATTTAATCATATGAAAATTGAAGCCATGTAAATAATAGATAAATTATACTTGAAACATACACATATGAAAATATTGTCATCTTAGATGGAAAATGGTTTTGATAAAACACTTGAAAAGAATTCTTGAGGAAAATAACATTTCTTCTTAAAAATAATTTTATCTTCACAAAATTCCATGGAATTTTAAAAGAAAAGGATATTATTAAAATAATCATGTTATCTTGTTGAGTGAACTTCATGAAAATAAAGTGTTATGAAACCATAAAAATCCTTTAATGTCGTATAAGTTAAAAAAACATTCTCCTTGTACTTTTTTCAGAAAAAGTCAAAATGTTCCTAGTATGGTAAAAAAAGAAATATTCCTTTAATAACATGTGGTAAAAGTCAAAAATGGGTAAAAATGAATTTATACACACTTAAGAACACTTTTAGAAAACATGCACATGGATGAGAACAATAACCCCAGTAAATACTTATGAAAAAAAATATCGGATAAGAACGAGATTGAAATAATTATACCTTACATTATGTATGATATGCTTAGTATATTTCCTAACCTCCTGTATAATGATTGAAATAATGTCATTGAATTATTACAGAATCATATTCATTTTTATGATATCATATATGGTTAACTTATGACTTTATATTACCCGTTCTTTTGTAAATTCCATGTTAAAGAACCGTTTTGGGTAAAATCGTTTCACTTATCGTACGAGTTTTGACTTTTTTTCTTCATATTATTACTTATATCTGAATTTACATAATTACAGAATGTAAAAAATGATTTATATATAATATATATTCTGTATATAAATATATATGATAGATCGATAAATGGAATGAAATACAAAGTTCATGGAGACGGTAGGTCGTACGTACGCATGAATGTTGTTTTCGTTTCCTTATTGAATTGAATGGAATTACGTAGTTGACATACATACACATATACTTAAATCCAGTATCATTATTATTTCTTATATTTCATTATTATTCATTATATATACTTTATAATCATTCATGAATTGTTAACATGGAGAATGAATCTCATCGCGTCGTGGAGACGGTAGTCCGTACGTACGCACGAGTGATGATATCATTCCCATGATCGTGGAATTGTATTTAAGTGCATGTATAATATTTCAGAATCAATATCACTTTATAATAATAATATTTAGACATTTATTTACACCATTATACCCATCCATGAAAGGTGGTGGTCGAAAACAGATTACACCACTTCGTGGAGACGGTATTCTGTACGTACGCACGCGCGGTGATTTTATTTTCCTTAGGATGGATAGAAGGTGAAATAGGGTTGTTTCATATTTATAATAACATATCATTATATATTTAATACTGATGTTATTAATTTATAATGATACAACTAAAGAAGAATAATTAGAAGAAGAGAGAATCTTGAGAGAATCGGAAGAAGAGATTACCTCTTCTTCGACGCACCACCTCTAAGATTCCTCTTATGGAAGTAGAGTTGGTCTTTTGAGAAGACCAGAACCTCAAAAATGTTTCTAGGGAAGTGGAGAAGATAAATGGGCAGGTTTTGGCCGAGATTAAAGGCTCAAAATGGTGTGAAGAGAAGAGGGAAGGGGTTCCCTTTTTATAAGGGAGGAGAGGGGCACCATTGGAAAAAATCAAAATATTATTTTATAATAAAGTCATATTCGGTTTTTAATAGATCAAAAATGATTTATTTCAATGATAAAGTGTGTATGGGTCGAAATAATATAAACTAATAGATTTTAGATAGGTTTGGTTCATTATATTAACCTTATCATTTAGTTTTAACTCTTAGTTAATTAGATTGACATTTACCATGTAACTTTTTATTTTTATGTTATATAGTAAATAAACATTCCATATACATCCAAACGACCCCCAAGTGGTCCATTAATGATACACCTATAATTATATAAGTATATTGGTCGAACCTTAGATTTTTAGGAATATAATAACAATTAATAATATAATATTTGTTTTAAAAACTATTTTATGTCAATTTAGACACTATTTGGTAATTGATTTTTGTGAAACTCATAAATTCATTATTTGTTCCAAAAAAAGCTAATTACATCAATACTGACATATCATATTAACCTATAAAATTAGTGTAATTCATAAAATGTCAAAATTACATTTATTTTGATATTTATAACATCAATTATGTTAATATTTCATTAATAAGATAATTACTACATCATCATTATGTCATAAATAAATTAAATTATTTAATTTATAAAAATTATAAATAAAATACCATTATGTAGGAAATTTTATTATCTTTCTAATGAATATTTATAGTAGAATGTATCCTATGTATAACCCTATATTAAAAATGATTATTTATTAAACTTTGATTTTAATTATTTTAACCCTTCTTTAAATAAATTAATAATAAATGTTCTAATCTAATCCAAGTGGACCTAAATGGTCATATTTTATTCCTAAGATTGTTTTTGGTCGAATTAAACTTATCCAATAGAAATAGGACATGTGTTAGGGTAATAATAATATCATTTTACCCTTAATTACCCTATTTACTTTTAACTGTGGTAAATAAAAGTAAAAAGTTACTATTCATAGAAAACTATTTTCATCTCATTGAACCAAATTTTAGTCCTTGATATTAAATATGTCTCTTGGATCTTTTAAATTCCACTCATAGAAGCATTAAAATTATGTTTTATGTGAATTTCCAAATTCTCCTAGGGGGTGGGTAAAAGACGGTGAAAAGTTCAATAAAATTTTTATATATCTAAAATTATTATAAAATGACTCCAATGAATTAAATTGAACTTATATAAGAATTTTGTATCAATTTTTACCTAAAATAAATTTAAATTAAATAAATAATTATTTAAATAAAAATTCTGTTTTTAAATAGTAACCCGGTGTTATCACTATTCATCAAAAATTGAAAGTTTTCAAAAAAATACCAACAATTCACCCTAGGCTAATTTAGATATTCCTATTCCAAAAATGAATACCATTTTGAAAGGTAAAATTTATAAAATTTGAAAATGTGGGTATTACTATTCATAATGGCTAGTTCATAATAATATAACATATCGTTGTTTAGTGAGACTCAGTTTTGTGTGCTACACATGCTATCAAGGAAGGTCGCGATTGCGTATAATTCAAGACAAGTCAGGGTTGCATGTTGTAAAATAATACTTCGTTATTTTTTATAACAGAATCCAACCATATTTCATTTATACATTGAATATATATATATATATATATATATATATATACGTACATATACACTCAATGTTGCGTAGAATGACTACTATCAAACAAACTTGAAATTGTGTGTAACACAATCCAAGAATAGTGTTACGTATTCTACAAGCTAACACGGTGTTGCGTATAGCACAAGATAATCTTGGTGTAACATACAACATAATACATCAATGAAATTAACAAGAATAATTCTCAAAAAATATCAGGTTGTTACATTCTACCCCCCTTAAAATGAATTTTCCCTTGAAATTCGTTGGGGTTATAAATGGTTTACTACTTGAAAGTTTCTTTAATAAAAACCCACATCATAAAAATGAATACCAAAACTCAACTTTAAAAACTAATGTATGAAACATAATGGTTACCCAAATTAACATATCACTGAGTTTCCACAAAAGAGATCATAGGTGAAAATATGGATATAGAATTGAAATATAACCATAAACTTCTGATGAAGAGTTGTAGAGGACATGGCTATGAAAAAGCCAACAATCACAAGGCCATAAATTTGTGATGTTATAAGGTACCATCTGATTCATTAGATATAAGGGTACTAGGACAAAATTTTTTGTTTTCAAGATCATTTCCCTAAAGATGAAGAACTGTTGAATTAAAAGAAATACTTACTTGATTTTGGTACAATCTCATCGTTGCTCATGCCTCGAAAAATTTCCGCTTCATATCTTAAAGAAATGAAGCTTCATGTGTCTTTTGTGAAGTGTTAGAAGATTATGTGATAGAATGATAGGTGATTCCATCTATTTCTATCACAAAAATTTTAGCACATTTTATTAAATATACAGAAGCCCAGTTATGCTGAGATTAATCGTATATGGTTGCTAAAATGGACTTATACTTCTTCTATCATAGCGCTTAATAAAATACAACTAGTTTCTACTAACCAGGGGCTTCTTGTAGGCTAGTTGTAGGCGATAAAGGCTTGTTGCACTTTGGTTGTGGGTTCGATTCCCATATCCTTGTCCAACGTGACGAGTTGTCACCCATTCTGCAGGTTGTCCCTTTTATTAAACTAAACTATTATAACATTCTATCAAAAATATCGAAAAAATTTCTAGCCTTATACAATACTAACATATGCTCAACATAATCCATTCCAATCTTTAGGCTTATCCAAAATAATTCTTTCCAAACTCATAGTATAAAGAGAATGAGTACAAAAAAGGTCATATAACAAGAATGTGAATACCATCATTTATCCCTCATATATCAAAAGATATATCTTGTTGATAGTATTCCAAACATGTGAATACCTTAATCATGTATCCTCTAGAAAAATTAATACCCATTGACTCTTAGTGAAAACATGAATGCTTTCAAAATTTAACACTTTCCACATACCAAAATCCCAAAATTTCTATATACTCAAACCATGATATAACGTTGTCCTTATATCAATCATGAGATCATGAATACTAAAAATCATTTCATTATCTCCTTATCCCTTCTTTATGTGTATATCATCTACCTTCCAAAAATATCTGAATAAACTTTCATGGTTACCGGTACCATTCAACATATATTTTCAAATACTTTAGGAAGAACAATAGTGTAACAATCCTTAGATGTGTCTTTATTCTTTAGTAACACTACCTATGCAACATAACTCTTGATAAACATACCATTCCACTACCTTCTTAAACCATTGGCCAAGCTTCAACACTTCTTTCATCTCATATATCATTTGTAGTATCCTCATCATCATCCACATAAATACTAACCATATGACCATGCTGATTCTCTTCATGAGCTTTTACCTTAGGTAATTGGTTTTCATAATGCCCATAATTTCCCCATTTAAAACATCTAATCATTAGTGATGTCATAGAAATTCCATTATCCTTCTCCATGGTGTTAACTGAACCTTTTCCTTTGCACTTACTGGATTTGTGTCCTTCTTTTCCACACCCAAATCATCTTCCAGTTCCTTTGAAACATTCTCCTTCATGCCTCTTTCAACATGATTTACGTGGTAGAAATTGAACTTTCCTTCCTCTATGATCATCATGAAACTCCATCTTTCTCTTATTATCTGAGTTGGGAAACTTACCAAAGTTGAGATTATTTATCATATTATGAGATTTCTGATTAGGCATAAAAATGATATGTGGACTTCCATATCCAATTTCATTTGGTTTCTCATGAATAATATCATTCCATTTTCCATCATATCTTCCATTATCGTGAATCTTCCTATTTCCAACCATTTTCTAAAACCCAAAAAGTATAGTGTGATAGGAGAAAATCATAATCAAGGGGGAGTAACATCAATATCTATCTTCTTACGTTTAATTCTAATATAGTTACCCTTATTCTAGGACTATAACCTATACTTATACTTAGCCTTAGGGACATACCTAGACATACATTAGAAATATATCTAGGGATCTCACTAAAGTTTTCACATCATATTTTCCAAAGAATAACTAAACCTTTTCTCTGATACCAACTTTAGAGACCCAAATCATGACGTACATGGACATTACATTACTTTTGCGGAATACTTAATACATAATAAAAACAGACACCGAAGGATCGTAATAGTTTAGTGTCTTTGGAAACTCGGAACGTAACCTTCCAATCCTGGTGAAAGATCTTCAAAATCTCCCATAAAGAACTTCCCCTTTTGGTTTTCTTAACTAGAACCTTTCGTGAATCATGGGGAAAAGAAAACATATAAAGGGTGAGCTCAAATGCTCAGTAATGGTAAGCATGGAGAAAATAAAACAAACCATACACATTTGAATTTAAAAACATGAACATAATGTTTAAACATCAAAATCTTGAGAAAAGATATAAATCTTGGAAGTACGTAAGGAATGTATCATAATGGAACATCAATCTTGATAAATGATCATGGGAATAAATCATGTAATTGTGGAAACCATTCATCACTTGTTATGATTTCCATAGTAGCCAAGGCATTGCTGCCAAGACCATCTTAGTGGACAAAGTCCCTTTCTAAATAGAGTTCACTCCTCGTTCCAGTCATGTATCACTGAAATTGATTAACTTACCGTTTTAGCCATGTCTATCTCATGAGATATAAATCTCTACCCAAAGCATTGGAGGGAGATATAGGTCCCACCCATCTCATTTTTAAATCATTCTTACTTGTTCCACAACATGAACATAAATCATTCATCATTACCCAAAGAATAAAATGGGTTTCATAAACATCATCCCATCATAATCCATAGAAAACAAATGGATATTATTTAATCATAAAAAAATTGAAACCTTGTAAGTCATAGAGACATTATAATTTAAACATACATGTATGAAAATAATGTCATCTTAGATGGAAAATGGTTTTGATAAAACACTTGAAAATAATTCATGAAGAAAATATCCTTTCTTCTTAAAAATAATTTTATTTTCACAAAATGCCATGAAATTTTCAAAGAAAAGGATTTTATTGAAAATGACCATGATATCTTGTTGAGTTAAATTCATGAAAATAAGGTGTTATGGAACCGTAAAAATCCATTCATGCCATATAAGTTAAAAAACATTATCCTCGTACTTTTGTCATAAAAAGTCAAAATGTTCCTCGTATGGTAAAAAAAGAAATATTCCTTTCATAACATGTGGTAAAAGTAAAAAATGGGTAAAAAGGACTTTAAACACACTTAAAAACAATTTTTTAAAACATATACATGGATGATAACAATAACCCCAGTAAATACCTACAAAAAAACAATCTCGGATAAGAATGAGATTGAAATAATTATCCCTTACCTTATGTCTGATGTGATTCGTATGTTTCCGAACCTCATGTATAATGATTTAAATAATGTAATTGACTTATTATATAATCATATTCATTGTTATGATATCATATATGGTTCGCTTATAACATTATATTACCCGTTCTTTTGTAAATTCCATTTTAAAGCACTGTTTTGGGTAAAATCGTTTCATTTATCGTACAAGTTTGGAATTATTTTTCTTGATATTCTTACTTATATCCTGATTTACATAATTCCAGAATGTAAAACATGATTTATATATAATATATATTCAGCATATAAATATATATGATATATCGATAAATGGAATGAAATACAATGTTCATTGAGACGGTAGGTCGTATGTACGCATGAACGTTGTTTTCGTTTCCTTATTGAATTGAATGGAATTAAGTAGATGAAATAAATATATATATAATTAAATCTAGTATCACTATTATTTAATATATTTCATTATTATTCATTATATATACCTTATAATATTTCATGAATGGTTAACATGGAAAATGAATCTCATCGCGTCGTGGAGACGGTTGTCTGTACGTACGCACGAGTGAGGATATCATTCCCATGATCGTGGAATTGTATTGAAGTGTATGTATAATATTTCAGAATCAATATAAATTAACAATAATCATATATAGTTATTTATTTACACCATTATACCCATCCATGTAAGGTGGTGGTCGAAAAAAGATTACACCATGGCGTGGAGACGGTATTCCGTACTTACGCATGCGCGGTGATTTCATTTTCTTTAAGATGGATAGAAGGTGAAATAGGGTTGTTTCATATTTATAATAACATATCAGTATATAAGTAATACTTATGTTATTACATTATAATGAGACAAATAAATAATAATATGTAGAATAAGAAAGAAACTTGAGAGAATCGGAAGAAGAGATTACCTCTTCTTCGACACACCTCCTTTTAGCTTCCTCTTATGGAAGTAGAGTTGGTCTTTTGAGAAGACCAGAACCTCCAGAGTGTTTCTAGGGAAGTATAGAAGAGAAATTGTCAGGGGTTTTCCGAGCTTCAAGGCTCAAAAGGGTGTGAAGAGAAGAGGGAATGGGTGCCCTTTTTATAAGGGAGGAGAGGGCCACCTTTGGAAAAACTCCAAATATTATTTTATAATAAGGTCATATTTGGTTTATAATAGCACCAACTTGATTTATTTAGAACCTAAAGTGGGTATGGATCTAAATACTCTCTACCAATATATTTTATATAGGTTTGGGGCATTTTATTAACCTTATCATTTAGTTTTAACTCTTAGTTAATTAGATTGACATTTACCATGTAACTTTGTATTTTTATATTATATAGTTCATAAACATACTATATGAATCCAAGAATCCCTCATGTGGTCCATTAATGATACAAATATTATGATATAAGTATCTTGGACGAACCTTATATTTTTAGGAATATAATAACAATTAAAAATATAATTTTTGTTTTAAAAACTATTTTATGTCAATTTAGACACTATTTGGTTTTTTTTTTGAAAATCATAAAAGCATGATTAGTTCTACAAAAGATAAATAAATCAATACTAACATTTCATATGAACCTATAAAATTACTGGAATTCATACAAAGTCTCAAATTACATTTATTTGGGTACTTATAAGATCAATTCTGTTAATATTTCATTAATAAGATAATTACTGCATCATCATTATATCAGAAATAAATTAAATTTTTTAATGTCTAAAAATTATAAATAAAATAAAATTATGTAGGAAATATTTTTAGATCTATAATGAATATTTATAGTCTAATTTATCTAATTTATAACACTATATTAAAAATGATTTCGTTATTAAACGTTGATCTTAACAATTTTAACCCTTGTTTAAATAAATTAATAATAATTGTCCTAATCTAATCCTAGTATACCTAAATGGTCATATGTTTTCCTAAGATTATTTTTGGTCTAATTACACTTATCCAATAGAATTAGGACATGTGTTAGGATAATAATAACATCATTTTTACCCATAATTACCGTATTTACTTTTAACCGTGGTAAATAAAAGTAAAAAATTACTATTCAACACGAATTATTTTCATCTCATTGGACCACATTTTAGTCCTTTATATTAACCATGTCTCTAGGATTTTTGAAATTCCACTCACAGAAGCGGTAAAATTGTGTTTTATGTGAATTTCCAAATTCTCCTAGGCGGTGGGTAAAAGACGGTGAAAAGTTCAATTAACTTTTTATATATCTAAAATTATTATAAAATGACACAAATTTATTACATTGAACTTATATAGGTATTATGTATCAATTTATACCTAAAATAAATTTAAATAAAAATAAATAATTATTAAAATAAAAAGTTGGTTTTTAAATAGTAACCTAGTGTTTTCACTATTCATTAAAAATTGAAATATTTTTGAAAAATACCAATAATTCACCCTAGGATAATTTTGATATTCCGAATACAAAATTGAAGTCCATTTTGAAAGATAAAATTTATAAAATTTCAAAAATTGGTTATTACTATTCATAACTGCTAGTTCATAATAATATAACATGTCGTTGTTTAGTGAAACTCGGTTTTGCGTACTACACAGGCTATCGAGGAAGGTTGTGATTGCGTGTAATGAAATCCAAGTCAGGGTTGCGTGTTGTGAAAGAATCCTACATTGTTTTGTACAATAGAATCCAACCATATTTCATTTATACATTGAATATATATATATATATATATGCACTCAATGTTGCATAGAATGACTACTATCAAATGAACTTGAAATTGTGTGTAACACAATCCAAGAATAGTGTTGCGTATATTGCATGCTAATACGGTGTTGCATATAGTGCAAGATAATATTGGTGTAGCGTGCAACACAAAACATCAATGAAATTAAAAAGAATAATTCTCATAAAATCTCGGGTTGTAACATATTACCATACTGAAATTCTGTACGGGATTGTTCTCTCCTCATATTCAATCAATAAAATATTTCTTATTATTCATCTAAATTATATAAAATATGTTGTGATATTATGTTATATGAACCCCTTACTATACATTTCATGTATATATGATGACATACTCATTTCTCTATCATCAACCCATCTTATGATTTATATTTAACATCGTTCTAATCCCGAAGTTACACTAACATTTCCCATGCCAAAATCATCATGTTATTCAATACCATGCCCATTTATATATCATGGGTATTAAAGTTTATGAAAATGTAATTATTTTTTGAGTAATTATATTTTCGTATTCTTAATCTCATATTCATAGAATAAATTATGATGTTTAATGAATCCATGTTTTATGATCAATGTGGATCACTTATGTATGAAATGAAATGATTAAGAAGGGTGAACCCTGATACCACTCAAATGAATTGGGTAAACATTAGTATCACTATACATCATGTGCAATGAGGGTTTACATAAGCTAATTCATTTAAATTAGGGTTTACTCAGGCTCCACGTACAATGATCATTAGTTCAGGATAATATAATGTTAAATGTTATTACTACATTTCCATATTAGGATAATCATCATATATCATTCCCTTTTGCTTATATTTATCGTGTGATCCATTTATATGTGTATTTACTAACATGTATTGTATTCTTAATTTTATTCCTTGTTTACTCCCTTATTGGGCTTTATGTCTCACCTTTTTCATATTTATGTCCTCAGATTATCCCATGCACTGCTAAGTACAAAGAAATGATCTGGTCATGTAAAATATGTTTTCAATAAAGATGTGGTATTTTATGTATTAATTTGTCATGTAATGTTCCTAATTTCCCAATAAAGTAGACCTATAGATCCACATAGTTGACTTATGTTCAAGTTTATGTAATAAATACAGCTATTGTGGGTAATAAAGAGAAGGGTTGTTATATCCTTGATCCTCAATGATGGTACTATTTTTTAATTTATTGAAAAAACAATCCATCATGAAACCATTCATGATTTCAAAAATAATAATTCAAATCCCATTCAAGAACATCATCAAGATCATGTGTATTCCTTTTACAAGACTATCTACATTGTGTGATATTTACTCTACCTCAAATCTGAATCCTTCCTTCACTCTGAATTGATACAGAATCTTTTAAAAGAGACATATAATTAATAAATATCCATTCCATTAGAATACTAAATTCACTTTATAATAATAGAAATTTAGGCACATTATTTGTTGATTGAAACAATAAAAATATCCCAAAATAAAAAAAGATGTATTAATCTCCCAAAAACTAAAAATATAATTGATTATGAAGAATTTATGAAATGAAATGAAGATATAAATTTAAGAATATATTCATGATTTTCTAATGATATTTCATAAGTTAAAGATATTTGATAATATACAATGTAATATTGGTTTTACAAAATATATAATAGTGTCATTCATTATAAAACACTATAATTTGAAAGGAAAAAATAAATATAGTGAAAAAATCATTACAGAACATCTTTTTTATGTTGAATAAAAAGTTATGAGTGGATAATGAATTTCCTTATAAAATAAATTATGTTAAAATAATAATTTATTAAATGGTTATGATATTTAAAATAATTTATGTACATATAAATTAAATTATATTATTTATCCTGGAAAATAAATAACATAAAAAATTCTCTATGTTTTTCATGGCTTGATACAATAATGTTGAATCAAGTCCTTCAAATGTTTAATGGAATTTTAAAATATTATCAAGTTTATATGACGATATAAAACTGTGGAGTAAAATTTATCATGATTAACCTAGAGTTTGAACTGATCTAAGAGACCAGTATATTATGGTGTATACAAATGGAATGAATCCATTTGGTGTAAAAGGAATAACTCATAGTAATTGTTCGATTATGCTGGTAAATTATAATGTTCTAATGTGGTTATTCCTAAAGAGAAAGTACATTATGTTTTCTATTTTTATATCCATGCCAAAACAACATGGTCATGATACTGATAGTTATTTGAATACGTTGATTGATGAATAAAAATTGTTGTCATATTTTGGATTACATTGCATGACACTCATATAAATTCATATTTAACATTAGAATCCCTGATTTTTGGGATGATGATTTATTTTGATGGTAATGAATTTTTTTTAAGATATAACATTAATGGATTATTTCGGTGTCTAATTTGTGATGAATGTACACACCTTGTTTGGTTTTGGTCATTTTGAAGTCAGTTAATTAAGGAAATTATAATTTTTATCCCAAAGACATAAGTAATAATCTTTTAAAACATAATTTTATGCGAATCTAGATGAACGAGAAAATGATTCATCATTAACTACTGATAAATAGTTTTAGATGGTCCTGGGTTTTTTTCACCAGGTTGGTATACCATACATGAAAAATATTATCAAAACGGGTTGGAGAAATGGATTTTTTTGAATTATATTGGTAATATTATTTATACTTTTTACATTTTCAAGATTTTATACATGTATTTAAAAAATTATATGATATTTTTATAACACCCCAATGTTTTAGAAAAAAATTACCATATAATGAATTCAACATTGAGTCTATGTAAAAAGAACAAATTGATATTTATTAGAGATAATTGTTAGATATAATTTTTTCATTTTTTTGGTTAGTTTTTTGAAATACTAACAAACACTTTTGCGATCAGTAATATATTAATAGTCGGATAAGATTTACATACATTATTGGGGAATAGTAACTTACACATACAAATAGTAACCTACCCTTAAGAATTTTAATTTACCCACTTGAATAGTAACCTCATCCATGTGAGTATAAATAAAATATAGGCACTATATAAATGAGAGTGAATATTAAAAACTAATAATTAAGTTTTGCTATTTCTTTGAGTAATAATTATTTAATTAAAATTTTAAAATATTAAATTTATTTAAAATAATATTCATTTCATAAAATGTATTCTTCAATAAATATTTTGTTTTTATATAAATTTATGGTAATTTTCTGAGACCTCGGTTAATTTTTTAGGGTATTATAAAATTTATTTTAAATTTAAAATCTATATTTATAAAGAAAATAATAATTTTATTTAAAAAGTAATTTCTATTATATAGAAACTTAGTTTGATTAAATTGACATAATTTTTAATTCAATATTACAAAAAATGGGTTGGCTAATGTTTTGGTATCTTTCAGAAATACATGAATTTTTGGTGAATAGGTAAATTCGATAATTTACAAAATATGCCAAATAAATGAATTTCGTCTAAATTATTGAGACATGGATGATGTAAATTTAAATTGGTTAGAACTCACATGAAATTATTATAGTTATTATACACAATATTCACGAATATTCATATCATTGAGCCAAAATAAATAAATAATGATTAAAGTAATGGAAAAATAGTACTCTCCTCAACTATTAAAACCACCCCTAACTCCATCATCTCATCACCTCTATAAAGCCTTTTGACATGTATAAATTCTACTAACATATCCTTCAAATCTACTCCCCACACCCATAAGCCCTTGGTCTCTACAAAAGACCACATCCTCTCCACTAAAGAGGCTCTAAAAGAAGATAAATTCAATTGGTGTATTCGACTTTTTATTTCTTTTATTTTCATTGAAGTTCCATTTTTCCAATTTATTTCCTCAACTAATTTATTAAAAATGTTATGATTACACCATAAACAAACATTTAATATAAATTTTTTATGATAATGTAACCATTCATCATCATCTTTCCTTTCCCCTCCTTTTATACTAAAAATGAAAATACCATCTGATATATGTTAATTTATCACATTCAAGGACGACGGGTTTCCAAAATCTATTACCATATTCAACTAGCATCATGAAATAATTTTTATGGTTGAAACATATCCTGATATATTTTATATAAACTATGTGATGTTATAAAATAATTTTTCACAGATGGTATTAATTTATTGAACAAAATGAGTTTGTGGTGATCAAAAAACCACAAAATTTATCCAAGCCTTTATCCTTAAAATTTAATCTAATTATTCATCCTCACTAGTGTAACAAAATGATTTATATGATCATCTAACATTATGTATGAACATTAATAACATATAAAAAAAATTCTTGATTTTAAATTTCATTTTACATTATCTTCTATACAAGAAAACCAATTATGAGAACTAAGGAAACAGGCACTCACAAATGATGATATTGAATCTATTAACCAATAAAAATGAGCACAAATGAAATTAATAAAAATATGATAAAAAAATAAATTTATAAAATGTTCTGAATTATGTTATAAATAAATGTAATTAAATATTTTAGGACATTACGTTCAAGATCAGAACGTATTTGTAAATTTGGTAAGGGTTTTATACCTGAACCACCAATTTTTTTCGGGCAACTCTATGTATCTCTAAATCTCAATGAAAGTCTTATTTATTATTTTATATGCCTCATAAATTATTTTTTAAATGTTTTATATATTTCTATCTACCATAATCTTTCTTTTACTTTTGGGTTGTTTCATATTTTAAAAATATATTTCAAAAATTCCTCCTGAAATATTAGCCTGATTCAAGGGAACTTCTTAACTTATTACCTGTGTTCAAGTTCACTCTATAATCTGTTTTTATCCACCATTGTTTTTCTTGAATCAACGATATAATTATGAAAAAACTATATTATTTCACATCTGGTTATATACAATGATTTTTCCAAAAGGACACTTATTTTTAGAGTAAAGGAGTATTTAATTCCAGAAATACTCAATGATTTTATAAGAATATTTTAATTTGATTCAACACACTTGTTGATTAATATGTATAATTGTGACAAATAATTTTTTAATTCCTTTACTATATATTATTTAATGTTTTATTATTATTTTTACTGTGTATGTTTTATCTTGAAACCAGCCACCATATCCATCTGAATGGTTTGTGTTTAAGATTGGGGAATGTTATATGCATTTCATATGTTAGTTACATTATAAAAGTTTGTATTTTTTAAGTTTATCCCCATTCATATATGTAATTACATGGAATTATAAATTGATTGGTGGGTCCCTCTATATCCCTTTGATGCATCAGTATGTCTTATGAGACAAAACAGATATATACTTGGTCATGGCCTTGCCTATTTTTAGATAGGGTATTCGTTGATGCCTTAATAATTTTCAAATGTCTTGGGTGAGGCCTTGACGGTATATTTCAGAATACTCATCATTATTCACACTCTCATTATGAATCTTGATATTGATAGTCCAGGTTATTATTTCACCAGTATAATATCCATGGTTATATTTTATGTAATTATTTAATTAGTTTTTATTCCTTTCATGTTATGCTCAAGTATGTTTTTAAAGGCATTCATTTTAGTAATTCTTCCTTCCTATTGTTTATATTTCCTTCATCTGTATTATTTAACCTTATTTAGCATATAAGAATACCCCTTTCACATGGTTTATTTATCTTATGCTGTGAAGAAGTATATTATAAATGAAATCCAATGATATGGTAGGAGATTATTTGTGATTAAAAAGAAGTTGTTATGTTTTGTTTCCTATCATGTATTAATTTTGAACTTATGTATGAATCTATCTTTCCAAATATAATAAAATATTTGGTCCTTATGGATGTGAATTCCTTGTATGTATTCCAATGTAATAAATTATGTCACTTGCTCTGGGCAACCAGGGTCGAGTCCTTACTGTTGGTAGCAAATGAAGATTAGTAGAAAACAATGAAACTTGATTTAGAAAATGTACATTAGGGAATAGAAACATAAGATATAATTTGAGGATAAACATACAAGAACATCCTATATTTTAGGTTTGGAATATATAGTGAAGATATTTATAAAAAATACAACCATGTATGGATAGTACAAGTGGATGTAGTTCTAGAACATATATACCTTGAAGTAACAATTTCGACAAAGAATTTCAGGCTTAACATGGGGTGTCCTAGTACATGATAATGGGCCTCAATGTTCACCTGGTTTGACACTCCCGAAGTATTTTCTTAGGATAATTCATTTTTTCATTAAAAAGCCATTATGAAAGAAGTAAATGTAAATATTTCATCAAGGAAACCATGATTATGATATTATATATGGGTATGATTTCAATTTATGCTATGTATTTTTCCATGTTGAGATTATAAATTATGAATCATAACCTAATCCGATGTATTCCATTATTTAGAAATGGCACCTAGTATAAGGAATGGAAACTACATGAATGTGCATATACTGGGTAGGCATTTCCCTCGTTTCCAATATAATGATGTTGGGTCTAGAGGTACGATTGGGGGAGTAAAACTTATAACTATACTGGGACCAATTACTCATGTTATGTAGAATAACCTTACCCATATTAAGAATATTGATCCACAACATAGAGGATTTATGTTAGACCATTTTATGTGGAAATATAATCCATCATTCAATTAGTCTACTAGACCATTCATAAAAGAACAGTGGTTAATTTCTTTAGATAATGTTTCTCTCTCTTTGGTATGTAACGAAAGAGAGATGGTTTTCATGACGGTGTATCATCTATCAGAATATATTGATCAGTGGTTTTAGTTAATTCAAAACACAATGGAGGATGAAGAAATAGAAGAAATTTAATAGATAGATTTCCAAAAAAATCCAATAAAATTATTTTCCTCACGAACAATTAGTTGTTATGGAGAGGCAATTCTCGAGTCTCTGATAGAAAGAGGACGAAATGTTACAATGTATGAAGACAACTTTTCAAGGATATATTGGCATGCTGGAAACTATATAGGTAATACAAGGATAATGATTTATATATTCATTTATGGTTTTACACCATTACTCTAATGGGCACTAGTCTTCCAATGTTCCTCATCATAAGAATATATTATCTTCTATTATATCAGGAAAGAGAAATAATTATCTAAGTCTTATGATGTTATAGGGAAAAATGAGAAGTATTGGGTGGTCAGGGTTGAACTGATAAAGGGAAGAATAGAAATGAGTATTTTCCAACATGCAATACTTATTGATGGAATCACCCAAATTCACACTTAAGAGGAGAAGACATGTTCTATAATTGTGGGTAGAAAGGCCATCAA
The DNA here is from genome assembly GCA_963277665.1 of Viscum album. Lineage (NCBI taxonomy): Eukaryota > Viridiplantae > Streptophyta > Magnoliopsida > Santalales > Viscaceae > Viscum > Viscum album. The sequence continues at coordinate 1,169,830,371 of OY728161.1, read as the reverse complement.
GTTAGTTATTTCATGGAAAATAAAGAATCTATAAATGTTCAATTCAATAATTCTAGGTAGATGGGGCATTATGCTAATGATTTCTTAAATCATTAAAGAAACGGGCCTAAAAAAGGCTAAGGGATCAAATAAAATATTATTCTATCACAACTAATGAGGTTGAAGTTCCTAATAATGTCGTGTTAGGTACAATAATCATTTCCTTTGTAAAGACCCGGAAATTTCAAGGAATTTTTTTTCTTGATTTTCTTTGGAATTTTACAAGAACACAGTTTCTGACGGCACCTGATTCCACAGCCCGGTGTGCCCAGAATCATTTTCCAAAGTTTAGCTCGGGTAAGTTTAGTGAATGAATGAGTGGGTTTTTTTAACTTTTGAATCGGTGCTCGGAATCGAATTCTGAGGGCACCGACGGAATCGCAACGCCAGTAATTACTTAGAAACACCTTTTCCGGAGATACATTTTCTTGGGTGCGGTTTTTAAATTTTTGGGTTAAGTAAAGGAATAAAATAAATATGGTGCGACCAATTTTTATTTTACATAAAGTTGTTTAACCAAATCTAAGTGATTGGAGTGGGACCCACAATATCATACCCACTAGGTAGGATATTTGTGAGGTGGGTCCCACACGAGCCCGGCCATTTCTTTTCTTCACCCCCCTCCTTTATTAGGGTAACGCACCTGCACCCCTATTATGTGGAAGTCAACCCTTGGGTTTTTCTGTTTATGAAATGCCTCTATTAATTGGGCGGTTTAAACGTTACAATTAATTAAATTAATTTTTGTTTTGTTTTTGAATTTCAAGAGCTTTGGCATGAGTAATAAAATAAGACAAACTCTTTTTTTATTGGGTTAGCTTGTTGAGAGAGGATTGGGGGAAGAAACTTTGTGTCTTGAAGTTCTTCTTCCTCGACGAAGAACGCAAGGAACGTGAAGAACGCCGACCTCCGATGAAGGTCGACAAGAACATCGGATCCTCAGTGATCGATGATGTGATGCCAACGAATCTTTTCTCTGGGACGCGACGATCCTCCTTCTGCGATGTGCAATTCCGCGACGAACCATCAACTCTTTCTTCAAGGTAGGTGATTGTATTTTTTTGTTTGTGATTACCTTCATCGCTGATTTTCGCCTTTTTGAGCCGCCTGATATTGCAATAACGGGAGCAGGTTAGACCGCACGAACACGGCCGACCCTCCTCCCCCTTGTTTGTTTGATTTTTTTGCGGCACGTGTAAGGCGGCGCGGTGCAACGACACCAAACTGGAACAATGAAGAGCGGGCGAAGAAGATCCATGCCATTGCGTCGCGCTGTGGCGGTGATTCGAAGGCTCCACTGATTGTTTGATTGATGGAAGATCGATGGACGTTGACAAAGTGGGCCGCAAAGGCTTTAAGAGGTCTCCGCAGTGAAGGGGCGGTCCCGGGAGGACCGCCGGTGAAGACGGCAGGCCAAACGGACTGTCGGACCAAGTCTGGGGGTCCGCAGAAGATTCTGTAGGCGCGCTGGCGGCCGGCACCGGCCGACTGCCAGGAGGGGTCGCCGCGGCGGCAGGTACCGCGGCTGCACGAGACCAAGGGAGACGCGGCGCTGGCCGCCGCGTCGCTGGCACGGAGCGGCCCCAACGCGGGGGCCGCGGCTTCATTCAAGGGGGGAAGCGCCCACCGGGCCGGGCCGTGTCCACCGGCTCGGGCCTCACCCAAGCGGGTCGGACCCAGACTCGAGTCGGGTCGACCTGGTTTGGGCCGACCCCGGGGTTATCGGGCTGGGTCGGACCAGGCCTGAACCCCCTTTTGCGGACCTCTTTCAGTCTTTTGCACATAACTTGGGATGCGGACCTCCGATCGACGCACCATCAACTGCAATGTGATCCTTGGTTTGAGACGGTAGTTTTGAAATATTACACTCTAGGTTTTGGAGAACTTTGTGTTTGGCCGGGTTGCTTCGCACACGAAATCCAACCGGGACCTCGGAGCGGAAACACTTATAATTTGAGCTCTGGACGTCTGATTGACGTGTCGTCGACTTTTTTGGATTACTCTTGATGTTACGGAACTTTTGGCATACTTCACCTGACTTTTGGATACAGTTGGATAGGTGCGGGGTTGGATTGTACCCGAAATCCAATAGGGCCCCTTAAACGGAAAGGCTGATAACATTCAGATCGGACGTCCGTTTCACGAACCATCAACAGCATTGGTGATCACATTGAGAAACGGTCCCTATGAGTATACCCTATGAGAGTTCGGGGTACAGTTGAGATTCGTTCGGGTTGGTTCGTACACGAAACCAACCGGGCCCCTGGGATGAAAAGGGCTAATAACTCACAGACCGGGCGACCGATTGACATGTCGTTTGCTGCGTTGAGACCCCTATGACGAGGCGGTCACTTGAGAAGCTTCTTCATGTAACCTTGTGATACTTGGATTATCGACCAGGAGCTCGTGGAGTGGACCCTCCCGGTGATGAGCTAGCAGAGTTTAGAGACCTAGTAGCTGGCTGAGACTTGACGACTGCTGATCTATCGACTCGGTGTGTTTCATATAGCCCAGTGGGAAGCGCTTGGTTGTAGCGGCAGACCCACGGAGGAGGAGCGCTTGGTTGTAGCGGCAGACCCACGATACTCAACAGAAGGAGTACCTCTAGAGGCTATGAGGGGGAGCGCTTGGTTGTAGCGGCAGACCCAGGGCGGAGGAGCGCTTGGTTGTAGCGGCAGACCCGCGGTACTCAACAGATGGAGGACCTCTGGAGGCTATGAGGGGGAGCACTTGGTTGTAGTGGCAGAACCATGGTGGGAAGCGCTTCATTTTAGCAGCAGGCCCATAGTACTCGGCAGGTGGAGTACTACAGCAGTCCATGGTTAGTGGGGCGGGCTTGGATGTAGCGGCAGCCCCACTGTACTCGAGATAGGAGGAGTTCTCCAACAGCCGTGGTTTCGACATCATGAATAAAATCCTTGTTGAGCTGAGTCTATGACCTTTTTTTTACCTCATGATTGAGATGGGTCACTTGATAACTTAGGTATATGTATGGGAATATACCTTGGTAGTGGTTAACTGTTTATTTCATAATCATTGTGTTTCCTCATGATTGAGATGGGTTGCTTGATAACTTGGGTATATGTATGGGCATATACCTATGTAGAGGTTATCTCTTGAGATCTTCTTTGTGGTTATCCTTGTTGGATTTAGTGAGACCTTGAGAGTCTCAGGGTCCCTACTGAGTATTTTTATACTCACCCCTGCACAGGCTATGCCCGCACCTCGTTGTGTTGGTTGCAGACGACGGGCAGTGTAGATAGAGGGTGAGTGTTCGAGGACTGGACGGTACCCAGAGGTGGACCTCACGACGAGACAGTATCTGGTGGTGGACTTCACGACAGGGAGACAATCGGAGGAGGTTGACGGGCGAGAGTTTTGTGGAGGCTATCTCTACCTACCCTTCAGGTAGGATCCGTGGTGGACGATCCAGGAGCTGCTTGTCACCTTCCGGTTGTTTTATCTTTTTCCTTGTACTTTATAGTTGGTCTTGTACTTCCGGCACCTTTACTTTCAGCACAGCTTGTTTCAATTTTACTTAGTGTTTTACTTCCGCTTGTACTCGGTGGTTTTTGTTTACTTTTATAAAGTCAATGTCTTCCCAGTTATCGGGATTTATGCCTTTGGTGCTAGTCGCCAGCCCCTGGCCTATGGAAGGCGGGCTTGGGGCAGTCATGGCACGGGCCCCGAGGACGGGTTGTGACAAATTGGTATTAGAGGAGTTAGGTTCTACCACATAACTCAGGACTCTAAACCTTCTTCTATGTGAAAAAATAGTGTTAAGGGTATTGAGTGTGGTTATCCGTCTAGGGATTCCAGTGTTGGTGCGGCGGTCGGTGTATCCGTACACCAGGACCCTGACTTCTGATTTCTGACTCAATACACGAAAACACTGATTTCATGCGTGTTTAAAAAAATTTCATTGTGATTACTTTGTGTCAGCTCACCAGGTATGTTGTATTAACCGTGGTGCACCTATTTCTTTTCTGGATGGCCTCACAATGATAGCCAGCTAGGGTTCCGAGCGTTGTGCGGGACGACAGCCCACTGAGCGACAAAGCCTCAGTACATGGCCCTTTGATAGCAGAGGCACCAGCAGTACCTCTACCATCCGAGCCACCAATGCTACCAGCCCCAGCCGCTGACAGTACACGTCTCCTTAGAGCACTGCACGAGTTTTAGCGTTAGTGACCGCCCAGGTTCTGCAGGGAGACGGACCCTCAGGCAGCCGATGATTGGCCAAAGGCAGTTGTACGAGTTTTCCATTTGGAAGGGACACCAGCTGACCTTATGGTGGTCCTTACAGCGAGCCTCCTGCACGCGGCAGTAGGAAGATGGTGGATCTTGATGCTCCAGGTTCACGACGAGGCATATCTCCTTTGGACAGACTTTGAGAGCCTTTTCTGCTCCGAGTTCGTCCCATCCACCCTCCGTGCGGTGCGCATCCAGGAGCTACTACAGCTTCGTCAAGGAAGCATGACAGTAGCCCAGTAAGCGGCAAGGTTTACCGATCTCTCGTGATATTCCATAGACATGGTACAAGACCCATTCTTCAGGGCCCGAACCATCGAGCAGGGGCTCAGGCGAGAGATCAGAGCTTCATTTGTTTCTCAAAGCATTCCGACAAAGACAGGGGTGTTGGAGTGAGCCCTATTATTGGAGAGTTTCCTTGCTGATAAGTCTCCAGTAGCAGGACCCACCATTAGCCGGCATGTGGCAGAGTCTTCTGCAGTGGGCAGTAGACAGATTATGCAGACGTCCAAGAGGACTAGACCTACTGGTGGTCGGCTGCATGACACATGATCGTTTGTGCGAGGCAATTGAGGGGAGAATGACTTACCATGCGCGGACAGTGTTACTCCTGCGGTGGGGTTGGTCACATGGCTCGTGACTGTCCGACCCGCCATACAGATGACCAGCAGATGAATGAAGGACCTCCCAGGCAGAGGCAGAGGTTCGATTGAGGCGGACTGCATGGAGCCAGAGACCATGGCAAGGGAGTTGGTCGTGCAACTGGAGGTGGACGACGCTTCGAGGTGTTTCCACCACCACCACCAAGAGGTCCACCCCAGCCGCAGGGAACAGGTGGACGTGGGAGAGCTCAGATTCAGGCAGCTGAAGCCTACGATCATGGAGCTCCATGAACAGATGGACAGGAGCGGGACTAGCTCCAGACCTGGAGACTTTTGTTCATTTTTCTTCTAGCTTGGTTGATGTTTGTTTGTAGATTCTTTGTTTCTTTGTACTTTGAGCTGCAGTAATAAAAGACACCTTTCTTGTGGCGTTTACCTTTCAGTCCTCTCTTTATGTTGTTACTAAGAGGTTCCGGTTTCAAAACCATTGACTTGACCCTCACATTGATATACCTACTTGGAGAGACCCAATGACCACACACAGATTCCAATAGTGTGACTCAACCCTTGGAGGCGAGTGTAACGGTTGGATCTCTTGGTAGTAGCGTCGAGGCCATACGACATCATCCTTGGTATGGATTAGTATCGTCCATGTTGGTATTTAATATATTAGGTGAAGAACGTTGTTCATCCAGGGGATGAGACCAGATTTCTCTTATCGGAAAATAAGAAATCTCAGCAGCTCTTGTTGGACAAGAAAGTTCCAAGTCATCCTAGAGAAGATGAGGACAGCTTAGAGCTAGAAAAGTCTTCTGTTGACAGGAGGCGGAGAACACTAGAGTTCGAGGATGGGGACCATGTTTCCCCTACGGGTCTCACCTCGACGTGAGTTACAGAGACGTGGCCGAGGTGACAAGTTATCTTTGAGGTTCAATGGACCCTTCTAGGTCCTCAGTAGGGTAGGCGAGGTGGTTTACCGATTGACCCACCCACCTCTATTTCACCAGGTGCACGAAGACTTCCATGTATCTCAACTGAGGAGATACGAGATCGACCCTTCGCATTTCATCGACCATGAGGAGCTGGACTTGGGCGATGGGGTGACCCTCACGGAGGTTCCAGTGGGGATCGAGGAATGACAGGAGCAGATTCTACGAGGACGGTCGATTCCTAGAGTGCGCTTTCACAGGCAATACAGGAACCTCTAGGTGAGCACATGGGAGCGGAAGGCTCAGATGTGTGCTCAGTACCGCTTTTTTATCCCTAGTTTGTGTTAAAGCTTTACGGGGATGTAAATCCTTGAGGTGGTCATAATGTAAAGACCCAGAAATATCAAGGAAAATTTTTTCTTGATTTTCATTGAATTTTACAAGAACGTAGTTTCTGACGGCACCTGATTCTGAGGCGCGGTCTTCCTGGAATCATATTCTGAAGTTTAGCTCGGGTACGTTTAGTGAATGAACGAGTGAGATTTTTTAACTTTTGAACCGGTGCTCGGAATCGAATTCTGAGGGCACCGATGATATCGCAGCGCCGATAATTGCTTAGAAACACCTTTTCCGGAGTTGCGTTTTCTCGGGTGTGGTTTTTAAATTTTTGGGTTAAGTAAAGGAATGAAATAAAAATGGTGCGACTAATTTTTTTATATTTTATCCCATTTTTTTATTTTCCTTTACTGAGCATCTGATCCCACCCCATTCACAATTTTTATTTTTCCATATTTTTCAGAAGTTTATTATGAATGAATTGTAGGAATAATCTAGGAGATTATGTGTGATTAAAACAAATTTGTTTTGTGTTACTTCTTTCAAGTTTTAATGTTGAACTTATGTATTATTCTGGATTTCCAAAAATACATAAATATATGGTCCTTCATGATGCATATTCCTTGTTTTTATAGTAATTTAAAAAATTAATGCACCAACTGTGGGAAACATTGGTCGGGTCCGTACAATTTTTCGTTGGAATATTAATAAATTCCCCGAGTAAAAAATATTGATTTAATTATATGTTTGAGTTTATTTAAATGTGGATAATGGAATTTTTATTTATGATCAATGTTTAAAGATAAAATTTATAATTTAGTGGCATAAAATTATTCTATGAATGAAATATTTTTTCATTATAACTAATGATGTCAAATATTTACATGTGGAATTAATCAAATATCTCAAAAATTATATTTTTTGGAAAAATTCTCGATTAAGGGATTAAAACCACTTGAATCCAATATTTTAATACCATATTTAATTCTTGTGGACATAATTGTCCTTATATATAAAAATTTATGGTACATATTAACTAGGAATGTTATATTTTTAATGATATAGATTGTAACGATATAGACTATTTGATGATTTCCACTATGTGAAAATACATTATTATCATATTAATTAAAATGGAGATGTTTTTCAAGACGTAATTCATTGATATAATATTTCACTTGATGTTTCACTTGGTTATAGATATATAACATTGTGGTCATGAATAATATAGATTTAGGTACACTAGTGAGTGATATATGAAGATTTTTTAAGGCTAATTCCAAAATATATTTATTCCAAAACATTACATTATAGAGAAATATAAATTTAAGGAAGAATATGAATTTATTACTAATTACCTATCTGATTTGAATACCATAGACCTCTAAAAATATCATCAAAGTGGATGTCTTATGGGTGAATGAATTTTGGGGAGAATTATTTTCAAAATTTAAAATACAGTGCTAGAACATTGTCACATTTATGTTCTAAAAATTCGTATTGATTAGCGCCATACTATGAAACTAAAAAAAATTATTAGGTATTTGAATTCATCCATGGATAAAATAAAAATCTCAAATAAAATAATCAATAAATTATAGTATGCAATTGATGGTATATTTTTTAGGATTTATCTACAAATATGAGTTCAAATTTAGATTATCTTCAACGTATAGACTACAGACAACGTTTAAATTTATTATATTATCATTGTTATATAATTAACTATTATATATAATATATAAATGAACATGATGAACATAATATAATGAAAACTAATAGAGTTACCCTTATGTAGTAAATGTTGTAAATATTTGGTCAAAACATTATAAACCCATTTTATTTGAATATGTCATACTTTTCTATCATTAAAAAACATGGGATTTGGATTATAAAAAATTCCCACTACAAATTGCTGATGTAAATGGATTGGTATCATGAGTGTAATAAAAATCAATGAATTTCATTTTTTAAAACTGAATTTTAGTACGATTGGGTACAAGGATGAACCACTCAGCATGGAATCATACATATTATAATGATTTTTTTCCTTCGATGATAAAGACTAAAATTGTATTATTGTTTTATTATCGATTAAAATAAATATATGTTTAAATAAAAATTCAATGAGGGTGAACCTTTTATCGGTATATTGAAAAAAATTTCATATAATCATAATATTATCTATTTTAGGGTTTTTATTGGTCACTGAAATGAGTTAATATAGATACATAATAGAGGGGCCCAATCCATTTAAATTTTAATTCCAATACCTGTTTGATGAACATATAAAATTTTCATCTTTGGTTCTTTATATATAGATCTTTCCAAGTAATATTTTTTTCCACATATATATTAACATATTATAAATAAAATATTTTATTAGTTGTGAAGATAATTTATTATTAATCTTTTTATGCCACTATTGGTGAAGAACACCAACTTAGTTAATTTGAAATTGATAACATTTTAGAAAGGGAAAAATTCTAGATGTGAGAAACAAACTAAACATGAGGATGTGGAAAAAAGTTATATTGTTAAAAAATGATAGGAAGGATATATCAGAATTGGGTGAGTAAAATATTTTAATATGATAATAAAATTATAAAAACTATAGGTTTAATTGAATCCGTGTAGTCAACTTATCGACCCCAAAAGTCCATTTTCTATAGTTATACTGGGTTCTGTATATAAATTCACATCCTGATTTGAATAGATACGAGGAGAAATGATTTTTTTCCATTAAATGAACCAATTTGGGAATAAATTAGTGTATCATTATGATATACATTTTTATTTTATTTTAAAATAAAATAATTAAATGTTGATTTAATCTTTATAATAAAATTCAGATTACTTTTATATTAGCATATTATGAAATTAAATTCACGTGAGTAGTAATTTGGAATGATCAAAAGAGATTTATATGGTTATTATGAAAAATGATCTTTGATATACTATGAAAAACCAAAAACGCCACCCTAGCTATATATTTACACATCACAAACCAAGAAACATGGATTTCTTTCGTCAGACCTCAGAAGGAGGAAGATTTTAATATACATTATAATTAGAAATATTTTATTTGAAATTCTATGTATTAGTAACTTTGATTCAAAATAATTAATTTATGAAATGGGAAAATATTTTAGAAAATAAACAACATGAATTGAAACCACTGTACAACTACTAGAAAAAATGGGGTACATTTCACATGATAAAAATATGGTATGTATTTCATGCCTTTAATAAAAAAAATTATGTAATATTAAAGAACCTCATAACTATGTTATTATATATATATTTATGAATTAAAATATCATGAAATTTCATTATCATTTCATATGATATAGATGGAGGCTCATCTAAATTAAAATCTATAAATAGTAGACAAGAACATTTGAAAAATCATTGGAATAATATTTAAATATAATATAAATTATTTTTTTCAATAAAACAATATTGCATAATAATGACTACTTATTTTTATAAAAGTTTTAATATATTTTATATAAAATAATATGAATTTATTATTTCCAATTAAATATATCATTTAGTGTCTTTGAATTATATTGAACAATATGGTTATTTTTGAAACATAGGTTATGGGGTATCACCGTGAAAATAATTTGAGAAGTCAAAATCACTAGGTGATATATATCATAAAATAAAAATGATTCAGGCACTAGTGGATACTGTAATGGATGAATGTTTGTTAAAAACTAATGTGATAAGAAAATTTGTTCAATTCTATAAAGGAGATGAATCAATTTAGAATCGTACAATATGTGAAGTTTCACACACCCATATTTGAGGCTATGAATTACCCATAAAAGTCTTCATTACCTAAGGTAATTAATTTTATCAAATAAATTTTTATAAAGGTAATTAGAAATAAGTAAATACTTTTATTATACTTACATAATTTTTTATAAAATTGATTAAATTTAAAATCTATGGTCACCAACTCATAACCATGTTGTGAGTGGTACAATGTACAATATCTGCTATTATATTCTATATAATAAAGAACTTCCAAAAGATTTTATTTATATTAGGGATTAACATAGCTCATAAGATAAGCTTCATGATATTGTTTCCCATTTTGATCTTAATATTCACATATTTGAACTTTTTGTAAGAAAATTTATTGAATAGTTTTTTAATATTACAAATGTATGTCATGATAGAGAGACATAGGCTTCGAAATTTATTTTATATGAAAAATGTATTAAAATTAATGAAAATGTCTATACTATGGTTTGTTATTATGAATAGTTAAATATAATAGGAAATTTAAGTTAATTTAAAAAAATATAAAGGAAAAACTTATGGATAATAAATTTTTATGTGAGAATACCTTTACCTGACCAATTTCATTCCCATATTTATGAAATATGTAAGTTTATGCAGATGATTTTTTTTGAAATAATAATATTTCCTACAATTGCTAAAGAGAAAATATGTATTGAGAGTCAATTACTGACATGATTGGTCTTGAGAATTTAACAAAAATACTCAATCATGAGTGGTTGGGAACCTTAGTTGTGAATGTATGCATGAGGAGTATTTTATAATTTTTTATTCTAATAATTGAAAAACAAATTACCATATAATTATTTCTATATTTTATTTAGGTATTTATGTTTGACCAGTGTAAAGGGATGACCATGAAAATAAAAGTTTGGATTCATTATTCCTCATCTCATTTCTATAGAAACAATATCAATTGAGGAAGATGATATTTTAGAAAGATGAACCATGATTATAAAACTTGTTATATGAAAATAATTGAGGATAATAACATCTTAACACCTACAGTGTTGTGAAAAACACATCGCAATAATCATAAAATTATATTTTAAAATTTTCCAATTACATATTTTCTTCTTTTGTTTTTTGGCCAAATGGATGGTCCTTTTGAAGAAATTTGATACTTCAATGAAACATTTCTTTGGATCCAATTTATGCTCATACAAAATATATACCACACATTTTATAGATCATGAATTTATAATACACTACATTCAACATTTTACATATAATTTTAAAATTATATTTTTTATAATCTATTTCTAAAAGCATTTTTTTACTATAGGATTGTGTTTATTTATCATTAAACCATGGTACGAAGATGGATAATTCCAACAGGAAACCTATATATTTATATGAATAGATAATTATAATGTTATATATAATAATATTTCACTAAAATACATATAAAAATTATTATTTTTTCAATGATTTTACATTGGGTAAAACATAATAATCACATAGATTGCTGTTAATATATTTATAAATTAAAAAAAGAAATTATATTCCATATAAAAACTATCATCCATGATGTGATCATGATAATATGGTTTTCTATCACATATTTATTTTTTATCACATTGATCATTAATAAGTTTATTCTATATAAGTTAATTAATTATTTCTCTAATCATTTAGTACCATTATTATGACCTCTATTTATTTCTAAATTATTATAATATTTTTATATGACGTGAAATAGTAAATTAAGTATAGAATTAAAAGAATAATGTATATTAAAAAATGGTACACTAATTTCATACTTTCTATTCAAAAATAACATGGCAATTCAAAGACATATTTGCAGAGTCAGAACTCAGTAAACAATATCACATTTTGATTATTCCTTAAGAAAATGTTTTGTTATTAATTCATCTTATGTCGGAATGATTTTTTTTTAAATTTAAAAAATTCATATTTCCTTAATGACTAAAATTAAATGTTAAACTTTTAATGTTATATTTAACTTAAAAAACACATTACATACATGAAAGAAATCACTCATATTATCATGATAAAATATAAAAATGACCAATTAATCATTTTTATGTGTAGAAATTAACCTCATGTGAATTTTATATATGGTGATGTTGATATGATTAAAAGTTTATTTAAATTTTAATGAAACATCATTGTGAAAAATTCTTGTCAAATATTCCAAACCTAGTAAATGTTCATTGATTTTCATAAAAAATTAAAAAAAATCATAATTCATTTTTCATATTTAATAATCAATCATATATCAATTATACACATGATGTGGGTGATATGAATCCTTTTTCGTGTTTAAATTTTAAAACTAAACTTTTAGTTCAAAAAGTGTATCACATGATCAAGAATCAGAAAACCCCCACACATTATTCTTGATACCTTAGAACAAATACTGATCATTTATTTTTTAATGATCAGAATTAAAATCACATTAATAAAAATCATGGTTTAGAAATTGTGACTGAACCTTTATTTTTTCAATATAAAATTTACATTTTACATCAAAAAACATATCTTATACACAACATTGATAAAAAAAACTAATATTTTATTAATACTTTATGAAAATTATTCATGATTAATTTATGAAAATTTGGAATTAATTGTTGATCAATATGATAAATAGTTTGTTTGGTATTACATTTTTTATATAATTTCCATTAAAAAGTGATAATTTAGTTCAAAAAACTTGTCATCAACACAAATATTCACTATTTTTCATATTAATGTTTAATTTACTATTTATTTGGTATTAATAAAATAATAATTTATTTTTATTAAAATTACCTCCATTTTTTTTGGGGTAGTCCAGATCCATAGAGAATCTGGTCTCTGAGGATATTAATTTGTGATAAAAACTAGTGATTCTAATTGGATGGGAGGGAATGTTAATCCCAAATATCAATAAGATTCAATAGTGCCACATTATTTGAGGACTGTGTTCGGAATTGCTCAGTTGGTCATGTGATTGAACATAGTTAGGTGGTTAGGCATAAAAAATTTTTAATGGTTATTTATTATCTAAGGGAGCACAAAAAATCATTTTCTGTTTCATGGTCTTAGTTAGGGAAACTCTAGGAATATTATTAACCCATAAAAAGCACAATTGTTTTATTATTCAATTAAAAAACAGTCTTAATATTTAGTTTAATTTATGTAAATCATTAAATTATTTCTATATAACATTATTTTTTGACGTATATTTGTTATTATTTTATTCTATTCAAGTATCATTATATTGAAGAGTTCACACCATAATTATTTTTTTCCTTGTTATTTTAGTTATTTATTGGTACTAATCATTATTCCATATTTTTAGGAGCATTTTATTTAAAATTTATTGTTTTGGGATATAGACTAGGGGGAACAGTTGCCACTTGACTAAGAGTAACTATTTTGATCCCCCTAAGAAGTCTTATAGTTTTATCAGTTCCAATTTTCATTATTGAAATTTTTTTCTCTTAATCGTGCTACCATACCATTTATTATAATGGATGCGTATTATGAGCCTTACATTATTGGTTCATTGTTGGTTAAAAAATATTTCTATACTATAATATCTAAAAATATTTTAAATGGATATTAATTCCAAATACACCTACCTCGATTTAACCCCCATTTGGATATTCTATTCTTAGTTATCACAAGACTCAATAGAAGAGGATCTCTATTCCTTCCAACCACTTATAGTTCCTGGATTCATTCCCCATTTCATTCAAATCAAAAAGGATTATTTAATGTTAGTGTGTGTTTTCCCTTCTATTATTATTCTCTTTTTGGTGTTTCTTCTTATGATTTCATAAATACCATGATTTCCAAACCATGGGGTGTCAGGGTGTTCTAATACTGTGATTCATGGAATATATTGAATGTAGAGCTTGTCTAGGTACTTTTATAGTGTTTTTCATTAAAGGTGATGAGTTACATTAAATTATAGTTTGGTTTCCCTAATTATAATGAAATAAAAATAATTTCCAAGGATGACCTCTTAGTATTTATTTAACAGTGGTATGAAATTTGGAATATTTATCCTTGTCTTGATAACCTTTAAGTCTTTGAAAGGGGTATTCACTAGAATTTTGAACATGAATTTTTAGAAATGGATTTTTAATTCCCTTTATCCATTAGATAAAACTACCCAACGATCTCATAATTTAATCTAGTATTTAAAAACAATTATTATGATATAAACAGACATTGATTGTGTTTGAAAAAATTATTATCTTATTAAATTCAGTTAATTTCAAATTTAGTGGGATCATTCAAATAAGATTTGATTAGGTTTATATTTTATTATTTCCATATTCATAATTTTATAATCCCAAATATATGGTTTGAGTATTATGATGTGTTGGGATAGTTTAAATGGTTTTATGAGTTACTCATTGTGTTTATTAATTATGCTCATAATGGAATGCATTTCTATTTTTTAATGTACTGTTCTCAATGTATTGAGTGTTATTTAATATTTAAATAGATTAAATATGTTAATCATAATGAATTAATGATCAGTGATTTGTTTATAAACATAAAATTAAATTTTATAAATTTCAAATAAAAGTAGTGTTAAGGCTTTTTTTCACACATTATAGATGCATATTATGGTTAGACGCTGGATTTAACTATTAATAACCAGATGGACGATGATTAAAAATGTGGTTGTTTTGTATTCTTAGAAATAAGATAAGGGTTATTGTTATGTTATTAGCGAATCATGTGTTTTAATATGAATTATAAACTCACCACCCCTTATGTGGATAATGAGAACATAGGGGTGGAGGGAAAGGACATTAAGAGAATAATGAATTGAATGGAATGCCCACCCAAGGCGTTAGATCATGATAGATTAATAATCAAACAACTTGATGGTCTGAATGTGGTTCTATCATGGATATTTTCATCGTCCTTCCTAGTGACTTATTAATGGGAACTGTTATGTATGGTTTCTTCATCGAGGGAACTGAAATTATAATATTTTTACCCTATTTTATAAGTCTAGTACCATTATAATAGTTTACTTTTATGTTTTTCAATTATTTTTATATGTTTAATTTCATTGGTTTATTTTTTTTTAGTTGTAGTTATATTTTACATTCCAACTATTTTTTGTCCAGTGGTTTGTGCGGTTTCTATGGATGATTAATTTTTTCCCACTTATATATGCGTATATCAAAGTGATATATCTTCCATTGTTTTCAAATATAGGTTTTCAATCCAAAAGGATTTTGGTTTTTAAATTATTTACATTACTTGAGATTTCTTTCTATCAAATTATTATCATATGTAATTAACATATTAAATGAAAAACTACGGTTTTAAAATGGAATGAGTTTCTACATTAAGAATAAGTTATTTTATAAAAGTGTAAATAAAAACACAACATTATTAATTAATTTTAAAAGTATCTAGATAGGATCTTAATTTTAAAATTTTATGGATGTGGTGTGAGGAAGATGCCTACTATGTTTTGTTATCACAAATACATAGACATTTTAGATTTTGGATTTTGTTTTAGATCAATAAAAATATCCTTCTATGGACTTATTGATTCAATTTTCACCATGAGAATTAATTTGATATTATAATATATGGTAACCATGGGGAAAAATACTATTTTACTTTAACTATGAGTTTTTTTATTTGTTTTTCCATATATAGCATCCAATCAGACCCTATTTTTATTTTGAGGATATTTTTTAATTTTGATGTTCCACGTTTTTTATATGGGTGCGAGTTTTATTTTTTATTGGTTGTATGTTGTTTTTTAGATTCTATTTTTAACTACATATTTGAATTATACATGAATCTAATATATGGACATTCCAGGATGGATTCTGGTGGGAACCGCATTGTGGGTTCTTATATATTTTGGTCGAAATCGTTACCACATGCTTATATTGAATTCCCATGAATTAGTTTCTAGCATAGAGTGATTGGGATGATAGCTTAGGTTTATCCCAGGATAACTTGGGTTTCAATTTCTTTGGTGGTCTAGGATGGATATTCATATAATCAGTTGATATAGCCTTTATCATGGATAAAAAAGCGCTAATAAATTTCAGTTTATCAGAATGAAAACATTACTAATAAAAAATACATTTTTTCAGAACTAAATTTCTTGTTTAAAAAATTTGGGTTTTATTCATACAAAATCAAGGACTAATAAAAAAAATTAATCAACACAATTTTATGGATAATAAAACTCAATGGCTGAAAACATCGTGAATCATTACAACATTATAAAAACCGATGAAAGGAAGTTTTCTAATTTTTAATACAATGTTATATTTTAGTTCAATATGATAATTACTTATTTTTTGATTTGGATTTTTCCATAACATAAATTAGATATCAATTATTTCTACCCATATGTAATAAATAATTATTTAATATGAATTAATTTATCAGTATAAATTTTTTTGAGTGGAAATATAAATTTTATTTTTTTGTATACGATCTAATGTTGATTTTACCGAATTAAATGTCCCATGAATTTTCTTTTGATCTTTATACATATCTAAAAATATTGTAATTACTGTAAATTCAATATTTTTCATGAAACAATGTGAATTCTAACAAAATAGTATCTATTGGGTTATGGTGTGTCATTAAACATAAACATTCTTTTATAGTGTGATTTTTACTAATCATTTAAACATTAAAAATATTTATCTATTAATTAGTTATTAACCACTCTTCTAATTGATTTTATGCCTTATAATATAGGGAGAGAGGTTGTTATAGGAATTTATGTTGTGTTAAGGTTTCCACTACCTACTTTGTATTGTTATTTTTTACTTAATTGTCTTTCAATATAAATTATTCTTTTAATATAATATTCAAAATATATAAATAATTTTCCATATATTAAAAGATATATGAATTATTGAAATAGAAAACATTTCCATAACATATATTTTTCATTAAATTTACTCCAAATACTGATACTGTTGTGTTTTTCCTATCATATATCAAACTACCGTATACAAGATTCCATAGATTTCCTTTCTAATTCATAACCTATAATTTTATTCCAATAAATCAGTTATATACCACCATTGTGATAGTGGTGGGTATCCCTTAAATATGGAGAGTGAGTAGGGGAGTTTTATGATTCCCATATAGTAATTCACTACATAATAGGAGAATTATCGAGAAAGAAGTTGGTAATTAAAGATGACTTACTCGAAAACATGGATAAAACCAATATTTTTTATGTTTTCATTATCATGGGAATGGATTTGAGGATTCAAGGGAGAGATGGGTATGTTGATACAAGTAAACTAATGTTGGGATCCTATGACACATGAATCATACAATAGTTAATCTAAAAACATAGGCAAATGGATACATGTGTTTAAAAAAATGTGGGTAGAAAAAAACATTTCAGTATACTAGGAAATGAAATTTTTTTCCATATAGATTGTGCCGGATAGTGGAAAAGGTTTTTCTCATTGATTTAAAAAAATATTCAATGTCTGGGGTTGATTATTGGGGCCCATAAATGCCTCTCTTTAGAAACGAATAAAAATAAATATTATAATGACAATAAAAATAACCAAAATAATATATTATCCTTAAATAAAATTTCCTAAATAACATTTAATTAATTTTATAAGATTTATGATCTATTTGTGATATAATTATTTTGACTTAAATTAAAATAATTTAATTTTCTTATATGGAATATAATTATGACATGTGTCTTGGATGTCAGGACCATATTATAAAATTAATTATTCCAAATATGAGAAAATATAGATTCTCATGTTCACTTCCAATTTAGAAAAATTAATAATAAATTTTGACTATTTTTATATAGATCAAAAACATTTTATTTTCAAGATCAATAGAGATCAGTAAAAAATAATTTAATTTTGAAAATATTAATGTTGAAATTTATGAGGGCACTACTAGATAACATTTTGAAAATAAATTCAGATATTTTCTTGTGTTCTTTGGAGTCATTTGGTTCTCCTAGGATAATTGTTTTATAATATAATATTCTTGAATGTGGAAGTGCATACTGGAAGTCTGATGGCTACGATGGTGGAAATAAAACACGAGGGTATCTCATTAAGAACTCTGATAATGGCTATGACATGATATATCACAATTTTATCTAGAAATACATTTTGATGAAATTTCAATAATAACCCAAAGTGATGAATCGTCAAATGGATTATGAAGCTATGGTTCTTCATATAGTAATGTGATCTATTGAATAATCATTATCTACTTTTATGAATGATACAATTATTCAGTGTGATGGTTAGTATGTTAGTATCAGATTAAAGTTAATATCATATTTTATGATAATAATATAATCATCATTCATTTATATAGATCTGTAAAGTGATATGAGGAATATCATAAACTATGTGGGATTAATAAAAAATTATAATAGAAACCATTAAGGGATGTGTAATTTATAAACTAAAATTACTAACTTGTCATTTAGTTGGCCAAATTGACTTATAAGAAGAAATAAACTACTGGATAAGACTATCTAACATATCACTTATCAGAAATGTTGAAATACATAACAGCCCGAAAACATACAGAATGATTTTTATTAAATTTAATTAAATATAATTTTGTTTTGATGGGATTGAATGATATCATGGGCCATATATTTTTAGATATGACATTGATATTTTTTATCTCTGGGTGATAACTTTGATAACTAAGAAATAATAACTATCAAAATATTGACACTTGTTTATGTCAAATTTAAATGTGAAATTACATCCAATGAAGAAAATTTTATTAAGTAGTAATAAAATAATATAATTAGACATTAAAACCAAATTAAAAAGATAATATATACTTATAAATATAATATATTAAAAGGTAGTTTGGAATTAAAATTTAGTATTTTTCACTATTCATAAAAAAATTAATTTGATCAGAAAAATACCAAAAATTTAATCAGTGTAAATTTTGTTGTCCCAATTCAAAAGAAGTTTTTTTAAATTAGACATATAAAAGTGACCAAAACTATATTTAATTAGGGTTTTCCATCAAAAGGCCTCAAATCGGCCTTTTAATGAATATTATAGTATTTATGCCTAAAATTGGATTCATTTTTATTTTAACCCTCCAAAATTTAATGGATAAATGTCATAACATTTAAAAAACATGTATATTCATATTTTAGTTTGTTTTATACATTCGCACCAATACAATGGCTTGGTGTTAACTACCATTTAACATAATATTATATTATTATTTTTCACTATGACCCAACATTGTAAGCAACGTAAGATTTCAATGAAACCTGTTGTTGTGTATTAGGTACGCTATCGAACCTAGAATAATTTTACATTAAAATTAATATTTAAAACACAAATATTAATAAAAATTAAAATGTCTTATTTTTTTATTTTCCAGGGATGTTACATCGAATTTGTCATTTATAACTGTGATTAAAACCATAAAAATCAAATGGTCTTTGATTATTATAGACCCTCATTATATCATATTCAAGAAATTCATTCATGGATATAAATAATTTCTATTTTTTCATGATACTACATTGAAAATTCTATTAAATTATTATCTGATTTCATATATTCATCACTAATTATTGTTATATTTACTCAATTACAGTCAAAAAATTCCCAAAAAACTAATTCTAACAAAAAATGTATTAAAAAATTCAATAATATAAATATATAATTATATATATATATATAAAATTTGTAAACATATATATAATAATTTTCTTTCATGTTTATTAATCAAAAGTGATGTTTGGGAGTATATATGCATCTATGAAAAACATATAAACACTTACACACAAAAAAAATTAAAACATATAAATTCAATTCATATAAATATATTAACATATAAATATTTAATGATACAAATATATTAATACATAATTACAAATTTAGGAAATATTTAATTACATATTATATAAAATTTAAATTAGAATATATAGACATATAAACCTTTAAATTAAAAACATTTAAAGAAATAAATTTTAAATTTTAAAAAAATATAAATATTTAAACATATTAAGCTAAATAATAAACTTATGAATTAAAAACATATATGAAAAAAGAAATGTATGTTCTATAAAATAGGTTAATAATGAAATTTGACACATATGAAAATAAATATTTAAAACATATGAACATGTTATTAAATATATCAAAACATGGAAACGTGTAAAATTGTATTGATATAAATTATTTTCTTTTACAAATAATGAAAATAACACATATGTCAAAAATATATCAACAAATATTTTTATTTATTTATATTTTAAAATAATCAAATTTAATTGTGTAATAACAAAATATGTTAATAAAATAATGAATTAAATAAACATTACTATTTGTATTAACAAAAAACTAACTTTTTATGAATATAAAATCATCAAAACACCTAAAAATTATCATTTCAATGAAAAAAATTAATACTGATTCCACAATAAATTAATAAAAAAAATTTAAACCTCATAAAATTATTGACCGAAAACATTCATCAATAATAAAAAATATTTAATAGAAGGAAATTAAATGACACTCACAACTGAGGGTGGTAGAAGGTGCATGATGGTGGTGTAATTGGGGATATAGTGTAGATAAGAGGCTAGTGGAGGAGAAATCCACTAAAAATTGAAAAATAATGAGGTGTTTTAATTGAAATTTCATGATGGATACTCAGATGATTAGGGTATCAGGTTTTCTAGAATAGATAAATAAAGAAACCCATACCCAAATGCATTCATTTTATAAAAAGGGTTTTAAATACATTTTTCATTAAACTGATATAAAAACAATTATTTTAAATCAGGTTTTAAAGCATTTTATTAACTATATTCTTTTCATTGTTTTTTGATAACATGGATTAAAATTACCACCTTACATATGATCTATTCTATATGTGTGTCATGGAATTACCAAACATTATATATCCCCATGACCACATATGACATCACAACCACATATTTTTTACCACAAACTTTTAAATGAACTACCTCCTAATTATTAAATATCCACATGATTTCTGCATCATTTTCAAACCTCTAAATAATATTGCATATGGCCATAAAACCTTATACTATTCTAGGGATATATAGATTGGGTAAGGAGAGTATCAATTCCAATATACCTCCTAAATATTTGATATTAAGGAAAACACCTGGAACATGAAATCTTTTGTTGGTGTTGATTGTGTTACCCAACACAAGTATGGTTAAATGATAAATAATAACAACTATAATACATATATCACATTATACCATAAGAATTGTAAAATCTCTAATAAAAAATGTTTATAACCACATACATAAAAACAACACTTACAATGCACATCAATATTCGATGCCACCTCTATATACCATATATAATCCCAAAAAACCATCCAAAAACTAGATAACAACAAAAAAACCCATTTCATATGTTTTTATCAATTGAACTGTTACTAATTTCATATTATGTATACATTATAATAAAAAAATTATTTGTAGCCACTATAATTATATATAACCACATTAACTTGTATATTTATGACTTCATTTAAGAAAAATTCAAATCCACTAATTCATTTGTTATTTATAGCCCAACATCTATACCACCACAATCCATCCTAATATGAATTCGATTAATTTTAGAATCATTTAATAGTCCTAGGAACCGATCACAGAAAACCATATCATCTTTTAAATTCCATTTTAATGAAAACCCCATAGATTTATCCTTCTTCTTAACCACATCGTTCAAAATATAAGAACTCTAGCACTTCCAGGTAAAAAATATTCCTATAAATTTAAAAATACAACTATATCTATTAATAATCAATTAAATATAAAGAAAACAAACTATAAAAAATAAATATTATTTCTTTTGTGTACTCAGTCCCATTGTGAGTAATAAAATAAGAAAATAATAGATAATTAAATTTTTAACTACAACTAAAGCATAACATATCATTAACAAATTGAAATGTTGTTGTTTACTAAATAATTTTATCATTGTTCACCACATAAATGTAAATCATAAATTAAATATTAAATATCCACATCAGTATAAAACAATACTCACCAGAACAAGGATGATAGGTAAAATATGATCGATATGTTATTCCAATCATTTCATATTGGAACCAGTCATTATACATAATGGGTAAATATTAAATCCTTACTCGATGAAAATTAATGATATATAATTTCATTACTAAAAAGTAAATAAGAAATATAAGAATCAACAATCACAATTTTTTTTAAACAATTAAATTATGAAAACAAGAAATAAAAATGATTCAATAGAAACAAACTCAAAAAAATTCCTAAAACAACATCCACTTAACAACGACCCCTTAAGGCATTATCACTGATCTACTACTCAAAATTGATATTCTTCCATTTCCACCAAATTTTTTAGTATTCAGAGATGAATTAATAAAATAAAAAGGAAAGCATACCGTTAATAATAAAATATCAATAACATAAAGAAAAGGCATAATTTCAATTAAGATATGATAAAAGTAGAAGATAATGATACATTTAATAATGCTGGATGGATCGTGAAATTCCAACTTCCCATATATTGGTACGATATGTGATTTAACATTGTAGGATGAGATAATTTTATTTTCAAATGTAATGTACTTTTTTGAACTAGAAAAAATACCAAAATATATAGAGTTGGAACACTTGTTTGATTAGTTTGAGACCATTATGTTCATTAACCCCAAAAAATATTTTTTATCAAATTATTGTGTACGTTGTTGTCTTCAACAACATCAGAGTGAAATGTTATCCCTGTTAATTGAAATAATATTTATTTTATAAGGAAAACCCCATATTCATAGATGCAGTGTAAATTGGTGATTCTAATGCCTTTCATAGGACAACATATATAGGCACTTTTCGTGGAGAGAATACATTAAATGATTCAATTAGACTATGATAGTAATATAATTCCTCAAAAATAAAAAAAAATTGTATAGGCATACAAACATATCATATATTATTCAAAGTATTTTTTTATAATCCCATCATATCTCTAATGTATTCATTAAATATTTCTTCCACCCCAATTTAAATGTTATAAAAACATTTTATGGATAATTAAAAAAGTAAATTTCATAGCAAAAATAATTCAAGTAGTAGAAAATATAGAATTAAGCCATATTAAAATTATTCTCCAAAATATATTAATATGATGAAAATATAGTAAAAAATAAAATATATATAAATCATTATAATTTAATCATTAAATTAAAAATGGGTAAATTAGAAAAAATTATATCCATTCAATCTCCCAAACATTATATTTTTCCCTCATAGTAAAATAAATTTCCAAAATTCACATCAATGCCAAGTGTGAAATATATTTCATTTAAATCATCATAATGAACTAGATCAATGAATACTAAATTAAAATATTTTATTAGAATCGTGATTTTATCATTTAAATCCATCTTAAGGTACATTCATTCATGGTCTCAACAATATATTTAGTTTCACACATCCTTGAAAAAACATATGCAGAAAAATGGTTTATCATCTTCCCCGTCTCATTTTGACTTTTGTATTCCCATCATTATCCAAGCTCCACCAAAAAAATGTGCATACACTATTAATAATTTTATTTTGTTGTTTACATATTTCATTGGTAAATATAATTAAATATTAAACCATACCTAAATGTAGTTACCCACAAGGATATTTTTATTAACATGGGCATTGAAATAGAGTATAACTTGAATATCTTCAATTTTTCACTCACACTTAATTAAATATTTGACAAAATAATTATATGTATGGTTATATTTTATGAATTGTATTTGTATCCCAACTCTATATTTTTTTTCAGTTCATATTAATTAAAATATATTCAATTATGTTTTCTCCCTGAGGAGCTATTTCTTCAGAATAAATGGTTCACCTAAATTCATGTTCAAAAATCCACTAAATATACCACAAAATATATTAGAAAAGGAAAATTTTCAATTAAAATTTATTCAACCATTTCATTAAAATAAATTCTTTATTTTTAATGTGATTTTCTTATGGTTTGATAAAAGATTTAAATAGTTTATTAAATATAAAAATTTAAATAAGAACACTCAAAAAATATGTGAATAAAAACTAGATTCTTATAATATATTGTCTCATCTCCTTGACACACTAATATTTCTTGCCATAATTCCAACTAATAAAACCCCCCAAAATAATAGGGCAGTGAAAAATAATGAGGATTATGTATACAAATTTTTCTGCTTTGAAGTGTAATCCTATATTTATTTGGTATCTATCATATTATCCACCCCTGTATGAAAACACATAATAATTTTATTGAAAAAAATAATTAGAAGAGGGAAAATCATGGTTGAAACCCCCAAATAAGTGATGAATTTATATATCCTATATACATGTAGTGATAATGGGTTTTTCCTAATTTGACCATAGATGTGGTTTTTTTAGGAAACAATATAACATGTTCATTCCTCTAATACTCATCAACACACTCATTTTAGATCCCCATATGATATTGATGGGATTTACACCCCCCATATATTTAAAAAGATATTATAGGTTGGGTTGGTATGATGTTGTAAGGGGCCCCCATATCATCTTTTCAAAAATGGGTGATATCCACTGGTTTTTGAGTTTTTCTAGTAGGATGTGGATTCTCTTCTTTCGTAGCATAAACCTCAAAAAATTCTGAAGAAAAAAATATAATACAGTCACTTAAAATTAACTAGTTGTAAATAAATCAACAATCTCCACATTTTCATTAAATAACAAAATTTATTCTATGGAATCTTAAAATGGATCTCATTTTTCAAATTATTGGTCAAATAAAAAAAATTCTAAATCTATATAAAATATAGAAGTGAGATCAATTTTCAATTATAATTGAGATAAAATTGAATGATATGAATTCATATAAAATATATCCCACTTAAGAGTATCAAACAATAGTTCTCCTTCAATACAATATATAAATCAACTTATAGTAAAGGGAAATGGGTATTCCAAATCATGACCAAAGCTACCAACCCCAACAGTTCCCCGGTTATCCACAATCATAAGATGGTTAAAAAAACATGTGAAATAAATTGGTATTATTTTTAAATGGATGATAAATGGGAATTTAATGTTTTATGAAAACATAAAATAATATATCAAAATATCATTGATCTCTTGTAAAATTTATAATGATGGTACTCTTATTTACATGTGATTTTTCTATATGGATAAACATTATAAGTAAATTAAGGATTGTAATACTTTTATTCACACCCAATTGATATTTTCCTTATATTCAATTGGGATTTGAATTCGTTCAACTATATCACATGGTATTTTCATCTCTTCGAGGTGGTAATACACCTATGTTAGCCACTTATTCACATATATTATTTTACCGTAAATAATTATTACTACAAACTCCATAAAAAATACATCAATACATGAAATATGTTATTTATATTTTATATAATAGTAATATCCATAATTTATTCGTCTTTAATATGTTAATTAAGATTAGTATTGAACATTTTATTTTTAATATTTCTTCTCTCACTATTATTCTATAGTTTTAGTTCTCCATTCCTATAACTATAGTATTATGTCATGATTATAATAAATTTGTTCATTTTCTTCAACTATTCCATTTATATTTCCCTAACAAATAATTATTATATATGAATACATTGAAAATCCATTTATTTATTTTTTACTATATATGATAATAATGAAATTTTATTAGGAACAGTTAATAGAAAAATAGATTGAATGTATTAGATTTTATAGTAACAATAATAAGATTCATTG
This sequence comes from Viscum album, assembly GCA_963277665.1. Lineage (NCBI taxonomy): Eukaryota > Viridiplantae > Streptophyta > Magnoliopsida > Santalales > Viscaceae > Viscum > Viscum album. Next base: position 1,169,804,611 of record OY728161.1, on the reverse strand, counting down.
TAGGTCCATGGTCGGTACAAATAAAAAATATATATAGAACTCCCAGAATTTAGTCTAGTGGATAACTAGGGTAATCTCTATAAAACATTTCCCTAAAAATGGTATTGAACATTAATTATTCCTTCTAGTCTTTTTTACTAATTAATTCATAATTATAATGGGGTTTTATAAAAAAATGTGAAAAAAATATAATATGAAAAAGTGTAATTCTATGGTTATGTACTAGATGAATTTCATTCTTGGTTCTTTATGACAATTCGATATTTATCAATACTTAGAAATAACATTAACTATACTTCATGTGATTACAACAATACATTTTCTCTCTCTTACAAAACTATAAATTAAAATTTCAAAGTCACTAGACCAATTTTCCTATTTAGTAAAGAAGTAAATGATTTCACTTGGTCGAGAAGATGAATCATTTATTCTCAATAAAATTTTGTTGAATTGCATCCAAAAATCTCAAGGTATATTGTAATCAGTTTCAAAATACTCAATATTTAGCTACCTAGATCTGTAGTAATATTTATAACCATATAAGTGGAATAATTATTCTATAAATGTGGTAATAAAATAAAAATTTGACTATAAATAATAACTTGAAAATTATTGCCTCTTTCATTTAGTATTCCTTATGTGAATCCCCTAAATATTGAAGTAAAAATAAAATTATATACATGTAAAACATGAAAAAATACAGTTAAATATCGGGTTCTTCCCCCTATGATCTACACTGATTGTTATAAATCCAAGGAAGGAATTTTCATAGTTGAAAAACATAAATAAAACATATAATAACATTGTGAAAATTAATATCGCATGAAAAATATATCCAATATAGAGCTCTATGCATTTTTACTAATTTCTCCTTTAGTATTTAAATCTCCATATATCATTAAGAAAATTTCATTTGTCATTCTTCATCATTTTTTATTTAGTGAATGGGGTTTTTACCCATGATCATAATTCATATCTTTCGAATAGTGGCCTCCATGTAGCTTGTCTATTTTTACAATACCTATTTTTGTTGGGAAATTAGTATGGAGATTCTCAAATGGTCTCCTCAGGTTTCATGTGTTCTATATAGTATTGTTTTCTGGTCCAAAATATAGGTTGGTTAAACATTAATATCTATTTAATTTAATTTTATAAACTTAATGAGTTATCATTTTTTAGAATTACCATGAAGAGGTATTAATATTTGAACATACAGGTGTATATTTTATAAATGTCATAATATTAATCTTTGACGTTTGACTACATTACTACAAATATGGATCTCTAGTTAACAATCTAGTATATATTGCCTCATCAAGAACATAAATTTTAGAGTTTATATTCCTTTATTTTATGATATAATTTCAATTACGTCATTTGTTTGAATTCACTAAAATAGGGCAACATAACTCTGATTTCATTTGGTAGGGAATTTAATATCTGTTTCCTTCTGAGAATGAATTGAAGTGAATAAGAGTTTTCATTGAATTATCATGATCTATTAGATTTTGATATTGTCCTACCGAATTTAAACCACCTATATAGGCTATGGACATAACCTACAACTCATATATGGGTCAATGATTATTGTTTGAAGCGTTATTATAGTCATGGAGAAAGGCTACATTTGAAGGGAATATAAACTTATGTTTTTTTTCAAAAGACTCTATTTGTGATGTGACACTCCCTTATGAGACAATATAGGTTCTAATTGTGTAACACACCTAGCTTCCACGGTACATTTCCCATTGAATAATGCAATAGCTTGCATTGTACCCAACTTCTAGATTCTAACACACCACGACCAATCAAACTAGCTGTTATGAATAGTAATACCAACTATTTGAAATTTTATAAATTTTATTTTTCAAAATGGGATTCATTTTTGAATTTGGAATATCAAAATTATCATAGGGTGAATTTTTGGTATTTTTATGAAAACATTCAATTTTTGATGAATATTGAAAGACACTGCGTTATTGGTTTAAACCGAATTATTATTTAAATAATTATTTTTAAACTTTTTTATTGAAATATATATACATAATATATATATAAGTTCAATTTAATTCATTGGTGTCATTTTTTTAAAAAGTTTTTATATATAAAAATTTTATTGAACTTTTTATATTCCTTTACCCACCTCATAAGAGCATTTGCAAATTGGCATAAAACTTAATTTTACCGATTCTGTGAATTAAATTTAAAAATTCAAGAGACACTCTTGATATCAATATGTAAAATGTGGTTCAATAAGATGAAAATAATTTTTGGTGAATAGTAACTTTGATCTTTTATTTAGCGTGGTTAAAAATAAATAGTGTAATTAAAGGTAAAATTAATATTCTCATTACCCTAACACCTATCAAAATTCTATTGGATAACTTTAATTAGACCAAAAAAAACCTTAGGAATAAAATATTATCCTTTTGGTTCACTTGGATTAGATTAAGACATTTATTATTATTTAATTTAACGAAGATTTGAAGGTGTTAAACTCAAGTTTTCATAACTATAACCTTTTTAATATAGGGTTATACATAAGATAAATTCGACTTGAAATATTCATTATAAAGATAAAAATACATAACACATAATGATAATTTATTTATAAATTTTAGACATTAAAACATTAAATTTATATTTGACACAATGATGATGCAGAAATTACATTATTAATGAATGATTAAAATAATTGATACTATAAATATCCAAATAAATATAATTTAAGACATTTTATGAATTCCAAAAATAATCTAGGTTACAATGACATGTTAGGATTGATTAAATGAATTTTATTTGAAGTAATCATGGTGTAAGGACTTTAACAAAAAAAATACTAAATAGTGTCAAAATCGACATAAATGTGTTTTTAAAAACAAATATTATATAATTAAATGATATAATATTTATAAAAGTATAAATTTCAGCAAAAGGACTAAGATAAGGTTATATATATTAATAATTAACCACTATGGGTTCTCTTGGAATGTTATAGTATATTTATTAACCATATAATATAAAAATACAAAGAGCCATGGTAAATGTCAAAATATTTAACTAAGAGTTAAATATAAAAGATAAAGATAATATGACAACCTAAACTGGTCAAAATACAATTGGATGAGAGGTTTTCGACCAATCCCCACCTTATATTAGAAATAATTTTTCTTGGAGGCATTAGAAACCGAAAATTATTTTATTATAAAATAATATTTCAAACTTTTCCTAAAGTAACACTCACTCCTATTATAATAGGGCACATACCCTTCACTTATTTTCACACCTCCAAAGCCTTTTGGCTCAGCCAAACCCTGCCCAAATATCCTTCCAACATTACTTCCTTAATCCTAGAGGCATTTATCTGTTCTGAAAGCCAACCTAAGGGGGCCCTTTTGATCAAATCAAATAGAAGAACCTAAAGAAAAGGTAAATATTTTATCACCTATTTCAAGTTCTTTTCTTCTTCCACTTCCTCTACCATTGTAGTTTTAATTTTAAAATAATAACTCCAGTATATTATATATACTAATGTGTTTTTATCAAAATGGTACAACAATATTCCTTATTATATCCATCATACAAAGGACAAAGTCACCATACGTGTGAACTTATGGTTTACCATCTCCACGTCATGCTGTAGTTTGTTATTCAAACACTTCAATATTTGGATGGGTATAATAATGAGTATAAATAATTTCAATAATAAATATAACATATTAAGTATTTTTTTATATAGTATATACCAACAAATTACTCATGATTTCACCATCAATATAATGATATTGTCGTTTGTTGTGTACGTACAGATTACCGTCTCCACGAACGCGATGAGATTCATTTCCCCATCGTAACCATTCAAGAATATTTTTCATTTTATGATTAAAAATAATGTTTATGAACTTAATATAATTCTGGATATGGATCAAATACATCATATCCATAACAAACACGGCTTATGTAACAAAATATATAAAGGGAAATGAATCAATTAACTCCCAAAACAATGAAATACTAAAATATTATTAACAAAGAAATATTAGAAGATCATATATGATATAATATTTACGTATATGGTTCTTGTATAATTTAATAACCAAAATTTAACTATTATACAGGAGGTTAACGTAACCTCGACCAATGATAAGTACACGGTAAGTGTTATTTTCACAATAACTTTATTATCCAAGGTTATTTTTATGTAAGTATCTACATGAAACTCTTTATCATCCACATATGGGTTTTCTTAAAAATGTATTTCAAAACATTTTTACTATTTACTAGACTATGGGGTAATGTAACTTATTCCCTTTTTTTCCTAATATGCTTTCAATGGAATCTTTCAGTCGGTTTCCAAACAAGGTGTTTTATGACCTTTTTGACAATATTAAGGTAAGAATGTCTTTTTTAATGTATACGAAGGGTGCGGCTATTTTCCACCATTATAACATTTTAAAAGCTTCATGTAGAATCTTATAATAATATTTTCAAAATAAATGTTTTCTTTTAAAATTATATGACATTTATTGATTTCAAAATAAAAAGTGATATTTCCCTAATAAAGGTTTGATTACATCTATGTCAACATCATATGATGGATTTTAAATTTGTTTGATGTAGTTTTATTAAGATACAAATATTACATATTTTATTGATGGTTTTGTGATATTATTGACTGTGGATGTGTTATTTGTATACCATTCATGGTTTATGGATAATATATTGACATTTCATATGCTAGTTTTAAAATGAATGTTTATGTTATGTTAAAACCTATTCATATAAAGAATGCATTTGACTTAGTAAGTTACATGTGGAGCCTGCTATTGATCTTAGATGCATCGAAAGGTCACATTAGAAAAACTACTATCTTAGCACAAGGACATGACAATATCTTATTTGTAGTCTTTCCACAAGGCCTTGACAATGTGGTCATGAAGTCCGACAGTCTGCATTGCATCATTATTAAAGTGGCTATTGATATTGAATCTAATTATTCGACTAGTAGAATACGCATTTTAATAAGCAAATGGAATTATTTGATTTTATAATTTCCATATTATGCCGAATTTTATGATTAAAGGGATTTATTAGTCTTATTCATTGCCTCAAATATTTATGCTTATTTATGAAAGTTTCCACTATATTGTTATCCTTACTGAGTATCTGATCTCACCCCTTTCTATGGTTTATTTTTACCAGGATGTGAAGATGTATTTAATGGTTGACCTACAGGGATAGGAAAAAGATGTAAGTGCATTAAAAAGTGGAAATACTGTTTTAGATGTTTTTATTTCCTAATTCAACATGGAAGTTATGAATGTACCTACTACTTCCAAAGCTACTAAACTGGTCGGTCTTTCGGGACCTGATTTCTTGTATCATTCCATTATTATGTAATAATGAACCGACACTGGGTAACTGGGATTGGGGTGTAATAGTTGGTATCAAAATAAGTTTAGTACAAACCTTGGAAGCTAGATTTAGAAAAACTCTGATGAGAAAACATTACCCTAAGATAGACATTGAGGATTAGTATAGAAGAACATCATAGAATTCTGGTACTGTAGGTATTTTTTGAGTTCTCCAAGGAATAAATCCCTATCTATATATGATCAGGTAGAGGAAGATCTGGCTCATATGTATGTAGGGGTGAAACACAAAAACACTACTTTGAGCTGGACTCGAACGAGAACTATTGTACGACAATAGGCTTTTCTTCACTCTTGGTTACGACTCTCCTGGGGATATTCTTGGGATTATTAGCATTTTCTTTGAAAACCATTATGATGTGTTTATGAGTATATAATTTCTCAATGAAAACAATTTTATGATTATGGATTTTATCCATAAACTTCTAAATTTAAGTGAAGTGTTTTACAAGTTTTGAATTATGTATTGTGATTCATAAACTAATATAGTGTATTACTTTGTTTAGAAATGGTGCCTAGTAGAAGGAATAGAAACCATATAAAATAACATAATCCATGTAGAGATGTCCCTCTTACTCAAGATAATTATAGTGGAGCTGGTGATGCAACTGGTGCTGATCAGCTTATCACCATACTGAGACAAGTCACTCAGGTTATGAATAATAACCTTACCTGTATGGATCTCCATGATCCCAAACATGGAGGATCAATGTTAGAACACTCCCTGAGAAAAAAAACCACCAACCTTCAATTGGAGTACAAATCCATTAGTAGTTGAGAAATGGAAAAATTCCTTAGAGAAAATATTTAATTCTTTGGGTAGTAGAGAAAAGGAAAAAGTTATCATGGTAGTTTGTCATTAATCAATAACACAAAGGTAGAATAAGAAGTATCAAACATTTAATGAAATTAGGTTAAAGATATTTTCATAGAAAAATACTTTCCTCATGACGATCGAGAAGATATGGAAAGAAAATTTATAATTATGAGGCAAAAGGAGGATGATAATGTTGCAAACTATGAGGCTAACTTTACGAGGTTATTGTGGTAGGTGAAAGATTATATACATAACCCAAGGAGTAATATTGATTGATTCATTGATGGGTTAAATTAATTTCTCTTTTTGGAATTAATCTCACAATTCTTCTCATCATATAAAGATATAGTCTCATGTGTTATCAAGAAAAAAAAGGAATTCTCTAAATCCTATGACTTAAAAGAAAATAAAGAGAAAAAGTGATCTGCAGAACACTCTAGAAATGGAAATATGAGGAGGAAAGGGAAAAGTTGAATATCCATACTATGGTAAATGTGGGAATAAACAACTCAGTACTTTCTTAAAGGGATTGAGAGTTTGTTAATATTGTGGTGAAGAAGATCACCAAGCTCGTGATTGCAAGGGGAAGAAAGAGTTTGTCAATGTTTAATGCTATAATTGTAGAGAAAAGGGGAATTATGAAAATGAATTTCCTAAGAGCCAAGGGAACTTACATAAGAAAAGGCCAAGGGAGCAAGGCCAAGCTTACGCGATCACTACTGTTGAAGTTGAAGCTCCAAAATATGTGGTGGAGGGTAATTTAATAGTTTTATCATGTTTATCCAATGCTTTATTTGATTCCAGATCATCGCATTGTTTCATATCATCCCATCTTTCTATGAAAATAAGATAATTTCAATTTGACTTAACAAGAGAGTTTTTAGTCAAAACACCCAAGGGAAGTATCATCGCAACAACGTTTTGTGAGTCAGTTCCCATTAGGGCATATAAATGTTCTTTATCTGTTGATCTCATCATCATACTCCTGATGGAATTTGATATAATCCTCAGAATGGATTTTTATTTTTACCATGATGCAAAAATTGAGGGTATGAAGAAAGAGATTACAATTTTCAATGATGATAAGATATACCTTCTCTTAAGAGAAGGAACATCACCACCTGATTCTTATATAGATCTTCCCCCAGTAGCTCTACTGAATTCAATTATTGGGGAAGAAGAGAATGGAATAACTATGGGTGAGTAAAGGAATGTTTGAATTGAGGATGTACCTATTGTGCATGAATATTTGGATATGTTTCCAGAGGATTTACCTAGACATCCTCCAGAAGAAGAAATTGGGTTTTCCATTGACTTAATTCCTCGTCCAAGGCCCATATCGAAGACTCTTTAGAGAATGGACACTATAGAATTAGTGTAACTAAAGAAACAACTAGATTAATTGAGTAATAAGGGTTTTATTCACTCTAGTGTTTCTCTATGGGGATCCCCTATCATTTTTATTAAGAAGAATGATGGATCTATGAGGTTGTGGATTGACTACAGTGAGACTAATGTTATAATAATAAGGAGGAAGTATCCTCTACCTCTAATTGATGATTTATTCAACCAAATCCATGGAACTCAATATTTTTCAAATATTAACCCTAGATCTCGATATCATCAGTTTTCTGTGAAGAAGGAAGACATTCCAAAAAACAACATATCAAACCAGCTATGGGCACTACGAGTTTACAGTAATGCCTTTTGGATTGAATAATGCAGCCTATGAATTCATGGATTTAATGAATAAAGTTTTCAGGGAATAACATGATGACATTGTAGTGGTATTTATTGATGATATCTTGGTATACTCAAAAATATACCATGATCATGAAAATCACTTGCGCATTATCCTACGGAATCATAGAATAAGTGTGTTATATGGGAAATTTAGAAAGTGTGAATTCTGGCTTCGGGAGATTTTTTTTCTTGGCCATATTTCATCTAAGGATGTAATCTTCATTTATCCTTAAAAGAAAAAGGAAATCCAAGAATGTCCAGCACCGATGACTATGACTGAGGTACACAGTTTTATTGGTTTAGCGGGTTATTATCGAAGTTTCTTCCAGAATTTTGCCCAATTGGAATACCCATAACTAAGCTCAGACATAAAGGGGTAATTTTTTTTTGGAAAAAAGAGCGCGAATAATGATTTGAATAACTGAAGATAAGATTATTCAATGCTTATATATTGACTCTACCATTGAGGAATGATGGGTTTGTTATTATAGTGATGCTTCAAAGAAATAAATTGGTTGTGTCTTTATGCAGAGTGATAGAGTTATTGCATATGCATCACGACAGCTATAAATTCATGAGAAAACCTATCCTATTCATTATCTTGAGTTAGTAGCTATAATATTTTCTTTGATGATATGGAGACATTGTCTCTATGGTAAAAATGTCAGATATATATTGATAACAAGAGTTTCAAGTATATTTTCTCTCATAAGGAACTCAACATGAGGCAAAGGTGATGGATTGAACTACTCAAGGATTATGATTTTAATAGACACTACCACCCGGGGATGGTAAATAAGGTGGAGGATGATTTGAGAGGAAAGGATCATGGAGTTTTGAACATGATGAGAGTTAAATGTGATCCTTTGTACCAGGATCTAGTAAAAATAGATACGGGAATAATCATGGAAGCTGAAACATCAGTAATTTTTCAAATGGTTTCCAAATAATGTTTACTATAAAGGATAAAAAGTTATCATCCTGATGATGAGGATTTTCAAAAGATAATTTATGCTGTAAATGATGAGAGATTGATCGACTTCATATATGAAGATGCGATTTGGAAATTTGGGAAGAGACTTGGTGTTCCTGATATACTTGATCTGAAAAGGGAATTGTTAATTGATGCTCATAGCTCCAATTTCTCTATAAACCATTGTTGCACTAAGATGTATAGATATTTGAAAGAACATTTTTGGTGGGACAACATGAAGAGAGAGATTGTTGATTTTGTATTCAAATGTATTGTTTTTCATCAAGTGAAAGTTAGAAGGCAACAGTCTTGAGGAGTCATAAAACATCAACCCATAACTGAGTGGAAATGGGATAATATTACAATGGACTTTGACATGGGTCTTCCAAAGAGTCCTAAAAGGAATGATGAAATATGGGTCATTATTGACCGTCATAGCATGCCATAACATTTTCATGCAATAAGAGAAGATTTACCAATTGAAATTTTAGAAATACTGAATATTAATGAAGTTTTAAGACTTAATGGAGTACCCCAATAGATTGTTTCTGATCTTGATCCCCATTTTACCTCAAGATTATAGAAAAGCCATCAAAAGGACCTTAATACTAAACTTCATTTTAGCACAGCCTACCACCCTCAAACTGATGGAAAATCAAAATAGACTATTCAAACCTTAGATGACATGTTAAGATCTTCCTCACTTGACTATCAAGGTGTGTGGGATCAATATTTACATCTGGTATAATTTTCCTATAACAATTGCCTCCATTCAAGTATTAAGATGGCACCATATGAAACGTTAAATGGAAAGAAATGTCACAAACCAACATGTAGGGATGATGTTAGTGAAAGAAAAATCATAGGCCTAGAAAATTTTGAGGAATCAATGGAAAAGGTGAAGGTTATCCCAACCCACATCAATGCATCTCAATATAGGCAGAAGAGCTATGTCGATTACCGAAGGAATGATTTAGAACATCAGGTATAATATCATGTTTTATTGTAGGTATTTCCATGGAAGGTAGTTATGTGATTCAGTAAGAAGGGTAAAATAAGTCCCATGTATATCAGACCAATCGAAACTATAGAATAAATTGGGGTTATAGATTACCATTTAGATATGCCGCCACATCTCTCCAAAGATCACGATGTGTTCCACGTATCACTATTGAGAAAATACATGCCTAACCCAATGAATGTACTAACCTATGAGGAAATTGAACTGGAACCAGATATGTCTTATTGTGAAGATCCAGTCTAGATTCTGGATATCAGAGAACACGTGTTGAGAAACCTAAAGACTCCTATGGTATAAGTTCTATGGAGAAACGATAAGATGGAAGAGAAAATGTGGGAACCATATGAACATATGATGAAGAACCACCCGAATCATTTTATGTGGTAATATTCCAGAAATTTTGAGGACAAAATTATTTGAAGGTGATAAGAATGTATCACCCCAAGCATCAACAACACTTTTCACTTTGAATAATGCAATAGCTTGTATTGTACGGAACTAAGAGATTCTAAAATTCCGTGACCAATCAATCTAGACATTATGAATAGTAATACCCACTTTTTGAAAATTTATAAATCTTTTTTTTTCAAAATGGACTTCATTTTTGAATTCAGTATATTGAAATTATCTTAGGGAGGATTTTTGGTATTTTTCTAAAAACAAAAAAATTTTAATCAATAGTGAAAACACTATGTTATTGGTTAAAAATGACTTTTTATTTAAATAATTATTTTTAGATTTATTTTAGGATGAAATAGATACATAATACCTATATAAGTTCATTGTAATTTATTGGAGTCATTTTATAATATGGTTAAATATATAAAAATATTATTGAACTTTTTACCGTCCTTTACCCACCTTCTAGAAGAATTTGAAAATTTTCATAAAACATAATTTTACCACTTATGTGAATTGAATTTCAAAAATTCAAGTGACACAGTTGATAGTAAGTAAAATGTGATTCAATAAGATGAAAATAATATTTGGTGAATAGTAACTTCTAACTTTTATTTACCACGGTTAAAAATATATAGGGTAATTAAAGGTAAAAATGATATTATTATTACTCTAAAAAAATGTCTTAATTATATTGGATAAGTGTAATTATAACAAAAAAATCTTATGAATAAAATATGATCCTTTTTTCCATTTGGATTAGATTATGACATTAATTATTATTTAATTTAAAGAAGAGTTAAAAGTGTTAAACTCAATTTTTCATATCTAATACATTTTTAATGTTGGGTTATAAATTAGATAATTTAGACTATAAATATTTATTATAAATATAGAAATATTTCCTAAATTTTTATATTTTATTTATAATTTTTTGAAATTAAATAATTAAATTTATTTATGACACTATGATGACGCAGTAATTACCATATCAATGAAAGATTAATATAATTGATATTATAAATATCCAAATAAATAAAATTTGAGCCCTTTGATGAATTCCATTAATTTTATAGGTTATTATGACATATTAGGGTTGATTAAATAAATTGTTTCAAAGTAATATTGTTGTTATGACTTTAACAAAAACAAATACTAAATAGTGTCAAAATTGACACAAATGTGTTTTTAAAACAAATATTTTATTATTAAATGAAATAATATTCCAAAAAATATATAGATTGTAAAAATGAATTAGATGTGGTTATATATATTAATAATTAACCACTTGGTGTTCTCTTGGCTTTTTATAGTATGTTTATTAACCATATAATATAAAAATTCCAAGAGACATAGTAAATGTCAAACTATTTAATTAAGATTTAAATATAAGAGACAAGGTTGATATCATGACATAAACCTATCTAAAACAAATTGGATGATTTTTTTTCAACCCCTCCCCCACTAAGATTATAAATAATTAATTTTTGAGCCATTTGAAACTGAAAATGATTTTATTATAAAATAATATTTCTAGATTTTTTTAAAGTGACCCTCACCTCTCTTATAAAAGGGCACTTCCCCTTCTCTTAATTTCAAACCTCCATAGAAATTTGGAATGGCCAACCCCTACCCAAATATCCTCACAAATTTCCTACCTTTATCCTAGATGTCTTCCTTTGGTCAGAAATCCAACCTACAGTTCCTTTTTGATCAAATCCAAAGGAAGAACCTGAAGAAGAGGTAAATATTTCAACACCTCTTTCATGTTCTTTTTTCGTCCACTTCCGCTTTATTTGTTGTTTCTGTTATAAAAAAATGAAACTAGTATATTATATATGGTGTGATGTTATTATACAAATGGTACATCCATATTCATTATTCTATCACATATATGAATACAAAAGTCACCAGACACACGTAAGTATGACTAACTGTCTTCATGTCATTGTGTAGTTTGTTATTCAAACACATCATTATTTGGATGGATATAATAATAATTATAAATGATTTAAATAATAAATATAACATGTTAATGATTCTTTATATATTATATAACATACAATTTCATACAATTTTTCCATCAATATATTGATATTTTCGCTCATGCGCTCGTACAGATTATCGTCTCCAAGAATGCGATGAGATTATTTTTCCCATATTAACCATTTAAGAGTAATTTTTTGATGAATAAAAATAATTTATAATAACATAATATTGTTCTGGATATGAATCAAATACATCTTATCCATAACAAACACAACTTCTATAACAAAACATAAACAGGAATATGAATCAGTTAACACCCGAAACTATAATAATAAAAAAATTTATTAACAAAGCAATATTAGAAGATAATATATATTATCATATTTATGTATATAGTTCTTGTATAATTTAATAAAAATTATTTAACTATTATATATGAGGTTAACATACCCTTGACCAAAGAGAAGTACAAGCTAAGGATTAATTTCAGAATCTCTTTATTATCCGAGATGTTTTTACATAAGTATCTACTGGGACCTCTTTATCATCCACAACCATGTTTTCATAAAATTGTATTTCAATACATTTTAACTATTTACTAGACCATGGGTTAAAGTCATTTAAACACTTATTTGAACTTATATTTTTTAAAAGAAATATTTCTGTAATTTTCCAAACAAGGTACTTTGTAACCTTTCTAACATAATTAAGGTAAGAATGTCTTTTTTTACTTATACGGTGGGTGTGGATATTTTTGGGTGTTAGAACATTTTCGAAGCATCCCGAAAAGCTTATAAGAATATTTTCCAACTAAATTTTTTCTTTTATAATTATATTACTTTTAAATGATTTCAAAATAGAAAGAGGTATTTTTCTAAAAGGGGATTGATTTTATCTATGTCAACATCCTTTTATGGATTTTACACTAGTTTGAAGTTGATTTATTATCTAAATATATTCCATATTATATTAGAGGTTTTGTGATATGATTGACTCTGGATGTGTTATTTTTATACAATATATTGTTAATGGATAAAGTATTGACTGTTTGTTTACTATTTTTAATATGAATTTTTATGTTATGTTTAATCTTTTTAATATGATGAATGCATTGGACATAGTAAGTGATTGGTGGAGCCCTATATAGCTCCTCAACACATCAGTAGATCTCATGAGACAAACTTTTGTCTTGGAACAAGGCCATGACAAAATCTTATTTGTTATCTTGGCATAAGGCCTTTACTATGTGGTTATGATGTCTGGCATTATGCATTCCATCATTATGAAAGTGGATATTGATATTGCATGTGATTATTCAACTATTAGAATATACATGTTAATAATAAATTATATCATTTGATTTTATTTTTCCCATATTATTTTGATGTTTATGTTTAAAAGGATTTTGGTTTAATCTTATACATTGCCATAAATTTTTATACTTATTTATGAATGTTGTAATTATATTGTTATCCTCACTGAGCATCTGAGCTCATACCTTTCTATGTTTTATTATTCCCATGGTGTGAGAAAGTATTTTATGGTTGACCTGCTAGGATAGGATAATGTTAAATGTGTGTTCAATATGGTAAAATGTTTTTCATGTTATTATTTCTTGTTTTAATGTAAAACTTATGAATGTATAGAGTACTTACAAGGCTACAAAACTGATCGGTCTTTCAGGACCTCATTCCTTGTATCATGCCAATGTTATGTAATAATTCACTGACTTTGGGTAACTGGGGTCAGCGTGTTACAAATGGAGTATGAATTTCACCTCTGTTTTTAAAAAAAAATTAATGGGATTCTCATTTAACCATCAATTTACACATGGAATGTATGGACCTCCTTAGCTGTAGAGAAATCAAAATGAAATATTAATGTTCAAAAATGAAATTTTGATATATAATATAAATTATTTAGTTATAGACTAAAAATAAATCATTTTTTATAATATGACCCAAAATAATATACAATATTTAATATATATTAAATTAACATATTCTATATAGTTTGTTGAAATATGACATATGAATTAAGAAATAAAAATGTGGAAAATATATATTGAATCTGACATTGTACTCACCCCTATAGAGGAACTTTTATAATGACTTTAACCCAGAAATGTCGATATTTTATTGTTTATATAGGAACATGATGGTGTGGTTATAGTGTTGGTTTTTATAGAGTTTTAATATGTGATTATTTATTGTGTTATCAAGGTGGATGATTCTATATATGTTCATCATGGTGTTTGTTTGGGTTTGTTTTTATACAGATATATATATTATGTTATTAAGATTTAGTTGTATAGATTATTATTTGAAAATTATTATTTAATATTTCATTCTCGACTTATGATATGTCACATAAAGTCTCATTTATTTTATTTTACTTGTGCATGAACATTTCATATGTCTATTTCCATGTTACTAGTGGCGATTGTTCATTACTGATTTCATGGTTGAATTCTTCTCTACTTTGATGTGTTCACTATTAGTATTAGTCACTAAACCTTGAGTAATTTGTGATATTTTTAGTGTGACATACAATTCCTTTTCAATAAACCTGGTATGGTTAGCTTATTTAATATTACATCTATATCATTCCACTCATGAAGAAATTGTTTTGTAATTAGGTGAAATTGATGTTTATTTTTAATAAATTAGATATATTGGTATTAAATATCAACTATTTGGCTAGGGAACCAATTTTTCAGTTATAGAAGATAAATAATTCTAGAATCAGTCATATGATTATTTTTTGAAAATATTGAGTACAAAAAACAATTTTTATTGAATAATTATGTGGGTATATTTAATTTTTATTGGTGAAGCCATTATCTATATGCATATTTTTTCGATAAAAATAATATAATGGGATGAATTACTGGGAAATTCCCATCATATAATTTTATTTCCACTGTTCATTTGATTAGTTATAAATAAAAATTTATTATTTATTGTTATATATCATAATGTGAAAACTTCCATGTGAAATCATGAGCTAAGGATGGCTAATTTTTTTGTAGTGATAATTCCACCTATGGTTGATTGTGTCAAGGATGAATACATTCTAAAGGGACCCAATTATGAGAATCCTAATAATATTTATATAATAATGATTGATATCTTCATAGGATCTCTAAATACTCATGTTGATGTGGAATTGTATGGGTTTAGGTATATATGTTAACCATGTTCCATGGAGAGACTTGTATTAGGTTTTTGAATGTTATTTAGAAGACAGTTTTATGATTTTTTTTCTCTATGAGTTTATCAATTACATATAAATTTATCTTCATGATGAGTTTCTTTCATGGTTAGTATGGTTTGTGGTAGTTTATCATCATTTTACATTATATTATTAGTAGTTTTATAGTGAAATATTCTTTTAAAATATTATAATTAGAGTATCACATTGAATATCAGGCTTCAAATATTGCATGAACTATACCATTGAGGAAAGTGTTATCATTTAATAAAATGGAATTATTCTTAAACATATGATCTCAAATGTTTTTAAAGTTATTGGGTGATTATATTTACAGTAACAATCTATATAAGAAATAAAATTTTGAATATTATATGGAGATAGAAAAACTTTATTTATTTAAAACCATTATGTTGATTTGTATGGATTGGTTTATATTAGGTGGAAATATATTAATAGGGAAAATGATTTTTAATAATATGATAGAGATTCCCATTGAAGTACTATTTAAATATAAATGGATAAATACTATTTTAGTAAATGAATATATGATTGAGTTTCTATGTAGACGACGTAAAATTTTACTAAAACAGCAATTTCAATCAAGGATGAATTTATTAGCCAAAAAATTCATGATGTCATTATATGAGGATGGATTAAAATGATATATCACTATGAATTGTAATGTGGAAATTATAATTCAAAATTTCAATAAATTTCATTTTTAATTTCCAAAAAAACTTTTTATATTGTAATATCTTGAGTATTAGTTGATATATATTATATATTTTGCATGTAATGTATGCTTTTTTGTAAATGAATGTGTTATCTTGGGGTGTGAGAAATATTTATGGTTATATAGATATGATTAGTACCTGTAAATTTAGATATGGTAGTATAGATCCCTAATATTGTTTTTTTCTATTTGTGAAGGATAGATAGTGGAGGTGTTAGTGTGAGGATAAGGAGGATAATTTTTCTTGTAAGTTACATGACGTCCTTGACTGCATCTTCCACAACATTAAAGATCTTGGAAATAACATTGTCCATAATATAGTCCTAATGATATAATTATAAACTAAGGTTAATATATTTAGATATATGTTATTGATTAAATTTTGAATAAATGATATTAAGGTGATCACATATAAGATTATTTTTGGTGATATGATGGTTATTGAAAATATATGGCCGGTTTTCAACTTGTGTTAAAAAATTGGTATCATTGATATGATCACCTTGACCAATTATGGTGCATAACTACAATGGGTTGGGATGTAATATTATATTTTTCATGTCATGTGAGGATTAATTAATTATAATATATGCACTTGTTCGTGGAAGATGCTGAGATATAAATCATTTTAACTCAATGTTTGTAAATGTTATCATTGTTGTTAAATTTTAATATATTTAACTATAGTCATTGATATTAAGGTTATATTTTATTGAATGATTTCATGTGATGTATCTTTAGGAATCTCATTATTGTTGTGTAACATGAAATCTACCTTCGTAGAATAATGATAATGTGAATTGAGCTTCAAATGAAATCTGATTGGAATTTTTTTATAATTTTTATATTGTGGTACTCCATCATGTAGGGAAGTTGTATCATGAGTTCCAGAATAATTTTTGTTAAACTAGAAATATAATTTTCTTATCATTTTATGTTATATTTTGTACAGGTTACATAGTCAATACTGAACAATGATATTCTACAATGTTTTTTGTACAAAACATGTTTTATACTATAATGGAAATGAGATAAAATAAAATTTATTGTAAATGGAGATTATAAATGTTTTCCAAGAGTTATTGATGTTATCTAGGTGAAAATAGTATTTGATAGTGTGATATAATAATTTTTGGATTATTTAAGAGAATTCATCCATGATGTATGTGATATGTTATATAGAAATAATTTTGTATAATAATCTCCCAGTGATGTGGGTTAATGAGAATTGAAGAAAACATGAACCATTCAAAAACAATTCTTTGATAATTTCATGTATGAGCTATGAATGTGATATTATATACTATCATATTGTTATAAAAATGAAAAAAATAAACAAATAACATTATTTGAGGTTCCATACTCTATATGTTATGAATGAGTAGAAAAATTTCATCGGATAACATGAGTTGAATGCGAAAGTTTATCTTTTATTTGATTATTTGGGAGTATGATACAAGTTCCTAAGCTTATTAGCATATCTATTAGGCTTAAATTCATTAAAGGGGAATACAATAGAATTACCTTGGTTTCACGCTACTACAAATTATATAGAAGTTAATTTCTACTTTTATAAATTCCATTTATAAACACTGGAAATATATTTATTTAGCTTTAAAATAAAGCAGTCCTAAAAGTTGACTATTATCATCATTTATTTTAGTACTGAAAAAAGGTGTACTATTATTTTTTTTTTAATTCATAATGATAAATTTTACTCATATGATTTCTATCACCATTACTGGAAATATATTTTTCAATTTATTTTTTTGTAGAATATTTATTTATTTTTATTCTCATAATTTTTTTTAATCTTTAATGATTAAAATATTTAATTAGTAGAAATTGTAAACTTTTATAAATTTTTATATTTTATTTATATATTATTAATATTAATAAACATATTTTCTATATTTATATGTATAATTATTGTTCATTTTTTATTTATTTAATATATAAATTATAATAAAATTTATATAATATGAATTGTATATAGTTGGATATACATACAAATTTCTTGGGTTCATCTATTTAACCAACACACACAAACACACACACACACACACATGTCCATAAGTTCCTCTAGAACACACAAACTAAAACACACACAAAAACAATTATATGCCAATAAAGATTTTCATATATTTAAATCAATAATAGAAAAAATAAAACCTCAAAATTTTAAATGAATTTATAAAATCTAATTATATTTATTATTTTATCGATCAAATAATTTTTAAAAATATATACTGTTGTAATATAAATATTATCTATTAATATTTATATTTATGTAATTAGTAATGTGCATTTTCAATATTTGTGTATGTGTATATATAATTATTTAAGAATATAATTATACATTTATATTATAAATTTTATATTGTAAGTAGTATTAATTTATTTATTTAAATTAATGTATTATAAATTATAGTTTTTAATTTTTAATTTTATTTCATAATTAATCATATTTATATATATAATCAATACAATATATACATCATTATAATTGACTAGAAATAATAATATATCTATAGATTTACAATTGTAAATTTATTTCAATATTATTGTTAAAATTAATACATTTAATCACATATTTTTAATTAATAATATATCCAAGAAAGCCTTTAAATATTTTTATTTATCTGATAGTTCATAAAAAGTATATTACTACAGATGTTATATAAATATTTTATTAAATTTTAGCATCACATTAAATATCATTAATAGTAACTTTAAATTTCATTTTTAATATATTTAATATAGTCCTATATAAATTCAAATATTGATATTAATATTTTTAAATATACATATACAATTTTATAATTTAAAATATTTCTTCATTTATATAATAGTTAAATGTTTTAAATGTTGTGATAAATACTTAAATATAAATATATTAGGTGATTGGGGGTGAAATTATTAAACCAAACACACAAACAACACATGCACATGCTTGAATGGAAGGTCATATCCCCGATAAGGGATAGCTTACCCATCAATACCTTTTTATTAGATACATATATAGGTTTTCAGACCCCTTAATTAGCATATGGACCATAGTTCCTTTATGGGATAGCATGAAGGTTCCTTCATTTGATACCCCAAATTCCATACTAACATTATACCTACATCCCCGGCCGCCCATGTCTTGCATGTGTCATCACCCCTTGATGGGCTAAATGCAGAGTGTCCCAAATTCCTTATTTTTTGGCCCAGAAGCCCATTTGGGATGAATAGTATTTATACTATAGTACCCCACTATTGTGTTTTTTCTCGTTCTCTCAATGATATAGTGCCATAATTATTCTATAGTATCAACTACATTACTTACTATAATTGGATCCTACTCAAATTTTAACCCTACTCTGATTTAGGTTTACAGGGAGCGTTTACCACTTGGGAAAGACCCAGCTTCTAGATATTTACATATAATTATTGTTAATTATATATACATTAATAAAATTATATAAATTTATATGATTGATAATTTAATGTCAAACTTTTGTATTTATATGTTATTTTTAATATTTTTATTTTTATTTTTATTTTTAAATATTTTAAAAAACTATTTAGAAAAATAATTATTAATATTCATTAAATAAAATTAGTCACATAGAAATATTACTACTAACTAGTAATTATTATCACATATTTAATAATATATAAATATTATAATTATTCTTGTACTACTTTTTATCTTTGGGATCTATCAATTTGTAAGTATACATAATATTATTTTTTAATATATTTAGACAGATTTATAATTCATAATATATTTCTTATAAAAAAATATTCATTTACTAAAATAATATTACTTTTAATTATAAATAGTAATTTTTAATCATGGTCAATAATACTTATTTTTATATGATCTCAATAATATATATTTATATATATATCCATATCTATAAATTCAAATGGTCTGAACCATTATCCTCTCTAAACAAGCCAATGATCATTTTTTTTTTGAAAAAATAGTGTGGAAGAATGGTTTGCAATTTCAAAGTGATTAGCATGTAAAAAACCATGATTAAAGACAAATATATTCAAGTATCAAACAAACCAGAGAGGGAAAACTCAAAAGGATTCATCCAAACAAGATAAACCTATAAAAACTTCTTAACATTTACTTATGTTTCATTGTCCACCCCTATGTGGTTGTGGAAACCTCTTCCAATATCTAGGCTACAACATACAGTTTACCTGTTAATCTAAGTCTGAATATTATGGATCCTCATCCACAAGGGTTTTATTCACCGACCTGATTACTTAAATATTTCAATTCCAAAGTTTATTGAAATTATATTTCAATGTGACATCAGCAATGCCCATCCCTAGGTTAGACTAGATATTATCTTCAATGTGTAAATATATAAACATTATGAGTATAAGGAAGTCCGTTTACATGTAGAATTTTAAATAAATTTTTATAAATATATACATATATTATAAGTCAAACCATATTGTTAAAGCATTATTAATTCATTAAGGTGACATCTCTTTAACACACTACTCTGGTAGAATGTTTTAGTTTTTAATCTTTTCTTCTTTTGATTCCTATTGTCTGGCATTGTTTAAAAAATTATTTATAATATTCTTTTTATCTAAAAAGTTAGGAGGGTAAGAGACCACCATTTTGTTATGATTATATTATATGTCACTTATAGAAGATTTTAATATTATATATACCAAACCAACCAGAGCTATAAAAATAACTTTTTTACTGTAGAAAGACTCAGATTAGTGGTAGAAGGATCATTTTATATACATTAAAATCATTAGATAATACTACGAGACATTTGATTTATTATAATTTATATCCTACCTAGGTTAATCTAATCTATCAATATCAATGCTGAAAATAATATAATCCACAACAACACATGAATAAAACCCTTCCTTGAAAAGGCTTCACCAATTCAATAATCCTTCCGTTTAGAAAAAATTATCTTTTTCTAGTGATGGCCATGCAATTTCCATAAATTATTAGTTGGGTCTCCTGAACTCTATAAGTGTTAAAACATAAATGATTGGAGGAACGAGACCACATGTCTCCTACCTAGAAAAAATTTGAATGACGATGTCTAATTCTATAAAAATTCCTTCTAGATATTGCAGCACATTTAACCTGTATCTTTTATAGGTCAACACCATTAAACAGATATGAAGATATCTATGCTTGTTTGAATCCACCCACCACCTATCCCAATTTAGAGGTTCCCTTCCAGTCTAAAATTTTAAAAAAACATGTTGGGGTCCTAAATGGAATCCAACTTGAATACATCATGTTTCAAATATTTTGGTTTCAAATTTCTATCTAGAACATAAACATCATGTTTTGTAGAAAAAAAGTATTCTATCCAGATATAACTAAATCGATCACTCAGAATGAGTATAATTGAAAGAAAAGTAGGAAGTGGTAATAAAATAACTGTAATTTAGGATTATATTAAATATATATGGAGAAGCATAGTGACTTTTAGTGATCATAATTTTTATCTATTGAGCTATGTATTGTGCTTTGAAGCCACCAGCATTTCGAGTCATGTAATGGGATCCCCAAAAAACTGTTAAAAAAGGGGGTGTTTCTTTTTTTAAATAAAGGGGTCTTGACCCCATAACATTTAGATTGATATACAGTCAAAAAAAATTAAATATATATATACACGGTTTTTTTAAATATATTTTTTCGATTTGGTTTATAAATAATAACTATTTCTTGAGTAATTATAAATATATAAGTATTTAAATTATTCTATTTAAATTTTTATCTTTCATATTAATATGTACTAATATTAAATCTATTAAATCAATATCTCTCAATTCCAAATTAAAAAAATTATAATTACCAGTTTAATCTCACACGTATTAGAAAAGCTCGACTCATTTTTATACAACATCGACATAAAATTACACTGATATCATTATATGGCCTAATATTAATACCAAGAAATCTAAAAATATCACCAGTAATGTTTGAACTGATAAAGGTCATTGCATGTCGTTAACCATTGGCTATTTAATAATAATTATAAATTTATGAGGTAATGTGATATTAAATAGGGAATTATCATGGCTGATAAAGATCAATAAATTTTAGTGATAAAGGTAGTGCACAAAATTTATTAAATTATCAGTGATTTAAATTTGTGTGATGATAAATTAATATTTTCTTATTTCTTTTTATTAAGTGATAATAAATTCTTTACAACATTTTTAGAAGTACCCCACCTGCGATTTCCACAAACATTATCAATCAATGTCTTATTGATATTGTACTCTATCACACCCCATTACATAATTTTATGAGGAATTCCCCTTCCAAAATCAATGTTATAAAAAATGAAAATTATATCTAATTATATATCCTTTAATTATGATGAGTTGTTTTTAATTTTTTCCCTATTCTACCTATGTACAATAACTCTATATATCTATATATTATTAGGTGTTTATATATTTCATGTGGTTTTTTCTAATATATCCCTTAACTTTTTTTTATTTATTTATAAAATTTTATTATTATTTAAGTTTTAAAATTTTCTCCTTTACATTTTTAGATTATTCATAATTTATTTCTCCTTCCAACATGCTATATATATCAATGTAATTTTTTGACTATGTGAATTTCCAAAAAAAGTTCATATCAATTTATAGATTTATGTACTCACACACATGTATATAAAATCTTCTTTATATTTTAATATATTTTATATGTTTGAATACATTGATATTTTTATAAATTTATTTTTTCATGTATATTTATTTATATATTTATTGTGTTATATGTGTTTCCAATTATATAATTTATGAATTTTTTTTAAAATAAAAAATTTATATTTTGAAATTATTTTAAACTAATAAATATGATGGCTAAGTAAAATATTCTATTTGTTTTTCTTATTGTTATCTATCAAGTATAATTCAATGAGAAAACGTTTCCCCTATATCAATAATTTTTCATATATTTTTATCAATAATATATATATATATATATATATTGTGATCATTATAGACCACTATAATGGAACGAAATTTTATGGTAAAATATTACTACAAGCATAGACAATAAAAATCAATTGATGTTTCATAGTGTTGTAATTGAATTATTCCTCCAAAAGTGACTGATTTTCATGGAATAATGATTAAAAGTCCCTAACTCTAAAAAATACATAATCATGAGTTTTACATAACAAATTAGTTTCATTCACATTTATTGTATTTTTACGAATAGATTTTTTGACAATTAATCCATTACTCATACAAAAAATACCATAATATACAATGTGGAATCATTAGATCAGTATCCATTTTCTCACCATATAAAACTATTAAAAATAAATCATAACCTCTTTTAAGAAAACTCTTCTTGAATTTCAAGAGGACCACTTCAAATCCCTTACTCATACAAAAATCGTAAAAAAAATGAATTAAAAACATGGGATGAGAATAAAATTGTTAGTAAGTTATATAAATATAATTAATCTATTAGCCTTTTGATAGGCGTTAAATCTCTTTAAAAACACTTTCTTGAAATCATAACATTTTACCGAAAAAGGAAAATCTCACTATTTAATAAATATCATTTATTTTATCTTTCGGGGAAAATTTTTTTCCATGAAAACTCATTAGAAAATATAGAAAATTCATGTCGGTTCCTTAGGAATCAATCACATTGAACCCTTACATAAATCCTACTTATTTATATAAACATAAAGCCAACATCCAATCTAATTCTCTATAGATCATAATCATTACCAAATGAATTGGAGCGCTATATGGGTGAACCCATCATTTGAACTATAACGGGTTCACCCAATGTTATCTGGGAACAAACATCATTAACAATTTCCAATAACCACAAAATGAAAAAACATTTCATAATTTTAATCACACTTTAAATGTTTTATGAAAATCATCATTAGATATTAATATACCATTATCATTCAAAAATACCCTTTTCAAAATGAAATAAACCATTATTTTGGAACACAATTTTCAATACCAAAAGATCCAAAATAAACTATATAATGTTTTTTATTTAAGAAAACATCAAATCTTGTAATGAAGTCCAAAAATAAAATAATTTATAAGGTAGTGGAAAATTCATTGTCACCATTTGCATTTAGAATTAGAGTATTGCTTTTGTTTTTTGTCAAAATGTTCGATATAAAAAATGAAAATAGATTCCCTTTTGAAAACTTTTGATTGAAATTAAAAATAGACATAAAATTCCATTTATAAATTTTTTCTAAAATTAAACATTTTATATAATATAAATAATATTTACATGGGGGAAAATATTTTGAAATTTAATCTCAAAACATATAAAGGGTGATTTTTTTAAACAAATTGTACCATAACACTTTGAAATATTTGAAGAGAAATAACTATAAAGGATTGAAATTTAACAAAACATTAAAAAAACAAGATGAAAAATAAATTCTGGAAATGCTATTTAAATGGCGAAGTACATACACCTCATAAAAGAATAAATTTGTACAACATCAATATATTCCTCAATGAAATGAGATTGAAATGGTATCCTTTACCTTGAGTATGTTATTTTACATGTTTATTTATCATCATGTAAAATAAAATTATGTTTATAAATTTATTTCTTCACAAACTCATTCATGTTTATCATTAATTTTATTTTTCATATTACAATTTTGTATATAAAAAAGAAACTATTAAGTTTACGTTGTGTTTTTTACCATATTCTCTTTATGTGTAAAAAATGAACTAGTTATTTTAACAATGGTAAAACGGAAAATTATGTAAACATCTCCATAATCATGAAATAATTTTAATTTTTATTTATCAATTATATATTTAAAAAAAATTAAGAATTATAGTTATGAAAAATAAACAAACGTTATAATCATGAAGACGGTAGGTCATACACAACCATGAAAAACATTATAATTTATCAACTACCATTATAGAGAGAGGGTAAGTAATAATTATAGTTATACAATGATAATTATATAATAAATAACATTTTATTTAATCATATATAATTATATATTAAATTATTTTGATTTAAAAGGAATTATATCGTGTCGCGGTGGCGGTAGTCCACACGTCCACAAATGATGTTATCACTTTTTTAGTGTCTGAAATGATGTTAATGAAAATGATATATTAGTTTTATAGAAATTTAATTATGTATTTAATATAATATATATTTCATGCATGTTAAATATATTTAGTTAAATCCACCCATAATACATTTCATGTAATGTGTAAAAATATCACATCACTTTGAAGAGGTAGTAGTCCACACATCCACAAATGTTGTTATCCTATTCCCAAAAAATAGAAAAAATAAAGGAGTGTGTTATATAAAAATTAAATATGTAAAAGAGACCATATATATCATATATATCATATAAATTTTGTTCCCATATTAATTCCCAACCATGAGAGGTGGTAAATGAAAAAACCGACACCATTTCGTGAGGTAGTAGTTCTCAATACACATGGATGCTATGTTTGTTACCCATTTGATGGATGCGTGTGAAGGTGTATTACTAACACTTAAAATAAAAAATATAATTATATTTATGTTAATTATGTAATTATATAATAAAAATATAATCTAAAATTAATTGAGTGAAAATGGAAACAAAGAAAAAAATGCATGTTGATGAAAGTTATAGCTTCTTCAGGTAACTATATTTGGCATGCACTAAAGGACTTAGAGGATTCATTATGTCCCAAGATATGATTATATAGGGTGAATATGGATATTTGGAGCTTTTTGGGATGGTGTTTGATGATAAAATATTCTATATTTGTGTTATGATTTGGGTAGGTTGAATGTCTTGTTATAGTGAGGCGGAGTGGTATTATTTGAAATATAAAATGGTAAAATCTATTGGGAGGTCACTCTTATATCATATTTGTAATGTCTCTGAAATTCCTTATAATATTTTATAATTATATGGAATTATTTCAACACCGAAAAAACTGATAGCACGTGATTTCGAGGTCCAGAGTTCCAATAATGATCCGTCGAAGTTTTGTTATAATTTAATTAGCATGCTTAAGCAGTTTTACTGAAAAAGTGGAATAACTCAAAAGCAGTTATTCGGATTTGAAATATGAGGGAACTATTGTGTTCATTATGGGGGGTTTACCCTAGGTTCAACTTATGTTTAGTCGGGGCGAGCCTCTTATGAGAAAACCCGAAAATGACATAACTGTAAATAAATTAATTTAATAAAATTATTTTATTTTTCAAATGATTATAACTCACGTACGGTAACTCGGATTAGATTTATGATACCACCATTGAACTTGTGAGGGTATAATCTATTTAGGTAGATACTAACATTGGCTGGCGTGCACCACCAGTGAAATTGATTTTTTTCCGTAAATAAAATAATTAAGTGACAAATATTTTAATGTGAAATCCATAACATTAAAACGGTAACTCGAATAGGAAATATGAGAGTATCATTGGGTTCATTGGGGCGTGTTTCACTTAGGTAACGCCTATCCTCAACCGACATGGGTCAATGGTGGTTACTAACAATTTTCGGAAAAAAAATTCGGGTACGTTCATTAAACGCATGTCCATCGTTTTCTTACATTTGAACCATTGCTCTGATTAAAAATACGAGGGCACCGCTGAATTCGCATTTTTGGGATTCGTATAAGGGAGGAATGAATTCGAACATAGTTGGTCATGTGAAAAAGTTATTTTTGTGGTCTTTTGAAAGTTTAATAAAATAACATGTTTTGTTATATTATTTTATTTTTTCCTCCAATGGACTAACGCCGCTGGTGGGACATGCCAATAAATGGTTTGACTCTTATTTTCTATAACCGCACCGTTGGGAATTTGGGAGGTTCATTAATTAAATTAACCTCATTAATATCTATAGTGTTTCACACTCCTCCTCTGATATTTATATGGAGCTCAGGGAGGTGTGTTGGCATGGATTCACAGAGTGACAAAGCCCTGGAAAAGTACCTCGATGACAATGACCTGGAGGATGAGAATAGTTACAACGAGCGGTGATGAGAGCCACCTAGTCACGAACTGATGAACGATGAAGGAGGTTTCATCAACCATTTTCAATGGAGTTCTCTTCTATATAGGGGGTTTAATTCAATTATACATTAAAATGATTTTCCTCATATCTTTTCATGAATAACACAAAGAACATGGGTCAACTAACTAACGGGTTGACCCGTGATTCATTCGTCTTTGAGAAAGGTTATTGTAGGGAATCCTATGGGGTTAAATTTGTGTTCCATACTATGTTATATTGAAATCCCTTAATATCCTTTATATTTGGAGCTACCACAAAGGGTGTGGGGCTAACGAACCCAGCCTGAAACCTTCGTTCTCTTGCTTTCCTTTCGCCACCTCAGATGACCGCGATGACTTCGTCGCATGCTGTAATAGGAGGGTCATGGCTCATCAGTTGTAGTGAATGTATGAGTTGGCCGGAACGGTGACAGGCCGTGGGAATGAAGGCAGTGCGACTGCCGCATTTCCGATAAATGAATGTCGGGGCGACGGCTGAACCCGCCTCCAGTGGGTACTGCAATGACCGAGTGGTAGCCATACGGTGCTGCTGCCTTGAAAACCGAAAGGCCTCCAGTCCGTTGGAGAATCTGGGTGACCAGGGGGTTACACCCCCCGTGTCGGACCAAACAAGTTTTCCGCCCTCAGAGCGGGCCGTCGCCACCGAGCTGGGATGCCGCCCACGCACCGGGTTGTCGCCCTCGGACCCAGAAGCTGCCTTCAGAGCGGACCGCAGACCTTGAGTCGGGCTGCCACCCTCGCACTGAGCCACCGGCCTCAGACCAGGTCGTCGCCCTCGGACTGGGCCGCATCCATGCCCGCAGCTTCCCCTGTGGGCCTCCACACTAGACTGGTCCGCCTCCCCATGCAGGTTGGGACACCCCCTTGCGGGCTCCCCTATTATGGTCGGGCCGCCCTTGCGGGCTGCTCCCCCAAACGGACAGCCATATTCTGGCGGGGCCGCCCTTGGAGGCCGCTTCTCTTGAGGGACAAACCAGACAACAGAATAGTAGGCTGAGTTATCTGTGGCCCCTTGGGGTGAGTCCGCCCCAACCCAGCCCAGTCCATGTGAGGCCTGGTCAGTTTGTTCAAGTCGAACTGGACTTGATCCCCACTGGACGGAGAAACACTTAAAGGGGTATATCTTGAGAACAAGATGTCTGTTGGATGAACCGTTTACAGCATTGGGATACTCGGATAGAGATGGTTCTTTTGGTCTACTCCATTTGAGTTTTGGATATGGTTGGAATATGGAATGGTTGGATTGAACCAGAATCTAATTCTGCCGTCAGACCTAAAATGCTTATAACTCACAGACCGGGTCTCTTATTGACGCGCCGACTGTCGTGTTAGAACCCTTAAAACCTATAGTCCTTTTGGGTTACTCCATTCTAGGTCATATAGTTGGTAGAGGTAAAACCAATATCTCAAGGTGTAGATTATATAGAAAACAAGAACACTGGGTGCGAGGATACCTATGGCAGGCTGCAACGTGAGGAAAGAAAATCAATCCTATGTGGGTCAGCATCTCTCAATCATGTGTTGGTCAGATCCTATATGGGTCAGCGATCAACGATCCTATTTGGGTTAGCGCATACCAATAATGTGTGGGTCATATCTAGCGTGGGTTAGTAGGGGTTAGTTACCTATCGATCTTGTGTGGGTCAGGAATAGTGCCTTTTAACAGAATAAGATGATTTAGTTTACGACTAATCATATGTACTTATGTAATTATGTTATTCCTGATTGTGAGATTATTCTTTTACCTGTGTGGTACTTCTAGATTCGTGGTGTTACCAATGTGGTACTTCTAACTATGTGATATCATATTATAGGTGTTACCTATGAGGTAATTCTATCTTAGTGGTGTTACATGGGTGATACTTCTAGCTCTGTGGTGTTACTTGTGTGGTACTTGTAAGTTTGTGGTGTTACCTATGTGGTACTTCTATCTTTGTGGTTTTACCTGTGTAGTACTTCTACCTTTTTGGTATTGTCTATGTGGTGTTACCTATGTGGTACTTCAATCTTTGTGGTGTTACATTTGTGGTACTTCAACCTTTGTGGAGATACCTTCATGGTGTTATCTTTGAGGTGCTACCTATGTGGTACTTTTACCTTCATGGTGTATCCTATGTGGTGTTATTCCCTCATGTATGAGATGAGTATATCTTCATAAGATAGGTATATGTATGGGTTTATGCCTATGTAGAGTTGATGTCTTGCTTTGTGGTTTTTCTTTGTTGAACTCTAGGAGAACTACAGTGGTCTTGGGGTCCCTACTAAGTATTGCTATACTCACCCCTGCATGGGCTTCGCCTGAAATTTTTTGTGTCTAGTGAAGATGACGTAAAACTTTGATCTAGAATGAGGGATCTTGGACTGGAAGATGCACATAGGTGGACAATTCTGTGTGAAGTGATGCGGAGGAGTCTGACAGACGTGGAGTGTTGAGGAGGTGATATGTACCTACCCTTCACATAGGAACCTCAAATGACAACCCATTATCTATTTTCCTTTTTCTTTTCAGTTGTATTGTACTTCCAATTGTACTTGTACTTTTACATTTGGGCTTGTATTCCATCCCCTTTTTACTGTCAACTTTTTTTTACTACAACAGTTTACATTGTGGTATCATCTTAGTGTGCTCTAGTCTATGTGGTTATTTCATGTTGTGGTCTTAGACAATGTGTCTGTACAGGTTAAAAAGACAATCCTATCCCGTTTAAGGGATATGCCTTTCCAGTGCTAGTCGCCAGCCCCTGGCATATGCAAGGCGGGTTTGTGGTAGTCATGGCACATGCACTGAGGGATGGTTCATTAAAATGTTACTCGAATAATAATACTTATTTGATAAAAGGGGTTATATCGATGAAATGTTTCCATCCTATGGGTTTTACAATGGTTTTTATGTTATTTACAGTTTTATGATTAATGTTTATCCACTATATAAACACATTTTTATCTTGATGTCTCTAATAAAATTTTATTACTTTCTCTAATATTTTTAGTCAAAAACTATTCTAACCATATTAGAAATTAGAAATTTTTATTATTCCAAATATTGAATCTATTTTTCCAAATTAAAACACCTAAATTGTAGATATTAATTAAAAATTAATCATCTAAAAGGGATAAGAAATTGGAATTTTAAAGTAAAAAATGTTCAAAAAGTTGCTAAAATATTTATACATTAATTGAATGTGAATTTTTATCCAATGAACTATGTTATTTAGAAATTAATAAAATTTATCTAATTATGCTTTAAACCTAATTAAGTGAATAATTTATATATATAATTAAATTGGAAAAAATGTAGTTCTAAACTAAAATTCAAAATTATTCATTATTCATCAAAATATAAAACCTCTCATAAAAATACCAAACATTCACCAAAGTATTTTTTATATTTATTTTTCCAAAATGTATTTTATTTTTTCATATGAAAATTATAAATGTTTCAGAATTTAGTTTTAAAATAGATGAACCAAAAAAGGTGATAAAACATATTTTTAGAATAAAATTGAGTTTTTAAATTCATAAAACATGATTTTTTCTTATCTTAAGACTATAAAATTTATTTGAGGAATATAAGAAATTATATGATCATGTGAAAAAATTATATTGTTAATTTTATTCACACGCACAAATATAGTTTTTAGGCAATAACTACCACATTAAATAATAATACTAACAACATATTATTGTTTGGTATAACTCTTCTTTTCATTAAACTAAATATTTCAGTTAAACTCATTGTTTCATGTTGGGTACTCTATTGGAGATTGAATCAATTTTCAGATAAAATTTAAATCTAATTCATAAATATTAATAAATTTTAAAGAAAACTCGTTCTATCATTACCTTGAATGTTATAACGATTGGTTTAATCATTATGAATCATAAGTTTAATTAAAAATATCCTAAAATGTAATTTTAATTTATTTAATGAATATGAGGGTGAAAAATTTGGGAAAAATAGTTGTAATTCATATGGTGAAAAAAATATTTATTAAGAAACTATATATCTCCCTCAGAAAATTGGTACTTGAAAACACTCAAATTAGCTTGTTACTAACTAATAAACATTAATTAATTTATTAGATACATTATTTCAAAGAACAATACCTTCTAATTACATTGAATATTGTGTTTCTAAATTAATCACTCTAGAAGTCTCGTCACACAGTTTCTAAAATGACAATATTTTTTAGAAACCCCAAAATTATTATTCAATTTAAGAAACAATCATCCAAAAATATTTTTATTAATTTCTCTTTATACCATAGAATATATCAACCGTATCAAATTTCCTATAATTTGGATGTCATATCCCATTATTTTTTTTAAATTTAATTGGATATACTAAATATATTCCATATTCATGTGCTATAATTTATAATGTTTTTTAAATTATATATTAAATAATATTGGCACATTAAAACTGATAAATCATATACCTACCATTTTTATTGGTTTAGTTTTTGTAAAATATAAATTTTATTAAACCAAATAGAATGAATATGAATTGAAAAAGGATAGATGGAAATTATATGTAAATGAGTACAAGGATAGGGTTAAAAGGTTCATCATGTTTAAAATAGAGCATGAAAATTTTGTTTCTAAAATTATTTGTGGACGTTTACATTATTGTTATTAAAGATTAATTTTTCTATATGATAAAAAGATTACATAAAATATAAAAAATATATATCAAAGTAATACATTGTGAGAAAAATGAGTATGAACTAAGAATAGTTAGTGACTGAGATAACATTTTAGTTTATGGATCATCTATGAGTATTATTTTCCCTATGTAATATAATAACCTAGAGAGAGGGGTGAATTGGTGTATGTAGATATATTTAAACAACCTACCCGTTTGATGGTATTCTCTCATTATTAGGAATAACATCTTATCACATGACAAATATATAAATAAATAAGTATATAAAAATATATTGGTGTGTTTTTTAAATGTTTTATCCACACTGTGCTTATATAATGAGCATTCAATGACAATGTATTAACGTACCAAAATAACTATGAGAACTACGTGTTCATAATATAAGAACCCAACTCTTTATCCCATTAGGTTCACATCCAATATCATTTTTAGAGTTCTATGCACTATAAATCATGAGAACCACTTGTTTACAAATATCAGAACAAGCCCACCATCACACTAGTCTACAACCAATCATATTCCGAAAATCACTGCTCTATTCACATAAGATTACTCGATGTTCAATAAAAAATTAGATATAGTAAATCACTAATATTTATAGAATAGATGTTTTTTAATGATTCTATTATTTCATTAATGTGATTGATTATAGTTTTCCATAGAAATTCTGGGGAACTTATTTTTCATTTGTATAATAATGTTTTTTAGACAAATGATATTCTTTGAAAACCTTTTCATATAAAAATTAGAATACATAATTTTATTTATATGTGAAATTATTGTTCATGTTATTTCCATCAACTAAGAAATTTATTCATGTATGACATAAATAAAAATTAATCATTTATCACTCCTTAAAGGAATTTTTTTATATAATGAAGTGATTAGCTCCCTATTTGAGGAAAATTTTTTTTGTGTTAAACCCATCACGACTAAAAAATAATCATCTCCCTTTCATGAATGTCACTAAGTTGTCCCAAATCACTAATGTGGTTCAATATACTTTTCATAATAATTTTGATATGTTGTGAAATAATCAATATTTTTCATCAAATTACTACACAATATTTTTAAATAAATGTCATACTATTGTATAAAATAAATCAGGAAAAAAACTAATATCTTCTCTAATCTAGAATATTTTCAACAATAGTACTCACATTATACTTAATAATACATGTCACTCTCTACAACTAGAAATGGAGATCTTGGGAACACTTAACATATGAAATATTCCAACTAGAGTAAATATCTATGTTATAGTGACGAGTATCAAAATATATTTATTTATGAATCACTTCATTGAGCTCTTGATATCCACTTAGTGCTTAAAGTACACACTCCCTATAGAACTCATTATCTCCATATATTTTTCACAATGTATTTAATATTGAATAAATATTTTTTATTCATTCATTAATACAATCACACCTATGAAAAGTTTCGGCAATATCAATATCTTATCAGTTTATGAAATTGTAGCACCCATAAAAATGAGATATAATAGGATAAATGTTACTAACCATGATAATAAAGTGAACCCTTATTTTAGGTATCCTAGTTTATTATAACATCATAGATAGTTAAAATTGGACACATGTTGTATCAGAATGGGTGACCCCCATGGGAAGTTTCTTAGGGTGTGTGTGACTGAAGAAAAATTAAACTGAAAGTTTGCATGTAGGGACATCCAATAGTCGGATAAGGGACCCTAGAAAGTAATAGTATGTGCTGTTCTAGTAAAGTAACAAATTTATTATTGGAGACCCATGGTGTCATTTTACTAATTTCATGGCTTAGTGGATCAGGTTATGACATAAAAAAACCCCATGTTAATAAAACCAAAGGTCACACATTTTTTTATTGTAGAGGGAGTGAAATTTTCAATAGATGTGGAAATACAGAATATACCATATAATGCTGGGGTTAGACATCCAAACTATTTAAGTGAGTGGATTTAACTGAATTCAGATATCCAGCTCTTTATTCTAAAATATATCCCTTTGTAAGGCCTTTGTTATGATATCTATAACATTAATGTAGGAAGAAACATAGTCAAATTTCACTAACCCATTCATAACTTTCTTCTTATAAAAAAATATTATTTTAATGATCATAAACCTTTTGTGATGGATGGTATTTCTTATTATTTTGATATAAAATTACTTTTAATCATTGATTCTGTTAGGTTACTTCACTTTAACTCCCATATCCTCATTCTTGTTTTCTTATAAAAAATGGTTGTATTCAACCTTGAGTTTCTATAATATATTATGATTATAGAATTCTCAGGGAATTAAAATCTTATTTCTATATAAGATATTAAATACTAAATAATTAAAGATAAAATTACCTCCAAATTTTAAATTTATATCATCTACCAACCTATCCCAATTTGTATCTTTATACCGCAATAACTCATGCTCTAATGTTTAATTATAAATAAACAAAAAATATAATTGGATTTAGATATACATTAGAATTATATCTACTTTTATAAAGTGAAATTCCTTAGGGTTACCCTAGTAACAAATTTCATGACATGTGAGGAAAAATATATACTGTCTTTTCCCATTATCCTATTTTCTATCATGGCCCCTTAACAACATCTGTCATGTTATAACTCAAATTTTCATTTCTGTGAAATCATATTTTCAGAATAATTTAAAACCTCCATGAAATATTGGGATTTAAAGATGAATGTTCAATCCATTTTTGTAACACTTAAAAAACAAAGGGAAAAATTTAAACTCTCTAATCATCCAAATTTCACAAATTAACATCATAAATTATGAAAATTTAATGAAATATTCATCATTCAATCTAAAAAATGTTTTGTGAAAACCATATACAAACAAAAAAACTATTTATTCATTCACATTAAGTATATATGTATATATATTATCAAATACATCTTAATAAAAACTGATCTTGATCAAGTACTAGTGTAGTCTCAATACCAATCACTTGAGGATTTCTAAAACCCATTAATGCATTATTTTTTCAAAACACAATTTTATCATCTTTAGGCATCGGAACAACATCTTAATGATATAATATAAAAATTTTATTAGATTAATCCACTTGTAAATGAAAATTTTTATCTATTGATAAAACCATAATCCTCCCTTGAATAAATACGACTACGAACCACTGAAATTCATCCATCATAAAAATATGAAAAAAATGCTTTATCTAGGTCAATACAATTTTTATAATATAAACA
Source organism: Viscum album (assembly GCA_963277665.1). Classification (NCBI taxonomy): domain Eukaryota; kingdom Viridiplantae; phylum Streptophyta; class Magnoliopsida; order Santalales; family Viscaceae; genus Viscum; species Viscum album. The sequence continues at coordinate 1,169,769,331 of OY728161.1, read as the reverse complement.
ACTTCACACAAGTCAAAATTTATTATATACAACCACCTTGTCTTAATATAGCCTATCATAGAAAACCCATTTGGTAAAGATGACATTTTTATCTATTAGTTCTGAAACAATCTCCCATTTTTTAATCTTCTCAAATTGGAAAAACTCAACATGAATTGGTAAAAAAATAACATATTTAGATGTATTTTTAAAACAATTTTGTTCTATGAAATTTAAGAGTAAATCATTCTATAGATAATTTTAAAATACAAAAACATATATAAATTAAATTCCCTTTTGGATGAATAAATTTTTTATTTTGTAATTTATTTTATAAAAACATATAGACAATATTTTATTTCTTGTGTCCTGACAGGGTTAAAAGACCACAAATCATCACAAAATTTTATAATATAGTTTTTCTATAGTATCCATAAAAATTATTATTTATAAAGGTATATGATATAATCTAATATAAAAATAAGGATGTAATTATAGAATGTAATATTAATACTTTTCCCTATAAAGCCCATTTATCAGAGTATCCATGGTAGGGAGAATCAATGGAACATCCTCTTAACCAATCCTATGATAAAATTTAACTACCAAAATATTAGCTAATTTTTTATTGGAGACATTTTATATTATTATAAAAATTAGATAAACCATATTTTCTGAACCACCAGAAAACTACAACCATCACACCCCTTACCCTTAAGAAATATATTGGTGTAATAAGAGGTTATGTATCAACACATTGTTATTATGAATTTTTATACATTATTTTATTAAAATAATTATTTAGTTTATAACATTCATTATTAATTTATATATAATAATTTAAAATTAGTTTCATAAAAAATATATTTTGATATAATGACATGAAAGTTTTGTTTTTGGGAAATATTGAGTTACAATTAATACCTCATTTTTGTAAATTAAACCTATTTTATATAAATGTTATTTTTCTGAAATTTTATAACTAAAGAATATTTATATATGTATAAAAGAAAATATAATTAAATAATTTCGAGTGTAATATTTATAAGGGGCAATAAGTGATAAGTTTCCTAAAAAGTACTATTTTCCATATAAATAGATATTTATTTTAAAGGGTAATTTCAATTATTTAGGAAATTATTTTGGTAAAATATGAATTATTTTTGAAATAAACTCATAAAAGTTATCAAATAGTTAATTTTCCATTTTTTCGACATAGTAGAATTTTGGGTAAAAATTAAATACATCATAAATATAAAATAAATATTATGACATCATAATAGAAAATATGTTATTTAATAAATAATAAAAATAGAATACAAGGGCAAAAATATATTTCCACTTTAAAATAACATGTTCTAAATTTATTTTGGCAATTTTAGAAATATATAATGAATACTCTAAAACCAATATTATATTTTTTTTGGTTTTAAGAACAATTATTAATGAACCTGAATAAAATCTAAAATATGAATGATTTTATATTAGGAATTTAATTTATTATATTAATAAAATATTGAAAACAACTCCCATTTTGTAGAAACCAATGGCTGAAATATATTCCATGTTTGTGGTGTTTAATATTTTATCACATAGGATTCAAAACCTATGTTGAGAAATTAATAATTAATACCAATATATTTTTAAATAAATACCCATCCTATCTCTTGTTACTATTGAATATAAACTCATTTAGAAGGAATTTAATCTAATAATTCATCCACAATTTCCCAACATCTGTTTAAATTCAATTAATAATCTCCTCTGAATCTTTTAAAAGCGACCTCTGAATGATGTGATTCTCTTCCTCTTCATTATAATTATTTAAATTTATTTGTATTAAGTCTTTTTATTTAAACATATTCATTATTTAATGTTATTTAACACATCTCCAAGAGTTCTTATGACTCCCATGTAACTAGGTACCACAATTCACTCCCAGTAAACCCTTCTATGAACCTTTTTTTACACCCATTATTCTTCAAAAATCATATTGTGATTTTCCATGGCCAACCATTGTGTTGTGAATACCTATCCTCGTTAAAAATTAAGCGTATTCACTTATATGTAACTATCCTTAATTGATTAGATATATTCGTTTATGTAACCTAGGCTCCAAAGTCATGGTATTGAAAGTGGTTAAGGGGTGTTTTTTATGTTGTATTATTTATGTGGAACAAATATTATTTTACATTATATAAATGTGAAAGTTTCACCCAAAATTTTATATCCCACCAATTCATTTGGTATTTTTTTATCTCATGTGAAACCATTTATGTTGAACATGTTTTTATCCTTGTTACACTATTTTATTATGTATCAATGATTTTACTTGAACTTTACCTGTGATGTTATGTTTTATTGTGTTTCAATATTACTATGATGTTATCATCTTATATCATGAATTGAAATTCTTGATTATTTTTATCAACCTTTTTGTGATCAATTTATCATTATTAACTCACATTAAATTATTTACACCATTATTTTTTTATCATTTCCTTACTAGGTTTTATTTCTCGTCCTTTTCATATTTTCATCCCCACGTTATTCGTTATAATATAAGAATAATAATAGAAATTAAGGGCATGATTTGGTTGTCATAGTTTGTATTAGAGAATTGTTTAGCAATTTTTGGGGATTGTGATTTGAAAAACATATAAAAAACCATAAGTATAATACTAAACAAATGAAAACAGCCATCAATTTTATTAAATTATGGATATCCTGGTTTTATGATAAAATACATACTTTTTGGGAGATTTTAAAGTGGATATATCTATGTAATAGTTGTACCTAGGGGTAATAACCTCAATAATGGAACATTGGTTATTAAATCAAAAATCACATGGTGTGTAAGAAATATTTGTACCACCTAACACCTAGACAAACATTTTCGTTAAATATTCTTCTTCTAATCGTATATTTTTTACAATACATAATGATGGAGACAAATGTAACGCTCCGACCCCAGTTACCCAGAGTCAGTGCATTATTTTAATACATTGGCATGATTACATGGAATAATGTCCCGAAGGACTGATCAGTTTATCAATCTTGATAAATAGATTACATACATGAACGTTACATTACATTATAAAATGAAAAAAAATAAAAATCATTGTCTATATTGAACACATTCACATCCCTTAGATTATACATGTAAGTCAGTCATAATATATATCTTTGCATCATGGGAAAAATAAAAAAATGAAATATGTGAGCTTAGATTCTCAGTAAGGATAACTATACATTGGAAACATTCATAAATAAGCATAAACATATAAGGCAATGTAGAAAACTAAAGCAAAATAAATTTAAACATAAACTTATGTATAATATGAGAAAGATAAATCAAATAATGCCATTTTAATATTCACATAAAAATTCTACTAGTCGACCTATCAAATGTAATATCAATAGTTAATTTCATAATTATGGAATTTATAATGTCAAACTTCATAACCAAAAAGTCAAGGCCTTATGGAAAGACTACAAATAAAATATTATCAAAGCCATATGACATAAGACTAGTTTGTCTCATGAGACCTACCAATGCATTGAGGAGCTATAGCGAGCTCCACCTATCACTTACTAAGTCCAATTCATCCGTCATATGAAAATTTTTAAACATAACATAAACATTTATATTAAAACTAGAATAAGAAATTTCAATACTTTATCCATAAATCGTGAATGGAATAAAAATAACACATCCATTGGCAATCATATCAAAAAACCTTAAATACAATATGGAAGATTTTTATCATAATAAATCAACTTCATACAAGGTTAAAATCTATCAAAAGGATGTTGACATAGATGAAAATGAATTGTAATACTCTTTGAAAGAAATATCTATTTTCCTGAAAACATTTATGTTACACAATTAAGAAAGGAAAAATTTTAAAGAAATTTTTGAGTCAAAGTGTCCCATACCACTTTGGAACTATTGAATGGAATTAACATTTTAAAAATATTCATATCCCTATATATAAATCCTTAAAATCCATTTTGAAAACATGTACATTAATGAGAATCATTTAGAAGAATACATATTTAAACCATTTATAATGATGATATAGTTAAACAGTCCCTTCCATAAGACCTTAAATTATTCCTTTTGAAAATATTTTTATGAAACATGGATGTTGATGAAAAAGAGGTCCCAATAGATACTCAAGTAAAAACAATCTTGGATAATAACGAGATTGTGAAATTAACCCTTACCTTGCACTTTAATTCGTTCGAGGGTATGTTTAACCTCCTATATAATGACCATAGTGTGATATTTAATTATACTAGAACCATATTAATATTTCCTATATCATACATGATTTAATTATGACTTTATAATGATAATTGAATAATGATTTCCTTGTTATATTTTCCTTTTGGGTAATAATCGTTTTCTTTATCGTACATGTTTTAATTTGTAACATTTAGATCATGATTTAAATAAATAAATAATATAAAATTTTATTTATATATCATATATATTTAGAATATAAATATATATAATAGATAAATATATGAAATGGAAGGCACCGTTTATGGGGACGGTAGGCTGTACGTATGCATAAACACGGTTTTTGTTTTCATATCGTATTGAACTGAAGTACGTGAATAAGGTATATATTAGTATATATATATATATATCTAGTAGGATTTTTAGGTCATATATTACTTACTTATTAATAATATATATTTTTATAATCATCGCTGAATGGTGAACCTGGGAATGAATCTCCTCGCATCGTGGAGACTGCAATCCATACTTACACACGAGCGACAATATCGTTATATTAATGATGAAATTGTATGTAATTTGATGTTATATCATATATAAAGAATAATTAAAATGTAATATTTATTTTTTACATCAGTTATACTCATTTTCATACCCATCCAAATAATTATGTGTTTGAATAACAAACTACACCATAACGTGGAGACGGTAAGTCATACATACACACGTATGGTGACATTTTCATTTATAGGATAGACATAATAACTAATATTTGTGTACCATGATTATAATAACATAACAGTATGTAGGAGGTACTGTATTTAGTATTTTTTAATATAAACAAAAAATAAAGAGGAAGTGGAAGATGAAAAGAACTTGAAAGAGGTTTGTTGAAATTATTTCCTCTTCTTCGGTTGTTTTTTTAGTTGATCAAAAGGGCTCCATAGGCTGGCTTTATGATCATAGTAATGACTATAGGATGATTTGAAGGAATTTTAGAGGATATTTGGTAAGGTTTTTTCTGAGCCATATGGCTTTGGAGGTGTGAAATTAAATAAAGGGGAAGTACCTTTTTATAAGAGAGGAGAGGGTCACTTTAGTTAAAGCTTGAAATACCTTTTTACAAAAAAAATATTTTTTGGTTTCTAATGGATCCAAAATGATTTATTTCTAGGCTGAGGTGGGTATGGATCAGAAAACACTAAACCAATAGGTTTCAGAGAGTTTTAGGTCACCAATTTATTCTTATCTTTTTATATTTAACCCTTTGATAAATAGTTTAACTTCTACCAGGTATTCTTGTATTCCTATAATAAATGGTTAGAAAACATACTATAAAAATCTAGGAGAACATAAAGTGGTTCATTAATGATATAAATATCATTATATAAGTTTTTTTTAGATTCCTATATTTTTAAGACCATTATATAATTTAATAATATAAAATTTGTTTTAAAAACTCATTTATGTCAGTTTTGACACTATTTAGTAATTGGTTTTTTTGAAAGTCATAAGAACATGATTAATTAAAAAAATACATTTAATAAACCCTAACATGTCATATACACCTATAAAATTCGTCGATGTCATAAAGAAGGTGAAATTATATGTATATTAATATTAATAATACCATTTATTTGATTCTAGTATTAATAAGGTAATTACAACATCATCATTGTGTCATAAATAAATTTAATTATTTAATATCTAAAAATTATAAATAAAATACCAAGATGTAGGGAATATTTTTATATTTCTAATTAATATTTATAATTTAATTTATCTTATGAAGAACCCTATATTATAAATTTTTAGTTATACTACTTTGAATTTTACACTTTTAACTCTTCTTTATATAAAATAAAAATAAATGCCTCTATCTAATCCAAGTGTACCAAAAGGATCATATTTTATTACTAAGGTGGTTTTTGGTTGAATTACACTTATCCAATAGAATTAGGGCACGTGTTTTGGTAATTATAATATCATCTTTAACCTTAATTACCCATTTTTCTTGTAACTGTGGTAAGTAAAAGTCAAATGTCACTATTCAACAAAAAATATTTTCATCTTATTGAACCAGATTTTACATACTAATGTCAACTGTGTCTCTTGGATTTTTGAAATTCAACTCATAGAAGCGTTAAAATAATGTTTTGTGTAAATTTGTAAATGCTCGTAGAAGGTGGGTAAAGAGGATATAAAGTTCAATAAAATATAATAAATCTAATTTTATTATAAAATGACTCCAATTAATTAAATTGAACTTATATAGGTTTTAAATACCTATTTTTACTTTAAAAAATTTTAAATAAAATAAATAATTATTTAAATAAAAGGTCGGTTTTAAATAATAACGTAATGTTTTTCACTATTCATTAAAAATTGAACGTTTTCAGAAAAATACCAAAAATTCATGCAATTATAATTTTGATATTCCAAATTAAAAAAATGAAGTCTATTTTATCAAATTCCAAACAAAGAATTTTCATTTATACATTTAATATTAATTGTCATTGTCAAAACCAACAAGCAGGTTTTTTTAAAGTAAGAACTATCAGAATATTGCCATGTGTTTATGTCAAATTTAAATGTGAAAATTCCTATCATGACCTAAATTGTATTATATGATAAAAATATAATCTAATTATACTTCAGAACCATTCAAATTATTAATTTATCACTATAAATTATTTCGATTAAAAAAGTTGTTTTCTATTAAAACATAGAATTTTCCACTATTTGTAAAAATATGAATGTTATCAGAAGAGTACCACAAATTTACCCAAATTAAATTGTTATGCCCTGATTCTAAAGAGAAATTTAATTTCATTAAATTGAATATATAAAAGGGTGAAATATTTGTTTCAAAAAAGTGTTTTCCATTAAAAGGTGGTAAAATTTCATTTTCTAAAAAATACTTCTTTTATCTAAAAAAATTAATTCGATCTTATATTATATCAATGAAACACATAAAATAGATGTTAAAATTATATAGAGTATATAAGATTAAAAATGCAATTAAGAAAATTCGTAACTTTTTTTTGAATGACTAGTTTGATAAGTTGTGGTGCGCTCGATCTTGGTGTTGTGTGTAGCACAAGCTATTAAATTACATTAATGAGATAACATAATATGAAATCCTGGGGTGTAACATTCTCCTCTATTTCGATAAATTGAGTCCTCACAATTTGAAATTGTTCATCGAAAATAAATGGTTACAAATAGAATAAAATTCCATTGTGGAAAACCCACATTGGAAATTGGGTTAATAAAATTTAGTCTTAATTATAGGGAAACAGAACGAAGAAGTCACCACTAAATTATGACCTTGATTAAGATAACATTGGTGGAAATTAGAGCCACATAATTGGAGAAAACCATAAATATTCATAAGGAGTGATTGAGGTCATCAATCACAAACAAGTGTAAAAATGAGGGTCTCAAATCAATCAATCTATGATGATTTAAAATATCGTTAGTTCAACAAAACATAAGGTATTAGGATAACATAATTTTAGTTTTAAGATCTCTTCCGTAAATATTAAGAATTAATTTATTCATAGAATTTGAGGTAAAAAAATATACTTGAAAAGTAGAGTTTCATCCTTCAACTAATTCCTACCACAAACTAATCTTTCACTTAAAAAGATAATAGAATTAAAAAATATATTTTATTTATCCTTATTGTATAAGGTTAAAAAAATAATGAATATATTATTTATTTGTAATACTATTTAAAAAAGTCTACATTATACAAACCAGGACAACACATATTCTAGTGGTAGGTGATCCACCCTTATCACCCTTATTTTGCGAATTCAAGTCTCATGGCCTTGCCGAACACGAAGGGTTGTCGCCCGACCTCCGGGTTATCTTTTTTATGATAATCCAAAAATAATATCAAAATATGATTTAACCTTAAAAATAGTATCCAATATCAAACTTAATCGATTCCAACCTTTAGACCTATACAAAATACATCTGCCCAAACTAGAATTTCAAAATTTATAAGGAAGGTGAACACAATGAGGATCCTTTTTGCAACATAATAACATGTGAATACTTTAATCATTTATTCCTTTTAAAAAATTATAACCACCTGAATTACCATAAAACCTTATTTATTACATTAATTCTCCCTTATTCTTTATAGATTACTAGATATACTTCTTCTATCAAAAAAATTTGTAAACTCCAACAATGATGTAATATACAAATCATTAATCTATTTCAAGGTAGTTAATAATTTCCATTATAATGTATCCATATCAATCATATATTATTCGAAAATCATTACCTCAGTATCAGAACCGTATTACGGTTTAGCATTCTCTCAACTACATATTTTCAAAAACAAATTACCAGATATTAAGTCACTTTTCATGGTTCCATAAAATTTGAAGTCCTTAATGAAATAATACTCCATTAGAATGCTTTTATACTCTATAATTATTATAACATGTAAGTCAATAATACAACAACCAAATGACATAATACTTTAATAAAAACATAAGAAATTTAATCATTCCTCTTCATCTTCGGTAGTATCGTAATTTGATTATTATCCAATAGCATCATTTGGGGTATACTCTGAGGATTTGTACATTGCTTCGTGTAGTGCACCAACTCCATGCAGATAAACCATTGTACATTTTAAACATTTTTCTTACCCTTGCAATCATGTACGTGATGTCTCTATTCTCCACACTTATAACAAACTCCCATTCCCTTCAAGCGTTTACCAAGGGGATTCATTCCACTATTATCACATATGGGAAAATCCTTCTTTCCCCTCTTCCATTTAACCATCTTTCCCTATTCCATCCTTTTCATCTCTTGATTCCCTTCAAATCCGTATGAATCAAATAATTCATTAAATATATTATTAACACATTATATTATGTCTTCATATTATGAGAATACATGGGAGACAATTTTTATTTTAAATATTGGCTTAATACCATAAAAGATATGATCCTTCTTAATCGTCCAATCATCCATATTGTTGTAATTATCATTCCATCTACAAGGCAACATTTCTAAACAATGTCATACACTGGTTTAGTTTATTAATCACAATGCATAATTCCAAACTTGTAAAATAACTAAATTAAATTTAAATTATTATTCATATAATCTATAATCATAAAAAAATTTCTTGGAGGAAGTATTTAATCCTAAATACAACTTGATGGATTGTAATGAAAATGTGAATTATCCTAAGCATATCCCTCGGTAGTGTTGTAATCGAGAGTGCAACAAGACCCGTTATCAGGTACCAGGATACACCGGTTAATGCTCAAAACTCATTTTCGTTGTTTTCACTCCAAGGTACATCTATGCTAGAGTTGCCTCTACCTGTTCGTATCCAGACATGGATGTATCGCATGGAAAATACAAAAAATATCTACAATAACAAAAATCTAAGAAGTTATTCTATACTAATCCTCAATGATTATCTTAGGGAAATGTTCACTAATCATAGTTTATCTAATTATATTTCTAATGTAGTTACTAAACTTCCTCTAATACCAACTAAAATGCCTCGACCCCAGTTACCCAGAGTTGGTGAATTATTTTAATATTTTTGCATGATTACAAGGAATAAAGTCCTGAAGGACCTATCAGTTTAGTAGTCTTGGAAAATAGATTAAACACATGAATGTTACATTACATTATAAAATTAAAAACGACAACAAAATTATCTCCATTGTCTACATTCTAATAACATATATTACTTCTCTAGGTCAGTCATAATATAATTATTCACATCTTGGAAAAAATAAATAATATAAAGGGGTGAGCATAGATGCTCAGTAAGGATAACTATATAGCGGAAACATTCATAAATAATCATAAGCATTTAAGGAAACATATAAAATGAAAACAAAATCTGTTTAAAGATAAACTTCAACATAAAATGTAAAAGATAAATCAAATAATTCCAGTTACATATTCACGTGAATATTCTACTAGTCAAATAATCACATGTAATATCTATCGCTTATATAATAGTAATGGAATGCATAATGGCATACTTCCAAACCACATAGGCAAGACCTTGTGCCAAGACTACACATAAGATTATGTCAAGCCCTTGTTCAAAGATAATAGGTTGTCTCATGATACTAACCGATGCATTGAGGAGATATAGTGGGAACCACATGTTACTTACTAAGTCCAATGCATTTCTCATAGGAAAAGGTTTAGACATAACAGAAACAGTCGTATTGAAACTAGAATAAAAATGTCAATACTTTATCCATAAACCATGAATGGTATAAAAATAACATATCCATAGTCAAACATATCACAAAAACATCATTACAATATAAAAGATTTGTATCATAATAAATAAATTTCAAACAAGTTTAAAATCTATCAAATGATGTTGACATTGAAGAAAATGATTTGTAAAACTCTTTGTGAGAAATATCACTTTTTCCTAAAAACATTTAAAAGTCACATAATATAGAAAATAACACTTTTAAATAAATTTTTTAATCAATGTATCCCATACCACATTGAAAAGTTTGAAAGGAAATAACATTTTAATAACATTCAGGTCCATATAAATATTTTCATAAAACCCATTTTAAAAACATGGACATTAATGAGCACGATTTTGAAGAATGAATATTTGAACCATTTAAAATGATGATCTAATTAAACTGTCCCTTTGATAAAAACTAAAAATATTCATTTTAAAAATATTTTTATGAAACACAAATGTGTACGATAAATATGTCCCAGTAGATACTCACGTAAAAACAACCTCGGATAATAAAGAGATTGTGAAATGAACCCTTACCTTGTAGTTTCCTTTGTTTGAGGGTACTTTTATCCTCTTTTTAATTAAAATAGTATGTTATTAAATTATTCCAGAACCATGTTTATCTTTATTATATCATATATGACTCATTTATGACTTTATAATTCCCATTAAATAATTATTTCTATGTTAAATTATCATTTTGGGAAATAATTTCTTAATTTATCGTACATGAATTAACATGTATCATTTAGATGTTGATTTAAATAATTACATGTAATAAACCATGATTTATATATCATATATATTTAGATTATAAATATGTATAATAGATTGATATATGAAATAGAAGGCACTGTTTAAGGAGATGGTAGGTCGTACGTACGCATAAATGCGGTTTCCATTTTCAAATCGTATTCAATGGAAGTAAGTGAAAAAGATATATGTAAGAACACAAACACACACACACACACACACATATATATATATATATATATCTAGTATAATTATTATTTCATATATTACAAACTTATTAATAATATATATTTTTATAACCATCGTTGAATGGTGAACGTGGGAATGAATCTTATCGTGCCGTGGAGAGATTTATCTGTACGTACACACGAGCGACAATATCATCATATTGATAGTTAAATCATATGTAATTGGATGGTATATCATATATATAGAGTAATTAACATGTTATATTTATTATTTACATCAGTTATACTCATTATTATACCCATCTAAATAATGAAGTGTTTGAATAACAAACTACACCACGACGTGGAGGCAGTAAGCCATACGTACTAACGTATGGTGACTTTTCCATTTATAGGATGGATTCAATAAAGAATATGGAAATACCATATTTATATTAACATCACAGTATGTATTACGTACTATAGTTAATATTTTGTTATGGAAACAAAACAGAAAGAGGAAGTGGATGAAGAAAAGAACTTGAAAGAGGGTGGTGAAATTACTACAACTTCTTCGGTAGTTTCCTTTTGTGTTGATCAAAAGGTCTCCATAGATTTTCCATAATATATATTTAGGGACTGTAAGTTGATTTGAGGGAGGTTTGGAGGATATTTGGGAAGGGTTTGGCTGAGCCAATTGGGTTTGGTGGTGTGAAATTAGAAGAAGGGGAAGTACCCTTTTATAAAAGATGTGTGGGTCAGTTTAGGAAAAGCTAGAAATATTATTTTATAATAAAATAATTTTCATTTTATAATAGCTCCAAAATAATTTATTTCTAGGATATGGTGGGGATGGGTCTAAAACCACTCAACTAATAGTTTTTAGATAGGTTTAGGTCACCATATTACCATTATCTTTTATATTTATCCCTAAGATAAATAGTTTACATTTTACTATGTATTCTTGTATTATTATAATAATTGGTTAATAAAATTATTATAAAATTCCAAGAGAACCTAAAGTGGTTCATTAATGATATAAATATTATTATATAAGTTCTTTGGTACATACATATATTTTTAGAACTATTATATAATTTAATAATATAATATTTGTTTTAAAAACTCATTTATGTGAATTTAAGAACAGTTTATTATTTTGTTTTCTTGAATGTCATCAAAACATGATTACATCAAACCAAAAATATTTTATCAACCCTAAAATTTCATATTCACCTATAAAATTATTTTATGTCCAAAAATCATAGAAATTATATATTTTTTAATATATATATAATACCATTTATTTGATTCTATTATCAATAAGGTAATTACTTCATCATCATTGTGTCATAAATATATTTAATTATATAATATCTAAAAATTATAAATAAAATACCATGATTTAGGAAATATTTTTAGATTTCTAATAAATATTTATAGTCGAATTTATCTTATGTATAACTATGTATTAAAAATGTTTTAGTTATACAACATTGAATTTAACACTTTTAACTCTTCTTTAAATAAAATAATAAAAAATGTTCTAATTTAATATAAGTGGACCAAAAATGATCATATATTATTCTTAAGGTTGTTTCTGGTCTAATTACAATTATCCAATGGAATTAGGACATGTTTTAGGAAAATTATAATATCATTTTTACACTTAATTACCCATTTAACTTTTAGTCGTGGTAAATAAAAGTCAAAAGGAACTATTCACAAAAAATTATTTTCATCTTATTGAACCAAATTTTCCTTACTGATGTCAACCGTGTCTCTATGATTTTTGAAATTAAACTCACAGAAGTGGTAAAATTATGTTTTATGCAAATTTGTAAATGCTCCTAGAAAGTGGGTAAAAGTGGATAAAAAGTTCAATAGAATTTTATACAGGTAATTTTATTATAAAATTTTTCTCTAATGAATTACATTGAACATATATAGGTATTATGTATGTATTTTTACATCAAATATATTTAAATAAAATAAATAATTATTTAATTATAATGTTTTTGTAATTAATAACGCAGTTTTTTTCACTATTCATCAAAAATTGAATGTTTTCAAAAAAAATACCAAAAATTCACACTAAGATAATTTTGATATTCTGAATTGTAAACTGAATTCTATTTTACCAAATTAAAAACATATATATTTAATTTATTAATTTAATATTAATTTCTATTGTCAAAACCAAAAGGCAGTTTTTTTAAAAAGTTAAAAATATAAAAAGATTGACATGTGTTTTTGTCAAATTTAAATGTAAAATTACATATTATGACCTACATTGTATTAAATGATAAAAATATAATCTAATGATAAATCAAAACAATTAAAATGAAAAATTTAACACTATAATCTATTTTTATTAAAAGATTTGTTTTCAATTAAAACATAGTACTTTTCACAATTTGTCAAAGTATGAAAGCTATCAAAAAAGTAACTAAAATTTATTCAAAATGAATTTTTCTGTCCTAATTTTAAAGAAGAATTTAATTTTATTAAATTGAATATATAAAAGTTTCAAATATTGGTTTTCAAAAAGGGTTCTCCATTAAAACGCAGTAAAATTTCATTTTTTGAATAACACTTCTTTTATCAGAAAAAATTAATTTGTTTTTATGTTATGTCTATGAAACACATAATATGGATGTGTAAATTATATATATTATATAATATTCAAAATTTAGTTAATACTATTCAAAACCGTTTCTTGAACGGCTTGTTTGGTAAGTTGTGGTTCGCTCGAACTCGGTGTTGAGTGTAGCACAAGGTATTGAATTATATTAATGAGATAACATACAATGAAATCATGGGGTGTTACACAAAAAATTCATTTCAATATAAATTTATAATATTGATCATGGAAAATATAAAAAGAATCCTATAAAGTCATATGTTATGGAATACATGTTATTTTTGGTTATCCCTTTGGTTTTCATAATTTATATTTATATGTAACTATTTCTATATTTTTCATCCCTTGTTGTTCTTCATTTTAGTCACTGTAAAAATTATTAAGAACCATGTCAACAAGATGTGATGGACAATGTGATGAATTCCCATATGAGATGCCCCACCCAATGATATAATGACTCAGGATGTTCATGAAAACAATCTTTCAATGATAAAATGTTGTGATTAGAAACCAAAATCAGGAGGAACACCCAAATCCCCTTAAGAAATATAATTTTGAAATAGAGACCTTTATGTGACATTCTCCTTCAACTATCGGTAGATCTACAGATATCTTGATCATATAAAAAATGGTCAAAAACATTTGTAATATTTTCAATAATCTTAAATTATATAACAAATAGGTGGTTGTGTCATTTTTTGTCATGTGGACTGAGAATATGACCAATGTTGTAAATTTATCAATAATTAAAAAGAAAAAGAAAAAAATAATGTGGTCTACTGGAATGAATTTATGAAATTATTTTTGATAAATAGTTTCCTCACACTCTCTGACATAAAATTTGGAGGGATTACCATTACCTCGTGATAATGGATAATGAATGCATTGGATCATATGTTGATAGTTGTATAGGACATTCATGATATTCCAAAGACATTATTACTGATGATAAATGTAATTTTTATCGCTTCTCTGGTGGGATGAAGAGAAATCGATAGAAATATTTTCTAAATCAAAAAATTTAAATCTATTGAGAAATTGTATGATGTGACCTAAAATTCAAAATAGATATTTGGAAATATATAGGGTCTCATGATATTGGAGATAATATTTGTAGTATAGATTTTAATTTAGGAGGAGTGATAGAGAAATATCTGGTGGTATGAAATTCCAACATCCCATTTGACAAATGTGGGGGAAAAAGAATTCAAAAATCAATATTAAGGAGATATGGAATTTCATTAGCTGTTGTATTCTGTGGATCCTAAGTAGAAATTCCTGATGGGAGAAAAACACTAATGTGATGTAGCAATGGAATTCTCCAGTTAACCCGAAACATATTGTCTAATTTTCCAACTAGAAATAATATGAACAATATTCAATGAAATTCACTTTTACAATGGTTGTCGATGTAACAGATTACAAAAACCTCAAAGAACTTGGGAGAAAGGGAGTGTATATTCCATCACAACTTCTCAGGTAGAATCTTATAATAATTTTGTGACTTTTATTCTTGTTATTCATTAATTTATTCTAACCATAGTATTTGATTCTATTTATACACATTAATTCATATCCCACAAGTATTATAGAAATATTCAAACACCATCTTCAATCACGGTAGTCAAGTAGTCGATAAAGATAACAATTGGTTCAATTGTTTCTTCTCATGATTATAACTTATTTCTTTTAATATTAGGGGGATGAGTTTATCAATAAACCCAATGATACTACATTTAGATAAATTTTATTCTATTCTTTGTATGGAATAAATTTAATTATATTGATACACATCAAATTTATATGATAATGAAAACACCATCCATATCATTAATCAACGATTAGTTCTATAATGAGTATTTATTTATTTTGTAATCATCATCTCAATAATTTATTTTATTGACATGACAAAATATATCTCAAAAAAATAATTAGTATTTATGAAAATATCATTGTTGATTACAGTACTATTATTGTTGAATTCAATGATGTGTTTCCCAAAACATTACATGGTCTTCTTCCAAGATGAGTGCTTTAGTTTTCAATATAACTCATACCCAATGTTTTCCAATATCCTATACTCAATATAAAATTTCCACTATTGAACATAAAGAGACGAAGTAACTATTGGAGAATCGTGATTAATGATTTTTATTCCCCAGTGTTTGGTAGTGGGGTGTTCCAAACCTAATATTGGCTATGTGGATCCCATTAATTCTCTAAAGCATATCTTTGGATAGGATATTATAAATTAAAGGTGAATAAATTGGATATTTCCAATATTTCAAATTCCCCAGGTATGGGCACTATGATTTTATAGTGATTCCATTAGGTCTCTATAATGGTATGACTATCCACATGTACTTAATTAATCGCATCACTAGGGTTTCACGTGATATATTTTTTACAATATTAATATATTATATTCTTATTTAATATAAAATCAAGAACAAATAGGAAGTGTATTTTAATGTTTCACTGAAGACTTTAAAAAAATAAAATGTTTTATGAAAATTATTGTAAATTCATTTCATATATAGAGAATGTAAGAATCCTTTCGAATTTTATCACATCTAAAGAAATATCTATGAATCCTATGAAAATGGGGCCAGTTAAAGGATGACCTAGAGAAATATTAGTGAATGATTTCCATGGTTTCCTTGGACATATTAGGTACTATCATTGATTTGATAGAAAATTTTCTTGACTTTAAAGAACACTAAATAATCTATCTCCAAATGGTGTAAAGAGGTTTAAGAGCTATTCATTTTCATAGAGCTTTAATGAGTTAATATAGATATTAATAACTACAATTGTACCCTCATTATCCACAAGTATTGAAGAATTTTTGATAGATTGTGATGCATAAAAAATATATTCAGATCTATATTCATGAAAAATGACGAAGTTATTGCATTTAACTTATATTAATTAAATATCCATGGGTAGAACTACTTGAAACATGATCTATAATTGATTTCAGTTATGGTCACATTGAATACATGGAGGCATTACCTCTATGGGGACATGTGTGACACATATGTGATTTATAAAAGTGTGAATTATATATTTACCCAAAATCAGCTCAATAGACACCTATGATGGTGGTTTGAACTGATAAGTATTGTGACTATTCAATTCATTCCCATCTAGGGAAAGAGAATAAAGTAGAAGATGTTCTATGTAAAAAGGGTCCTACAACACTATCATCGTGAATTATTGAATGGGATGTAATCTTATTGTACATTAAAATATTGGATATGGGAAACATAAATTGAATATCATCCTACACTTTATAAAAAATTTCTCTACAATAAATTCCTTAGAGTATAAAGGAGGCCCAAAAAAACAATGAGAAGCATCAAAGGATCACATTGATTATTTTTTGGTTTTAATATGATTAAGATAGATTCCTATGTTTATACAGTGTTAAATAAGTCTCATCAATGTAAAAAAAATATGTTACATATATATTATGTGCATGGATCATCTTTCTCTTTTCATCAAAGATTTAAAATGACATATAATGATCTAAACTAAAATATATTTTGGAATACCATTAATGTGATTGCGTTAATTTCATCTTGATTCTTGATATGAAAAAAATTTAAGGATTAAAAATATAATTATATTATTTTAATGAAACCATCACTCATAAAAAATAGAATTGAAAAAACATAACCATATTTTTTTGTAGGACTCACCATGACATATAAATGAAATAACAACATTTGGGTTGTATTATAACATCTAAAAAATCATATCACATAATTTCTATCAATTAATACTTCTCCTTTGTCCAAATCATAATGATATACCTAGGAGTAGTGGTAAGACTACAAGGGGTGATGCTCCCCATTGAATCTGATCAAGATCTACAGTTTACCTAGATGTTCTGGAAATGAAATAAAAAACTCTATATATATATATATATTGCCTAATTATACTACATCTTATCATCCATAAGATAATGGTAAATTTCAGAGAACAATTAAAACCCTGAAGTATGTGATGTGAATTTTTTCAATGGATTTATGAGGATTTTAGGATCAAAATATTATCATATTAGAGGTTTCATATAATAATAATGTCCACTATATAATTAAAATGGATCATTATGAATCCATGTATAGAAAATTTTGATAGACTCTCGCATGGTTGAATAAATATAGGGAGTGAAAGTTAATAGGGAAAAATATTATTGATGATATGGCATTCAAGGTTCAAATAATTTACTATAATATGAAATCCCCACAATGTTGACATAAATTCTATGGAGACAGTCGTAAAAGAGACCTAGAGTGTGAGATTAGAGACAAACTGTTCCTTCATATATAATCATGGGATAATTTCATGATGTTTGGAAGAAGGGAAAGATTATTCATAGATATATCCACCCATTTTAGATCATTGACCAAATCGGAGTCATGGCCTAACAACTAGAACCTCCATCTGACCTATCCTAAGTATATGATGTGTTCTATGTATCTCTATTAAAGAAGTTCATACCATGACCCCAACATGTAAAAAATCTAAATGTTCTCTAATTATAGAATAATATTTCTTATGAGGATCACATAGTAAAAATATGAAATCATTGATACAAAGTTCAATGAAATAAGACAAATCACTATGTGATGGTATTATGGTGGAACAACAAATTTTTTAGAGGCTATAAGAGAACTATATAAATTAGAGAAACAAAAGTATTTCCATATATTATAGTTTATGAAATGAAATTTTTAAGAGAAGTATTTATAATGGGGAATAATACAATTCCCTATAATTTTAAAATGATATTCTCCCATGAATGAAAAAAGTCGTCATTATGTATTGTAGTTACAGAAAACAGATAAACTATATTTCATCTTCTATTGTTGGTGGAATTAAAACATCATTGAACATCATAACTGTTGTAAATATATTCATTATACAGATACCAATATGATTAGAATATATTATGGGTTATGATAGCATCTAATTTTCATAGAAGAATGAATATATGCACTCAAATTATAGGAATGAACCCTATGAATCCAATTTGTTATAGCATTTCAGGAATATTGAATTGCATTGATTTTCCCATGACCTTAACTATGAAAGGTTTCAAAAAAATGAACAAAATTGTTAATGTGACAATTTCAATCTTATTGAGATCATTGTCCAAACCATATTTCACAAACCTCCCCATGAATTTAACATTATCACACAACTTTTCCATAGGGTGTACACTGGTGCAATAAGGGGTTATGTATCAATCCCTAGTCACATTTATTATTATATTTTCTTTTCACTAATATAATTATAATATTCACTCAAATAATTATTATATTATTTAATTAATTTTATAATGAGTTGGAAAAAAATTATATTACGATACAAAGATACCAAAATTGTATTTTTTGGAAATATTTAGTTTCAAATAAAAATTTATATTTGATAAATTCAAGATTACATGAAATAAATGTTATTTTCTTGGAATATTATTTTCAAATATAATTCATTTATTTTTAAAATAGAATGTAATTTTATTAATTCCAATGTATTTTTATAAGGGTTGGAAAGTGGTTATAATAGTTAAAACCAGTATTTTAGTGTAATTTATGTTTTTTATTTAAAATTATAAATTCTAATATTTAATTATTTATTTTGGTAATATAAATATTATTTTTGAAATAATAAATTTAATATTTTCCATTTGTTAATTTTTCATAATTTTCTTTGAAAATAATGTTATTGGTTAAACATTTAATACAATATAAATAAAATGTATGTATTATGACATTATAATAACCATAATTTAGTGAAATAAATAATATAATTGGATTCCAATACAAAAAAAAACCTTCCCCCTGCAAAAATAATATTTTTTATTTAATTTGATTAATTCTCAGAAATTATAATGAATCCTCTAGAAAATTTATTATATATTAATGAATTACAAAAATTATTTATTAAAAAAACTCAATTTCACATCAAAAAATGGTTTTATTGAGGATTCAATCTCATAGACAAATAAAATATTGAAAATCTTCCCTATTTTTTAGAAACCACAAAAAAACCATTGCGAGGGTTGGTATTTTGAAATTTTTATCACTTAATTTCAATAAAAATGTATTATCAATTAATTAATTATTCCCACATTTTTACTATACATACTCACCCAAACTACCCCAAATATTCACTAAAAACATATTGAACTTTAATTTAATCTCCATCACCCAATCTTAATTCTTCCCCATGTCTTTATAATCTCATAAGAATTTCCTCCGAGCTTTTATAAGTGTCCGCTCATGTCATGGGTTCCCTTCCTCTAATTTTTCATTCTAAGAATTTATTCAATTATGACTTTTTTCGAACATTCACTATTTTAATATTTTTTTGAATAGAAGATTACAATCCTTATAATTTCTTATAATTATTTACAATTTTTTCCTCTAAATAAAATGTTCCATTAACCTTTTTATACACCCGTTATGCTTCCAAAATTATCCAACAATTTTTGAGTCCAAAATTTCATATCGCTAATTCCATTCCACTTTTTCACTGAAGGCTATTCAATTTATTTAAATATAATTCAATAATAGAAGAAATACATGTCTAAAACACACACTTTATAGTCAATGTATTATAATTGAGTAAATTTATTCATATGTTTCATGATCAATGTGGAACACAAATAAATGTACATGATTTAAATATAATAGATGGGACGAAAATATATATCCCAAAAATGCAATGGATAATGTTTTTATCTCAAAAGATACCTTGTATGATGCATGGATAGTAATTACACTATGTTACAATGTATTTTCATATTCCCATGACTTTTCTTATGATGTAGAGTTTTATATTATTCTCATGCTCCTTTTTTGTTGTCATCTTATTTATTTCATTGGCATTAATTATTATGATTATCACCATTCTATATCATCATGTTTTTTATATTGACTCAAAATTACAACATTACATCATGATAATCATTGAATTTTCCCATATTATTCTTTATATCCCACTCATATCTTATATAAATCCCTATCTTCTACAATGAAGTTTTAGATGATCAACAGAATATAAGGGCGTGCTATGGAGATTTCAAATAATTTCATCATATCACAATTTTATGTTATGGTGATGTGTACCTAACTACCTATAGACCCCATGCCTCATGATAATTAATACTTTTGTTATGTGTATCATTGTTTATCAAATCAGGATATAATGTGAATAAAATAAATATGTTATTATAAACTTCATTATCTTCATCTTTATTAGTGATTTTTGGTCACCGATCATGCTATGGTCAGAAATTTGAGGCAAATTTTGTATTTTAATTGTATCATTTAATTTAATTTCTTTTTAATAACTATAAATTTCTTCCCCTAAAAAACATTGTTCTATTATTCTCCCCCTCAACCGTAGAGCTCTTTATCACATTCCTCCATAATAATTTTCTTGTTTTTTTTACGAATCTACTCATTTTTCATTTTAATGACATCATGGATTTCAATAATATTTCTAGGAAGCTTGTTAATGAACATTAACACCATTTAATTGGATAATTATTCAACATAAATCTAATCATATCCATGAGACTGGAGCTTTTTGGGTTTCTAATTATTCAGAACAGTGAAATGACATCAAAAAATATTAAAATATTTCAACATCATATGATTTCCATAACAAATGTTGTATATATCCTTTTTTTCTATTAGTCACGAAAAATTTCTACTAATAATATAGGCAAATTTCAAGATATTCTAATTTAAAGACATCTCATGTCATACATTCTAAATAAGAATCATTCTAGAGATGGTTTTAGGATCTTTCTTCTCCCCCAAATGACACCATTTTTGAGGTGGTATAACATTTGATACATAGTAACATATTTTATTCTTATATTGAAAATACTCTACATGGATATTGTTAAATATCAGGCCATTATTATTTCAAAATCATATAATCTTCTATACTAGCCCCTTTTTAACCTTCCTCTAATACTTATTAATGAAACTAAACACATAATTTCTCTGGGAGATAACCATTAAGAATGGAATATTGTTGTAATGAAAAATTAATAACAAATTGCATATCTTCCCATCAATGTCTCATTGTTAAATCAGTCGACACATAAAAACCTACACAAATATAAGAAACCTTATTGAATTTTTTTCTTGCAGATGTTATGTCTTTTATGTTATGATGACTTTTTAAAATAAATTACACAAGTGTCTACAAATACAAGATAGTATTTGGAAATCACAAGATCCATCATTTTTTACAAGATCCTAGAAGAATTTTTTCCCCAAGATACCAATCATTTTTCTATAACATATTAGTAGCATCCTTCTATCAAAATAACTTATCTTCTTCTCCACTGATGAGGTATAGATTCTCATATTAGTGCTTCCATATCATAAAAATTTGAATATATTATTAATTGATGATACAATTTTTATTATTAAAATTCACACTATTAGAAAATTATAGTATACCATTGATTTTAAAATGATAATCAGGTTTTAACCAACATTTATGTAGGTGACATTAAAAATAATGGTTTCAATTTCATTTTTTTTAAAATAGACATCGAAACATCAACTATATGTAAATTGAAAAAATATTTTGATGTCAGTTTTACCAAAAAATATACATTGAATTTAAATTTCCACATAAGTTTAATAATTCTAAGCAATGTGGAAGAAACAGTTTCCTTTCCACATCTATTTGACTATAACAACAAAGTAGGAATATTCAAATATCATGTTCTGTGTAATATTTTTAGATAAATTAATGTGGAAATTATCTTTCAAAATCTAAGTCAGTTTTTAAAAAAACTGACTTATAGATATCCATTACAAAAATACATTAAATGTCATCTTCAAAAAACTATTTAAACCCTATAAATAAATGTGAATAAACCAAATTCAAGCATATAAAAAATGTTAAAATAGAAAAAGTATTCCAACGTAAGTCAAAAAACATCTATCCAAATAGTAATTTTTAAACATTATTTAATATATTCATATATGATAAATTAACATTTCTCTTTTCATAAAAAATAATTTTCAAAAAAAACATTAATTATAGGTAAGTTATTAATTAATTTTTGAGATTAAATCATAGAATATTTTTAAGAACAATGAATTTTATAAGATTAAAAAATATAATTTTTGGATATAAAAACTAAAATAAAAAATATAACTAATCATATAAAATTTAGTCACCACCCTTGTTATCATTTTCTAAAACATGAATCCAGAAACACAATAACCACCTTCCACCCTTCATTTTTAAATATGAAACTATTATTATGAAATATAACATTGAAAAAAAACTAGTACACAAATATATACACAAGAAAAATTTATTATATAATATTAAATATATTTAACATTAATTTTACATATATTTTTTTATATTTTATTGATAATTGATAATTATTATAAAAATTCCATGACCTGTATTTTTATATATCATTAATAAAAAATGTATGATAAACAATAAGAATAAAGGAAAAATTAAATTTATTAAAACATATGTATTTATTAATTTTTATAAACATTTAACAAACACCTCATAATAAAGAGAATCCCCAGTATAATTTTCAGTCATGTGGGAGGGATATGTCTAACATCGAGTGAAGACTACAACATAAAAAGTTCACAATTAATGATCTTATAAGAAATATTTGTTCATAATTACCATATTCTTCTTATCCATTAAGGAATGGAAATAATCCACACACAATCAATATATTTACTAATCTATAACATATATGTGTAACTCAAACATCATTATAAAACTATTGAACTGTTGTTGAAATGTATTCTAGATCTATAAGATAAAAAAATAAAAGAGGTCCCATTTGAAATTATAATAAATTTTAGATATTAAATTACGTGTGTGTAATGTTATATCACTTAAATCGTCTATTTTAAAAGAATGAAAAAATAGTACATATATTTATTTAACTAGAAATAAACTATAAGATAGGTATACCATGCTCCAAAAAAATAAGACCTATAAGATATTTTTATAATATTATAGAAGTACAATATATTAAATATATAAAAAACATCATCCAAAAATCATTTATATTATCAATAAAATTATAAAATTTTTATAAAAATTCACTCATCAGAAATCTAAGAAGTATATGGTGTTGTTAGTTCTGGAAAACGTTGTTCCATTTAAACTAATTATATATTGAATTTATATATCCCACAATAAATTATATATAAGAAAGAATTATAAAAAAATCAATAAAATGTAAATAATATTTAAAAAATGGATACCTCATATGTCAGATGATTATGAAGGCTTACTAAACAAACAGAAAAATCACCCACACTATTTTAAAATCTAGTATCCACCTCGATAGGCCAAGACAATAGAGTATTTGGATCAGTAATATCATGTATTGATACTCTTACATGATCCAACTGCATAGGCTGGTGATGTGAAAACTCTCCCAGAAATGTTTGAATCCATACATAAGAATCAATATATGGGGTCACTATCATATAAATCAATGTATAAATTTTAATTTATACGAGGAGTTGTTTTATCTTAGTAGGTATCCTGAACAGGCTATGATTTTCTCATCATTTGTTCAATCATAGCATACATAGCATATTTAATTTGGCCTCTGATGGTATCTTTTATGTCTTTCAACAAAAAATTCATGGAATGTAATTATTTTTCCATTGATATGTTACGTTGATGGTCAGAATTTTTACTCATACATATACCAAGCTCATATCCTCTTATGTGGTTGTGGTGTACATGAATTCCTAAATCAGTAGCTAGAATTCCAATCCCATCCTCAATTTTAAAGGCCACATACATCCAATACTCTTGAATTTAATCCTAAAATTGACAATTGAATTGATATATTAGTTTTATTAAGTTAAACAAAATATAGAAATTCCATAGAAATAAATATTAATTTCTCAAAATTTAGTTGAAACAAGCTGACACCAAAATCCTGGAGCCAGTGAATTACATTATTATAGTTTCATAAAAATAAGATTCCAATCCAGAAGGATAGAATAGATTAGCAGTTTTGTAAAACCATATTATATATATGATACCCGTAATACATTTGGAAAAATTAAAAAATAAAATATGTAAAATATCATCTTCTTGGAAAGATCATTTAAATATATCTTCTTCATATCCTATAGAGTGGAAACAATGTAAGGGTGTGCTCATATTCTTCGTAATGGTAAGTACTATATAAGAAATAATGAATCAATAAGAATAATAAAAATGACATGGTAAAAAACTGGGAACAAATTCCAATCAAATAAATGGATAATGTACAATCAATATCAAATCATAAATAACTGAAACACATTCCATTTAATCAATCAACTGAGATTGATATGCATCCCTATATATATTGAAAAAATATCTCATGGGTAAATAATAATACCTATGTATAAATATGGTAAATTCATAATTATTTGGATCTATGTTTCCTATGTAAATAATACCTTTACCGTTAAGACAATTCACATGATGGTTTTGAATATCAAGTAAAAATACTTCAAATTTTGTAAAAGGATTCATCTCAAATGAATATTGATGCATCAAGGGTCTAACTGTAATAGGGCCCCACCAATTTCTTACCTAACCAATACATTCCTCATATATCAAATAATCAATTTAGTTAATAGAAATTACCACTTATAATTAAATATCCATATTGAATGAATAATATAAATTTATCAATAATTCTCCCATGGATCATAATTTTCAAAATTGTTTTTGTATGAATGGAAATACAATTGAAATAAAATTAAAAACCATTTTGTGGAAAAAAAATTAACGAATCCATAGTGTCCCATTCAACTTTTAAACATTTGGAATAATCATCCCTTTGATGGAATAACATTAAATGAATATTAAAATATATTAATAATAAGGATATTCATGATATCAAATTCCAAATGTTTGTACATAAATCATAAAAAACAAACTATGTTCATAACAATACAATTTGCCTCAATCAAATGAAATTGAGAAGAAATCCTTCAACTTGAGCCTAACATGTCACAAGTGTCTTTATATTTCTAAAAAATGTTAGTTAATTACTTTATTAAGAAACATTTTAATGTTTTAAATTAATTATATTACCCTTATTAACATTTTTTAAATAACTAATTAAATAATTAAGTTTACATTAGATGTTTAGACCATATTCAGTATTGTAAAAAATGAATTTGGTAGGTCAACTATGGTCAATTGGGTCATTATATAATCATATATTGAATAATAATAATGAAATACATATAATATTTTTACATAAATTTTAATTTTAAAACCAATAATGAAAATTGGCTATGAAAAATTATCCAATGTTACAATCATGGAGAATGTAGGTCAAACATACGCATGAGTATTGTTCCCATTTTATAGTGATTGTTGTGGAAAGAAGGTATCTAAAATTATATATTTATAGAATGATAATTATTTATAAATACTTTTTAAATTAATCATTTATACTTATATATATAATTCATGTGATTTAAAAGGAATCTCATCGTGTCGAGGTGGAGGTATTCCAGACATCCATGATCGGTGTTATAACTTTTTATTATGTGAAAAGGGAAATAAAGAAAATGATATATGATATTAAGAGAGAGACAATTATGTTATTTATATCATATATATTTCAATTTTTTAAAATATGTTTAATTAACCTATTCATAACACATTCCACATAATTTATGAAATATCACATCTCTTTGAGGAGTCAGTAGGCCACAAATCAACAAATGGTGTTTTCTGGAATAAATATTGTTGTGTTCTATATAAAGAGCCCATAAAAATAAATACATTATTATTACAATGACTTAAATTATGTAAATATATGTATAATTGATATCAATAATATTAAACCCCAACAATTAATTCTATTTAATATTAAAAGTAAATTAGAAGAAAAAGAAATTTTGAATTTAAATTCAGTTTTTTTTTCACTATTAATAAAGAAAATAAAATTTCACATAAAATTACTTGAAAATCACCATAACAATATTTTTAGGATTATATTTAAATAATGATGTTTATTTTCTCAAAAAAATTAAAAAATTAACAAAATTAATATTTAATGTATGTGTGCCATTACAAGGTAATAAAATTTTCTTTATTAGAATATAGTATTTTCTGCATAATATTTGGTTTTTTCTATTCTAATGATTATCAAATATATAAGATGAATGTAAAAAATTATTTTAAGGAATAAATAATATAATTATTAAATTATCTTCAATAATTAATTTTATTTAAATTAAATTATAAAGATAAAACAACTTTGTGAGCATAAATATAGTTTTTTATAAAAAAAGTCATTCCCTTTACGTTATATTGGTTAATATATTTATTTCTAATGAAATTGTAACCAATTAATTCAATAATTTATTCTCATAAGTTATTTAATCATAATAACCATCGATTTAACAGTTATGTTGTATATTTTTAAATAATTATATTATTTGTAATATAATATTGTTTTGTAAAACTCAGTCTTATGGATTATGCAGGCCTTCAAGAAAACATATTCTTGCATGTGACGCAAGTTAACCTCAATGTTCTAGGTGTAGAAATCTAAACAGTATATTGGATGTTAAATAATTTTACCTTTGTATTTCATATAGAAAAATCATGGAAAAAAATTAACTTCATTGTAAATGGAAAATATTATATCATATTGGGGTGTCACATCTATCGGCTACATAAATAGATTGATATATATAAGATACATTATTTCTTTTTTGTAATTTACATTGGTTTGTGGCATATTTGAGGAGATGGAGGAATGAATTGTACTGATTTTGAAACACTAATATATTTATATCTTGTTTCATCTGACGTTTTGGTGATCATTTTCTCCTCTGGTAAACGATACCCACCAAATTATAAAGTTTGGGGTGTTCTTTCTTCTACATTATCTCATGGTGAGATCTCCTAGAGGCCTGTTAAAAATATAACTAATATAAATTCAGTATTTATTCAATAAAACATTGAATATAAAATAATTATCATATAATAATTCTTCAAAAATTTTAGATAGTGAAATTTTTTTCATGCCTCCGCATCTATAAACCCATACATGAAGCATGAGTTTTCATTTTGTAAATTCAATAAATATATGATATTTTCAATTTTTAAACTACCTCCATAGAACCACTATTAATGGTATTAATCTATTATCAAATGATTTTTTGTTAGAATAATGTCATATTTAATTGAATACATACTATATTAATCATATAAAATATATAATATTATAATAATGAGATGGAAAAAATAACCTTCAAAATTTCACAAAATAAAACTCCCACAACTTATCATTCTCCATATATTCAATGTACATCCAATAATGATATAAAATATTTATCTTAAAATATATTTTCATTGGGATATAACTCATAAACTATGTTTTCTTTGGTCTGGTATAGTTATTATTATCATCAAAATTAATATATATCCTCTTCTATCCAAGAGAAATGTAATGTTTCGATAAACATTTAATCCCACATAAAAAACCCATTGAAATAATTTTTTTATAGATAATAATAATAATAATAATCCACCATAGGAGGTTTAATAGAATTTTCAAATTACAATTTTATTTTATTAAATAATTTTACTATTTGAATATATGGTAATATAAAACAATTGACATGTACGTTGATAAATGTTCATCATACTCTGTGTCATACATTTAAATATAATAATGTAATGATATTCTAGGTACCACCATATCAACTGAAATGTTCATATTTGAAAACACATAATATAAAAATATATAATTAAAAAAATAGTGACACATCTGTGTGTGTTTGAAAAAATAATAATTATATCAGGATTAATAAAAAAAATATGGACCTAAAACCTTTAAAAACAAGAATTTATTCTAATATGATAGAAATGATCAATATTCATAAATTTAAATATCACATTTACCAAATAGTGTTCTTATATAGGTACATTTAATAGTCACATATTGATATATGTCAGTTTTTCCTATCAAAAAAATTCTAACCATAACATTTTACATTAAAACATGACGAAAGATCATAAAATAATAAATAAATATGCAATCAAACATCAATTATTTTTTTGAAAAATTAAAAATGTTAATTTAAAAATAAATTAAATATTAAACTGAATATTTAGGACATTAATTTATCATTTTCACATACCCATTCTACACGATCGTATCATATAGCATTGACTATGTATTAATTATATAAATTTTTTCATCTGAAATTCTCATAATAGATGAAGAGACATAAAATAAATCCATGAAATAATCTTCATCCTAATAACCCAAATGAATTATTTTCCATTGAAAACCCATAAAACACTAATCATTTGTTGAATCAATAACATACAATATCTGATTTTCTTGAGTCTCCATGATAAATGGTTCCTCTTTAAAACTAAAACATTTAAAATCAATGAGTGCAGATGCATAATAATAGTTATTCACTCCACTATTTCTATCATCCTAGTTACAGTTATAAAATATTACTAAAAATTTACTATTTTCAATTTCCCATTTATATTCAAGAACTCAATAATATTTCATTGATGTAGAAATGCGGTTTTTATATTTTGAAATTGAAAAATATAAACCATCAATGATATAAATTACTCACATATTTTGAATATTAGTCTTCTTTTCATAATTTTTGTGTAAAATTTGAAACCATTAATATCAAATCCAAACGTTGTGATCTCATTGAGAGATGGTCCACATGAATTCATTCAATGTTTCCCAAGAAGATAAATTTATTTTTTTCATTCCCTTTAATCCACAAAATAAATATATTTTTATGTTCAATCATCAAGTTTTTTTAATTTCTTTTTTTTGGATATTATTCCTTTAATCTAGTAATATGTGAAGATATATTTGGTTGAATTGGATTCGTGTTCTTTAAAATTTATAAATTCTACCACAGAACATCATTACATAGAGAAAACACTACCTTTATGACATGAATCCCTCTACATTTACTAAAACCAATAAAATTTTATGATATAGTACACCAACCCAAAACCCCCACTCCCGGATTCGATGTTGATACTATAAACATTACATTAATGGATTTTATATAGATAATAGTAACCCAATTATTTTCCCATCTAAACACTATGACATCAAAAGGAAAATCAAGATCACTAACATCCTAAAGGATCTAATACATTTAGATTTTTAAGGAGGAAAAACTCCTTCCCAATACATAATCATTTCATTAAATAATAATTCCCCCACATATCCTAGCTTATCTTATGGAAAATTAATTCATAAACTTCTTCCATATGAAATCCATTATATATATAATTCATTCAACATCATTTCATAATAACTTGTGGAAATGGAAACATAATAAGGGTGATATCAAATTCGATGTATGGGTATACATAATAATTAAAATTAAATGTAATCAAAGAACATAAGAAGTGTATAAGTGTATGATGGCATAATCAGAGTACATGAGAGAATCATCAAATAAATCATACCCATAAATACCAGAATCACCAATAATTAATCAAGGCATAAGGATTTAATTATGGAATGATTTATAAGAATCATTAATCATGATCCGTGTAATATAAATCTTGATCAAATAAAACATTATAAACCCCTGGAAATCATGGAAAAAATGTGTTTGTTTAATGGAAAAAATTTCTTTATGACTAATGTTAAAACGGTGTTCAAAATTAATGGATCAAAAATTAATCCATATTACAAACCCTAAAGTAAGACCCTCATTATTTACATTAATGACAAGATACATCACTGAATGCATCATAGAGCTATATGGGTTCACTAATCATATAAGGTATAACAGGCTCACATGATGCTATTTGGGATGCCCTGTCATATAAAATGCAATGTTCTCACCTATTGTAATATTTGAAATCCCATAATATAAGTTATAACATTATCTCCTAACATTATCTAGTAATCCCCAATGTATATGTATTTTCAAAGAACCACAACATGAAAAAAGTACATTCACTGTGGATTTCATCATAAAACTCGTAAAAACAATCATTACACTTTCGTAAAAAAACTAACCCATGGAAAACAAATAGGTTTCATGTAAATATCTTTGAAACAATTTTTACCCATGAAAATGAAATAGGTTCCATAAAAATCAATTTGATACATGGTTAACCCATGGAAAAAAATTGGTTCCATATCAATCATATTGAAACAATATTAATACAACTATAGAATAAATGAGTATCATATCATTACAAAATATACCCATTTCATAATAAGTAAAAATATTGTTTTATAATGTTGATGAATTAAAATTCCAACAAAATATCATTAAAACCCTTCTTGCGAAAAATATCATTTTAATTTTGAAAATAAATTTAACATAAAATATTTTGAAAATAAATATATTTTAAAAATTAATATAAAAAATATTAATTTAAAAAATATTTTGTAAAATTATTTTATTTTAAAATAAACATATAAATATTCAAATTAATATTCAAATATATTATGGTCATGATGGTGTGTAAATCTGTACATGTCAAACATGAAAAATAAAATTTACTTTTATACTTGTAAAAGTTTAGAAAAGTTAGTTGATCAAAAAAACAATTATATTAGTTTTAGAAAATCATTTAAAATGTAAAAATGATTAAAAAAGATTTTAATAAATCATTTTGAAATCTAGCAAAATATTTTTGAATGATATATTTAGAAAACATTCTTTGGGAAGAAAATTGATTTTCAACAAAAGTGGGAAATAAAGTCGGATTTCATTAAAAGAATTTTATAAATAATTTTAATTACTAAAGTGTAACAAAATTCACTATTAATTTATAATATAATGAATTAATATAGGAGATTAAATATATGGAAAAATCTTGATAGGTAAACCAAATTATTTCAAAATTGAATACTTAATCATAAACAATCATTAATTTAGAAACAATGAATAATAATCCCCATTAAAGGATAGAAATAAATATAAAATAAATGATCATGATTGTAAATAAATTAATTACATTATATTTCAATTGTTATTTATATACCCCAAATATAATATGATAGGTGTATATCATAACATATGTCACCAAGAATGCAATTTGAGAAATAAATACCTTACCTCTTTTGTAGCATTGAAAATGTATACAAAATGAAAGATATTTCATCATTTAGATACATAAATACTCATATATTTAAGTATTATAATCATAAAATACAATAATAGTAATTATATACACCACATAGTAAACATAAGTTTTTAATATTTCTCATATCTCACAAAAATAAATGTGAGATGATAAAAACCTTTCCTCTCACTTCCATTTGGTTGATCATGATGTAACCCCCAATATAGTGGTTTTAATCTTATTATTAACTTATTAAACTCCAAATTAATATTTATAAAATCATATACAATAATTTTATAACATCTAATCACTCATTCATTAAAATTCATTCATTATTTTGATTATTTTTTGAGTTAACTGCCTTGTAGTCTTTTGATATCTTTGTAATTAAATTTTCAGTTAATTTACCTATCATATACTGAATAATAATCATGAAAAAAATATATTATTCATACATAAATTATACCTTTCAAAAATCAAGAAATGTGGTTATGAAAAATTTACTACTAATACGATTATGGAGATAGTATGTAGTAAATATACATGAGTGAAGTTTCCATTTTTCAATGATCATTTTGGAAATAAGATAATTAATATTTTATCTTTATAGAATACTAACTATATCATAAATATATTATTATTTAATTATTTTTAATTATATATATCATTCTTATGTTGTGGAAAAGAAAATATAGTCACATCACTTCGTGAAGGTGGTTGTCCACACATACACGAACGACATTATAAATTTTTAGTGAGTAAAAAGGTAAAAATAAAATCATATATTATACCTCAAAAATGATTAATATTTCTCTAATATAATTATTATTTCATATATACCACATATATTCATTATCTTTACCCTTTTTACTTTCCATGTAATGCGTTAGTGAAAAATGAATCACATTGCTATGCAAGGTGCTAGTTCATTATACACACATGCAATGTTATCAGATCCCCTAAAGAATGGAAATTAAATAAAAGTATATATGATATAATGACTCAAAATGTTTTAGTATTTTATAATTATTGTATATATACTTTATATTTATCATCATACATGTAAAACCCCAAAATTATAATATAAGAACATTGTATTTTATAGCATGTATGACACGTAACACCAAACACGAAAGAATATTAAATATCCCAAGAAATTAAAATATAATTTAAATTTTAAAAAAAAATTAATATATTCTATAGAATTAAATTCATGAAACACTGAGTTTTCTTGCATCTCACATAACAAAAACTTTTTTTGATGACTTTCATAACACATGTGACCGAGTTTTACTGGAAAATATATTATATCATTTAATATAAAAAAACCTAGGAAATTAATTTGAGGTTATAAATAGAATTAAAAAACATATAAAATTTTATTTTTTATTAAAAAATTGATACATTCACTGGTTAATAATTAATAAGAAACAAAAATATAAACAAATTGAATATAAAGGATATATTTGTATCCTCTCACTGGAACTTTATAGTAATAAATTAAATTAATTACAATTACTGAATTTTCTTAATGAAATATATTTTTTATATATTCATTAAAATATTCTTTAAATTCATCCAATAGATTTTATAGGCATCATATGATTGGAAACCTAATTCTATGCATTAAAATTCATATTTTTGTAACGATAGTTTTACCACCTTTTAAAGGGGAACCTATTTAAAATCCAATTTTTAGAATTTTTATAAATTTTAAATATCTAAGTATAATTAATTTTTGAGATAAAAAATCAATATTGTGTTAGGGTAATATTGGGGCATTTTTCTCTGAAGTTTCATTTTTTGGTGAATAGTGAAAATGCTTAATTTTAATTCAAAATTTAATATTTATTATATATTATTAAGGTTAAATTATATATATGATTGGTTTTAATGTTTATATAGATCAATTTTAAATCAATTAATCCAATTTATTTCATTGGAATAAATTTCACTTTGAATTTGAATATAATAACTTAGAAAACTTTTGAGCATTTTAAGATAAAATCATGCATTATGGTCTCATCTGTTCGAATAAATTTTAATTAACTTCTCCCAAGTAAATTATTGTAATTCAAAAAAATTAATTCTATGTTTAAAATAATAATATTTGATAATGTATAATTTCTTTAAATTATTTTTTGTGAATAAATATTAGTAAATGTGATTAATATTAATTACAGTGATTAAGAGAAAATTTTTCTTCGCAATGGACAAAAACATAAACAAAATGGGTAAAATTACCTAGATAATTATATAAAAGAAAATTTATATCCATATTTCAACCCTATAAAATTTATATAAATGCCACTCCTCCTCCACAATAAAAACGCACTCGCCCCTCTCACTTACTCACACCTCCCAAGACATTTTTCCTTCCATTAATATGATTAAATAATATCCCAATATCCATAATTTCATACTAGAATACTTTTCTATGGCATAAATCCTTCCAAGTAATCTCTTTTGTGAAAACAAAAAAACTTTTTCCGAAGAAGAGGTAACATCCTTCAACAAAATATTTTATTTTATTTTCAATCTCTACCAACTAAAATATTTTATTACTTTCTTATATAAAAAAAGTACCCACATTATAGTAATATGTTTTATTCTATGTTTTATAGCTACAATTTCACACACATTCGTTCAATGGGTAACAGAAATTCCATTTTTATGTACGGTGAACTAACGCCTCACAAAATGATGTCCTTTCTCTTAATTTTACCACCTATAATGGTTAGAAATTATGATGAGAATGATATATATATATGATATATATATATATGATATATATTATGTTTAAAATTTCTTAATGCTTATTTAATTTTTATATAAATCATATCCTTATGATTTCTATTTTTTGTAAATTGGATGACATCATTTTTGAAAGTGTGGACAATCACCTCCTCAAAGTGATGTGATTCGTTCAAACCATAAGTGGAAAGTATAAAGATTGGTTTAGGAAAACTATTAAATATATATGATATAAATATTATACATTAATTATGATATACATATATATCATTTTATTTTTATTCTTTTAATTATGATAATAAAATGAACGTAGTGTTCCTGTAGACCTACGATATGCTCTCTCCGTGAACGAAACATTTCATTTCCTATATCCAAAATTGATGAATTATTATAAATACTTATATAATTGATATATATTATAATTATAAAATATTTTAAATTATCGATAGGATTATATCATGGTATATGTAAAAAATACAAAAAAAAAGTCAAAACATACCTGAAAAACTAAGAATTTGACACCTAAAATAGTTAAAGTAATTAATGATTTTTAAAAAATGGGTTATAATATAATATAAAAATTATATAATTTATTATAAATATTTTTATGGTCATTTTATATGTTTTTTACATGATTCAAACCCTTATACATGAGGTTAAAGGATGTTCGCCCAAAAGGATATGCAAGGTAAGGGATTCTTCTATCACTTTTCATTCCAAGAGGCATATGAAATTATAACCACTTATTTAATTTAGGTGGTATATCTACTCCCCGTTTTGATATATAATATCATTAATTTGTTTATATTAATTTCATTTGGAGTTTCAATTTTAATTATTTCTTCTAATGCTATTTTATTTAAAATGTATCTGGCATACAAAAATTTCATAACCTAATTTCTTTTCATTGGGTTATACAATATCCTCATTATTATTAATATGATAATATCATGTCTATAATAACGTTTAAATATATATAATTTTAATTCCACATGTTTTATGTGTATTTACATTTTACACTCATAAACTAATAAATGATTTATTCTCACTCCAATTTTACAGGTTTTTCAAGGGTTCACTTCACAATCAAATTGTTTATGGATTGTATGCACTTGAATATCCATCGGAGGTAATTATTTTGTCATTTTATAAAAAACATTTAATTTTATTCTCCTATATTAATTCAAGACCTCTT
Organism: Viscum album; assembly: GCA_963277665.1. Classification (NCBI taxonomy): domain Eukaryota; kingdom Viridiplantae; phylum Streptophyta; class Magnoliopsida; order Santalales; family Viscaceae; genus Viscum; species Viscum album. The sequence goes on along the minus strand of OY728161.1, from coordinate 1,169,733,151 downwards.
TTAAGTAATAATATCATTTTTCCCCTCTTGGGCGCATAATATGTTTTAGGAACTTTTTTTTTGAGAAAACCCATATTCATTTCTCTATTTAGTTAGAAGACATATTTTCTATTAAATCCATGTTTTCTAAAATTGATTAAAAAAATATTTTTACCCTTTACAAAATAAATTTTAAAAGTCATTTTTAGAAATATTTTTTTTCAAAAAAATTCAATGTAATCTTCTTATCACTTTCCAATATAATTATATTTCTAACATTTTTACAATGAAAAATGAATTTTATTTTTAACTTATATTACTACTGTAGATTTTCCAACTATCATTCATTCAAATATAACTTTGAAATTTTAAAACGATAATTTTTAAATAAAATAAATTTTTTAAAGATTATTTTCAAATAATATGTTTTTGAATATGTTCTCCAAAATAAAAATGATATTTTCCTCAATAATTTTTTTAAAATATATTTTATGTCCATTTTATAGTATTTAAATTTAGCAGTGAATGTAACACCCCAAGCTTCCATGATACGTTCCTCTTTGAATAATAGAGCAGTGTGTGTTGTACGCAACCTCGAGTTCTAACACACCGTGGCCAATAAAAGTAGCAGTTAAGAATAGTAATACCCACGTTTTGAAATTATATAAATTTTATATTTAAAAATGGACTTCATTTTTGGATTCTGAATATCGAAATTAGCCTATGTTGAATTTTTGGTATTTTTCTGAGAACTTCCATTTTTTATGAATAGTGAAAAATACTTAAAAAAAACTTTTTTATTCAAAATAAGTTATAGTGATAATTTATACTATTGAGTGGTTTTAAAGTATAATTAGAATATATTTTTACCTATTTATCCAATGGTGGTCATTAGAATTAATTTCATTTTGAAATTGGACATAAACAATTGTCAATCATTTGATATATATTGTTTCTTAAAAACACGCTATTTGTTGTGACAGCAGGAATTAATTATAAAATTAATTAATGCAACTTATATGTTTGGAATTTTTTAAAATAGTCATCATTTTTGAATTCGGAATATCAATTATAGCTTACGGTGAAATTTTGGCATTGTTCTGAAAAACATCAATTTTTGATGAATAGTGAAACCACTAAGTGGTAGTTAAAAAACTGATTTTTTGTTTAAATAAAGCATTACCACATCTGTGATTTGATTTTCAAAAATCCTACATACATTGTTGTCATTAGGTTGTAAAATGTGGTTCAATGGGATTAAAATAATTTTTGGTGAATAGTAACTTTTAAGTTTAATTAATCGCCATTAAAGGTAATTAGTGAAATTTAAGGTAAAAATGATATAATAAAAATCTGAAAATACCTTTACACTTGTCATACCCCTATTTTATGAGTCATTTCAGACCAAGAAAATCCATGGGTCAACTTTGGGACCCCATGGAGCTACATTGGTTGGGAAATGCCATTAAAAACTTTTATTTAATGTTAAAATAAAAATGTCACAAACATGAGTTGTTTTATTAAAACAATTTTTAAATGGGGTAATACAAGTCATATTTTTTACTATAAATATTCATTATAAAGATAAAACGATTTTCTACAACATGATATTTATGTTATAATTTTTATACATTAAATAAATTAAATTATTTATGACACCATGATGATGCAGCGATTACCTCATTATTTAACGATTTAAATAAAATGAAACGATAAGGTGAAATCTGAGACCTAATCATGTAAAAAACCTATTGGATGGGTGTATTTCGAACTCCTATCACCTTATGCTAGAAATATATAATTTTGGGACCTTTTAAATCCGAAAAGTATTTTATAATAACGTAACCTTTTATAACTTTCCATGAGTGCCCCTCCTCTCCTCTTATAAAAGGCCCCCACCTCTACCACCTTACCCACACCTATCAAGCCTTTGGCTCGGCCAAACCCTGACCATATTGTATCTGCACATCCAACTCTTACTCCTAGAACCCTCACATTGGGCAGAAGTCTTCCCAAGGAATCCTTTGAGCTCAAATCAAAAAGAGTTACCCATTTTAAAGGTAGTGTTTTCTCCTGTGTTCTTATGTTTTATTTTGCTTCTCCAACCCCCTAAACTATTTTTATTCATTTAATTTGTAACAACAACAGTATCATAAATAGACTAGGAAATTTTTATAATAATTATTCGAGCTACACATACACACACCTACATCTAATGGTTAAAGAACATACTGTTTCTGTGGATGGTGAATTTCTGCCTCACGAAACGATGATTGTTCAACACTCATATAACACCTTCAAAGGTGTCCATTAAGATGTCACTATATTTATATATGATATATAATATTTTTATGTTTTACTTAAGCTTATGTATTTTTCATTTTTGGCATACCTTTTTGGTTTTCATTATGGGTAAACGAGATATTTTCATCTTAGGAAGTGCGGACTACCGCCCCCTCAAAGTGATTTGAATCGTTAATGCCATATGTGGGATGTATAAAGGATGGAGTAAATGGTATTATACATTATATTATACTGGAATTATATTATAACTTTATATAATTATATCTTCATTCCATTAAATATGAAATAGAAATGAATGTAGCGTTCATGCGTACGTACGGCTTACCGTCTCCATGAACGGTGCATTTCATTTCTTAACTCTAAATGTTATTTAATATTATAAATGCATGTATATACTGGATATATAGGATATATATGATATCTACATCATGAATATAATTCATGAGATAATGGATATTCTACCACATAAACAACTTGTAATTATAAGAAGTTTATTATTGACTCAAGTACCAAAGATCGACAAAATGACTGTTATTAACTTAAATGACTACATAATTCTCGTAACATTGTAACAAGTGATATAAAAGTGGTAATTAACTTGAAAAAGGTTCTTAATAAAGTAGATATTAACTCTAGTTTATTTTTCATGATGTTAAAGAGCAGTCGAGTCAAGTCAGACACGATGTAAGGGAACTTTTTAACCCAATTTCCATTCTTTGGGTTAATCTCCTACTTTCAAATTATGTCATTATATTATTATGTCATATCTTGTATTTGTACTTTCTTTATGTGTACATATAGTGAATACATGTAATATATATATTTTATTTAAAAAATGATCTTTATAAAGGAATTCATCTCAATCTCCTTTCATTGAGGCATATTTTATTTTATACACAACATTCTTTTATACGGTGTATAAACCCCTTTGACTTTTATGTTTATTCAAAAGGAATCCTTTTTATATGAAGAATTTTACTAAACAACAAAAAGGAATGTTTTTTTGTCGTATGTATGCAGCGACAACGACTTTTCCGCCGTTGTGACCATTATATGAGTTTCAGCTTCCTCTACAAGTCATAACATTTTTTAAATGATTTCAAAAAGAGAGAGATATTTCTCTCAAATATATGAAAATCTAGTGCAAATGTATACATATTTAACGCAAGCTTAAAAAGGCATTCATAAAACCTGACTCTCAAGTGTGGTAGACAGGAATGGATTGGGCGTGGACCCATCATGGCCAGTAATTAGTCGAGCCGTCTCAGAATTAGTTATTTTGTTTTCAGAAGCTTGCATAATGTCTTCATAAAAACACTGGAGTCTATTTGAGAAATTTTAAACGTAAGTATCTTCTAAAAAATTGCATCGACAGGTCTCATGAGACAAACTAGTGTCTTGGCACGAGGCCTTGTCAAAATCTTATTTGTAGTCTTGGCACGAGGCCTTGGATACATGGTTATGATAGTCTGGCATTATGAATTCCATCATTATAAAAGGGGTTATTGATATTGCATGTGATTATTCGACTAGTAGAATATCCATGTCAATAAGTAAATGGCATTATTTCATTTTATTTTTTCCATATTATGCTGAAGATCAAGTTTAAAAGGCTTTTGTTTTAGTTATATATTTCCCTATATGTTAATGTTTATTTATGAACGATTCCGCTATATTGTTATCCTTACTGAGAATCTAAGCTCACCCCTTTCAATGTTTTCATTTTTCCAGGCTCTAAAGAAGTATTTTAGGAATGGCCTGCAGGGATAGTCTGAAGGGGATATGAGTGTTGAAAATGGAGACTATGTTACTTTAGTTTTTCACTTTATGATGTAATGTAACATTTATGAATGTATCTAGTGTTTCCAAGGATACGAAACTAATTGGTCTTTTGAGAAATGATATTTTGTGATCATGCCAATGTTACGTAATAATGCACCGACTCTAGGTAACTGGGGTTGGGGCGTTACAGTTGGTATCAGAGGCAGTTTAGTACTAACCTTGGAAGCTAGATTTAGATAAACTCAGATTAGAGAACATATCCTATAACGACCCATACTTTACATACATTGTTATTACTTCAGAATTGAAGCACACTTATTACAAAATATAACAAAACCAAGAAAGGACCGTATAGGTATAGTGTCTTTAGAAACTGGGAAACATAAGCAACTGGTTCATAAAGCATCTACTTTGCCTCCCATTTATTTCATCATATCTAGAGTCCCTTTTTGGCATATTCTACTTAATAACCTTCTTCCTGACCTAGGGAAATAAAACATACGAAAGGGTGAGCTCAAATTCTCGGTAAGGGTAAAAAAAAGAAATATCAATCACATAATATTCATAAGAACATAACTTTTGGAAATCTTAACCTGCAAAAGAGAGCATAATTTCATAACATGGGATAAATCATAGTAGTGAAATGTAATCCCAATAATCATAACATAAAACATGAAACTTTGTGGCATACACACATAATCATAGAGAATCATTTCTTGTTAGTCAAGACTCATATCCAAGACTATCTTAGTGGACAAAGTCCCTTTCTAAACCGAGTTCATTCCTCGTTTCAGTCCTGTTTCACTGAACCGGTATAACCTACCGTTCCAGCCATGTCTATATCATGAGATATAAAATCATTACCCAATGCATTGGAGGGAGATATAGGTCCCACCCATCTCATAATGATAGTATTCTTATGTGTGCCACAAAATCATAAATCATACATCATTGCATAACCCATGTAATACAAATGGGAATCTTAAACATCATGACATCATAAAACAATTCATATAAGATAAAGGAATTCATAAAAATAATTCCTTCACAACATAATAAAATCAATGTAATAATTGAGATAAAAACAGTACCCTTTATTATCTAAGATGGAAAATAATTTTGATAAAATACTTGAACTCCATTCTTGAGGAAAATATCCTTTCTTCTTCAAAAACATTTTTTTTCTTTATTAACATGTCATAAAACTTTAAACTAAAAGAGGTAGATTAAAAATAAACTTGAAAACTTGTAAAGGATGCTTCTTGGAAATAATGTTTTAAAAATCCATTCATGTCGTATAAGTTAAAAAACATTCTTCTCGTACATTTGTCGGAAAAGTCAAAAAGTACCTCGTACGAAAAACGACAAAAGATTCCTTTCATATCTTTTACTAAAAACTCACCGAAGGGTAAAATTGGATATAAACTATTGTAGAAGGATATAAATATTACATATTGAGGAAACATGGATGTGGATGATAAAATACACCCCAGTAAATACTAAAGTATAAACAATCTCGGATAAAAATGAGATTGTGATATTTCCCTTACCTTAGGTCCGTTTGCTTCGTAAGTGTCTGAACCTCCTGTATAATGATTTAAATAATTTTATTGACTTATTCCAGAATCATACTTATTTTTATGATATCATATATGGTCATTTTCTTAGCTTCTTATTAGTAATATTTCATTGCTACATGTTATTCGAGTGTTTATAACTTTTTGTTCTTATGCGTGTTTTGTTGAATAAATTCTTATTCTTCTCTTTAGGTTATAGATACCTCATTTCCAGAATGGTATTAGTGTAATATATATCATATTCATTCATTAAATTCATTTATATAATCATTATGAAATGAAGATCATGTAGAATGAGTCGCATCACATCGTGGAGACGGTATTCTGTACGTACGCACGGGTGATGATATCGTTCCTATGATTGTGGAATTGTATTGGAGTGTATAATACTATTTAAGAATCAGTATTACTTTATAATAGTCATATATAGTCATTATTGACGCCATTATACCCATCTAAGTAAGGTTATGGTGGAAAATATATTACACCGCGGCGTGGAGACGGTATTCCGTACGTACGCACGCGCGGTGATTTCTTTTTTCGTAGGATGGATAGATGGTGAAATAGGTTTGTTTCATACATATAATAACATATAAGTATATGAGTGATACTGATGTTATTACTTCATAATGAAACAACTAAAGAAGAAGAAGTGGAATAAGAAATAAAGATGAAGGAATCGGTAACGGACATTACCTCTTCTTTGAAGTGCTTCTTTGAGACCTTCTTTTAGGGAACTAAAATTGGTATTCGAAGAAGATCAGGCCCTCTAGGATGTCTCTAGAGAATTGCAGAGGAGGAATTGGCAGTGGTTGTCCGAGCTTGAAGGCTCAAAGTGGTGTGAGGAAGAGGGGGAGGAGGTGCCCTTTTATAAGGGAGGAGAGGGGCACCTTTGGGAAAACTAAAAATATTATTTTATTATAAAGTCAAGTTCGGTTTTAAATAGATCCAAATTGATATATTTATAAGATAAGGTGGGGATGGGTCGAAATCCTCTCATCCAATAGAGTTTAGACAAGTTTAGGTTCCTATTTTAACCTTATAATTTAGATTTAACATTAAGTTAAATAATTTTACTTTTACCGTGTCTTCTTGTGTTCTTATACTATAAGGTTAATAATCTTAATATAAGCAGCCAAACGAACCCCAAGTTGTTTATTATTAATATATATAACCTTATCTAAGTCATTTTTCCGAACCTTAGATTTTTAGGAATAAAATAACAATTACTAATATAATATTTATTTTGGTGTTTATAACATCAATTATGTCAATATTCCATTAATAAGATAATTACTGCATCATCATTGTGTCATAAATAAATTATATTATTTAATGTCTAAAAATTACAAATAAAATATCATTATGTAGGAAATATCTTTATCTTTCTAATTAATATTTATAGTAGAATTTATCTTATGTATAACCCCATATTGAAAATTATTTACTTATTAAACTATGATTTTAATTATTTTAACCCTTTTTAAATAAATTAATAATAAATGTCCTAATCTAATCCAAGTGGGCCTAAATGGTCATATTTTATTCCTAAGTTTTTTTTGGTCGAATTACACTTGTCTAATAGAATTACGACATGTGTTAGGGTAATAATAATATCATCTTTACCCTTAATTACCCTATTTACTTTTAACTGTGGTAAAAAAAGTAAAAAGTTACTATTCACCAAAAATTATTTTCATCTCATTGAACCAAATTTTAGTCCTTGATATTAACAGTGTCTCTCGGATTTTCTAAATTCCTCTCACAGAAGTGGTAAAATTAAGTTTTATGAAAAATTCTGTTTTTTTAACTACCACTTAGTGGTTTCACTGTTCATCAAAAATTGAAAGTTTTCAGAAAAATACCAAAATTTCACCCTAGACTAATTTCGATATTATGAATGAAAAAATGAAGTCCATTTTGAAAAATAAAATTTATAAAATTTCAAAAAGTGGTTATTACTATTCGTAATGGCTAGTTTTAATAATAATTTAATAGCATATCATTGTTTAGTGAAACTCGGTATTGCGTACGACGCAAGCTATCGAGGAAGGTCGCGATTTCGTGTAAAGAAAGCCATGAAAGTGTTGTGTAGAAAAAGATTCCTTTGATGATTTATATAACATAAAAGTCTCTGGTATTACATTCTACCCCCCTTAAAATGAATTTCACCCTCGAAATTCGTCACTTTCTAACAAAAAGATGAGGATACCTCTCCCTCATCATATCCTCAAGCTCCCATGTATCTTATTCTAATTGGTGGTTCCTCCATAAAACTTTCACCAATCGATTGGTCTTGTTTCATATGACTTTTTCACTACGATCCAGAATCTCTATCAGTTGTTCTTCATAAGAAAGATCTTGCTCCAGCGGTACAACTTCTGAGCTAAGTACATGTGAAGGATCAGGTATGTACTTTCTCAGGAGAGATACATGGAACACATCGTGAACTTGAGAGAGATTCGGTGGAAGAGCCAATCGGTAAGCTACCTTCCCAACACGATCCAGTATTTCGAAAGGACCGATATATCTAGGGCTCAACTTTCCCTTCTTTCCAAATATCATAACCCTCTTCCAGAGAGATATTCGTAAGAACACTTTATCACCCAATTCAAACTCTTGGTCTTTTCTTCGGTTGTCGGCATAACTCTTATGTCGACTCTGAGCTGCTCTTATAAGTTGTTGAATAGATCGGACCTTTTCTGCCATCTCATCAACAAGATCAGGTCCTAATAGCTTTCTTTCCCCAACTTCATCCCAGCAAGTTGGAGTCCTACATTTCTTTCCATAGAGAGCTTCATAAGGAGCCATCTGAATACTGGAGTGAAAGCTATTATTATAAGAAAATTCCACCAAAGGTAGGTGTTGATCCCAACCACCTTTGAAATCCATAGAGCAAGCTCTCAACATATCTTCTAGGGTTTGAATTGTTCTCTCAGACTGACCGTCTGTCTGAGGATGATAAGCAGTGCTGAAACACAACTCTGTATCCAGAGTATGCTGAAGACTTCGCCAGAACTTCGAGGTAAATCTCAGATCTCGATCAGATATAATAGAAAGTGGTACTCCATGAAATCTTACCACTTCCTTTACATATATCCTGGCAAGCTATTCCAGGGAGAAATCCTCTCTAATAGCAATGATGTGTGCAGACTTTGTAAGACGATCAACTATGACCCAGATAGCATTATTGCCTTTGGATGTTTTAGGAAATCCTGTGACAAAGTCCATAGTGATGTTTTCTCATTTCCATTCGGGTATGGGTAATGGTTGTAACATCCCCTTAGACTTATGTCTCTCAGCTTTAACCTGTTGACAATCCAAGCATCGAGAGACATATTCAGCAACATCTCTTTTCATGCCATCCCACCAGAAGTACTCTTTCAGGTCCCTATAAATCTTTGTTCTTCCAGGATGAATAGAGAATGAAGAACTATGAGCCTCATCCAGAAGCTCCTTCTTTAATTCTGGGATAGGAGGAACAAAAACTCGATTCCTGAACTTTATTATCCCATCACAATCAAGGTTGAATTTTGGAACCTTTCTCTCCTTCTTTTATAACTCGACATCTTCTTTCTGTGCCTCTTTAATCTTCACATGTATAGATGGTTGAACATTCATTTGAGAAAGATAATATTTTTCCCCTTCCATTATAACTCCAAGATCCATCCTTTGTAAATCCATAAATATTGTATCTTTTGTGATCCTCATCATGGATAAACTAGCATGGTCTTGTCGACTTAATGCATCTGCCACCTTTTTTGCTTTCCCAGGGTGGTAATGGATTGAGCAGTCATAATCCTTAATTAGCTCCAACCATCTTCTTTGACGCATATTCAGCTCCTTTTCTGTGAAAATATACTTTAAAATTTTATGATCAGTATAAATATCACACCTTTCACCATAAAGATAATGCCTCCAAATCTTTAACGAAAAGATTACCGTAGCTAACTCCAAATCATGTGTTGGGTAATTTTGCTCATGGATTTTCAACTGTCGTGAGGCATAAGCTATCACCATGTCATTTTGCATAAGAACACACCCCAATCCCTTCTTGGATGCATCACTATAGATCACAAACCTTTCTCCACTACATGGTAGTGTGGGCATAGGTGCACTGGATAACCTTCTTTTTAACTCCTTGAAATTCTCTTCACATTCTTCCGTCGAGACAAACATAACTCCTTTCCGAGTCAACTTGGTGAGTGTATTAGATAATCGTGAAAAATCTTTCACAAAATGTCGATAATATCAAGACAAACCAAGAAAACTTCGGATCTCAGTTACTGTTGTTGGTCTCGACTATCTTTTGATAACCTCTGTTTTTTCTGGATCCACAGATATCCCCTGTTTTGAGATTATGTGACCAAAAAATGCAACTTTTTGAAGAAAAAATTCACACTTGGTAAATTTGGCATAAAGCTTCTCCTTTCTCAGGGTCTTAAATATAATTCTCAAGTGATCTTCATGTTCTTCCTTCCTCTTTGAATAGACAAGAATATCGTTTATAAAGACTACCACAAACTGATCAAGATAGTCTCTAAAGACTCTATTCATTAGATCCATGAAGATAGCAGGGGCATTAGTAAGACCAAATGGCATCACTATAAATTCATAGTGTCCATACCTTGTACGGAAAGCCGTATTTGGTATATCCTCCATTTTGACCCTTAATTGATGATACCCTGAACAAAGATCAATCTAGGAAAAGTATTGAGCTCCGCGTAGTTGGTCAAATAAGTCATCAATGCGTGGGAGAGGATATTTGTTCTTGATAGTGATCTTGTTAAGTTCTCGATAATCAATGCAGAGTCTCATTGATCCATCTTTCTTCTTAACAAATAGAACAGGTCCTCCCCAAGGTGATGCACTAGGGCGTATGAATCCCTTATCAAGATTCTCTTGGAGTTGCTTCTTTAATTCCTACAACTCAATTGGGGCCATTCTATAAGGTGTCTTTGAAATAGGCAAAGCACCCGGTACGAGTTCTATTGAAAACTCAACTTCACGATTTTGTGGAAGACCCGGTAATTCCTCCGGAAAGACATCATCAAACTCCCGTACAATGGGCATATTTTTAATCGTGAGTTTCTCACCAACCATTTGAGATAAATAACCTTCATTTAGTGGAATCAAGACCCATAAGGTAGAAGGAATTTCCACTGGAAGGTGATGTTCATCCTTACATTGATAGACGATCATAGATTGATCTGGAATATGAAATGTGACTTCCCTTCTTTGGCAATTGATATGAGCTCCATATAAATAAAGTCAATCCATGCCAAGAATCACATCAAATTAAACTATAGGAAGGATCACAAGATTTGCAGGAAGCACTTTCCCACAAACTTTGATCGGAGAAGAATTGTCAATTTTTGATGTGACTGTTGTGCCATTAGGTGTTGTCGCAGCTAACTCAACATCTAATTTTTGAGGTAATACGGTGATACCCTTAGAAAATTCTTCATAAATAAAAGAGTGGGTGGATCCAGAATCAAATAAAACATTTTCTACTTTAGAGTGGATGGTAAGTGTACCTTTCACCACATCGTTATCGTACTCCACATCGCTGATAGAAGTTGCATGTGACATTCCTTTGTCTTTAGCCTTAAGAGTTTGTTGACGTCAACCATCATCATCAACCCTTGTATTAGGGCATTTATTGGCATAATTTTCCACCTCCTTGCACTTGAAATATTGAAGTGTAGTAGGTACATTCTATGTATCCCTTCCTTTGTTTGCATCATTAGACATCTTCTTCCCATCATCGCGGAATTCAAATGCCCGATGACCTTCCTTTCCACATTTGAAACATTTACTTGTCCCTTTAAGACAACTCCCTCCATGTTTCTTTCCACACTTTGAGAATAAGGGAAAGCTCATCTTCTTTTCAGTGTGCTCTTTAGATTTTCCTTTGAATTCCATTTTCCTCTTGTTATCAAACCCATATGACTGATGGGTTACTCCAATCTCCATCTCGACTTTGAGAGCACATCGAACGATTCCCTCGTAGCTATTGAAGTCCCTTATGGCTAACGCCCTTCGAAGACTTGGTTTTAAGCCACTAAAGAATCGATCGATCTTACTCTCAGGTTGGATAATAATACCAGAAGTCTACCTTGGAAGTCTTGTAAAATTTTCTTCATAGGTACCAACAGATTCATATTCCTTTTTCTTCAGTTCAAGAAACTCTTTCTCCATCTTTGTTCGGAGAATATGAGGGAAGTAATTATTGAAAAATAAGTTCTTTAACTCGTCCGATTCTATGGACTCAATTTCATCTCTTTGCCTCATATTCTTAATAATTTTCCACCATTGATCAGCATCTCCTTCCAAATGATACACTTCTAGGATGACTTTATCATATTCAGAACATTGAAGAACTGAAAATATCTTTTCAATAGTACTAATCCATTGTTCAGCAACTAATAGATCAATAGACCCGCTGAAAGAAGGTGGACGCTGCCTCATGAAGGATTCAACAGAATGTTGCTCCTTCCTTTGCTCGTTTGGAAGTCCTGCATGATTCATATCTTGATAAAGTTGTGTGACCATGGCTACAAGATTTTTCATTACAGCTCCCATAACGTTTGGTTTCTCAGGGGGACAATCATTGCATTGCCCGTCGCATTCCGCATTAACACGGTTCCTTTGGGTTCCTGCCATTGACTAAAACCAATAAGAATAGTGTGAGCAACACTAATTATAATAGGAAAACCACATAATCAAGAATAAAATTTCACACTTAAGGTATTATCCTAGGTTATTCATGGCCATTTCTAAAACACTAAGATTGTGTTCTATGCTTAGACTTATCCTTAGGGTTCTTACTAAGGCTTTCACATCCTAGTTTCCAAAGGTTGACTATACCTTTCCTCTGATACCAACTATAACGACCCATACTTTACATACATTGTTATTACTTCAGAATTGAAGCACACTTATTACAACATATAACAAAACCAAGAAAGGACCGTATAGGTATAGTGTCTTTAAAAACTGGGAAACATAAACAACTGGTTCATAAAGCATCTACTTTGCCTCCCATTTATTTCATCATATCTAGAGTCCCTTTTTGGCATATTCTACTTAATAACCTTCTTCCTGACCTGGGGAAATAAAACATATCAAAGGGTGAGCTCAAATGCTCAGTAATGGTAAACAAAAGAAATATCAATCACATCATATTTATAAGAACATAACTTTTGGAAATATTAACCTCCAAAAGAGATCATAATTTCATAACATGGGATAAATCATAGTAGTGAAATGTAATCCCAATAATCATAACATAAAACATTAAACGTTGTGGCATGCACACATAATCATAGAGAATCATTTCTTGTTAGTCAAGACTCATTGCCAAGACTATCTTAGTGGACAAAGTCCCTTTCTGAACCGAGTTCATTCCACTTTTCAGTCCTGTTTCACTGAACTGGTATAACTTACCGTTATAGCCATGTCTATCTCATGAGATATAAAATCTTTACCCAATGCATTGGAGGGAGAAATAGGTCCCACCCATCTCATAATGATACCATTCTTATGTGTGCCACAAAATCATAAATCATACATCATTGCATAACCCATGTAATACAAATGGGAATCTTAAACATCATGACATCATAAAACAATTCATATAAGATAAAGGAATTCATAAAAATAATTTCATCACAACATAATCAAATAAATGTAATAATAGGGATAAAAACAGAACCCTTTATTATCTTAGATGGAAAATAATTCTGATAAAACACTTGAACTACATTCTTGAGGAAAATATACTTTCTTCTTCAAAAACATTTTTTTTCTTTCTTAACATGACATACAACTTTAAACTAAAATAGGTTGATTAAAACTAAACTTGAAAACTTGTAAATGATGCTTCTTGGAAATAATGTTTTAAAAATCCATTCATGTCGTATAAGTTAAAAAAACATTCTTCTCGTACTTTTGTCGGAAAAGTCAAAAAGTACCTCGTACGAAAAACGACAAAAGATTCCTTTCATATCTTTTACTAAAAACTCACTGAAGGGTAAAATTGGATATAAACTATTGTAGAAGGATATAAATATTACATATTGTGGAAACATGGATGTGGATGATAAAATACACCCCAGTAAATACTAAAGTATAAACAACCTCGGATAAAAATGGGATTGTGATATTTCCCTTACCTTAGGCCCATTTTGCTTTGTAAGTGTCCGAACCTCCTGTATAATGATTTAAATAATGTTATTGACTTATTCCAGAATCATACTTATTTTTATGATATCATATATGGTCATTTTATTAGCTTCTTAGTAGTAATATTTCATTGCTACTTGTTATTCGGGTGTTTATAACTTTTTGTTCTTATGCGTGTCTTGTCGAATGAATTCTTATTCTTATCTTTAAGTTATAGATACCTCATTTCCAGAATGGTATTAGTGTAATATATATCATATTCATTCATTCAATTAATTTATATAATCATTATGAAATGAAGATCATGTAGAACGAGCCGCATCACATCGTGGAGACGGTATTCCGTACGTACGCACGAGTGATGATATCGTTCCTATGATCGTGGAATTGTATAGGAGTGTATGTATACTATTTCAGAATCAGTATTACTTTATAATAGTAATATATAGTCATTATTTACACCATTATACCCATCAAAGTAAGGTGGTGGTGGAAAAGAGATTACACCACAGCGTGGAGACGGTATTCCGTACGTACGCACGCGCGGTGATTTCTTTTTCCGTAGGATGGATAGATGGTGAAATAGGGTTATTTCATAATTATAATAACATATCAGTATATGAGTGATACTGATGTTATTACTTCATAATGAAACAACTAAAGAAGAAGAATTGGAAGAAGAAATAAAGATGAAAGAATCGGTAACGGACATTACCTCTTCTTTGAAGTGCTTCTTTGAGACCTTCTTTTAGGGCACTAAAATTGGTCTTTGAAGAAGACCAGGACCTATAGGATGTCTATAGGGAAGTGTAGAGGAGTAATTGTCAGGGTTTGGCCGAGCTTGAAGGCTCAAAGTGGTGTGAGGAAGAGGGGGAGGAGGTTCCCTTTTATAAGGGAGGAGAGGGGCACCTTTGGGAAAACTAAAAATATTATTTTATTATAAAGTCAAGTACGGTTTTAAATAGCTCCAAATAGATATATTTTGAAGCTAAGGTGGTTATGGGTCTAAATACTCTTATCCAACATAATTTAGACAAGTTTAGGTTCCTATTTTGACCTTATCATTTAGATTTAACATTAAGTTAAATAATTTTACTTTTACCGTGTCTTCTTGTGTTCATATACTATAAGGTTAATAAACTTACTATAAGCAGCCAAACGAACCCCAAGTTGTTTATTATTAATATATATAACCTTATCTAAGTCATTTGGCCTATCCTTATATTTTTAGTAATAAAATAACAATTACTAATATAATATTTGTTTTAAAAACTATTTTATGTCAATTTTGACACTATTTAGTAATTGATATTTGTGAAACTCATAACAGAATTATTAGTTCGAAAAAAGTTAATTAAATCAATACTAACATGTCATATTAACCTAGAAAATTTGTGTAATTCATAAAAAGTCTCAAATTACATTTATTTTGGTGTTTATAACATCAATTATGTAAATATTTCATTAATAAAATAATTACTGCATCATCATTGTGTCATAAATAAATTAAATTATTTAATGTATAAAAATTACAAATAAAATATCATTATGTATGAAAAAGTTTTATCTTTCTAATGAATATTTATAGTCGAATTTATCTTATTTATAACCCCATATTGAAAATTATTTACTTATTAAACTTTGATTTTAACTATTTTAACCCTTCTTTAAATAAATTAATAATAAATGGCCTAATCTAATCCAAGTGGGCCTAAATGGTCATATTTTATTCCTAAGTTTGTTTTTGGTCGAATTACACTTTTCCAATAGAATTAGGACATGTCTTAGGGTAATCATAATATCATATTTACCCTTAATTACCCTATTTACTTTTAACCATGGTAAAAAAATTAAAAAGTTACTATTCACCAAAAATTATTTTCATCTCATTGAACCACATTTTAGTCCTTGATATGAACCATGTCTCTCGTATTTCCAAAATTCCACTCACATAAGCGGTAAAATTATGTTTTATGAAAAATTCAGTTTTTTTAACTACCACTTAGTGGTTTCACTATTCATAAAAAATTGAAAGTTTCAGAAAAATACCAAAATTTCACCCTAGGCTAATTTCGATATTCTGAAACAAAAAATGAAGGCCATTTTGAAAAATAAAATTTATAAAATTTCAAAAAGTGGTTATTACTATTCGTAACGGCTAGTTTTAATAATATTTTAATAGTATATCATTGTTTAGTGAAACTCGGTATTGCGTACGACGCAAGCTATCGAGGAAGGTCGTGATTTTGTGTAAAGAAAGACAAGCAAGTGTTGTGTAGAAAAAGATTCCTTTGATGATTTATATAACATAAAAGTCTCGGGTGTTACATAGCCCAAAGATAGACTTTGAGGATTAGTATAGAAGAACTTCCTATAATTTTGGTATTATAGAGATTTTGTGAGTTTTCCGAGAAATACATCCCTGTCTGGATACGAGCAGGTAGAGGCGGCTCTGGCACAGATGTACCTAGGGGTATAACCTAAAAACTCCTCTTTGAGCTAGACTCGAATGGGAACTAGTGCACGACAACGGGCCTTGCTGCACTCTTGGTTACGACACTCCTGGGGGATACGCTTAGGATAATTATCATTTTCTTTACAAACCATTATGAAGGGCTTATGGGTATATACCTCCTCAAAGAAAACATTTTTATGATTATGGATTATATCCATAAATAGTTCAATTTATGTTAAGTGTTTTACAGGAATGGAATTATGTATTTTAATTCATAAACTAATCTAGTTTATGCCATTGTTTATAAATGGCGCCTAGTGGGAGTAATGGAAACCATATCAATGCATGCACTCCATGTAGGGATTTACCTCATGCTCAAGATAATTATTGTGGAGATGAAGATACAACTGGTGCTGATCAACTAATTACCATATTGGGATAACTCACTCAAGTTATGAATAATAACCTTACTCGTATAGAGCACCCTGATCTAAAACATGGAGGATCAATGTTTGACCGCTTCATGAGGCAACAACCACCAACATTTAATGGGGGTACAAATCCATTAGTAGCTGAGCAATGGATAAACTCTTTAGAGAAAATATTCCACGCCTTGGGGAGTAGCGAAAGGGAGAAGGTTGTCATGTCAGTATACCACCTCACTAGAGATGACGATCAATGGTGGTCCCTGATTCAAAACACAAAGGAAGATGAAGAAGTATCAAGTATGGAATGGAGGGTGTTTAAGAAAATTTTCTTAGAAAAATACTTTCCACATGACCATCGAGTAGATATGGAAAGGCAATTTCTGAGTCCGAGGCAGAAAGAGGATGAGAATGTCGCAAAGTATGAGGCTAACTTTACAAGGTTAGCGAGGCATGTTGCAGATTATATACGTAACCCAAGAATTAAGATCAATCGTTTCTTTTATGGGTTAAAACCATTTCTTCGTCGAGCATTAGTATCACAATCTTTCTCAACATACGAAGATATAGTCTCGTGTGACATCAAGACAGAAAAGGAATTCTCTAAATCTTATGACTATAATGTAAAGCAAGAGAAGAAGAGAAAGGTGGAACAAGAGATAGATAAATGGAAAAGGGGAAATAAGGATTTTCTATTATGCGATAATTGTGGGAATAATCACCCTGGTACTTGCCTAAAAGGAATGGGAGTTTGTTATAAATGTGGAGAAAAAGGTCACCAGGCGCGTGATTGCAAAGGAAAGAAATAGGATATTAATGTTGAATGCTACAATTTTAGGTAAATGGGGCATTATTCAAATGAATGCCCTAAGTTTAAAGGAAACTTATCTCAGAAAAGGCCAAGGGATCAAGGACAATCTTATGTTGTTACTACAGTTGAAGTGGAATGATTAATGAATTGGTGTTTTTGGACTCAAAGATTATATTCTCATTATAAGGATAATGTGATATATATAAGTATTGTACTGCAGTACTTTTTTATTTCATTAAGGTTTTAATATGATTAAGGTAATAATATTTTTAGTATGTGATAATAAGAGAAACATTACTTTGTTTGGGGAATCATATGTTATAATTGATTTTGAAATTTATAGACCTTTTAGAGAATGTCTGGACAGAGGTATTTTGGATAAATATAAATGTTGGAATATATTAAGTTGAACTTTGGATAGTAGTGTTTAAGGTTAAAACATTTCTGAAGATTACTTTTGGAATATTATTATATAATATTTTTAGGAAAAGAACAACATGCAGGTCGGGGGATAACCCATCGCGTCGGACAAAGCTGTAAGAATCGAACCCACAACCATAGTGCGACAGGCCTTTATTACCTACCACAAGCCTATAGGAAGTCCCTGGTTATTAGAAAAAAGTTTTCATAATCTAAATGGTATGGGATAATATTTGGAACCTTATACAATTATGATAAATAGAATATTTTTGAGTTCTATTACCTTTTAGAGTGAAAGATGGGTTTGTGGTAAAAATTTATTAAAGAATGAAAGTCTACATGACAAGTATGTATATTCCCTTACGTTCTTAGTAAATCTCCTAAATAAATTCCTCAACTTTATAAAAGGTAGCTTACAACAAAAACGTTGCTGATTAACTTTTCCAACTGGGGATTCAATGACCGTTTATCCAATCACAAGTTTGTGATTTTCTTGTGGTTAACTTTCTCCTAATCCTGTTTTCTACAACTCTCCATCAGACCTTGATGGTTTGTTTTTCTTCCATATCCATATTTTCATAGAATCCTGGTATGGGCTATCTCGGGTGACCTTTGTACTTCTCTTTCATTCTTTTAAAGTTATATTTTTATTAACCCTATTTCCGACGTGGGTTCTCCGCAAAGGTATTTTCTATTTTCAACCTTTTATTTTCAAAGAAAAATTTTAAATTGCGAGAACGCAATTTACTGAAGGAGGGTAAAATGTAGCACCCCATGCTTCCATGGTACATTCTTCTTTGAATAATAGAGCAGCGTGTGTTGTACACAACCTCGAGTTCTTACACACCTTGACCAATAAAAGTAGCAGTTATGAATAGTAATACCCACTTTTTTTTATAATTTTTTTATTTCAAAATGGACTTCATTTTTGGATTCAGAATATCGAAATTAGCCTATGCTGAATTTTTGGTATTTTTCTGAAAACTTCCAATTTTTATGAATAGTGAAAAATACTTAAAAACAACTTTTTTAATAAAAATAATTTATAGTTATAAATTATACTATTTAGTGGTTTTAAATTATAATTAGAATATATTTTTACCATTTTATCTAATGGTGGTCATTAGAATTAATTTCACTTTGAAATTGGACATAAACAATTGTCAATATTTTGATATATATTATTTCTTAAAAACACGCTATTTGTTGTGACAGCGGAAATTAATTATAAAATTAATTAATGCAACTTATATGTTTGGAATTTTTTAGAATAGAAATCATTTTTTAATTCATAATATCAATTATATCTTAGGGTGAAATTTTGTCATTGTTCTGAAAAACTTCAATTTTTGATGAATAGTGAAACCACTAAGTGGTAGTTAAAAAAACTGATTTTTCGTTTAAATGAAACATTACACTTCTGTGATTTGATTTTCAAAAATCCGACATACATGGTTGTCAATAAGAAGTAAAATGTGGTTCAATGGGATTAAAATAATTTTTCGTGAATAGTAACTTTTATGTTTAATTAATCACGATTAAAGGTAATTAGTGAAATTTAAGGTAAAAATGATATAATAAAAATATGAAAATACCTTTACACTTGTCCTACCTCGATTGGATGAGTCATGGCCGACCAATAAAATCCATGGGTAAACTTGGGGACCCCATGGAGCCACTTTGGTAGGAAAATAACATTAAAAACTTTTATTTAATGTTAAAAGAAAAATGTCACAAACATGAGTATTTTTACTAAAAAAAATTTAAATGGGGTTATACAAGTCATATTTTTGACTATAAATATTTATTAGAAAGATAAAATAATTTCCTACAACATGTTTGTTTTTTTATAATTTTTAGACATTATATAAATTAAATTATTTATGACACCATTATGATGCAACGATTACCTCATTATTTAACGATTTAAATAAAATGAAAAGATAATGTAAAATCTAAGACCTACACATGTCAAAAACCAATTTGATGGGTGTATTTAAAACTCTTATCACCTTATCCTCGAAATATATAATTTTGGGACTTTTTAAATCCGAAAAGAATTTTATAATAAAGTAACCTTTTATAACTTTCCAAGAGTGCCCCTCCTCTCCTCTTATAAAAGGCCCCCACCTCTACCACCTTACCCACACCACTCAAGCCTTTGGATCATCGAAACCATGCCCATATTGTCTCTCCACATCCCACTCTTAGTCATAGAAGCCTTACATTGGGCAGAAGTCTTCCCAAGGAATCCTTTGAGCTCAAATCAAAAGGAGTTACCCGTTTTAAAGGTAGTGTTTTCTCTTGTGTTCTTATGTTTTATTTTGCTTCTACAACCCCCTAAAATCTTTTTATTCATTTCATTTGTAACAAAAACATGATCCTAAATATACTATGATTTTTTTATAAGAATTATTTGAGCTACACTTAAACACACCTATATCTAATGGTTAAAGAACATACTGTTTCTGTGGATGAAAAATTTCTGCCTCACGAAACGATGATTGTTCAACACTCATATAACACCTTCAATGGTGGCCATTAAGATGTCACTATATATATATATTATATATAATATATTTATGTTTGACTTAAGCTTCTTTATTTTTCATTTATGGCATACCTTTATGGTTTCCATTATGGGTAAATGCTATATTTTCATTTTAGGAAGCGTGGACTACCGCCCCCTCAAAGTGATTTGAATCCTTAATGCCATATGTGGGATGTATAAAGGATGGAGTAAATGGTATTATACATTATATTATACTGGAATTATATTATAACTTTATATAATTATAACTTCATTCCATTAAATATGAAATAGAAATGAAAGTAGCGTTCATGCGTACATACGGCTTACCGTCTCCATGAACGGTGCATTTAATTTCTTACCTCTAAATATTATGTAATATTATAAATGGATGTATATACTGGATATATAGGATATATATGATATCTACATCATGAATATAATTCTGGAGATAATGGATATTCTACCACATAAATAACTTGTAATTATAAGAAGTTTATTGTTGACTCAAGTACCAAAGATCGAAAAAACGACCGTTATTAACTTAAATGACTACATAATTTTCGAAACATTGTAATAAGTGATATGAAAGGGATCATGAACATGAAAAAGTGTCTTAAGAAATTTGATATTAAATCTAGTTTATTATTCAGGAGGTTAAATAGCGGTCGAGTCAAGTCGGACACGAGATAAGGGAACTTCTTAACCCAATTTCCATTCTTTGGGTTAATCTCCTACTTTCAAATTATGTCATGATATTATTATGTACTATCATTTATTTGTACTTTATTTATGTGTACTCATAGTGAATACACATAATAGATCTATTTTATTTAAAAAAATGTTCTTTTTAAGGGACTTCGTCTCAATCTCCATTCATTGAGGCATATTTTATTTTATACACAAATTTCATTTATACGGTGTATAAAACCCTTTGAATTTTACGTTTATTCAAAACGGAATATTTTTTATACGAAGCGTTTTACTAAATGAAAAAAATGAATGTTATTTTGTCGTATGTATGCGGTGACAACTACGTCTCCGCCCTTGTGACCATTATATGAGTTTCAGCTTCCTCTACAAGCCATAACTTTTTTAAATGATTTCAAAAACAGAGAGATATTTCTCTCAAATATATGAAAATATAGTGAAAATGTATACATATTTAACGCAATATTAAAAATGTTTTCAGAAAACCTGACTCTCAAGTGTGGTATAACGAAAGGTATTGGGCGTGGACCCATCATGGCCTGTAATTAGTTGAGAAGTCTCAGAATTAGTTATTTTGTTTTCAAAAGATTGCATAATGTCTTCATAAAAACACATGAGTATATTTGAGCAATTTTAAAATTATGTATCTTCTAAAAAAATTGCATCGGCAGGTCTCGTGAGACAAACTAGTGTCTTGGCACGAGGCCTTGACAAAATCTTATTTGTAGTCTTGGAACGAGGCCTTGGATACATGGTTATGATAGTCTGGAATTATGTATTTCATCATTATGAAAGTGGTTATTGATATTGCATGTGATTATTCGACTAGTAGAATATCCATGTGAATAAGTAAATGGCATTATTTCATTTTATTTTTTCCATATTATGGTGAAGTTCGAGTTTAAAAGGATTTTGTTTTAGTTATACAATGCCTTAAATGTTAATGTTTATTTATGAAAGCTTCAGATATATTGTTATCCTTACTAAGAATCTAAGCTCACCCCTTTCAATGAATTAATTTTTCCAGGATGTGAAGAAGTATTTTAGGAATGACCTGCAGGGATAGTCTGAAGTGGGTATGAGTGTGGAAAATGGAGACTATGTTATTGTAGTTTTTCACTTTATGATGTAATGTAACATTTATGAATGTATCTAGTGTTTCCAAGGGTACTAAACTAATCGGTCTTTCGAGACATGATCTTTTGTGATCATGCAAATGTTATGTAATAATGCACCGACTCTGGGTAACTGAGGGCGGGGCGTTATGGTGAAAAAAAATATTCTCACACCAATGGGTATATTTCATATCGATATAATCATTATTCTTCTTATGGAAGGTTTTTGATAGATTTGTCTACGGATAATATTGACATTCATTTCCTTGGTTCCTTTGTTAGTCCCATTGAGATATTAAATTGACCGAATCATTTAAAATTATGTTCCCCTTAAATATCCATATCATTTATTATGGATATGATAATTTCCAAAACTATATAACATTTTTCTATACGTTTTTAAATTAATAGTAATTTTTTTAATTGGTTAAATATTGAAAAATCTATGTCTCCCACTACATATAGATATTTGGTAGGGCACATTGTTAAATTGATTATTCAAAATATGAGGAATGATATGGACATGTATGACATGGTTGAGCCCTATTATGATAGTTGATCGATACATCAGTGGTCTAATGGAATGATTCATTTGGATAGCCTTAGATGTATTTTTACTAGATATGCTAAACTGTCTTGTGAAAGGTCTTGATGATAATGTTACCTTGTAATAATGAATCATGGCACCTGGTAATTAATAATTTCCCTAATTTAGAATCATTTACTGTTGATATATGGTATTTTGATTTTAAATATATAGGAATTCATCACATTTTTAGTTTACTAATTAAATAGAATGTGTTTTTAGTTTCTAGTCTTTATATATTAACTATTACTTATTAGATTATTTTAAATGTCTTGAGTATTAAATTATTTACCAAACCATATTTTTTATCCACCTCATTCTCAATTTATTGTTTACATGAAATGTTTCTTCAATTACTAAATTTCCATATTGACTATTAACAATGATTAACTATTTATATCATTTTATTGTACTATTAATGTGAATTTTAGCTCTCACTTATTTTGTATCCATTCACCAGTGTTCCCTAAAGTGTACTAAGATAGATAAGAAATCATACACTATATTGAATAAATTTACTATACTCAAAACAAAAAAGTTGTTGTAATTTGTGTGTTCATTTATAATATAAGACCCATTTCTGTATCTTGTTCGCCTAGATGAAAAAAAATCATAGACCTTAGGGATTTTATTTGCTTGTATATTATATCAATATAATCGAAGCATGACACCAACTATGGGATATCTCAAGCTGGGTTACTAAAGTTAGTATCAGAGAACATTTTTTAGAATCCTTGATTATTAGATTTAGGAAAACATATATTATATAACACAACCCCACAAAAAGATTTGGGTATAAATATAGAATCACTTCATTGAATTTTGGTTAGGTATGGGTTATGTGGTTATTCCTAGATATACACCTTTTTTTAGATACTACAAGTTGGTGTGGTTCTGGAACATATGTACCTAGGTGTAACAACTCTAAAAAGATACATCAGGCCTAACTTGGGTGTAACCTAGAACAGAACTATAGACCATTTTTCACACCTTTTTTGACACTCCCATGATATATTCATATGAAAATTCACATTTTCTTTAAAAACCAATATGAAGATTTTGAATTGATAATGAAAATGAGTGCTTTGGGATAAACATGAGGTGTCTTAGATTGAAAATAATGTGTCATGATTTAGACATAATAAAAATTATTATATTGTTTTTTCAATATGATCATTGATTCTCATACTATGTTTTTTGGTTTTAGGGAACTCCCCCTAAAAAACGATAAACTTTTGAATGAGGAAGGAATTATGTGTAAATTATTGGATGATGTATTTATGTTTTAGGGATGTATAGAATACCTTAGATAAAAGGATACATAAAGATTAAATTTCATCGATGTATATCATATTTACTTTAGAAATTATATTAACATGGTTTTTGAAAAAGGAGAACATGTATTCTCGGGGAAAACCGTATTATCTAGAAAGGTTATGAGGCTTATACACATGACTAAATAATGATAAGGTTTTAATTCCTAACATTGACCTATGTTGTGTCCTAGTTAATTTTTAACTATTTTTAGTTTAACAATTTGAGGAATTAATGTTAACGATAAACTAGTCTTGTCACTTTTGTTTATTAGATATTAATGTATTAATCATGTCAGTTTTGAAAAATTATTTGATACATACATAACAAATTTCATTAATGGATCCTATAATACGTTAAAAGTACATTTTAGTTATTAATTAATTAAAAAAATTCCCATTATTGGGTGTCCATTTTATAGAATAAAGGATGAATTATATGTTTTTCAAAGCACAACCAAATATGAAAATTTTAATATTAAATTTAATCAAATCAATTATGTATATTTCCTTATATTCCTTTGCTATCAAATAATTACTCAATATTAGGAAAATGATAAAAAAAAATTCATAATACATTAATTTTATTCACTAATGATTTTATAAATAATGACATATTTATTACATTGATACCCTCTTCATTTCGTTGATAATTCTATTGTTTGTGATTGATGACCTCAACAACTCCTTATAAATATTTACACTTTTACCCGAAGATTCAATTTTAACTTTCCAGTACTTTTCTAATATATAGAGACCATGTAATATGGTAGTCCATGTGACCTTTGTATTTATCATTCTTGATTTCATAGATGATTTTTTAAGAACCATACTCTTGATGTGGGATTTTAACATAGTAAATATGAAACATTATATTACCAATATCGATATTAAATTTTATGGAATCAATTTTTTAAACATTGGGATAAGGTAATGCACTGAAATCATAATATCAGAACATTGTATTCGATAACGTGTATGACTTGAAACCAAAATATCTAAATGAAATATAACACCCTAACGATTTAAAATATTTTTAATTAAATTTAATGTATTGTATAGATTTCGATGTGTGAATCACTAATGTAACATGTGCCACATGGAACAATGACATTGTTTGATGACTTGTGTTACACACATGACAACGTTTTAGAGAAAAACAATATATTATTAAAAATTATTTATTTAATATTATATGATATAACCTAGAAATTGAATTATTGGTTACAAATAGCATTAAAATTTATTGATAATATATGATTTGTTAAAATATAAGATAAATTCAATGGTTAGTAACTAATTAGAAATGAAAATATAAACAAATTGAATATAATTAATATATTTTTCTGATCCTAAAGTAATTTTTTCTTCATAAAATAAATTGATTACAATTATATAATGATATTAATGAAATACATAGTTTATATATTTATTAAAATATTTTTTGTATTCATCCAATAGTTTTTATAGGCATAAGGTAATAAAAACCTAATTTTACTCATAAAACCATATATTTTTATAAATATGGTTTACCTCCTTTTAATGGATAAACTATGTTAAATAAAATTTTGGAAAAATTATACATTTTAAATTTCAAAAAAATCATTTTTTAATTTGAAAAATCAGAATTATGTTTGGATGGTATTTTGGTATTTTAATGTGATATTCCATTTTTTTATTAATATTGACAATATTGAAATCTAGTTTGAAATAGATATTGCCATTACTTTATTTATAATAATAAATTATAATTTTTATTGGTTTTAAAGTTTAAATTGATACTGTTTTATCAAATAATCTATTTTATGTATTAGAATCAATAACAATTTGAAATTGAATATAGAAAATAGAAAAATTTTGAAAATTTTTAAATTTGAAACCCGGCATGTCGTCCCATCTATGGGAATAAATTTTAATTAATATTTGGAACTTCTATGATTAGAAATATAAAAAATGGATATTTTTTGTTGAAAATACAAGAATTTATAATTTATAACAAGGTAAAAAAAATTTTTGAAAAAAAAATATTAGTGAAATTGATTCAAACTAATTACACCGAATGAAGGAAAAGTTTCTTAACAATAGACTAAAACTTAACCTTATTAGAAAAAATGACCTAGAAACATGTCCGAAATAAATTTTATGGAACTAATTAGACCCTATACCACTTTTTCTATAACATTATTCATTATTGGACAACAAAAAATATTTAATGACCACACGTCGCCCAAGCCAGTGGAACTCATACTAATACCTGCACAAGGGCTACAAACAGAAGAAGACTGTAGGTGTGAGTATTAAAACTCAGAAGGTTAGCACAATATTCTATTCCAAATGCACATATTTTAAAATAAAAGAAACATCAATTTCATGTTCTAAATACAAGATATAAATGTGTGTTTTCCAAATGAGGTCCCATTCTATATAAAATAAATTACCAGACAAAAACATGCTTGTTTTATAAACAGGAATTCTTGTAAAAAAATTTAATGAGGTGCAACTTCAAAATGAAAATAGTTTTCAAGAGGTCTGCTTTAAAGTATTTATTATTTTATATAAATCACCCAAACTACTAAATTTACAGTCCAAACAAACTGTATGCCAACAGTGAATACAAAATAGCCAATGAATACAAGTCACGGGAACACCCCTAGGCACTAGTTAGTTGTGATCCCCAAGTACCTCGTATCTCGGTGACATTAACCATAATTAATATTTGTTCTAGTGCACACGAGCCACTAATAGGGAGAATACCCAAAACCTAGTTTTCTCCCAACAACATCATCATAATTTTTTAGTTAGTGTTGTCATCATCAAACTTGCAATGTCAAACAGGGGCTCAATCCTACAGAATCAATATCATACTAGTACACGTCCGCCAACTAAGATACATGTGATTCCCATTAGTTCACGATAATGTTACACATATTATCCAAAACAATTTCCATTAAAATTTCCACATCCAAACCATAAACACAAAAACATCCTGCAAACATGCATCACATTTCTCTCATGAATCAATAAACCACTAAAATTATTCGTAAAATAATTTCAAAGAGTATGACAAGGCCATGGAAATAAAATCAATTCCAAAATGCTTTATTAATGATAAAAACCATAAATAAAACAACAAACCATATTTGGAAGCCCCAAAACCAATTAATAAATCATATCCATGGACCATAAAATTTCCCAAAAATTTCGAACATGAAATACAAATTGAAACCATTTGTACAAAAAAACCAATGCCAAATAGGACTTTAAGCCTTTCTCAAAACAATCCTTTGACCACAGTATGATTTTCACATTTATTAAGGAGGTGTATACACACCATTTACATGATAAAAACACATTCATAAATCCCTTAAAATATTCAGGTAACATATTATAAATCCAACCATTATCATAAGGATGTGAAACGAGCCATTTTCCGACAACTCGGGCCAAAACATGTTGTAAACCAAAACCCATTTGTTTGTAAAACCAAATCCCAAATGGAAATCCATATGAGGACCCTAAATACCAATTATAATTCCTCTAACACTATTAAAAATACAAATAAAATTTTTTAAAATCAAACATAAAACATAAATTCCAACTGGGTGATTTTCCGAACACATGGAATTCCCTTTTAAACAAAACAATTTATTTTTAGCACTTTACAAATAATAAAACACAAATTTAATGAAATATTTTATACAATATACTGTAAAATCATAGAAAATAACTTAAAATAGGTTCTAAACCTCACAAAATAGTTTTGAAACATAGTGGAACATTCAAACAAACACATAGTGTGCACATTTATGACAAAACAACACTACCTTTCACCGAACAAGGATTAAACAAATATTTTTCACACCAAGAAAACAATCCAAATGCTGAAAAACAATAATAAACATATATATCAAATTAAACCAATAATAAAATTATTAATCTTAAAATATAAAGGCATGTGAAATGGATATCCTACCTCAAATCCATGGCGTAATGAAAATGCACACCCAATATCACCATTCGAGAGTTTACAAACCCTAAACCTATTATGACCAGACCCAAATGAACAAAAAACCAATTAAATATCATAGTAAAACAGAACCCTCTATCTATCATGACTAGTGGAGATTATAAAACGAAGAAATAATGAAAGGAGGAATTAGAGGGAGGGGAAATGAGATGGAATCTCTCCTTTTCAACTAGAAAACTCTTCATCTCCAATTTTATTTACACTCGTAGAGAAAATGTAACGGCTTGAAACTTCTTGTAGAGACTCCTAAGGTCAAGAAGAACGAATTAATGATGATTTTTGGAAAAAATAGTACGAATGAAATTATTTATGGATGAAATAATTTACCTTTGTGATTCTGAACGATTTGAGAGACATTGATAGTTTTTCCATATTACATGACTCATATGAGCTCAATAGAGGTTCAAGAGATGATGGGGGGTATTGTGGTATTGGATTAAATTGCGATGTGGAATCACCGAAATCTAATATAATTTGAATTATATATAAAAGAATCAAATTTTTTTTTGAAACTAGAAATGAGCACATGGGCTTTCCCATTTCCTAATTAAGTCACCCAAATTCCCCATGATTATAAATTTATAAGGGGTCAAAAAGGATATGGTAGATTGAATATCTCAGTGTAGGAAAAGTGGGAAGTGGAATGAGTAAAAAATTAATGACAATTAATGAGTTTTAAAGGAAACAAAATCTATTTTTAAATCTAGAAATGGGCTCATGGTTTTCCCAAATCATGAAATAACCACCCTTTCTCCAAAAACTCCTAAAACAGGCAATGGAGATCCCAAATAAGAGTGATTAGACATATATGGTAGTTCAAAACTCAAAATTAATCTCACCATACACCTAATAAATGTATATGGATTTTCAATGAACCATATCTGTAAAGACCCGGAAATTTCCCGGAAATTTTTTTCTTAATTTCTTTGGAATTTTATGAGTATGAAGCTTCTGACAGAACCTGATTCCGAGGCCCAGTTTTCCCGGAATCAATTTCCAATGTTTAGCTCGAGTACATTCAGTGACTGAACGAGCGGGTTTTTATAACTTTTGAACCGGTGCTCAGAATCGAAATCTGAGGACACTGATGGAATCGCAGCGTCGGTAATTGCTTAAAAAGACCTTTTCTAGAGTTGTGTTTGCTCGGGAAGAGTTGTTTAGTTTTTTGGATAAAGATATCCGAGAAATAAAATTTGTGCAACTAATTTTATTTCATTAAAGTGGTTAAATCCTAAGGATGGAGGTTGGATGAACCTAACTACCTATGTGAGGTTAAATGTGAGGTGGGTCCCACACGAACCCCACCCCTTCACGTTCTTTAAACCCACCTCAAACTCCCCCATTAAGTGGGTGACCTCTCATCTTCCATAACTCTCTCGAACCCCCCTTTAACACCCCTTAATTTTAATGCGACAAGTCCTTAATTCAATTTATTGAATTGAGTTTAAATTTTTAAACCCTTGGCATGACTTAATAAAATAAGTGGGGCTTATTTTATTATTGGGTTAGTTTTGTGGTGTTAAGGTTTGGGAGAGAATACTCAAAAGCTAGAGGAAACATTATCTTCTTTGTTGGATAACGTGAAGAACGTTAAGACCCCGACGAATAACTTCGTCACTACAAGGAGCGATCGTCGTGCCTTTCTTCTCCTCTCTGTAGCCAGTGTGAGACGATGCTCCACCTCAGACGATCTCCATCAAGTGCATACAGAGTTTTACCTCGCGACGCCGTTTCCACGAAGCTTTCGTTCGTCAACCGTTGATGAGGTAGGGGGTTTGATTTTGGTTCATGAATCATTCTTGACCATTCCAAAACAATTTTTCTTAATCCGCTAGATATCGGATTAACGGGAGGAGGTCGGACAGCACGAACATGGCCGAACCTTTTCCCCCTTTGTTAATGTGTTTTTTACGGGTCGATCAAGGGTGGTGTGGTGCAACGGCACCATGCGGAAACAAGGAGGATAATCGTTGATGAATCACAGAGCCATTGCGCCGCGCTATGGAGGCCGAACAAAGTCACAGCACCGTCACGTTGCACCGGAAAACCACAAAGAGACGCGGTTTGTTTATTTGGTGTGCGGATCGACGGGCCACAGGAGAACGGGTTGTAGGTGCGATTTGAGGGCTTTGCAGTGAAGGGTAGGTCTCGGGAGGACCACAGGAGAAGATGGAATTGAAAATGGACCACCGAAGCATCACCGGTGGTCCACGGAAGGGCCTTCCAGTGTGCCACACCGGCACGGCGGCCGGAGGCAGCGGCGCCCGGCGCGCTGCCAGGAAGGGTCGTCGTGGCTGAAGGTGCGGCGGCAGGCGGCTCATCCTGCGGCCGCGCGGGACCAAGGGAGACCGGGGGTCGAAACCGTCGGCGGTCAAGGGAGTGGCCCCCACATGGGGGGTGACTTCAATCAAGGGGGGCAACCGCACCCAACCCCCCCCCCCCCCCCCCCCTCTTCCGCAACGGCACGACCAGCAGGCCCTGCGGGTGTGATCACGTCTGGCCAACCGGCCGCCCAGGCCGGGCTGCGCAGGCAGGGTTGGGCCATGCAGCCGGGCCGGGCCGGACCCGGACCCGGGTCGAGTCAACCCAGTTTAGGCCGACCCAGGGGGGGTTGGGCCGGGTCAGGCCGGGCCCAGACCTCCCATTTTCGGACCTCTTACGATCTTTTGCACATATCTTGGGCTACGGACCTATGATCGACACACCTTCAGCTAAGATGAAATCCTTGGATCGAGAAGGACGTTTAGATATATTACACTCAAGGATTAGGAGAACTATGATTATGGCCGGGTTGGTTTGGATACGAAACCAAACGGGCCCTCGGAGCGGAAACACTTATATCATGAGCTTCGGACATCCTATTGATGTGTCATCAACTTTGTTGGATTTCTCATGAAGAGATGGTTATTTTGGCATACTTTTCCTGAGGTTTGGACGCAGTTGGATAGTGGCCGAGTTGGATTGTACCCGAAATCCAACCGGGCCCCTGGAACGGAAAAGCTGATAACTTTCAGACCGGACGTTCGTTTGACGAACTGTCAGCAGTGTTAGTGATCACGTTGAGAAACGGTCCCTATGAGTATACCCTATGAGATTTCGGGGTACAGTTGATATACGGTCGGCTTGGTTCGTACACAAAACCAACTGGGCCCCTGGGACGAAAAGGGTAATAACTCACAGACAGGGCGTCTGATTGATGTACCGTCTGTTGCGTTGTGACCGCTATGACGAGCCGGTCCTTTGAGATACTTCTTCTTGGGAATTTGTGATACTTGGAGTATCAACCAGTAGCTTGTGGAACAGACCCTCCCGAAGACGATCATATGGAGTATGGAGACCGTGTATCCGGCTGAGACCTGACGACTGCTTGACCGACTCGACTTGGAGTGAGTCGACTAGCCCAGTGGACAAAGCACTACTTTGTTTGGGTGCAGACCCATGGCGGACAGAGCCCTACTGAGTTTGGGTGCAGTCCCATGGTACTCATCCGGGGAGTACCTCGGCAGGCTATTAGGGGGGATTCACTATTGTGTTTTGGTGGCATAACCCGGCGGGAAGCACTGCTATGTTTGCTGGCTGACCCGTGGTACTCGAT
Source organism: Viscum album (assembly GCA_963277665.1). Classification (NCBI taxonomy): domain Eukaryota; kingdom Viridiplantae; phylum Streptophyta; class Magnoliopsida; order Santalales; family Viscaceae; genus Viscum; species Viscum album. The sequence goes on along the minus strand of OY728161.1, from coordinate 1,169,701,334 downwards.
AGGTGGAGTACCTCAGCAGTCTTAGGTTAGTGAGCAGTATCTTGGAGTTGTGACGGGATCACTGTACACTCCAGAGACGGGGCTCTTCAGAAGTTACATTTTTGATAATGAAAATCTTGGTTTGAGGTGAGTCTACGACCATTGTGTTTACCTAATGATTAAGATGGGTCACTTGAAAACTTATGTATATGTATGGGTATATACCTAGGTAGGTTTTTTCTGTTGATTTCATAATCTTTGTGTTTCCTCATGATTGAGATGGGTTACTTGATAACTTTGGTATATGTATGGGCATATACCTAAGTAGAGGTTATCTGTTGAGATCTTCTTTGTGGTTATACTTGATGGATTTAGTGAGACCTTGAGGGTCTCGGGGTCCCTACTGAGAATCGTATACTCACCCCTGCACGGGCTATGCCCGCACCTCGTTGTGTTGGTTGTAGACGATGGGCAACGCTGATAGTGGCCGAGTGTTCGAGGATAGGACGGTACCCGGAGGTGGACCTCACGATGAGTAAGTATCCAGAGGTGGACTTCATGACGAGACGACACTTGGAGGAGGTTAACGGGCAAGATCGTTGTGGAGGCTATATGTACCTACCCATCAGGTAGGATCTGTGGTGGATGATCCAGGAGTTGCGCTATCTATACCTACCCTTCAGGTAGGATCTGTGGTGGACAATCCAGGAGATGTGCTATCTATACCTAACCTTCAGGTAGGATCCGAGGAGGATGACCTAGGAGCTACTTCCATTCTTCCACCTATTTCTCTTTTTCATTTGTACTTTCGTTCAGTTATAGCTGTAGTTTCAGTTGGGTTTGTATTCTGGCCCACTTACTTTTCAGCACTTTCTTTTGTACTTAGTGTATTACTTCCACTTGTACTCTATGATGTTTTGTTTACTTTATAAAGGCAATTACTTCCCAGTTATCAGGATTTACGCCTTTGGTGCTAGTCGCCAGCCCCAGGCCTATGGAAGGCGGTCTTGGGGTGGTCACGGCACGGGCCTTGAGGACGGGTCGTGACAAATTGGTATCAGAGGAGTTCGGTTCTACCGAAGAACTTATAACATTGATATTTTCTTTCTGTGAATCAATAGTTTTAAGGGAACCGAGGGTGGTCTTCAGTTCAGGGAGTTCAGTGTTGGTGCGGGGTAGACGTATCCGTACACCAGGACCCTGACTTCTGATTCCCGACTTTGTGCAAGAATACACTGATTGCGTGTGTGTTTCCAAAGTTTTAAAGACAAATCAAACCAGGTCATCTCACCAGGTATAAATCATTTGACCATGTCATATCTGTTCAGGATGTCTCCATGCAGACAGTCAGTCAGAGTTCCGAGAGAGTACTCGATGACGGATCACCAAGCGACGAGGCTCTGGTGCGGAGCCCTTTTTACTATGTTGGCACCCTCGGGTGGTGTACCAGCAGCACCACCACCTGTTGGGAAGTAGATTCCACCATCCATACTAGCGAACTGTGCATGCTGGCGGAGCGCGATGCACGAGTTCCAGCAGAAGAGGCCTTCGAGGTTATGAGGCAAGGCAGATTCCCAGACAGTAGAGTACTGGCTGGAGGCAATTGCTAGAGTTTTCCGCCTAGCTGAGACATCAGTAGAGTGGATGGGGGATGTGGATACTAGTGTTTTCCAGTGACTGACCATGAGGATGGTCCGCATTGCGATGAGGCTTTGGTACGTGGACTGATGCCTAAGATAGTGCCTTCGGGTAGTGTGTCAGCTATACATCACTACCTGTTGGTCTGCAGTTACAACCGGCGGTACCAGTAGGTGACACATGTAGGCTTAATGCCTTACACGTGTTCTAACATTAGATACCCTCAAGCTCCGAGGTGAGCCCGACTCACAGGCGGCTAAGGACTGGCTTGAGGAGGTGGATGAAGGTTTTCTAGAGATTATACAACTTCGGCAGGACAACGAGTCGGTAGCTGAGTATTCATCGAGGCGTACCGAACATTCCGGGTGCTCGATGAATACAATTCGATCAGTGCTATAGAGCTCGGACCTCTGAGCGTGGTGCGTTTAAGGATATCTGAGCCATCACTTTTTTCTCAATGAATTCCTACTCACGTTAGGGTGCTGAAGAGAACCTTGTGGTTGAATGTTCTTTGGATGAACGAATACAGCTAGAGAATGTTAGAAGTTGGAACGCAGCGAACTGGTGCCAGTCTCAGAGACTTGGGCGTGAAAATGTTTCAAAAAGAGGAAATGTTAAGGACAGATAAATCTGCATTGTAGCAGACGTGGAGGCAGGGCTAGGAGAGCAGTATGAGGTGGTGTACATATCAACATGTTACCACCACCCGCCTTTTTTGTTCCCTCTAGGCTCAGGGAGCTGGAGGGCAGGGGAAGAAAGTAGCTGCACGTGGTCAAGGAGTGTGAACCAATTGCTCTAAGAATTATTTGAGGGACAGTCTGTGTCCACTACAAGCTGCCGTAGTAACAGATGTTGATACGAATCATTCCTTCCTTCCACAAATCTTATCCCAGACCTAGAGTTTCCGGTTAAGCCGTTGACTTGACCCTTATGTCTGGAGATACCATTGGAGGAGACTCGATAATCACACTTACGGCGAGAGTGTGGTCTGACCCACGAGGTGAGAGTTTTGGTTGGAATATCTTGGTGGAAGCATCGAGGCCTTACGATGTTGGTCTGAGTATGGATTGGATCCACAGTTCATACACAGATTGACTGTATTACGCAAAAAGGTTGTGGTTTATCTACAACGTTGGGATGGGGTTTTCCTTGGTTGGCAAAAAGGAAAACATAGGCAGCACATGATGGAATCATGCATAAGTGGGTGATTTCGATCACTCAGGAGATGGCCGAACTAAACTTTGTGCCAGGATTCGCCAGAGTTGCAGCACCACTTCCAGCAAAGCTGACAGGAGGCCTCTAGAGTTTGAGGATGACGACCACGTCCTTATACGGGTCTCACCTCGACGAGGTTTGCGGAGATGTGGTCGAGGCGGAAAGACATATCTGAGGTTCAATGGATCTTTCTAGGTCCTCAATAGGGTAGGCAAGGTAGTTTACCGCCTGACCATTCCACCCCAGTTGCACCGGGTGCATGATGTCATCCACATACCTCGGTTGAGGAGGTACGTGCATGATCCTTCACACATCATCGACCTCAGGGATTTGGACGTCGATGACAGGGCAACATGCACGGAGGTTGCAGTGGAGATCGAGGATCGACAGGAGCGGGTCCTACCTTAACGGTCGATTCCTCGGGTGCGCTTTCACTGGTAGCTTGGGAACCTCCAGGAGAGCACATGGGAGCGGGAGGCTCAGTTGCGTGCTTAGTACCACTTTCGTTTTCCTTGTTTGTGTTATATCTTTACGGAGATGTAAAGCCCTGAGGTGGGAGTAATATAAAGACCCATAAATTTCAAGGAAATTTCGTTCTTAATTTCTTTGGAATTTTTCGGGTATGCGGCTTCTGATGGCACCTGATTCCGAGGCCCGGTGTGCCCGTAATCAATTTCTGAAGTTTAGCTCGGGTACGTTCAGTGAACGAACGAGTGGGTTTTTCTAACTTTTGAAATGGTGCTCGGAATCGAAATCTGAGGACACCGATGGAATCGAAGCGCCGGTAATTGCATAAAAAGACCTTTTCCAGAGTTGTGTTTTCTCGGGAAGAGTTTTTTAGTTTTGTGGATAAAGACTTCCAAGAAATAAAATTTGTGCAACTAATTTTATTTCGTTAAAGTGGTTAAATCCTAAGGATTAAGGTTGGGTGAACCTAACTACCTAAGTGAAGTTAAATGTGAGGTGGGTCCCACACGAACCCAACCCCTCCACATTCCTTAAACCCCCTCTAACTTCCCCATTAAATGGGTGGCCTCTCATCATCCATAACTCTCTCCAACCGCCCTTTGACACCCCTTAAATTTAATATGCCATGTCCTTATATCAATTTATTGAATTGAGTTTTAAAATTTTAAACTCTTGGCATGACTTAATAAAATAAGTGGATTTTATTTTATTATTGGGTTAGTTTTGTGGTGTTAAGGTTTGGGAGAGAATACTCAAAAGCTATAGGAAACATTATCTTCTTCATTGGAGAACGCGAAGAACGTCAAGACCCCGACGAAGAACGTCGTCACTACAAGGAGTGATCGTCGTTCCTTTCTTCTCCTCTCCGCAGCCGGTGTGAGACACTGCTCCACCTCGGATGATCTACATCAAGTGTATATGGAGTTTTACATTGCGACGTCGTTTCCACGATGCTCTTTGATCATCAACCATTATTGAAGAAGGGACCGTTCGGAAACAATTTTTCTTAAGCCGCTTGATATCGGATTAACGAGAGGAGTTCGGACCGTACGAACATGAATGACACTCTTCCCCCTTCGTTAATATTTTTTTAGTGGCTCGATCAAGCGTGGCGCGGTGCAACGACACCGCGCGGAGTCAAGGAGGATCATCGTCGAAGAAGCGCGATGCCATTACGTCGCGCTGTGGAGGCCGAACAAAGTCGCGACACCGTCGCGCCGCACCAGAAAACCATGAAGAGATGTGATTTGTTTATTTGGAAAGTAGATTGATGGGCCACGGAAGAATGGGATGTAGGGGCGATTTGAAGGCTTTGCAGTGAAGGGAAGGTCTCAGGAGGACCACAGGTGAAGACGAAATTGAAAACGGACCACCGGAGGAACTCCAGTGGTTCGCGGAAGGGCCTGCTGGAGGCGGCGGCGCCTGGCGCGCCGCCAGGAAGGGCCGCCGCGGCAGATGCTGCGCCGGCAGCCCGCTAATCCCGCGACCGCGCGGGAGTGACGGAGACCGGGGGTCGAAACCCCCGGTGATCAAGGGAGCGGCCCCCACGTGGGTGGGGGGGCTTCAATCAAGGGGGAACCCCCCCCCCCCCTTTTGCAATGGCATGACCAGTAGGCCTTGCGGCTGTGCTCACGCTGGGCCGGGCGACGCCCAGCCAGGCCGGACCCGAAACCGGGTCGGGTCGACCCGGTTTGGGCCGACCTAGGGGGGCGGGGCGGGGCCTGGCCGGGCCCAGACCCCCCATTTTCGAACCTCTTACGGTCTTTTGCCCATAACATGGGCTACGGACCTCTGATCGATGCACCGTCAACTACGATGTGATCCTTGGATCGAGATGGTCATTTCGGTATATTACATTCAAGATTTCGTAGAACATTGTGTATGGCCAGGTTGGTTCGGATACAAAACCAACCAGGACCTCGGGGCGAAAACACTTATATCTTGAGCTCCGGACGTTAGATTGACAGGTTGTCGACTTTGTTGGATTCCTCATGAAGAGTTGTTTATTTTGGCATACTTCGCCTGAGGTTTGGATGCAGTTGGATAGTGGATGGGTTGGATTGTACCCAAAATCCAACCGGGCCCCTAGAACGGAAAAACTGATAACTTTCAGACCGGACGTCAGTTTGACGAACCTTCAGCGGCGTTAGTGATCACGTTGAGAAAAAGTCCCTATGAGTATACCCTATGAGAGTTTGGGGTACAGTTGAGATACGTTCAGCCTGGTTTGTACACGAAACCAACTGGGCCCCTAGGACGAAAAGGCTAATAACTCACAGACCGGGCGTCCGATTGACACGCCGTCTGTTGCGTTGAGACCCCTATAACAAGGTGTTCCTTTGAGATACTTCTTAGTTGGACTTTGTTATACTTGGAGTATCGACCAGTAGCTCATGGAGCAGACCCTCTCGGAGACGAGCATATGGAGTACGGAGACCGTGTAGCTAGTTAAGACCTGACGACTGCTTGACCGACTCGACTTGGAGTGAGTCAACTAGCCCAGTGGACGGAGCACTACTTTGTTTGGGTGCAGACCCATGGTGGACGGAGCACTACTTCATTTGGGTGAAGACCCGCGGTACTCGTCCAGAGAGTACCTCTATAGGCTATTAGGGGGGATGCACTACTCTGTTTGGGTGGCATACCCCGGCGGGAAGCACTACTGTGTTTGGGTGGCTGACCCTCAATACTCGACAAGAGGAGAACCTCAGTAGTCTTAGGTTAGTGAGCAGTACCTCGGAGTCATGACAGGATCATTGTACACTCCAGAGATGGGGCTCTTCAGCAGTTATGGCTTCGACAATGAAAATCCTTTTTTGAGCTGAGTCTATGACCTTTGTGTTAACCTCATGATTGAGATCGGTCACTTGAGAACTTAGATATATGTATGGGCATATGCCTGGGTAGTGGTTATCCGTTGATTTCATAATCTTTGTGTTTCCTCATGATTGAGATGGGTTATTTGATAACTTAGGTATAAGTATGAGGATATACCTAAGTAGAGGTTATCTATTGGGATCTTCTTTGTGGTTATCCATGTTGGATTTAGTGAGACCATGAGGGTCTCGGGGTCCCTACTGAGTATCGTATACTCACCCCTGCACGGTCTATGCCCGCACCTTGATGTGTTGGTTGCAGACGACGGGCAGCGCTGACATAGGCCGAGTGTTTGAGGACAGGATGGTGCCCAGAGGTGGACCTCACGACGAGTCAGTATCCGGAGGTGGACTTCATGACGAGATGACACTCAAAGGAGGTTGAAGGGCGAGAGCGTTTTGGAGGCTATATGTACCTACCCTTCAGGTAGGATATGTGGTGGACGATCCAGGAGCTGCGCTATCTGTACCTACCCTTCAGGTAGGATCCGTGGTGGAAGATCCAAGAGCTGCGCTATCTGTACCTACCCTTCAGGTAGGATCTGAGGAGGATGACCCAGGAGCTGCTTCCATTCTTCCAGCTCGTTCTCTTTTTCTGTTGTACTTTCATTCAGTTGTAGTTGTACTTTCAGTTGGGTTTGTATTCTGGCCCAATTACTTTTCATCACTTTCTTTTGTACTTAGTGTATTACTTCCTCTTGTACTCTAGGATGTTTTGTTTACTTTATAAAGGGAATGCCTTCCCAGTTATCGGGATTTACGCCTTTGGTGCTAGTCGTCCGCCCCTGGCCTATGGAAGGCGGGCTTGGGGTAGTCACAGCACGGGCCCTAAGGACGGGTCGTGACAATATCAAAGCCCTGTCATGAGAAGAAAAAATCCATGTTTGAAAATTCTCCCCACTATTAAAGATTTATGCCCCTAGAATGTTATAGCATCATCTAGATGATTAATCAACACCTACGGATTCTTTTTCAACAAGGTCCATCATCCTAATAAAATGAGACACCATCATCTATTAATGTAACATAATCCTCTAACCCCAACCAAAACACAAATTCTCACCCACTTCTTGAGATTCAACCGAAATATCGAGTCACTACCTCCACAACGAAACCAAGAACCTGGTTGTTGGGCCTTTTACCAATGAACCCAAAAATCTCCAAATCCAAAGAGAACTCAAGAAAACAAAATATTATAGTGTATTAAATAATGTACTCCCCACCATTATCACACTACTACCCCTAGATATGTTATTAGGAGGAAAAATCAACGAGACCTATGGTGGGTCTCCCCACTATTAGAACTCAACTTGAAATGAAAAAACAAGAATTTAACAATAACTAGGACTGTGAATCACTTTCTGAAGTCCACCATAACTCTCTTGTAACAACCTAACAACCCCTATTAAAAGGGTTATCACATTAATAATTAAATCACCTAGTCCTGAACAGAGGGTATAAGAACTGGGCCAACACTTTCATCGTGGATCAAAACCCCGACCACTCAGGGTAGTGAGAGAAGGGAACCCAATAATAGGGCCACTAAAACCACAAAACAAATATATGAACCACCCAAAAACCACAATCTATGAATAGTTAATACCAAGACTACACTCTATTTACACAGGCGGTCCACACAGGGACATTGATCAGAATCCCACATCTATGAAGGCATAACCAAAGACACTGTGTAAGGGGTAATTCCACCAGGATCGTAGAGACCAGAGGAAATTCACAGTAAGGAGGAATCACAATAGAGTAGAAACTAACTTACTAAAATAGTGGAGGAAAGAGCCAAGTCGAGCAATCCACTCCTCTAGAGATTTCATGACTACATGGAAAGCTACACTCTGAGGCCTATGGTTGGAGCCCTAATTCTTGAAGCATCTTATACACCACAGTCAGGTGATACGGAACACACCACTAAATAAAAACTCACTTGATCAAAAAACACCTTCATCTAAATAGTAACTCACAGATACATATCAAAATTATGCCTCACAGCGAACAAGGAGAAAAAATGAACAAGGCACACAAAAACACCCACTAAACATCATTGATCCCAACTACTACAATTGGGAGAATCCCCATAACGAGAAGACACATTAAATTGAGCCCAAACAGATCTCTATTTCAAAAAACGGGCTGAGTTATCATCTTATGAGATGGATTTATCATCTGAAACAAATCCTTAGGTAGATCAACTGAAAATCATGCCAATGGAGAACCATTTGTGGCCACATCACAACATCCAACACATCATTAGAATCCTTATAAACATTACCCCAAAACCGAGCCACCAACAAGATCCCATCTCAATATGCAACAATATTATGACATATAGATCATAAGAAAGCATACTGAATATAAAACACTTCTATGATATAGGATAAACCATCTATATAACTATAGGTTCATAACAAACACCACAAGTTTTCTGCTCAAAATACTTTTGAAAAAGAAATAAACTGACTTGGTGGTATTTCACATTAACCAATGGTGTTTCATCATGTCTCACTCACATGAACAATTATGTGCCGCCATGGGCACTCAAATACCATTCCATACTGGGCATTCATCTATATATCCACAAAGCCATTCATGTCAGAACCCATGAAAACACTTGAAACACAACAAAACATCATTATTACAATAAAAACTCGTGTAACATCCAAGGGTACATTAACCACCAAATCAAAAACCATTTTCAGATTTCACAAGACATGATAAGCTTCATCAAGAACCACTTGATTAAAATACAATCCATCTTAAATAGAACTTCCAAAAACGTTCATTATATTCAAAATATCCATTTCCAATTTAAAGAAAAATCAGTATGGTTTATTTTCATAATCTGACAAACCCAAAGGCCAAGACCCCTTTCTATACAAACACTAGCCGCTCAAAACCATATTTCCAAAACCAATTCATCGTATTCAAACACTTTTAAACAGGTCAAAACACCCCATTTAATAAAAAGTATCCTAATTAATTTAAAATGATTCATACTTTCAGAACCATTAATTTCAACAAACCACAAGTTTAGAGGGAAAATCCAATCCTGTAAAATAATTTCCCCCTCATCTTTTTTTCCGAAAACAAAACCTTCCAAAACCATTCATATATTTAATTTTTAAAGTCCCGTTTTTATAGTTCTAAAAATCTAAACCCTCCTTTAAAACCTATTTTTACATTTCTCATTCAATTATTTTTAAAACAAAAATTCAGAATTCAAGAATGGTACAATAAACCCCCAAAAGGGAACTCGGGTCAGTGGGTGATTTGATCATATGGTTGGAGGATAAATACCAAACACAATACCCAAACATAGAGACTTATTAGGACCATTCCCCGACTCCACATGGCTTGTCAGGCCCTGCGAGCTCACAAAGGCCATTAGTTTTGTCACGACCCGTCCTCGGGACCCATGCCGTGACTACCCCAAGCCCGCCTTCCATAGGCCAGGGGCTGGCGACTAGCACATAGGCGTAAATCCTGGTAAATGGGAAGGCATTACCTTTGTAAAGTAAACAAGCACCTCAGAGTAAGCAAGCGGAAAAAGTAAACACTAAGTAAAAACATAGTACAACTGCAAGTGCGGAAAGTAAGTGGGCCAGAATAAAAACCCAAACTGAAAGTAAAGTACAACTCGAAAGGGAAAACATCAACTGAAAGGTAAAAGCCGCTACGCCGAGTTTTCCACTGTAAATCCCAGCAGAAGGGTGGGTACAGATAGCTCCACTGATCCTTGGGTCCCGCCGTCCGCTCCGAGTACGTCCCGCCCAGTTTTCCTCCTCTAGGTATCGTCCTGCTCTGCTAGCCTCAACCACGATCAATGCTATCCGTCGTCTGCAACCAGCACAACATAGTGCGGTCATAGCCCGTGCAGGGGTGAGTATAAGCTATTCAGTAGGGACCCCGAGACCCCCGAAGGTCTCCCTAAATCCACAAAGGATAAACCACAAAATAAATATACAATCACGAAGTAATAACCAACACTGCTTAGGTATATGCCCATATATATACCTAAGTCAACAATTCCAATACGCTCCAACCTCCGAGCCCAAGTACAATTTAGTCCACACAGGAAAGTATATGTATTCCACATAGGAAAGAAAAACGTAATCCACACAGGATAGCACAACACAATCCACACAGGAAAGCAAACAGGATTCATCTCACACAGGTACTTCTTCGTATGACGTTAGAGATGATCAGATGTAGCCACTGATTAATCTAAGTCGTCGGACCCACAAAGGATCTGTAGGTACTAACCCTCGCAATGATCCACACAGGATTGATCATGAAGTTAAACCCAAAGCTATTGGGAAACTCTTTCTCCATCAAGTATATTGGTTATGCCGCTACAACCAAGCACTTCCCTCTTACCTTGGACTTTTGTAGTACTACACCGATCGGGTACTGTGAGCCTACTGCTACAACCAAGCGCTCCCCCGTGCCACTACAACCAACCGCTCCTCCGTCGTGGGTCTTCCACAACAACCAAGCGCTCCCCTGTGCCGCTACAACGAAGCGCACCTCTGTCGTGGGTCTGCCGCTACAACCAAGCGCTCCCCTGTGCTGCTACAACCAAGCGCACCTCTATCGTGGGTCTGCCGCTATAACCAAGCGCTCCCTCTCATAGCCTCCAGAGGTACTCCTTCTGTTGAGTACCGCGAGTCTGCCGCTACAACCAAGTGCTCCTCCGCCGTGGGTCTGCCGCTACAACCAAGCTCTCCCCACCGGGCTATCCGTAACACACCGAGTCGTTCGATCAGCAGTCGTCATGTCTCAACCGGCTCTATGGTTTCCGCACACAGCAGGTTTGTTCCGGGAGGGTCCACTCCACGAGCTAAGAGGTCGATGCATCAACTGACAGGTAGACTGGAGTTGATGAATCCCATGATGTACCATAGTATTCACTGCCGAAAACACGGAGGATTACCGTACTGTTTTTATCATCGTCGCACTCGAATCCACTGAGGATCTCTGTACAGTCGTCGTCGAAGTCGTAGTCGCAGCCAGCACTAGGGTTCCCGCACACAACAAGCTCGTTCGGGAGGGTCCGCTCCACGAGCTGAGAGGTTGATACATCAACTGACACATAGTCCGATGTTTATGTATCCAAAAGCTCTGTATCGTCTACAGGGACTCAACGTCGCAGACGGCGCGTCGATCGGACGCTCGGTCTGAGAGTTATTGGCTTTTTCGTCCCAGGGGCCCGGTTGGTTTTTAAGGAAAAACCAACCCGACCTTACTCCACCTGCTTCCAAACCTCGGGCGGAGTATGACAAATGATCCGTCTCACTATGAGGAACTCAACAAAGTTGACGGCACGTCAATCGGACATCCGTAGCTCAAGATATGGGCGTTTCCGCTCCGAGGGACCGGTTGGTTTCATGTACGAACCAACCCGGCCAAACTCAACGTATTCTGAAACCTTGAGTGCGATATGCCTAAATGACCGTATCCTTTCAAGGATCGCGTCGCCGCTGACGGCGCGTCGATCGGAGGTCCGTAGCCCGAGTTATGGGCAATTGAACCCAAACGGTCTGAAAACGGGGGTTTCGGGCCCGGACCGACCCGGCCAGAGACCCCCCGGTCGGCCCGAACCGGGTCGACTCGCCCCGGGTCCGGGTTGGCCCGGCCCGGCAAGGCCCGACCCGGCAGGGCTCGGCCCGGCCTGGCAGACCGGCAAGGCGCCGGACCGGCTGGGCATAGCGCGCTGCCAACTCGGCCTTCGGCCGAGCTGTTGGAAAAAAGGGGGGGCGCCTGCCCCCCTTGTGTAACCGCGACCCCCCAAATTTATGGGGGGTCGTTGAAGCCGGCCGGGGGAATTTAATTCCCCCGGCTCCTCCCCTTCTGGCCGACCGGTTCCTGCTCAACGGTACTGGCAGGCCGGTCCCCTTCCAGCTCCGACACCGGCGGCCCAGTCCGGCCGCCGGTCACCTTGCTCCGCCACGGCCCGGAACCGGCCGCGGCCCCGCTCCGGCCACGGCGTCTTCGGTTTTCTTCGACGTGGCACGACAGCATCGCGTTCTTAAACTTCTTTCCACGGCGCGGCGCGACGGCGCCTCCCATTTATTTCCGCAAGAATCCGCGTGGTGCGACGGCACCAGGTTCTCCCGTACCAACCACAAGGAACCAAAACGAAAATTAAGGAGGAGGGTCAGCCGTGTTTGTGCAGTCCGACCCCCTCGCGTTATTCGATAACAATGGTTTAAAATCCACGATTATCGTCATGTTGGTATTCACAAACAAATAAAATAAATAAAACCCCTACCTCGCTTTCAAGAACGGTGCACGTCAACGAGCCGCGGAAGATGAGCGTCGCGGAGGTCGGACGTCGTGGAAAAAGAACGTCGATGTCGCGAAGCGAGGATTCGAAGTCGTTGATGGAGATTTCGTCGCGGGAAAGCCGTCGCGGAAGAGACGACGTGGAAGAAGAACGTCGTGTCGCGGATACAGTGTCGCGGAAGATGAACGTCGATTCCGTTGTCATCGAGGTGCGTCCGAATAGAAAACGTCGTTGGAAGAAGACGTCGCGTTCCTCAGCGGAGGTGTTCTTCATTGAAAAACGGTGTTCTTCGCGTTCTTCGTCGAGATTGAAGAAGAAGAAGACCGCTTCCTCAATCCTCTCAAGGTTTCAAAACTCTAACAATAATAAAATAAGACCATGTCTTATTTTATTAACAAAACCTAACCATTTGAATTTCAAGAGTTTGAAATTAAGTAACTCACTTTATTAATTATAACAAGTTGTCAAAAATTAATGAATGTGAGTTAATGGGGAGTTAGGAAAGTGAGGGGTTAAGACGGGTTAGGGAGTTTAAGGAATTTGAAAAAGGGGGGGAGGGTTCGTGTGGGCCTCACCCTTTAAATTATCCACACATGGGAAGTTGGGTGAATGTGGGCCCCACCACCAACTTCCCATGGGAGAAATAAACCACCTTGAAAAGAAATAAAATTGAATCAAAAATTTTATTTACCTTTTTAATTAAACCCCATAAATAAACTTCTTCACCCGCACAAACGCAACTACGGTAAAGGGTCCCTTAAGCTATTACCGGCGTTGGGAGTTCATCGATGCCCTCAGAATTCGATTCTGAGCACTGGTTCAAAAGTTAGAAAATCCCGCTCGTTCGTTCACTGAACTTACCCGAGCCAAACTTCAGAAATCGATTCCGGGCACACCGGGCCTCGGAATCAGGCGCTGTCAGAAACTGCATTCATGTAAAATTCCAAAGTAAATTAAGAAAAAAATTCCCTTGAAATTTACGGGTCTTTACATTACTCCCACCACAGGGCTTTACGTCCTCGTAAAGCTTCAACACAAACTAGGGATACAAAGGCAGTAGAGTTAGGCGGTAAGCCACCTCGCCAATCCTGCTGAGGACCTGGAAGGGTCCGATGAAGCATGGAGACAACTTTCCAACTTGGTCAAATCTCCGTAATCTACATCGAGGTGAGACACGCATGAAGACGTGGTCGCCATCCGCAAACTCTAGTGGCCTCCGCCTCCTGTCAGCATAAGACTTCTGCCTGCTCCGAGCTGTCCTCATCCGCTCCTGGATGACCTGGACCTTCTCTGTCATGGCCTGGACCATCTCCGGTCCCACAAGAGCTGCTATGATTTCCCCTTTTCCAATAAAATAAATCTGGTCTCATCCTGTGGATAATACCGTCAATCTCAACATGGATGATACGAATCCATACCAAGGATGACGTCTTAAGGCCTCGACGCTACTACCAAGAGATCCAACCGTTACTCTTGCCTCCAATGGTTGAGTCACACTGTCAGCATCAATGTGTGGTAACTGGGTCTCCTCCAGTAGATGTCTCACAAGTGAGGGTCAAGTCAACAGTCAAAACTGGAACCTCTTAGTAACAACACAAAAGAGGATAGGAATGAAAACATCACAAAGGTATGCATCTTTTATTATTGCAGCTCATAATTCAAGGATGCTACACAATATCAACAAGGAACAAGAAGTACAAAAGACGTATCCACTAGTTCCGCTCCTATCCATTTGCTCCCAGAGCTCCATGATCGAAGGCCTCAGCTGCCTAAAGCTGAGCTCTCGCATGTCCACCAACTCCCTGTGGTCGGGGCGGACCTCCTAGTGGTGGTGGTGGCAACACCTCGAAGCGTTTTCCTCCATCTGCTACTCGGCCAAATCCTCTGACTCGCCCGCCTTTACCCTGCAGACCTCCATGGCCGAACCTCTGTCTCTACCTAGGGGGTCCTTTGTTCATCTGCTGGTCATCCGTATGGTGGGTCGGACAGTCACGAGCCATGTGACCAACCCTGCCGCAGGAGTAACATTGTCCGCTCATGGTAAGTCGTTGTCCACCCCTGGTGCCTCGCACAATCGATCCTGTGTCGTGCAGTCAACCACCGGTAGGTCTAGTCCTCTTGGACCCCTGCGTCATATGTCTACTGCCCGCTGCAGAAGACTCTGCCGCATGCCGGCTAGTGGTGGGTCCTGCTGCTGGAGACTTCTCAGCAAGGAAACTCTCCACCAAGAGGGCTCGCTCCAACACTCCTGTCTGTGTCGGAATGCTGTGAGAAAAAATTGAAGCTCTTATATCTCACCTGAGCCCCTGCTCGAAGGTTCGGGCCCTGAAGAATGGGTCTCGTACCATGTCTGTGGAATAGCGCGAGAGATCGGTAAACCTCGTCGCGTACTAGGCTGCTGTCATGCTGCCCTGCAGCAGCTGTAGTAGCTCCTGGATGCACACCGCTCAGAGGGTGGCTGGGATGAACTCAGAGTGGAAGATGATATAAAAGTCCGTCCAGAGAAGAGATGTCTCATTGTGCACCTAGATCATCATGCTCCACCATCGGCCCGCTACTGCGTGCAGTAGGCTTGCAGCGAGGATCACCCTGAGGTCTGTTGGTGTCCTCACTAGCCTGAAAACTCGTACGACTGCCTCCAACCAGTCCTCAGCTGCCTGGGGGTCCGTATCCCCATGGAACCTGGGTGGTCGCTGGCGTTGGAACTCGTGCAGCGCGCAAAGGCGACGTGCATCGTCAGCGGCTGGGGCTGGTAGCATTGGTGGCTCGGCAGGTAAAGGTACCGTCGGTGCCTCTGTTGAC
Organism: Viscum album; assembly: GCA_963277665.1. Taxonomy (NCBI): domain Eukaryota; kingdom Viridiplantae; phylum Streptophyta; class Magnoliopsida; order Santalales; family Viscaceae; genus Viscum; species Viscum album. The sequence goes on along the minus strand of OY728161.1, from coordinate 1,169,686,058 downwards.
AAGGAGCCTTGCACCGAGGCCTCATCGCTCGGTGGGCTGTCGTCACGCTCGACTCTCGGAACCCTAGCTGACTGCCATCGTGGGGCCATCCTGAAAAGGAAACAGGTGCGCCACAGTCGAACAGTATACCTGGTGAGCTGACACAAGTAATCACAAAGAAAACTTGAAACACACAAGAAATCAATGTTTTCGTGCATTAAGTTGGAAATCAGAAGTCAGGGTCTTGGTGTACGGATACGTCGGCCGCCGCACCAACACTAGACTCCCTGGACTGATAACCACACCCAATACGCTAAACACTATTGCTTTACATATAAGAAAGATCAGAGTCTGCGGTAGAACCGAACTCCTCTGATACCAATTTGTCACGACCCGTCCTCGGGACCCATGCCGTGACTACCCCAAGCCCACCTTCCATAGGCCAGGGGCTGGCGAATAGCACCAAGGCGTAAATCCCAGTAAATGGGAAGGCATTTCCTTTGTAAAGTAAACAAGCACCTCAGAGTAAGCAAGTGGAAAAGGTAAATACTAAGTAAAAACAGAGTACAACTGCAAGTGCGGAAAGTAAGTGGGAAAGAATAAAAACCCAAACTGAAAGTAAAGTACAACTCGAAAGGGAAAACAACAACTAAAAGGTAAAAGAAACTATGCAGAGCTGTCCACTAGAAATCCCACCTGAAGGGTGGGTACAGATAGCTCCACTGCACCTCAGGTCCCGTCGTCCGCTCCGAGTACGTCCCGACCAATGGTCCTCCTCCAGGTACCGTCCTGCTCTGCTAGCCTGAACCACGATCAACGTTGTCCGTCGTCTGCAACCAACACAACGTAGTGCGGGCATAGCCCGTGCAGGGGTGAGTATAAGCTACTCAGTAGGGACCCCGAGACCCCCGAAGGTCTCCCGAAATCCACAAAGGATAAACCACAAAATAAAGATACAATCACGAAGTAATAACCGACTCTGCTTAGGTATATGCCCATACATATACCTAAGTCAACAATTCCAATATGCTCCAACCTCCGAGCCCAAGTATAACTCAGTCCACAGAGGAAAGTATACGTATACCACATAGGAAAGAAAAAAGAAATCCACACAGGATAGCACAACACAATCCACACAGGAAAGCAAACAATATTCAGCTCACACAGGTACTTCTTCGTATGACGTTAGAGATGATCAGATGTAGCCACTAATTCATCTAAGCCGTCAGACCCACAAAGGATCTGTAGGTACTAACCCTCGCAATGATCCACACAGGATCGATCATGAAGTTGAACCCAAAGCTATTGGGAAAATCCTTCTCCATCAAGTACAGTGGTTATGCCACTACAACCAAGCGCTTCCCTCTTACCTTGGACTGCTGTAGTACTACACCTATCGGGTACTGTGGGCCTGCTGCTACAACCAATCGCTCCCCTGTGCCACTACAACCAAGCGCTCCTCCATCGTGGGTCTGCCGCTACAACCAAGCACCCCCCTGTGCCGCTACAACCAAGCGCACCTCTGTCGTGGATCTGCCGCTACAACCAAGCACTCTCATGTGCCACTACAACCAAGGGCACCTCTGTCATGGGTCTGCCTCTACAACCAAGCGCTCCCTCTCATAGCCTCCAGAGGTACTCCTTCTGTTGAGTACCGCGGGTCTGCCGCTACAACCAAGTGCTCTTCCACCGTGGGTCTGCCGCTACAACCAAGCGCTCCCAACCGGGCTATCCATAACACACCGAGTCATTCGATCAACAGTCGTCAAGTCTCAACCGGCTCTAGGGTTTCCGCACATAGCAAGCTTGTTCCGGGTGGGTCCATTCCACGAGCTAAGAGGTCGATGCATCAACTGACAGGTAGAATGGAGTTGATGAATCTCAAGATGTACCGTAGTAGTCACTGTTGAAAACACGGAGGATTCCTATACTTTTTTCATCATCGTCGCAGTCGAATCCACTGAGGATCTCTGTACAGTCATCGTCGAAGTCGCAGTCGCAGCCAGCACTAGGGTTCCCGCACACAGCAAGCTCGTTCGGGAGGGTCCGCTCCATGAGCCGAGAGGCTGATACATCAACTGACACATAGTCCGAATTTGATGTATCCAAAAGTTCTTTATCGTCTATAGGGACTCAACGTCGCAGACGGTGTGTCGATCGGACGCCCGGTCTGAGAGTTATTGGCTTTTTCGTCCTAGGGGCCCGGTTGGTTTTTAAGGCAAAACCAACCCGACTGTACTCCACCTGCGTCCAAACCTCGGGAGGAGTATGCCAAAAGATCCGTCTCACTAAGAGAAACTCAACAAAGCTGGCGGCAAGTCAATCGGACGTCCGTAGCTCAAGATATGGGTGTTTCCGCTCCGAGGGCCTGGTCGGTTTCGTGTACGAACTATCCCGTCCGAACTCAAAGTATTCCGAAACCTTGAGTTCAATATGCTGAAATGACCGTATCGTTCCAAGGATCGCGTCGCCGCTGACGGCGCGTCGATCGGAGGTCCGTATCCCGAGTTATGGGCAATTGAACCCAAACGGTCTGAAAACGGGGGTTTCGGGCTCGGACGGACCCGACCTGAGACCCCCCGGTCGGCCCGGCCTGGCAGACCGGCCAGGCGCCGGACCGGCTGGGCACAACGTGCCCCGCGCGCTGCCAGCTCGGCCTTCGGTCGAGCTGTTGGAAAGGGGGGGGGGGCTGCCCCCCTTGTGTAACCGCGACCCCCCAAATTTATGGGGGGCCGTTGAAGCCGGCTGGGGGAATTTAATTCCCCCGGCTCCTCCCCTTCCGGCCGGCCCGACCTGGTCAGCCGGTTCCTGCTCAACGGGACTGGCAGGCCGGTCCCCTTCTAGCTCTGACACCGGCGGCCCGATCCGGCCACCGGTCACCTTGCTACACCGTGGCCCGGAACCGGCCATGGCCCTTGTCGTCCGGTGCGGTGCGACGGCACCGCGCCCCTCCGCTGTGGCCCAGCTCCGGCTGTGGCGTCTTCGGTTTTCTTCGATGCTACGCGACAGCGTCGCGTTCTTAAACTTCTTTCCACGGCGCGGCGCGACGGCGCCGCGCATTTCTTTCTGCAAGAATCTGCGTGGTGCGACGGCACCATGTTCTCCCGTACCAACCACAAGGAACCAACACGAAAATTAAGGAGGAGGGTCAGCCGTGTTTGTGCGGTCTGACCCCCTCGTGTTATTCGATAACAAAGGTTTAAAATCCACGATGATCGTCATGTTGGTATTCACAAACAAAGAAAATAAATAAAACGCCTACCTCGGTTTCAAGAACGGTGCACATCAACGAGATGCGGAAGATGAGCGTCGTGGAGGTCGGGCGTCGCGGAAAAAGAATGTTGACGTCGCGAAGCGAGGATTCGAAGTCGTTGATGGAGATTTCGTCGCGGGAAAACCGTCGCGGAAGAGATGACGCGGAAGAAGAACGTCGCGTCGCGGATACGGTGTCGCGGAAGATGAACGTCGATTCCGTTGTCGTCGAGGTGCGTCCGAAGAGAAAACGTCATTGGAAGAAGACGCCGCGTTCTTCGGTGGAGGTGCTCTTCATTGAAAAATGGTGTTCTTCGCGTTCTTCGTCGAGATTGAAGAAGAAGAAGACTGCTTCCCCAATCCTCTTAAGGTTGCAAAACTCTAACAATAATAAAATAAAACCAAGTCTTATTTTATTAACACAACCTAACCATTTAAATTTCAAGAGTTTGAAATTAAGTTACTCACTTTATTAATTATAACAAGTTGTCAAAAATTAATGAAATTGAGTTAATGGGGAGTTAGGAAAGTGAGGGGTTAAGAGGGGTTAGGGAGTTTAAGGAATTTGAAAAGGTGGGGGGTTCGTGTGGGCCCTACCCTTTCAATTATCCACACATGGGAAGTTGGGTGAATGTGGGCCCCACCACCAACTTCCCATGGGAGAAATAAACCACCTTGAAAAGAAATAAAATTGATTCAACAATTTTATTTACCTTTTTAATTAAACCCCATAAATAAACTTCTTCACCCGCACAAACGCAACTACGGTAAAGGGTCCCTTAAGCGATTACCGGCATTGCGAGTTCATCGATGCCCTCAGAATTCAATTCTAAGCACCGGTTCAAAAGTTAGAAAATCCTTCTCATTCGTTCACTGAACGTACCCGAGCCAAACTTCAGATATTGATTCCGGGCACACCGGGCCTCAGAATCAGGCGCGGTCAGAAACTGCGTTCTTGTAAAATTCCAAAGAAAATTAAGAAAAAAATTTCCTTGAAATTTCCGGGTCTTTATAAGTTAGACTCCCCTTGTTATATCCCAATAGTAAACAATCAATAAGCACAAATAAAACTAATAAAATTGGACATCTCGTGGAAACTCGATGATCATAACGAGAAAGAGTTCACGACGCACATCCCACACATACGCCTCAAGTCCCAAAAATCATACTTCATCTACATTTACATACCCCAAAATAACAAGGGTTCTCTAAAAATAATGGTCTGCTAAGAGCCGACCACCTCTGATACCATTTTGTCATGAACCAGCTGGAGTCGACCCTGAACCGGTTATAAGGGCTAGCCCGCGACAAGTCCCGAGAGGCATTCCTGATCATCCTGAGATGGACACAAGCACCATGAGCATAAATAGAGTACAAAAGGGAAAAAATTATGCCATAAATAAACAATCAAACAAGTAGTTGAAAGAAATTGATAGCCCAAAATACATTTATATAAAAACTGAATTGAACATTATTTGTACAAGAAAATGAATGTAAAACTGAACCAACAACTCAACTTACCAAACTCGATATCCAACTAAATCCATGTGACCCTAATGGTCACTCTCTAATATAATGATCACATGTCACCCAAGTCAATCGAACACAAGAAGAAACTAGAACAAGGGCTAAAAATCGAAGAAGATAATAGGAATGAGTATTAAAACTCTGTAGGTTAGCCCGATATTCTATTACCAATGCACATCCTTTAAAATAATTGAAACATAAATTTGAAGTTTTCAATACAATATTTAAATGTATTTTTTCCAAATGAGTTCCCATGCTATTTAAAAGAAATTACCAGACAAAAAATTCCGTGTTTTATAAATAGAAATGCCAGTAACAGTTTTCAAAGAGGTGCAACATCAAAATGAAAATAGTTTTCAAGAGGGGTGCTTTAAATAATTTAGACTTTTAAATAAATCACACACACTAATGAATTTACAAACCAAACACACTGTATGCCTGCAGTGAGTACAAAATAGCCAATGATCAGAAGTCGCAAGAACACCCCTAGTCACTAGTTAGTTGTGAGCCCCAGGTACCTTGAATCTCAGTGAAGGTAATCGTAATAAATATATGTTCTAATTCACACGATCCACTAGTAGGAACAATACCCATAAAATAGTGGTCCCCCATCAACATCATCATCATAGTGTAGTTATTTTTGTCATCATCAAACTTGCTACGTGAAACATGTGTCAAACCCAACTGAATCACTAGCATACTAGTACACGCCCACCCACATAGATACACAAGATTAACTTTAGTGCTCAATAATGTTACACATATTATCAAATACACATTCCATATAGAAATTCCATTACCAAAACATAAACAAAAAAATATACCGCAAATATGCTTCAGATTTCTTTTAAGAATCAATAAACCACTAAAAAAGATTCATAAAACAATTTCAAGGAGTATAACAAGTCCTTTCACATTAAATCCAATCATAAATGAGCTTTTATGTCCAAAAACCCTTCAATACCATAAAAAACCAGATTTGGAAGCCCAAAAACAATTTAATAAATCATTTTCATGGACTATAAAATTTCACAAAAAGATCGAACATGAAATACAAATGGAAACCATTTGTAAAAAAACAAATGCCAAACGTGCCTTTAATCCTTTCTCAAAACTATCCTTTGACCACGATATAGATTTCAATTTTATTAAGGAGGTGTATACACACCATTTAAATTAGAAAAACACATTCATAAATTCCTTAAGAAATTCAGGTTAAATATTCCAAACACAACTATTTTCATAGGGATGTGAAATGGGCCATTTTCCGACAACTCGGGCCAGATCATGTTGTAAACCAAAACACATTTACATGTAAAAACAAATCCCAATTGGAAATCCATATGAAGACCATAAATACCATTTATAATTCTCCAACTCATTTAAAAATCCAATAAATTTTTTTTAAATAAAACATGACACATAAAAGCCAACCGGGAAATTTACTGAACACATGACCAACCCTTTTAAACAAAACAATTTATTTGAAGAACTTGAAAAAGAATAAAACACCAATTTCATTCCATATTCTATCAAGGATACTGTAACATATTCAAAATACAATAAAATAGTTTCTAAACCTCACAAAATAGTTTTGAAAGATAGTGGAATATTTAAACAAACACTCGGAGTGAAATTTTATGACAAAACAACACTACCTTTCCCAAAAAAGCATTAAACAGTCATTTTGCACACCAAGAAAATTAAAAAAATTCTGAAAAATAATAATAAACATATATGTATGTCGAAAACAATAATAAAATGATTAATCCTTAAGGATAATGGAATGTGCATGGGATATCCAACCTCAAATCCTTGATGTAATGGAAAGTGACACCCAATATCACAATCAGAGGGTTTACAAACCCTAATCCTATGATGACCAGACCCAAAAAAACAAAAACCACATAAAATATCATAGTATAAAATAACCATAGGATGATCATGAATGGTCGAGATTATAAAACCAAGAAATAATGAAAGGAGGAAGAGGAGGGAAGAGAAAGGTGAAGGAATCTCACTTTTTTATCTAGATAACCCTTCCTCCTCCATTATATCTGCACCCATAGAGAAAAGGTAATGTCTTGAAACATCATATAATGTTTATTAAGTTCTAGATAAACGAGTTAAAGATTATTTTTCGGAAAAAGAGTATGAATGCAATTATTTCTGAATGGAATAATTTACATTCGTGATTCTGGACGATTTGAGAGATATTGAGAAGTTTTACCCAATAAGAGACTCATATGAGCTCCAATGAGGTAAAATAGATAATGGGGGTGTGTATAGGGGTATTGGATTCGAGTTAGAGGTAATATAAATGAAATATATTAAAATTGAATTATATATAAATGATACGAATTATCATTTTGAAAAAGGAAATGGGCCCATGGGCTGGCCCAATTCTTAAATAGGTAACCCCAATTCACCATGCTTTTGAATTTATAATGGGTCAAAAATGATATGGTAGTTTTAATATGTCAGTGTATGACAAGTGGAAAGTGTAATGAGTAAAAAATGACAAATAAAATTAATGAGTTATAAAAGAAAAAAATATTGTTTTACATTAGGAAATGGGCACACAATTGGCCCAAATCATGAAGTAACCACCCTTTCTCTCAAAATAATTTTTAAACAAACAATATAGAATAACAATTAGGGTGATTAGAAATATATGGTAGTTAAAATATCAAAATTAATCTCACCCAATACCAAATTAAAGGATCAGTATTTTCAATGAATCAGATCAACACCATGGCATGAAAAAGAAAACACATTGCATGACACCCATACACATATAAAGACATTAGTATAGTAAAAACTATACTACAATAAAAACCCAATTTACCTAACTGGATATTATAAGCATCCCATTGGGAATAAATCTATCACTAGATTCCCTTCAGTGAATACCAATAGAAGTTACACAAAGAAGAGGTAACGTCTTTCCACAAGCTCCTTTGTTTTATTTTCGTTCTCCGCCCCTCAACTCTTCTTATTTCATTATTGTATAATAACACCACTATAATCAATATACAGATAATTATTTGTCATTATACTTATAACTACAGTTACATACAAATCCATGTAATGGGTAATAAACTTACCATTTATGTTTATGGAGAACAACCGCCTCACAAAAGGATTCCATTCGTTTATCATTTATTAACTCTCATAATTGAGTATTACGATGTAAATGATGATTATATATTATATATATGAAATTTATAATGTATATTCTGAAATTTTTATAGAGCAGATAACCTTATGCTTTCCATGTGGTGTATATACGGTAAAATCATTTCTAGAAATGTGGACTATCGCCTTCTCAAAGCAATGTGATTCGTTCTCACTATACATAGAATATTTATCGAATGGTTTTATTAAACTAATTAAACATTTATGGAATAAATAATATAATTAAATTATAATATATACATATATCATTTACCTTTAATTATTCTAAATATGAGAAATAAATGGAAATAGTGATCTTGTGTATGCACGGTCTAGCGTCTCCATGAACGATGAATTTCATTTATTGTCTCCAAATTTAATGGATTATTATAAATAACTAAATAATTAATATATAATATAATTAAATAATGGTTTATATTCATAATATGATTAAATCATGATCAATGTTAGAATAAAAAATTTACTAGTCAAATTATACTTGAATAATTAACCAATTAATAGCAAAAAAGTAATAATAATTAATTATTGTTAACAAATTGAGTGTAATACATTTTTCATATATTATATATGATATTATAAACATGATTATGGTTCTAGTTTAAATTTCAACCCTTTTTAATACCCTTATAGATGAGGATAAAAGGCATTCACCATAAATGGAATGCAAGGTATTGGATTCTTGTCTCACTTTTAAATCCATGAGACAAACTCCATCATCACCGCTTAGATATTTTATGTGGTGTGTATACATCACCTTGTAATATGTAATATCATAAATAATTTTATATTAATTTTATTTTGAAATTAAATTTTAATTATTTATTTTAAGGGTATTTAAGTTGAATGTTACAATTTGAACAAAATTTCATTGCCCAATTTATTTTGATTTGGTTATGATACTTCCTCATTGGAATTAATATTAAAAAAATATATGTGTCATAAAATTTTACATTATATAATTATAATTTCATTTTTATGTGGATTTAAATTTTATTCACGTATTCGATTCAATTATAGATTCTCACGTCAATGTTATGAGTTTTCAAGGTTTTACATCGCAATCTCATTTTTTTCGGGATTGTTTACACTTGAATTCACATTAGAGAAAATTATTTGATAATTATACAATAAACCATTTAATTTTATTCTCATATGGTAATTTCTGACACTTTCAAATAATAGTATCATTTCCCACACTTTATTACTTAAAATGTTTTAGATAATGTATTTAAGAAAATTAGAATTGATTTATATCTTTAGGTAGAGAACCTGTTTTCTTATAAAAACATAGTTTTATAAAATAGTTTTCAGAAATGTTTTACCCTTTTGAAAAAGATTTTGTAAATAAATATTTACCCTTTAATTCTTTTAAGATATTTCATAGGAATCATCTTATCTCTTTCATAAAAAGTATGTTTTATAGACATTTTAGAATGAAAAAATGAATATTTTTTACCACGTAGGGCATGTATGGATTTACCTATTAGAATTCCTTCGAAGCTTCCTTTTGAAGTATGGAAGGTTAATTTATAAATAATATTATTATTATTATTTTAAATGAAAATATTTTTTAAAATGATTTTCAATATGAAAATCAATATTTTCCTCCAGAATATTTAAAAAAACACTTTGTAGTATTTTTATTCATCAATGATAACAACCCTTTATTCTTACTCCAATAGGAATTTTCCAGATTGATTCCATACTTATTTTTCCTTCGGGTAAATTTTGATTGATTTATCGAATGATAGTAATGACATTATTTTACTTGATTCCTATGTTAGTGCCTTGAAAAGTTAAATTTACAATGATCCTTTATAATTATTTTTCTCATAAATATATGCATCACTTAACAGGGATGTGATTACTAAATAATATATATACAATTTTATTATATGTTTTTCACTTGATAGATATTTGACTAACTAGAAAAATATTGATAAATTTATATTTTTTACACAATATGGAAAATTGATATGGAATATTATTAAATAGATTATTCTATATATGATGAATTATTCAGACAGGTACAACCTGGGTGGCTTTTAATTCTGGATAGTCCCTTGATGCATTTGTAGTCACATGTGATGAGTCATTTGGCAAGAATTTGATGGATTTTTTCCCAATATGTTAAACTGTCTTGTAAAAGGTCACGGAGGTAAAGATACAATATACCTAGGAAAAATGCAATCAAATAATTAATAATGTACCTAATTAAACATAGTTATTGTTTATCCATGATATATTTCATGGACATATTTATTTATGCATTTCATTTTAAGTTTATTGATTAAAAGAAAAACGTTTTAAGATTATTTCAATGCCTTATTGATTATTCCATATCCGGTTATATTAAATGGAATGTTTTTTCAGTTATTTACAATTCCATATTTTTTATTTTATTCCTTCTCATCTTATTTATTACATGGGTTGGATCTTGAATTATCACCTTTCCAAATTTAATATTCTCATTGATTCATTATCTCTTACGTTGTACTTTACACTTAATGAGCATTCAATCTCACAATAATTTTTATTCCCTTGACCATTATTACCTAAAGTGTACTAAGAAATATATGCATGTATAATAAAGAAGGAATAATGTTTTTATCCTATATAGAAAAAAATTATCACATAATTTCTGAATTCATTACTAAGAAAAGAAGCATGTATGTATCTAGTTTACCAAGAATAATAAAATATTTGGTCCATTGGGATGTTACTTACTTGTATATAATGATAATGTAATTGTAGAATGACTCTAGTTTTTTGATTTTATGGGTTACCACTAAATAAAAAGCAATCATGAATGAGGAAAATGGAAAAAACAAATGAGATCAGTTCGCGAGATCGTAATCCATGGTACAAAAGAATGATGATTTCATTACCCTTATGGTGGATGTGGTGAAGGTTTTAGGCCATCCCATTAATATAAAAAATATAATTATATTGAAGATACATATTTAACTATATTATTATGGTTTAATAATAATTTAATGAATTAGATAAAGAAACAAAATAAAAAATTCTTGTTGAAGTACAATACCTCTTCTTCGACCATCCTCCATAGGTTTCATCCAAAAGCCTTACTCGGTTGAATTTGCTCCCAAAATTTGTCTTCTCAAATGAGGGGAGGTAAGTTGGAAAGTGATTTGTGAAGTTATTGGATGAACATACTAGTTTACATGATTTTAATAATATAAGATTGTGGGTGGCCTTTTATAGGATTGGTGAGGGCCACAACTGTACTTTTTTTTGAAAAAGTGAATTCCACCTATTTTTCGTAATGAAAAAAATCCATAATAATACTATATTATTGAAAAAGTACTGTATATTGTATTAATATTAAGAAAATGGGTTCTGGATAAGTTTATAAGTCATTTTCCCCTTTAATTTAATGTTTAATCCCTTAGTAAACTGGTTTTCACCTTCATCTTTGTGATTAATGTTATCTTTTTTCACTGAACATTGTGGTAAAAAAATTATGTTGACCTTATTAGAAAATATATATTATTTATATTCCACTTACAAAATCCATTTTTCTACATTAAATTCTCTTAAGGGGAAATTTTAATTTAATATTAATCCCACAAATGCCACAATAAAAATGGTCTTTTTAGGACAACATTTTTTAGAAAAATATTATTCTATATTAAATTCACGAATCAAAATATTTAGTATATGAAAATAAATTAATATTTAATGATATATAACATATAACATTAATTTCCAAAATTATCCATTAGAATTTATTTTAATTATTAAATATGAAGAAATGCTATACATTTAAAAATAGGTTTTGAAAAACTCATTTTTATACACAAGAACAAAATTATACTAAACTAAAACAATGTACATGATTAAAAAGGATATTAAATTAAATAAATATAAAAAATATATTTTCTATTACATTAGAACATAATAGGGAATTGACATTAGTTAATTTTTTTAAAATAAATTATAGTTTTACAAAAATCTATATTTTTAATTATTCACTAAAAAATCACTACTTTTTTGAAATGTCCCAAAATTATACCCAAGGTAACTTTTGATGTTGAAATTAAAAAAATGAACATTATTTTATCATATAATGTTTTATAACATTCTAAAAATTTGTAATAATACTTTCTTAATGAAAACTAATAAAATCGTTTATAAAGAAATTTTTTTTACAATAATAAGGTCAAATTAAAAAAAATATTTACTTTTTACTAAACATTTTCCAATAATTTATATTCATTATAAAATATATATATATATATATATATATATTCATCTATTTCATAAATTAGTTAATACTATTCATACCAGTCAATTTTCTTGAATGGTTATAATGGTTATATATATCATGGGTTAATTAATCTCGATGTTCCGGGTGGAATATTCAATAGAGCATAAAAATAAAGGGGTTTAGTTCATATAAATATATTTAATATATTTAATATTCATAAAAACAATTATATTCTATTGTCTTACAGAGTTACATTGTCATCTAATTTCTGTGTTGGTTTTCATATACATTTCCCAACAGAATTTTATTCTTTTAAAAACAAGGTATGTTACATATAAGGATTCCAATATACACCACATCATAAATATAACAAGTCAAGGACTCAATAACCTATTCTGAAACAACCTAATATTTTCATGTTATTAACTGTTAAATAATTTTATTTCCTTAATACCTTTTACTACACGCTATAAAAAGTTTGAATGAACTGTGAAATATTACTAATAGATTATATGACTTTTAGAAACTATAAATTAAATTTTAGATGATGAATATGAAAGACTAATTAATTAATTAATTATCAAACTCTAATATATTTTAATATGATGTTCACATAAAATTATCACATAATTGTTTTTAATGGTCATTTTATTGCTCAAAAATATGTTTCCTTTAAAAAGGATTTTTCCTTCTTTTTATGAGTGAATATATATTATTAGATGTTATTAAAAATTAATTTCAAAAAATAAAAGTCATATTTGCTATTTTCTATTTAAAATAATCATATTATTCTTTTTAAGTGTATTTTATACATGAATTTAGTAAGAAAATATTTTTTTAGAAGGGTATTTTTATAAAAAAAACAACATTTCTTTATGTTTTTTGAATTTAATTTCAAATTAAATGATTCATGTTCTGTGTTTTTTATTTTTAAAAATTTAATCTTTATTTAGAATCATCTATTTTAAATTTTTTCATTATACCCCCTTTATTTTTAGTCAATATGTACAGTAACCATTTCAATATTTATTACCTTAAAAACGGTAAATGGAGATAATATGGATTAAAAATGTGTGATAATACAATAATTTTCCATTATATTTTTATTAGATAAATTTAATTAAACCCTTAACATCCATGTATTGAAATTGAGTTTGTAATAGACTTTTTCCCTGAAAATTACACGTATACTATTTAAATAAATGGACGCCTGAAAATGACACATTATTTGTCTTAAATATCTCATATATATCCACATTGAGAAAAAATATGGTTATGAATTAATATATCTGTCCATTATGATCATAATAAACTTATTTTATTTATATAAATTTATTTATTACTTTTTGGGGTCACTTAGATGAGATTATCACCATTACATTAACTTATTTAATGGCAAATCAAAAAAGTCACACCCTTATTTTAGTAAGTGTCATATTATTAATTCGGTGTTACCACGAGGATATGTGTGAAAATAAATATATTTTTTAAATTACAATGAATTTATATTAATAATATTAATTTGTTGATAATTTTATAGAATAAAAAATTTCCACTAAATGATTTCACAACATTGATGTAGTAATTATTCGATAAACTGAAAGATCAATTAAATGATATTAAAAATATAAAAATTATTTTAATTTGTTATATTTATGGTGATCCATGAAATATATAGATGGCCTTGAAATGTTTTTAATATAATAAAATAATTTTTATTAATTTTAGTTTTTTTATAATTTAAAATTCAATGTAGTTCAATGTATCAATGTGAAAACAAATATATTTTATTAAATTATATTTTATTAAATTATTAAAATATCATAAAAACCTGTAAAAATACAATTTATTACTCTGAGTTTGAAAAATTCATTAATATAAATCTTTGGTTTAATTGAAACTTAATATGTAAATTTTGAAACCTTTTAATATTAAAAATATTTGTTACCACTAATAAAATATAAATGGAGTAAATAATTGTTAATAAAAAAGATACCTCTTAAAATAACACCAATATACCTTTAAAACCTATTGGTTTATGTTATTACGACCTTATATTATCTTCTCTTCAACCACATATTCATTAGTTAGTATTTAGATATAAAATTATTTTGTTATAATTTAATCATTTTATAAATTTCGAAAGTGCCCATATCCTATATTTCAACTGCGAAACTCTTCCAGAACTTATTTACCCAATATTGAGCCTTATATATATCCCATTACCAATCATGTTATCATTTTAAATTACCTAAAAATATTATGTATATTCTTTTATTCAAAAAATACAAACCATAGAACCCTTTATAGTTGATCTGAAGAAGAGCATTCAAAGAAGAGCTAATTGCTTATGTTGATTGATTTATTTATCTACTATTTCTGAGTTACTCTTGGTGTAGGTTGTTTATCATAAAATAATAACATCAGTATCCAATATATTGTTAAATTTATTTCTATTTATGAAAATGAGATTATACACCATCTTTCCCATCAAACATGAAGTGAAGGTATCGCTTGTGCGTACATACGACTTATTATCTCCGCATACCGATACAAATCATTTTTCACCACCATATTTTATGGATGGGTATTATGTTATGATAAATTAATATATTGGATATATATTATATAATAATTATTCTTGAAATATTAATTATTATTTACCTTTCTTTCATTCAATCAATCAAAAAATTAAAATATCGTTCATGCTTACATACGACCAACTGTCTCTATGCTTGGTGTTTTTATTTTTTATATCTAATTTAAATGAATGAATATAAATATATATATAAATTTTAAATATTATTATTATTCCTTTATTAATATTATTATAATGATGATAAAGAATAATAAAATATAAGTAAAATGACTAGTGAATAGAAACATGCTTTGAAAATGAAGCAGTTATCATGCAGAATAGTTGTTTTAATAACTAATTATTATGAAAAGGGTGATAAAATTTTATATATAAATAATCAAAGGTATGACATAATTAATTTTAATTAAAAAATTTAAAATTAATCCATATTTATTATACAATTTGTTTGAATGTGAACAAAGAAACAAAATACTTGAGGTAAGGGTTTATTTCGCATCCCATCATTATTCACGATTTTTTTACATTTAAGTCCCCACTATGAAGTATTTATCTTCAATGTCCAAGTTTTCGTAAAATGGTTTCCAATTTTTTATATGTATTCTACTAAAATTTAGTAAAATATATTTTGTACCCATGTTTTAATTTTTACAAAATGGTTTCAAATGAATATTTTTTTCATTTTCCAAACAACATACTTTCTGAATTTCAAATAAAAATATATATATAATGTATTATTAAATTATATGGAATGAGTGGGTCTTCCCACATTCATGGTTCAATATTTATTTGAAAATACTTATACAATATTAAACGTTTATTTCCAAATAATTTTTTTCCCTTTTAATTTGATGGATTTTCAAAAAAATCAAAATTGAAAGGATATTTTCCATGAGATTTATTTCAACTGATATTTCAAAATACTTTTCATTTAAGACAAAAATATATTATATTAATTATTGCTTAATTGGAATATGATCTCAATATATCACTGATATTATTTTTTGGGTGGTATATTTTTATGATTTCATGATGTTTATGAATCTCATTACTTTTTTATGAGTTATTCTATGATGAAATATTTATAAAACCCACATTATTTATGGGTTTTCATCTAATGAATGACATATGATATTATTGTACACAGATGTTCTGTTTATAATTTTTTGTAGGAGGGACCTATATCTCTTTCCAATTCATTGGGTAAACATTAATATCTTTTGAGATAATAATGGTACACAATTTGATGGGATTGATCTACAATTGGAAATAGGTGCATCCAGATCTACTATGGGAAACAGGTGTGCCCTGATCTACTATTATAAATAGGTGTGTCATAATCCACTACGTTGATGGTCTTAGTATTTAACCTTGACAGATAATATTTATATGTATATATGTGATGGTTCTAGATGTGTATGACATGAAATTATTGTTCATGATATATTTATGATGATTTCACACTCTTATGGTCCAAGTTTTTAGAAATGATAATTTTTACACCATGAATCATGTTTATGATCAAGGAAAGGCTGGTTATGAACATAATATGATAAATTCGTGATCACATTACATTATTCTTATATTATTATTTCATATGACCATGGATTGATATATCTTATGTTTACCCTTATCGAGCATCTGAACTCACCATTTGTTATATTTCCTTCACTAGGTGGTGAAGAATGGTCTGAGTAGGGTACGACATAAATGAGTACTATATGAGAATATATTTTTGGGATAGGTTGAATATATTTCCTAAAATAACAATATTGAATATCTAAGAGCTAAAGACTCTAATACATTATGGTTCTAATATGGATACTATTTATATTAATTGAATAGTCTTATAAATAGATATACTATTTTCTTATGAAAAGTGCGTTTTGATATTATTGGTATCAGAGCATGGTTTAGAGAGGATTGGGATATTAGGTTTAAAAACATTTTATGATAACCCTGGGGACATGAATATGAATAGAATAAAATCATAAAGTTGTGATAATCATCTAGAATTACATTGGTTAAACAAAAGGATTTATTTATTAAAAAGGGATTCATGATTTAGAAATCATCTATCATGATTTTTTGGTATCCCAATTTTATTATTCATACTAACATAAGGTTTTTTTCTTCTATACATTGGAAATAACTAAGAGGATTCATATTAATGGTGAATATGATTTAAAATGGAATGATCATTTAAATGAGAAACCAAATGAAATAGGATTTTGGAGGAGAATAAAATTATTCCTAGTTAGGAATTTTATAATATGATAAATAATCAAATCATTGGTGAGATTTCAGACCCATATGATAATAGAAAGTTGGAATTTCAGGGTGAAAAAAATATAAATTTTTTCCACATAAATCTTACTGGATAAAGAAACAATGAGAATGTTACTGAGAATAAATATTATTCTTTTGGAGTGAAGATGGAGGAAAAAAAATTTAACTGGAAAATAAAATTGAATGGTTAAGTTAACTAAATGGATAAGAATATTAGTATTACTAAGGAATCATCGGCCAATAATTTTTTTAATGTTTAATTTATGGGTATTATGAAAATCGATGATGTTGGGGGGGTATAATGATGAAAATATGTATGTTTGTATGAGTAATGGTTATATATATGATGATAAAGAGGTCATTAAAGACATATGATTTAAAAGAGGTGTTGAGGAATAAAACTACATAGCTTGGTTAATGGTTTAATAAGGTAATGGAATTATTTAATTCTTTGGTATTGAAATTCAGGAATATTGTTGTAGAAGTAATTTTAGCATATTATAGAATAATGAAACATCTACAGATTGGTACATTTAACTTTTTCCTTATTTTTTTAATGAATATGTTTATTCTTACGGACTACCATGAAAAGTTATTAAGGAGGTAAGGTGATAAATCATAATATGTGTATGATGTTGGGATAATAATTAGATAATTTGATTTTTAATTTTGATAAAATAAATGGAATAGTACTCTATCCCATGAATATATAAGTAATATGATGACAAAGAGTTTTTTCACAATGTGGATAGATTTTATAAAAATCATGGAATTATGGTATGAGGAAATAGTTTACCTTTGAATGAATTCATGTTTCCACTATTGTTTTATGGTAATTAATTTTATGGAAATATTTTAAATGAATATATGATAATGGTATTCTCATGTTTGATGTGTGACATTTACGATCTACATCATGATGGTTAGGGAACAAATAATTAGTTGAGTTTTATATATTTAGTGGCCTTATATCACAGGTTTTGTATTTTAATATTCTGGAAGGTTCTAAAGGGTAACCATTTATGAAAATATTTATGTTTAGTATTGGTTGAGGTTTTAAAGATTAACTTATTAATTCCACAAAATATGATATATGTATATTTGATAAGTTTATCTAACTATTTTTTTATAATTGTAACTACAGACCGAATGAATAACCAATCATCCAATTATGGATCTTATTATCCACTAGTTCATCAGGCATGACTATTTCATCATGATTTCATGGAGTAAGAGATTAAGAATAAATTGATAGACGAAAAACCAAAGATTGATATTATATTTCTGAAATTAAATCAAGGAAATGTATCTTCTCCTAAGACATTGAAATAAAATACTATCCTATTATTATAATTTCTAATGACATCAATAACCTTTTTAGTCATGTTTGGTGTATGGTTTTTCGGTCATTAACCTTAACTTGACCATGTTATCTATCACTGTCTATGTGTAATTAGGGTTAAATTTCTCACCCAAATCCGTATTTTAATTATTTCTTAGTGTTAAAACCTTGTTATGAATTACTTTATGTAACATTTCTATTTCCAACGTTCCCTTTTTAAATAATCTTTCATTATATTTTTCATAATCTGAGTTTCTAAGAATGAATTATCAAATAATAAACCTTTTATTTACTTGATAAATTTTAAGGATGAAATTTATTTTAATGATGGTATATTTTTACACCGTAATATTTTTATGAAATAGATTTTAAAATAATTTTGCTTCCATAATAGCTTGCGTTTCACAAAATCGAATTTTTGGAAGTACTAATAAATATTAATAAATTTTTCTATTTATATTTTAATATGGATATTAAATTAGTGGTAATGAATAGTAATTAATAATTTTTGAAATAAATATTCAACTTATTATGAATGTATCAGTAAGGTCTTAGAAAATAAGAACACACCTTTTTAAGACATTTTTTACATCAAAAATATGTGTTCCTAAATAATTAGTGTCCCTTCTTTTTTTAGAGAATATTAATTTCTAGAAGATATTGAAAATTTATATGAAAACTAAATTTCATTTTCACATCATAATTTCAAAAAAATATTAAAATCAGTTTTTGAGAATTTTTTGAATACATTTATTTTTCAAGGAATATTTAAAACCGAGTTATATAATAGTGATATAATCCAAGGATACCATACAAATTCATTTTTAGATGGTTTTTGTTTATGATGGCATGGTATTTATGAGTCCCATTTCTTTTTAATGAGTTATTCTCGGATTATATGTGTATTAAACACATTTATTTTCATGGGTTTCGATGTGATGAATGATTTATGATCATGTTCAAAAAATATGTATGTCTTTTATAATGCTACCTTTGGGACATATATCACTCTATAATTCCTTAGGTAAATATAAATATCTATAAAGATAAAAATGAGATAAAAATTTGTGGGATTTATCCACAATGGTGACTCGATGCGTCCTTTTCTATTGAGGAAAATAGGTGGGTCATGAATTAGTATGTCAATTAGGTGTGTCCTCATAAACCATGTTTTTGGTCTTAGTATTCAACCTTAGTATATGAAATGGGTTTCTAGATTTATTATGGTTCCACAATTTTTTCCAATTATATTATGGTTCATGTTTCACATATAATTATTTCTCATTATAATGGTACATGTTTACTGAAATGATAATGTTTATTCCATGAGTCATGTTAATTATCTATGAAATGTTAGATATAAACATCATATGTTATTTTTAAGATATCATAAACATTGTCTTATATTATTGTTTCATAAGTTTACGGATCGATATCTTTTATGTTTTCTCATTCTAAGAATCAAAGAACACACTTTATTTTATTTTATTACCCATGTGATGAACAAAGGATTATGTAATGTATGCCTATGTGGAGTTCTATATGAGATGATCTTTGTGGGAGATGAGTAATATCTTTCATAAAATAAGAAGCATGTATGTCCAATTTCCAAATACTCTACACTTTTAATGTTCATGAATTGAAATTAAGATTATGTATTGAATATTAATCCAAATATATGTAAAATGATTTGTATAAAATGCATGGAAATTATATATTCAGATTCATAAGGTCGAACAATAGAGGCCACTGATCGATGAGGATTTTTAATTTATCCCATATAAATTTTCATTTTTATTGAAACGATAAATCCAACAAAAATAAATAGGGATATATATTCTTATATTAGATACCAAATTAATCACTTGATAAACAATTATATCACAATAAATTGGTGGGAAATACATTTCTAGCAGAAAAATAATTGTTCATCTTCTTTAAACAGCACATCAAATAAATTTAGATTAATTAATTCTATACAAATAGATTTGAAAAAATATCATAACCTGATTAAATCTGTTAAAACATGTGTCTAAATTAAACCACATAGTGTTAAAAGTAATAGTTATTGAATTTATACCTTACAGTCATGATATTTCTTATGAACTATTATAGAAAATTTCAATGAATGAAAATTCTTCACATTTGATGAATGTTCATTGTGTAATTTAATACTGTGAATACGATGATAAAAATTACCATTCTATCTATTTCTTTTGATGATACATATGTAAATATATTATGATTTTTTTCATTGTGGGAATTAATTGCAAATTTATTCTCTTGGATTTCAAGTCCAGTCTATCATAAAATCCATCATTTTGATCCTTATTTTTTTATGTATAAAAATGTTCCAAAAAAACTATCACATATGTTTCTTCCAACTTTCATAATTTCAATGATATATATTATCTTTGAATATATCCAATATTTAATTTCAAATAAGATATAAAATTTATTTTATATATTTCTCTACTGACTCGAATATCCATCAATTGAACATTTGAAATTAATAATTTTCCCCATGTCATAATATTCTTAAGATGAAAATGGTTGTGAGGGAGATTATACTCATTCAAAACATTAAATGATTTTTTAAAACTATTATATAGATTGTAAGTTAATATAAATATTCAATATATCATGTACACCATATTTCATCTAGTATAAGAATTATATTATGTTATATATTTTTTGAAAATTGGACATGGTTCATGTCCCGTAACAATGTGTCTAGATAATATTATATATATTGGATGTTCATTAATACTGAAAAATTTCATAGAATGATAAATAAATTAATATTTCCAGTATTTGATAAAAAAATATCCCATGTCTCCCACAGATATTACAAATCATTAATCAATGGTGAATGATACACATCAATATCATTTCCTAGTTATTGTGTTCCAAAAATCATCAATCTCATTATCGAATATTTTTTTCTTACAATATATTTGGGTACATGTTATAAAATACCTGTAAAATTGTATATGAAATATTTTCTCTATAGAGGATTCAATATGGATTCATTCCAACAATTGATAGTAACATTATGAGATTTATAGTTTAACTTCACAAATCATTTTTATCAAATCTATTCCACGATGGTGAATTAGTAGGGTGGAATAAATTTCCATAATAGATTCTGTAATTTTTATTCCATCTTAACATTGTTATTATTTTTTTAATTTGAAAATAGTCTGTTAAAATTTTATGGTTCTGATGGTTCCAAATTTATATAGTATAAGGTTTGATTTCTATACCTAGGAATGAATCAGAATAGAAATTTTCATCTCTCTTATTTTCTGATATTCCACATATAGTTAATTTTAATTAATTTTCCAATTCATTACATTTCAACACATAATCATTTATGAATGAAAGTAACTTTTTATAACATAGTATTAATAGGGAAAATATTTTGCATCATAATTGGAATCTAGAATCTAAATTCTTTCTATACATAGCTCTTTTAAATTTTCAATCAATTCCCTAAAACATTTATCACTCTACTCATTTCATTCTATCATGTAAACTAATATCATAATTACTAATGACACTATAAATTTAGTGAATCCTAATAATAGTAGTTTATCAAAATCAATATATATTCCTTCAATAATTCTTTTTTGCAACGGATTTAATGACTACATAATGATTTAATTATTTAATATAATATTCTATCTCTTGTTTAGTATTTTCATCAACATTTAATGTTAAATTATAATTCTTTTATTTTCTCATAGAATATCAAAAATGAATATTTATAAATAAATCTTTATAAAATGAGATGATCCTTCATTTATCTAGAATTTAACTTTATCATATTCAAAAAATTAATTCCTAGATAGAAAATCAAATATTTTTTTGAAATATTTAATGTAGAAAATTCCTCGAAATTATCAACTCCTTTTCATATCCATTAGGGGTTCTTAATAAGATTATCCAATTATGATCCATTAATTTTCTATGATAAAAATATAAAATTTGAATTTATTATAACATACATATGTTTAAAATTATATATAATCAAATAAATTTTAAACATAGAAACATATATCAAAACAATCAATAATTGATAACTATTTGATTATAGAAGACAATTATACAAAATGATAAAATAAATAAATGAAATATTTAAAAAAAGTGATCAATAATATATAAAAATAGATAAATTAAACATTTATATATTTTTAAACATTAATTTTTGTTAAAAATTTTAAAAATAAATAACATGTTACAATAAATAAATTTAATCGAAATTAATTATATCGACAAAAAATAATTCATTAAAATCAAGAAAAAAAATAATTTGAACCAACTAAAATATATATAAATAATAAATTCATAAATATAAATTATTATAAATACAAACACTTGAAAAATATAAAATTATATTGACACAAAATTTATAACCATTAAAATTTATAAAAATGAACAAAAAACATAAATAATAATAAAACTCATAATAAAAAATGAATAGATAAATAAAATTTATAATTATAGTATTATTAATTATATTTAAAAATAAAAAAATAACATTCATAATTTAGAGATATTGTTTTGAAAAATTGATCTTAAATTAAGATAAACTCAATTAAAGTCGATACCAACAAGGTGAACACTACAAGATCGAAGAATCATGTCTCCAAAAAACAAACTAGAAAAGAATAACTAAAAAACCATGGAAAATGGTTTTTGTTTTAATTGAATTGGATTTTTAATAACATAATCATATCATAGATTTTGAAAAAAAGATGAAGGGTGAATGATTCAGGAGAAATAATGCGAAAAGATGATTATAATTGGATGAAAGAGCAGATTGATCATCATCTTAGTCATTGAGTTCCATCAGTGTCATCAAAGGTTGAGAGGAATTGAACATTAAAATGAAAACAAAATGAGTGAATTGGGGTCCCATGTTAATTATAATGCACTTTTAATTTCTATTTTTTTACCAAAATTGTATTTATTTGTCTTTTAAATTCTGTTTTACAAAAACCCGGCATTTTAAATGTCATTGTAACACTTTTGACATAATTTTCTAAGAAACCGATGTTAAAACAAAAACTCGAATGCCACTATATCTAGTAGTATCACTACAAGTCCATAATTAAATAATTTACATACTGATAAAGGTTATCCTTGGGACCATCAACAACTACATAGTCTCCATGTCTCAAGATTTTCCCCCAGATTTGGATTTTTTAGGTCCAAAAATATTTAAACTTTCATTTTATCTAAATCAGATGATAATATAAATATATTATATGCGAAATGTTAAAATATAATTGTTTCAAATAATATAAAAAGTGTATATATATAATTTAAAATTCATACAAAATAATTATTTAATGTTTTTATTAAAATATATAGAACTACTTCTATCTCATATATCTTATTTGCAATCCATATGTTTGACTTCACACTTGATGCTGATTGAAATATCTGGCCATTCTATAAAAATAATAGACTAGACTAATCCTTAAAATATATAAATTGTTAATTTACATTCTTCACACTTGGTAATTCCTTATGATGTTATGAATGACTACTCTCATACATTATAAAAACATTCATCTGCATCATTGATGGGAAAAACATTTCCCAATTTTCATATCAACCACATAATTTGGGGTATACATCCTTATAATACCAATCATTATGATATTTTCTCATATTAATTTGTTTCACATATTCCCCCTAGTACCTATTTTATATGAAATTCACATATTAAGTGTATAAAATCTTTCCATAGCATTATCACTTGATAGAAGGTGTATTTATTTTTTATTTTGATATATCTCTTTATAATTATTAGTTCTCTTTTTCATAGTCACACTAAAATAAATGTCCAATTTTACACATGGTTCATCTGAACCACCATCATAATATTTTTCTTTATACTTTTATCAATAATAGTGAAATATTATTAATTTTTTTCCCTAACATTATATAATTATCATACTCGACCTCCTTTATTTTCCTTTAACTCATTTCATAGCTTGTTTGATATTATTTCTTGATTCTAAAACAAGATTCAAGATACTATGTTGATCATTAATTTTTTACCATAGATAAAGGATTTTTACCTTAGTATAAATAAACAATTTTACATTATATATTTAAGTGTTAATCAAACTATAAATATTCCATGTCTACATGATGATATTGAGCTTGTACTAAATTTATATTTTTGAGGTTTCTAGATTTATTTATTTTATATTCTTAATTTCCTTACACATATATGAATTATTTTATTATATCTATTTTATATAGGGTTTGGAATCTGAAACAACTACATTTATTTATTTATTTATAATCTAAAAATATCTATCTAATCATATGAATCCAAAAATTCTTATATGATAATGAAACCTCATTCAATTTCTTATTAATTATGACTATAATCATTTTCATGTGACTTGTCGACAAATTAAAAAAGAAAAAATTCATTAAGTTATACAGTATCCCAAAATTAATCAATTTATACTTATATTTATATTTTATTCTATTATCAATTTAAATTCTTCTTATTGAATGAACATTAATTAGTACTCATATTACAAATCATAATATTAGAAAATTTATTTAAGGAATATTCCTTATTTTGGTCATCTCCTTGAATATTATTATTAAATGTTTCTATATTGATTCAAACCATTCTATATTAAATTAATGGAATTTTAATCTCTCCATTAACATTAATTTTTTGAATTTCATATTTGAGGGCGGAAAAAAACAACCTCATCAGCCATTTTATCTTAATTTTTCTCTACGATAAGTGTCATCGATTAATTGAATGTTATGTACTAAGTCATTAATTTTTCAATAAACTCTTTTCCATTATTACTCAAATAATATATTACAATATTAATATAATTAATATCAAATTTTATCTTCACATTATCTTAATCCTCAGTCATAGAGAATGTGGTCTTAACTGAAATTTAAACACTCTCAAGATGATGTTTATGATATTCAAATCATCAGGGCTTTCTTCAAGTTTACACATATCGTCCACAATAAAATATTTTAAATTGAAGTACATATCTAAGAATTAATTTGAGCGTATACTCATTTACTCATACTTTTTTAACATAACCTTAAATTTATCTTCGCATAACTTCAAGTCCCATTTATTGTTTTTTACTTTTTTTTACAACTTTGCACTCTAGGATATATACAACATCAACACTGTGTAAATTATATTGGAAAAATATCTTATTAATAATTTTATTCCCATATTGTAAACATATTATTCTATTAAAAAAATATGTAAAGGATCCACTATCTATAATTGATTATATCACATCAATAGATTATGTGTAAAAAATATATGCCTAATGATCGAAAATAGTGTTGCATCATATTTTTAAATAGATGAATTATCCATCCATTATTCATTGTGATACCTTTATGATTTACTAATTCCTTGAATTCTATAATTAGATTAATCCAACTAACATAAAAACATTATTGATACAAAATTATATCCCCTAGAAGGGTAAATAAGTTTTTTGGGGGTGAAATAGGGTTATTCAATTTCATCAAATGAAACTCTATAATGATCTTGTTCTACCCTTAGTAGGAACACAAATCTTCTATAATATATGAATAATGTGATAAAGAATAAAATAGGTACCCAATTTGGTTCATGTAATTTTTTTCGTAGAGGAACTAGTTTGTATAATGATCTTTATACATGAAAACGTAGTTCATATTAATCATTCAGAAAGGAATTATATTGGTGTGATTGTTACATATTCCCAGAGCACTTAGGTATCCTATATGTATTATTTTATACCTAATGATTATATTTACACCCTATTTATAAGGAAGAACAATCCATCACACAACCTTTTATGATTCTAGGAAATGTTCCACCATTCCTTTGTGAATTTCACCGGTCTCACTTGGTTTCCATATGCTAATACATGTGTATTGTGCGATATTTATCATTATATACATAAATATACTTACATAGATTTTAATTGATATTTATTATTCTAGAATAGCGTAATAATAGTCTATATATTTTCTTTATAGAATACCTCATGGCCTTCTTGATTAATTTTTTTTACCAATATGGTTTTTTAAAAACACAAACAATACTATCCAAAATGAAAATTTCTAATATAGATGATGAGGGTGATCATATTTAGGATATGAAAATTTATTTGAAGATGGAAATTTTAATTGTATAAAGATTTTTGATAATTTAATGATCTATTAAAATATTCCACTATATTGAAGATTTACAAAATATATGAATGTGTTAGTCATAATGAATCAATATAATTAAATGATTAAAATGGATGGAGTGATACCAAATTTATAAAACTAAATTCTCTATTTAGTGATAAATTACCCAAAGTAATTTTATTCCATTTACAAATTTTAATTATAAAAAATATTTATGTTCAATGGAAATTATATTTGAAAAAATATTTTTTCCTATCCAAATTATTGTATATTGATTTGCAAAGATTACGAATCATTTAAAAATTCAAAAATTGTGTTAGGAACCATTATTGAAATGATTAATCAAGTCCTTCGACTGATGTATATTAATTTAAAATAATTCCAATATTTGTAGTATTATTTGAATGTGAGGATTATGAATTTAAAATGAAATGTAACGATGATATAATAATTCAGGATATGAAATTTTTTTACCCCATTAACACTCATTGGTTGGAAAAAAATATGTTCATATATAACACGAATTTGAATGTGAGATGTGAAACCTCTATCTTCTGTTATGTCGAAATATAATTAATCATTTTGGTATAAAAATTATCACCCATATTATAAAGACAATTATGTTGGTGAATTTTAACTTTCTACAATGGTGACTCACATATCATATTTATATAATGGTGTACTATCATTCATCCGGTAAAAGTGTATCATATTAATGATGTTAATAATCATTTGAATTTATTAATTCATGGTCTAAAATTAATTACTGATTAAGTCATTTTATTGTATGATACTCATAGAAATAAAGAGTTCATTTTTGAAGCCATGTTACTCAAGGTGAAAACAAACCTTTCTCTTTATGGAAAATCGTTCTCATATAGATTAATAGAATGTTATAGTGAACTACATTCCATAAAGTAAACACTAAATTAGATATAATCATTCCAGGAAGTATATTCTTATAGTAAACCATAATTTTTAAACTAAATAAATAAATAAAAATTAAAATATCATTATATGGGAATTTATAAGATGGAACAACACCTTCCCAATACATAAGTGATGAAATTTTTGAAAAAGTAAACAATATTTTTAGTTTTCTTATATTACCATGTCCAAGAAACATTATGAAAATAGTATTGAAACATTAAAATTTTAAAAAGAATTGTATTGGAATTTTGTTTACATCAAAAATAATCTATGTGGAATAAATATAGTAAAAAATGTATGTCGTAGTGTCATTATATTTTTTCTACATGCACTAAATAAAACAATATTTGGCATTAATTCAAGGTTATAAATTAAAAATATGGGGAAAATGAATGGTTTGACCTTAGTGAAGGGAAAAATATGCAATTTTCTGCTTTCAATGTCATACACTCATTCCACAAAAGGAATATTTTAGATTATAAACGTATTTAATGGTGTCATTAATCTATAGGGATATTTATTTAATATAAATAATATCATTTGGAAGATTGATTTAATGTTATGATGATTAAAATAACTTTATTTTAATGTTCAAATAAAATATCTGACGCTTATAGATTTATGTTGTATCCTAACATTAATTTTTAGGTACAAAATAATGAGTATTTTCGTCCTTCTTAAGGCTATATACAAAAATTATGTAGACATGGTGATGTCTTGAAATAGTTAAGAGAAAAAATTTAACATATATTAGAAATTGAAATATTTAGATAACTATAATCCCTTAACATGATGGTTCACTTGGATAAATTTATTAGACTCTACAGTCGTGTATATTATATTTGGTTGTACCTCATTGAATGATATGTGAATATATTTAAAGGTAACATCTAAAATTATATTCATCTAGAAGGATGTATTGTAAATAAATGTGTTGTTATTTATGACGTTGGATAATGTACCAACTACTAGTTTGATTGAAATAGATCTGTTTTCCCAAAATCTTATTATAATGCAATCCTTTTGGGTGAATGAATTTATTGAATATACATTATCCTAATTTCTTTTATATGGTGGTAGAAGGCCCAAATTTAAATTTTACCTAACAATATTGAGGCAGTTCCATATATTTAATCTCAAAAAATAATTCTATAGTATATGAATATATCAATCACTGAAAGTGTAATATCAATCATAATTAATAAACATTTTATATTTTTTTGAGACATGTTTTAATATAGTAATCTAGAAATATCAAATCAATTTAATAATTACATTACCAGATATCTTGATGACCATGTGTATGTATAATTCTTTTTATTGGTTTTAAATTAAATAGTTTAATGTTTTTTACAAATGAACAAGATGAATGTTGTATGATACAAAATATTAGAGTTAATTTTATAGAATTCATGATGCATTATTCTGTTATATATGAATAAAATATA
The DNA here is from genome assembly GCA_963277665.1 of Viscum album. NCBI lineage: Eukaryota > Viridiplantae > Streptophyta > Magnoliopsida > Santalales > Viscaceae > Viscum > Viscum album. The sequence goes on along the minus strand of OY728161.1, from coordinate 1,169,657,058 downwards.
ATTTTTTTTTAATACGTCATATTTTTCATCATTTTATAAATATGGATGTTGTATTATGTAACATTATAAGTGATATTTTTTAAATTAAAATTAGTTTATAACATGTGTGAACATAAAGTTCTGGAATTGGGATTCATGAAAGTGAATTTCATTGTGAACTGTTATAAGTATTACCAATTCATAATGTATCCATAGGTATTACAATTGTAGTGTTAATTTGATCCTCTAATAAAAATTATACAATTTTAATGTTTTTGATAAAAATGTACGGATAAGTGAATAGTACATTATAGAATACCATTTCATTTAGTTGTCAAAAACATTTCACAATGGTAAAAATGTAGATAGTTTTATGTATGTCATAGGGGGCCAAAATGAGGGGACATGGTAACTTGGTATAGGGGATAAACTTCATTAACATTTAATGGAAAATATATCAATTAATATGTAAAATGTATCTCATCAATTAAATATAATTTTTTTCTTTGTAATAATACGTGTTCACAAAAAAATTTATAAAATCTAAATTACATGTTTAAACTATTATGAAGATAATTGATACTACATCAACTAATGAAACAAGTCCCAAAGAATAATAAAGTAAAGATTTTGTAATTGATAAAATGTTATAAAATAGAAAGCATTCCAAAGGATAAAAATAACAAGAAGGAGAGAATGTGGTAAAATTTGATGTGTTTAAAAAATAAAATATTTTCATAGTATGAGTTTTTTTGTAAAATTTATTAAGGTGATATGAAATGATAAAAAATAAATGGTTTGATGGAATCTTGGTGGTGTGTGTATTGACTACTACAACTTCATTTTAATTTTTTTTATTGGGGGAAACACTCATTTAAATATATTAATTTATATATATATGTTGAAAAATTAATCACTTTAATTGATGGAAAAAAAAATTCAAATGAATTTAGATAACATTATGATATAATTACACAATTTTAGTAAAAAATAAATTAATGAAATTTTTTCATACTCTTCATTATACCTTATAGTTTAAATTTAAAATATAATATTTTTCAGTTGAAATTCATTCTAATAGTCATGGGAAAGGAATATATGGATATATAAACACATATTATGAAATAATAACTTGGGGTTTCTATAGAAAAAATAAACCCACCACCAGTAACATATACACACATCATAAACTACGAATAATGGCCTTTGTTTTTTGTTCATCAGGAGGATGAAGAATTTATTATACATTATAATTTTTATTGTTTTATTTTATAGTATTCCTTTTAAAAACAATAGTTCGTTATATTTAATTTATAAAAAATTATAGGAGTGATGTTAAAAATGTGTATCAAAACTATCATACCCCTACTTTCAAGTAAATACATGAAACACATCACTAAAAAACGTGATATTTATATTAAATATTGAGTAAAACATTTATGTAATATGAATCAACATAATTATGCTTATTTATTTATATTAAATTAACTAATAAAATTATCATGACAAATCCATCCCATATCTTGTGTTATGGATAATAAATCACAAAAAAATTATTAGATAAATAGAGGATGAAATAACACAAAACTTTTGCGAACCAAGTGTAAGTTTGACATAAGAGATGTTTTTTTTGTTTTAATATAATATTTTACAATAAAAACAATTAGTGTTATATATTTTTTATTTTTAAAATATATAATAATCACTCTCTATGGTAGTTTATGGATGGAATTATTCAATATATTTTTGGCATAAAAAACATTATTACAATGTTAAGGATACATGCTTTCCAATTTCACAATAGGAATACACTGAGATTTAAAATACATAGTGTTATATTGATGTAAAAATGAAAAATAAATATGCATATATAGGTACTCAAAAAAATATAATTATAAGGCTAATGTGATAAACAATGTTTTTTAAGGGGATCAATGAGAAGAATCAAAATAGTATAAAACCCAAAATTAATGGCTATATTCGTCCCTAGTTTTGTGGTTATACATTCCTCCTCGAAGTACTTCATCATATAAGTAAATAAAATATTTCATAAAATTTTATATTAAATGAAAAAAATTATTCTTTTAATGCATTAAAATCTTATAGGATGATGTTTTTTTAGTAATTTGTATTTATTCCCCCTAAAACATCGACTTTTTTTTAGTGGTAGAATATAAAATATCCCAAGTAATATTATACACACTCTGAAAATTCAAAAAGATTGCATGAGGGTATATATTCATGTATCACATTATCCAAGAACTCATATAAAAGTTCCCTTTGATGATATTGATCATCACATGGTTAAAAATGTTATTGGTACTTTTATATAATGGTGATTTAATGTTATAATGATTCATTATGAAAAATAGTTGTTTCCATTATAATTTAATTTATATGAAAACAATTTAACATATAATTAAAAAATTCAGAAACTAATTTATATTAAAGCAAAAATATAATGGAGAATATGGGGTTTGACTAAGATAATATAATGGATCCACTAATAGATCTAAAGGACCTACAAATAGTTCAATTATCGTGTAAATTAAATTAAAACATTTATATACATTATATATTCATCCAGATATAATGTTATAAAATATAAATATGGGATAGATTTAAAATGGAATAATTAAATGGAGATTCCTTTACAAACATGATAATTGTTGATAATATAAAATAAATTCTCCAGAATAAATGTCTTGGAGCCTCAGTTGTGAATATACACATGTGGTACATTTTTATAATTGATTTTGTAATAATTAATCTTATATGTTTATTAAATAATAATACTATTTATGTTTTATATGATAATTTATATGAAAATAATTTAAATAAAAGATCTTGTAAATAAAATTTCTATTTCATTACTTCTCATGTCACCTTTACAAAAAATACATTAAAAGAAGTTGAAATTTTAGAGCGAGCACATAAAGTAGGCATAAAATTTGAAATGAGAAAAAATGTGGACCAAATATTCATAATACCTAAACTAAGGAGGTTATTATTTACACAATAATATATAGAATAATTATCATTTTTTCGAATACTTATTAATTATTTTTTTGGGACTCATTTGATGATCATTTTCATTGATTTGGGTTCTCTAAAGAATTTATTAGAATCCAATGTATGGATATCTAAATCATCGACCACACATTTTGTGTATTAATAATTATAAACATACTAAATTAAATATTTTTTAAAAAAAATACAATTTTTTGTATTATATTATAGTTTAACAAGAATTTTTTATGATAAAGAGTCATTTATTTTCCCAGAAAATCATACTATGGGGATGACCAATGTGAAAAATATCCTACAGATTATGATGACTGGATATGTATTAGGGAAAATATAATAATATTACACTATCCAAATTTATATTTTAAAAAATAATTATTTTTTAAATTTTTATTATTTAATAATCCCGGATTTTAAAATACATTTTCGATTAATTTTTTAAATTTGTTCGATATAATGCACCACACGCAAGAGGATTATTTAAACAAAGATATTATTTATTTTAATATAATATACATAACTATAAATTTCAATTTAAACCTAGCCATTGAATAACAAGTAATTAATTTTAGTGATTTAATTATTAAATACTTATAGAAATAAAATAGTGTCATATTTTATTATGAATAAAATTTAATTAGTTTAAAAAAATTTACAAGTAAGAGGATTTTTCTTTTAAAAAAATAATTTTTTCCTATTTTTTATCCTTATTAAGAAATAGGATGTTCTATTTATAGAAATGTATGATTAATAATGAAAAATATAGTTTGATTTCGGTAATCGATAAATACTAATTTAAATTATAAATATCATGAAATAATAGTAATATTATATAGTATATGATAATTTTTTTTCCAATAATTATGATTTTTCATTATAAGTTCTTATTTCATTCAAATATTGAAATTATAAATTTTATAATTTTATTTTATAAAAATTAACATCAATTTTTTAATTTTGAATAAGAATATTATCTTATTATTATTTTTTATGAAATAATTCAAGTAATCAATTTCAGTTAAATATTGAAAAATTCAGATAACATTCATTTCTATAATATACAAATGAATTTAAAAGTTAAGAAACAATCTTTATATTTAAAATATATTTTTAAGAAATAGTATTTTGAGATTATAAATACTATGTTGAATTTATAAAACTCATTCATAACATTTTTGAAAAGCAATTAATTTTTCACACTAAAAACATTTTAAGCACTAATATTAAAAATAAGATTCTAATAATTTTAGAAATTAAATTAAAATTTTGTATTTAATATTTAATTTCAACATTTCAATACTATTCAAAAATTTAAATCTCTTTTTTATAATTATAATGTTATTGAGATGAAATTCAATTACCATGATAATAATAAAAAATTTATTATAAAATATTTTTTATTTATAATATGTAATTGTTATTTGATAAATGATATTTTTATAAATTAAAATATGACTATGATATGATGTTTATAAGTATATATAATGATATTTACACCCGTTACATCGGTAATAGATACTAAATATTATTAATAACACATAATTGGTAAGTCATTTTCTAAAAACCTATATATATATAAAATAAATTAATATATCAGTTTATTTTATTTTCTATTTTAAAATTGAATTAGATTAAATTATTATTAAATTTTGGTATTAAAGATTAATAGTGGTTTCATTTTATATTTTTTATAAATGATAAATTAATTAATTAAAAACAAGTCGTTGTGGTAAAAATTAGAATGGAAAAAAGAAAAAAACAATGATAAAAGACATGAAAACTAACACCTGATGAATTTTTGAGATAGTTTTTTTAGTTTCTTTGATGTATTGTGTCGTACTCTACACCAATATGATCCTTATCTATATAAAACATTGTCTTATCTTCTAGTATATGCAACACTATTCTTGGCATGTGTTACACATAAGAGAGACCTTCCTCGGTAGCTTGCACTGTACGCAATACCAAGATTCACTAAACAACGATATATTATTAAAATATTATTATTTAATGGGACATAAAATATACATTATGAATATTATTCACCATATTTTTATTTTTATATAACATTATCATTCATCGTATGTATTTTCTATACATTATATAAGAAGAAATTCAATTTTTCAGATAAAAGATGTATTTTTTAAAAAATATAGTTTTGCCTACTTTTGATGGTGCACCCATTTTAATTCATTCATTAACAATATTATATATGAAAATTTTCAAAATTACCCTTTTCTTCAAAAATAGGACATAAATATAGGATATTTTTTTAAATTATTGGTATTTTCCTAATAAAATTAATATTTTAATTAATAGTGAAAAATATTACATTTTAATTCAATACATTCTTTTCATCTAATTTATTTATATAGTCAGAATATATAATTAGTTGGTATTTAAGTGTAATTGGATTATGTTTTTATAATTTAATTCAATTTTGGTCCTTGTAAATAATTTCATATTTAAATTGGACACAAACACATGACAATCTTTTAATATGTTTTTACTTCTTAAAAACCAACCTTTTGTTTCTTGACAACGGGAATTAATTTTTAATTAATTTCTGCTAATTATGTGTTTTGAATTATGAAAATTTTATTCTATATTTGGAATCAGTGATACAAAAAATGTTAATATGTTACATAAATTTTTTTGGATACTAAGAATAGTAACTATTGAAATGTTTATTTAACGTTGTTAAAGGTAAATCAGGTAACTTGTTGTTACAAATAATATGAAAAGAGGATAAAAGGATCCTAAATCATACCAAAATACTATTAGATAAATAAAATTATATCGTTAACATTTACGTTAGAAACATAGTCATTTAAAGGCCACATTACATAGAAAGGATATAGCAATTAATAAAACTAATGAAAGTGAAAAAATTCAAACTCTCATTTTTATAACTATAATAATTTTAATATGGTGATAACCATGTGATATCTTCAAAAATAAAATTTCCATGGAATGAAAAAATAATTACCTGCAACATGGTAATTTAATTTTATTTTTATGAAATTAATAATTACATTAATATTTTATACATTGATGATGTAAAAATTCATTAATTGACAAAAAATTCATAAAACAGGTTTTATTAAAATACTAATAACCATATAAGTCCTAAACAAATGAAAAACAATATTTAAAGAGTATAGATTGACCATAATCATCCATGTTCCATGAAAGTGACCATTTGAGGCTTTATAGAAGAGATTATTATATTTATTATATTTTATTTAATGTGATGTTAAAGTTATCACATTCAAACTTTAATAAGAATAACATTTTTAATGTTGGAATTTCTAGAAGATAAATTAGCTAACATACATAATTATGGAATCTTGGAAATGTATGTTCATCATAGTATTTTATTTCAATTTTTTATAAAAAACTATATAAAAAATAATTACACAATATTGATATTGTGATAATTTAAATAATGGAGATATCTAATTAATCATATTAAAAATAATAAATTATATATATTTGGGAATAATTAATTTGTCTAATGAATTTTTTATATTCCCTTGACACATTAAGTATATAATAAAAAATATTATTTAAAGTATAACACCATTTTTTGATATTTCCAAAAATCTATGAAATGAATAGTGTCAAAAATGAAAAAATAGATATTATTTTAATATAATGATTTATTAAATTATTTAAAAATTATAAAACAATTTTAAAAATATATAATAATTTTTACATGGTCTATAATGTTTTTAATTATTCATTTATAGTATAATTCATATCAAATATGTAAATATTGGACCATTTTAACATTGAATCATTTTTATCATAATTAAAATTAATTAAAATAACTAATTGTTAATTAATATGATAATTTTTAAATTGATATCAAAACTAGTCTAAATTTTATTTATTGATAAAAATTTAATATGATCATATCTTATCTTCTACTTTATCTCATTTTGGAGGTATTTGGATTGATTTTAGAAATATTATAAATTAATAGCTTCAGAACATCCAAAAGTGTCCCTCACCCAAATTATAAAAGGACTCATCCTACCACATTTATCCACACCATATTATACCTTAATGTTCGTCTATTCCTAGCCCATTTCACTTCCAATCCACCATAATTATAATCTAAAGGGTTTGGTAGTGTAAAAAGGTCATCTCTAGTGCCATGAAGAGGATATTTAAAGGGAGCATGTCAAAGAAGAGATAATCTCCTCTACCGATTCATTCAATCTTTTTTCCTTCATCTACTTCCACATCATTATTTATTTCATTATTAAGTAATAAAAACATTATCATTTATATAATGATATGTTATTATAATTATGAAACAACTATATTCAACCTTCTATACATCATATGAAAAAAGAAATCACCAAGCATCTGTATGTATGGCTTACAATCTCCACGTCGCGATGTACTATTTTTTCAACCACCATCATACTTAGATGGTTATAATGATGTAATTAATAAATATATATTATTAGTATAACATTCTATTTATTCTGAAATTTTATATACCATCAACTTCAAATCCATTCAACAACAATTCAAATTATATCATTGTTTGTGCGTACGTACGACCTATCATATCTATGATGTGCTTTGATCCATCCTACATAATATTACATAAATAAGGGTTATATAAATGTCTATATTGAATAAATATGGTATCTATTATGTCAATAAAATTTTATAACGATATAAATATGACATAAGATGGATAAATATAACTTATACAACAAAACATGCATAATAACATAACACAGTTAACATATGAAAAACAAGTAACAATGAAATATTAATAACAAACGATCATAATATAATCATTTATGATATCATAAAAAGAAAATTAATATTGTTATAAGTCAATAACACTATTAAAATCAATATATATGAGTTTCTGATATGTATGAAGCATATCCGACCTTAGGTAATGGATTATTTTGCCTCAATTTTATTTCTGTGGGATTTATTCCTTACTACACCAATTTATTTTGTGTAGTATTTGTGCTTTCCATGAATGTTTTTTTATTCAAATTATTAATTTTATGATATTTAAATATGTATATAATTTTTTTTATATTACGAGGCATACAATTTGATTGATTATATATTGGTGAGGGATAATTTTATCAATCTCATTTTTATCTGAGATTGTTGTAAATAAGTATTTACTGGGGATATATTTGTCATCTGTGTCCATGTTTTCTAAAAAATTCATAAAATGTGTACTATTATTATATGAATGTTTAAAATCATTTTAATAATTTCTTTCTTCTGTTACGTGGTTTGGAAGGAATCTTTCTTTTCATACTATACGATGTACTTTTTTGACTTTTTCAAAAAAACTACGAGGCAAATGTTTTTTTAACATATACAGAATGAACTAGGTTTTAAATATTCATAACACCTTATTTCTATGATTAATCCTCTACACAGTTTCAAATTTACTTTCAACTAAATTAAATTATTTTAAATTTACATGGCATTTTGGGAAAAGAAAAAAAATTGAAAAGAAAGTATTTTTTTCCTCTTTAATTAATTCACATGTTTTATCAAAACTATTTTGCCATCTAAGATGAAACTCTTAAGTAGGGTTATTTTTGTGTCCCTATTATTACTATTACTTAATAATTTTGATGATGGAATTATATTTTATATAGATTATGTAATGATGGAATGATTTTTAAGAATCCCATTTTATTACATGGGTTACGCTATGTTGAATGATTTATGTTTTTGTGGAACATGTAAGAATGATTTCACTATGAGATGTTTATGACCAATATATTACCCCAATTAATTGGGTAATGATTTATATCTCATGATATATACATCACTTAAATGGAATGTAACTCTGGTTTAGTAATATAGGGCTAAAACAATAAGTAAATATGGTTTAATAATCCATGTATAGAATGGAAAAAAAATATGGTTCAGTAATGGACTTTGTCCACTATGATGGTCTTGTAAGTAATGGGTTGTCTACTATGGAAATCATATAATGTGATTATTTGTTTTCAACAGTTACATGATTTATTTTAATTCTATTTTATCATGGTCAATTTTACATTATGATTTATGCCTTACGTAATGCCAAGATTGTTTCATGATCCAATATTTTGATATTTAAACATTATGTTCATATTTTTTAACATTGAAATGTTTATGGTTTATTTTATGTTCTCCATGTTTACCCATACAGAGAATTTTTTCTCACCCTTTTTATGTTTTCTTTTCTCAAGGATATAAAGAATGGATTTAGCTAGGAAAATAAAAAGCAGAAGGTATTTATGGGATATATTGACGAACTTTCACGAACTTAGATGATTATGTTCCATGATTCCAAAGACACTAAATTTACTACTATCTTTGGGTGTATATTAGTGTAATTTATTAATTATTCCACAAAAGAAATGTAATGTCCATGTACGTCAAGACAGGTAATTTAGAGTTGGTTTCAGATAAAAGGTTTAGTTAGCCTTTGGAAACTAGGAGGCAAAGACCTTAGTGAGATTCCGAAAGACATTTCTATGGTATTCTAGGGATGTCATTAAGGGTATTTCTAACTATACATTATAGTGATATAATTAAAGTAATAACCATGAATAAACAAGTATAAAACCTAAGATGTTAGATATTAAAAGTACACCCCCCTTTATTATGTTGTTCTTCCTGAAATGCTTTTCACTTCTTGGACTATTCATTTTGGGTTTTAAAAAATGGTTGGAAACATGTGGACTCATGTTAATTAAGAACGTGATGGAAAAAGGAATGATATTATCCATTAGAAACTATGTGAATTCGGAGTAGGAAAGAGACACATTTTTTTATTCATAACTATAAATATTATAATATGATCAATAATATCAGTTTTGCTGAGTTTCCTAACCTAGATAATAAGAGAAAAATAAGGTTCCATAGTGATCATAGAGGAAATAAAGTTAAATTTCACTCCTGTAAATCATGTGGGAAGAGGCATCAAGGAGAGTGTTTCAAATGAAATAGAATATGCTTTGGGAGTGGAAAATAAGGATACAAATCCAGTAATTGCAAAGGAAAAGGTCCACATAACACAATGGACAATGATAATGGTATTTCTATGAAATCAACAACAGTTAAATGTTTCAAATGATGAATGTATGTGCATTATTCCAAGTGATTCCCTAAGGGAAAATTACATGAAGAGAATCAGTGTGGTCATATGGGTAGTATTTATGATTCTGAGGATGAAGAGACTCAAAATGATATAAGAGATGAAAGCTCTATTAAGGAATAACTTGATGAAGCCCATTTGATGGATTAATAAGATAGTGTAATGATTGCATGTTTATCACAGATATTATTTTATAAGTAATTTTATGGTACTATTGAATGAAGGAACATATAAGTATTGATACACTAATGTTATTCTTGTGTATTTGAAAGTATATATCGAATGGTAGCGATAACCATGAAATGTTATTTAGATATTTTTGGTAAGCTCATGATATGAACATTATGAAGGGATAAAGAGATAATGAGTTGTTTCACAGTGTTATTGACCTCATTATTGGTATTAGAACAATGTTATATCATGGATTGAGTATATAGAATTTGAAGTATTTTTAGAGTGTGGAAAGAGTTAATTTTGATTAAATACACATTTTCACTAAGGTATTGTGGTAATTTATATAATTAAAATTATTCAAGAGAATAAATGATTAAATTCTTTCCTTGTTCAGAAGGCAAAAAAAAGAACTACCATTTGTGATATGGAAGATAAATGTTATATCAATTTAGTTCACCAGTTTTGAATGATTTATATGTTCGGATGGATTTTAATGTTTTCTTTTTATGGATAGTATATGTTATATTTGTTTGATGTTTGATAGATTAATTTTTTATCTCTCTATAGGTGGAATTATTCATTTTTGATAACCTATTCTAACTATGAAATTGAGTGAGATGGAATGACCTATCATTCTATCACAGGATCTGTTAAAAATTAGTGAATGAAAAATTCAACTAAATTTCTTTAAGTAATAGGTGATGTGGGAACTATTTAGTGAATAATAAATTATATAATTATACTGAAATAAGTATTTATTTATCCTCATGCAAAATTTCTCAACTTTATGAAAATGATCATGAAACCAAAAATATTTTCCTAGTACCTTCTAATGCGATGAATCAGATGGATCCTTAAATCATCGCAAATTTATGACCTTTTGGTAGTTATATTTCTCCAAACCTTATTCTCTATCACTGTCCATCTAAGATTGATGGTTATATTTTTCTTCCATATCCATGATTTCACTTCCCACCATGTTATCCTATTTAGAAACCCAGTGATGAGTTACATTGGGAAATCGTTATTTTTCTATATTCATTTTTTAATTTATGTTTTAGTGTTCTTTTTAAGATGAGTGTTCCTATGAATGAATCTTTCATGTACTAAGATTTTTGTTACACCAATTATTTTTAAGGAAAAATTTATTTTAAGGGGTTTATAATGTAACAACCCACGATTTTATTAGATATTTTTTTGATTTATTTAATATATTTTTTTGTATGCTACACTAATATTATCTTGTGCTATAGGAAACATTATATTATCTGGTAGTATATACAACACTATTCTTATCTTTCCTCACACACAGGAATAACCTTTCTCAATAGTTTGTGTTGTATTCAATACCATGATTAAGTAAACAAAAGTATATTATTAAAATAATATTATTTAATGGGATATAAACTGGCCATTATGAATAGTGTTAACCACATTTTTAATTTCATATAACATTAATTTTTTTTTAATTTTCACGACAAGATATGAGAACAAATTCAATGTTTCGGATAAGATATGTATTTCTCAAAAAATTAAATTTTTTCACCTTTTGATGGTATCCCCATTTTAAATCTTGTTTTAATCACTTTTATATATTCTATTTTACATAATATATTTTTCTTTTGAATAGGGTTATAAAATTTCCATTTTTTTGAATGTTTGGTATTTTTTAATAATATTCATACTTTAATGAATAATGAAAAATATAGCATTTTAATTCAACACTTCTTTTTAATCTAGTTTATTTATATAGTCATATTATATTTTAATTGGTTTTAAAGTCTAATTCAATTATGTTTTTATTGTTTAATCCAATTTTGTTCATTGGAAGTAATTTTACATTGAAATTGTACATAAACACAAGATAATATTTTGATAAATTTTTACTTCTTAAAAACCTAATTTTTTTGTTTTTGAATATTGGAAATAATTTGTACCAATTCTGTGTTTTCAATTATAAAAAATGGATTCTATATTTAAAATAAGTATGTTAAAATTATTTTTATGGGTTACATTTATTTTTTGGATATTATGAATAGTAACAACAATAATTTTTATTTAACACGGTAAAAGGTAAATCAGGTAAATTAGTGTAACAAATAATATGATAAGGAGAATAAAACAATCCTAAAACCTACCAAAATACAATTGGATGAATAAAATTATACCTTTAACATCTTATATTTGAAACATAGCTATTTAAGGGTCACATAACAATGAAAATGTCATAGATATTAATAAAACTAATGAAAGTGAAAAAATATCAAACTCACATTTCTTATAAGAATAATAATTAAAATATATGGATTACTATGTGATATCTTCAAAGTAAATTGTCTATGAAAATAAAAAATATTTAAATACATCATATAAATTTATTTTTAAAATTTTTAAAATTTATAATTACTTTAATGTTATATACTATGATGATGTAAAAAATAATTTATTGATAAGAAATATATAAAACAGTTTTTATTAAAATATTAATAACAATAAAAATGGATAAACACATGACCAAATAATATTGTTTGAGTATATCTCGACTGTCACAACCTGACCTAATGGGGCTCGAGCCACGAATCCCCACGCCCGCCTCCAAGAGGCCAGGGGATGGCGACCAGTGCCGAGTAGGCTGTCACACACATGGGAGGCATTAGCCTAAGGTACCTGTACACACGCACCCACATACACCTCCATGGAATAGTGTAGAGATATAGAAAACTGAAAAGGAGAGGCATGCATACAAACTATACCACAACAAGAGTACAGTAGAAGTACAAAGGGAAAAACAAGTCCTACCAAAGGTAAACTACAAAAGCGTGTCCAAACTGCTCCAAAGAAGGGGAATGCTGCCACAAACACCGCCGGAAAGCTACCTTGGCACCGCACCGGCAAACACCCCGATCAGTATCGCTCACTCAGCTCCGCCTGCTCCGGGTCCTCCGGGGACTCCGTCGAAAGGCATGTGGTCTGCACAAGAAACAAACAAGTGCGGGAAAAGCCCGTACAGGGGTGAGTATAAACATACTCAGTAGGCACCCCAAAAACCCAAAACCAAAGAGAGAAACTGAAAGGTAATAGTCCAGTCATCCCAGCCAGAGGGAACCCATACGAGAGAGAAACTCCATCTCGTGACCATCCTCGGAAAAACAATACTAGTCAGCAAAGCTCATGTGTATTACCATACATACACCTTGAACAATCCAGATATACTCAGCTCATGCACCATAGCCACAAGAGGTACCGAACTCATCGCCAACAACTGTCCACAACAAGAAGAGTACACCCCATGATCACTGTCATCCTAGATGAAACTCATCTGAGAGATACACTCCATCGGGTTTCTCACAAACCTCTCAGACACTCACCCGAGAGATCATGCTCTTCGGATAGCATCAATGAGGAAAACCCCGCTAAAACAACATAACCACCAAACTCCTCGGATAAAGGATCGCTCCTATGGTCCTCTAGGAGATACCAGAACCCACTCTGGAATACGAAGCTCACGGATAGGGGATCACTCCCAGGGTGCGCTGGGGGATACCACGACCCGATCTGGCATACGTAGTTCTCACAGATAGGGGATCACACCCAGGATCTGCTGGGGGATACCACAACCCAATTTGGCGCTCGACAGAAGCACATCACTCAGATAGAGGATCATCGCCCATGTAAAGGTGGTCACGATGATACCGGAACCCTATCTGGTATAACTCTCTATATAGGGGATCGAACTGACGATGCTGGAACCCTACCGAAACCACGTGCTGAGTAGGGGATCACATAACCAACGATACCGCAATGCTACTATAACATGATGCTGAGCAGGGGATCGTATACCTGGCGATGCCACAACCCTACTGAGCACGGCCCACTGCGTACGGGATCATATTTCCAATGATGCCACAAACCCTACTGGGTTAGCCTGCTAGATAGGGGATCGCCGCCTGTGAATAAGCGGCCACAACGATACCAAGAACCCGATCTAGGGAAAAGATGCTAGAGGATCCCGCTCCGGGCCCACCAGAGGGATGCCACAACTCTAACAGTTTAAACATCCAATTGAGAGGATCACAAACCTATAAGAAGGTTGTGAGGACACACGAACCCTCGTGGGAATGAACCAAGGGATTACCCTCAACCACTGGTGGTCCAAAACGTCACTAACCCGAGCGACCCACAACAACGCCACACTGTGCATCTCTAAGGCCAAGACCGAGGCCACCATCGCGATCTACGCGGAAAAAAACACAGGATAGGCTGCTTACTCACCCGGAACTGAGCACCGGTGAAAAAGGAACTATTCACCATAGCTAGCTCATGTGGGGCCCACACAACAATCCCGAAACCCATCGATCAGATCATACCACGGTGATCCCCTCAAAAAATCAAGCGGAATCGACTACTCGCTCGTCCGAAACGGACACCCGGTGAAAAAGGTATTATTCACCGAAGGCATCTCGGGTGGGGCCCATGCCTCGATTCCGAAACTCATCAAACGAATCACACCATTGCGATCCTCTCGAAAAAACACACAGGATCGACTAATCATCCGCCAAAATCGGACTCCAGGAGCAAAAGCTGCGTTTCTCAGCAAACGCCAAAACTCGGCCTCGTGAGGGCTGCACCCCGTTCTCAGTCCCAACACACGGAAACTAACTCAAAACGTATGTCATACCCTGAGGGTCTCAACGCCACTGACGACACGTCATTCGGACGCTCCAGGTGGAAGTTACAACGGCCCGAAGTCGTAAATAAATTAAATAATATTATTTTATACGACCTTCCAAGCTCCCAGGCAACGATCCCGAACCATCAAACCCTCGAACCCACACCGGAGGGTTCACCTCGTCGTCATGGATACGTCACCGCAAACGTCACGCGAATTTGACTCCCGGATTGCATGATACGGGGGTTTAAAGACCCACGTATAACAAAAAGAGGTCGGCCGGCCTGGACCGGCCCCCGCCGCCGGCCTGCCCTGGCCAGCGGCTCCCCGCTGCGCGGCGCCCGGCACCACCGTGCTCCAGAGGCCCCTCGGGGGTCCAAACGCAGACCCGGAAGCATCTGCGCGCCCCACGGGACCCGATCTACCCATCTGTAGGTTCAAAATAGAGAAAAATGCCGAAATTTGGGATCTGGGATTTTCAAAACGTAAAACGCCTACCTATTGGCGGATCGCCGACGCTTTGGATGCAGAACGGCGCTCGCGACGCCCTGAAGCTGGATCTACCAACGAAGGGCGCTAAAAACGGACGATCGGAGCTCGAAACGGCGAAGAACTGGAGGTTGGGAGGGGGGGTTCCCCGCCTGCACGTGAGGGAGGAGGGAGGTAAGGAGGATATATTAGTTTTTAAAAACAAAAATATCTCATATCACTGGCCCCCATCTCGCCTCCGCCCGATGCCTGATCCGAACAAAGATAAAGTCACCCCTAGGATAAATGCGTCGTTCTGAACGCAAAGGTGGACTCGGATTTGCGATCTGAGACTCCGTTCAGAAGTTATTCGAGCCGACGCTCGTAAATGGACTTTTCCACTTATTTACGAAAACGCCCTTGGTTTCATTTCTCACCGCAGGCCTGCGCCCGCAAAGTTTACACCTCACCTAGGGTAAACGGCATGTTCCGGACGTAACTGTGCCCTCGGATTCCCGCTCTGATCTACCGTTTGGTAGATATCACACCCCCGCTATGTGCATAGTATAAAAAATACATAATATTTTTATAAAATTAATTCCTTGCACACTGTTCCTCGGAATCGCACGCCATCCTCCTGCCTATCTCTGGAATTATTCGTAGAAATAATCCAAAGCCTGAAAGGGCCAAAATCCTTGTCGCTACATCCTCCCCCCTTAGAACATTTCGTCCCCGAAAATCCCTAAGCTCAAGGGAAGCGACTGGACTCTCAACTAGGTGCCACACCAGCGAGTTCACCAACAAACACCCATTTCTGAACACATAAGTTAGAAGGACTCATCCACCACACCTCAACACTATCCGCTTTGGGAGGCACTGACTCGCCCGCACGGTTTTAATCGCGTCTCAAAAATGCATCTTGGTGGGGGAAGGATCCCTCTTCCTCACGCATTCGAAGCATGCCGAACAACACCCCCACATGGTCTTACCAACTCCCGGAACAAAACTCGAGCAAGCAACAAAAAAGAAAGAGTACCGTTAGACAATGTCTAACAAACTACTGCAGAAATTAGAAAGGACACATGGTGTACCTCTATCCATCTGCAGTGCCTCTAGATCCACAGCCCCTAGGGAATGAAGCTGTCCTCGCCCTCGGCCACCAGCTCCCTGAGCTTGGCGTGGACCACCTAGGGGTGGTGGTGGTGGAAACCGGTACTGCTTACCACCTCCTCCTGCTGCACCCGCTCCGCCGCCAAGTCCGCCTCCCTGCGGACCTCTTTTCTCGAGACGCTGCCTCTGCCAAGGCGATCCATCGACCTGCTCCCTCTCAGTATCACGTCGGGTCGGAAAATCTCTAGCAAGATATCCCCGACCTTCACAAGCGTAACACTGCCTCTCCTGCGGCTGACCAAAACTGGCTTGCGAGCCCTGAGCCTTAGATCCTCCATCCTGGGGTCGCCTCCTGAAACGAAGCCCACGCCCAGTCCCCTGCGTCTGCCGTCGGCTACCATATGTCGATGTCTCCGCTCTCACGTTCCAATCACTAATAGGGGAATATACTCGGCCAGAAATCTCTCAACCACCAACGCTCGCTCCAGCATTCTAGCATAGGTGCGCAGACACAAGGAAACCACACCTTCTCGTATGTCCCTGTGTAAACCCTGTTCGAAGGTCCAAGCCCTAAAGAACGGGCCTAGAACAATATCCAGGGAGTAGCGCGATAGGTCTGTAAACCTCACTGAGTACTTCGACACAGTCAGGCCCTCCTTTCGAAGCTATAGAAGCTCTTGAATCCCCACTGACCTCAGCGTCACGGGATAAAACTCCTCTCTAAAGAGACGCTCAAACTCTTCCCACGTGAGCATCTCCTCGTCATGGGACTACGTCACTAGGCTCCACCATCGCCCGGCAGAACCATGCAGTAGGCTCGCCGCTAGGACCACCATCTGATCTCGGGGTGTCCCCACTAGGAGGAAAACTCGGGTGACTGCCTCAAGCTAGTCATCAACTGCCTGGGGTCTGGATCTCCGCGAAACCTTAGAGGTCGCTGCCTCTGGAACTCATGCAGTGCACTCAGCCTGTGTGCAACCTCGTCCTGCACTACCGGCACAACCAGCTGCTCGAAAAGTGGTGGCTCAACTGGCAGACCACCTGGAGGTGCAACCTCAGTACCTGCACCCTGGTCCACAGCCTCTGCACAGGGCGGATCGTCACCACAATCCCGGTGCGGAACCCTCTCTGGCTGTCGTCGTGGAGGCATCCTGAAATACATTCAATACGCACCATAGTCAAAGAGTATATCTGGAGAGCTGACTCAAGAAGGACAAGGAAAACCCAAAAACCCAGTCCTATATGATGCATGTACCATTATGTCCCTACGACCTGTGTACGAATGTCCCGAGTCGAAAGGCAGGTTATCAGAGTCTTGGTGTATGGATATGTCGGCCGCCGCACCAACACTGGAGTCCCTGGCCTGAAAGACGAACACAAAACATCCTAACACCGCCGCTATGCAACCTAAAACAAACTCACAACTAGACCAGCTACGCTCTAAGATCACAAAGTTGGAACCTCCTCTGATACTACTCTGTCAAGACCCAACCCAACGGTGATCGAACCGCGACTCCCCAAGCCCGACTCTAATAGGCCAGGGGCTGGCGACTAGTGCCGAGTAGGCTATCACACAGATGGGAATCATTAGCTTAAGGTACCTGTACACACGCACCCACATACACCTCCATGAAACAGTGAAGAGATATAGAAAACTGAAAAGGAAAAGCATGCATACAAACTATACCACAACTAGAGTACAGTAGGAGTACAAAGGGAAAAACAGGGCCCACCAAAGGTAAACTACAAAAGCGCGTCCAACCTGCTCCAAAGAAGGGCAACGCTGCCACAAACACCGCCGAAAAGCTCCCTCGGCACCGCTCCAGAAAACACCCCGGTCAGTCTCGCTCACTCAGCTCCGCCTGCTCCGGGTCCTCCTGGGAATCCTTCGAAAGGCCTGTGGTCTGCACAAGACACAAACATGTGCAGGAAAATCCCGTGTAGGGGTGAGTATAAACATACTCAGTAGGCACCCCAAAAACCCAAAACCAATGATAGAAACTGAAAGGAAATAGTCCGCTCATCCCAGCCAGAGGGAACCCAGATGAGAGAGAAACTCCATCTCGTGACCATCCTCGGCTAAACACAACTAGTCAGCTCAGCTCAGGTGTATGCCCATACATACACCTTGAACAACCCAGATATACTCAGCTCACGCACCAAGCCACAAGAGGTACCGACCTTATCGCCAGAATCTTTCCACAACCAGAGGAGTACACTCCACGATCCCTGTCATCCCAGATGACACTCATCTGAGAGATACACTCCATCGAGTTTCTCAAATACCTCTTAGATGCTCACCCGAGAGATCATGCTCGTCAAATAGCATCACTGAGGAAAACCCCGCTAAAACAACATAACCACCAAACTCCTCGGATAGGGGATCGCTCCTAGGGTCCACTAGGGGATACCATAACCCACTCTGGAAAACGAATCTCACAGATAGGGGATCACTCCTAGGGTCCGCTGGGGGATACCACGACCCGATCTGGCATACGTAGTTCTCACAGATAGGGGATCACACCCAAGATCCGCTGGGGGATACCACAACCCGATCTAGAGCTCGACAAAAGCACATCACTCAGATAGAGGATCATCACCCATATAAATGTGGTCACGACGATACCAAAACCCTCTATGGTATAACTCGCGATGTAGGGGATCGAACCGACGATGCTGCAACCCTACCGAAACCACACGCTGAGTAGGGGATCACATAACCAACGATATCGCAACCCTATTATAACATGATGCTGAGCAGGGGATCGTATACCTAATGATGCCATAACCTTAATGAGCATGGCCCACTGCGTAGGGGATCATATTTCCGATGATGCCACAAACCCTACTAGGTTAACCTGCTAGATAGGGGATCGCCGCCCGTGAATAAGTGGTCACAGCGACACCAATAACCCGATCTAGGGAAAAGATGCTAGAGGATCCCGCTCAGGGCCCACCGGAGGGATGCCACAACTCTAACAGTTTAAACATCCCATCGAGAGAATCAGAAACCTATATGAAGGTTGTGATGCCACACGAACCCTCGTGGGAACGAATCAAGGGAGTACCCTCAACCACTGCTGGTCCAAAACGTCACTAACCCGAGCGACCCGCAACAACGCCACACTGCACATCTCCAAGGCCAAAACCGAGGCCACCATCGTGATCTACGCAGAAAGACACGTAGGATAGGCTGCTTACTCACCCAAAGCTGAGCACATGTGAAAAAGGCACTATTCACCGTAGCTAGCTCATGCGGGGCCCACACAACAATCCCAAAACCCATCGAGCGGATCATACCACGACGATACCCTCGAAAAAACAAACGGAATCGACTACTCGCTCATCCGAAACAGACACCCGGTGAAAAAGGTACTATTCACCGAAGCCAGCTTGGGTGGGGACCACGCCTTGATTCCAAAACTCATCAAACGGATTGCGCCATTGCGATTCTCTCGAAAAAACACACAGGATCGACTAATCATCTGCCAAAATCAGACTCCTGGAGAAAAAGCTGCGTTTCTCCGCAAATGCCAAAACCCAGCCTCGTGGGGCCTGCACCCCGTTCTCAGTCCCAACACCCAGAAACCAACTCAAAAATTCCGTCATACCATCAGGGTCTCAACGCCACTGACGGCATGTCAGTCGGACGTTCCGGGTGGAAGTTACAACGGCTCGAAGTCGTAAAATTATTAAATAATATTATTTTATACGAAGTTCCTAACTCCCGGGCCACGATCCCGAACCTTCAAACCCTCAAACCCATACCAGAGGGTTCGTCTCGTCGTCCGGGATGCGTCGCCGCAAACGGCGCGCGAATCCGACTCCTGGATTGCAAGATACAAGGGTTTAAAGACCCCCGTATAACAAAAAAAGGTCGGACCAGCCTCGACCGGCCGGCCGGGACCGGCTGCCACCTCCGGCCCGCCCTGGCCGGCAGCTCTCCGCCGCGCGGTGCCCGGCGCCGGTGCCGCGCCGGCGAACCTTCCGAGGTCTGCCGGAGGCCCCTCGGGGGTCCAAACGCAGATCCGGAAGTATCTGTGCGCCCCCCGGGACCCGATCTACACATCTACAGGTTCAAAACAGAGAAAAACGTAGAAATTTGGGATCCGGGATTTTCAAAACATAAAACACCTACCTTTTGGCGGATCACTGATGCTTTGGATGCAGAACGGCGCTCGCGATGCCCTGAAGCTGGATCTGCCGACGAACGGCGCTGAAAACGGACGATCGGAGCTCAAAACGGCGAAGAACCGGAGGTCGGGAGGGGGGGGGTGTCACCACCTCGCGTGAGGGAGGATGGAGGTAAGGAGGAGATATTATTTTTTTAAAACAAAAATATCTCATATCACCGGCCCCCGTCTCGCCTCCGCCCGATGCCCGATGCGAATAAAGGTAAGGTCACCCCTAGGGTAAACGCGTCGTTCTGAACGAAACGACAGACTCAGATTTGCGATCTGAGACTCTGTTCAGAATTTATTTGAGCCGACGCTCGTAAATGGAATTTTCCACTTATTTACGAAAACACCCCTGGTGCGTTTCTCACCGCAGGCCCGCGCCCGCAATGTTTACACCTCGCCTAGGGAAAACGGCACGTTCCAGACGCAAAAGTGCCCTCGGATTCCTGCTTTGAGCTACCGTTTGGGAGATACCACACCCCCTCCATGTGCATAGTATAAAAAATACTTAATATTTTTATAAAATTAATTTCGGGCACACCGGGTCTCGGAATCGGACGCTGTCCTCACGCCTAGCTCTGGAATTATTCGTAGAAATAATCCAAAGTTTGACAGGGCCAAAATCTGAGTCGCTACATCGACCATAAAAATTCAATTTCTAATAAATTGACTATTTGGATATTTGTAGAAGAGATTATTAAATTTATTTTATTTTATTTAAATTGATGTTAAGGTTGTCACATTCTTACCTTAATAAGTATAACATTTTTTATATTGGATTTTATAGAATATAAAATAGACTATATATATATTATTATGAAATATAGTAAATTTAGTTTAATAATAGTTTTTTATTTCATAATCCTATTCTACAAATAAGTATATTAAATTATTACAGTATATTCATGTAGTGATTATTTTAATAATAGAGATATCAAATAAATGATAATGAAAATATTAAAATAAATATAATTTGGGATAATTAGTTTCTGAAATTTATTTTATTAATGACCTTTACCAATTCAGGTTTTAAAAAAATATTTGGTTTTTGGATAACACTTTATATTGATATTTCTAAAAAACATTGAAATAAATAGTTTCAAAATCGACACAATTGATATTTTGTTAAAATAATGATTTATAAAATTATTTAAAAATCCTATAAAAATTTTAAAAATGTGTAATAATTATGATATAAACTCTAATGTTTTAAATTATTCATTTATGGTATAACTGAAATCAAATATGCAATTATTTCACACTTTTAATATTGAAAAATTTGTTATCTTAATTAAAATTAAATGGAATAACTAATTGTTATTTAAAATGATAATGTTTATATTGACATCCAAAATTGTTTAAATTTTAATTGGTTGAGCAGATTTAAATATTATTATATCTTATCTTTGAATATATCTCTTTTTGGATGTATTTTTATTGATTTTAAAGTTATTATAAATTAATAGTTTCCGAAATTCCAATAGTTTCTCTCAACCCAATTATCAAAGAACACCTCCTACCTCATTTCTCTGCAACAAGTTAATCCTTTCAGTTTGACTATACCCTACCCATTTCACGTCTCAACCTCCCTAGATACAATATAGAGGTTATGGTATTCTCAGTAGACTAACTCCAGTGCCATCAAGAGGAGATATAAAGGCGAACGTCAAAAAAGAGGTAATCTCTTATACTGATTCTTTAAAACTTATTTTCTCCTTTCACTTCCACATCATTAGTTTTTAATAATAAATTAATAAATAAATTATAATTTATATACAGATATTTTTTTAAAAATTTGAAACAAATATATTCTACCTTGTATCCATCTTAAAAAAATTAAATCACCACTCGTGCGAATGTATGTCTTATCGTCTCCACGTCGTGGTATACTCTATTTGTCATGATAACCATACATAGTTGGGTATAATTATGGAAGTGATAACTATATATGATTTGTATAAAATGATATTGATTCTGAAATTTTATACACTATCTACATCAAAACCATTCAACAAATATACGAATGATATCGTCGCTCTTGCGTTTGTACGGTTTACCATGTCCATGAAGTTATTGGATTCATCCTATATGATATTCATTAAATAATAATTATATAAATGTAAATAATGATTTAATATGGTATCTAATAATTTAATATTATTTGATAATGATGTAACTATGATCACATAAGGGTAAGAGAAACTTTTTTGATAAAATATGCATAAGAACATAAAGCAGGTAACACCTGAATACCGAGTAACAATTAGATGTTACTGAAAAACTATAATAATATAATCATATAAGATATTATAATTTTTTTTTATTATGGAAAAATCCCAAAAAAAATATTTATGTCATTATAGTTGAGGTTCAGATACATACCAAGCATATCATCCATAAGGTAAGGGATTATTTTTTTTATCACTTTTATTTATGTGGGACATATTACTTAAACCACATATTTCTTTTGTGGGGTATTTATGCTTTCCATGATTGTTTTTAAGATTGAAATTATGAATTTTATTATAATTACATATGTACATAATTTTACTTATTTTATGAGGCATATGATTTTACTGATCATATGTTGGTAAGGGATAAGTTTTCAATCTCATTTTTATCTGAGATTGTTGACACGTAAGTATTTAATAGGTCTATATTTATCATCCATGTCCATGTTTTCGAAAAACAACTTCATAAAATGTTTTTTATTATTATATTAATGTTTAAATTTGTTTTTTATAAATTTTTATCTTTTACTATATTGTTTGGATGGAATATTTCTTTGGTTTACCAAATGAGGTACTTTTTTCTTTTTTGGAAAAAGTACGAGGATGTAGTTTTTTAAACATATACGGCATAAACAGTTTTTTACATATTCATAACAACTTTTTTACATTATGTTTACTCAACATAGTTTCATGTTATTTTTTAACTAAATCTTTTTCTTTTATAATAGTGAGTCATTTTGATAAATTAAAATGTTTTTGAAGATGAAAGGATATTTTCATCAAGAATTATGTTCAAGTATTTTATCAAAACTATTTTCCATCTAATACAAATCTCATAAGTATGGTTATGTTTATATCCATAATATTAATATAATTTTATTGTGTTAATTATTGAATAATATTTTATATGTATTATGTTATGATATAAGGATGTTTTAGAAACCCATTTTATTAATTGTGTTATGCTATGATGAATGAATTATTTTTTTGCAGAACATGTAAAAATTATATCATTATCATATTGGTGGGACGTATATATCCCTCCAATGAATAGGGTAAAGATTTATATTTCTTGATATAGACATAAATATATTGAAAAATAAATACAGTTCAGTAATACAGGGATGAAACGACAAGTAAATCTAGTTCAGTAATGCCTGGTAGGAACGAAAAGTAAACCGGTTTAGTAATGGACTTTATCCACTATGATTGTCTTGACAACATGTTCTTTGCTACTATGTAACCATATTATGTGATTATTTGTTTTCCAATCTTCCTTGTTTTATTTTAATGATATTTTATCATGTTTAATTCTCCTTTATGATCTATGCCTTACATACTGAGAATATTTATTTCATGATCCAATATGTTGATATCTAAACATTTTTTTCATATTTTTTTTACATTCAAATGTTTATGGTTTGGTTTATGTTCTCAATTTTTACAATTAATGAGCATTTAAGCTCACTATTTTTGTTTTCTCTTTTTCCCCATAATATAAAGAAAGGTCATAGGTAGGAAAACATAAAGGTGAAGATCTTTATGGGATATGTTGACTATCATTCAACTAGTTGGAAACTTTTGTTACATGTTTTACAAAGAAACTAAACTAATATGGTCATTTGGTGTAAATTTGGGTAATGTATTAATTATTCCAAAAAAGAAATATAATTTCCATATACTTTTATCCTGGGTCCTTAGAGTTGGTATTTGATCGAGGGATTAGTTAACCTTTGGAAATAAGGATGTGAAAACATTAGTGATATCCATGGAGATATTTCTAAGATATGTTTAGGGATGTACCTAAGGGTAATTATAACTATAGTTAAGATTCCTAGAATTATAGAAACAATCATGAAAAACCTATAATTTAACCAAATATGTTAGATATTTAATGTAACTCCCCTTTATTATTTTGTTTTCCTAGAATGATGGAAATAAGTGGATTTATGTTAATGAAAAATATTATAGAAAATGGAATGACATGATTCATGAAAAATGAAATGGAATGGGAGTGGGAAGGAGAATCATTGTTATTATTCCTAATCTAAAATCTCAAAATATGATCAATAAACTCTCATTTGGTGACTTTTCTGACCCATGTAATAAGAGAAATATGTAATTTCATTGTGATCATAGAGGAGATAATGTTAAATTTACCTCATGTAAATCCTATAGGAAGGATTATTAAGGAGAATGTTTCAAAGGAAGTAGAAGATGATTTGGGTGAGTAAAAGAAGGAAACAATTCTAGAAATTACAATGGAAAAGGACCAGTTATCACAATGGACATGGATAATGGTATTTATAATACATCAACAAAGGTTAAAATTTTTAAATGTTTAATGTATGGGCATTATGAAAATTGATGACCGAAGGGAAATACCATGACTAGAATATTTATGTTTGTATGGGTAGTATTTATGTTGCATATAATTAAGAGACTGAAAACGATATATGAGATGAAAGATGTGTTAAAGAATAAAATGAAGAGGCTTGGTCAATGGTTTATGAAGATTTTAGAATTCTTTCATGTATATCAAGAATAATGTTATGTAAGTAATTTTATTTTACTATGGAATAAATAAATACCAATGGATTGTTACACTATTTTTTTAATTAAGTATTTGAATGTATATGTTGAATTGTACTGGTAAACATAAAAAATTGTTCAGATATTTTTGTAATGAAAAAGATATGACCATTATGATTGGATAAAGAGATAATGGGATTATTGATAAGATTAATGACCTCATGAGTGATACAATGAAAAAGGGATATCAATGTTTTAGTATATATAATTCTTGGTAGTTTTACAGTGTGAAAATAAATAATTTTTATTGAATACATGTTTTTACTAAGGTTATATGTTTGTTTTTATTATTACAATGTTTTAATACAATAAATGATTATAGTATTCTCATGTTTGGAATGTGACAAAAAAGAACTGCCTTATGTGATATGGGAGATAAATTTTATGTTAATTTATTTCACCTCTTTTTAATGTTTTATATTTTTGGAAGGATTTTATTGATATCCTTTTATGGATATAATTATTTATATTTCTATTTTAGTTTTATAAATTAACGTATTATAAAACTATAGTTGAAGTTATACATATTTGATAACTTATTCTATCTTTTTTGTTGAGAGAGATGGAATGACCAATAATTCTATCTCATGATCTATTAACACTTCAAGAATTAAAAAATCAACTTCATTTCATTAAATAAGAGATGAAGTGGAAATTGATCAGGGAACAACCAAATATGTGATTGTACTAAAATCAAGTAAGTATTTATTCTCATGCGTGATTCACCAACATTAGTAAAATGGTCTTGAAACCCAAAATATTATTGTAGTACCTTCTTATTCGATGAATCAGATGGTCCCTTAAATCATCACAAATTTATGGATTTCTGGTAGTTAACATTCTCCAAAACGTATTTTCTATCACAATCTATCCGAACCTAATAGTTATATTTTTCTTCAATATCCATGGTTTGACTTCCCACATATGTTCTCCTATGTGAAAACATTGTGAGGAGTTAGCTTGGGTAACCATTATGTTTCTAACATTACATTTCAAAATGATTTTTCATTGTTATTTTTTAGGATGTGGGTTTCAATGAAATAAAATATCATGTAGTAAACCTATTATAACCCCGAAGAATTTCGAGGGAAAAATTTATTTTAAGGGGGTATAATGTAACACCCCGATATTTTATGCAATATAATATTTTTAATTTATTTGATGTCTTATGTTATAAGATACGCCAATATTAGCTTGAATTTTTCATGACAATTTATTATTGGCAAGTATATGCATCACTATTCGTGGACTATGTTACACGCAAGAGTGACCTTGATCGATATCTTTCATTGTACGTAATACTGAGTTTCACTAAACAATGATATTTTATTAAAATATTATTATTTAATGTTATATAAACTAGCCGTTATGAATATTATTTACCACATTTTTAATTTAATTTAAATTATTATTCAACATATATATTTTCTAGACTTGATATAAGAACAAATTAAATTTTTCAAATAAAAGAAGTACTTTTCAAAAAAAAATTACTTTTCCACCTTTTGACGGTGCACCAATTTTGAATCCTTTTTTTAAAAATTTTATATATTATATTCGACAAAATAAAATTCTTATTTTCAATAGGGACATAAAAATTTTTTTTTTTTGAATTTGTGATTTTTTTATGATAAAATTCATATTTTAATGAATATTGAAAACTATTTTATTTTAATTCAAAATTTCCTTTTCACCTAACTTATTTACATAGTTAGACTATATTTTTAATTGTTTTTAATGTATAATTAGATTATTTTTTTATCATTTAATTAAATTTTTTTAATTGTAATAAATAACACATTTAAATTGGATATAAACACAAGATAATCTTTTGTTATGATTTTTACTTCTTAAAATTCTGCTTTTTTGACAATTGGAATTAATTTTAAATTAATTTCTTCAAATTATGTGTTTTGAATTATAAAAATTAGATTCCTTATTTGGAATCTTTGTGTCCAAATTATTTAAATATATTTTTTTTATATTATGAATTGTAACTATGGTAATTTTTATTTAACGTGTTTAAAGGTATATTAGGTAAATCTGTTTAACAAATAATATGAGAAGTATAATATAATGATCCTAAAACACACTAAAATTATATTTTTTGATTAAAATTTTACCATTAACATCTTAGGTTTGAAAATTATTAATTTAAGGTCCACCTAACAATAAATATGACATACATATTAATAAAAACAATTAAAGTGACAAAATTCCAAACTCACATTTTTTATAAGTAATATAATTTTAATATAGAAATAACTAGGTGATATCTTTGAAAATAAATTTTCCATGGAAATATAAAATAATTACCATCAACATGATAATTTTGTTTTTATTTTTATAAAATTAACAATTACCTTAAAGTCTTGTGCATCGATGATGTAAAAATTAATTAATTGATGATAAATACATAAAACAATTTTTATTATAAAACTAATAACAACAAAAATGCCTAAACTCAAGACCAAATCATATTGGTTTATTGTATGTAGACTATAATAGTCCATTTTCCGTGGAAGTGACCATTTGGAGATTTACCAAAACTGAGTATGACATTTATTTTATTTTATTTAAATTTATGTTAAAGTTGTCGCATTCATATGTTAATAAGTATAGCATTTTTAATGATGGATTTTTTAGAAATAAAATTCGATTACATATATATTATTATTTAATATATTAAATTTATATTCCTCATAGAATTTTATTTGAAAAACAATTTCTATAAATAAGTATATTAAATAGTTACACAATATTGATGTAGTGATTATTTTAATAGTAGATATATCAAATATATCTTATTAAAAATATTGAAAAAATAATAATTTTGGATAATTAATTTTTACAATTTATTTTACATATGATATAGGCCCATTTATAGATATAATAAAATATTTGGTTTGAGGATAACACCTAATATTGATATTTCTAAAAATCCATGAAGTGAATAGTGTCACATTGATACATTTGATATTTTGTAAAAATAATTTTTTTATAAAATTATAAAAAAATAATTTTTCTACATATATAATAGTTATGATATGGTCTAAAATTTTCTAAATTATAAAATTATTGTATTAAATATATCAAATAAGTAAATATTTAAATCTTTTAATTTTGTATCTTTGTTATTATAATTCAAATTATGCAGAATAACTAATTGTTAATTAAATTTATAATGATCAAATTGACATAAAAAATTGTCCAAATTTTTTGGGATGATTATATATCAATCATATCATAAATTATATTGTAATATAACTCATTTTGGAGATATTTTTATTGATTTAAAAGTTATTATAAATTAATTTCTTCAGAACATCCAAAGGTGTCCCTCACCCCAATTATAAAAGGACACCTCCTCCCTCATTTATCCACAACTCATTAATCCTTTATGTTCGTATATAACCTACAAATTTCTCCTATCAACATCACTAATAACAATAAAAATGTTATGTTATTCAAAAATGACCAACTCTAGTGACCTTAAGAAGAGACCTAATTGGAGCACCTTAAAGAAGAGGTACTCTCCTCTACCGAAACCATTAATCGTTTTTCCATATTTCACTTCCGCTTCATTAGTTGATTAATTATAAAGTAATAACTCAATTCTCATTTATATACTGATATTTAATTATAATTATGAAATAACTATATTCTACCTAATATCCATCTTACAAAAAATTAAATCACATCGCGTGCGTACGTACGACTTTCAGTCTCCACACTGTGGTGTACTCTAATTTTCACCACCACCATACTTAAATGGGTATAATGATGAAATTAATAACAATATTTGATTTTTATAACATCATATTAATTCTTAAATTTTATAGATCATCCACTTCAAAACCATTCAACATCTACTCAAATGATATCATCACCCCTACATTAGTACAACCTACCGTCTCTATGATGTGATATGATTCATCAAGCATGATATTCATTAAATCATGATTATATAAATGTATTGAATAAATAAATACAGTATATATTATGTTAATATCATTTTATAATGATATATCTATGATATAATATGGAGAACAAGAACTTATTCGGAAAATAATTCATAAGAACATAAAGTAGTTTGCACCTGAATAATGAGTAACAATGAAATGTTACAAAAACGATGATAATATGATCATATATGATATTAAAAAAAGAGTATGATTTTGGAATAAGTAAATAATAATTTTTAAATTTTTATAAAGGAGGTTTAGATACATACAAAGCATATCATACGTACGGTAAAGGATTATTTGGTCTCACTTTTATTTTTGTGGGAGATATACCTTACACGGCCTATTTTTGTGTGTGGTATTCATGATTTCCATGAATTATTTTATGATTAGAATTTTTAATTTTAATATATTTAGACATGTATATAATATTATTTTACTATGAGCCTTACAATTTGAAAAATTATATATTGTTAAATGATAATTTTTTAATCTCATTTTAATCCGAGATTGTTGATACGTACGTTTTTACTGGGGTTATATTAATCATCTAGGTCCATTTTTATAAAAGAATATATTAAATTTGACTATTATTATATGTATTTTTAAATAAAATTCTTCCCATTTTTAATTTTACCACAAGGTTTGGAAGGATACTTTCTTATTTTTCCACATGAGGTACTTTTTTAACATTTTCAGAAAATAAATGAGGATATTGTTTTTTAAACTTGCATAGCATTAACAGATTTTAGCATCTTTATAAAACCTTATATAAATGAAAATTCCACTAATCGGTTTTATGATTATTCTCAACTAAATTATTTTATTTTTAATTTGTGAATTATTTTGAGGGAAAAAACGTTTGTGAAGAAGATATGAAATTTTCCTCAAGAATTAAGTTCAAGTGTTATATCAAAACTATTATCCATCCAAGTTGATGATCTTATGTTGGGTTATTTTTCTATCCATATTATTACTATTATTTCATTTTGTTCATGATTTATTTATATTTTATATGGATTATGATATGATTTAATGATGTTTAAGAATATATTTTTATTTCTTAGGTTATGGTATGATGAATGTTTTATGTTTTTGTGGACCATATCAGAATGATTTAATTATGAGGTGAGTGGGACCTATATATCCCTCAAATACATTAGTTATTGATATATATATATCATGATATAGACATTAATGGAACATAATATATATCTATTTCAGTAATACTATGCTAGAACGACAACATAATATGGAAGACTAATGCTTGGCTGGAACTGAAAGTAAACCCAGTTCAATAATGGACTGTTTCTACTATAATGGTCTGGGAAGAAATGACGTGGCTACTATGGATATCATATTATGTGATTATTTTTTTTAACAATTACATGTTTTATTTTATTTCTATTTTTCATAGTTACTTTCCCTTTATGATATATGTTACAGGTACTGCCATGATTTATTTCATGATCCAATATTTTGATATTTAATTGTTATGTCCATGTTTTTTTTACATTTAAATTCTTATAGTTTGTTTAATGTTCTCCTTGTTTCCCCTTACTGAGCATTTGAGCACACACCTTTTTTTTACTTTTCTCTGGGATATATAGAAATGTTTTAGGTGGGAAAATGGGAAGATTTATATGGGAGATGTTGACCATCTTTCATCAAATTAAAAGATTATGTTCCATGATTCCAAATACAATAAATAAATATTTTCATTGGGCATATATTTTTATAATTTATTAAGTATTACTCAAATGAAATGTAATGTCCATCTACGCCAATCTAGGGTCGTTAAAGGTGGTATCAGAGAAAAGGAATAGTTAGCCTTTAAAAACAGGGAAGCAGAAATTTTATTGAGATCCCTGGAGGTATTTATAAGGCATGTCTAGAGATTCCCATAAGGGTAATTATAACTATATTTTATAGTCCTAGAATTATAATATTGTTCATTAATAACCTTCGTTATTATTAAAATTTTAGAGATTTAATTTACTCCCCATTTATTATGTTTTTCTCCTAGAATGAATTTCCTTTATTAAACAATTAATTATCGGTTTTAAAAAATTGTTGGAAACAAGAAGATTCATGTTAATGATGAATATTATATGAAATGGAAAGATATACATAATCAGAAAAGAAATTAAATGGGTCTTGAAAGGAGAAACATTGTAATTTTTCAAAATCATAATCCCATAATAAGATCGATAATCTCAGATTTGGGGAGTTTCCTGACCCTTCTAGTAAGAGAAAGATGGATTTCTATAATTATCATAGTAGAAATAATGTCTAATTTTCCTCATGTACATAATGTGGGAAGATGCATCATGGAGAATATTTCAAAGAACTGAAAGATGCTTTGGGGATGGAAAATAAGGACACAAAGCCAGTAATTGCAACAAAAATGTTCTAGTTAACACAATGGACATGGATAATTGTTTTTCTAAGACATCAACGATGGTTAAATTTTCTAAATTTGGAATCTATTGGAATTATGAAAATCGAAGCCCCATGGTAAAATATTAAGAAGGGAATAAAAATAGTCCTATGGTTAAAAAATTTCGTGCAGATAATAAATATACTATAAAAGATATATGAGATTAAATATATGTGAAGTAATAAAATGATGAAGCTCGATCAATTTTTTAAGAATATAGTGGAATGAATTAATGATTATCATGAATAATTTTGTATAAGTAATTATATAGTATGATATAATAAAGAATCATATATGGATTATTACACTATTTTTTCAATAAATATTTGAATATAGATTTCTAATGGTATCAGTAACCCTGAAAAGAAATTCATATATTTTTGGAAAGCACATGAAATGCACATTATGAAGGGATAAAGAGATAAAGAGATGTTATATAGTATTAATGACTTTATGACTGATAAAAGGAAAAATTGATTTCATAGATTGTGTATATAGATTTTTTGTTATATTTTGGTGTGTGCAATGATTTTATTCTAGAAAAATACATATTTTCACTAAGGATATATGATTATTATTATTATTACAATGTTTCAAGAGAATTCATGATTAAGGTATTCCTTTGATTGGACTGTGACAATAATGAAATACCTTGTGTGATATGGTAGATAAATTTTATTTCAATATAGTTTACCTCTTTTGAATGTTTTATATTTTTTTTGAAGGATTGTAATTTTATCCATTTATGGGTAGTATAAGTTATATTCCATTTTATGTTTGTCATATTAATGTATTATATAACTATACGTGGACTTATGCATATTCGATAACCTATTTTAACAATTTTTTTGAGGAAGATGGAATTATCTATAAATATATCGCATGATCTATTAAAACGTCAAGAATAAAAAATTCAACATTATTTTGTTAAATAAGAGGTGAAGTGAAAATGTTTTAGTGAAAGAATAATGGTGTGATTGTATAGAAATCATGTAAGTATTTCTTCGCAAGAAAAATTCATCAACTTTAGGAAAAGGATCCTGAAACAAATAAATATTATCCTAGTACCTTCTTATCTGATGAATTATATAGTCCAATAAATCATCACAAATTAATGGCTTTCTGGTTGTTATCATTAACAAAAACTTTTTCTCTATCACTATCCATAAGAATTATATGCATAGATTTTTCTCCCATATCTATGTTTTTTATTATCACTTGTGTTCTCCTTTGTGGAAACCCAATGATGAGTTGATTTGGGTAATTGGTATGTTTCAATGTTTACTTTTGAAAATAAAGTTTAAGTGTCCTTTTTTACGATGTGGTTATTATGAATGAAACATTCAAGTATTAAACCTTTTATAACCCACATGAATTTTTGGTACGATATTCATTTTAAGGGGGTGTATTATAGCACCATGAAATTTTTGGAGATGAATCATTTTTAACTTCTTGGATGTATTGTGTTATACTCTAATCCAATATTATATTGTGATATAGGAAACACTGTATTATATTGCACTATATGGAACAATATACTTGGCTAGAATTACATGCAATAGAAACCATCATCAATAGCATGTATTTTACATAATAATGAGTTTCATTAAATAATGATTTATTAATAAAATATTATTATTAAATTGAATATAAAATATCCTTTATTAATATTAATAACATCATTTGAATTTTATATGACATAAACATCCATATAACTTATTTTATATACATGATATAAGAACAAATTCAATTTTTCGAATAAAAGAAGTATTTTTAAAAAATTGCAGATTTTCTGCCTTTTGATAGGACACACATTCAAAATAAAGTTTTTAAAAATATTATATAGTATGTTTGTCAAAATAATCTTCTTATTTGGAATTGGGACATAAAAAATACTTTTGTTGATTTTTTGGTATTTTTTTCATACAAATTATATTTTAAGGAATAGTAAAAAATACTGTATTTTTATTCAAATCATCCTTTTCTTCTAATTTATTTATATAGTTAAATTATATTATTAATAAGTTTTAAATATTAATTGGATTATTTTTTATCATTTAATCTAGTTTTGGTCATTTGAAGTTATTTTACATTTAAAGTAGACATAAACACATAACTATAAATTGATATGTTTTTACTTCTTAAAACCCTTCTTTTTGGTTTTTGACAATAGGAATTAATTTTAAATTAATTTATAAAAATTATGTGTTTTGAATTATGAAAAATTTATTCCACATTTGGAACATGTGGTTCCAAATTACTGTAATATGTTATTTTTATTTTTTCATAATTTTTTAATTGTAACTACATTAATTTTTATTTAACGTTGTTAAAGATAAATCCATTAAATTAGTGTAACAAATAATATTATAAAGATAGTAAAATGATTCTAAAACAAAACAAAATCCTATTTAATGAATAAAATTCTACCCGTAACATCTTAGGATCGAATCTATGCCATTTTAGGGCCACATGAAAATGAAAGTGACATAGTTATTAATAAAACCAATGAAAGTAACAAAATATCAAACTCACGTTTGTTATAAGTATAATAATTTGAATATAGTGATAACTTGGTGATGTATTCAAACATAAATTTTCCCTGGAAATAAATAATAATTACCTATATCATGATAATTGTTTTTTATTTTAAGGTAATTAATAATTACCTTAATGTCTTATATATTGATTATGTAAAAATTAATTAATTGGTGTGAAATCCATAAAACATTCTTAATTAAATTACTAATAACCATGAAAAGTACTTAACAGGTGAAAAATCATATTGAGCTGGTATAACTTGACAATGAACATCCATGTTTCAAAAAAGTCACCATTTGGTGCTTTATAGAAGAGATCATGACATATATTTTATTTTATTAAATGTGATGTCAAAGTTGTCAAAATAATACTTTAATAAGTCTAAAAAATTTAATATTTGATTTTATAGAAGATAAATTATACAAAATATATTCCTATGGAATCTAGTAAATTTATGTTTTTCATAGTATTTTATTTAAATTGTTCAATCTAAAAATAATTATATTAAATAATTACACTATATTTGATGTAGTGATAATTTTATTAATGGACATATCAAATAAGTTTTATAAAAAATTTAAAATAAATAGAATTTTACTTATTAGTTTTCTAAATAATTTTATTTACTATGTTTACACATTAGAGATATAATAAAATATATGGTTTTTGTATAACAACTTATATTGAAATTTCTAAAAATCCATGAAATGAATACTGTTTAAATTGACACAATTGATAATTTGTTAAAATAATGTATTATAAAATTATTTAAAAATCATAAAACAAATTCATAAATACATAATAATTATGATCTGGTCTAAAATGTTCTAAATTATTAATTTATGATATTATTGAAATAAAACAAGTAAATATTACACCCTTTTACTATTGAATTTTTTCATCTTAAATAAAATTAAATTGAATAACTAATTGTTAATTAAAATGATAATACTTAAATTGAGATCCAAACATTTCTAAATATTATTTTTTGATTATATTTCAATATTATCTTATAATAGATTCTAAAATATCTCAATTTCTTTATATTTAGATTGATTTTATAATTATTATAAATTAATTGTTTTAGAAATCCCAAAGGTGTCCCTCATCCCAATTATAAAAGGACACATCCTCCCTCATTTATCCACAACTCATTAAACCTTAAATATAATATATACCCTAAAAAATTAACTTCTAAACCTCCCTAGTCATAATATAATGGTTATGGTATTCTCAAAAGTCAAACTCTGGTGCCATCAAGAGGAGATCTAAGGGGAGGACATCAATGAAGAGGTAATCTCTTCTACTGGTTCTTTCAATCTTTTTTTCTTCCTCCACTACCACTTAATTAGTTGTTTCATTATAATTTAACAAATACAGTATAATTTATATAATGAGATGTTATTATAATTAAGAAACAACTATATTCCACCATCTATCCATATTAGGAAAAATGAAATCACCGCACGTGTGTATGTACATCGTACCGTCTCCAAGTCGTGGTGTATTATATATTTCCCCACCACCTTACATGGATGGGTATAATGATGGATGTGATATATATATGATTATTTTAAAATGATATTGATTCCAAAATTTAATAAATTGTCTACTTCAAAACCATACGACAACTCTATGAATGATATCGTAGCTTGTGCGTACATACGATATACCGTCTCTATGATGTGATGGGATTAATCCTACATGATAATCATTAAAGAATGGTTATATAAATGAAAATAATGAATATATATGGTATATATTATAATAATATTATTTCTCAATGATATAACTACAATTTAAGAAAGAGAACAAGAACATATTCGACAAAACATACATATGAACAATAAAAGTTAACACCCGGATAATGAGTAATAATGAAATGTTACCAACAAATGATGGTAATATGATCAAATATTATATGAAAAAACTTTATATTTTTCTAAAATAAGTCCATAAAATTATTTAAATAATTATTCAAGAATTTAAGATACATACAAGTCATGTTGGACTTAAGTTAAGGAATTATTTTATGTCACTTTTATTTTTGTGGGACATATACCTTACACAACATATTTATTTTGTATGGTATTTATGCTCTACATGAATTTTTTTTATTATTATAATTATGAATTTTAGAATATTTAAATACTTATAATTTTTTATAATTTTATGAGGCATACAATTTGACAGATTATATATTGGTAAGGGAAAATTATTCAATCTTATTTTTATCTGAGATTATTGAAATGTATGTATTTACTGGGGGTATATTTTTCATCCAAGTCCATTTATTCTATAAATAATTTAATAAAATATTTACTATTATTATATGTATTTATAAAGTCATTTTACCCATTTTTATATTTTACTACATGGTTTGGAAGGAATCCTTCATTTTTTTACCATACGAGGTTCTTTTATGACACTTTCGGCCATAGTATAGGAATAATGATTTTTTAAATTTCAGGACATGAATAAATTTTTATATATTCATAACATGTTATTTATAAGAATATTCCTCTAAAATGTTTCATGTTTATTTTAAACTAAATTCATTTCTTTTAAAACTTCATGGTATTCTGAGTAAAGAAAACTATTCTTAAGAAGAAAGAATATTTTTCTCAATAATTATGTTAAAGGGTTTTATCAAAACAATTTTCCATCTAAGATGTTGCTCATACATAGAGTTATGTTTTTATACCTATTATTACTATTATAATTATTTGATTGTTTTAATGGTGGAACGGTTTTTTATATAGATTATTTTATAATAGAATTATGTTTAAGAAGCCCATTTTATTTCATAGGTCATGCTATGATGAATGATTTATGTTTTTATGGAACATGTAATAATGATTTCATTATAAGATGGGTG
Source organism: Viscum album (assembly GCA_963277665.1). Lineage (NCBI taxonomy): Eukaryota > Viridiplantae > Streptophyta > Magnoliopsida > Santalales > Viscaceae > Viscum > Viscum album. Next base: position 1,169,619,653 of record OY728161.1, on the reverse strand, counting down.
GGACATATATCTCCCTCCAATGCATTGGGTAAAGTTTTATATCTCATGAGATAGGAATGACTAAAATAACAAGTAAATTTGGTTTAGTATTGTATGGCTGAAACGGAAAGTAAATTCGATTTAGTAATGCAAGGCTGGAACAGCTTGTAAACCATGTTTAGAAATGAAATTTCCCCAATATTATGTTCTTAGCTGAAATTCCTTAGCTTCTATCGAAATCATATTGTGTAATTATTTATTTTACACAATTACATGTTCCATTCTAATGTTATTTTATCATGTTTAATGTTCCTTTATGATATATTCCTTACTTACTTCCAATATTTTTTTTCATGAACCAAGATTTGCATATTTCAATAGTATGTTGATGTTTTTTTTACATTAAAATGTTTATTTAGTGTTTTATGTTCTCCATATTTACCATTAATGAGGATTTGAGCTCACTATTTTTATGTTTTCTTTTCCTTGGGATATAAAGAAAAATTTTAGGTAGGAAAACCAAAAAGGGAAGATCTTTATGGGAGATTTTGATGATCTTTCACCAAGTTAGAATAATATGCTCCGAGTTTCCAAATACACTAAAATAATACAGACATTAGGCATTTATCAGTGTAATGTATTATGTATTCTGTAAAATAAATGTATTCTCCATGTACTTCAAGCTTGGGGTATTAGATGAAACGTGTTTAAAACATGTTTGGAATGTCTTGGATGATGATTTATTGACCTAATATCACATAAATGATTTTATTATGATTTTTCCCTATGAGATTGTAATAGTTTATTTATATATTGGAACTGTAAAGTGTATTCCCAAGAGTTCCCTCTTCATCACTTATATAAGGGGATTACATGAACCTATCCATGGATACTCTTCCATTATAATTTATCTTGAAAATATGAAAAGAATAAATTTCCTTAAATTTAATTTTTCGACCATAATATCCTTGTCTTCACATGATTTCATATGTCATTCACTTATATTTAAATCTCTAAAATAAGGTCAAGTCTACAACTTATACATTATCTTTTTCTTAAATTTTACTTAATAATATTTTATAACAAATATATTAATTACAAAATATATTATTACACTAGCATCGTAATTATACTAAGATTTTATTATATTAATATAATAGTCATTATGTATTACTCTCCGTCCACTATGAAAACCAAAACTGATGTTAGGGAATTGTTCATTCTACCTTCTCTACATAGAGATGTCTTATATTTTCCATCACCATAATTCATGTCTTATAAAAAGGATGTGATAGATGAATAAATATTAAATCTATAAGATAGATATAATTTTGAATTTTTTAAATTATCATTTCACATTTTTCCTTTAATTCATTGATAAATGATAACAATAATCATTTATAAGTGTGCACTAATAATTCCATGACTAATGAGTATAATTTTTAAGGAGCAACAACCATTGTTAGATTTAAATTTTTTTTAATATAAATAATTTATTTAAATATAATTACTTATAATTTGTTGTTAGGAATATATTTTATGAAGTATTATACTATTTTCAACATGCTTGATGAGTTTTTGAAAATTTGTAAAAACAACTCAGAGTAAACGATGTTAATGAAAGTTATATTAAAAAAAAGTATGAATATATTATACATTTCCTATAGTAAATAGAATTTTGATTTATAATGTTCTATAGTGTACACATTTAAATTTATTTTACTTTTTAGAAATCTAATGTAAATTTCGTTGTTCTTTCAAATATGACGTTGGGGTTTCATGTCAAAATTTCATTCATTGAGATATGTTTTCCTTTAAGAGCCAAAATGCATTTAAAATATCTCAATCATTTTAAATGGATCTATAATAGAAATTATTATATTTATTCATGGTATTATATCTTCATCATAAAAATTTATCTAATTTAATGGGTTTTTTAGAATGTATCTTAAGTTGAAAGGGTAACATCTCAATCACCATTTATTAACGTTTTCTTTTATACAATTAACCAATATTGAATTTATTGTGTAAATAATACCAACATGAATGTTAATATCATTCATTATTATGTGAATTTTTAAATAAAATTACATTCCCTCTCTTACAAACTTTTTTATAAGATTTATAACTTCTAAAAAATATGAGTGTTTTTTCATAAATCTTTATGCTTTCTAAAGTTATATTGTTTATCAATGAGTTTATTTTTTATTTTAATATGTTTCACCATATCTCTATATGAATAAATAACATTATATTCAAATATATTTTAATATTGAGTTATAATCATTTTATAAAATTTAATTTTGTTAAGAACAATTCTAATAAAATTAAATAGCGGTTTACCCTCTTTATACACAAATAAAATTCCATCTATTTTACTCCATTTCAATCAGAAACCTTTTCAATATTATCTAATTTGAATGAAATATTTAAACTATACTCTTTTACAAATAATTCTTTATTATCTTTTTTTATGACGTCGGATTTCAACAATGTTGTTTTAAAACATAGTAAGGGATACTCGTTGACTTCTTCATGTCATGTACATTAAATGTTATTTTTATTTTCTCTGTTTTATGAAATATTATTTTTATATAACTATTTCAATTTCATATAAATATACCTTAAATATATAATTATTTAAATATATCACTAATATTTGGGATTACATATGTTTTTGTTCCCTTCAAAATAATTAATTTTAAGTGAACCAGATTCAAGGGAACCATTACATTTCCTATCTCATATCTAAAATGAGACACAAAAAATATTTTTAGAAAATTAGAAGCTTATAAAAAACCTAATTATTTTATAGATAATTATATTGGATTGATTTTAGTTGCATATAGAAGAATATGCTCTTTCCATTTAAAAAATATCATTTTCTTATCTCACAATGCATAATATAAGTGGTATGTTTTTATTTTATGGTATCCAATATATGTATCGTGAATTTTATACATTTGAACAATATTTTTAGAGACTATATGACTTTTTAATTTTTGGATGTACAAAATAATTTAATTTCATCTTAACTTTTGCATATATATGATTTTCACCTGTGTTATTACTTGAATCATAATTATGATACCCACTTCATTGTCAGAGGTTTGATCATACTAATGATTTATATATATTATATTTTTTTAATGTGGCATGAATAGGTAGATTTTGAAATTAATTTAGGGGTGCAATTAAAATATAAAGTCATATAATTCTTTAGAAAAATATGAATATCTCATGAGATGTTATGTAAGGGATTAGGGAGTTAAAATAATTCATAATGGGACTTTATCCACAATATAATTATTTTCATGGGAGTGATTGTTGAATAATGTTTATGATATCATATTTTCTATTGATTTCACATGTTTGTGATATTATCACAACATCTTCATATGGACTGTCTCTATGAATATGGTCATCATATTTATGATATCATGTTATGCATGTTGACTATTATTTTATTTTTTATTGCAATGTTTTTTCGCTTACTACACCTTCCATGTCACCCTTTTAATTTTGTAATTTCCCCATGAGAATTTATACAGTTTTATAAGATCTATGTGATGTCATATAACAATTTTTTGTTTTAAATAAATATGTTCTTTTTATATTTAACATGGTGTATCTATATATATAGTCGTGAAAATATAATGAAACACTAGAATATTCCATTATATTCATTGGAAAAGACTGTAAATATTCATGAATTATTATGTGTTTAAAATAATAATAACTATAGATGATATCAAGGGATTTTCTAGTTAGATATTAATATTAGTAAGACAATACATTATTGAAAACCATAAAGATTAGTTAAGGGATAAGCCTATGTATTTGAGAATAGTGTAAAATTATTGTAAAGTAGAGACTGTGTGGTTTTAATTTACTTTTCCTCCCTATCTGGATACTTGATGTTGGATTTAGGTTCTTACAATGTTTTACATATGGGAAATAATCCCAAAGAGGTTGTATTTGTTTTTAACCAAAATGGTTCCTAGTTCTGGATAATGTGGCCTAATTTCACAACCATCCAAACACTCCTGGGGGATATTATTTAGTTAATAATATTCCATTTACGAACCATTATTAAGGTTTTATTATTGAGATATATAGCCGGACTAGTTAATTAAGTATACGATAACCCATCTTAAGGTAACCTAGGTTGAATTGTGACAATTCTAGTCTAACATGATGATGTAAAATGGAAAATGGTTTTATGGTTGAAACCCTTTTATTATATTGATTATGGTAATCTTTATAAGATGTTGATTCGTCATCACTCATGTTAATTGTGTTTGTTATATTGACGGTTAGAACCATAAGGAACCGACATAACCATATATCTTTTGAATAATGTGACGAATACCACAATATTCGACACATTATAATGGGAGTTAGATTTCAAAATATTGTGATTATTTTCCAATAGTACTGAAACATGATTAACAATGTAACCATATATGAAAAACTGAGTACGCCCATGAAGGGATGGATTTTAACTCATGAATATTCAGATGAAGGCTATCATAAAGGGAATGAGACTCAATTTCATTCATGTAATAAATGTTGAATGATGAGACAATAGTATTTTCTTAGGTGATATTGATGATTAATTACTTGTATAATATGGTTTCATTGATCATGAGATTACCATATGAAAATAAAGAGTTCAGTTAACAAGAAAAAAACAAATAGATTTTATGAAAAGGTACCATAAATAATTCATTTTTTTATGTGTACAAAACACGGGAATTGTCCAATTCCATTACCTAATCAAAGTACTAACCTAGATAATAAGCATAACCAACGTCTAATAATAAGAGTACAATGGAATTATTATGGAATAACTAATCCTAAATTTGATATTGATATTTTTTGTACACATGATATCCAATGGGGATATGTATTTATCTTGGTAGAATTTTATTCTAGGAACTATAAAGTATCTATTCAGCTTCATTAGTTCATTAAATCACCATCCTAATAATTTTATTATCGACTCTTTATTATTATGGTATTATTATTATCTTATATTTTGATTCATATATAAATTTTCCTTTTGAAAATATTAATATCGTTCCTTTATAAAAACGTAATATGGTTTTAGTGATGAATTGGTTCCACAGACTTAAAAGAAAAATTATCTTTAGAATAAAAAACACATTTCATTTCAAATATCTATAGATCATAAATAAAATGATGATTTCAAATAACCCTTAGATTGAAAATATATAATATGTGTCTCAAAATTGAATAATGACAGGCTCTTGGTTAAAATGGTTAAAGAAATATATAATATTAGGAAAGGGCCTATTTTAGGGAAAGTGATATGTCTAATAATTATTTAAGTCTTATATCACTATATAATTATATCTTTAGTTACATATATATAAAAGACACCCTTAAATGTATTCCTTTATAATTAATACTTATAATTGAGAGGGTGTGATTTATTTAAAGGGGGAATGTAACAACATATGATTTTAATATATATGATTTACTCTAATTAATTCAATGTGTTCAATAGGATTTAATGTAACACCCAATGATTTCATAGTATGTTGTCTCTTAAAAGTAATTTAACAGCTTATATTTCACACAACATCGACTTGGATTACGTTATACCCAATATTGAGTTTGTACAAAACAACACATTAGTATTATTAATATTTAAATGATACATTTATTTATAAATTAAAAAATTTAATATGAATAATAAAAAATAAATTTTAAATGTTTTTTTTAAATTTTTTACAAATAAAACATATTTTTAATGAAATGTATACGTTATGTTAAAATTTTTATATATTTAGGAAAACTTTTTACATTAATTTGTGAATAATAATAAAATAAATTTTAGAGACTCCTAAAAATTGAATTTGGTAAAATAGAATTCATTTTTGAATTCATAATATCAAAATAATCTTAGGGTGAATTTTTTGTATTTTTTTAAAACATTCAATTTCTTAGGAATAGTGAAAAATATTGCATAGTACAAAAAAATTGACCTTTTCATTTAAATAATTATATTTAATTAAAATTTTTCTTAATGTCAAAATATAAATATAAAAAATATATTAGCTCAATGCAATTCATTTGAGTTATTTTATAAATATATTAGTTTTAGAGAAATTTGTTGAACTTTCTAACGTCTTTTACATATCTTCTAAGAACATTTATAAATTTGCATAAAATGTAATTTTACTTATTCAGGAATTGAATTTCAAAAATTTGATAGGCATGGCTGTAATTAGTATGTAAAATGTGATTCAAAAGGATGAAAATAATTTTTGGTCAATAGTAACTTTTGAATTTTATTTCCCACAGTTAAAAGTAAATAGTGTAATTAATGGTAAAAAATATTATAATAATATAAATTTATCCCAAAAGATATCCTTATTCGATTATCTAAGTGCATTTTGACCAAAACCTACCTTAAGAAAGAAATATTTTCCTTTTTTATCCACATTTATTAGATAAGGACATTTATAATATTTTATTTAATGATGTGTTAAAAGTGTTAAATTCCAAATTTATTAACTAAACCATTTTTATTATAGAGTTATACATAAGATAAGTTTAGTATAAATATTAATTATAGGTCTAAAAATATTTCTTACATCAGGGTATTTTTTTAATATTTCTTAGTCATTAAATAATTAAATTTATTTATGACACAAGGATGATGCAGTAATTACCTTATTAAGGAATGACTAAAATAATTGATATTATAAAGATTAAAATAAATGTAAATTTAAACTTTTTATTACATCCACAAAATGTATAAGTGAATATGACGTGTTTGGATTGATTAAATGTATTTTTTTTCTAATTAATCAAGTTTTTATGACTTTCACAATATCCATTTACTAAATAGTGTCAAAATTGATATAAATGCTTTTTTAAAACCAAAATGATTTTATTAAATGATATAATATTTTTAAAAATTTAAGATTCAGACAAAGTACTTAGATAATATTATATATTTCAATAATAAACCTCTTGAGCTAAACATGTTATTTCATCTTAATTATATTAACCATGTAGTATAAAAATACACGAAGATATGGAAAAAGTTAAACCATTTAAATAAGAGATAAATCTAAAAGATAAGGTTAATATGGTGACATAAATTTGACAAAAACCTATTTTTTGAGAGTATCTAGACCCATCCCCACCTTATCGTCTCAATAAATAAATTTGGAGCAATTAGAAACTGGAAAAAAATTTATAATAAAATAATATTTCATTTTTTCCATAATGTGCCCCTCACCTCTCTTATAAAAGCGTAATTCCCCTTCTCTTAAATGTATACATCCCAAGCCATTTGATTAGGAAAAAACCTGCACAAATATCCTCCCAACTACCCTCACTTCATCATATAGGCCTTAATTTGATCATAAATCCATCCTAAAGATCCCTTTTCTTCAAATCAAAGGAAGCACCCGAAGAAGAGGTAGTTATTTAATCATCTCTTTCAAAGTTCTTTTATTCTTCCACTTCCTCTTTATTTTTTGTTTCCATACCAAAATAATAACTCCATTACCTTCTAAAAACTATTATTTTATTATAAATATGGTACCACTTTATTTATTATTCTATCTATCCTATGAATTCTAAAGTCACCGAACGTGGGTAGGTACGGCTTACCATCTCCATGTCATGGTGTAGTCTGTTATTCAACACTTAATTATTTTAATGGGTATAATAATGATTATAATTGATGTAAATAATAAATATAACATGTTAATTATTATTTATATATAATATACCATCCAATTAAACACTGGCTAACCATCAGTAAAATGATATTTTCGCTCGTGTGTACGTATGGCATAACGTCTCCACGACGCGATGAGATTCATCTTCATCGATCATCATTCATGATTTTTTTAAATATATATATTGATTATGTAAGGGAAATATGAAATAATATTTCTACTATAATAATATTTATTCATGTAGATATATATTTTTTTACTTACTTCTATACTATACAATAATAAAATAGAAACAACGTTAATGCGTACATACAGACTACCATCTCCCTCAACGATGTTTACATTTCATATATCTATCTATTATAAATATTTATATTCTTATGATATAAAATATATAAATCATGGTTTATATTATGGAAGTATGTAAATCATTATCTATATGATACGATCAAGAATAACAAATAAAAACATGTACGATAATGAAATCGTATATTACCTGAAATGTTACATTAATATGTAAATTATTATTAAATGCATAGAATGAAGTCATAAATTAATCAAATATGAAATCATATATATTAATATGGTTCTGTTAAAATTTAATAACATACTATGGTCATTATAAATGAGGTTAGACATACCCTCAACTAAAGGAAAGTATATGGTAAGGGTAAATTCCCTCAATCTCATTATTATCCGATATTGTTTATGTGTAAGTATTTTCAGAAACATATTTATCGTCCACATCCATATTTCTAAAAAAATAAAAAGGAATATTTTAAGATTAATATAAGGTATTCTTTAACTATATTATCATTTTAAATTTTTCACAAATTTATTATCGTAAATCACTTTAATTAATCTCTATGTTTTTAAAATGATTTTAAAGATTTATTTATTTAGAAATAATTGTTTTAAAATGTTAATTCCTTTCAAAAGTTTATAATTGATGTTGGAAAAATTGACTCAAAAATCTCTTTTAAATAATATATTTTATGAATTGTGTGAATTTTAAATGATTTCATGAAAAATGGATATTTCCCTTAAAGAGTTTTACTGATGATTTTCATCAATGTCAACATCCTTTATTAGATATTATTTTTGATTGAGGATGATTTATTATAATAAAATTTTACATTTTGTATTTAAAGAGTTATGATATGTTTGACTATGGATAATATACTTTTATAAAATCATGTTTTATGATTGAAGTTTTAAAATTTCATATGCTAGTTATAATACAATGGTTTATGTCATGTTTTACCCCTTTCCATATAGGGAATGAATTGGACATAGTATGTGACGGGTGGGGCCTGTTATAGCCCTCCAAGGTATCAGTAGTTATCATGAGACACACTAGTTCCTTGGAATAAGGCCTTTATTGAATATTTTTGAATGGTTATAAAATAAGGCCTTGATGTAGTAGTTATTATGTCTTAAAATATGAATTCCCTCGTTATGAAATTAGTTATTAAATTTGATTATTCGACTAGTAGAATATTTATATGCATGTTTATACAGTAATGATTGAATTTTATCTACAATATTATGTTCATGTTTTATGATTAAAAGGATTCTATTTTCATTATATATCTTTTTTAAATTGTTTACAACTACTAATAAATTATTTACACTTATTGTACATCTAAGCTCACTCATTTGTTATGTTTTATTTTCTGAGGATACCAAGAAGTGTATTATGCTGAATATGTTGGGTTAATATAGGGGAATACTTTAATTACCAATGGATTATTTATGATGTGTTTTATGTCATAAAGTGTAATGTAACATTCATGTATATAATATGTTTTCCAAGACTGCAAAACTGATCAGTCATTCGGGACTTGATTCCTTAAAATCATGCGAATGTATTAAAATAATCCATGAGCTCTGGGCTTCTAGGTTGGGGTGTTACAATTATTATCAAAGGAAGTTTACCAAAAACATGGTAAAATATTTGGGAAACATTGATAAGGATTTTAACCCTTTGATTGACCTTGAGGATAAGTATAGAAGAACCCCCATGAATTTTGGTAACGATCATGGATAACATCATATTAAACCTAAGATGTTATATATTTGAAATACCTTCTCTTGATTATGTGGTTATATTCAATGATATTTGTTTCTAACCCTATTATTTCTGGTCTTAGTTAATGTAAGAAACAATAAGGAATTGTATTAACCTTGATCTCGATGAAGAATATGGTGATTTTTAGCAACAAAATCATATAATGACTGGAGAGAATTATATTGTGATTATTCTGAATCTGTTATCACAATATATGGTTAACAATGTTATCTTTGAGGACATTACTAATGCATTTAATAAGCGAAAGATGAACATTTATAAATGTTCAAATTTTATGAATCATAGAGGAAAAATGATTTGGTTTTCTACATGTAATGTAGAAGGGATGAATAACCTTGAGGAATACATAAAAAGAAGGGGAAGATGTTATCTCTATAGGAAAATGGGTCATGGAGTGACCAATTATTATGAAGTTCTCGTATCATCTATAGAAATCATGGGAATTATCCAACTCAATGCCTATATATATGAATCTACCTCTAAACTGAAGAAGGACATGTTCCATACCAAATATTAAATTGGAAGAATTAAAATATTTTTGTTCTTCTATCCAAGAATTATGAATAAGAGAATTATATAAGAAGATTTCAGTTTATGTTTTTCACTATGGATTTTCATGAATATTTAGAATTTTTATAAAGGATGTGAAAATTTATTTAAGGGTAATATTATATATTGAGAAAATAGGATTAATTTATAGATAACCCTTAATATGTTTCTTATATTAAGATAATAATGTTATGTTTGAACAAGAAAATTGGACAATGCATGTTTCTTGAGAATTGACTTTAGATTTTTTGACATGAGGGTTGTGTTATCATTGTTTATGTGTTTAAATTTTTTGGACTTTAGGAATAATACACTATGATTTTGAATAGGTAAAAAAGCATGTTTTCAATGAGGATACTTAGTAATTTAGTTTGTTACCATGACTCGAGAGAATCCTTGACGAAGGTGTTCACATGTCGTAATGTGTCAAAAATAAAAATCCCTTTTATATATGGGAAATAAATGCGATGTTGATTTAGTTATCCTCTTTCAAAAGTTATAGATTTTCATTTTTTGGAAGGACTGTAATGTTATCCATTATATGATATTATAAGTTATATTGTAGGTGATGTTTGTTAGATTAATGTATTATCATGATATCGGTGGACTTGTGTATATGTGATAACTTGTTCTAACACTTTTGGCGAAACAAATAGAATGACCAATCATTCTTATTTATGGATCGCATGATCTTCTTACATTTCATGAATTATGAGTTTAACTTCATTTCTTAGTGTAACAGATGAATTGAAGATAGATCAAAGAACAACCAAATGATGAGATTATGATTATGATAGGTAATGAATTCTAGTAAGTTTTCTTGTTTTCTTATCTAGATATTAAATTAGTCCCTCCTATTATAAATAAATGTATCTAAAAAATGTGTTATCCTAATACCTTATGTTTTTCTGAACAGACGATATTTTAAAACATCATATATTTATGGCTTTGAGGCCCTCAATTTTCTATTTATTTTTCACTTTTTTTGTGATTGATGCCCTCAATCAGTCCCTATAAATATTTACATTTTCCCCATTTATGTTTCTTTAATTACCACAAATGTTCTCATATTTGAAAACCTAATTTGTTTGTAATTTTTTCATTTCCATTTCCCTCTTGTTACAACTAAATTTTATAAACCCTTTTTCTAATGTGGGTTTTCCACAAACGTATTTTCTACTTTCAACCCTTAATATTTAAAGAAAATTTTCCTATCGTAAGAACACAACATATTTAATGATATGATAATGAAACACCTTAATATTTCACTGTACATTCTTTATTTAAATTAATTTAATAGCTTATATTGCAATAAAAACTAACTTGTCCTCCATTATATGCAAGATTGAGTTTCTGCAAAATTACCCATTAGTATTATAATTATTTAAATGATGTATTTATTTATCTATTAATTACCATAAAATTAAATGTAAAAAATAAATTTTAAATTTTATTTATTATTTTTTATAAAAAAACATATTTATAATGAAATGTATATGTTTTGTTAAAATAATTATATATTTATGAAAACTATTTAAATCCTTTTGTGAAAAATAATAATATAAATTATAGATACCCCAAAAAATTTGATTTGTAAAATAGAATTAATTTTTGAATTCATAATATCAAAATTAGCTTAGGGTGAATTTTGTGTTTTTTCTGAAAACATTCAATTTTTGATTAGTAGTGAAAAATACTGCACTCTACATAAATACCGAATTTTTCTTTTAAATAACTATTTATAATTAAAATTAATCTTAATGGGAAAGGATATACATAATAAATATATTAGTTCACATTATGTCATTTAATTAATTTTATAATAAGTTTATATATAAATAATTTCATTGAACTTTTTAACGTCTTTTACCAACCTTCTATGAACAATTGAAAATTTTCATAAAAAATTATTTAACCACTTCTGTGAAGGGAATTTTAAAAACCCAATAGACATGACATTCATGAGTAAGTAAATTTTCATTTAATAGAAAGAAAATAATTTTTTATGAATAATAATTTTTGAATTTTATTTACCACGGTTATAAGTAAATTCAGTATTTAAAGGTAAAAATAATATTATAATAATATAAAATTACACCAACACAAGTAATAATTCTATTAGATAAGTGTATTTTGACCATAATTAACATTAGGACAAAATATCTTCCTTTTTGATCCACATGGATTATATTAAGACATTTATTATATTTTATTTAAAGAAGTGTTTAAGGTTTTAGATTATAATTTTATTAGCTAAACAATTTTTATTATAGAGATATACATATGATAAATTAGACTATAAATATTTATTATAAAGCTAAAAAGATTTCATATATCATGGTATTTTATTTATTATTTTTAGACATTAAATAATTAAATTTATTAATGACACGATGATGGGGTACTAATCAACTTATTAATGAAGGATTAAAATAATTGATATTATAAATATTAGAATAAATATAAATTGATAATTTTGATGTCATACACGAATTTCATATGTGAATATGACATGTTATAGTGGATAAAATTAATTTTTTTCAATGTAATAATGTTTTTATGACCATCACCAAAACAAAATACAAAATAGTGTCAATATTGACATAAATGAGTTTTTAAAACAAATACTATTTTATTAAATGATATAATATTCCTGAAAATCTAATATTCGATCAAATAACTTATATAATTTTAAATATTTCAATAATGAAACAGTTTATGTTCTATTATAATTTTATAGTATCTATATTAACCATGTAGTATAAAAATACAAGAACACATGGTAAAAGTTAATCTGTTTACTAAGAATTAAATCTAAAAGAAATGGTAAATATTTGGACTTAAACTGGTCTAAAACCTATTGTATTATACTATTTATACCCATACCCACCAAATCCTTGAAATAAATCCATTTGGATCTATTATAAACTAAAAAAAATTGTATTTAAATAAAATTTCAATCTTTTCCTAAAGTACCCCTCACATATCGTATAAAAGGTTACATCCCCTTATCTTAAATTCACAACTCCAAAGCCATTTGGCTTGACCAACCCCTGCCCTAATATCCTCCCATATACCATTAATTAATACTAGATTCCTTAATTTGATCATAAATATATCCTAAGGAGCATTGTTGTTCAAATCAAAAGGAAACACCTGAAGAAGAGTTAATTATTTCATCACCTCTTTTAGAGTTATTTTCTTCTTCCACTTCCTCTTTCTTTGTAGTTTTCATACCAATATAATAACTTAATTACCTTATAAAAACATTGATTTATTATAAATACGGTACAAACATATTCATTATTCTATCTATCCAATGAATGATAATGTCACCATGTGTGCGTACATACGACATACCGTCTCCACGTCATGGTGTAGTTTTTTATTCAACACTTCATTATTTGGATGGGAATAATAATGAGTGTAATTAATTTTAATAATAAAAATAACATGATAACGTTTATTTATATAAAATATAACACCCATTAAAACACTATTTCCACATCAATTGGATGATATTGTCGCTCATCCGAACGTACAGCTTACCAGATCCATGACGCGATGAGATTTATCTTCAATGATCATCATTCAAGAATTTTTTAAAAATATATATACAGATTAAGTATGAGATATATCAAATAATATTTCAACTATAATATATATATATATATATATATCGTTTACATACTCCCCTACTATATGATAAGTAAATGAAAACAACGTTCATGCGCACGTACGGACTATCGTCTCCATAAATGGTGTTTCCATTTCTTATATCTATCTATTATACATATTTATATTGTGAATATATATGATATATAAATCTTGTTTTATATTATGGATGTATGTAAATCATGATCTATGTGATACGATAAAAAATAACAAGTTAAAACATGTGCGAAAATGAAAGAGATTATTAACCAAAATGTTACTCTAACATGGAAATTATTATTAAATGGGTAGTATAAAGACATAAATGAATAATATATGATATCATAAATATGATTCTTGTTTTTTTATAATTTAATAGCATACAATGGTAATTATAAATGAGGTTAAACGTACCCTCGACTAATGGAATATACAAGAAAGGGGTTAATTTCTCAATCTTATTATTATCCGAGATTTATGTGTATGTATTTTCTGAAACATATTTAACATACATGTCCTTATTTCATAAAAATGTTTTAAAAAGGAATATTTTCTATTTTATAGAATTTAATATTTTACTATACCATTATTTTAAATGTTTTAATGATTTATTATTCTAAATCTATAAATTAATGTACATGTTTTCAAAACGATTTTAAGGATTTATTTATATGCGCATGATTTTATTAAAATGTATATTCCTTTAAAAAGTATAAAATTTTTATGGGACAAATTGATTAAAATTTTCTTTTATATTCCATCTTTTATAAATTCTGGGACTTTCAAATGATTTCATGAAAAAGGGATATTTCCCTCAATGAGTTTTACTGATTATTTTAATCCATGTCAATATCCTTTTTTGGATATTATTATTTATTGTGGTTTATTTATTATTACACAATCTTACATATTGTATTGAATGAGTTATGATATGTGTGACTATGGATGTGCAATTTCTATGCAATTCATTGTTTATGGTTAAAGTATTACAATTTCATATGCTTGTTTTAATACGAAGATTCATGTTAGGTTTTACCCCTTTTCATTTGGTTAATGCATTAGACATAGTAAGTGAAGAGAAGGGACCACTATTGCCCCTTGTTACATCTGTATGTCTCATGTGACAAACTATTATTTTGACATAGGGCCCTGATAGAATTTTTGTAAATGGTCTTGAAATAAGGACTTCACATAGTAGTTATTATATCTGACATTATTTAATTAATCATTTTAAAATTAGTTTTTACAAGTGATTATTAGACTAGTAGAATATTCATCTACATATTTATATGGTAATGTTAGCATTTTATTTATCATATTATGCTCATGCATTTTGTTTAAAAGGGGTCTGTTATTATTATACAACTTTCTTTAACTTTTTATAGCTTCTGCTGAATTATTTTCCTTTACTGAGAATTTTATCTTACCCCTTTCTTATGTTTAATTTTCCCAAGATGACAAGAAGTTTATTATATTAGATATTTTGGGTAAAGCTAGGGGAATAATGGAATTATAAAAGGATTATTTATAATATGTTTTATTTTAGAAAGAGTAATGTATCATTCATGTATTTAATGTATTTTTCAAGACTGTCAAACTGATCGGCCCTTCGGGACGTGATTCCTTGTAATCATGCCAATGTTTTAAAATAATGCCCCAGCTCCGGGCTTTTGGGATTAGGGCGTTACGTTTCAAACACACAAAACACTATTTAAATGAAACCATGATATATTTATATAAAATAAAAATATTTATTTAATTTTATTAAAACCTATCCTTTAAATTTTTAGTAATTATTATTGGTGACATCTTAATGGTATACATATATAAATAAACTTTAGTGTACTTTTAATTTGAATTAAATTTAATTAATTTACTAAATATGACTGATGAAATAATTTATTCTTTAGAAAAGTGTTTTTAATAAAAAAAATGTCATTTTTATGTGATATGAATTAATATTTGAAGAATTGTATGATTATTATTGATAAATTTTGATTGAAATAAATAATTTCAATAAATAAATATATTTAGTACATAACATTAAATTATAATAATAATAACTTGTATTTGAAACATCAATTTTCCAATAAATACGATTTTTATTATAATTTATGATTTTATTCAATGATTGATTTTAAAAAATTTAGAATTTTAAATTTACAAATTGAAAATAATTTTTAAATTTACAACAACAATATTATATTAATATGAATGTCTGATATTTGTCCGAAAATTATTGATTTTTTCATGAACATTAAAAAAATCTGATTTTTCTAACAATAATCACTTCTATAATTCATGATTGAAAAAAATGTTAAACAAAACCTTTTCAACAAATAATTTTTATTTAATATGTAATATAAATAATTTTATTATAATATTTTGAATTTTTAATTAAAAAATTTAACATTTATGAATCTCAAGTAGTATTTCATAATAAAAAATTGTTTCAACACCTGTTTAATAAAAATAAGACTTTAACACTGTTATAAATTGAATAAAACTAAATATATTTAATATTTTAGTTCAGAATTTTAGTATTATCTGATAAATTCAGGTTTATTTTTTTCATGAAGATAATATCAGTGAGAATATTGGTAAAACCATTTTATTAAAATAAATGTTTTATAAATATTGTGTAATTTATATTTAATAATTGAAATTTTTATAATTTAAATTATAAATATAATTTTATTTTTAAATATATATATATATAATAATAACACCAATGATATTAGTAATAATTACTATATAACATAATGAACACATAATGGTTAAAAGTCAATTTTCTAAAAACATTTCTTTGTTATATTGTATATATTAAATAAAAAAATATTATATCCAAGTTATTAATTGAATAATATTAATATGGTAATATATTTTGCTTCAAAATTTCAAATTTTTATAATAGGTTCCACATTATTATTTTTAAATATAAATTACCTAGTTAAAAATAGTTAACAAGGTAAAAAATCAAAATGAACAAATGTAAAAACATATGGTAAAAGACAAGAAACATGTTCAAAAATGTGTGGAATGTCATTTATGAATAATTATCTAAAAAATATTACAAAATTCCACATAATTAAAAATATTTAGGGTAATTTATCATGTAATAGTGTGTCGATATAATGGATATTTAAAGGGTATTCCCAAAAGTGATCTTTTCTTCAATTATAGAAGGGAATCACTTCCACCCCATATGGGTAAAATTGATATTAATATTTATGTTGAAAAAATTTTAAAACATAATCTCCTATAATATTATTTTTCAACCTCATGTTCATGGTCTCTAGAATTTATATTAATGACTATATTTCAATGTTAATCCACAAGATAAGATCAAGTCTCCAACTTATGTATTACCTTATTCATTTGTTCTCATATATAATCATTATATTCAAATTATCACATCTCCATAAAATATAATTTAATATGTATGAATATATAATAAATTTTTTTATATTAATGTAATACCCATTATTTATTCACCAACATCCACGATAAGAAATAAAAGTGTCGTTAGTGTGTTTCTTAGACTACCACCTCCACAATGTGATGTCTTCTATTTTCCATCACCTCTAATAATGGATGATAAAAAGAATATAATGAATAAATAGTTATTTTACAGTTAATATATATTATTCTAATATTTGAAAATTTTCATTTATCATATTTCCATCGAATTCATTGATAAATGATAAATTAATTGTGTGTATATACAGATCATTGCTTCCAAGAACAATGAGTTTCATTTTTCATCACAAACCACCATGGTTAGATATAAAAATATATTTTATATAAAAATATTATTAATATTACTCTATTAAGATTAGAGAAATTATAAACATAATTTATAATTCTTTTTATAATGGTCAACATAAATAAAGAGTTATAGAAAATTTTAACAAACAACATTTAGTAACCAATTCAAGAGAATATTATGTTAATAAAAAATACAAAAATATAGTAGACATATGTTATAAAATTAAATAAGGGATAATAAGTCTCATTTTTATTTTTATAATTAACTAAATTTAATTATTCACAAACGTTATTGAATGTGTATAGAACTTATTTATATGAGCTCAGGGTTACATCTTAAAATTTCTTTCTTAGTAAAAAAATTTCTCCTATGCACCTAATTTCATTTATATGGTTTTTGTAGATAAATGTTTCTATATAATAGAATAAAAAATCCTTATTCAGTGTATTTTATCTTAAAAATAAAACTTTTTCTATTTTAACTAGTTTTTTTAGAATGTTACGAAAGCCTAAATGGCACCATCTTAATCATCTGTCACTGATGAATTCTTTGATATCAGGCACCAATATTAATTTTTATGGTCTGACTACAACCCCCAAAACATATAATTTCAAAAATTATTATTTAAATATGATAATTCACTTTCATTATTTCTTATCCTTGACTTGGGTTATTATAATATTCTTCTATAAAATATAATGATTTTTCATACCCCAATTTCTTTTCTTGAGTTATAATGTTACTCCCTAGGTATCATTTTTCATTTCATAAGGTAAACCCTATCTATATATTAGGATCAAAAATTTGATTTAAATATTAAGTATTGGTTAGTTCAAATTGTCTTCTATAATTAACCTATCTTCATTGTAATTTCAATCCATTTAAAAGACAGTTCCACTTGATGTCCATAATTACCATTTCTAAAAATGTTCTCCTTATAATTTTGAAAAGTCATTAATTTTAATGTCATTTCAACATTATATTTACATTCTAATATATTCAATAGAATGTTTTATTTTTTTTATTTTGTGATGAGGTATTTCAATATAGGTATTTTAATACATAGAAATGGATTTTTTGTATCTTCTTTACATGTTCTTAGTTTTATATTATATCTCCTGTTTCTATTCTACATTATATAATTATAACTAACTTGTTATATTTTTGTATATATTCATCAAATATATATACTTTGATTAATACCCTATTAATTTTAAGTGTTATATTATTTTGGTTCCATTTGAAATTCCCACTTATTATATAAACCATGTTTAAGGTAACAGTCTCATTTCATGAATCATTTAAAGAATTACCCCTATGAAATGTTACTAAAATATGAATATATTCTAAATACCAAATTGATTTTTGGTTTCCAATCATAGTTTGAAAATTTTTAGATAATATAATAAGCAATTCATTAAAAAATATCCCTTAATTATTTCTTAAAGCTTTACCCAATTGGTATGTTTTTATTCATTCTTCCCCTATATCATTCTCATGATTTTTCTATACTTTAACTTAATGTTCAGGACCAATGTGCCATTATCAAATATAAATTTCCATAACAATTTAATTCTTTCTTCTAATTTTAATCCTAATGATATTTACATTGGTAATTCTTTTGATATAAATAATAAATATCACTTTCATATCAATTGTCTAATAATTCTAATAATTAATGAATTGTTTATTTTCCTCATATGACTTATATATGTACAATTTTAATTTAGGCAATTGATGGTCACGAAATTATATAATCCTTTTTATGAATTAGGTAAATCATTATATCTCATGATATTTTATGTAATGGACTAGGGATTGAATCTAATCAATCATGGTACTTTTTTCAACATTATAATTATGATCTTGGGAGGGACCCTTAACTTATTTATGATGTAATTTTTATATTGTTTACCCATGTTTTTGATCTTATAAAATCATTTTAGTATTCCATATATATGTTGTTATGATCATCATATTAATAATGTCATTTTATTTCTCTTGATAATAACATTATAGATTATTTTAATGTTTACTACCTTACTGGGGTCTAGCACACCCTTTTCCTTATTTTTTTTTTCCATGATATGTTTGATAATTTTCTTAATATTTATGGGAGGTAGGACCAATATGTGGAGTTATAAATAAATATTATGTATTTTTTATTAATATATATATGTATTTTAATTCATCCAAATACACTATACCTCCTGATACATTGATTGTATTTTTTTTTAAAGAATGAAAATATTCAAGAAATAATTTTTTTACTCTTTGGTCACTATATGTATTTTTTTTGAATAAATATAATTAACTAAATTTAGGTTATAATGATTAAATATTTTTTAAATATATTATATTATATCAAAAACTAGTATCCCAAAATAGTTATCCCTAAATATAATTACAATTTTTTAAAAAAAAATTATTAAATTATTATTTCTCTATATATTATTGGTACTATAAGGACAATAAAAAATATATAAATTAAAAAAGAATAAATATAATTTTTAAAATAAATTTTAATTTTACATGGTTTTAAAATATTTGCATATATAATTTTTTTACGATTCCTGTTGCATTTATAATTTCTTTTATTTCTCATAGCCTATAGAGAGTTTGTTTTTTCCTCGGTGTTTTTTAAATTATTATCATTGAGTTCATTATTATGGGAATTTTTTTGGTTCTTTGTGATTAGAATCATTCTATAGGACCTGAAATATTAAATTCCTTACAAAATTAAACAAATATTTTTGAATGGAAAATTATACCAAATTTTTAATTTTTAATTCTAGAGTAAAATTTTTGTTTAAAAATAAGGGTCTTATAATGAAAACGAAAAAACCATGCTTAATTTTGTTGTTGTTTTTTAGATCGAGATAGATAATTCATTGATGAAATATTATAATTAAAATAAGTCAATCTGAAATATGAAGCATACTATTTTGAAGGAATATTCACAATTTAATACTGACATTTTAACTCAATATGTGAATCACATACTCAGAATTGGGAAAATGTACAACACTTGTCCTAATAAATAAGGAAATTATTTTATAATTTATTTTTGAAACCTCGTGAGTCACATCACGTTAATATTACATGTCATGTATTCTATATAAATGAAATAGAATGTTTTCAATTATTTGTAAAATAGAATTTTATAATATGTATTACATACTCAAAGCCAAAAAAAACTATATTATCATAATAATTTACAAAAAAATATACATAAACACAATGTGTTCTATAGGATTAAATAATGTATGGAATAATATTTTACAATATATGTTCCCTTAAAAAATCTAATGTTTTTGAAATATTATTTAACATTAAAAATCCAAATAAAATGCATCATGACATACCTTATTAAAATAATGCAATATAACATGAAACATTATTAGAAAATTCCTATAACAATAATGTCACATGTAAATAAAAACGAAATAAATATTATTATTTTAAAAACATATTTGAAAATTCTATAGATAATATTGTTTTAAAATAATGACTGATGTATTGATTAATTTTAAGGGGTATATGATATATAATAAATGAAATTATATTTTGAGATTTAAACATGTAAAGGTATTTCTCAAAGAAATATTTTTAAATTTTTATGTATTTTAATAAAAAATAAATTTATAAATTATAAAATATTATTAGGATAGTGATTAGTATTTGAAACTAATTTACTATTATTCCTTAATTTATCCTTAGATGTGAAATATTAATAAAGACATTTAATCGTTATAATTTTGTTTTTCAATTAAAATATTTTTTCCTTATGTATTTTATTTTCATTAAAAAGATTAATTTATAAATTTTAGAATTTTATGGATCAAATAAACATTTTTTAATTCATTGTGAAAAAAGTTTATAATTGGGTGATTTTTGGGTTATTTTTCAAAAATATGTTTTTAGGTGAATGGTGAGAAATAAATTTTATTAATATTATAGTGTTTTGGAAATTTTCATGATTAAATTTTGATTTAAATATTTTATAATTATTTTATCATGACCATGAATTTTTTTAATAAGTATAATAATTCATTGAAATTTACTATTATTTATTGAAAAACAATTTTATTAAATTTTGAAACTTAAATAATATTTTATTCCATTAAAGAATCTATCTTTCATAGTATTCTATTATTTATAATTTCATATTTTATAATAGTATTTTGGATTGTTCGTTAAAATATATATGAGTTATATTTTTAATAATTTACTAGTGAATTTCATGTATAACAATAATATTGAAAAAAAATTCATAAACATCATCTTTATTTTTTAAAATAATTTTTTTAAAAAAATTATAAATTATACATTGAAATAACTAATATTTAAATTACTTTTTATCATAGATAATAATTTTTTTTCGAAAAAACTAGTATTATATTGGAAATAATTTGGTCCATTTTTTTCAATAAGGCACATTTTTTCTTTAAAAATTTAAATTAAATTATTTAGGTAGAAATTAGTAACCATGGTAAAAACCAAAATATGATAAATGTGAACAATCTAAGAGTAAAATACATGAATAAATGTTAAGAACTATGTGAAAATGAATTTATTAGGCATTATAGACTTAAAACCCTCCCCTAATCCATTATGATTAATTTTTGAAGCCATAAGACCTTTGAATATTAACATTACCATTGATATTAATACATAAGGCCAATCCACTCACGTATAAATATCACCCTTCACCACCCCACTTTTTAATTCATTAAAAAGAATTATATTGACCCGAAACCTACACTATTATATCCCAAACTCTCTCACCAGGTTTTATAATCCATGATATTTCCAAAAGAAACATCTAATGGTATATAATTCATTACCCAAGGGAGTATAAGAAAAGGGATAGGTATTGTTTTTAACTGACCTCTCATAAATCATTTAATTTACAACCCCATTAAATATAATCTTAAAATAAATGTTTGATACTGAAAATATTATTAATATTTTGAATTTTTTTACAAATATGGGATATATAATATCTACCTTCATCCATTATAATTTCAATAATGAAGATGTTGTCAAGAAGACATGTAGATGAATGCCACCATAAATAATGTGTTCTATTTTTCATCACCTCCTTAATTGGAATTATATAAAAATATATTGAAGTTGTAAACATAATATTTATGAAAATATTAATACTATATAGTAGTAATATATGACATTTTGGAAATGATATTAACAATAAACAATCAGAGTAAATTTAACTTCCCCGGAAATAAACATATCACAGAACGATTTATAATTTGAGTAAAATTTTGGAAACCAGTGATACCTTATTGATTTTTTATTAATATTGTAATATGATACGTAAAAAATAAAATTAATTTTATTTGTAATCTATTTTAAAACACTATTTACTAGGGCCAAAATATCATGGAAGTTTCAGATAATTTGGTCAAACCCCGTCAAGTAAATGTCATGAGAAAAAATATTTAATATATGTTTAACAGTAGATAATAAATAGAGCATAGGAAATTAAAGATAACAAATAATATTTTATTTTAATTTATTTCATAAATATAATTTTATTATTTTAAAATTTAAACTTACATACAGACTAAATTAAGACCTGAGGCAACAGATCTTTAGAACCACCCATGTATCTTTCATGTTACACCTTCACATTCATTTTCTACCATTTATTTTTTACATCATCAGATGTATTTAATTCATATTATTTATACATTACTTGTATATATAAATATTAATTCATAATTCTTTATTGAGTATAAGACATGTTTAATGTTCCCTTCATGATTGTAAATTTTTAGAAAAAATTATTTATAGTAACGTCCCTATGTCCTTTAGAATATCATGTGAAACCCCAATACTATTTTCATCACCATGAATATTTTTTAAACCAATAATTATTTTATATAAGACCATATAGTTTAATTCTGGTCAATTGTAATATAATAAGCTCTTTCCTTCTCTAAAATTTCCTTTATTAAAATCATAAAGTATCACCTATGTTATTAATTTTGTTATCCTTCTATGTCCAATCCTTACAATGTGTTTTTCTAAATTGTAAATATATATTTAATACTTTTACTTAATTCAAAAATAAATTTCCCAAATTATATAATTAGTTCTTCTCTTTTGAATATTTAAACTATATTCATTGGTTATGATATTATACAAGGTTTCTAAATCATGGATCAGCTCATTGGTTTGATCATGATTTCAAATTTTTTATGTTTCATTTTAGTAAAGTGGAACCCATATCAATTTTCATATTATGATGTTATGTATGGTCTTAGAAATAAATATCCATTTAATGCATTGAGAAATGCTTTTACATAATTAGATACCATGTGTGGTCCAATGGTAGATATCCTTAAACACTTTGTTATATAGTCTTAAGTGTGTGCCTTAACATAGGGAAATTATTTAATTATATATGTTTTATCCACATGTTTATCATAGCATGAACAAATAATTTCATTCCCTTATGCATAGATTCCATGATTATCTCACACTCTTCTACCACATTACATTTTTTCCATTTGATAGACTATGTTCTTCTATAATGAATTATATAGAACAATTATTGTGACATGTTTTTTAATAATATATTTCTACCCTACACATTTATTCTCATTTTTTATGATTTAACCCAAGATTATATGTTTATTCATTTCCCCTTACTGAGTGTTCGAACTTAACCATATCATATGTTTCTACTCTCCAGTTTATGAAATGAGTATAACCAATGATGAGTCTAGAAGGGGTGAAATTGTTGTTTGATTTAGAGAAGGATAAAAAGTAATAAAAAATTTAATTACATATATCTATATTTCTCATAAATACTAAAATATTTTACCCTTGGATTGTGATATTATTATAAGATTTACCATTTTGGTTAAGGATGACATATTAAATATATGTATGTCTATATTGGATTATCTAAGTATGTACCAACGGTAGTGTTTAAAGAATGTATTTTTAGTACCTCACATGGGATTTCAGGTTTGGGGAAGATTAGTTGGTATATGAGAAATGTTTAGTTAATTTTTTGTATTTTTCTAGTTATTTATCGATTGGGGTAAGGTAAATATAATGAAAATCCTAGAGATAATACAATTTATAGTATAACATCAGGAATTATTTTTATAGTTTAGATTGTGTGGATTCTAAAAAATTATATCCTTATATAAATAGAAAAGATTATATGAGGTTGTGGTACCAAGGTTTCAATGGGTATTAATCCTAAAAATGATGGTTGAGTATCAACTTGATCTTGACATGGTGAATATTGAGTATTCATAAAACTGGATTCCTAGCTAGATAGAACGAAGTGACATTCATTGACCAATCACATTTTCATTATGAGGTATTATAGGGGATTAAATATTTTCGCAGTAGAGGTTAAATTATATAAGTTAATCCAACCTAAAAATGAATATTGAATATGGACTAATTTGAGGTAAATAAAGGGACACTTTGATGGGTTTAAAAATAATATTCTTTTAGGATGATTTTTTCATGAGACTATTATGGGTAGGTTTCTTAAGATGTTAATATCCCATATTAACCCTTTTTTATGTAATGGTCAGAATGAGGACAATTGGTTAAAATAATGGGATCTAGGGAAGATTTCAGGATTATCCCAAAGAGAATAAATGATAAATCATATGGAGTGAAAACTCTTGTGGTTATTCCTAAATAACTATTATAAATAATAATTAATGTCCTGAAAATATATGAGTTTCTAAAGACAAGAATGAAATAAGTATAGAATCCTATTGAAGTTGAGGTTATGAAGAATATTGATAAAATGAGATTTAATTTTAAATCTATTAAAATTTTGGGAATAGGAATATAGGGTAATTTCTAACAGTATTTGGGTGCTTTTTCTGTAGGTTAATTGAGGGAATCAATCCATAAGATTCTGAGGAAAAAAATGTTTCATTAACATGATGGGGAAAAAATTGTAATTTCTAATGATCCACATACAATTCAATATTTCATATGGTAATAATTTTGGAACTAAGAAAAAATGTGAACCA
The DNA here is from genome assembly GCA_963277665.1 of Viscum album. Taxonomy (NCBI): domain Eukaryota; kingdom Viridiplantae; phylum Streptophyta; class Magnoliopsida; order Santalales; family Viscaceae; genus Viscum; species Viscum album. The sequence goes on along the minus strand of OY728161.1, from coordinate 1,169,593,844 downwards.
ATCAAAGGAATTAATATATCAATCAACATCAATAACTTCCTAGAACCTAGAAACAAGGAAAAATGTTTTAAAAAACTAATATTTTAGTGCAATGGAAATATTAAGTGGTGATTGGTACACATGTTATTTACAATATATTTTAAAAAAATTTATTTTATGTATATTCTCTGTAACTATTAGTTATTTAATTATAAATAACAAAACATTGTATAATTATTATTATATACAAGGTAAATAAATATTAATAAAGGATTTGGTGATTAGAATTCACAAAAGCATTATTATGCTTCCATTAATTTGATGTGATTTTAGAAATGTATCGGATATAACCACATTGAATTAATATTAATCAATGAAATAGAGAAATAAAATTTCATGTACCAATCCATCCTTTGATAATTAATCAATGAAAGGATCTAAATGAGTTATCCTGGAAAACTAATTCAATTATCGAAATTATGATACCTAGTCATGGGGGATTCTTAAAACCAATGATTTGAGAAAGGATAAAATATTTATAATGTAAAAATATATATTAATTATGTTTGTAAGGTTGATATAATTTAATATATTATTCCCTGAGCCGTTTTTGTATTTAAATAACATTACCTATTTTCAATATTAAGTGATTTTTAAAATTATGAGGTTGAAAATTTTTTAAGGGGTGGGGAGATTTTAATTCCCCGTCATTTAATTATATATCTACTCTTTAAAAAAATCTAATTTTTTTGTAAACATAATTTACCTAAATTGCTAAACTAAAACAGACTACTAATACCTTGTCAAAATAATATAATCGAATTTGAAACATCATAATAAAATTACATTAAAAATAATGTATCAAGTAAAGAAAAAAAAATATAAAATTTAATTATTATAGATTAAAATATTGAAATTGACTATATAATTTTAATTTTAAATAATTATTGATATATTAGTTTAATTTTCTCATTAAATGATAAATATTGGTTGAAATATGATTAATAATATTAAATATTAAAAAGAAATAATTTTAAAATAAATATTTTGAATCTAATTTATATTTTACCTAATAAATTATATTGATCAATTTAAAAGGGATATTTTTTTAATAATTTTTATTTCAAAATTAATATATTTATAGTAATTTAATTAGAAACATATATAAAATAAGATTAATAAATTTTGATGTTTAATAGTATTTGTTTCTGTTAATCTATTCATTCTTTACATATTGTATATTTATTTAAAATATAAAATAACAAAATTTTGTGTTTATATTTTTTTAAATGACGTTACTTTTTTATTTCAACATGTCAATATTTTGATAGTGTTAATTGTTTTGATTTTTTTTTAGATATTGTCCTTTAGGTAAAGAGTGTAAATATAATTTTAATACTATTTTGTTTTTCAAACATATCATGAACTATTTATGATTAAAATGAAAAAACCTTGGTAATGATTGAATAAAACATTATAATATTGATTATTATTAATTAATTTTTTAGTTATATTCAGTAAAAAATATTAAATAATTCTTAAATTAAAAACAAAATGGTTTTATTGAAATCCATTCTCATATGATTTTAAAAAATAAGAATTTTAAAATTATATAATTCTAATTTTAAAAAATTAATTTCTTTTATAAATTTATCTTTTTATAATTATATAAGGATTAGTTTTTTATAATTTTTTTTGAAAATATTGAGTTTTTAATGAATAGTTAGAATTTCAAATATTCATTGAAATTCAATTATATTTTAATGTATTTACAAGGTATGATTATATTTTATTTAGTTTCAAATTTTAGTTATATCATTTCATGTTCCAACATTCCTATATTGTTTCAATCAGACTAATATATAGACATATAGAACAACACTGATGGTATACCTTTACAACTCTTCATGTCGGGAAGAGATAGTCTATTTCACACCATATATGGCATCCTCGAGATTTTAAAGGCCAAAAAAAATTTAAAAGTTATTAGAAGATCATTAGTGTATGATTTTACATTTAGTAATAAAAACCCAAAAATAAAATATAACAACATCAATACCACTACATGACGCATGAGTGTCATTGATAAATCCAAAATAAAAAACCAAAATAATGACAACATCAAACTGAAAATCGATCAAATATTACTAAATAAAAAAATAAGCGATTATTGAAGGAAATTATATGACAAGATCCCATGCACAAGTTGAGCCATCATTTTTCTCCAACATCACAATTTAATCCCATGTTGTCAAAAAACATCAATAGATAAATAATATATTGTTCCATTTTCTATGTAGAAGATTATGATATCTATAAATGTACCAATGTACCCAAGAAAGGGGTGGCTATAAAATTAAAATTCATTCTAAAAATACATTCTAACAAACACCACTAGGTTATAAATTCTTTATAAAATTTTATAAAAAATATTGGAAAAATAGATAAACAATTTATAATAATACAAAAGATAAAAACATGTGATAAAACCATAAAAATTTGTATCTTCATAAGTTCATTTTTTGGATATACATTTCTATGTTAAAACACACACATCCATCCATATACACACAATATTGGTGTTAAAATTAATGTTACTACTCCATGACCCTAATCTACTGAACTTTGATGGCAGAATATATGATGAAATCCGTCCACATTGAACACACACCAATCTGTTATTACCAATTCCATGATAAACCATTTCATGTAGAATAAGTTTTCCTATAAGTGATATTATTCGACAATAACTTAACTCAAAAAAAATTCATTATATTAAAATCATTATTTTAACATTATAAACAAAAATTGGTTCTTTAAAAAACATCAAATTTCCTATATTTCCAAAATTCAAAAAAAATAAGTTTCCTTTCTGAAAGCACCCAATTTTTCCATAAAAATATAACCTTAAAAAACTAAGATATTGTATTCTAGAATAGTGGATATCGTAATGAATCCACCTAAATAAAAATGATTAATTAGAACAAATATTACTAGCATATAAACTAAATATTTGGACTCAAAAACCATTCCCTTCAACAGATCTAATTAGATCTCATCAAGACCCACAATAATGAACATAGAACTATACATAGTGGAATATATCTAAGTATTATAGTGAGATAAAATGTGATTATATAAATAGATAGGGTAAAATTAAGACTTTATGATTGATTTTGATTTCCCACATACTTTTATTATCCTAAAACATGTTTTCAAATTAAAGGGAATCACCTTGGGAGCCAAATAAGGAATAGTGGATTGATACCATGTATGGTTAGAAGACTAATGAGGGTTTTTGGGATTTAATCCCTAATAAATTATAATTCAATAAAACATGAGAATCGCTACACCGTGGATCACCCAATCGACCAAGGTGTAGAACCAGAGGGACTACATAAGAAAAGACATAGGAAAAGGTTTCACACCAAAGCTGAAAATGTCAACTCCACCTTCAAAAAAATGAAACATAGTACATTGTAGATCCTTTAATTTTGGGGATGGGGTTACATTATATCCAAATCAATGTGACATTGTAACATACACCAAAAATGAGGTTGTGGAACTATCAACACCTATGATGTAGATACCCTATGTTTTTTATAATTCCTAGAAAACTCCACACACTAGCTTAGTCTCCATAGAATATTCATTCACAAAATTTGTGTGGCTTAAAATTTACATCCTTAAGCCTCTATGACACAACTAATATGATCCATGAAATAGGATTTTCTCTGACAAAATAGTATTGAGATCTATGTAATAGAAGTGTTATAGTTTCCATATTACACTTACCTCATTTAAATAGATTCCATAAAATTATCTACCAACTAAAATGTAAATAAAAATGAATAAAAATATCATATACATCCATCATTTTTTTCTACAACTTTCATGAGATTTAGAAAATTTTTATTGATTAATGTTCTTTTTATTAATATATTTCTCCCCTCATAATGATTTCTCTAAAGATTATTATATAACCCTTGATGAAATATTGATATGTTTTCCTATACTAAGTGATTGAGATTACCCCTGTTATCTATCCCTAATCCCTATGTCATGAATATGTTTATGACTAATGGTGTATCTAGAAGGGGACATAGTGTGGTTTGATTTTGATGAAATATTCACAAATATTATAAAATAAATTTCTCATATAGATTGATCTCAAAGAAACTAAACTATCCATATTATGGTTTATCATATTAATATGAGATGTAATGTTCATGTTGTGAAAATATTATTAAATATATATATTTTATCTTTTTTCTTTAAATTTTTATGAAATTTAGTGTCCAATTAATTTTTATTTTCATCCAACATAGAATTGTTCAAACAGGGCACCACATTTGGAATAAAAGTAATGAATAATTAATTTTAATGATTAGTTTACTTATTTTTTTAGGAATATATTATTTATTTTTTATTATTTTTTTAGTATCTTTTGGGGATTTGGATAAGATAACTATAATAAAAACCAAATAAATTAGTCTTTGTATATGATAACATCATAAAGTGTTGGTAAATTATATAACTTTTTTTCTTATAATAAATTAAAACCCTCACTTAATACATCCAAATGGATGTGGATATAGTACAAATTCACTTAGGGGTAATCACCATGGAAGAGGATTGTTAATTATCAACTCGATATTCTCTCAGTGCATGATGATTGTGCCTAAGAATGGACACATGTATGGAAACTCATGGGGGTATTATTTGGTCAATCACATTATACTTATGATCCATTAAAAATGATTAATTATGTTAAGGAATTAGGATATAGAGTACGAGAGAACCCAACATAAAAAACCCTATATTGAACTGATAATGATTTAAATTGAATTGTGTACTAATTTTTTTTAAATTGTATGACATTTTGAGGTTGGTTTATTAGGAAATTATTTATTAATTTTCCCTTATAATGTTAATCTCTCATGTTAAGCGCTTTTGGTATTAACAGTGGTTGGAAAAAGGAGATATGGAGTTTAAAATGGGTACATTGGACAATGTGATAACTTACCTAATGATAAAGGAATGATATAGGAGATAGAGTTAGAATAGTGTGGTTATTCCTATTCAGATATGAATAATTATAATTAACAAGTTTGACATAGTGGTATTTTAGAAAACCCCAATAAAGATAAAGATGTAATTCCATAGAATTTCAGGTGATAATAATGATGATGGAAATATGGTTCAATTTACTGTATATTAAGAAATGTGGGAATTTTCACTAATGGGTACGTATCAAAAGAAGTGGATGATGTCTTATATATGGTAAAGGAGGGAATCTTCCAATAAAATTTTGAGAGAAAAGGATGAACTCAGTTTATATAATAGAGAAAAGTAATTTTCTTCCTAAAAATCAACTGGTGATTTGATATATTATATATGATAAATTGGGTAACTATGAAAACTATTTCACTCATAAAAGGGATTAACTAGATAATTGACCAAAACTACCACTAAACCATGGGAACAAGGAGAATACTCAAAAATAACTACTAGAAAAGTGTATGGTGATAATTAATTATTTCTAGGTATAATTAGTCATCACTCTAAATTTAGGAATGCATTATGTCATATAATGTTTTTCCAAATAATATATATTGAGTTATAAAAAACACATGGTGATATTATTATTGTATCCAAGGTATATGAATATCATTAAATGTTTATGATATTTTGATCCAAGAAATTCATGTTTTCCATCCTTTATTTAGATGTTATTTTTGGAAATGTATTGTAGATCTCTATAAAGAATCAATATTAATCTAAGAAAAAGGGAAATCACAAATCATAATAGAAATCGACATTTGATTTCCGATATAAGAATGATCACTATTATGTCAATTATAAAATGAATCCTAGTATCATATTCATGATACATAATCTTGGGGTTGTATGGCTTAAATTACTTAAAACAATTTAATATTATGATTTACATTTTCTACTAGAAAAATGTATATTCTTTAAGTTTTATATTTGATATCTGTATGGAAATTATATATTGAGTCATGCATATCTTCAATAGTCCATTAAAAATATTCACTAATATTTGATCATTAAAATTATAACAATGGAATGTATTTAAGGGTGTGGGATGCACTATGATTTTACTATATATCCTTTCTTTAAAAAATAAAATGTGTTAAATAGAAATTTTGACAAGAAACACCAAACTAAAATGGATTGTGACACACCAGATTAAAATAATAAAATATGATGCGAAACATATTACGAAAATTTTAATAACAATAATGTATCATGTAAATAAAAATATAATAATTTTTTTTATTAAGAAAACATATATTTATATTCCTTATATAGTATTATTTTTCAGGAATTATAGTTTCTTGGATTAAATTTAAGATTAAAAAGGAAAAAATATTAAAACAACACTTTTAATACTATTAGAAGTTAAAAATGAATACTTTTAAAAAATACCACTGTAAAATTAGGCTCTATTTTATCTACAAAATTATATTGATCTCTTTTAAAGATAATTTTGAAAATAATTAATATTTCTAAGTAATATATTATCTTATAGTTAATTATAAATTGATATGAAATGAGATTAAGAACATTTACTATCTAAATGATTATTTTTCTACAAAAGTTGTTTTTTATTTTATATTTTCATTTTAATGAAAAAAATATACATTTATAATAATTAGTTTTATGAAATGGGACTTATTTTTTAATTCAAAATGTCAAAATTTTATTAGGATGAAATTTTTGGATTTTTCTGAATAAATTGATTTTTAGGTGAATAGTGAAATACATTTTTTATTAATACAGATGCTTTTTTGAACTTATAATTAAATATGTAACACAAGGATAATTTTTTTATAATAAAATTGGGTTTGATAACTTATGTGATAGGAAACACATAACCCAAACAAACAATGATGATTTAAATATGAAAATTATAACCAAGAAATAAAATTTGAGGGTATAAATGAGATTAATTACTTTATGAAATATATAAATATATTGGTCCTACAAAACATAAATATATTGGAAAATTCACAGTAAATAATAACTAAATTTATAGTAATGTCATTTTATCTCTTAAAAATATTATTACATTAAAAAAAATTCTATTTATTTTTGTGAGAAAATATTTTAATTATTCTATATATGTTTTATAAATTTTATAGTATAAAATGACCTCCATTTTTTTTATCATCATAAAAAATAATCTTCGACTGAAATTTTTTCAACTAATCAGAAAATGTGGATTTTTTAATTAATACTAAAAAATAAATGTGTTTAAAACATTCATTTATTTTGATACATTATGTTATTTAAATGTTTCATTATAATTTTAATTTTATTTAACATTACATAATTATTATAAATTTATATTTAATATAATAAATTATATTTAAATTTTCTTTATAGTTGAGTCAATCATAAGTTTATTTTTAGGATTGAAATGTCATGTTTCTAAAAAAACATTTTATAATGAATAATATTTCCCCATTTTATTTCATTAAAAAAGAACCTTTATAATGAAATTATTTAAATTATATGTATATATTATGTGTCAAATATTATTTATTTAATTTTATATAAATAAAATTACTATTTATGAATATAAATTAAATTCATCATTTCTTTAAAAAATTAATTTTTTGAGAAATAGTTTTTCATCATGCTTGCATATTTTATTTCAAATTAAATTCTTCCACTTATTTTAATTGAATTATATAAACTGGATTATATATTTATAATAATCATAATTATTATTAGGTTAACATAATTTTTTGAAAATATGAATATTAGGTTTTATAAATATTTATTACCCTGGTAAAAGTAATATATGATAATAATGGCTCAAATGAAATAATAAATTTTTAACTAAAGAGAAAATAAGTATCCATAAATACATGAATGTATATATATTTCCTTTTTAATGAATTCATCACTATATTTTTTAGTTATTTTTTAAATTTTGAAATGCTTCAGTAATGTATTTGAAAAATAATTAGTTTTTATACACCCACCGTAAACTTTAATTTTTGTGTAAAATGTAGTTTCTATTTAGAAATTCCTTTTTAAAAAGTAAAAACATATTAAAATAAATTATATTTTATTAATGAAAATCTATTATGTAATTTTTATTAAATATAAATTTTATAATAATTATTATGGATTCAATTGAAATTATTATAAGTGTTCAAAAATAGTTATTGTCAAAAAACATCAATTCTAAATAATGGTCGATCATTGTTATAAAATAAAAAAATCAATTATTAATTGAATTATTTAAATAATATAAATTATATTTTTGGGGCCATTGGGTCAAAATATTCTAATGGTAAATTTTTCATAATTTTCTGAGAGAGTCAAAATTTTGGGTAAAACTTTAATATTTTATTAATATATACTGTGTATTATTACAACATAATGATCCAAAATTGATTTAATTAATGTAATAAAGGGTATAAAGGGACAAATAATTTTTCCCTTAATATTAATTTTATTTTGAAGTTATTTTATGAATTTTATAAAGCCTTTATGAATCCACCAAAACATATACTATATTTTAATGTTTTTAAATCATCTGTTAATGTGAACGACACGCTTCCACAGCACCAACGGTAGTATTTTAATGAGTTTAGGTAGATTAATTAAAAAATAATGAAAACTTGTTTGACATTGAATAAACCATAGGTGAACATCATGGGATGGTTTTTTGTTTTGAATTTTTAACTGTATAGAGTCTAGAGCTGACCTTTGAAAAATGAAAAAGATCCCCCCTCTCTTTTCCTTTATAAACCCACCTAATATTTTGTTGAACTTCACTTAAGAACCTTGTATCACATAATTAATCTTACAAACTATCACTATAGTCTTCCAAATATTCCTCCATGTTCAAAGGGATATCCTCTCAAGCATTTGGAATCACCCTATTAAGGTAAGGGACCTCTCTCTCTTCTTTTCCATTTAAGAATCTTATTAGTTTTTATCCTTTCAATATCAAGTGGTTATTTCTTCCAGAATTTATAAATTCTACTTAATAAAAAATTTATGTTATTTAAATTATATATTATTTATCCCCTTACATTATAGCATATATATTTTTCATTACTAGGTCCAAATTTAGTAAGGGATTCCCCACTCTTATTTTCCATTCAAACACCTTCTTTATAATTAGCTGCATGAATCAAAATTATTTATGTTTTCATGAATTTATAAATATACTTATACGTTAAATTTCTTTTCCTAATAATGATTTATTATTTATCCTCTCTCATTGTACCATTTACCTATGTCGTTACTATGCTAAAATTTAGTTAGGGATCGTTCCATTCTCCTCATTCTTCAAGACCCTTATTTATGTAGTAGATTTGTTTCCAATTTCTAATGTTAGGATATGATTTTTACATATCCCTATAACTACCATTTGTGTATAAAAAACATTATAGATCCATTTCAGTCTCATTAATCAATTTTATTAATCACTATGTACTTAAGTTATGTCGCAGAAATTATCAAATGATTTTCTACAGAATGTTTTTATTCAAGAACCCACATTGTCTTATGCCAATTTATTCCTAAATTTTCATGTTTTATTATGTTCTTACATATCCTTCATAATTTAAATTTTTACTTCCATGTGATAATATTCTATATTCTCATTCATTGAAAAAATTTATGAATCTTCATGTACTTTTTCTAAGATAACTAAATGTCATTATGAATTTCAACAAAGAACATTTCTGGGGCGTATACCCACATCCATTTCCATTATGAGGTGTTAACCTAGTTTTACCTCTACTTAATTTATATGTGGCATCCATGTATGTAACCCACAATACATAATCGAGGGATTTAATGTGATGAAATATATTATTATCTTATATAATCTATCTGGGACACTTATGCATGTATATAATTTGAAAGAGATGGGTGATCTTCGAATTATATAGCACTCCATAGTATTGAGTAATGATTTGGTGGCCTAAGATGTCATGTATGGAATTAGGGAGGGACCCTAATCCATCAATGTATTTTTTCCACCATAGTATGATGTCTTGGTGGTTATCCTTGTCATATTTTCAATATTCAATGTTTAATATTGTTGCGACTTTCCCATGTTAACTTTATTTTATCATGAAATATCATTCCTCTTTTTTCATGTTTCTTATTATCACCTCTTTTATGTCACGTTTAAATTACTTTTTTCTAACATGAAATAATTTATCCATGTTATACATTTATTCTTCATTTACTAGGATTTATAGATAAACCTTTTCTTATACATTTCCCTTTCTTTCCACGTCATTTTAAAAAGATATGGATTTTTAAAATCATGTTTTGGAAGTTTTAAATAATATTTATGTATCCGCATACCCAATTGATTTATTATGTACATAATCTTACAAAGACACTAATAATATCAATATTATGTGTTGTATTATTTTTATTCTTATGTAATAATTCCTGATTTGATTTTTATTAAGGATAATGATTGTCCTCATTGGTATTAGGTAAAAATATATTGTTTTTGTATTTGTGTTAGAAATCATTATAGGATGTCATAAAGATAATCATATGTAAAGGAAAACATCACAATGTTTTTATAAATTAAATATTGAGTGGTTTTGAATAAAATACACCTATGTCTATAGTCTAAAGGTGGATGTTGTTCTGGAATAGATGTACCTAGGGGTAAAAACATTGAAAAAATTGTATAGATCTAGAATCAATCGAGAATTATTTCACATCAATAAGGATTTCTACACCCTGGTTTTGGCACACCCAAAAGATATTCATTTGTAAATTCAAAAAATCATTATGGACTATTATTAAGGGAGAAAAAATTCAAAAAACATTCCTTGTTAGGAAATAGACCTTGGTTAACATAGATTAAATCATTTTAATATATCGGTTAAGTAAATCATTTCATTTATAAGTTATACATTTTATTTCATTAGATTCCCATTTCAGGGTTCAATAGTTTAAAAGTACTCATCCATAATGTTACCATTATTCTTGAAAATGTCCTGAATTAGGATGAACTATTTCAATAAGCAATTTTATGGTTAATGTGGTGACTTCTTAAATGGGATGTTTCATAGGATGGGACCTCAAGAAATGCATGTCATCAGTATGCAAAAGTATCTATCAAAAGTCGCAATTAATAACTGGTATAAATATTAATTTTAAAATACTTCAAAAATGAGTAGTATGATCCCTCATGTGATTTCCTATGATAAAGGATTAATGTAATGATGATTTAGTTTCATGCATGTGAAAAATGTTGAAAGAGTGTCCAGGGGAAATTGTAAAAAGGAAATTAAAGGTGTTTTAACAATGGAAAAAATATTTCACAAAGTAGCTAGTTTCTATAATAGAATTCATTGTATGAGATACCGGAATAAATTAAATCCTAAAACAACCTTTGATATTCAATATATTATATATAGAGAATATGGGAATTATTGGTTCCAATTAACTAATCTAATGGTTAAATCCTAGAATTAAGAAGGACCTATGAAATGGATATCATTGATGTGTAAAAGTGATTATCTATTATTGTTTTAGATTTATTTTTTAGATGTTTTATATCAATGAAATTATGGATATAAGAATATAGAAGCATATAGTTATTCCTATAAAATAGTTTTCAATAAGAATTTGAAATATATTTTCAATGGTACACATAACATATAAAAGTTATTTTTTTGATAAGTTTATAGTTTCAAATACACATTCTTCATAGATGGAAAAACCTAAAGATGTTTTTGATGTCGGGATAAACCTAAATAGTTGTGGGATGTTATGTATAAAGTCAATATTATGTATAAAAATCGATACCACTTTTGAGGATTTATATGATGGCTCTTTCGCATGATGAATGATATATTTTGGAATATATTTAGATGAAAATAATTGTTTAGGAGATTAATGATATTTAGGAGATTTTTTATTAGGTAGATTTATATATAACCATTAGGATTAAAATGGAGGATTATTTAAGAATAATTGCATTATTTTTTGTAGGATTAAGCTGAATGGTATGATACAACCTTTGAGTTTAAAATATTTTTAATATTGATCTCATTATTATTTTTTATAGAGGTGTATTTATTTATGGAATGAACTTTGTTGATCCTTGAGGTTTTTTAAATAAACATGGAGATTAATTCATTAAGGATTATTATGTTTCATGAATTTAATTACATTAGAAAAACCAATTTTGATTTTTTAAATATTTCATGAAAAGATTTTTTTTTCTTTTAGGGATTATATGATATGTTTTAATCTTATTATAGTTCTCCATACATAAAAAATTAAATAAAAATCATCTTGATTATTCATCTTTTGGAGAAAAAATGATATTTTATTCTAAATTGATTAAAGGATTCAATTATACTTTTCAAGAAAGTATATAAACTTGTGTTCCTAATAGTGTGTGACGCCCTGATTGGGTGACACTAAATGGTGCCACAAGCCAGTTGGCCACATGCCCTCAAGCGTGCCTCCCCATATGCCAGAGGGTTCCGATTAGTAGCATGGGTCTTGTAAGTCAGTCATCCGGAGACTATACCCTCTTTTATCTGAAAAAACATCAATATAAGAAAACTACAATAACCATGAGCATAATCAAATAAATATCCAAAACAATACCATGGAATTTGATAGACTAAACCAGAAATTACAATACTAAACTGAAAGGTAAAACAAGTTATGATAATGCAAGTGTCATGTGTCTAAATTGAATCTAAGAGTAAATACACATAAACACCCAAGAAGGTCCCAAAACACATTTGGTTCCCTCTCTCATGCTCTAATCCCAAACAACAGCATAACCTAATTCCTTTCCCTTATCCGGTCATGCAATAACAATGTCTATAGTGTGCCGATCAGGCTGCCCGAATAGGGTGTGAGTACGACTCAGTATGCCACTACAACGATGTGTAAAACAAGTCCAGTAAAAAGATAGTGTATACAGTTCTTTGAAGAAATAAGTAAAATGCACAATTAAAAAGTTTTCACATTTTAATTCAATATTCAATCCTCACATTAGTTCTAGTTTCAATCCTTGTTTCCAATTAGAATCATCATTTATTATTATTAATTATTCTTTGTAGGTCATCATTCTTAGCACCCCAAATATCATTAAGTGTAGGTCATCGTTCCTATTACTCTGTATCTCATTTGGTGTATGTAATCATGCATATCACCCCAATATCTCAAGGTTGGATAACTATTGGGGAGGAACACCATGTCCAAGATCCATCTTCTAATTGTTCTAGACTATCATGTCTTGAACAACAATTATCACAACCATTAAATCCTTCACTAATTCACATGAATTAGCCACATGATTCCATTACTAATAAAATGATTAGTTAAACATTTCAAAGGCCATTAGTTAATTCAATAATTAAATAACCACATAACCCATTAATTAATTCATGAATTAATTAATCAGTTAATCAATTACCATTCTATAATTAATTATTTGCAATTAATTATACATATCAAATCTCAACATGTCATAATTAATTCTCATAATTAATTATCTTTGATCAATATCATGGAACATAATTAATTCACAAAATTATTTATATATGGTAACATAATTTCAAAATCAATTCCCCCAAATTAATTATCTTAACATAATCATTTCAATACCTCAATTACAATAGTAATTTGGGTAAACCCCACCACCTCCCCACATTTTTTCTGTGATTCAATAATGAATTAATCACCAAAGAAATCACTTGTCAAAATTCCAAATTCCTAATTGCCCTAATTTGGGAAATAAATTATCAAGGGAAGCTACCAATTTCATAAAATCACAATAACATAAAAAATTCACAACTATGGGACACTTCTTAAAATAAGGTCTATACCAATGGTTTTGGGAAAACTGTTGGTATAGTTCACTTATATGGACCTATTCCAACATTCTGGCTAAAACCGTCAGTATAGGTAACTAATTTGGAAATATACCAACAATTTTCCTAAAACTATTAGTATTGGGGGGACCTATACCAATAGTTTGGAGAAACCGTTTTCTATAGGTCACTTATATGGACCTATACAAATGGTTTGTACAAAACCATTCGTACAGGTCCCAAAATAAAATAATCTATACCAAGGGTTCTCAAAACCGTTGGTATAGGTCTATACCAATGTTTTTGGGAATCATTGGTATAGTTACATGTATTTTTTAATGATTCTTCTTATAGAGAACATTAAATAAATGAAAATTTAAAATATTTACGATAATACAAATATTGATTTATGAAATTATGTTCACAGAATTCAAGTTACGTTTGTTGTTAGGTCCTTCAATCATAAACCAGAGGTACAGTGATAAAAAACCGAATGCTTCTTTTTTGAAATACATATATCGACGGTTTTATGGAACCATTGGTATATATTTATCATATTACTTATACCAACAGTTTTGAAAACCATTTGTATAGTCATATCCATACGGCTTACTAGCCAATGGTTCTCCAAACCGTTGGTACAAGATACCCCAAAGGTTTGGAGGCCTATACAAATGGTTTTAAACCATTGGTATATGGTATTTTTCTAGTAGTGGACTACCTTGGAATATTGATGTATGTTAGACCAATGAAAATCCCCAAAATCTAAGTGGAACAACGTCATCGATCAAACTTCATATCTAAATCCCTAAACCAAAATTAAGATAAAAACCATCAAGATCATGAACATAAATATATAGATACTAAGTCCTTGATCTAGATCATAATTTAGAGCTTTACATGCCAAAAAATGGTGGATATATTCCATGAATAGATCGTGGAATGATAGAGGAAAGAGTGGCATGAGCAACGAGATGAAATCCACTTACCGAGGGGGGAGAGAATCTTCAACCTAGGATTTCTATCCCTAAGAACGATGTCTGAATCACCTCGGAATACCTCCGGAAGGAGTTGGGAACACCTTGAAGTTTTCATGCTCGGGCCAAGGTTTATTTATGAGACTCTCAAGGGTTCGGGTGGTTTTAAAAAGGATTTTCTAGTATTAGATTCTGCATGAATAGTTTTCTAGGAAGAGGCACATGGTTAGGAAAAACCATGTACCAACGGTTCAGACCTCTCTATCCAGTTTTTCAAAGTTTTCATGTCTGGCCTCACAGTTTTTAAAACCATACACAAATTGTGAAAACCACTTGGTTTAAGTATGTATGGATGGCATGGCTTAGCTGCATGGTTTTTCAAACTGTGTGCAAAACCACGCACAACCAATTGTCCTTTAGTTTTACAAAATAATTCACCCAAACACACCCATGCCACTAAACCAAAACAAATGTACATAAAATATTCAAAACATACCTGACAAAACACCCTAGATGACATCAAAAACGGTAATGATCTTACAATTTTCCCACCTTATAACACCTTGTACTCATGATGCACTCTCTAACATCTCTAATATTACAAGCCAAAAAGATTGGGCCATTGAGCCCTCATTTCTGCTTCCCATTACCATGGTTCCTCTTGAACACTTCCATGTTTCCATGACAAATGTACCAATGGAATGCCCTTTCCCCATTACAGTTTCTCACTGCGACCCATCACACGTATCAGATTCTCCTCAAAGTATGTATCTATCTCGAGATCAACCTCTTCCACATCAATCACATGGGAGGGTTTGGGGTGATACCTTCAAATTTTTAGGGATTGGAAAACATCATGCATAGCATTGAATTTATGTTGGTGAAGTGATAATCGGTACACCATCAACCTGATTCTCTCATGTACTTCAAACGGTCCACTGAACCCTAGCGCCATCTTTCCCTAACTCCATATCATGCGGTGTCCCAATCTATCTAACACCCAATGAAATACATCATCTACCTTAGTAAATAATAGGGGTCATCTATGACTATTAGCATATATTTTCTACCTAATATAAGTTATAGCCTTATGTTTCCTAATCAACTACACCGACTCCAATGTATCATGAACAAGACACAATCCCAACAACTCTGACTCACTTTCCTCTAACCAGTATAACTGTGATCTACAAGGTCTAAATTAAAGATCCTCATATGGTTCCATATGTATAGTTTCCTAATAACATTGGTTATAGGAAAACTCAACTAAAGCCAGGTGTTTCTCCCAAGATTCACCAATGTCATGCACACATGCTCGCATCATATCATATAACAACTATATTGCACTATCTGACTACCAATTATTATATGGGTGGAAGTTTGTACGTAAAAAACCTATAAACCAAGAGCCTATTGTAAAATCTACCAGATGAGTGAAGTAAAGCGTGAATCCTAAAATGAAAATATAGTTAGTGGCACCTATTTAAACAAACTATCTCTCATACAAACAGTTCTCCCAACAGTTCTACTGTAATGGTTTCCCTATTAAGAAACAAATGTGATAACTTCATTAGTCGATACCCAATGAACCAAATAGAATCATTCTTCCCAAGCTTTATCGGATGTCCAACTACTAAATCCATATTCACTTTATCCTAATTCCAATATGGTATAGGCAATTACTTCAATAAGCATCATGTTTGTTGATGTTCTTCCTTAACCATCAAGCAGGTGAAACATCTCATTACAAACCCTGTAATCTCTTTTTTCATTCATGTCCACCAAAACAGTCATCATTGGTCACAGAGAAATTTTTCCTCCCCAGGATATGCCACACACTTTGAGTCATGAAATTCTCGAAGTACTTCTTCTCGCATACTCACAGGCACAAAAACCGGATTTCTCACATAGATGATCTCATTCTCATTTATTGTCCAGGGTGAAGGTATATCCCCACCTTCAAGAATTTTCCTCATGGATAAACACTCAGTATCCTCATACTCCCTATTCCTGATCCATATTAATATTGTAGACTCCACATCAAGGAAACTAGTGTCATCCTTTCATGAATCTCTTGAACTACCGCAAGCATTTCCTCCTGCAATGTCTTCATTTTCCATTCTACACATCACTCATGTACCAACTGAGTCTGAGTTTTCATCTTCAAGGAATCCACCCCAATATTCCCCTTTCTGGGTGTATATGTCCATTCAAAAGCAAAGGAATACATATAATCTACCCATCTTTTCTATAGAATATTCAATTATTTTTATGAAATGATATAATTCAAGATTTTGTGGTCTGTAAAAACTATAATATTTTCACCCAAAAGGTAGTGTCTCCAACACTTTAAGAGAATAAACAACTGGTTCCAAATCGATCTCATGCATAGGGTAATTTTGTTCATGTGTCCCCAATTGTCGAGACCCATAAGAAACAACTCGATCCATTTTCATTAATGGAACTTCGAGTCCCATCCCATAAGTGTCAAAACACACCATGTAATCTCTGCCCAACTCAGTTATGATCATAATTGGTGATGATGTCAAGCGCTTCTTAAACTCCTTGAAATCATTCTCATATGTTTATATCCAATCAAACATTATTCCATTATTTTTCAAACATTAAATTTGTGCTCCTGATCATGAAAAGGTGTTTGATGATACTTTTGTAGTACTCACCTTATCCGAAAAATAATTGGATATCAAAAACATTCTTTGGATGCTCCCAAGAAACCACTACCTTCACTTTTTCTATCTCCACTGCCACACCTTATCCTGAGATGATGTTCCCCAAAAAGGTTACCTGACCAATCCAAAATAGACATATAGATTGCTTGGCATATATTAGATGCTCTCTTAGTGTACTCTGAATGATGTCAAGATGTTGGGAATGATCATCATTAGTTTTAGAGTACACCAAGATTTCATCCACAAACCCCACCACAAACAGATCTATGTACAGATGAAGGATCATATTAATCAAATCCATAAACACTACTAGAGAATTTTTCAAACCAAAATGTTTTACAAAAAACTCGTAAAGGTCATACAAATTTTTGAAATATGTTCTTGTTATATCATAATTCTGAAATCTCACTTGATGATACCCTGATCCCAAATCAATCTTCTAGAACACACAATCCCCCTTTGTCTAGTCAAACATATCAACAGTACACAAAAGAGGATATCAGTTCTTCATTGTCAATTTATTCACATTCTGGTAATTGAAAGACAATATTGAACACTAATTGGCCTTCTTTTCAAAAAAACCTGGTGATCCCCATGGAGACGTACTTGGAAGGATAAACCATTTATCCTCATACTCCTCCAACTATGTTTTGAGCTCCCAATGCTCAATATGTGCCATTCTGTTAGGTGGAATATAAACTGGCTCATCCCCAAAATGAGGGAAATAGTGAATTACACATCTCCCTCAGGCGGAAACCCTAAAAAGTATTCAAGAAATACATCTATAAACAGTTCTACTATTTGTGTAAGGACATCTTTCCTACATCTCCCATCATCCTATAAAATACTAGAAACATGGGCTGTGAGTTCCCTAGTTGCTGAGTAATTGGTTCTGGTCGGCCTGCATGGATATCTCATTCTCCCTGATGAACATAATTATCACCCTCAAGTGATACAAAGGTCACTCTCTTATGGTAATGATCTATGTGGTCTTGGTATGCAACTAGAAAGTCTATACCCATAATCAGGACAAAGCCAGTTATATCAATGACAAATATATACCAAAAAAAATTATACTCTGTAATTTCTAGCGATCATCCCTTGCATAAATAGATATCCCTAGACCGTGTTCCCAATGGTGTATCGATATTCATTAACACACTTATGGAATCCACCTCCCAGATCAAACCATTAATAAGATTTGCAGATAAAATGGAATGAGAGATGTTGGAATCACACATGGAAGTAGATAATTTAGAACCAAGTAGAATAATTCCTCTCACTGTCGATGGACCACAATCGCTCTTCAAAAGTGTAGGCTTAACCACATGTAACGGTACTTCCCCTCGTCCAAGTGGTGTCGTCCGACTCCTTTGACTAACACCACTCTACTGATATGGGTGCTCATACCCGGAAGCACCATGTCCACTACCTCAACTGCATCTTCCAGTAAAACTCCGGATACTAGTCTTATATGGGGTAGAAGACCCCCTTCCCACACTCTGACTCTAAGCAGCTACTCCATCAGCACCTGTATTTCACTACTTCCTATAGAAATTCTGTAGGTGCACCATCTTCCACAAAATCGACATTCCACTTGTGGTCGAGGATAATGTGTAATATAGTGTCTTTGTATACCTCACTGGTGGAAAATCATATGAGTAATATCTGGTGCAATATTTCCTCCTAACTTTCTACAATGTATTTCGCTGTCCTGACTAAGGTTCTTATAACAACGCATCATGACATCAGAATTCACACTCCCTGATCATCCAGTGACAACTACTTATCAGGTATTGGAATCCTTCTTCAGGTTCCCCTATGAAATGAGACCACAATTAACAACTTCTGAGAAATTCTTCCTCCTAACGATATTCACATAGGATGTAATTTCACACATATGTCATCCCGGAATTGTTTTACCAAAGAAGCCTCATCTACTGCCAAAACTGGAGAAAATGAATATAAATCTACGAAATGTTCAGCATAGTCCATGTTGAAAATGATTACTTTGGACATATGAAAAATCTATGAAGCCTTCTATTGTCCCAGCATCTCTGTGTAAAAGTGTTCCAATAACTTCCCCAGAATTTTCTTCCATAAAATATCATCAGTCTGTCCAGATTGTACCAGAATGTCCCACTAGTGCTCCACTGAACCCCATAGCATATTTGTAACCAACTTTACCCTTCTCCCAGTTGGAGTATCCAAATGGTCAAGTATAGTCTCTATAGATTCAATCCCTAATTCATATCTCTCAGTCCCACCGTCTCTAAAAAAATTAAAAGGGTGTTTCACCTGAAACACCCCTGTCAACTCAGACATGATTTTCAGAACCCGCCTTCGGTCTCTCTCTATCAATTGAATTAAATATGGATGGATATCATGGAACTCCTCCCCTTCCTCCTTAGTTTTCACCAATGGTGCCTCATGTTCCCCATCTGGATGTTAGTTCCGAACCATACCCCTCAGTATCTCCCTTAACATGTGTTGCGGAGGTATAAAACATCAAATCCAAACACACATCTTAGGGCTCAGAAGGTAACATTATAACATTTATTATAGAGTAAAAACTAACACAAAAATTTTCAATATTTCCATTCCCCATTTTCTCGCCACATGGTCAACACCAAGGTTTTGTCACTACCCTTAACCATCCTACTCATAGGTCATTGTTAACAGGGTTACATACATATTAATTATTTAATTCAACCATTAATTAATCACATTACCTCAAATTAATTAATTCAATAACTAATTAATTAATCATACTCATTTTATCAATCAAGGTTTAAATTGGACACCATTTTATTCCCATTTGTCTTCATTATTTCAATATCACAACAATGAAAAAATAGTTCAAGATCAACAAATTCCCCATAACCCAATTTTTTGTGACTTCCTAGAATTATGCATGTTATAAGAACAATGAGTTCCTAAAATGATGCATGTAGACTCCATATCGTGCCTATTTAGGGTAAAAATAAAAAGTAAACAATTTTTGAAACAAATATCACATTACACCACATGTTTGTCACCCAGGGTAAAATAATATCCAACTGTAATAAAAAAACAACAATCCGAACAATCCCACCCTGAGTACTTGGATTTCCCCCCGTACATGGGATTACAAGACCCATCGATGAGCTCATTACAAAGCCACAACTATTTCTAGTCTCAAATCTACCTTTCCAAAACAGTAAGTAAAAAATTATAATGATAATAAATCTCCCCTGATACCACTTTTTGACGCCCTGATCTGGGTGCACTAAATTGTTCCATGAGGTAGTTGACTACATGCCCTCAAGCGCGCCTACCCATATGTTAGAGGGTTCTAACTAGTAATGAGGATCTGGTAAGTCAGTATTTGAGAGACTACACCCTCTTTTATAGGAATAAAACAACAATGGAAGAAAAAAACAATAACCAACTATGGAAGAATATAAATAACCAGAATAATACTATGGTATAATATTATCAAAACTAGAAAGTGAATCACTCAACTAAAAGGTAAAACATGCTATGATAGTGCAAGTTTCAAGAGACTAAAATGCGACAAAGAGTAAAGATACAAAAACTCCCAAGTATGTCCTAAACCATGTCTGGTTCCCTCCCATAGGCTATAGTCTCAAACAACAACCTATCCTAGGAAATTTCCCTTATCATGTCCTGATACAACAATGTCTTCTCAGGTGCCAATTTGGCGGCCCAAATATGTTGTGAGTATGACTAAGTAGGCCACCACCAATTATGTTTAAATCAAGTGCTGTCCAAAGATAGTGTATGCAATTCAATGATGCAATAAATACCATGTATGATTAAATTCTTATCCCAATCTCATTTATTATTTAATTGTCAAATTGGGTCTACTATCAATACATGTTTCCTATTTGAGTCATCAATCATTATTATTAATCATTTAGTGTAGGTTGTTTTTCCTATCAACCCAAATATTATTATGTGTAGGTCGCCTTGCCTACCACTCTATATCTAATTCTATTTAAGTAATCATGCCAAAAATCCATAATATCATGTTTGGCTATCTATTTGGGAGGAATGTCATGTCCATGTAATAACATCTAATTGGTCTAGAACTCCATGTCTAACACCAAAAAATATCATCCATTTAATCATTCATTAAATCACAAGAATTAGCCACATCATTCCAATACTAATACAACAATTAGTTAAACCTTTCAAAGGACATTAGTTAACTCATAAATTAACTAACCACATAACCCATTAATTAATTCAGAAAATAAGTAATCAATCAATACAATTCCTATTCCATAATTAATTCTTCACAATTTATTATCCAAATAAAAACTTCAACATGTCATAATTAATTCTCAAATTAATTATCCTTGATCAATATCTTAGCACATAACTAATTCTCAAAATTAATTAAATTTGGTCAACATCATTTTTTAATTAATTCCCCCCAATTAATTATATTAACAAAGTCATTTCAATATATCAATTATAATATCAATTTGGGTAACCCACCATTCATTTTTCATGTGATTCAATTATCAATTAATCACCAAGTTAATCACATGTGAAAATTCCACATTCTTAATTGGTCCAATTTAAGAAATAAATTATCAAGGGAAGCTAGCAATTTTATACACTGACATTCACATGTCAAATTCATGACTATGGGAGTACAATTTAGACCACCTACCTCAGTTTAATAATGGATGTTAGCCCAATGGAAACCCCCAAAATCCGAGCAACACAACATATTTGATCTTTTTTCCGATTTAAATCCCTAAACTCAAAATAAGAACAAAGGCATCATGATATTGAAAATCATGATCTAGATCCACAATCCTAGAACTAAATCCCAATTAATAGGTTTAGATCCATAAAAATGGTAGAGATATTCCATTAAAATATCATGTTAAGATAGTAGAAAGAACCGGAGGCGCAACAGAATGAAATCCACTTACCAGGTTGAGAGAAGATCTTCAATATTGGATTTTGATCTTGAATAATGGTATTCAAATCACCGTGTAATTAATCAGGAAGGATCTCGGAACACCTCGAATTTTTTAGGCCCAAGATAAGGTCAAAATATGTGATTCTCAGTTACTTCATGTGGTTTTAAATAAGATATTTATATATTAAATTATACATGCATGGTTTCCTAGGAAGAGGGGCACAGTTAGGAAAAACTATGCATCAACTATGCGGACCGCTCTTTCCAGGTTTGCAGGGCTGGCATGGTTTGGTCTGACAATTTGTCAAACTGTGCGCAAAACATGGAGACCTCTCTGTCAAAGTTTTCATTGTTGGCTTGGTTTAGCAGCACGATTTTTCAAACTGTGCACAAACCGTGCACATCCCACTTTCCATTAGTTTTCCATAACAATTCACCAAAATTCATAGCAAGCCACTACCACAAATCAATGGTAAATAAAAGACTCAAAAAGTACCTAAAGCTTGCCTGAGATGACTCCAGAAATGGTCAGGATCTTAAATCATGATGGTAAATTAATTCTTTAACCCTAGAAAATGAATTATAACACAAAATATTTTCATATTATGATAATTTTTTATGAATTCAATTTCTTTCCACCAATCATAAATTTACGGGTTTGTATTTGTTAGCTTTCTCCATACAATGTTCTCTATCAATCATTAATAGTTATTTTGTATTATTTATTTGTTCAATGGATATATTTTCACTTAACACTGATGTTCTGAAACTTGGAAACCATGTTATGTGATAGTCTTCACACATCACTTTCTCTCATTTCAAGGGAAAGTGTTATTTAACCTTTTTACTATGTGGGGATTTAAGAAAGATATTTAAAAGTGTGCAACGATTTCATGAAATGATTATGTTCAAATATGAACGATAAAATTTATTAAAGGGGGTAATAATGTAACACCTTGACTTTTTTAATAATGAAATTATGTTTGATAGCATATGGGATATGCAACATATAACCCAAATAAATATTGATAATTTAAATAAAAAATGTACAACCATGCCTTTAATTTGAAATTCACTAATTGGATTAACAACATTATGAAATAGATAAATATATATGTCTTACAAAATATTTTTTTTGATAAATATTTAGTAAATAATAACACAATTCTTTTAATACCATTTTTTATAAATATTTCTGCAAAATTATTTTTATTTATTTTTATGAAAAAATATTCTAATTAATTTATATAACATTTAAAAAATTTATATAGAAATATTAAATATATTTTTCATATAAATATATCAAAATTATCTTTTTTTAATTTTTGGAATTTTTTTAAAATACTTATTTATCAGTAAATACAGTAAAATACCTATTTGTTTAAAACTATCATTTATATTGATAAATTATGTTGTATAAATATACCATTATTATTTTAATATTATTTAGAATTAAATTAATTATTCATGATTTATATTTAATATAATTAATTACATATGAATCGTCTTCAAACTAAATTTTAGAATTAGTTTATTTTTATGCTTGGGAAGACATCTTTTTGAAAACCATTTTAAAATGAATAATGTTTGTCAATGTTAATTAATTAAAGATACCTCTAAATAGGGAATGATTGAAATTATATTTATAGATCATATTTCTATATTAATTAATTTTAAATCATAAAATTAATATTATTACTTATAGAGTCAATTTAAAATCACCAATTCATTGAAAAAAACTACATTTTCTGAAAACCACTTTTTTATCTTCCCTTGTTTGATTTTATAAAAAATTGCTCCAATTATGTAAATGGAATTTTAAAAAATGGATTCCTTATTATGAATCATCATTATTCATATTAGGAAAACATATTTTCATTAAAATATATATAGTATCTATAATAAATATTTATTTCCAAAAAAATAAAATAGGTTGATTAGGTGTAAAAAATATTAATTATAATTTAGCAAGGCCAAAAGAGAAACCCTTATACTATGAATATATATATTTCATATTTCACTTCGATAAATATTATATTTTTTCCCAAAATTTTTACTTTGTAAATTATTAAGTAATGAGTTTGATAATACTGAATTTTAATACAACAAAACTCAAATTTTTCTTTATTTTAATATTCCATTTAAATTAAAACATTCACATTAATGAATTCAGGAATAATAAAAATAATTTTTTTAATAAATTAATACAATGAATTTAATATTTTAATTATAATTACTAATATAATTTTTATTAATATAAATGTAATTGTTATAAGGGTTTAAAAATTGTTACTGTAAAAGAATCAGTATTTTTTAATAAACACTTATTTTTTTAAATTGAAAATTATCATATTTATAGAATAATTTCTACCAAATACCTTTCTTTAAATTATCCTATATAAATTTTATAATGTTTAATTTTTCATAATTTTTAAAGATAGTGAAATTTTAGGGAACAAATTAAATACGGTATAAATATACTATGTGTAATATTAAACAAAAATGACCCAATGTGATGTAATAAATGATATAAACGGTATAAAAGCGAAAATGCACATTTAGAATTTAAAATAATGTGATTTTGAATTAATTTTATTAAATTTATTATGTATTTTTGAATCTTATAAAACATATATTATATGTTATGTTTTTAAAATCATTTCTTCATGAACATGACTCACTTCCACATCATCAAATATAATATTTTATATAATTACACCCTTTTAATTATAAATTAATGAAATAAACTCATATATTTTAAAAAAAATTGGAAAAAAATGGTATGTTTTTTGGTTTTCATTAGTTTATGGTATAGACTCCAAAAACCTATGTAATGTAAATAATAAAAATCTCCCCTTCCTTTTCCTATATAAACCAACTCAAAACCTATTATAGTTCACTCAAAAACATTGGATAACATACTTTTAATTAACTAACATACCTATAGTCTTCCAAATCTTCCCCCAAATTTCAAAGGAATCCACTTCCAAGATTTTGGATCACCCTATCAGGATAAGGGACATGTCACACATTTTTTCCATCCGACAACATTTTTTTTATTTAACATTCGATCCTCTATTGTTTTTTTTAAATTCCTATATTAATTACTCATTAATTTATAATTTATGTATTTATAATGAAATATCATTTGTAACATCCCAAGTAAGTAATGAATAATAGATATTTTTATCCATGTCTATTAATGATTAAGATAGTGTTTTAGAGGCTTAAAATGAAAATAAATACAATCTTATGCATGGAATAAACTAATATTCTTAAAAGATTATTTTACTGCCTTTTGATGGCAAACCATTTTTGAATCTATATTTTGACAATTTTATAAACTATGTTTGTCAAAATAAACTTATCCTTTATGATTGGGACATCAAAATTTACCTTGTGTGAATTTTTGGTATTTTTCTGACAATATTCATTTTTTAATGAATAGTGAAAAATACTGCATTTTACATCAAAACTGATTTTTAATCTAATTTATTTATATGATTAGATTATGTTTTGAATTGATTTTTAAGTGAAATTAGAATATATTTTTACCATTTTATCCAATTGTGGTCATTGGAATCAATTTCACTTTGAAATTAGACTTAAACTGGTGTCAATCTTTTGATACTTATTGTTTTGTAAAAACACGCTTTTTGCTCTGGCAGCGGGAATTAATTATTAAATTAATTAATGTGACTTATATGATTTTAATTTTGTAAAATAGACTTCATTTTTGAATTCGGAATATCGAATATAGCTTAGGGTAAATTTTTGGTAATTTTCTGAAAAACTTCAATTTTTGATGAATAGTGAAACCACTAAGTGGTAATCAAGCAAACTGATTTTTCAGTTAAATGAAAGTTTACCACTAATGTGTATTCAATTTTGAAAATCCGACATACATGGTTGTCATTAAGAAGTAAAATGTGGTTCAATGAGATTAAAATAATTTTTTGGTGAATAGTAACTTATTAAGTTTTTAATCGCGATTAGTGGTAATTAGGGTAGTTTAAGGTATAAATAATACTTTAATAAAATGAAATGACCTAGACACATGTCCCAACCTAATTTGTTGTGTCATGGCCGACCATGAAATGCCATGGGTCAACTTGGGGACCCCATGGATCCACTTGTTTTGGGAAATGACATAAATTACTTTTTATTTAATGTTAAAGTGAAAATGACACAAACATATTATGTTTTACGAAAACAATTTTTAAGTGGGGTTATACAAGTCCAAATTTTGATTATAAATAGTCATTGGAAAGCTAAAAAGATTTCCTATATCATAGTATTTGTTTTATAATTTTTAGACATTAAATTTATTAAATTATTTATGACATAATAATGATGCAGCGATGACATCATTATTTGACGATTTAAATAAAATGGAATGATAATGAAAAATCTAAAACCTACACATGGCCAAAACCAATTGGAAGAGTTTATTTCGAACCCTTATCACCTTATCCACAAATTATATCAATGTGGGACCTTTTAAAACCGAAACACATTTTCAAATAAAGTAATGTTTCTTTACTTTCCAAAAGTGCCCCTCCTCTCCTCTTATAAAAGGCCCCCACCTCTACCTCATTTCACACACTCTTCAATCCTTTGGCTCGGCCAACCCCTGCCCATTTGCTCTCTCCACATCCCTCTCCTCATCCTAGAGTATTCCCTTTGGGAAGAATCCTTTCAAAGGAAGCCTTTAGGCTCAAATCAAAAAGAGTTACACTTTTAAAGGTAATTCATTCTCTCATGTTCATTTGTTTTATTTTGCTTATCCAACCCCCTAAACTCTTTTTATTTACTTATTTTGTAACAACAACAGTATCTTCAATATACAATTATGTTTTTATAATATTTATTTGAGCTAAACTCTCACACAACTACATCAAATGGTTAAAGAACATACGGTTTCCGTGGATGGCGAAATTCTGCCTCCCGAAACGATGATTGTTCAACACTCATTTAACACCTTCAAAGGTGGCCATTATGATGTCACTATTTTTATATATGATATATAATATGTTTATGTTTTCCTTAAGCTTCTTTTTTTTCATTTTGGGCATACCTTTATGGTTTCCATTATGGGTAAACACGATATCTTCATTTTAGGAAGTGCGGACTACCGCCCCCTCAAAGTGATTTGATTCGTTAAATACCATATGTGGGACATATAAAGGATGGAACTATGATATTATATATGATATTATACTGGAATTATAATATACCTTTATATCATTATGATTCCATTCTATAAAATACGAAATAGAAATGAAAGTAGCGTTCATGCGTACGTACGGCTTACCGTCTCCATGAACGGTGCATTTCATTTCTTACCTCTAAATGATTATGTAATATTATAAATGCATGTATGTACTGGATATATATGACATATATGATATATAAATCATGAATACCATTCTGGATATAATGAACCGTTGACCAAATTAACAACATGTAAGTGTAAGAAGTCTATTTTTGACTTAAGAACCAAATACCGAAAAAATGAACATTATTAACTTAACTGATTACATGATGTTCATAACATGGTATAAAAGGAATAATTAACTTGAAAAAGATTCATAATCAAGTAGAGATTAACTCAAGTTTATTATTCAGGAGATTAAAGAACGGTCGAGTCAAGTCGGATATGAGGTATAGGACTTCGTCTCAATCTCCTTTCGTTGAGGCATATTTTATTTTATACACAACTTTATTTTATACGGTGTATAAACCCCTTTGACTTTTACATTTATTCAAAAGGAATATTTTTTATATGAAGCGTTTACTAAACGACAAAAGGGAATGTTTTTGTCGTACGTATGCGGCGGCAACGACTTCTCCGCCGTCGTGACCGTTATTTGTGTTTCGGCTTCCTCTACAAGTCATACCTTCTTTTTAAAAGAAAAATAAATACCATGTTTTACTTTTCTTTTATTTTGGTATGGAAAATGGTTTTCACAATGTTTTTGTGTTGTATTGATATCTTGTGATTGAAATGTGGAAATGTTATGTTTCCTTTATGCATGTTTTATGTGATATGATTATGGTTCATGGGCATTATTATGAAGACGGGTGGTTCCGTGATAAACTAAGGGAGGGTGAGACCGTTATAGCTCTCCAATGCATTGGGTAACGCGAAGGAGTGAAACGTTAAGTTTTCTCCGAAGATATTTTAGGGAATATACTGTGATGGGTATTCCAAACGTAACCAAGAGGGTTACTCCCTACGTAAGAATGTTATGAATTCCTCAAGTTACCTTTATGTCTTATGATTTCTATGATTTATTCATGATTTTATGAGGTATGTTAAAGTGCCTATGTTTTATGGGTAAAGTATGATTTCATTCTTATGTATATATGAACTCATGCTTCCTTTCCATGTGTTTTTTTTTATAACCCATACTGAGTTTTTATGCTCATCCCATGTTTTTGAAATGTTTTTCACAGGTCAAGGGAAAGGTACATGATAAGATGATAGAGTCAAGGATGTGTCAAGAAATAATCCATGTTTTATTTTAAATGTGTTTCCATTGATGGGAATGAAGAATACTATCTTTATGTAACCACTTTGTTTATATGTGGAATGTAATGCAAGTTTTATGATCTAATTCTCTAAAACTCTAAACCCGAAAATATCCTCAATGTGTAATCTTGTAATAACTCAAGATTAAGTAAGGTTTAAGGCTGGGGCCTTATAGTTGGTATCAGAGGTCGGTTTAGATAACTTTAGGAGTTAGAATTCTATTAAATGATTATCCAAAAATATTTTTTTAAATGATATAGCATTTAAAGATTACCATGTTGCTTCATCTAAGACATGTTTGTTCAGAATGGTTTTCCACAGAGGAAACAGGGAAGCAGTGCTAGGAAGGCATACAGAAGGAAATAACCTTCCGAATCAGCATCCAGAAATGGTCGGAATTGGAACTGAACAGTTTGTTGCAGTAATGGCGCAGTTGACTCAAGCGATAAATGGCGGTGGTATCCATACACGAGATCAGCCAGACCAACCGCAGAGGAACATGTCAGTGGTGGAACATTTCATGAGGCAACATCCACCATCATTCAGAGGATCATCTGACCCTGTACTAGCTGAAGGGTGGATTAAAGCACTGCAGAAGATTTTTGATGTCATGGGGTGTTCAGACAATCAAAAGGTTAGTCTTTCTATTTACCGTTTGGAGGGTGAAGCAGATCAGTGGTGGTCTATGGTTAAAAATATCAGGGACGCCGATGAGATTTATGCTCTTGACTGGGATGAATTCAAAGGTATGTTTCTTGAGAAGTATTTTCCTAAGGCTGTTCGACTTAGGATGGAAAATCAATTCTTGGAATTGAGGCAAGAGGAAGACTCAGTGGCTGCCTATGAAGAAAGGTTCACTCGATTGGCAAGGTATGCTCCAAATTTTATCCGGGACCTTGATAGTAAAATCAATCGTTTTTTCTCAGGATTAAATCCAAAATATCGAAGGGCATTAGCTTATCGTGAGTTTAAAAGTTATGAAAAGCTTGTTCGATGTGCTGAGAAGGTGGAAATGGAGTTTTCCGATGACCAAGTTTTCTATAACAACCAGCAGAAGAAGAGACCGAGGTGGCAGGAGAAAGGCAAGAATTCTTCAAAAAAAGTCTGATGGTAAGAGAACTAAGTTTCCAGTTTGTGATAAATGTGGCAAAAGGCATGCTGGGGAATGTCTTCTGAATTCTGGGAAGTGCTACCGATGTGGTAAGATGGGACATAAGGCTCGTGATTGCACTGAAAAGGATCAAGGTGAAGGTAAGAACAAATTTGATTTATAGTTAGTGAAATGTTATAAGTGCAATGAGATGGGTCACTATGAAAACGAGTGTCCGACAAAGAGCTTGAGTGATGGGAAGCAGTTAGACTACAAGCAGAAAGGGGTGGTGAAATCCTTTGCAACTACTTCAGCAGATGTCGGGCCATCAAATGAAGTTGTATCAGGTACTTTGTTTGTTTTTTCAGATTATGCCAGTGTGTTGTTTGATTCGGGGTCTACACATTCTTTCATCTCTGAAACCTTTTCTAGTAAAATGGGAATACCATCTCAAGAAATGACTCCTGAACTTTTGGTAAAAACACCTGAGGGAAATGTCGAGGCAAAAAGAATTTATAAGAATCTTCCTAACCTTATCTGTGGAAAGAAACTACTTGAAAACCTTATTGTTCTACCTCTAGTAGAGTTTGATGTTATCCTGGGTATGGATTGGCTCTCTATTTACCATGCTAAGATTGACTGTAGATCTAAAGAAGTTTCTTTTCAGAAATACTTTCAGTTTTTTTACAAGAATGAACCCTTACTTTTGATAACATATCAAGAGGCCGAGAAACTTGTAAAAGATGGAAATGAATGTTACCTTGCACACATCGTTGAAAATAAAGGAACTGTTCAGATTAATGATGTGCCAGTGGTAAATGAGTATCCTGATGTTTTTCCTGATGAGTTGCCTGGAATAATACCAGATCGGGAAGTTGAGTTTACTGTTGACTTAGTTCCTGATGCTAAGCCAATTTCAAAACCCTCGTATCGAATGGCACAAATTGAACTTTTATAGTTGAAGGAGCAATTGCAATATTTATTAGATAAAGGTTTCATTAGACCTAGCACATCACCATGGGGTGCTCCTATTTTATTTGTTAAAAAGAAAGATGGTTCTATGAGACTTTGCATTGATTATAGAGCCTTGAATAATATCACTGTTAAGAACAAATATCCTTTGCCTCATATCGATGATTTGTTTGATCAGCTCTAGGGAGCTCAGTTTTTTTCAAAGATTGACTTGAGATCGGGGTACCATCAGCTGAAGGTAAAGGAGGCAGATATTCCGAAGACCGCGTTCCGTACGAGATATGTCCATTATGAATTTGTAGTAATGCCTTTTGGGCTAACCAATGCACCTGCTGTATTCATGGACTTAATGAATAGAATTTTCCATGAGTTCTTGGATAAGTTTGTGGTGGTTTTCATTGATGATATTTTGGTGTTTTCTAAAAGTAAAGAGGAGCATGAAAAACATTTAAGGGTTATCTTGCAAACCTTAAAAGAAAAGAAACTGTATGGGAAATTCAGCAAGTGTGAGTTTTGGTTGCAACAAATTTCTTTCCTTGGTCACATTGTTTCTAAAGATGGAATAACTGTTGATCCTGCAAAAACAAAACTTGTGGAAGAATGGCCAAGACCCACAAATGTAACCGAGATTCGTAGCTTCCTTGGTTTGGCGGGCTATTACCGAAGGTTTGTTATAAATTTTTCACGGTTATCTAGTCCAATGACTAATCTAACTCGGAAGGGTGTTAAGTTTATCTGGACAAAAGAATGTGATGATTGTTTTCAGGAATTGAAAAGAAGATTGGTGAATGCTCCAGTTTTGGCACTACCTTCCAGGAATGGTGAGTTTGTTATATACAGTGATACTTCATTGAAAGGACTCGGTTGCGTCCTAATGCAGAATGATCAGGTAATTGCTTATGCTTCACGACAGTTGAAAACTCATGAGGTAAATTACCCTAAACATGATTTGGAACTAGCTGCTGTTGTTTTTGCTTTAAAAATTTGGAGGCATCATTTGTATGGAGTAAAGTGTGAAATATATACCGACCACAAAATTTTAAAGTATATATTCACTTAGAAAGAGTTAAACATGAGACAAAGGAGATGGCTGGAATTAATCAAGGATTATGATTGTACAATTCATTACCATCCGGGAAAAGCAAATAATGTGGCTGATGCTTTGAGTCGAAAAAGTAATGCTTCATTAACAATGTTGTGGTTGGAACGTGATCCTTTGGTTAACGATTTGATGAACATTGGCATAGAAGTTGTTGGTGCAGGAAGTCCTTCTATTTTGTTTCAGGTATCAGTGAGATCTTCTCTATCAGATAGAATCAAGCAAGCACAGAAGCAAGATAGTGAGTTATAGAAAAGGGTAGAGCTGGTTCAGAAAGGTAAGTTGCCTGAATTCAACATTGATAATGAATGCGTTTTGAGATTTGGGAAGAGATTGTGTGTGCCTTGTGATTCACAGTTGAAGAAAGAGTTGTTATGTGAAGCTCATAGTTCTCCGTTTTCAGTTCATCCGGGCAGTACTAAGATGTATAGAGATCTGAGGGAGTATTACTGGTGGGATGGAATGAAAAGAGACATTGCTGATTTTACTGTGAAGTGTTTGACTTGTCAGCAGGTTAAAGTAGAGCGGCAGTTATCGAAAGGGATGCTTCAGCCTTTACCAGTGCCAGAGTGGAAATGGGAGAATATATCCATGGACTTTGTTGTTGGATTACCGAAGACATCTCGAGGTAATAATGCAATCTGGGTTATTGTTGATCGCTTGACCAAATCTGCTCATTTCCTTGCTATACGAGATAATTTCTCTCTTGATCAACTTTCCCGTTTGTATCTTAAAGAGATAGTCAGGTTACATGGAGTTCCTCTCTCCATTGTATCGGATCGTGATCCCAGGTTTACTTCTAACTTTTGGAAAGGCCTTCCGAAGTCGTTGGATACTGAATTAAATTTTAGTACAGCTTTTCATCCTCAATCAGATGGGCAGTCAGAACGAACAATTTAGACATTGGAGGATATGCTACGAGCTTGTTCTATGGATTATCAGGGAAGTTGGGACCAACATCTTTCTTTGGTTGAGTTTTCATATAATAACAGTTTTCATTCCAGTATACAGATGGCACCATTTCAGGCATTATATGGGAAGCGGTGTCGAACTCCAGCTTTCTGGGATGAAGTGGGTGAACGGAAGTTGATGAGACCAGAATTGGTAGAAGAGATGGCAGAAAAAGTTCAGCTGATTCAGAAACACATGAGAACAGCTCAGAGCAGGCAGAAGAGTTATGCGGATAACCGGAGGAAGGATCTATCTTTCGAGGTAGGTGATCATGTTTTTCTCAAGGTTTCTCCTTGGAAAAGTGTGATGAGATTTGGTAAGAAAGGGAAGTTGAGTCCAAGGTTCATTGGACCATACGAAATTCTGGAAAGAGTTGGATCAGTTGCATACCGAGTGGCTTTACCTCCGAGTTTATCTCAGGTACACAATGTTTTTCACGTTTCGATGTTGAGAAAGTATATGCCAGATCCATCTCATGTTTTGAGTCCAGAGGTAGTTCAGCTGGAAGAGAACCTATCTTATGAGGAACAACCGGTCCAGATTCTTGACCACAGGGAGAAAGTGTTACGGAATAAGGTGATTCACCAGGTAAAGGTTTTGTGGAAAACCCACATGATTTAAGAGGCAACATGGGAATCTGAAAATGCAATGAGGGATAAGTACCCTCATTTATTTGATAAGTAAATAAATTGCGGGGACGCAATTTTCTAAAGGGGGGAAGGATGTAACATCCCAAGTAAGTAATGAATAATAGATATTTTTATCCATGTCTATTAATGATTAAGATAGTGTTTTAGAGGCTTAAAAAGAAAATAAATACAATCTTATGCATGGAATAAACTAATATTCTTAAAAGATTGTTTTACTGCCTTTTGATGGCAAACCATTTTTGAATCTATATTTTGACAATTTTATAAACTATTTTTGTCAAAATAAACTTATCCTTTATGATTGGGACATCAAAATTTACCTTGTGTTAATTTTTGGTATTTTTCTGACAATATTCATTTTTTAATGAATAGTGAAAAATACTGCATTTTACATCAAAACTGATTTTTAATCTAATTTATTTATATGTTTAGATTATGTTTTGAATTTCTTTTGAAGTGAAATTAGAATATATTTTTACCATTTTATCCAATGGTGGTCATTGGAATCAATTTCACTTTGAAATTAGACTTAAACTGGTGTCAATCTTTTGATACTTATTGTTTTGTAAAAACACGCTTTTTGCTCTGGCAGCGGGAATTAATTATTAAATTAATTAATGTGACTTATATGATTCGAATTTTTAAAATAGACTTCATTTTTGAATTCGGAATATCGAATATAGCTTAGGGTGAATTTTTGGTAATTTTCTGAAAAACTTCAATTTTTGATGAATAGTGAAACCACTAAGTGGTAATCAAGCAAACTGATTTTTCAGTTAAATGAAAGTTTACCACTAATGTGTATTGAATTTTGAAAATCCGACATACATGGTTGTCATTAAGAAGTAAAATGTGGTTCAATGAGATTAAAATAATTTTTTGGTGAATAGTAACTTATTAAGTTTTTTATCGCGATTAGTGGTAATTAGGGTAGTTTAAGGTATAAATAATACTTTAATAAATGAAATGACCTATACACATGTCCCAACCTCATTGTTTGTGTCATGGCCGACCATGAAATGCCATGGGTCAACTTGGGGACCCCATGGATCCACTTTTGTTGGGAAATGACATAAATTGCTTTTTATTTAATGTTAAAGTGAAAATGACACAAACATATTAGGTTTTACGAAAACAATTTTTAAGTGGGGTTATACAAGTCCAAATTTAGATTATAAATAGTCATTAGAAATATAAAAAGATTTCCTATATCATAGTATTTTTTTTATAATTTTTAGACATTAAATAAATTAAATTATTTATGACATAATAATGATGCAGCGATGACATCATTATTTGACGATTTAAATAAAATGGAATGATAATGAAAAATCTAAAACCTACACATGGCCAAAACAAATTGGAAGAGTGGATTTAGAACCCTTATCATCTTATCCACGAATTATATCAATGTGGGACCTTTTAAAACCGAAACACATTTTCAAATAAAGTAATGTTTCTTTACTTTCCAAAAGTGCCCCTCCTCTCCTCTTATAAAAGGCCCCCACCTCTACCTCATTTCACACACTCTTCAAGCCTTTGGCTCGGCCAACCCCTGCCCATTTGCTCTCTCCACATCCCTCTCCTCATCCTAGAGGATTCCCTTTGGGCAGAATCCTTTCAAAGGAAGCCTTTAGGCTCAAATCAAAAGGAGTTACACTTTTAAAGGTAATTCATTCTCTCATTTTCATTTGTTTTATTTTGCTTATCCAACCCCCTAAACTCTTTTTATTTACTTATTTTGTAACAACACCAGTATCTTCAATATACAATTATGTTGTTATAATATTTATTTGAGCTACACTCTCACACAACTACATCCAATGGTTAAAGAACATACGGTTTCCGTGGATGGCGAAATTCTGCCTCCCGAAACGATGATTGTTCAACACTCATTTAACACCTTCAAAGGTGGCCATTATGATGTCACTATTTTTATATATGATATATAATATTTTTATGTTTTCCTTAAGATTCTGTTTTTTTCATTTTGGGCATACCTTTATGGTT
Source organism: Viscum album (assembly GCA_963277665.1). NCBI lineage: Eukaryota > Viridiplantae > Streptophyta > Magnoliopsida > Santalales > Viscaceae > Viscum > Viscum album. The sequence goes on along the minus strand of OY728161.1, from coordinate 1,169,558,081 downwards.
TCCATTATGGGTAAACACGATATCTTCATTTTAGGAAGTGCGGACTACCGCCCCCTCAAAGTGATTTGATTCGTTAAATACCATATGTGGGACATATAAAGGATGGAAATATGATATTATATATGATATTATACTGGAATTATAATATACCTTTATATCATTATGATTCCATTCTATAAAATACGAAATAGAAATGAAAGTAGCGTTCATGCGTACGTACGGCTTACCGTCTCCATGAACGGTCCATTTCATTTCTTACCTCTAAATGATTATGTAATATTATAAATGCATGTATGTACTGGATATATATGACATATATGATATATAAATCATGAATAACATTCTGGATATAATGAACCTTTGACCAAATTAACAACATGTAAGTGTAAGAAGTCTATTTTTGACTTAAGAACCAAATACCGACAAAATGAACATTATTAACTTAACTGATTACATGATGTTCATAACATGGTATAAAAGGAATAATGAACTTGAAAAAGATTCATAATCAAGTAGAGATTAACTCAAGTTTATTATTCAGGAGATTAAAGAACGGTCGAGTCAAGTCGGATACGAGGTATGGGACTTCGTCTCAATCTCCGTTCGTTGAGGCATATTTTATTTTATACACAACTTTCTTTTGTACGGTGTATAAAACCCTGTGACTTTTACGTTTATTCAAAAGGAATATTTTTTATACGAAGCATTTACTAAACGACAAAAGGGAATGTTTTTGTCATACGTATGCGGCGACAATGACTACTCCGCCGTCGTGACCGTTATTTGAGTTTCGGCTTCCTCTATAAGCCATACCTTCTTTTTAAAAGAAAAATAAATACCATGTTTTACTTTTCTTTTATTTTGGTATGGAAAATGGTTTTCACAATGTTTTTGTGTTGTATTGATATATTGTGATTGAAATTTGGAAATGTTATGTTTCCTTTATGCATGTTTTATGTGATATGATTATGGTTCTTGGGCATTATTATGAAGACGGGTGGTTCCGTGATAAACTAAGGGCGGGTGAGCCCGTTATAGCTCTCCAATGCATTGGGTAACATGAAGGAGTGAAACGTTAAGGTTTCTCCGAAGAGATTTTAGGGAATATACTATGATGGGTATTCCAAACGTAACCAAGAGGGTTACTCCCTATGTAAGAATGTTATGAATGCCTCAAGTTACCTTTATGTCTTATGATTTCTATGATTTATTCATGATTTTATGAGGTATGTTAAAGTGCCTATGTTTTATGGGTAAAGTATGATTTCATTCTTATGTATATATGAACTCATGTTTCCTTTCCATGTGTTTTTTTTATAACCCATACTGAGTTTTTATGCTCATCCCATGTTTTTGAAATGTTTTTCACAGGTCAAGGGAAAGGTACATGATAAGATGATAGAGTCAAGGATGTGTCAAGAAATAATCCATGTTTTATTTTAAATGTGTTTCCATTGATGGGAATGAAGAATACTATCTTTATGTAACCACTTTGTTTATATGTGGAATGTAATGCAAGTTTTATGATCTAATTCTCTAAAACTCTAAACCCGAAAAGATCCTCAATGTGTAATCTTGTAATAACTCAAGATTAAGTAAGGTTTAAGGCTGGGGCCTTATATCATTGATCCCTTTTAATTTTTTAATTTACCTAAGCCCTCAATAAGTTGAAATTTCGTATGGGATTGCCCTTTTCTTTTCCAATCTACTAATTTCTATGTAATTATCCTTTTGAATCTCAGTAATTTATTTTTTGATCAGTTTATACAGATACTTAAACAATAAAATCTATTTCATAATAATTATATATCATTTATCTGATAATAATAATGAATTTAAAAAATCCATTAATATGATGAAATTTAGAATGGGATCCTCACTTTCTTTCTTTTATAGATACATCTTATTTATGTTGTGCATTTTTTCCAATTCCTAATTTTAGGGATAATATTTTACAATATAACTATTACTTAATTTTTTATATCCAAATGACTAGATACTCTTCTCACTATCATTAAACCATTTTCAAAATCATAATGTAAGGTCACTATGTAGTTGAAATTATCCGATGATTTTTCCATGTCGTGTTTCTATTCAAGAACCATCCTTGTCTTAAACCTATTAATTCCCAAATTTTACTTTGGTATTATTTTATTACATATCACTTATAAATTACAGGTTATTAAAGTCAAAAGTCCCTTTCATTGGACTATTTTATGAATATTTATGCATTTTCATTTCTCTACTGAAATGTCACTATTATTTTCCATATCGAACATTTGGGGGGCATATACCAATACCCATTTCCACACAAGTGTATCCATGTAGTGGTAAATATGATTCATTTATTTGGTACATCCATTTATGTAACCTAAAATCCATAATCATGGGATTAAATGTGATGAAATGTGCTCTTATGTTATATGATCTATGTGGCACACTTATGCGTGTACATTAAATGAATGCAACAGGTATTCTAGGAATTATTTAGTGCTCTAAGGAATTGGGTAATGTTTTTGTCTCATGATACATCATGTATGTTATTATGAAGTAAACATAATAAAATATTGGATGTTTTCATCTAGGTTAGGATATCTTGGAGGTTATCCTTGACCTATTTGTTTGATGTCATGTTCAATAGTGTTTTCACATTACCAAATTTCTTGTATGATTTCATGGTATATAATTTTTCTATGTTTCTGTTTATGATTCTCACCCATTTTATATCCCATTAAAATTACTATTTTCTAACAAGAAATAATTTCATAATGTTATACTTTTTGGATTCCATTAGCAGGTGTCAGAGCCCACCCCCTTTTTATGAATGTAATCAATATGTCCATTGTAGTCTTAAAACTACAAAATTTTAGAATCTTGTTAAGGAAGTTTTAAATAATTTTTTGTATCCATGTATCAAGTTGATTTATAATGTCCCAAATATTTTAAATACGCATAGATTCTTGATATCCTAGGTTGTATTATGTGTATTATTATGTAATATATCATGAATTGATGTTCATTAAAGATATAAGTTGACATAATCTAAGAATGTAATCCAGATTTTAAAAAAAATCATGATAAAAAATGTCATTATTGAGTAAAATTATTAAATCATGAAATCTATTTTCAATTTATAAAACCCATGTTTTACATTTTTAATCTTATGAAATATTTTATTCTAAGAAAACTAATTTTTTCATCTTTTTCTCATAAATATGGATTGACGAGATAAAATTAGATGTTTTCTTGAATTTTGAGCAAAATAAAACTCTTTTTTTAATTATTAAATTATTAATGGCTTAATATTAAGATAATAGCTAATTTTATCACATAAAAAATTTGATTTAAAAAAATTACTATGTTTAAAATTACTATGATTAAAATTAGTTACCACTCTATAAAATGGTAATAGTAAAAATAATCATAGGGTAAAAGACATACAACCATGTTACAAAATTTTTTGAAAATTAATGGTTGATGGATTATATACATTAAACTTTAACCTTGTCAATTATAATCCTTTATTTAAGCCACATGGCCATTTTATAGCGACATTACCTTTTGTAGTCAAACAAAAAACACCACTGCTCCCAATAATAATTACCACCCTTAAGAACCACATTACTCCACTCATTCCAAAACATTACCTCAAAACAAATAGGGACCCTATGATCTATTAAGCTCTCTATCCAATTTTTAGAGTCGTTGGCCTTTCTAAATCACCACTCGATGGATCATTCAGGTGATACCCACTATAGAACATATAAAGGTGGGGGCATGTTATAAACCAAGATATTCTTGATCATTTATTATTTAACCCAATGAAATATATTCTTCCCTTAAAGGTATGATAATATTAATATTATTAAAATTCTTAAATTTTATTATTAAAAATTAATATTTATTTTATACCTTCTCCAAAAAAATTTAAATGTTGAAAAAATGATCATGTATATGTCTGGATTACATTCTATAGGAAAAATGTATTCTATTTATTATCATAAAATTACATTTATTACATTAGAAAATATTTAATATATAAATATGATATTTATTACACTATTAATATTATGTGATAACAATAATTTACATTATATAAGTGATATTAACAGTAAACGATCATAGTAAATTTAATCATATTAAAAGGAAATATGAAGGAAATTTTTTTAATTTTAGTCAATATTGGGAAAAACAATGAAAATATATAATTTTTGTGCCAATATAATAGTAAAATTCATAAAACTCTAAAACTTTGGATATTATGATGATATTTTGCAACACCTTTTCTCATTCTTAATATACTAATGTAGTTTCTTAAAAATTTACCAAACCACCACAAGAAACATAACTATGTGAAAAAAAATGATAAATGAATACAATATGAGGAAAATATAACATTTGAAAATGAAATAAGGATGGAAATGGATCTAAAAAATTATATTAAAAATTTTAATTTCATTTTTTATGAAATAAATATCATATACAGTGAAAATCGGTATCCTAGGTAAGGGATCATTCAAACCACCCTTGTTACGTTTGGGATACACACTATATTTCTTATTCAACCACAAAAATGATGTTATTATCATGTTTTTAATAAATATTATGGATATTTAGTATCCATAAATATAATCCTTATTTAATATACCATATTACTTGGAATAATTTAGTTTTTAAATTCTCTTAATTAAATTATATGTTCTGTAATAATCCTTTAAGGTAACTACCCCATGACTTAGTTTATATCAAGTACCACCCAAAATAATATTTTCAATCATTATAATCTTTTAAAATAATAAATATTTAATTTAATACCCTCTTATTGACATTTAAATTTAAATATAAATCATAAGCTATTTCATTCTTTAAAATAACCTTTACTCATTTCATAAAGTACCACCAACGTGGTTCATCTTTATATCCATACATTTCGAATCCTTAATATTGATTTTTATATATTGGAACTCCATGTTCAATGTTTGTTCTTTAAAATATGATTGTAAAATAAAAATTAATTCATTCTTCTCTTATGAGACCTTACAATATAGACAACAGTTATAATTTTAAAATGGTTGTGAATGCCACAAATACCACATGGGTTTGATCATTCTTATGAATTATGTATGGTTTCTATATTTCCATCTAAAAAATATACATGGAAATATTAATATTTTCATGTGGGTGAAGAATTATATATTCTTTAAATTCATTATGCAATGTTTTCATCTCATGTGATACAATATATTGTGACTATGAAGTATACCTAAAACACTATGTTCTATAGTGTTTGTACTGAGAAATGAATAATAATTAAGATGTCATGATTAATGTGGTTTCTACATATTTATGATTCTAAGAACTTATGAAATCATTCCATTATTTCATATCTTCATGAATATCTCACACATTTATTATATGGTACATTTTTTCATGTAATATTTAATGTTCCATAGCCATGAATTAACACAAACTCTTTTTATTCCACATTCCTTTTATTAATATATTTCTCCCTACCTCATATTTTTTAATATTCCCACGATCCAGTCCTTGATGACTAATTGATAAGTTTTTCCTTTCCTAACCTTTGAAGTCACCCCTTTCTCATGTTTCCATTTACTAGGTCACAAAGATGGTTATAACCTTATATAAATCTAGTAGCAAGACTGGTTTAGTTTTATTATGTACAAATATTCACAAAACTTATAAAACGAAATAAATAAATTGTTATTCCTCAAGTAAAAAAAACCTCAATTCATGGAATAGTGATAGAATTGTTAGAGGTAATAATCAGCTTTTGAAAATGATCTAAAATATATGTTTGATTATCTTGGTTCAACTCATTTTATATCAAATCATATATTTAAATCATGTATTTATAACAATAAACCTAAGAGATGGGGGATAAAATGCCTCAAACTATACATCTTTCTAACACATGGTGTGAATGATATTACTAAGATAAAGTGTTTTCTGAATACATGTGACATTTTTTCTTAGAAACTGTATCACACAATGAAAACTGACCTAATGTGATCAAATAGTCTAAATACATTAGGAAAATTTATAATAATTTATTTTTGATGTGTTCTAATTCACATCAGGTAAATTTAAAAATTGGTGTGGATGAATTACTAAAAGTGATTTCTTTCCATTTAATAATTGAATTTTAGATCAATACTTATAACAAATAATTAAAACAAATAAGGCACACTTTTATTGTCTTACTAATTTTAAAAAATAATTTTGTATATATTTTTAAATATTTGAATTAACAAATCATCAATACAATAAAAAGTACTGATAATTTGACTACCATTTGACATTTTCATTTAAAATTTCCAATTTATTACAAAACACATGTCATTGAATCCATTTTTATTTATTAACTCAAAATTAAAAAATAATAATATATGAAATAATAATTATTTTTCTAAAAGTACACTATATTTTTATTGTGTTTGGGTTTATCCATATTGTAGTTTCCCTCATATGATGGTGATTTATTATAAAAACTAGTGATTCGTGTTCATTGGATTTACATGATAACATTTTTTTTCAATTATATTATGAGGTGGAAAGTCATTTAAGGAACATGATGGGTAGAAATCAGTTCAACATGTATTAGAACATAGTTTTTTGGTCTATTCTAGTTATTTTTTTATATCAGTTGATTATCTAGTTAAGAAACAAAAAAGTCCCATTTTTGTATCATATTCATTGGTAGGGTAATCTAAATAATATAGGTTCCTTATTAGACTCTTAAAAGTATCCATTTTGGTTAATAAATTTAAAAATTTGGATTATAATAAATATATTTTTTCTTACATAAAAAACTATTAAATGTAACTCTATAAATTTATTTTGACCTATATTGGCTACTGATATGAGTTAATCAAGCGGTAACATATTTCATTAGATTAAATTTCCTTTAAAACGTAAATAAATACTAATAACGGAACTTTTTATTGTCATAATAACTATCTTTGATAAATCACAAATTTTATCAATACAGAATACCATGATGAAAAAATACAGGTTTTATTATTTATAATTCAAGCACTAATTAAAATATAAATGATAGAAAATTTTTAGTAATCATAAACCCTATAGGCCTACAATAGATCACATCATCAATTATTTATAAAAATTAATAAATCCAATTTTACGTCAGATATATTCTTGTTTATTAGAACTATCACAAGAGATTGACATAGATTTTGAATATTATTTGGCTCTCATATATATTCTGTTGTATTTATTATTCATTATTTTTAATAAAATTCAATTTTAAATTATTTAATTTAAATTCATAAATAGTATTAAGTTGAAATATAAATTGTTAAATGTTATATAATTATGAGACTATATTAATTTTTCCCATATAAATAACCACATAAAACAATTTCCATGTTTATACTTATCTAAGAACATCGTGTTTACCATAAATAAAATGATTATTATAAATCAGAATGAAATTATATTAGAATAATTTATAAATTAATATTTTGTTTTATTAATCCTCATCATAGTTTTTCAGTGATTGGTAGTCTAATCATAGCTCAGTAATCATTATTTCTCAATAAAATGGCCATCTGCCTATATTTTCACTCATTGTATGGACCAAAAATTAGGAATAATAATATTATGGTAATTTAGGTTGTGTTGGGACTTCTCTATCAAGTTAATATTTTTCTTATTTTTTTAATTATTTTTTAATTTTAATTGTTCATCATATATTATATTCATGTTATTTAAGTAATATTTTCTATATTAAAAGATATTTAATTTTCTAAAAGAGATAATATTATATTACTTAATATTATTATTTGGATTTTCCTCACTGTACCCTTTGGTCAGGGTTGTCTTTTCCCCCATCCGACTATTATGGCCATGTGAAATCATATTATACATCTAGGGTAGAACCTTCCAAACTGTGAGAAACAAATTATATACCATATTGATGATCATTATGGTTATCCCATGAAGCTTGAGAGTTATTATGGTAATATTTTAAATTCTAATTAATAATTTACCCTATCTAATAAGACTTATGTGGAAAGAATTTGGAATGATAATATGACCAGTGTCACCATAAGGATGAAATAACATTTTCTACATTTTTTCATTTATGGGCATCCACAAATTGTTTTAGGGGTGATAGGGGAAAGTCGATAGTTGTAAAGTGGCAATAGTGTCTTGTGATATATGTATACTTGAAGAGTGGAAGAAGACTTTTATGAATCCAGTGACACGAGTGACAAAAAAAATCATGGATGATAAAAAAAATTATATTTTTTCAAAAAATAATATTTAAAGCCTACTAAAATGTGGTCGGTGGTGAAAATGGGTTTTCCATGTGCATAAAAAATATTGAAGTTCCTCGGTTGATCATGGGTGATTCACAACAACCTCCCCTTATATGATATATAATATATATAATAATTATAATAAAATATAATCATCATCAAAAATTAATTATAAAATAATATTCCAAAATCATACATTATCAATAAATTTTATTTATTATATAGGTTTTTGGATCCATTTGTGATACCATCATTTTTTTCTTTATGATAAACAATTCATGTCTCATATGGGATTTGTAATTTTCATACATGGATCTGGTTTCAATCCCTTAAAATATAACTTTTACTTAAATAATTAGGTAAAATTAATATTTTAATGGTGATGTCCATTTTAAAAAAATGAATAGTTTGTCACCTTAGACCCATACTCCCATGTCTAGCGGTAAAATACACTCATTAAATACCATAATTGATAATTTTGAGGCATCCAAAACTCAAACAATCAATTCAGATGCCAAAACATACACTATATATACAATCATTTATTCCAACTGAGGAAACCCAAGAGAAAAATATCTTTTTTTTATCATTTATGTATAATGAAAATTATACCTCACAAAATAATATCTTGATCCCAAGGACAATAGTTTAAGTGTATTTCAAAGATAACTACAAAAGTAACAAATTGTACAATACCTCTAAATATTTCCACAAAATAAAACCACACCAGATACCCTATTAAATATCTAAAATGTTATAATAGCCTTTATAAAAGAGGTAATGGAAACATAAAGAAAGGGTTAGATTAAACACTTTATTTGGGAAAACTATTTAATGAATCATTATTTGTATATCATATATATATGGTAAAACACGGATGGGGGGTAAAAATGTAATTTAATGATATTGAGATAATAAGTGGTTATCAAAAAACAAGTTCAGTCATTAAAGACCGTGATATGGGAACTTAAGAAAATATATAGATCAATAATAAAGAATTATAATTATATCATGGTTTTGAATCATAAAACAATAATATGTAATCATGGTGAAATAACATAAGAATGAGTAATATGATATAAATATGGAATATAGATAATGATAGGTAATTATAATATTTTCAAAAAACTGAATCATTCCCATAAATAATTTTTTGATCAACTCATAGTGTTCAAGAATTTGGTTGTTATAAAACCCAATAATTCCATATATTATATGTGAGTAAACAAATTCATGAAAATAAATAATTTTATCTCATCATATAAAAAATGTTAACTAATGAATCGTATGGACATATAAGATCATACCCATTGACATCTATACATATGGGTGCTATAAGGTATCAATCATTCATCGTTTAATGAATATCCATCAAAAGTATATGGTTTTTACATCATTTCAAAATGGTAGGGAATGACATGATATATAAATTAGATATGTTGAAACCAAAATTTAATCTCCGAAAATGGTATTTTATAATTGATTTTTTGGTGATTCACATAAAATAACTATGTACGAGTTTTTTATTTTGTAGCTATAGTGGAAAATGTAATTGAAATGAAAAAGAGTATTTAGAAAACATCTCATAACATTTTCATAAAGATAAATGTTTATGAGACACGTTAAAAAATATTATTTTTTAGAAATTTAAATAAAATCTATTTCTAACATTATATGGAAATAAATTTAAATAATTAATCCATTAAATGAAAAAGTTTCAAAATTCAAATTTGATATGAAATGAAAACTATATAATTAGGAAAGGAAAAATCGTATCATCATTTTTGAATATCCCTTTATCGAAAATCAAATCTTATAAAAGGTTAATAAAATATAACATTAAAAAGTAGTAGGGAGAAATTTTATGATAATGAGAAATAATACATATTTATATTTTCAAATAAGAAATTAGACCATTCATGAAAATTATAATTATCAACATCGAAGTAAAGATGTTTATATAGAGAAGATGGTTTTTTTAAAATAATACAGTTTTATGAAGAAAATAATTCAACAAATTTTAAAGTGGTTTATGATAAATTCTTACACATCGAAGCAATGATGTCACTAAAACCCTTATGTATATTATAATCATTAATAAAATAATAATTTATAAAGGGGATTATGATAAAAAAATATAATTACATAGAGTTTTCTGTTTAAATATAAAACATAATAATAACTTGTTGAAACAAAAAAATAATTATAATCATGAATATAATGATGAATACATATTTTAGCTCAATAAAACGAAGTTTGAGCTCTCAAAGTCAATTATCCTTTGTCTTAAAATTTTATACAGGAATATTATAATCCATAATAAAAAACATAAAAAACATAATAAATTTTTTCATAAAATTATTCATTACTATTAACCTATATAATCATCAATTTCTATCATTTATTATACATTTAATAGGTAGTTATTGTTTCATTTGATTATTGGATTTTAGGGATTTTGATTGTTCCATGCATGATTTTGAATGTTGATGTAAATGATTATTATTTGATACCAATATATTTATTCCTAGAAAATAAAAAGATACTATAATTTTTGTTCTTAATTATATATAATGTTCTAATTTCTTATATAGTAATTTGTTTAATTATTCATGGGTATGGAACTGATGAAGATATTGTTTTCATAATTTTTAATGAAAAAAAATTTATACATTAAAAACATGATTAATTTCAATGTAAAATTTATATAACATTCAAATTTTCATAATTCAAGTTTTTTGTTACTTAATTTTTTTTAATAATTATCCTTTTACGGTGGTGAAGAAAATAAAATGCATCATTACATGGAGGCAGTAGTCCCCAAAAGCACACTGACGACATTTTAATTTATGTACAATGAAAAAAATGTAGGAAAGTATTTATTTATTTGATATATTAATCATGATATAAATATAATATTTATTCATTAAATTACAATTTCTATCCAACACTGTGGTCGTTGATGAAAAATAAAACACAATGTTTTAGGAGACGGTAGTCGACACATAATACGAATAAGGTTAACATTTATCTATGGAATATAAAGGAAGATACTTCTTATTTTTTCAATATAAAAATTAATTAGAAAACCAAGAGTACAAATATTATTATATTAAAATAATTAAAATAAAATTAATAAGGGTTTGATGAATAAAAACTAGATGAATGATTATTGATTGTGAAATATATACATAAAATTATTGGCTTTTTTGGGAGTCTTCATGAATTAGAAGGGATTTGGGAAAATCATTAATGACCAAAAAGAGAGGAACATGGGAGAAGATTAATTGTGAATGAAATAGGGAATGGTTCACTATATATTTATAATTTTGGGTTTATCTTTGAAGGGGTGGTGGGTGGAACTTTTATAAGTGAAGGGAATAGTATTTATGTAAATATTATTTCTTAATATAAAAAGAAAAAATTTCCAAAATGGAATGTGGATCTAAATTTTACAATAATAGATAAGAAGATATTTTATGGTTGATAAATTCATCCACAACTCATATATATTAAAATTAATATCATTTTTAGGTCTTTTCCCACTTAGATATAACTCTTTTTCCTTTATTACTTTTACTGTGGAAACTAATTTTTACCTTATAAATTTGTCTTTATTCAATAAAATATAGTGAAACATATTACACAATTTATAATTTCTAACTCAAAATTTCAAACCCATATTATTATATACTATTTATACAAGTGTAAAATGATAATACTAAATTATTAAAATGAATAACTCTGTAGAAAAAATTTAATAGAAAAATTTATCTTATGTTATAAAATATAAAATATAAAATATAGATTGGTGAAAAAATAATAATATTTTCATATGTGTAATTTTAATTATAAGATATATTTTAAAAAAAAATATTTGATAAATTTTAGTGTATTCACATATATATATATTTTAATAATTATCATGGTATTAATAAAAATGTTATTTTCACTATTCACTTAAAAATCATTAATTTCCAAAAAATGTAAAAAATTCATTTTAAGTTATTATTTATATTTTGAATGCAAAAATGAAGTTCACTTTTTCAATTTAAAAATATAAAATTTTATAATTTAGCTATAAAATAGATGTGGGGAATATAATGAATCCCAGTTTTTAAAGGAAAATGACTTCTAAATATATTACATATTCATACTATTACAACAAATAAATTTATAAATAAATTGGTGTTTATATATTTCCGATAAAAATAATATAATTTCCCATTATTTAACATAAATGTAATTATTTTCATAAAATAATTGAATATAGGGCATAATAATAGAGTTTCATGAAATATTTCTTTGCAATAAAAATGAATTTATTCTCATTAGTTAAATTATAATAACTATTGGATGGGATACAATTTATTTTATAATAAATATTTTTAATTAATTTCATTAGAATAATTATTTCAAAAATTAAACAACACTTAGAAAGACTGCTCTATAAAAAATGTAACTTTTTTATGTTAAATAGTGTTCAATAAATACAATGAAAGTTGAATATCAATTTTCTAATAATATATTTTTATTTATAAATTTGAATTATGAGAATTATTATAATTTTAAAATATACATCATATCCTATAATATTTTTTTTAATAATATTAATGATAATCCATAACTCACAGAAACACATATATATTTATTATATTTTAATTATATATTTTTGTTTAATTATTTTTTATTTTTAAATTATATTATTTTAAACATAATTATAGTGATATAAAAAAATCTGTATAGTTATTAGATAAATGATATCTCATGATAATATTTTCAACATTATTTTTTACTATGAATATATTTTCATTGTAATATTTTTAAGGGATAGATTTTGAATATATAAAAAACTTATTAAAATAATTGATTATTTATATTATCCAATTTCATGGTGAAATTCTTATTAAAAGTTGAATTTTTTTAGTAATTATTTCTCAATTTATAGGATTATTTTTCACTCTAGATTTAGTTCTACTAATAGTAAACCACACGGGTGAAGACCATCAAGGTGATTTTTTATCTTTAAATATATCATTAATTTCTATACATTTCCCCTGTTAGTTTATACACTATTAAATAATTTAATCAAATATTGTATGTAAAATAAGGTTTCAAAAACATTTGTAGTGTTTTATCAAAATAAAATTTATTATAGTTTATTTTAGTTTGGTGTACTACGGGAATTAGGTTATTACATATGGAATTTATTTAAAGTGAATATCCAAACCATATAGTATCCCCCTTTAATAAATTTTATCCTCAAAAATAAAATAGTCACTTACTAATGAAAATAGATATGGGAATCTAAAATATAGTCTTGAGTAAACATAATATTTCTAGAAAGATATCAACATTAAAAACATAAAAACATATATATTTTCTTTGCATAGGCTGATCCCTAATATTAACTTTATATACAATCATTTGTGTTAAAAAATCATAATGATTGGGTTTCATGATTCTTATAATAGATTTAGTCTTCCTAGAGATTATATAGTATATTTTCATGGATTGATGATAGTATGTTGGTTAGAAATCTGAAATATGATTTCCTTACTTCCGAAATCAATTAGTTTTTTGTGGGGATATCCAATCCATTTAAAACATTTCATAAAGTTTATTTACTAGAATTATAATAATTATTTATTAATGTAAATTCACATAAACATAAACTTGATAAAATGAAATCATATATCTATAAGTTTTATTAATAATAAAATCATCAGGTTGGTGATTTAATATTATTTGAAAACATTAGGACTATTCCCAGGTGCTAAGATTCAAACTTACACAAGAATGCAATTACTCTATAGTGGATGATAAGTGTTCTTTATTTATTATTATTCGATTTAGTGATGTTTACCACATAGGTTCTTCCTTATTTCTTTTTATATATTCTCTCTTTTTCTATGTATGAAGCAAATGATGGTACATATAAGACATTTCATTGGGTGATTATTTCTAAATTATTGACACATAAGAAATTTAATCATCCATTCAACTTAGACATTACTAGTTTAACATCGATGAAACTCTATCATCCTTTGCTATGGTTTATTTGAAAATTCAATTATGTGGATGTTTTTTAACAAAATTCATGGTCTATTTTTTTGATTAACCACAAGATGTATCACTTCAAATATTTTTCCAATTGGTTCTTCTTTGGGACAATCATATAATTTACAGGGGAACCCAGTGATAAGTTTTTTATTATATATATATCTATTTACTATGATAGGGGAAAGTTAAGAAGTATAACACTTAATTAAATATACGTATTAAATGGAAGAAAATTAACATAAAAAATATATCATCAATAGTGTATGAATACTAACTTATATATTTCAAGGTTTAAATTTTGGTTCTTCATTATCAATTTCCTATTAGGTTTTTTAAACTTATCATAAATTTCTCTTCATGTAATTCATCATAAATTATAAATATAATGTGAATTAATTAGAACACATTCTTTTGGAGTGTTAATCCTTGTGTGTATATAGGCATATTTTGTATTCTCTATGTGAAGAATGATTTACCACTCAACCACCCTTTTTCATGTTTATTACCCTTAGGTTAATCTATATGAGAGGTCATATAGCCTTGGTTTTATCGATAATGGGATGAAATTTCAAGGAAACTCTGTACCCTATTATTTACCAAAACATTATACTATTTTATAATAATTAGGATTTCCCCAATGGTTTTCCCTAATGGTCCATAATCATAATCTCCCAAAATAATACACGTAATTCCCAAAAATAACTAAACCTTTCTCTAATACCCACTATGGAATCCCAATCATGAACACTATGTTATGATTTTAATAAATAAGCATTATATGATATATTTAATACCAAATAATGAAACCCAGACCCAAATTTGGTTTAGTGATAAAACATAGACATCAAATTTAATCTCTGATAGAAATTAAGGATGCCCAAGATAAAAATATATTTATTTTTACATCATTTAAATATGTTAACGATTACATCTCACAAATAATCTTGTAGACCTATTAACTGAAGGATTAATGTCTTTAAGGACTAGAAACATATTAAAATTATTTTACAATAGTTGTGAACATTTATCTGAAATAAAACCATGAAAATCCCTTTTATTGATATCTCATAAATAATAAAAATATTTATAACATATGGAATGGAAACCTAATAAAGGGGTGACTGCAAAAAAAACTAATAATAGAAAACCTATCATGGAATCATAATGGTTAAATCATAAACATGTGATAAAAATGGATAAAGGAATGTTAAAAAATTAAAATATCATGGGATCATATGTGGTAATCATTAGACTTAATCGAGAATTTAGGATCATGATATGGTAACATAAAACAATATAAACATCAAAAATGAAGAAAAAAATTATAACATTTTTTATAAGATTATATAAGTAATCAAGAATCGATGGAGAATATCATAAAATATATTAATATCATTAAAATATGGGACAATCATAATTGTAGGTTTATAAAATTGATATAAAAAATAATAATTCCCATAAATTATCTTCTTAACAAGACCTTTTTTCTTCCATATTAGTTTGTGAAAAAAAACCTAAGATATCTACAGAATGTATATTAGAAAAAAAATCCATTACCACAAATCCTAGTATCATGATATTAAAATACAAAAATAATAATTTTTATGTTAATATAGGACAAAAACCAGCAATAACCTTTTATATATGTCCCGTAAGATACAAATCAATCATTATATCCTCATAACCCAAGAGAAAATTATTTTTTCATATATTTTCATTATGGTATATAATAACATGATATCATAAATGTGTTGGTTGATACCCAAACTCAATCATTAAAAAGTATTATTTCTGGAAGAGATATGTAAGGTGATTTAAAAAATTACTTATAAGAATTATATATTTTAGAGTCATAGACAGAAATATAAGTGAAACCTTAAATATTATATGAAAAATGTCTCATAATATTAATATAATGAGAAGTGTTAATGATCAAATTGTGAAAATATATTTTTTCATAAAACAAAATGAAAACTATTTCCTAAATTATTTATAATAAATTTAAATAATTGGTTTTTGAAATTTTTTTATACTCATCTATATAAAATGTGAATTATAAGATAAAATATATGATTAGGAAAGGTAAAACCTTTTCAGTATTTTAAAAAATAACCTTACTTAACCCTACATAATTAAAATTGTAAATAAAACATAATATTAAAAAGTGGAAAATATAAATTTTAAAATAATAAGAAAAAATATATATTTATATTTCAAAATAATAAATGTTTTAATCTAATAGAATATTGAATATGTACATGGATGAAATATATATTATTTTGAGAGTTTCTGAATTATTCTGAACATAATCAATTTGTTTATGAAATAAATCCCTTAATGAAAATGTATTTTAGGTTGATATTTAATTTTCCAAAAAATAAAAAGTAAAGATAATAAAATATAATCACAAGATATAAAAAACATTCTATTGAAACTATGTCCATATAATAATAATTATTAATCAATAAAATAAGTTTACTCAAGAAAATATATTATAAATACCATAATAATTTAGGTAAAATCCTTTATGATTTATTTGATTAGAAATAAGAGAAAATAACCAAAAATTAAAGGTTAATTTTAATATAATATAATTAGTGGATGAAATAAACCAAACATAAAAGAATGATGATTAAGAATAAGATTCATTATAAATTTACTAGAGGACGTTTGAGTTACTAAAATCTAATAACGTGCTTTAAAAAATGAATAATCTTAATTAACATCAAGAAATAATATTTTATAACCTTATTCATATTTGATACCCAATATTTATGGCATTTTTAATCATTTATAATGAATTTATTAGTTTCTTATTATTTATTTTGAAAAAGAAAATTTTAGTGATTTTCATTGATTCGCTCAAGCTTTAAAATATTGGGGTTGATACCCTGTCTTTGATTTCATGTTCATAATTTCTATAATATTAATGGTACTAAAATAGGTAATTTATAATCGATTAAAATTTTCTAGTTTTATTCTAAGAGACTTTATGTTATGATTCTTGTTGATGAAATTAAGGACAAGCGTATTTCAGTGCTTTTTGACAAAAACCCATTTATATGTTTATAAACAAAATAATATTAAAATAACATTTCAAAAACCATAATATTGTGATGAATATAATTTTTATTCATTAAATATTTTATTAAAATAAACCATGTAGTGTGTTTATAAGGCCCCGACTTTAAACCTTACTTAATATTGAATTAATTGAATAATTCACATTGAGGATCTTTTCAGGTTTAGAGTTTTAGAGAATTAGGACATAACTATTACATGTCAAAAGATTACAAAGTATAAACTTCTACTAAGTTTCCATAAAATAAAAAATCTTAAAAAGAAACATGTATAGTTTCATGTTTTAGGTAGCATGACTTTCCCTTGATCCCATCCCTGACCCTATTCCACGATAAGTCCTGTGAAAAACATTTCAAAACCTTGGGGTGAGCATAAAGAACTCAGTAAGGGATACACAATGAATGAAAACTGTTAGTTTTTCAAAACAATAAGTAAACCATGTATACTTTATCAAATTATTACATTTCACCTTTATGAAGTAGTAAAAAACTCTTCACTGAATACAAGATCATTACATACCCTTTTGTAACCAAAATATTACCATAAAACCCATATAAATAACAAATAACATATAAAGGTGACATGGGACATAAACATACTTAAATGGAATAACCATACAGTCAACCTCGACACATACTTAATGGAATATCCATACGGCCGACTTCCATACCCAATGCATTGGAGGTTATAACGTAACCACCCATCCTGGTATTCACAGCACCACCTGTCCTATGGTTTATCACAAAACCACCCGTAAAATGTCCAAGTACCATCATTACACATAAAATATTTAAAATATAAACATTTCAATAACAACATTTCATTTTCAATCACAATAAGTAATTCCAAGATATTGAATTAATCAATCCATTTTCAAAAAAAAATTAAAAGAGATTTTTGAATCAAAGTGACCCATACCACTTTGAAGCTTTTAATGGAATTATAATTTTAAAACATCAATTTCCATATAAATAAATAATGAAAACCATTTTGAAAACATGGACATTAAAGATAAAGATTTATAATAATAAATCTTTAAAACATTTAAAACAATATTTTTCTTAAAGAGTTTTTAACAAAATGAGAGACACTTGAATACAAATAATTGTGGCATAACATTTAATCAGAACTTTATAATATCATGATAATAAAGGTATTCATGATATAATATGTCAAAAAACAGTATACACACCATATAAGAGTGAATTGGTGAATAATAACTATGAAGTCTCAATGGAAATCTAAATTGAGATGAAATCCATTATAAAGATGGTATCCTTAAATTAAGGATAAATCTATCACATAATTATGTGTGAAAAATATAAATACACCCAATATAATTGGGTATTAAGTGTGAAACAATCAGAGTTCATTCACACATATTCATAGGAT
Organism: Viscum album; assembly: GCA_963277665.1. Classification (NCBI taxonomy): domain Eukaryota; kingdom Viridiplantae; phylum Streptophyta; class Magnoliopsida; order Santalales; family Viscaceae; genus Viscum; species Viscum album. The sequence continues at coordinate 1,169,539,239 of OY728161.1, read as the reverse complement.
GACATGTTCAAGAAGTACAAGTTGAACCCAAAGAAATTGAAATTGGGTTAAGACGTTCCCTTGTAAAAATTCGACAGCCTAACGGCGTCACTTCAAAATTCAGAAAAAGAGTTGATGAGAGAGAAAATGGTATCTCATCACTTTGACATAAAATTTACATCAATAAGGATATATAATAACATATCCCAACAAAAAAAATGTAAATTAAAAGACCCAACAAAAATAAGTCTTTTAAAAAGAGGAGGGTGAAAGGTCCCCTTACCGACTTGGGTAACTTTCGAAACGTACACCCCATGGAAGAAGGGTCATACAATGAAGATGTAAATACCCATAATTGAAATTATACTACACAAAGAGTATAATAATTGGCAGTACATACACCACTCAATGGAAATTGTGGCAAACGTATCATAAATTTCACGGGAATAAAAGTGAGATGAAAAATCCCTTACGAAAACTCAGCAGCCAAACGACGCCACTTAAAACTTCCAAAAATGGTTTTATGAGATAAAATAGGGTCTCTCATCATATGAAAATAAAAATTATAGTAAGAGGAATATAAAATAACATCCCTAAACATAAGAAAGATGAGATTAAAAGGAATGACATAAAATAGTGTACTTAAAAAGAAAGAGAGGGGTAGGTTCTGTTACCTCAAGTCTGACTTGTCTTGTTCGTTTCTTTATATTCCTGAAATTTGGTCAATTTATAATTTATTAAGAACCTCCTTTAAATATTATTATTCAGTTTATATAACATATTATAATGTTATAAAAATTTGTTAATAATGTGAGTTCATATCAGACGTTTTTGTCGATGTTTGGTACATGAGTCAAAAATGGACTTGTTTGAAAATGATTGTCCATGTAGTTATAAGTAAATAATATCAAGAATAGTATTGATAATTTAAATATCATATATATCCAGTACATGTTCATTTTATACTACCCCATAACATTTTGAGATAAAATGAAATGAAATGCACCGTTCATGGAGACGGTAGGCTGTACGTACGCATGAACGCTACTTTCATTTCTTTGTCATATTAATGGAATTAAAAATAATTTAGAGATATATATATATTATAATTAAATTATAATATATTTGTTATATAGGTCACATATTTTCATTAATTTCATTCTTTATACATTCCATGTATTGCATGAATGAGTCACATCACTTGAGGGGGCGGTAGTCCACACTTCCTCGTATGAAATTATCGCATTTGCACAACATGAAAAGAATAAAGGAATTTTTTAAATATAAAATTCAGAAGCATATAGAAAAAATAAATACCATATATATCATATATAAAATATAGTGACATCATAATCGCCACCATGATAGGTGTTAAGATAAGATTGAACAATCATCATTTCGTGAGGCAGAAATTCGCCATCCACAGAAACAGTATGTTCTTTAACCATTAGACGAAGGTTTGTGTAAGTGTAACTCGAATCCTTCACATAAAAACATTATATTATATTGAATATACTGGTGTTTTTATAAAAGAAATTAATAAAAAGAGTTTAGAGGGACGGAGAATAAAAATAAAACATAAGAACACAAGAGAGGACACTACCTTTAAATCGGGTAACTCTCTTTGATTTGAGCTCAAAGGCTTCCTTGGAAAGTATTCTGCCCAATGTGAGGCTTAAATGATGAATAAAGGTATGTTTAGAGATGAAATGAGCAGGGTTTGGCCGAGACAAAGGCTTGAGAGGTGTGGGTAAGGTGGTAGAGGTGGGGGCCTTTTATAAGAGGAGAGGAGGGGCACTCATGGAAAGTTATAAAATATTAGTTTATTATATATTGCTTTTCGGATTTTAAAGGTCCCAAATGAATATATTTCTAGGATAAGGTGATAAGGTTTTTAAATACACCCATCCAATAGGTTTTTGAAATGTTTAGGTCTTATATTTTACATTGTCTTTTCATTTTATTTAAATCGTTAAATAATGAGGTAATCGCTGCATCATCATGGTGTCATAAATAATTTAATTTATTTAATGACTAAAAATTATAGAAAAAATCTAATGATGTAGGAAATATTATTATTTTTCTAATGAATATTGATAGTCAAAAATATGACTTTTATAACCCCATGTAAAAATTGTTTTAGTAAAACAACACATGTTTGTGACATTTTAATTTTAACTTTAGATAAAAAGTTATTAGTGTCATTTTATAACCAAAGTGGATCCATGGGGTCCCCAAGATGACCCATGGATTTTCTTGGTCAGACATGACTTATCCAATAAGTGTAGGACATGTGTCAAGGTCATTTCATATTATTAAAACATTATTTTTTCCCTAATTAACACTAATTACCTCTAATCGCGATTAAAAACTTAAAAGTTACTATTCACCAAAAAATTATTTTAATCACATTGAACCACATTTTACATCCTAATGACAACCATGTATGTTGGATTTTTGAAAATCAAATCACAGAAGTGGTAAAGATTCATTTAAACGAAAAATCAGTTTCTTTACCTACCACTTAGTGGTTTCACTATTCATAAAAAAATGACGTTCTTCAGAAAATTACCAAAAATTCACCCTAACCTATATTTGATATTCTGAATTCAAAAATGATGTCCATTTTACAAAATTGAAAACATATAAGTTGCATTAATTAATTTAATAATCAATTCCCGCTGTCAAAACAAATAGCGTGGTTTTAAGAAACAATATCTATTAAAAGATTGACACTAGTTTAAGTCCAATTTCAAAGTGAAATTAATTCCAATGACCACTATTGGATTAAATGGTAAAAATATATTATAATTGGACTTTAAACCCAATTTAAAAGATAATATAATCATATAAATGAATTAGATTTAAAAGAGATTTTGAATTAAAATACATCATTTTTCACTATTCATTTAAAAAGTACTTTATCAGAAAATACAAAAAATTTACACAATGTAAATTCTGATGTCCTGATTCTAAAGAATAATTTTATTTGGTCCAATATAACATATGAAATTGAAAAAAAGTTTATTTAAAAAGAATTCGCCATCAAAAGGTGGTTAATCGACCTTTTAAAGAATATTAAAATATTTACGCTTAAAATTGGATTCATTCAAATTTTAAGCCTCTAATATTGATTGGATAAAAGTAAAAATATTTGTCAAACATATATAATCATTTTGTAGTTAGTTCCGTTCATTCCCTCCATTACAATGGTTAGGCGTGAACTTCCATTTAAAATAATACTATTTTATTATTAGGGTGCAACGTAAGATTCCCAAGAAACTCGTTGTTGCGTATTGGGTATTCCATCGAGCATAGTGTCACCTTTAAAGTAATTTTAATATTTTATTCACAAATATGGATAAATATTAAAATTTCATATTCTTTATTTACTTGGGGTGTTACATCCTTCCCCCCTTTTGGGAATTGAGTTCTCACAATTTTAAAATTGGGCTCAAAAACTTCATTGAAATCCCCACAACGAAAAAGGAGTAAATTAAACTATCACTTTAAAAGAAAGAAAGGGAAGTACAAAGGTCACCCGAGTTAACCCATATTAGGATTACATGTATGAAAACATGGATATGGAAGAAAAAACAAAGGGTCATGTTCTGAGGGAGTGTGTTAGAAATCATGTTTAGGAGAAAGTTAACCATCAGAAAATCACAAACTTGTGATGGGTTAAACGGTATTGGATTCCCCAGTAGGAAAAGTTAACGGACAACATTTTTTTAGTTACTTCTCATTGAGAAATTTATTTTTGAGCTTAACTAAAACACAAGGAAACATACTTACTTGTCATGTTGACTTTCAACTTTTACTAGATTTCTTACACGAACTCATATTTTCTCCAAAAGATGAGTATTTAGGATGACTTGTTTACATTAATAGAGATATAATAAACTTCTAGAGAATCACCTAATCCACAAAATAGAACTATATACTTCCCATGTCTTTAGACTTTAACCAAAACCAAAACCAAAAAGGTTAGTACACGATCAGATAATCCAGAAAAGGATAACCCTTTATAAAAATAAAATCTATTCTTAATCTCCAAATTTTTTCCAAAAAAACCCAAAGTTCAATGAAGACCATTAGATAAACAATTTGTCCATAAAATTCTTAAAATTAAACCAAACTAAGATTGAATCCCAAATATTTTAAGTATTTAATTACATATTCCTCCAAGGTACAAAATAACACTTATCTCCAAATAACATCAGTTGCTCTTAATGTCTCATATTGAAAAGTAATTAATATAATCACATATCCTCCATGATAGGTTAATAATTTCCATAGATAACCCAAAATCAACTTACTCTTAATTCATAAAATCGTCTAACTAAAGAGAATTAGTCAAACTAACCAGGGACTTCACGTAGTCTAATGGTAGGCGATAAATATCAGTCGTACTTTGGTTGTGGGTTCGATTCTCGCAGCTTTGTCCGATACGACGGGTTGTCACATGGCCTATGTTTTGTCCATTTTCCAAACTATATAATTCTTAAATCTTTCCCCAAAAAGAGATAAAATCATAAAAAAATAACTATAACATAATTTAACCTCAATTTTATCTCATGTCTTTCACTTTCCATCATAACATATAGTAACCCATAATTACCTCAAAAGTAAGGATCATATAAACCCAAATGGTTCTTTATAACTATGTCCACCAAAGAACAGATAACTATTCCTTGAATAAAATTTTCATATATCAAACATCAGGGTTACACATACTATAAAAAGTCTTCTAATGTAACCCCATCATCAAAAGAGACTTAATACTCTTAATAATTTCACCATAACTCTTGAAGCCCATATATGATGACTTCTTACTCATTCAACATTCTTCATGATCCATTAACCATTCCTTTCCAACTTATTCTGAAATACTTCTTTCCTACAAAACAAATCATGAATCATATCCTAAGATTCCAAAATAGGAAAACAAAAGTTAAGAAATAAATCCATACCTTTGATTGGTCATTGTCAGTTTCTTCATCCTCAATCAGAATGGCATTAGTTATTGGTAAACGAATATTTGTATGATCATGGTGATCCCATTCCCGAAACATCTTCATAAGACATGTGTTTTCATAATGACCATGCACACCACATTTAAAAAATTCAATTGATCCCTTATAAATAACTTCTTTCCCTTTCCTCGAGTCAACTGGATTCTTCCTTTTTCCATGGAAGGTTCTTGCTTTATGACCATCATTTCCACATCTATAGCACATTTCTATCCTTTTGAAACATTTTCCTAGGTTTTTCTTTCCACATCTTTGAGACAAAGGTTTTTTAACACACTTACTGTTATGATTATTACCTGTAGTTCCGTAAGGATTTTTTTCTCGCATATAGGATGCCCTATATAAATCACCAAGGTTTAGGTGGTCATTCATGACTCCAGATAGTTGGTTGAGGATAAACACAAGAGTTCTCATTGCCGCTTCCATATCATTCAGTTGCTCACTCAAAAAACTGTCATAGTTTCCTTCACATCCACTGTTACTTTGGGGCCTGCTAGATCTAGCCATTTACTAAAACTAAAAAGGTCAGTGTGAGTATATCAACAAAAACATCATGTACTAATGGGGAGGATAAACACTAACATATACTTACTCATTCACTTTATCTAAAACTAGTACTCTTTATGAAATCCTAACCATTATGTTAATGTCACTTAGGCTTAGAGAATACCCTAACCTCTAAAGTTATCTAAACTGACCTCTGATACCAACTATAAGGCCCCAGACTTAAACCTTACTTAATATTGAATTAAATGAATAATTCACATTGAGGATATTTTCAGGTTTAGAGTTTTAGAGAATTAAGACACAACTATTACATCTAAAAAGATTAAAAAGTATAAACTTCTACTAAGTTTCCATAAAATAAAAACTCTTAAAAAGAAACATGTCTAGTTCAATGTTTTAGGTAGCATGACTTTCCCTTGATCCCATCCTTGACCCTATTCAACGTTAAGTCCTGTGAAAAACATTTCAAAAACATGGGGTGAGCATAAAGAGCTCAGTAAGGGATACACAATGAATGAAAACTGTTATTTTTTTAAAACAACAAGTAAACCTTGTATACATTATCAAAGTAATACTTTTCACCTTTATAAAGTAGTAAAAAACTCTTCACTAAATACAAGATCATTACTTACCCTTTTGTAACCAAAAGATTACCATAAAACCCATATAAATAAAAAATAACATATAAAGGTAACTTGGGACATAAAAATACATAAATGGAATAACCATATGGTCGACTTCCACACATACTTAATGGAATATCCATACGGCCGACTTCCATACCCAATGCATTAGAGGTTATAACGTAACCCCCCATCCTGGTATTCACAGCCCCACTCGTCATATGGTTTATCACATAACCACTCGTAAAATGTCCATGTACCATCATTACACATAAAATTTTGAAAATATAAACATTTCAATAACAAAATTTCATTTGAAATCACAATAAGTAATTCCAAGATTTTTAATTAATCGATCCATTTTCAAAAACCATTTAAAAGGGATTTTTGAATCAAAGTGTCCCATACCACTTTGAAGTTTTTAATGGAATTATAATTTTAAAACATTAATGTACATATAAATAAATACTAAAAACCATTTTGAAAACATGGTCATTAAAGATCAAGATTTAGAATAATAAATCGTTAAAACATTTAAAACGACATTTTTGTTAAAGAGTTTTTAACAAAATGAGAGATTATTGAATACAAATAATTAGGGAATAACATTTAATCAGAACATTATAATATCATGATAATAAAAGGATTCATGATATAATTTGTCAAATGACAGTATACACACCATATAAGAGTTTATTGGTTCATAACAACTATGAAGTCTCAACGGAAATGTAAATTGAGATGAAATCCATTATAAATATGGTATCCATAAATTAAGGATAAATCTATCACATAATTATGTGTGAGAAATATAAATACACCCAATATAAGTGGATATTAAGGGTGAAACAATCGGAGGTCATTCACACATATTCATAGGATGACATGTTCAAGAAGTACAAGTTGAACCCAAATAAATCGAAATTGGGTTAAGACGTTCCCTTGTAAAAATTCGACAGCCCAACAGCGTCACTTCAAAATTCAGAAAAAGAGTTGATGAGAGTGAAAATGGTATCTCATCACATTGACATAAAATTTACATCAATAAAGATATATAATAACATATCCCAACATAATAAAATGTAAATTAAAAGACTAAACAAAAAGAAGTCTTTTAAAAAGATGAGGGTGAAAGGTTCCCTTACCGACTTGGGTAACTTTCGAAATGTACACCACATGGAAGAAGGGTCATACAATGAAGATGTAAATACCCATAATTGAAATTATACTACACAAAGAGTATAATAATTGGCAGTACATGCACCACTCAAAGGAAATGGTGGAAAATGTAGAATAAATGTCACGGGAATAAAAGTGAGATGAAAAATCCCTTACGAAAACTCGGCAGCCTAACGGCGCCACTTAAAACTTCCAAAAATGGTTTGATGAGATAAAATAGGGTCTCTCATAATATGAAAATAAAAATTACAGTAAGAGTAATATAAAATAACACCCCAAAACATAATAAAGATGAGCTTAAAAGTAATGACATAAAAGAGTGTACTTAAAAAGAAAGAGAGGGGTAGGTTCCCTTATCTCAAGTCTGACTTGTCTTGTTCGTTTCTTTATATTCATGAATAATACACTTTGGTCTATTTATAATTGCTTAATTACCTCTTTTAAAGATTATTATTCAGTTTATATCACATATTATAATGGTATAATAATTTTTTAATAATGTGAGTTCATATCAGACGTTTTTGTCGATGTTTGGTACATGAGTCAAAAATGAACTTGTTTGAAAATGATTGTCCATGTAGTTATAAGTAAATCATCTCCTGAATAGTATTTATGGTTTAAATAACATATATATCCAGTAAATATTCATTTTATACTACTCCATAACATTTGGAGATAAAAAGAAATGAAATTCACCGTTCATGGAGACAGTAGGCCGTACGTACGCATGAACGCTACTTTCATTTCATTGTCATATTAATAAAATTAAAACTAATTCAGAGATATATATATTTTAATTCCTATATAATATATATTTCATATAGGTCACATATTTTCATTAATTTCATTCTTTATACATTCCATGTATTGCATGAATGATTCACATCACTTGAGGGGGAGGTATTCCACACTTCCTCGTATGAAATTATCGCATTTGCACAACATGAAAAGCATAAAGGAATGTTTTAAATATAAAAATCAGAAGCATATAGAAAACATAAATACCACATATATCATATATAAAATATAGTTACATCATAATGGCCACCATGAAAGGTGTTAAGAGAATATTGAACAATCATCGTTTCGTGAGGAAGAAATTCGCCATCCACAGAAACAGTATGTTCTGTAACCATTAGACGAAGGTGTGTGTAATTTTTGCTCGAATCCTTCACATAAAAACATCATGGTATATTGAAGATACTGGTGTTTTTACAAAATAAAGGAATGAAAATAGTTTAGAGGGTTGGAGAACCAAATTAAAACATAAGAACACAAGAGAGGACACTACCTTTAAATCGGGTAACTCACTTTGATTTGAGCTCAATGGCTTCCTTGGAAAAGAGTCTGCCCAAAGTGAGGCTTCAATGATGAATAGAGGTATTTTTAGATATTAAATGGGCAGGGTTTGGCTGAGCCAAAGGCTTTAGTGGTGTGGTTAAGGTGGTAGAAGTGGCGGCCTTTTATAAGAGGAGAGGAGGGGCACTCTTGGAAGGTTATAAAATATTACTTTATTATATATTTATTTTCGGATTTTAATGGACCCAAAAGGATATATTTCTAGGATAAGGTGATAATGTTTTTAAATCTACCCATCCAATAGGTTTTTGAAAAGTTTAGGTATTATATTTTACATTATCTTTTCATTTTATTTAAATTGTTAAATAATGAGGTAATCGCTGCACCATCATGGTGTCATAAATAATTTAATTTATTTAATGTCTAAAAATTATAAAAAAAAAATCTTGATGTAGGAAATATTTTTATATTTCTAATGAATATTTATAGTAAAAAATATGACTTGTATAACCCCATGTAAAAATTGTTTTAGTAAAACAACACATGTTTGTGACATTTTAATTTTAACTTTAAATAAAAAGTTATTAATGTCATTTTCCAACCAAAGTGGCTCCATGGGGTCCCCAAGTTGGCCCATGGATTGTCTTGGTCGGCCATGACTAATCCAATAAGGGTATGACATGTGTCATGGTCATTTAATATTATTAAAACATTATCTTTTCCTTAATTTACACTAATTACCTCTAATCGTGATTAAAAACTTAAAAGTTACTATTCACCAAAAAATTATTTTAATCCCATTGAACCACATTTTACATCCTAATGAAAACCATGTATGTCGGATTTTTGAAAATCAAATCACAGAAGTGGTAAACTTTAATTTAAATGAAAAATCAATATCTTTACCTACCACTTAGTGGTTTCACTATTCATAAAAAATGACGTTTTTCATAAAATTACCAAAAATTCACCCTAAGCTATATTTGATATTCTGAATTCAAAAATGATGTCCATTTTACAAAATTCAAAACATATAAGTTTCATTAATTAATTTAATAATCAATTCCCGCTGTCAAAACAAATAGCGTGTTTTTAAGAAACAATATATATTAAAAGATTGACACTAGTTTAAGTCCAATTTCAAAGTGAAATTAATTCCAATGACCACTATTGAATTAAATGGTAAAAAGATATTATAATTGTACTTTAAAACCAATTCAAAAGATAATATAATCATATAAATAAATTAGATTAAAAAGAGGTTTTGAATTAAAATACAACATTTTCACTATTCATTAAAAAAAGAACTTTATCGGAAAAATACCAAAAAATTACACAATGTAAATTTTGATATCCCGATTCTAAAGAATAATTTTATTTGGTCCAATATAACATATGAAATTGACAAAAAGTTGATTTAAAAGCATTCTCCATCAAAAGGTTGTTAATCGACCTTTTAAAGAATATTAGAATATTTACGCTTAAAATTGGATTCATTCACATTTTAAGCCTCTAACATTGATTGGATAAAAGTAAAAATATTACAAACATATATAATAATTTTGTAGTTAGTTCCATTCATTCCCTCCATTACAACGGTTAGGCGTGAACTGCCATTTAAAATAATATTATTTTATTATTAGAGTGCAACGCAATATTCCCAAGAAACTCGTTGTTGCGTATTGGGTACACCATTGAGCATAGCGTCCCCTTTAAAGTAATATTAATATTTTATTCACAAATATGGATAAATATAAAAATGTCATATTTTTTATTTACCTGGTGTGTTACAGTGTTGATGAAATATGAAATATGTTTTTACAAGAAGGGTGTAGTCTATATCTACATACGAAATAAGTTAACATTTTTCAGACACCAAAAAGAACACAGAAACATATTTGAATATTCAAAATATGAGTAATTTTATATATATTATTCAGTAGTTAAATACCCCCTTTAAACCCAAAATTTATGGTTGTGAAGAAGAAATAAAACATGGCATTCATAGAGTCAGTAGTTCGCACATAACATGAATGGCATTTTAATTTTTTATATAGAGTGCAATGGTAGATAATGGTTGTTTCATAAATATAATAACCATTATGTATACTAATAATTCATTATTAATTAAACTAAAATTACTAATGTATGTTTAATAATAGTTATATTAAGAAGAAATGTAATATTTATTATAGAGGTGGCAATACATTTGTAGAATAATCTAGTTTCATCTTTGATACCATCACAATTTAGAAGGTTTTTGGAAAATATATAGTGACCAGGAGATCATGAACATGTGAAAATAGTATTTTGGAAATTAATGTGTCATGGTATTGTTGTGATTTTTTAATTTTGGTCATGCTTTTAAGAGATGGTAGGAAACTCATTTTAAAAGAGAAAGCAATGACAATTTTTTAAATATAATTTCATAATATAAAAATTAAATAATCTCCAACATAGATGGTTATTTAATTTGAAAAGGGATATATTGAAATATATATTATGATCTATAATTCACTAAATAACTAATTTTGAGTCATTTCTTTAATAATTTTGGTCTTTTATCCCTTATATTGATCACTTTTCCCATTTTTATGTTCACCATAGTCAGTAATTTATACCCAGTAATTTATTTGTATACCTAAAAATTTAATCATAGTTATTATAAAATGTGGATCCTCTGTTTAAAATATAAAACCTAGTTTATTAGATGCAATTTATAAAACATTTAATATTTATTTTTAAATAATAATTTTATAACATAAAAGAATTATTTTTTGAGAAAAATTAATCATGTTTTTTAAAATATAATATTTATTTTTATAAATTAAAAATAATATTTTGAAATGCATAAATATATATATAATATATAAATTTTTCAATAAAAACGTTTCATTAAATTTTTTCATGTCTGTATTCGTACGATGTTATAAAAGTTACATTATATTCCAAAATAGTAATTTTCAATGTTGATATAAAAATAAAAACATTTAGGAAAATCCCAAATATATTTCTTAATAAAATATTTTAATCTAAATAAAAAAATTGGTACATTTTTCAAATTTAAATTCTAATCTTTTTGAATCTAACTTTTATATAGAATCATAAAATATAATGAAAAGGTATTTTTATATGAAAAATAAATTCTGAATATATTTCTCATTCATTTTCATGTTTCTTATAAATTTATCATTAAATTAGTGTTTATATATTATTCATATAAAAAATATATTTCATCATCATTTATCATTAATTTATTAAGTTTCAAAATATTATGATGTGTTGCTTAAAAAAATGAAATTTTCAGTAAATAATATTTTAAATATAAAAATGTACTTATTCTTACTACATATAATTTGATAACTTTTAGATGGATGTAAATTTATTTTCACATAAATATTATCAACAAATTTAACTAAAATCAGTCCCTAAAAACACACAACACATTAAGAAAATATTTCCTTGAGAAATATTAATTGTATATTAATTTATCTACACCAAATACAATTAAAATTGACTATTTATATTAAATAAAATTAATTTTAGTAATCCATTCATATTACAACCCATTATTTTACTTTTATATATATTTATTATTATATGTCAAAAAATATATTAATTAAAATATGTGTCATATAGTTATATATATTATTATATAATATATTTTTATTTCATTGGAAATTATTTGTGAATTTTTTAGTTTTTATATTTATACTAATCAAGGAAAAATTAAGTATACCTTTTATATATGTGTGTATCGAATGACAATATTTCTAAATACAATATTTTAAAAGACTATATTTTTGTTGATTGTATTCACAATGGCCATAATTTGTTCATATATGTGATTGCAAAAATAATTCATTCATTCTACTCTCACATCACAAGGACTGATTATTATTCTATATTAAGGATATTTCATAATTTCTACCCCTTTTAGAGTTTTATATCTCATTTTATGTTAGGTTCATCTAATGGTGATTGTCATGGGTGAAGATGATCTATGAGATATCTTAGTATTAATGTTTTTATTTAGTTATATTTATTGCCCCATTCTAATCTATACTCTTCTAACTGATGTAATCAACCATGGTAAATAATAAACAGCCTCATGATATTTTATTATAGTTTTTTTCTCAATAAAATGTATCATGATTCCTTTCAGTTTACTTTTTTAGTGATGCAATCATTTACCCGTACTATTTATTCAAATAAAAAATTATACTAATATATTAGGGTATTATAAATAATGGATTCAGATTTTTTTTAAAGTAATTCATTATATTGTGGTTTTCAATATCAATATATATTATTAAAACAGTTATTTATATTTATCAATATTTTGATGTTCAAATTGATGAGGTCTCAACCCGAGAATATTTTGAGAACACTATTTCACTCATTTTATGGAGTATATTAAAAAAATACCTTCCCTAGTGTCATTTTGTTCTATAAGGACAATTTGTTTCTTATATAATAATTTAGATGTGAAATTGAACATGTGTATTCTTGTTGATGTCATAGTGGAATTGAAAGACCACTAGCTATCATAGAGACCTATGATCATGGGTATGATTATAAAAATTTATTTTTAACAAGGTTTTATCTTGAAATAATGTTTTTATGAAATTTTAATAATAATAAATGATGATGAATCATAAATTAATTTATAGAGCTACAATCATTAGAAAACTAATGTGAGATGAGGTATGATCATTATATAATTTTGATATAGACATCATGATTTTGTATGAGGAATAAAATTTATGTATGGGATTCAATGAGTCGCCAATTATTTTAAAAATCAGATCTTAATAATTATTTATTTTATAAATTAATTTGATATGAAATATGGTTTACAGTAGATAAATGTTATCAAATATACCATTATTCACAATTTTGGGAAGAAAATTTTGTAAATGATACATCTAACATGTTATTCAATTGACAAGTTTTAATTAAAATAAGAGATAACATAGTGAGTTATATTTTATAATATATCACTTGTGGTGAAATGTTTACCTACATACTATCTTGATTAAATATGTAATGAAATTTATTTTTTTCAAAAAATTGAACTAGTGATGGGATGATAAGATGTCAGAGGATAAGAATGATGAGGGATGATGTTGATATTTTTATCTCCTCATGATTAATTATATAATTGGTTTGGGGTGATTTATAGATTGTGTATTTTTTGAAAGAACGTTTTTAGGGGACTAACATCTAGAGATATATTATCTTCCAATCATTAACAAAAAGATGAATGGATTTCTGGACACCAATTGGGGCATTAGAAAAATATATAAGGAAATAAATTATACTTATTTAAATAATTACCAATTGGGTCTAGGTATTTTCAATTATTCATAGTCTTTAGTACTCCAAAGATGTAACATCCCAACCATGATCACCTCGATGATGGTGGTCAGACCGGTGGGTCACATGACCTCCAGCACGTCTTCTTATATTCTTGAGGCGATGACTAGATGTGAGGGTATTGGGATGTCATATTGGAGAGACTATACCCTTTTATTAAAGTTTCACATTGTTGTGAAAAAGTATAATTGGAATACAATACAGGAAGTAGTAAATAAATGAATGACGAAGCGGCAGAAGATAATAATTAATAATTTTATAAAAGAGGAAAGAAAAATTTTATACAACATATAGATGAATTACATGGTAATATTACATGAACAAAAGTAGTGAACAATACAACATGAATTGGAATATATTTCAATAAAAAAAATATAATAAATCCCCACAAGCGATCTCCATGAGAATTAAGACCTCCTTATTGGTCCTTTGATCCTAACTCCCAACTACTAGAAATATATCAAACAACCTAGATCCTATAAATATAAGGTCTACTAGGGTACCAAGGGTATCTAATAAGAGTTTTATAAATAAATCTCAGAAGTACATCACCCATGCTGTCTAGCCTAATCCAGAAAATGCAATATAATTTCGGAAATGTATTTTATAAAATAAATGCATAGTGATAACAAAAAATGATAATAACATGGTCCATGTTCCTAAATGAACCACCATTCCATACCACCTGATTCGGCCTAATTCGGAAATCTGAAAAGTATATTAGAGAAAGAAATAATATATAAAAAAGTGCTTATAGTAACATTTAAACCCAAAGAAGGATGATCCCCAAGATTGTAATTTAACATATGGTATAAATCTTGTGCCACCACTTAAGTAATCTAGTAAATTAACAGAAACATATCATGCACAATAACAATACAAAACAATAAATAAGAATACCTCTCCTTTATTTACATTAAAAATCATCTGTTTCATAGGTGGAGTACGATCTCGTTCCTGAGGTATCGCTACAGTATATCCATTCATAATGTCCAATGCCACTATGCCCGTCCAAGACGATCCTTCCAAAAGTCTTTGTATCTCTTGTGGTATGGTAACTACGAGTCTATCATGGGTATCACATGTAAGGTATCTAATATCAAATTAGTCTTGGTGTATCCATCATTCCAATTATTCCATCCTTAGTTTCCCATTAGGGAACAAGTATCACCCAATAGTATAGTAAAAATCCTAGGAGAGCCCTTGATATGAGAGCCTAAAACAATGCTTCCCCGGCGTGTCGCGTTGCAACCTATCGAGTTTGGAGAGTCCAGTTGTAGGGTTCTTAATATGGGACCCATGTTCTCTCTCAATCCTGAATTCATTTAAATCAAAAAGAGAGGAATATAACAACTTGCAAGAAAGGTATGAGTCTTGAGACACATGGAATAATCCTTAATCAATTTCAGGTCAACACATGAAACTCAAGATCACATTCTATCAATGATTATATGGAATTTCATATAGATTAAGACAATAATAAGGCATAAGCAATAATGAAACATTCTTAATAAATTAATTCTAAATAAGACATGTGGCATCAACGTGCCTCTTTCCAATACGTCATCAATGAAATTTAATCATTTCAATATATCAACCTTGAGTGTGACAATCCATAAAAACCATATAAATGGAACAATAAATGAAAAACAAACAATGAATATGGAGCTGATTAATGGGAAAGGTTCTCTTGTAACATGAAACACGTAATTTAGTATTTAAGACATATTTTATTAAAATAAACCTCAAGTCTATCATAAGTAGGAGGCAACAAACATGATATAAATGATTACGTTAGAGCATAGGAATTATCAAGAAGGACCCAATTCATTATTAATTTTTTATTAAAAAATTTAATAAATTATGAATCTGTCACACACAACCTATGAAAATTTATCGCATTTTATATAAAGTCTACTTAATTCATTTTTGATGGCTCACCCAATGGTGTGGTTGAGAGGCAAAGTGAACATCCCAAATGGGTTTCTCTATAAGATAATGTTACAATAGAAATTATAGAACACACCAAATAATTTAATAAACTATAACATGACAGCAATTCACCATGACTATGGAATATATTCAAGACATGTAATGTGTGATGAGTCATCTTACTCCAGGCCATTGCACCCAATTCACCAAAACATGGAAATGGGTTTAGGGTTTTAAGTGTCAAGGTCACTCCATCCAATTGATGGAACTATCTCATTTCAGTCATCCCATACTAATCCCTTTTATCGTAACCAAAACCCGTTTTTCATTAAGTTGTGGTGTCTTCTCCAATGCCTATTTGGCCCACTCTAATCCCAATAAGTCCAAGCACCCATAGAGTGTCTTGGGACAAATAAATTAAATAAGAGGCAAGGGACCCATCATTTAAAAAGAAAATTAATTTAGTAAATAAAATATTAAAATTTCCTAAACATGTCTTTTATCATCTACAACATCAAGGTGTAAAAAATACAAAATAAAAAAACAAAGAAAAAAGCATTCTTTCAACATTTTTAGTTTGAAGGTAGCACACCTCCATTGGAGAGGTTTTATTTCAAAAACATGACATTGTTGGAAAACAAATAATTTATTAACATTAATCACATAATTCACATTATTAAAGGAAACACTTGAAAAATAATCTACCATTCTAGGAGAGCATTAAATAAAGGTGTGAACCCACATAATTATACACTTATTGCATTTTTAGTAAAAAAACGGGGAGGAAAGGGATCCTACCTCAAATAAGAACCAATTTAATACTCGAAAAATGAAAGATTTATCAGCAACCACTCCAAACTTCTCCACACACACGCCCATACCATCACACACACACACACACACATATATATATATTTCCATTAATCCAATGAACATGTTCCCCACACCATGGGGGAATACATAAATATATGATATATATATTAGTATATATTGATACCTCAGTATATTCATGTGCACCCTAAAATTGGTCAAAACCCAGTTCAATATTTCCATGATCCATACAAACTCAGAGGCACAGTTAAATTCACCCCAACTAAATTATTTCGACCTGAAAACACCACAATACTCTCAAAAAAAGTGTGTGAAACCAATCAGGAGTTTAGACCCTTACCCAAACAAATGGCGGCAAGACAAAACAGACCCATCCGGCTTGAATTTGGCAGGAAATTCCAGAACACATAGTCACGAGTCCCGAGTGGTCCTTAATATACACTAAAACTGGAAGAAACCACAAAAATTGAGCTTCCATTTTGACTACAGTTTCAGACGAATGGTATTGGAAATGGAATGACAAAAATTGGTTGAAGCAATGTGTGATAATGACGGAGAGAGAGACCTACCACATCAAGCTGACTAATAATCAAAATTGATTGAGGTGAATAATGAAATGGAATGCGGGAGCTGAGGGTTTCATGTGGATGAATGGAAGAGGAGATAGACACCTCTTTAGATTTTCCTAAAAACCTAAATAATATTCATAACAATAATAATAATAATAATATAAATAATAATCATAATGATCATAATAATCATAATAATAATAATAATTACATTAATAATAATATTATTATTCTTATTAATCGTTAATTTATTTCTATTTTTTCTATTTTTAATTAAATTAAATTAATTTCAGTTCATTTAAAGACACAGTATTGTGCCCACTGTCGGGAAAGAAGTTTTGATGACCTATTTTAAAAATGGCTCATCAAGTAAAGGGATAAAATTATATTCACCTAAAATATTTTATCCAATTAAAAATTTTGGACATCACAATCTTCCCACCTTCGAACTACTCATCCCTGACACTACAAAAAAAACTGGGTTTCCACAGCCCCACCATTTAAAAACTCTAATGCAAAGCCCTGATAAAGGAACCCCTTTATCAGCGCTTTGTTTTAGCTTTGTTAAAGGGTCCCCCTTTATTAGAGATTTTTTTTAGTAGTGCTGGTAAAGTATGGGCTTTATAATCTCTTATTTCGTAGAACTGATAAAGTGTATATTTGAAAAAAAATCTACTTTTCATAAAAAATAGTAGTGTTATATAAATATATAAGTGTATTTATATTGATAAAATTATAATATATATTTATAAAATCTTTTATTTTTTAAGTATAAATAAACTCTTTCACTTAATATATAAGATATGTAGTGAAAATGTCTTATAAAATATCTTAACAAAATTATTAATTAATAACTTTCTAATTATTATCAACAAATAATCATTTAGTAAAAATATGATGTCACAAAAAATCAAAAATATGTTTCAAATGATACTCAAACTTCAAATGACAATAACTTTTGATCTGGTTGTCTGTTTGAGCTCTACGACATATCAAATCGAAATCTTCGACGATCTCTATCTACTAGATAAATATGGAAACCTTATGTAATATTTTTCATGGACAAACAAGGCCTAGAATGCCTCCAAAACTGAGTTTGTAGTCCTGATTCCCAATTTTTTTAACATTCAATTTAATTTCATCCTCATTTGGAGGGGTCTTTTTGACCTTTTCACTGGGGACTAAATTTTTTCAAAGGGGTTAACATTATATTGATATTATGGCTTTGACATTTTATTGTTTTCACAATGTAATATTATATATATTAAATTATATAACAATATATAGATATTTTTTATATATTTAACCATTAAATTTTATTTTTATAAAAAAATAATTAAACATATTTACATATAAAGTATTTTTTTTAGAAGAAAGAAGGATAATATTAATGATGAATATCATGAGCCATACATAAGTAGATCCATGAAGGGAAATTGTCCAGCCATAGCTTGTTGACCTCGAAGGGGACTGAGGCCGCTAGCTGATGGGCACCTTGTTTCCTTCCCTTTTGGTAAATGAGAAGGTGCAATAAGAGAAGCCTTGGCGCAGCGAGCGGATTCTTCGGATGATAAAGCAAAAGGATTGGAGTCCATCGTTGTTGTGGTTAATGGCATTGATAACAGAGAGGCAGTCTGACTCAATGATAATATCAGCCCAACCAGATTCCGCAACGAGCATCATGCCTGCTAGGATGGCAGCGGCCTTAGCAACTGCAGGTTCCTAGGAGGCCTGATGGGATTCAACATTTTCCGCCACAATCTGCCCAGATGATTTCACGCCAGGATACTGAGAGCAACATGCCCATCCATGGGGAGATATGCATCCATGTTAAGCTTAAAACTCCCTTCTGGTGGGGGGTCCAATGAGGGGGAATGAGGGGGATCATCTAGCCCAACGTGTCCTATGCGGTCCTTCCAGCCCTTAATCCATGAAGTTTCTCATTCAATCCAGAACTCGAGAGGTTGATGAATGTGGTGGAAAACCGAGTCATTTCGCCAAACCCAAATGATCCATGCCAGGGTACAGCATGAGCTAGCATCGAACGGTGACAGAGAGGAACACCATCGCATTATAAGATATGGGAGATCAGAGACAAAATTCAGAGAATCATCCGAAGCCGGGTCCCATTTGTTCCATATTTCCTTGGATCTCGGGCATTGAGTGATGGTGTGCCAGGGAGTTTCAGGAATATTCGGGTAGAAATGACAGGATTCAACATTGGCCATGTGACGGTAAACAAGGAGGTTAATGGTAGGGAGGGTTCCCCTGCACACCTTCCACCAAAATTGGTGTATTTTAGGGGGGACGTTGGGCATCCAAAGCCCATTCCATGGTCCATCATCACAACCGAGAGAGTGAATTCCACGAGCCAATATGTACCTGGATCTCACCATGTAGTATCCTAAGACATCATTAGTCCAAAACAGATGGTCGGGGCCTACATCAGGGACACATGGGATGCTCAGAATAATTTATTGGTCTCTTTCATTGAACCAGTCCTGGATCTTTTCCACACACCACCCCATGCCCTGATCTGAAAAGCGGTAGTTGATAGTGGCATCTTTAAGACCAGGTTGGGTGGGGGATGTGGCCCGGATGCCATCGTTGTCGAAAATCCATGGATCGTTCCATATGTTGACAGATGATCCATTTCCAATCCTCTAGGACACCCCTTTCTCAAGGAGATTATGGGCCCCCCAAATACTTCTCCAGAGGAAGCTAGGACGAGGGGCCCAGAAAGGAGACAAGGAAGTCTGTGTGGGGAAAGTACTTGGCACAGAGTACCCGCGCACACAAAGATGATGTACAGTTGAAAAGGTTCCATCCGTGCTTGGCCAGTAGTGCATTATTGAATAGAATAAGGTTCCATAATCCCGTCCCTCCCTCCAAATTGGGTTTGCAGAGTTTCTCCCAGGACACCCAGTGGGGTCTATTTCTTCCATCATTTTCCCCCCACCAGATGTTGGCAGAATGATAATGGATCAGGTTGATGATGGCCGCCGGGAGCTTAAACATAGACATAAAGTATCTGGGGAAAGACTGAATGACCGCTTTAATGAGGGTTCCTTTTCCCACTTTGGAGATTCTTTTTGGGGTCTAGCCTTGAATTTTTTTCTCAATTCTATCCACTAGGGCTGCAAATATTTCTTTTTTGGACCATCCAATCACCGTAGGGAGTCCGAGATACATTTTGTGTTTATCAACCATATGGATACCTGCATATGCACAAATCTCAACTCTCTTGGAAGGAGGAACTTCTGCGCTTAAGGAGATTTCTGATTTTCATGGTGGATAGACTGTCCAGACGCCCACTCATATTGCTGAATCGCGTGGTTGATCACCCGACACTCATTAATAGTGGCTCTGGAGAAAAGGAGGTAGTCGTCAGCGAAGAAAATATGTGACCCTTGTGGGCTCTTATGGCAGAACTTTTCTCCATGAATAGACGAAGAGGATGTAGCCCTAGAAATAAGGTTAGAGAAGACGTCATCCACCAAGATGAATAGAAAAGGGGATAGATGATCTCCCTGGAGCATGCCTCGATTTGAGGCGAATCCTCTGGTGATCTCCCCATTGACCTTGATTCTGAAGGAGACGGTCGAGATGTAGTGCATGACGAGATCTGTCCATTTAGTGCAGAAGCCCATTCTCGGCATCACAGCTCTTAGGAATTTTCATTCCACTTTATCATAGGCTTTGGTCATATCTAGTTTCCAGACCATGGTTCCTTTTTTCGTAGTGGAACACGTTTTCATAGTGTGGAACACTTCATGGGCCACAATTGCAATATCAGTAATCAGCCTCTTGGCCACGATGGCGCTCTAGTTTTCAGAGATAATATCGGGAAGCCACAGACATAGCCGATTGACAAGGATTTTTGAGAAGATCTTATAAGAGACGTTACAGAGGCTGATAGGTCTAAAATCCAAGATCGCCTGAGGTTTCTTTATTTTGGGGATAAGGACGAGGATAGTTTCGTTGATGGTGGAAATGCCTGTATTTCCCGCCCAGATGTTTTTTTTTCATTTTGCAGATGTCGGGGCCGACAATGTTCCAGTATTGTTTAAAAAATAGGGCATGAAAACTATCCGGTCCCGGGGCCATAGTGGGTGGATTTTTGTCAAAGACAGGTGAATCTCATCATTTGTCACATCTTTTGTAAGTTGCCGATTAATCTCATCGGTGATCACGGGTCTGATGCATTCTTCCACTTCAGCTGACATGAAAGGAGTTCCTGTGGAGAAGATGTTCTGGAAATAGTCTACCAATGCTTCGTGTATGTCGTAGGTGTTAGAGACTTTGCTTCCATCAGGTCGTGATAAGGTCATGATGGAGTTTTTCCGATGCCTAGCTGACACATTCAGATGGAAATAGCTTGTATTATCATCACCCACTTTAATGTGGACGTCGCGCGCCCGCATAGCCCAGAAGATTTCCTTATCACGAAGGGCCCCATCCATCTCTCTTTGAGTAGATCCAATCCTGGAGATGTTTCCATTGGATGGGGGTTTCTTGAGTAAGTTGTGCAACTTATTTTCAAGGGCATCACAATGCCTATCAGGTTGGTGGAATTTCTTGTAACTTCAAGATCTCAGACCGGATGCAACCTGTTGGAGATAGAAGCCAACATCTTCGTGGGAGCTCTTCCAGCTTGATCGGATCACCTCTTCACATTCCTTGTCTTTTGACCAGAATCTCTCAAATATGAAGGTTCTGCTGGGTTGTCACTTACGTTTTCCTTGCAAACAATCAATGAGAATTGGGCAGTGATCTGAACAGTTAAGGGCCAAGTGACCAACATGATACATATTGAACAGATTAGTCCAATTAGTAGAACCCATGAATCTATCAAGATGCTCAGCATTCTGGTTGCCTTCAGTGTTGCCACAGAACCATGTAAAAGGATTACCAGTGTATCCCAGATCGACCATGTTTTCCCTAGTGACCACATCCTTGAAATTAGACATCGAGGCTGAATGTCGAGTATTTCCACCTTGCTTTTCCTTATGGAACATGATCTCATTGAAATCTACACAAAAAAGAGTAGGTCTAGGTAAATCATGTCACAAATTTCCCAGAAGGTCTCATGATTTGGCTTTATCAGCATGGGATGGCCAGCTGTAGAATCCCACAAAGGTCCTAGGTGGGTGCAAGGTAGTTTGAATAGTTGCAGCCACATGGTGCGAGGAGAATGACAAAATTTTAACATTAATATTGTCCTTTCAAAAGAGGCAGAGGCCCCCAGAATGGCCTTGTCTAGGCACCGGTAAGCATCCTTGGAAGCCACACTTCAGAGAAATAACATTGATGTCCTTGTTTTCTAGTATGGTTTCGGATAGGAAACTATACCGGGGAGACTTTGAGCGTAATTTCGCTGAAGCATTCGAACCGTGCGTGGGTTGCCAAGCCCACGACAGTTCCAGCATAACACAATCATTTCTCTAGGTGGGGCTAGGTCTCGCCAGTCGCCACCTTTGGTTCCTCTAGACTTGTTTCACCACTTGTTATTTTCCATCTCTTGGTGGGATTCCTCCCCGATTGGCATGTTTCGGTTTGTCTTTTCCTGATCCCAGGGTTAGGGTCTTCCGCGGGATCATTACTTGCTCCACGTTGCACCCTTTTCCACATGCGATGGGTGATTGGGCCCAGCATTGGAGTTCCCATCATTATATGGGCCTCAATTGGTGATGTGTTAGTTACAGACGGTTGTGGGCCCAGATCCGGATCTGGTGGTTCGAAATGCATTGGCCTTGGCATTGAACTTTGCCTTGTGGGTTCTTTTTGCTATGTCGGTGACCTTGTGGATGATTGATTTTTTCCTTCCATGGGTAAGGATGAACGCAACCTTCTCTCTGAGTGAGATAGTAAGCATTTGAAAAATCCAGAGGTCACAGCATAAGGACTTGTCCATGTGTGGGTTCCACCTGACTGGTATATGCCAACGTGAGATGATCACGGTCCTTTTGTTTTTCTATCTCAGGGATGAAAGCAGATTTAATCACTTTTGCACGGAGCCAAGGGCCATATTGGAGGGTGATGTCACATGATCCACTCTTAGGATTTGTGGTGCACGTTCTTTCCATGGGACCTAGTCGACCACAAAAATAGCAGAAGAGTGGGAGTTTCCCAAATTTGAATGATATCCAGGTGTTGGCGTCTTCGATTTTCAGGAACATTCCCCTCATTAGGGGCATTGATACCTCAATAACCGCCTTGATCCGAACCTCAGGGCCCCATTGTATTGGGTCAGAGCAATCCCATTCCAGAAAGTGGCCTAGGCAGTCCCCAATTTCCCTCATTACATGTTCTGTTCTTGCATGGAAGGGGATTCCTCTAATTCGTATCCAGAAGGGGGAGCGGGTAAAATTCACCTACTGGATATCGTCTCCCCCATTGAATTCTTCCATGAGGAGGATCTGATTATCGAAGGACCATGGTCTGCCATGCAAGATTTTGTCCCTGTCTCTGTCATTAAAGAACTTGAAGATGAGGCAATTAGTTCTCGCCTCCCTAATAGCCACTCCCCATCATGTTTCCAGATGGTCTGAAGAGTGTTTTTGAGAGCCCCCAGATTAACTGAAATGTTTTCAATGAACTTTTCCACCACGAGCAGAGACATGCATTTTTCCAAGAGTGGGTCTTCATTTCTCCGTGCCTCGATCACCGCTTTTTTTTTGTCCGTTAGGGATAGCCTCTTCCATTGGTCAACAAAGTCACCATCCATATCGCAAATCAAAGGTTGAAAGAATAATCCGCCCAAGGACCACACCTTTGCAAATCTAAACCCACCCTCAAGAAAAAAAACAAGACCCGATCCAACAAATAGGAATTTGGACCGGAAACCACTTCTCAGCCCCTAATGCAGTCCACCCACCTGAGCCAGGCTGCCCAGCCTATGCAGTCCACACTGCCTCAAGAACTCGTGTCGCGTTCCACCCGTCTTCGCGGGGCAACAAACCACGGTGGCCTTCGCAGCACACAAAGACTCGGGCTCTTCGCGGGGCGACTCCCACACAAGGCCTTCGCGACGTCAGTGCCATAGTACTTAGCGAGCACACACCCACCTCGGATCTGTGAGGTAAGAACTTAGCGAGACGACCACTGTTGCGGTCACAAAGATCCTCCGACCCTCGCTGTAGATGATTCACGAGTCGGTCCCTTCGCGAACTCACCTCGCGACCCAGAACATCATGCACACACAGCGCCACATGCCTTCGCGGCTAGAGCATCGCAGAGCAAACCTCTTCACGGAAGGTGCTTCGTGGAACTGCCTCTTCGTGAATCAATCCTATTCGCCATAGGTGCTTCACAACACTGCCTCTTCTCGAGCAGTCAAGAATGGTGAACCCTCCCAGAGTAGTCTGCATGAGTCAAAACCCCCAAATTGTAAGAACTTTGCACCACTGTGAAAGCCTCAACGCTGAATGCTGAAAGCTGAGCTAAGCCCCGACCCCAATCCTTCCCTATCTTCGCAAAGCAGGAGCGAAAGCCAATGAAAACCCCAAACAGAGAGCGAACGGGGCCAAGGTTTCGGATCCGAGATGAATGTGGAGCTTCAAGTGTATTCGATCTGGAAACAGTCTCCCCTCACAGGTCTGACGCCCACCAGTGATGACGGCGCCGGGAGGGGTTGAACGGTCCCGAGGAAGGCCGGACCTGCGCCAAAAGGCGAAAAGCGAGTAGGGAAAGTCGGCCGACTCCCCCGGTAACACAAAGGGGTTCCCGCGTCTATGTATTTGTGTCCGTTGGTACCGAAAAACTTATATATATTATCTATATCTTCTAAACATATATATATATATATATATATACATATTAATATATAATATTTGTAAATATATATAAATATTTATAACTATACTTATAAATACACATATAATATGTGTATGTGTGTGTTCTATATATGTATTTATTTATTTATCAACACGAAAACATGAAATTTTATAAATATATTTAAAACTAATCTTATAAATATATATTAACAAACAAATAAATATACAGATAAAAAATATAAATATATATAAATAATTAGATATAAATATATATAAATATATAAATAAATATATGAATATATAAATATAAATATATATGTATGTGTATAAATATATTTATATAAAAAAATATATATATATATATTAATATAAATAAATATATATTATTATATAAATATATATGTTAATATAAATATATATTAATATACAAGTAAATAAAACTAAATATCTATATATAAATAAATAGATAAACTAATAAATGAAGAGAAAATCAATATAGTGGAGTGGTAAAGGCTTACGTGTACAAGCAACAGGTCCCGAGTTCAAATCCAAGGGAGGCAGGTCGCCTGTATGGGTGGAATAAGGGATAACACTATAAAAGGGTGGATGGGTTGGAGGCTTGGGCGTGTGGACCAGTGGGTGTGGGGGGGGGGGGGGGTCGAGCACTATTTATTGGGGGGGGGGGGTTCAAGCATTGTTGATGCTTCTCCCAGATTTTCATAGTTTTTTATGTTTTTTAACTTTTATCAGCACGAAAAAAACGCTCATAATGGACTTGATTGTCAGTTATATTTTTAGCACTGATAAAATGGGACTTTTTCATCACTTTTCTAAGCACTGATAAAAGGGACCCCCCACATTTATCTTCATTGAGATTAAAAGTACTTTTTTAGTGTTGATATAGGCTTTCCTTAGTGTTGATAAAAGCATGTTGCGTGGTTGTTAGAAATGCCTTTCAAAACATCAAAAACATCACCCAGCCTATATAGGTCATCAAGTCTCATTCAAAAGATCATGTGGCATTTACTAACACCCAACACACCTTAACATATTTATTAGACAAGCGTAACATAATACATTAAGATCTGATCCAATGCTCATTTTCTAACCATGATTGATACTGTTGGAGTGGTACCGAGATGATCAAGTGGTCAGTGGTACATTGAAGGTTATCAGAGATTAAGAGCATACAAGTCAAGCCACCTCAAGCTGACCAATATAGAAAACGCTCTGCTAAGGTGGCCAACACATTTCTGACTTAACTATGATGTATACTCCCAAGGCTCCTCAAATTTATAATGAACACGTTCACTAAATCCCTAACCTAACTTCTAGTGATTCCATTTGGTCAAACCACCACCTGACCATTTTTAAACTATCATGCGTCAAAACGAACCAAGGTATAACAAAGATACAACCTACCTAAATCATCCTTCCTTTTTTAAACATCAACTCTAAACCCAACATCATGTCTTGGAAATTCTCATATATAAACAAATAAATTGCGAAGAACTAGTTAAAGTTGTCAACATTCCATGTTTATAAGCGAGGTGTTGGTACAAATCCATGATTCCTACATATGAACATTGATTGAGACCATGTAGGCATCAATCTCAATGCCAATTCAGAAGAAATGGTAGGTGTAGAATAGTTCTTCCAATTCATTCCAACATGTGAATCCATGAGTCAATGAAGACTAACCAATCATCGATATGAACCCCTGGTTCATCATGAAACCAGAGAGGGATTACCCAAAATCAATTTAAATTTAGCACGCCATAAGACGGATGCTCTCTTTGGGCATCAATGAAGATGTCAAGGTATGATACATGCTCATATATTTAGAAGAGTACAATAAGAGGATTGAAAATTTTCTAGTCAAACAGACCCAAATTGGAAATAATAATATTCGAACCACAACTAGCCGACTCACATTAAAATAAACGTGGATTCACCTATCGATGCACTATCATTAAATGATCACCAATCCTAGACAAACAGAGTTATCCCGTGATTTTTCAATATTAAACACCAATGTACACCTATGACCAATAGTGTTTCTCAAGGTTTCATATAGAGATAAGAACAAATACCTTGGGCTTCCAAAAAAGCACCTCCATTTACAAAACTCACAATCCCAAAAAGGTGTTTAAGAAATACCAACTATTTTTAAATGGTCCTCTAGGGTTTTATTCCTTCTACTCGGAAGTAAACATATTAAAAAGAACATACATGACTCTTACCTCATTAGGTGTGTCCCAATTGAAGATTGAATAGATAAACTAGATGCTTATAAGAATTATTTATAAAAATCCCCTTAACCGTAAACGTTTTAAACAATTGGAAAGAAGACCAAATCCAAACTGACTGGTGTGTCAAAACGCCCAAGTATCTAGAATTCATCACATGCATTGGGATGAATATTATTTATCTATGCCTAGGTCAGTCTAAACTAAAGACGACCAAAAATAGCACTAAATAGTATTTGGACCAAAAATTCCACTACTCTCAACCGGTTTTTCAGAACATTAAAAACTCAACGGTTACAACGTATACTAACACATACCACCATGCGATTTCACAATAAACTGGCACATCCTTATTACTTTACATAGGGTTTCTAACCTATGAATTCTAGTATCAGATGGTGAATATAATGGATTTAACCCATTTTCGTATTTTCCCATATGACCATTAACTTGGATGATGTCATATCAAGTCATGCATCACTAAGGAAAAGAAAGGGTCAAGAGAACTACAAATCGGCTGACCATATAATAGGCATGTCTATCTAGATGAAACATAGAATCACTTTGTTCTCACACCCAAATAAAAGGCAATGAAAAACATGACCACCCATCCAAACAAGGATCTAATTTTTAGAAATGGGGTCCGACTAAGGGTAACATCACTATAAGGAATAAAATCCACAACATAAGAATTGTTTTTATGTTATAAGTGTGATACATACCAAGGGATAACACCTAATAATAAAAAAGTATTGAACCTAAAATCAGGTCACACAAACCAAAGGCTCAAAAACTGATAATCTAAGCTACTTCTAAAAGAATATTTCCAATGGAAAACACTAGTTCTTTCATTACATGGAAACTAAAAGAATCCTTATGTACAATTACCTGAGGGTCTTAAACTAAGGACACCACTTCATGTTCCATTTCCAATCACTATACATTTAAAATTATTTCATAATAGAAAATTAATATGTTCAACAATCCATTCATATGGGCATCCATCTACCAATTGTTAAAGAGGCCCTTCACATTACATGTGTAATTTGGATTCCATTTAAAAGAATACATTCCATTTAGAGCCTGAAAACAATTACATTAAAACAAAACTAGCATTTCATCATAAGAATATAACATAGGCAGGACATACTATATGAATTAAAATATAGAATATTAACACCTAAGAAGTTTATATAAACAAGAACGCTAATAAACAAAACCACATGGCATGTAATTCGTGGAACTCAATCATATCAGCAAGAAACCGATGAATGTTTCTATGTGGCATGAAATATGCATATCATATGAATCCATATGAACCTATTATGATGCATGTAATTATTTATCCTTACCTTAACAGGCCAATGGTAAAACACTATAAACTACCTAAATATATAAGAATTTGTAATTACACCAATAACTCGAGGAGAAATAATGTAAATTATAATATCAAAAATCATAAAAATAAATTCTCTACCATGGACAGGTTGTCATTTCTCATACGTGGGGTGATTAGTCCCGAGAACAACTATTAACCAAGAACCAAAACATTTATAGTCTTCTTTCTACTAACCCAAAATAGTAACAGAAAGGGAAAAGTCACTACCTTAGATAAAACTTTGTAAGATACCGACCCGATTCTCCTATAAGAGGGTGGACAGACCTGTGGGACACATGACCTCAAGCACGTATCCCCGTACACCAGAGGATGCCGAGTAGTAGTGTGGATCACAGGAGGTGATAGTGGAGATACTATACCATCCTATTAGAGTTTCATAGAGGTAAGACACAATATAAGAAGAAGACAACATCGAAAGTAATAAATCAATGAAAGATAGAGTATCAAAAGACTATAATTAAGAATTTAATAAAAGATTCCAATTCTAGTTAAAAAACAGTTGGATGCATGACATGGTAATGGTACATGAAAGATATCAGAAAACAAAACAACATGATTTACAATATTGTACAAAAATAATGAATTAATAGAAAATCTTACTAGTCAAACACCACGAGCATCCTAAGCTCTAGCTCGGTCCTCTGCTCCTAACTCCTAGGTAAAATCAACACAAAAAATAACCTAGATCTCACAAATATAATGTCTAATTGGGTACGTAGGGTACACGAGTAGGATATGAGATATAAATCTCTATGCCTGAACCCATATTTTCCGTCCCAATCTAGACAATGTTATATAAATTAATAAGTGTGCGATTTAAAATAAATGTAGACTGATAAAAAATAATAATAAAAACACGATATCTGTTATTAAATAAAAAATCATCCCATACCACTTTCTTTAGACTATGATGTAAATATGGAAATTATAGCTTATCAAGAAAGAATGTATAAACAAGGGCCAATAGTAACAAGGAATCCCAACGAAGGATGATCCCCAAGCTTGTTCTTTATCTTTGGTTTAAATAAAATGTCATCACATAAGTAAGCTGGTAAATTAAAGGAAACATATCATGTTCAATAACAATACATAACAATAAGGAAGGATTCACATCATTAATTTACATTAAAGCCATCAATTTCCGAGGTGGAGTCTTAGCTCGTCCCTGAGGTATCGCAATTGTACATCCATTGAAAATATCTAATTCCACTTAGACCATCTAAGTCGATCCTTTCAAATGTCCAAGTATCACTCATGTTAGGATAACTATGAGTCTCTCTTGTGTATCACATGTAAGGGATATAGTATCATCTGATGCATGGTGTATCCATACTTCCAATATGTTCATCCTAATAATCCCCTAAAAGAACTCATATCACCCGTTAGTACTATAAAAATCCTTTGGGATCCATTTCCCGGTGAGCCTAACACATCGCTTCCCTGGCGCGTCATGATATAACTTATCGAGTAAGTAGTGTTTAATTGTGGGTTTTTAATACAGGACCCATGCTCTCTCCCATACACAATTTTATTTAAAACAACTAGAGAGGCATATTTAATAGATAAGGCAAGGTATGATGCATAAAATTCCTGGGATAATCCTTACACAATTTCATGTCAACACTTGCAACTCAATTTCACAACCTAGAAAGGTTAACAACACATTTCAATAGGTTCATGCCACTAACTAGGAAATAATAAATAATGTAACTTACATAGTCAAGGAAGATTAATCAAGGCATGTGGTATAAACGTGACCCTTAACAATATTTCATCAATGAAATTTTATCATCTCAATCTATTAATATTGAGTTTCACAATCCATCAAACTATTAAAGTGTCTCATACAAGGAGCACCAAACAAGCCAAAATAAGTTCATTAATATGAAAAATACAAATATACATGAATTGAGTAATATTTTATATAAGGAATATTCAATTATAAAAAAACTCAAGTATTCCTTAGGAAGGAGGCACCACACATGGGAAAAAGGATTATGTTCAAGAATAGGAATTATCAAAAGGGACACAATTCATAATTCATTTTTCATTAATCCATTTAAAGCTTTACTATGGTTTCACACACAACCTATTACAATTTCACATATTTTTATATAAAGGAAACTTAGTCCATATAGGATGACTCATCTAAAGTGGAGGCTTAGAGGCTTGGTGAACACCGCAAACTGGTTTCTCCAGAAGAAAATGTTAAAATATAAATGACAGAACAAATTAAATAATTCAATAAATGTTAAAAATAAAAAATGAATCATGAATAATAAATAAATTCAAGATATGTCATTTGGTATGAGTCATCCTACCCAAGTCCATCATATCAAATTCTCAAAAACATGGAAAATGGGATTAAGGGTTCAAGTTTCAAGGTCACTCCATCCAATGGAAAACACTATCTCATTTAAGTCATCTCATACGAACCCATTTTATCTTAACCAAAAACTATTAATTCTTAATTCATGGTATCTCCTCCAACGCCTATGTGGGAAACTCTAATCCTAATATGTCAAAACATCCATGAAGTGTCTTTTGTCCAATAAAATACAAAAGGGATAAGGGAAACTTCATATAAAAAAATAAATTAATTCATTTATTAAAATGGTACGAGTTACTAAACATGTCTTTTATCATACACAACTTCAAATCAAAAGAAAAATACAAGCAGAAAACTAAGGAAACACCAAAGTTCAACTATCAATATTTTTATTTTAAAGGTAGTGCACCTCAATTTCTGGGTTTTTATTACAAAAACATGACTTTGTTGGAAAAAAATGATTTATCACCTTTAAACACTTAATTTACTTCATTATAGGAAGCACTTGAGAAATAAACTACCTTAATAGGAGAGAACTAAATAATGTTTTAAACCCATATAATTAAATCTTTAATGATTTCATAAAAAATCTGGGAAATGTATAAAATAATACCTTAAAGTATAACCAATTTAACATTCGGCACTTGGCAGATTTATCAGCAAAAACTTGTAACTTATCCACACACACAGATATACCATTATATATGTATATATCCATTAATCTAATGAATGTCTACCTCAAACCATGATGAAAATGTACATGGAAGATATAAATATATATATTCATACCAAAGTATATGTGTGTGTGACCTCAAAATTAGCCATAACCCACTACAATAATTACTAGAATCATAAAAACATAGTGGTAAGAGTCAACGCACCACAAATAAATTATTATGAACCCATAAAAACCTTAAAAAATTAAAATAAAGGGTGAAAATCCAATCATATTTTTAAAACCATATCCTAACTGAAGCCGTTGAGCCAAAAAAATACCCATCCACCTCTCCTTCAGTGTAGGATGCTATAACACAGACTCACGAGTCCCGGGGGAGACATTTCACACCATGAAACTAGAATCAACCACAAAAATCGAGTTACTCCTTTGACTAGGGTTTTGGATGAACGAAATTGGCAATGGAAAGACCAAAATCAAGTGAAGAGATATATGAGAATGAGGAAGAGAGAACAACCCCCTCTAGTTAACCAAGACTCGCAAAAGTTTTGTGTGAAGAATGATATGGAAAGAGGGATCTGAAGAGAAGCTCTCACACTCTGGGAGGTTTGTTCGAGGAGGGTAACCCACTATTAAGGGGCTCCCAGAGGGGGGGGGGGTGATGTCACATGGAATAAGGGAAGAAGTGATAGACACCACTTTAGTTTTTTTACAAAAAAAATAAATTAAACTCATAATAATGCCAATAATAATAACATTAATATCATTATTATTATCATCATTAATCATTTATTTACTTATTTATTTCAATTTAAATTTTAATTAATTAAATTTTATTTCATTCAAGGACACATCATAATGTCTACACTCAAGAATAATGTTCTAATGATCCATTTTAAAAACTACTCATCTAGTAAATAGAAAATATTATATTCCCCTGGGATTATTCATCTGGTTCCAAACAAAATACATTACACTAGATACATATAATAAATGATATAAAGGTAGTATTTACTATTTAACACATGTTTATGTTTTTGTTTACTCTGTACTGGTATAGATTGGGAATAGGTCCCATGTATGAGAATTAGGGTTCATTCGACCCATAATAGATTGAGCATAGGTAACCCAACAGTAGAGTCAATTATCCCACCAAATTATGCATACCCTCGATGGGGTGTAACTCCTCTACTATAATAGGTTTATAGGGAAATTTTCATTCTTCATTGTTATGATTAATTAATATTGAATAAAAAAGGTGTGGTTTATATTGATAGGTTTAAAAATTGTGTGTGTAGGTGTTTTTATAGGCTATATTATTATGGGATAGATATTTTTTGTGATCATGGGAATGATATTCCTTAGAAATATTGATTTATTAATAACTAATAATGTATATATAGATTGTGATAGACGCATCTAAAACATTTTATGAGACTTCACAGATCATACAATCTCAAAACTAATCATTATCCCAGATAACCCTCATTTACTATTAAGCTGTGAGTTCATGAATATATTTTGTAACATTATATTTTATGATTATTATGATTGGATGAGAACGAATTTGATATTTCATAAAACATGGGTTTTTAGGGGTTTTTGTACTCACCCCTATATGGGAAATTTTATATTAATAATATAAAAAACATGTTGACATATTACAGTATTCAAAGGATTGTGTGGATAGAGTTGTGATTATGTTTATATATATATGTAAATCAGATAGTTATCATTATTTGTGTCAGAATAGAGGAGTCTCCATATAATCATTGATGTGTCCTTTTGGTTTTATATGTAAAGACATGTCTATTTTATTTTAGGGTGATTATGTTGTATACATTGTTGATTTATAATATAATGTATTGTTTTATGAGTATTTTATTGTATGTAATTTATTTTCTATAGAATATTAGTTTATTAATAGATATTTACTTCAAATGTGTAATTCTAGAGGGCCTATTGTGATTATATATATGTTTTCTTTAAATAATTATACTTTTTTATGTGTCTTCCCTTGGGCTGCTAGTCACCATCCCTAATATTATTTATGATTACAATTGAGATGAAAATTTATCTTTTCATTATAGGATAGAAGGATCGTGTAAAGTCATGTTTATTGTGGTGAAAATTGATTGGTTATATTTTTTATAAATTAATATTGTCAATGCAATAATTTAAAGGTTGTATCTTGGTTTTTGGAGAAACAATCATTCAAATGTATGTTCATGTTGCTACTTCTAATAATGATCAGGATGGAAAACATCAAGGTTTTGAAAAACAAATTATAAAATTTATTAAGTTGGTATTCATGGATATAACATGTACTGATGTTGAATAATTCCTCTCTTTAATACTTCTAATGATTATGATATTATATGAGATTCTAACTATTGATTCTGGAAAAAATACCATGTAAAGATATATTTATTCAGTGGAAACCTGGTTTAAATCATTGATTATAGTTAACTAAATATGTAAAACGTATCATAAGATTAAAAATAATATTTTTTGATGAGAATATATAATTTACACACTCTTGGAAGTGGTTATATTTGACTTATTATGGCTTAAGATTAATTTAAAATTGATCTTCACCTGATGTAGTTAAGGTTTTTATAATAATACACTGACAATTAATATTTCACTAGACAAAAAAAATTTGAAATAAGATTAAAGGACATTATAATTATTTTAATAAAACCATTATATATTTAAATAATGTGTAAGATTAATTAAACTAGTTATAAAATCCATAGAGAAATCTAAATTCTTCTTGATTCCATCTATTGGAATATGGAATTTGAGATTATATAAAATGTGTCTAAGTCCTTAATGTAAAAGTATAACTACTGAATGTTATGAATTTACTATGAATATATGTATTTAATTGATGAATATAAGGCGTTTTGATAATCATAACACTTTATGTTTATTCGTATGACTATGTATGATTGTATGTATTTTTTGACTATAATACTTCTTTATATGACTTACATTTCCATCATATGACTTTTTTGCTTGCTAAAAGTTGCATTATGAATGATTTTTAGACTTCATTCATAGTATATGTACTGATCAAAAGACTCCACCATAGGTATTTTAGTTCATTGAATGATTATTTTGGAATATATTAAATTATTGTGAGGAAATAATTTTTTGATGTAATTGAGCATAATTCTCCATCTCTATACTTGGTGAGAATAATCCTTTTCTGTACCCATTTAATGAATTTATCATATAGTGAATATTTTAGAATATAGTAGGATGAATGGGGATCTATGTAAGGATGAATCAAACATTATGAAGGCTATATAAAGGTCTTCCTGACCTACATAATGGTAACCATATTCTATATAAATATAATTTCTTGGTTTTTAAGATACAATAAAAAGTAATTTGGTCATACTCAAGGATAATGTAAAGAGAAGATAATGCTAGGTAATGTTTATATATGTTTTCAGAAAAATTTAATTTTCAGGAAGATAAAATATGATGATACTAATGTTGTTGTTCTATAATTAAAATTTCATAATTATTATTAAATTCATGATGTAATATTTTCTTGGTAATATTAGGTAAGAGTTCAACTATATGTATTTATGTATTCATGATATAAATTTTTTATGTTTTCAAGAATAATGAAGATTAAATTATATTGAAAATTTAATGTTCATCATAAATCCAGACATTTATGGGGAATAATGATTGATAACAGTAATTAAACAAAAATTATTTGACTCTACAGTTTGTAAAGACTTAACCATGTTCTCTATAGGTTTCATGAGAAGGTCACATTCTTTAAGAGAGGGTTCATCACTAAATGGTATATTTGTTGGGTACTATATATGTATATTTTGATAAATCATTAGTGATCTTTCATTAAATTTTTATTGAGTTAGAGAAGTGGAATACACTAAAACAAGAAAATAATAAAATAGAAATGTATTTTGTCGAGTTCCAACGATGATGCTGCATTGAATAAGGTAATTATTGAAATTCACATTGAGTTGAAAAAATAGTTCTTGAGAAAACATTGAAACCAAAAAATGGGTTTCAATTATAGTGATTTACTGCTAGAAACTACTTTTTATTCTCATCATACCATTTATTGTATCTGAAAAATTAATAACACATTTAATGCTGCTACTCAAGCATGTGAAAATTGTATATCTCAATGTGAAAATAAATCTATTGTATTGTGACCATAAAACATAATGAGGATAATTTGTTGTTGTAGGTAAGTGGTGTTTTTACATGTAAAAGAAAATATTGATAGAACTAAATCTCTTATTGAAAAAATAGATGAAAAAAGTAAATAGTGTTCTACATAATAAGAATAATGTGATACAATATTATGAAACATTCTTGGTCTCAAGGAAGGTTACTCAAATAGGATGTGAAATGATGTGTTTGAGAAATATTGAGTGAGTTTAATGATATGTTTTTGTATTTTTTTAAGGCTATCAAAGAATGTGTACATTTAAAAAATAGGATCATTATTTTTGTTGTGTATACTTACATGGAGTGATTATATTCTACTTCAAAACATGTAAGAAAGAATAATACCAACATCCACTTAATAATATAGAAGAAAGTATAAATATCCATTGACATTCATTATATAGTGTAGGAATGATACTAATGTAATATTGTTACACCACTTGTATAATATCATGCAAGAGGATCCAAAATTAGCAATGTACATCCA
This sequence comes from Viscum album, assembly GCA_963277665.1. Lineage (NCBI taxonomy): Eukaryota > Viridiplantae > Streptophyta > Magnoliopsida > Santalales > Viscaceae > Viscum > Viscum album. The sequence continues at coordinate 1,169,502,769 of OY728161.1, read as the reverse complement.
TCATGTTGTGTGATTTGATTATAGTTGATAATCTATGAATCAATATATGTTTATATAGAAAATAATATGTTTCCCAAATTGGGTCTATACCCTAAAAAATTAACATTTCATATTATTTATTCATTTATTTTCTTGGTATATAGTTGTGGCCTATATGGTAAAATACAACAAGATCCATGCATGATTCGACCAAATATATGGCCTCAAATACCAAATGTGTAAAAAGAAATTTTTTATTTGAAATATGGTTAAATTTCTCCACACCTTATTTACCGCCTCTCATTTGTGTATATATGGTCTAAGATGAAACTAAATCTTAATCAGATCATTAGTTACCTATAATTGGATGTTATTGAATCATAATAACTAGAATCAGTTGCACATAGTTCCCCCAATTTTTACTGAATGTTTTTATCAGTTGTTTTAATATTATATATATATTTATATATTGTGTTGAATTTGGATATTTGAAGAAGAGACCTATATAGAGGAATATACTTTTATTCCAAACATGATACATTTCGAGGAATTATTACTGACCTTGAGAAAAAGATAGAGGAGAGTTAAAAGGCTTCAAATAAAGTGTTAGAAAATGGTAATGTAAAATCGATAAGCTAAAGATAATCAAGATGATATGTATTTATTGGTTAAATATATTGGTTCTTATTCTTCTAGTAAGTCATGCTAATATTGTGATAGTTATGTAATTGAAAAATTAATAGACCTCTATATTGAGGTAAAAACTATTTAAATGATTTTTTATGGAGGTGTTGATTTATATCTCTATGTTTATAAAGAGGACTCATGAAGAAAATTTATAGTTTCCAGATAAGTTTGATGTAATAAAATGTGTATTATAAAAGAATATAAACTCTTATAACACTCTAATAATTCTCTTAAAATATATGAAGAATATACCACACTTTTAAATGAATGATAAACCTGGGTTAATGAAGAATTAAAAAGACTTATTTATGAGAAATATATATTTGAAAATTCTTTAAGGATGTGTCTCATATATTTTAAAATATTCATAATCTCTCCAGAGATTTAAATCCTTCCAAAGTAGAGATTAAATCAAATGGTTGAAATGATTGTAAATTATCTAAAAATTATAATGAAAATGAATTATGTTCAAAATAAGATAATAGAACATTATTCATAATATATAATGAAATTAGTGGACAATAAAAAGAATTATCTTCACAAGAAATGTATATAGTTTAAGAATCAATTTAACAATCTTGATGAACAAAATTGATAAGGAAATCCTAAATTTTTGTGAAAAAGGTTTTCCACTCAAACATACAAAATGAATCTTATCTAAAATAAAAAAATGTTTAAAATTTTATCTTAGTATATTATGGAGAAGTATCCATAGATATCTATTGGAAAAAGGAATCCCATAATTTAATTAATATTTCTTCTCGAAGTGTTGGACATAAGAAAAAATATATACATAAATGAATACATAAAAAAATTGTATATCCACCATTATGTGATGGAATTATATTATGATGTAAAGTAATTATTTTCCCCATAAGTATTCTAAAAATAGTATTTTACTTATAATAACTTGAATAAAAGAATATCTGGATATAATAAACAACATGTAAAAAATCCTGATTAATTGGTAGATGTTGGTCCTGTTAGAGGCTCAGACATATGGCTATTGAATTTTAGTGCGAAACTTCAATATTTTTAAATATTTAAAATCCTAAATAAAGTGGGATTATGTGTTTAAAAATGAAGAAACATGATTTAATGAACCATACCTCATAGGTTAATAAAACTCTTTCTATATGGATTATATTTTATACCTTGAAGAATAACTTCGAAATGTGTATGATTGGTGGTAAATTTTATGATGAATATTGGTATAATCCTTATAATTATCATCCATATACTAAATATATTATTAAACTAAAAAATTATATGATGAATCTAATGGTATAAAGAAATTCTACCTTGTGAGATGAATAACTAAAGAGGGGTGAAAACAAATCAATCCGAAGAGATCATTAAAGAATGCTGAGATGGATATCCAACAAACCTGAATGAAATTATTATTTTTGGAATGATAGAAGACACCATGGATAACTAAATGATGTCTATTAATTTAAATATTTATAAAATAATTGGTTTATACAAAATATATTCATTCTAGGAATTATAAATTAGTTTGGGACCGTTCGTTTACTCTCTTTGGGAAGAGTAAAAGAAGCTACCTATGAAGGGAAAAGTAAATGATGATAAAGTTGTGTCTGGAAGGTTCCATATGTATAGTCATAGTGAATTAAAATGTATAACATGACTAAATAAATAATAAAATTTTATAAAATATAAATGGAATGAAATTGTGAGTTCAGGTTCAATAATTGTAATTATAAATTATATGACCACATAAACATTAAAGGAAGTTCATGAGCCTAATTATATATTAATCATATGGTCCAGATAGTTATAAATGGCCACATAATTTTATAAGGATAAAATTAATAAAATATATATTGTCTTAGAAGTGTAAAATGATACCCCATCTATGAATACACCAGAAAATAGAAATATGATCATGATCTATAAAAATTTAAAAATTTATAAAATTAAAGGGAAAAATCATTAAGATGAATATAAATTTCAAACACGCAATAAAAAAGATTCTTGGTTGAGAAATCTACCCCAAAACTATTGGTTTAATTATATTAGATAATACAGATCAAAAAAAAATACAAATAAAACTATATGTGAAACTAAATGAAGGGAATTGAAGGTGAAAACTGATGCCGATAATACCTGAAATGGGGGATCTAAAAAGAGATCATGCTAGTAGATATATATATTTTGTGTTGCATCTAGAAATTTGTAACCCCATAAAAATTTTAACTATATGAGATGATTTCTATCTCCCATCAAATTTTAAACATTTAAACATTAATTTTACCAAGGGGAGTGAATATATATATTAAGGGGGATGAAATTTCACTTGGATATTATTTTATGTGTGTGTTTATGTGAATATAGGTTTATATATTTTCATGGAAAAATATTTCTATAATGGCCAAACATCAAATGTTAAAAAATATTTTCACATTATTTAAAATTTTTGAAATACTTTTAACTCAACATATCACAATTTTTCCTATAATCTCTTTCCCACACTAAAATAGAGTTGATTTTAAGTAGAACAACTCTAATATAAATTATATTCCCAGTAAATCAATTTACACTTTAAAATTATAAAGTTTCTATAATCATTTAAATTAGATAATTATATATTTCTATTGAATTATTTCACTCATGGTTTTAGGGAAATTGGAAATTAAAAGTGTTATAAAAAAATTCTATCAAAAGGAAAAAGTTCCCATAGAGAATATTAAATTATAGAATTTAGAGAAATGTATTGAGAAAACCCACCAAAACACTCACGATGACAATATGAGGGTGATTATATATTTTAAATCATATCAAGTAGAATTTTTAGGGGAGAAAGGCACATGAATAATAACCTCTAATGATAAATTACATTTTATCAATGTGGTATAAAATATTGAATCAGGAGAAGATACTAAAGCACATACCCTACTATGTTAATAAGGAATACGAAAAAATTTCCATGTTCATTTTTTCAACTAGGTGTAGAAATATTTTATTTACTAATGGTATATAGTGGATTAGAATTTGAATTATAATTGACAAAAAAACATAAAGGGGAGAATGTTGTGGGAAAAAGTGTTCATTTTTTATTTTTTCCAATTAGGTTTTTCAATGTAATCATGAAAATGTGGTATCTTGGCCGATGAAGAAAGAATCCACAAAATTGAAGTTCAAGATAACCATACCTATTATGATATGAATGGAAATATTCATGGTAGTTTTTGTCACATCCATCAATTCAATGCACTGATCATATTGAATATGATAACTCGTGATGGGGAAGAATCCTTGCCTTCTACAATTTCAATAATGAAGATAATGAAAGAGGAGTTAGAAAATGTATCTAGACTGAAAATCATGTAATGATTTATTTATTCTATGGAAATAGAAATAAAATCATAGATTATATTTATATCATGTTGGAGGACCCATATATGGAGTACAAATAATGTTAGTTTCTGATAAGTTAGTTTTAGAACACTTATTAATGATGGTTGATTCGAATAAATATAGCTTGGGATTTATTTTAGAAGATATACAAATGAGCTGGAAGAGATATTCATATGAATACTCAAGTAATGGGAATTTTCTAAATTAAACCAACATGTAAATAGTATGTAAGGATATTAGAGTTATTTTTATAATTACTATATTCATTTGATATAGTTTTGAGAATATTTTTTCTGGTTAATATATCCCTATATTTTTTTCCATTTGAATCCATTTGATGAAATATTCAATTTTAGATTACACTAAAAAATACCTGAGTCCAAAATGTGTGACTTTTCCTATTGAATCATATTACATCACTATAATTTAAGTATCTTGGTGATGAACACAATTTTATTTCAATTTTATTACATCATGTTTTATGATATCACTCTATATGATTGTAATTATTTTCCAACTATATTAATTCTTCATATTACTTAACTATATTTCATTTGACATGATAGTTTATTTAAAATTGATATAGTCATTATTGTAAATTTTTTTCAGGATTGTATGTCTTGATCATAAGAATCCTCAATAATTCTTTTATTTCACCATAATTTTGTATTAGATCACATGACAAAGTATGGAAGAAATAATTTTACAATGAAACTAAGAGTAATTCTTCATCATAGGACTTAGAGACCGTTTGATTTTGAATTACCATAATCATGACATCAAAATATAGTGAAAATAATAGTGTAATACTAGATGAAAAGTGATCTACATAAGGTTCACTCAATAATTTTGAAGGCTATATAAAGGTAATATTAAATTATTTAAAGGTAACCAACATCAACATAATGGTAATTACAAGTTTTATTTGACATATAATGCTTATTTTGACCTTTATAAGAGTAGTAACAAAATAACCAGATATTTGGTTCTTTTTTCCATGTTTTATGGATTTTTTAATTCTATGGGCATTAACATAATATAATTTTAAGGCCATAATTAAGTAATAAAAACATATCGAAGCCTATTAAATCCAGTATTTGATAATATTTTGGGGGAAATTTGATGTATGAGTTCCACTTCAGGTATTTCATGATGATGAAAATGATTTTATTAGGTTTTTATGAATAATAGAGATGAAGTACTATGGAAGAATTCCAATCCACAAATTATCATGAAATTTATGAACCATACTGGAACAAAAGAATAAATAAAGATGAATTTTGAGTTCCTAATTTTTGAACAAACATGAACCAAGTTCTCTATCAGTTTTATGAGAATCTATAATGTTGTAAAAGAGAGTTCCCTGCCGTAATATATATTGGTTTTATATATTTTATACATTTGTGGAGTCTTTTTTAGTGTGGAATCAATGGGTATATTTTTCATATAACAAAAAAAAGATACCTGGTCTAAAGATAAATTAACGAATATTTTATTCATTTTTGTTTCAAGAAAGGTGGTGCATTAAATAAAGATATTTATGGTATACTCTCTGGGATAAAAATATCATCATAGAAAAATAAAGAAAGTAGATATAGGTAATATATTCGAGTATATTTGGCTATAAATGATTTTTCTTATCAACATAATGTTTATGGTATTTAGAAGGTAGTGAATTCATTTATTTCATCTGCACATCGATGTGAGAACTAGGGATCTTAATGTGACCATATATGTAGAATTAAACATCCATAAAATAGATTGATTAGAAGATACTAGCGTAGATTAGTGGTTTTGAAAACTAAAACTAAAAAGTTGAGACACTTGAAGGTCTCATAAAAAAGGATTAAGAATATATTAAAACCTATATAAAATAAAAAATTAAGATGATATTGAACTAATCCTATGAAACTAATTGGGTCTCACAGAAATAAAATCAAATAGTCAAAGAGACAAATCTTTGGATAATAAGAGGTTATGTAATATGAGTAATTCTTGAATTAATGAAGGTAGTTGAAGTATATATGTAGTTGTGGAAGTAGATTATTTTTGTCGTAGTATATACACCACTGAATAGATCATTATCTACTATAAAAGGAGGAACAAATAATAATACTAATGGGAGATATATACTATAGATAATAGTAAAAGGATTCATTAACTTGTGTTATATAGTGTAGGTGTATTACCATGATAATTTGGTAATCTAACTTATATAATGTGGTTTATTATATTTCATTATGATATATCTCTTGCCATTGTAATTGGTTATTCAATTATAGGTTAAAATTCACGAACCAATGGGAGTTGACATTACATGGAGTATGTTTCCCTGACCTGGGATGGACCATGGGAAAACACCATTTGTTGATCCATTTATATATATCTTAAGAGAATGGTTTTGTTTCATGATGAGAAAAATAAAAAATGATATATAAATATGTTATGTTGAAATATGGGTTTAAATTCCCAATGGGTTAATAAAAAAAATAAAAAAGGAGTTTGGTAGTATCATCCCACACCTGATTCACCCACTCTCAGCAGTTTTTGGGTGGTCTTCTAAGGCACAATCATTTTATATAAATTTTAGTTTATCACATAAATATTTTTCATATATTAATACATTATTAGAATTTTGTTAGTTTTTTACAGACAACCCCATACATAATTCACTAAATTGAAATACACAGTGCACATTGATTTGAAAAACCCTCATGAAACTGAATATGAACCATATATAAATTAATTTTCTAGGTTTTAGAAGAATAAAGTGTAGGTCCGGAAAAAATATTTTGTCTCCCAAACCGTATAAAAAATTCCTATAAAATTAATATTTAAAAAGGAATATAATTTTTTTTATATTTCTCAAGATTCAAAACACATAAAATGAAATTTTTAAATAATATAAAATTATTTATTCTGGAAACCATAATAATTCAATAAATTATTGAAATTCCTAAAATGGATCATGTCATTTACCATTTTTACTAAAACCCTATATAGATTATTAGAAAATATAATTTTTACACTCGAATTCCACATCTAATAAGTCATGTGGTTCCACGGGGTATCATGGTTATAAAACATTAAAAATGGAAGAAATTTCCATTATAATCCCAAGAACAAAAAATTAATTCACTAAAAAAATAAAAATAAAATAAAATAAAAACAATCCCATTAAACATGTGATCTCAAACATAAATGAATATTTCTAAATGAAACTCCAAAATAAGAAAATCAGATGTCTGTCACTCATTGAACACTAGCCAACTCCATAAAAAACCTGTAAATTATAGTTTGATCAGCAACATCATCTTATAAATATAAACAAATGTTGATATTAATGAATGGTGTGAGTATATAGTCATAATCAGAAAAATACTACTGGACTCTCTCGTGATGATATTGCGTAATAACACTAATACCTTAATAAATAAATATTGAAACCTATATGCCACATATTATGCGTCAAAATTTCACTAAAACGAACCACAGTAAACTCACCAAATATGTATTAAATTGAAGAATCATAATGATCAAAAAACATAGATAAAATGTTCTAAAACATACAATTTATAATAGAACTAGTCATCCCCATTCACTAATAGAGTGCTTCAAAATAGAGATGAAATCCATTGTCAAGCGTTATTTATCAATTTTATTATTGGTTAAAATTAAATATGAAATAAGGAAATGTTAAATGTATATTTTTAAGGTCAAATATTATAAAAAATGAAGAAAATTATTTTAAAATTGGTTATTATAAAAATTAGTTTAGGAATATCACTAAATACTAATATAAATAGACGTTTGACATTGATTATTATGAAAAAAATTGATGACTCAATAGATGTATATCTTTATAATAAATGAAATTTAAATTAATATTAATATTTGTTTTTATATAAACCTTGGTTTAAAATATACTATATGAAATATATTTATATATATAATAAAATACAATATACTGTTACTAATAAAAAAAATAGTAATATAAGTAGAAATTAACAACTAATAAATTCTCAATGAAAAATTGTATACAACATCATTTATCAAGATTATATACACAATAGAAAATTTTAGATATTCACATATAAATGAATTAATACAATAAATTATTCTACAAATAATCTATTATAATTTCATAAGTCATATATAGAATATTAAAAAAATACATAAAAATATAAAAATATATATATTTTATAATATTAATAATAAAATGTATTAGATTGAAATATAATAGTTATAAAGAAACTATCCATGAAAAAATAAATATATTTTTTATAATAATAATCTCATAAATTATCCATAAAATGTAATCACTATATTCAATATTTTCTATCTGATAATCACACTAAGGATATAAAAAACACATTAAAAATTAGAAACACCATATTTATATATTATTTAAAATAAAAATTATATAAAATAATATTTTTCATCCAACAATGAAAGATAATTAATTTAATTTGGCCCTTTTATCCAAAACAGTGTCATGTTAAACACATTCTATGACCTATTTTATTTATTTATATTAATTATCAAAACATATAAAACAAAAAATAATATTAAATAACCAATATAGTAGGATAAAACATATGAATTCATTAAAAAATAATATCCTAATTGAAATTTACATTTTAAATATAATAGGTATTAGCTTGGGATTTTATGTTTAAATAATACACATAACATTATATATTCAGAAAAATAATAAATTTTCAAAATAAATGAAATTATAATGAATAAATGTTCATAATTGTACAATCCTTCTTACCAATCAAGAAATGGAAGAATCCAATACTTATTCTGTATGATTTCTAATAATTTATATATATATTTAACTCTAGTGGGCTTTCTTATGTATTATACAGCACAAAAATGTATTTTTTATCCACAAAAAATTTAAAATATATGATTTTGTATGCATAATGTGTATTGATACATAACTCCACAAGTGATAAATTGAATCACTATATGTTATATTTATATTATTAAATAAAAATTAAAATTGATATTTACATATTTAGAAATAAACTGGAACACGAGTATTATGAAATCTATTCCAATAAAAAGACTCAATATGTAGATTTTAAATATTATTAATATATAGTATCTCCCACATACTAAATCACTCATCAAAAACTCAAAAAAATACCCAGTTAAAAGAATGTACTTAAAAATTTAATCCTCTGAGAAACCTAATATTTATTTAAAGTTTTTGTATCCAAAATATAAGTATTTTTTCATCAGTACATTATATTTTAGAAAATCATATATAATATAAATGTAAAAACAATACATGTTATTTCAAATTATGAGTAAATAAAAATTGAAAATAATATGTACCTTATATATTATTAAAAAAGGTATGTTGGACTGAGTAATAAATAGACCAAACATATTCTAACTTTGGATACCACCTTGATAGGTAATGATACGGTGTAATTGGATCAATAATATCTTGAAAATTTACTCTTATGTGTTATAACTAAAAATGATAAATATGTACACAATTCAATTGATTATATATGATTACATATGAAATGATAAGTAAATAGGTGCCCATGGATTGTAACTCATGGTACAATGTATGGTATAATTAAGGAGGTTGAGGATATGGATAGGTAGGTTATTTTGGATTCATCTATCACTCCTTTTAAAAAAATATAGAACACACATAACTCACTCATCAATCAAGTGAATCATATCTAGAAGATCAGCTTCTAAGGATGTTATTTCAACATTTTATTCATCATCCATCAATATCATAATAGGGCATCCAAAAATCATCTAACACGGTCACCAAAATCATATCTTTTAACATGGCCTGAGTGTTATTTCTTACCTAAAGAAATCACAACAATTCCTATCCAACCCCGAAATAAAAAGGTCCACTATATCACTTTTATAATAAGGGAATCCTGAAATGATATATGTAAATGATACATTTTTAAGATAATTTCAAAAAATACTATCATCTATAAAAAATAATAATTACTTTCTTATAAACATAACGGTACTTGTTTTAATGAATCAATAAATATCTTACAATTTTTCTAATTATCATAATTTTAGACTTTCCAAGTAAGTTGTAAAGATATGGGATTAAACTGAACAATACCACTTTAAAGCCTCCATTATCTTTTACTATTATTTTATCAATATTTATGTATATTATTTCTCCATTTGTATATGAAACCGTCTTTTTGATTATTTAAGAGGGAATATAATTTTTGACTTGATATCATCGATATATTATCATGATTCTTATTACATACTAATGAATGAAAAATATCTCATTTAATTAAAAAATAATTTAAAAAAAATGTATTATAGGTATGAGTTATCATACCTAAAAGTATTCCCCCTCAAAATTTGGGAAAACCTATTCCATGTCTCTATATCTAAAAACCTGTATTATAGTGATAAACATTCATTATATTTCTTCTCGAAAATAAAAACTAAAAACATATTTGAATTAAAATATTTACATATAATTATAGTTTTGAGGAATCATCTATAAAAATTAAATATACTATTAGATTTGAACTAAGATTACTTTACTTATATTCCAATGTTTTTTTAGATATACATTATTAGATGGGCAGGTTATAAATATTACATGATTAATACACACACATATATAAAAACTGGCACATTTAATTAGTGTCCATTTTATCTGAAATATTAATTATTAAAATTACAACATTATTTCATTGGAGGAAAATCCATCTGATACTTATTTTCACCTTCTTCCTCTCTATTACCCAACCTTATTCCTTGTGGAAAACATTTTGAAACACGGATTGTGCACAAAAATATCAGTATGGGACATAAAAAGAATAAATTCTTATGACCAGTGAAAAAAATTAAAACCCATGAAAAAAAACTCATTAATACATTATTTTTTTACCTAAAATGGGATTCTAATTCCTTTAAAAATATCATTTTGTTACAATTATAAATTTTTTTTAATGAATACTATTTACAAAACCTAGAAAAGTTATTTAGGTTCATTATGATATAATCATCAAATAACCCTTAAATAACCCTGAAAAGAAACATTGTAGTTGGAATAATCATATGTCAATCATCAAATATAATTATTTAAATATCATAATCATTAAAAATGTATAAGAGTGACATCTTGTCACACAAATTGTATAATATATAAGGGGCTTATTGGGTTCTATCTCAGAACACTCATTATATTAGTTTATTAGGCTCCTCCATGAGCTATAATGTATCTCAACCCATTATATAAACATTATAAAATGACTATATCAGGAATAGAACATTTTAATCATACCACATTATGTCACAAAACCATTTAAAAGTTTTAAACCCATATGCATAACTCATTTATATATCAAAATACAATTTTCATTTAAAACTATTTTTTAAATAAAAAATAACAAGTAAAATATTAATAATTTTTTCTATTTGAATAAAAAATTAAATCATGTATTTGATTCTAAACATGAAATAATAGTAATGGGGGTAGGAAAATTAATTTTCATTTTATACGTTAAAATAAAAAATTCGATTAGTCTTTTTATCCAAACATTTTGTATAAAACTTTTAAAAAGACTTCATTTGAAAACATTTGAAATAAATTAAAAATGGAAATAATATTTATTATAAAATTTTTTATGTACATATAAAAAAATTGTATTATAAATTTAAAAATATGGACATTGCAGAATAAGAGTTTGCAAATAACTTCAAAAGAATATTTTTATAAAAGAATGTCGCATACCTTGAGTCCGGATCATCAAATATGATATTAATCTAAATTAAAAATAAAATTTATTTAATAATCTATATGATTTAAAACCATTTTCATATTTATAATTATTTTAATTTAATATCTTACCCTGATGTAGAAAATGTTTTAATCGTTTAGGTTAACTTCATATGTTTTGACAATGTTCAGCTTATGTGTCAAAAATGACTTAGGTACTTTGATTATGGTAAAAGGGTCATTAATACATAATATAAAATTAATAATAATTATTATATAATTATCATTTTATTAATCATTTATACATTTAAAATCAATAATTAAATTTTTTTATTAAAAATAAACCACATTACAATCATGGATATGGTAGGTTATGTATACGTATGAGTAACATTTCAATTTTTCAATAATCCTCATAAAAACACGATAAGTATTATTTTATCATTTTATATTGATCATAATATCCTAAATATCATATTATTTCATTAAATATACTTGAAAATATAATTTCTGTTGTATTTGGATGACAAAAATAATAATATCGCTTCATGGAGATGGTAGTCCAAACTTATAAACGTATGACATTATCTTTATTCAATGAGTGGAAATGTAAGAAGATAAATGATATCCTATAATTTTATAATGATTAATATTTTATATATATCATAATTATGGCATAGGTATCACACATATTCCATAAAATTTTCTTTATCATCTTTCATGTAAGAATTAGTGAAAAACACATTGTATCACTTTGTGAGACTATAGTTTGTCATATACACGAGTGTTGCTACTGTATCTCTAATGATATTAAATTTAATATGGAATACATGGTTTCATAATTTTAGTAGTATAATTGTGTTTAAAATATCATAAATATAACTTAAATTAATCATTAATATAATCTGTAAGAGGATGTAATGGGAAAAAAATTACATCGGTTCACGAGGAAAAAATAGTCTGTCATACATAAGAATGAAGGATTCCTTTAAAACATTATGAATAAAGATATGGATAATGATTATGAAATTAAATTTATATCATTAAATTATATATAATATAATTGTTTTATAATTAACTCAGGGTTGATTAATATTTCATTGGGGTAGAATACATAATAAAACAAAAACTCTCATTTAAGAATGATAACTCTTCTTCGAACATCCTCTTAATGTTTACACCAAAATATTTTCTATATTGGTTTTATGATAATAAAAATTACATAATGATTTATCACGGTAATTATTTGAGGGATGCTTTTATTTTTTTATCCAACATTCTTTGGATGTGTTAATAAGAGAGAAGAGTGGTGGCCTTTTGTAAGTGGGTGACTGGACACACATGGAATTTTTTAAAAGAAAAAGCTAAATCTGCATGTTTTTTATATGGAAAATGATCTAAGATGAACCATTCTATATAATTATAAGTGATATGATCTAATTATTTCTATAAAATTGATTGTAGACGTGTTTTAATGTCATTTTAACAAACATTTGGTTAGTTTAACACCTAATAAATCTATTTTTACTAAAACTTCTATAAATGTTTTTTTAATGTTTTCACTATTCATTATAAAAAACATTACATGACCATATTATAAAATTTAAATTATTCATATTTCAAATATTTAATCAATTTTACCAAATTCTATTTATATTATTGGTAGTATTTAATGTAAAATTAAATATGCATTCGTGGTTGTAATGGCCCGGACCTCTCCGGACCATTCCATTGTCAAAAAGAAGGTCAGGAAGTGTTTTGGAGGGTAAAATGGACTTTTTCCACACATTACAGAATTTTGAAACTACACGCCGTATAGTTTGAGTACACACCATGTACCCCCTTTCTGGGTATACCCCGTGTTGCAGGCCATGTCCTCGCTATATGAAATAATGGGTGCACGCCATTTGTCCAGTTCTACATGCCGTGTAGTCCTTCCCCACATATGCGTTACTAGTCAACAGTCGTGTACCATGTTGGAGCCATGTACTTTCCATGTGAAATAAATGAGTACACTCCGTGTGTCTAAAATAGACGCCGTGTAGTCCTTCCCCGCATATGTGTTACCCTCAAACAGTGTGTTGACCAGTCAACAACCGCAGAGCCGTGTTGGAAGCCGAGTGGAGACTGTGTAAAATAATCGAGTACATGCCATGTACCATAAAGTATATGCCGTGTACTTTTCCTTTTCTCGCCTATAAAAGGAGGGGTCCCCTCCTCCTTTCAACTCACTCCTCTCCTCCCGTTTCCTCTGAGCAGAGTTCTCCCAAGAGACTCGAAGGCTCCTTTTCTTCCATAACTTAATCGCCCGAGCTCCGATTTACGATCCGTCAACGGCCCCAGGATCGTGACGACGAGGCAGAACTTCCGAGCTTAGATCCATTGCCTTTTCCTTCGGCATTTCATTTCCGACTTCCACCCGAGTAGTTTTTTCCTGGACCCGACATAAGTGACGGACACCGACAGACGTCTTCTAAAGTTGATCCGAGGGAGTGTTGCGATCGGAACCTATTAAGGTAGGGATCTTACCTTCTTCTCTCTAATTTGTGCATCATGTGGGGTGGGTATCATCTTGTTTTCATGAGAAACAGTTGAACCATTAAATGAAGATAATAACTGGTTAAAGAACAGGGTTGGAAAGTTTTTGATTGTTGTTACTTTATATCTTGTGATATTATGTTGTGAATTGAATGAGCTTCTGCCTACTGAAAATCATGGTCGTTGGGGGCCTTTTCTTGCGCAATTAAATGTTTCCCTATCTTTCTAGACCGTTTTTTTGGATGGAACATTGTGGAATGTGGAAATTGGTTAATCATGTAAAGTTGGCTGTTTAAAATCCGGAACCCTTGTGTGATCACCCCGGTTAAACAAAATGGAATAATGAACATGTGGGTGTTGGATTGGATACGTGGCATGTGATGGGGGTGTTTTGTGGGTTGTAGTGATAGGGTGAGCTGCGGGGCTGCGGTTGACTTGGTTGTGGGTTGGTGTGAATGTTATGTTAGTGATGGGCAGCGGGGCTGCAATAAATGGTATTAAAGGGATAATTATGTATGGGTTTTGGTGCGGTTGTGGTTATGGTGGTTGGCAGCGGGGCTGCGGGGATGGGTTGAATGTGAACGGACTTTGGGTTGTGAATAATAAATAAAAATTGGAATATTTAATGAATGGTGGGGCGTGGTAATGAAACAGAGTTAATAATCAATGGGTTGGTTGGTTGATAAGAAGGAATTGGTTGTGTTGTTTGTGTTTTCCTAACTTGATTTGTGGATGGCAGGGTTATGTTTTACGAACTATCGATGTGGTTGGTTGTGGATAGTTTCCCAGTATTTAAGGAACTAAATAAACTAATTCTACTGAAAAATGAAAACCTAAATGGGGTTGGGGTTGTTTGTTGTATGCATGCTTCGTAGTAGTAGTGCCAAGGAATGTGATCAGTTTCTCTGTTTAGAAGCCATAGGTTGGGCTCTTTGGTTGGTATATATATATATATGTATCTTATGTGTTTTATCTCACCCCACCCATATTGAGAACTTAGTGCCGAACACTCCCATTTAATGGGAGAGGGTGTCTTTCCCTTAGTTACTAGCTCCTTCCTGCTCCTTCTCCCCTAGGCTGTGATGGCTTGATGCAACCTTACACCTAAGACTATTTGGGTAGGTTTTGATTGGGGTGGCTTTAGCCCAAGACTCTTCGGGTAGGTTCTACTCTTTCCCAAGAATCTTCAGGATGAGGCCCAAGTGTGTGCGGGCAGGATACGTTATTGTGAGGCCCAGGAGTGTGCGGGCGGGATACGTGGTTGTGAGGCCCAGGTGTGTGTAGGCGGGATACGTGGTTGTGCGGCCAAGGTGTGTGCGTGGGGGGGAACGTGGATGTGAGGCCCAGTTGTGTGCGGGCGGGGAGAGTGTGGCAGCGTCAGGACGTTCGCCATTAGGAAGAGTATCTAACTTAAGGGAAATGGTGCAGGGTTCCCAACACTCTTGTTTCTTATATACTACTACCTGTTGTGCTTGTGTTTTGGTGAGTGTGGCTGGTGATGTTGGGTGGATAGAATTCCTTGCTAGTTTTCTTCTGTTGTTCTCACGGGACATTAGGTTGTCTCCCCACTTGTGCACGAGAGCTTTAGGTTTCCCTACTGAGTATACTTGTATGATCACCCTTCGTTTACTTTCAGGTTTCCAGGAGGACTACTAGGGCCATGTGGGACCCTACTAGTCGGACAGTTGGAGTTGTTGCAGTTTTTGTTCTCTTTTTTTCTTTTGGTATTGTACTTTGAGCTTTCTTGTACTTGTACCTTGTTATAAAATTATTTAAACATGCATGTGGGCTTGGTTTGGGTTTATTTATATACACTTGTTCTTTTCCTTTTGGTGGTTGGCTTGTCCTATTTCCCGGTCCTAAATAATAAAAAAGGTTAATGCCTCCCATATTTGTGAAAAATCATACCCTTGGTGCTAGTCGCCACCCTGGGGCATACTGGAGGCGGGACTCGGGGGGTCATTATCTCCCTTTCACCATTCCACCTCAGGAGGGGCATCTTTGGTGGGAGGGGGTCATGACAGAATGGTATCAGAGGTGATAGTTGAGAGATAGGATGGAGTCTCAAGTTAGGCACAATGAGGATTGCATGGGATGGTAGGGTGACCATGTTAGTCAATCATGGTGTGTGACATAGGCCAGGGAAGAGAAGCTAGGACACATGATTTTTGGGCCCCACGTGATCCGATGCAAGGACTCTAAACCTACCGAACGACCAAGTGAGACTACATTGATTGCAGGGTAGAGACCCTAGGGAAGGTACATGCATCATCATGTTTGTGTATTACATGATTTGGGTGTTCTGGGAAATAAATTGAAATAAAATGATAAAATAAATCCTTGAGTTTTCCTTACTACTTGGGCTTAGGTGATCTTTGTTTACCGTACAGCTATGGCACCTGGACGTTGTCCCCGGGTGGCTCAGACAGCCGAGGCCCAACAGATTCAGGAGGTCGATCAGCTGAGGATTGACCAAGAGGAGGAAGATAGCCAGTGGCAGAAGACTCTCCGTTCTTTCCAGCGGCAGACCCTCAAGATGTATGAGGGTAGTACTTCGGATACGGAGACAGAGGGGTGTCTTGAGGAGCTAGGGATCGCTTTTAACTTGATCCGTGTTATGAGGGAGTACTGTGTTCCCCTAACAGTCAGTCAGCTGAGAGGTGCGGCATGAAAATGGTGGACACTCTACCTCAGAGAGAGGATAGAGGCAGAGGTTGCATGGGTTGACATTGAGAAGGAATTCTGAGAGGAATTCCTTTCTTCCGAGATCAAGGTGGAGAAGTAGTTGGAGTTACTCTCCCTTCATTAGGGTAGTATATCAGTACGATAGCTGGGTATCAAGTTCAAGGATCTTTTGTTCTTTGCTCCATATCTCATTCCGGATGAGGAGTCTCGGGCGAGACGTTTGGAGGAGGCGCTTCATCCTTCGCTCCAGTATTCTATCACCCCCTTCACCCTTAAGATGTACTTGGCGGTAGAGAATAAAGCAGAAGATGTAGAGAGGATGCACTCGCTGGGAGGTGCACCTCGAGAGGGGATCCAGCAAAGCTCATCGAAGGGGAAAGCAATCAGCAGCAGGTCTCCTGCGACGGGACCTTCCAGGTTCAGGCCAGTGGGGAGCAGGCCCCAGCAGTTCCAGTTCAGATCTTCAGGTCCTCATCCTTTTTTCACGAGCCTAGGACCGATGTGTTTTTCATGTGGTGGTTTTTGTCACGTTCAGAGTCGGTGCCCGACCCGATCTCAGTACGGTGGAGGTGGGCCGGTTCAGCGCCCACCTCAGCAGAACCAGTTGCCGGCGAGGCCCTTCCCGCAGCAACAGGACCATGCTCCTCCGGGGGCAGACTTTTCAAGAGGAGGCTGACCTCAGGGTGCCCCTCTGGGACCTCGACCAGGGTGTGGTTGGGGAGGTGGACGACATCAGAGAGGCCGAGGAGCTGGGCGTGGATAGTTGCACGCATCAGAGTTGACATCTCCGGCAGGACCAGAGGTGGTGTGAGGTATGATTTGTTTGTTCAGCACTCTTGTTTCTGCTTTGTTCGATTCGGGAGCCTTGCACTCCTTTGTTTCACCTGGTCTAGCTCATGATTTGGGACTAGACATATAGAGACTTTCCGTACCACTGGTACTGAGTACACATGTTGGAGGCCAGACCAGCGTATCTTGTGTTTGTAGGGGATGTGGGCTGACATTGGGACCACATCGATCTAGTGGGGACCTTCTTCTATTACAGATACAGCCATACGATGTCATCGTAGGCATCGACTGGTTGTTTTTTGTTAGTGCTGTTATCGACTGCTTCCAGAGAAGAGTCGTGTTCTCCGACGTGGACGGGCAGCGTATAGATTTTGTTGGCGAGAGGAGCTATCAGCTGAGAAGATGGCATGTGGAACCTATCCTATCCATGTTAGGTGGGTTATCAGTGGTTCCAGCTGATATAGAGATGATGGATGTCCCGGAGGTTTTTGGGGAGTTCCTCGATGTTTTTCCTGAGGAGGTTGTGACTCTACCCCCCCCCCCCCACCCCACCCGATGTGACATTGAGTTCGGGATAGACTTACAGCATGGTGCCCATCCGATTTCGATGGCCCATTATCGGATGGCACCTTTGGAGATGCGGGAGTTGCGGATTCAGATTGTCAATCTGATGGAGAAGGGTTTTGTTTGACCCATCGTATCGCGATGGGGTGCTCTAGTTTTTTTCGTGAAGAAGGAAGATGGGGGTCTCAGGCTATGCATAGACTATCGAAGGTTGAACCAGGTAACGGTCAAGAACCACTATCCCCTCCCAAGGATAGATGATCTTTTCGACCAACTGAAGGGAGCAGGTTGGTTTTCCAAGTTTGATCTACGATTTGGATATCATCAGCTGAGGGTAAAGTACAACGACATCTCGAAGACGACTTTCAGGTGTAGGTATGGGCACTTCGAGTTTGTAGTGATGTCGTTTGGAGTTACGAATGCACCAGATGTATTCATGGGACTCATGAACTTTTTCTTATGAGAGTTTCTGGACCGGTTCATCATTGTGTTTATCGATGACATCCTGATCTACTCAAGGTTAGAGGAGGAGCACATTGAGCATCTCAGGGCAGTCTTGGGAGTCCTTCGACACCACCAGCTTTACGGGAAATTTCCGAAGTGTATGTTCTTCACATAAGAAGTATACTTCCTTGGGAGAGTGGTGTCTCAGAATGGAGTGTTAGTGGACCCGTCGAAGGTGGAGGCATTTGTTTCTTGGGCAACACCCAAGAGCATGGAAGAAGTTCGTAGTTTCCTGGGGTTATCAGGTTACTATCAGAGGTTCGTTTCATACTTATCTCAAGTTGTTGCTCCATTGATAGCTTTGACGAGGAAGAACCAGGTCTTCCTATGGGGAGAGCAGTGCCAGAAATCTTTTTACTACCTGAAGGAGAAGTTTTTCAGTGCTCACGTACACAGGTTTCCAGAGGAAGGGTTGTTGTATGATGTGTTTTTTGATGCTTCTGGCCTTGGTCTGGGGTGTGTGCTGATGGAGAAGAAAGGAGTGATATTTTATGGGTCTAGGTAGTTACTCCCTCACGAGCATAGCTTTTCCACCCATGACCTAGAGCTTATATTAGTAGTGTTCACACTGATGTTTTGGCGACATTACCTCTTTGGGGAGCGCTTTTTGGTCTTCTCAAATCACAAGAGCCTGCGTTATATCTTCTCCCAGCGTGACCTGAACATACGGCAGCAGAGATCGGTCGAGTTTCTCCAAGACTATGACATTGATATCCCTTACACTGAAGGTAAGGGAAATGTTGTGGCTGATTCCCTGAGTAGGAAGTCACATCAGGAAGTACTTCGAGAATCCACTGATGCTTGGAAGGTGATGGGAGAGTTGGATGCCTTGCACTTGGATGCCAGGATAGAAGGTGTTAGAGGCTGTTTGTTTCAGATGAAGGTGCAATCCTCCTTGTTGCAGTAGGTGGAAGAGTCCCAGTGGGGGGACTCCGAGGTGGAAGTGATGCGTGATCGTGTCAATCAGAGGAACGCTCTAGAGGGATGGTCAGAGGACAACCGACATCAGATGATTTTCCATGGAAGGTTGTTTGTTCCAGAGTAAATGCGTGAGGGATTTCTCCATGAGTTCCATATCTCAGCATTGGTGGTACATCCAGGAGTTTCAAAAATGTATCGAGGCCTGAGGGAACAGTTTTGGTGGCCTGGGGTGAAACGGGTAGTGGCGGAGTTTGTGGCTAAATGCCTAGTGTGTCAGCAAGTGAAGGTTGAACACCGTGTTCCCAGTGGTTTGTTGCATCCTTTAGATTCCCCAGAGTGGAAGTGGGATGACATATCAATGGACTTCATCACAAGACTAACCAGAGCTCAGGGTGGTAATGATGTTATCTGGGTGGTGGTGGATCGACTGACGAAATCAGCTCACTTCTTAGCAATTAAGGAGTCAGGCCCGGTGATTACCTTAGCACAGAGGTACGTAGACGAGGTTGTGCGTTTTCATGGAGTTCCAAATAATATCGTCTCAGATCAGGATACTCGGTTTACCTCACGAGTCTGGAGGGGGTTACAACATGATTTTGGCACCCAGCTATGCCTTACCACTGCTTTCCACCCCCAGACCGATGGGCAGAAGGAGCAGACTATCCAGACATTGGAGGACATGCTGCGAGCATGCGTTCTGGATTTTAGAGGATCATGGGTAGGACATTTTCTTTTAGTAGAGTTTTCCATAACAACAGCTTCCACTATAATATTGGAATGGCACCGTTTGAGGCTTTGTATGGAAGACCATGTCGTTCACCCATTTACTGGGCATAGGTTGGTGAGACAGGTGCTCTTGGGCCAGAGGTAGTGCAGAGCACCACAAGGAAAGTCCAGCTTTTTCATGAGAGGATGAAAGTGGCTCAGGACTGCCAGAAGTCTTATGATAATCATCGGAGGAGGCCCTTGGAGTTCGAGGTTGGAGATCATGTGTTCTTGAAGGATTCCCCTCGACGGGGGCAGCAGGGGTTTGGGAAAGGGAGAAAGCTCTCACTTAGGTTCATCAAACCTTTTGAGGTGCTGGGGCGAGTCAGTGAGGTGGCATATCAGCTGGCCCTGCCACCACAGTTGGAGAAGGTTCATGACGTCTTCTAGATCTCCCATCTTCGTTGGTACTTACACAACAACTCCCACGTTATTGATTGGGGAGAGTTAGATATGGGAGACGACGCTACCTTCAAAGAACGAACAGTCAGAATCAAGGATCGTAAAGAGAAGGTGCTTCGTGGATGAACCATTACGTTGGTTCATGTGTTGTGGAGGCATGGTGGCCTCGAGGAGAGAACTTGGGATAAGGAGACCCATATGCACACTCAGTACCCAGAGTTGTTTTGACTTGTGTTTTTCCCTTGTTCTTCTGATCTATGTGTTGATGTTGTACGTTGTACCTTTGATATATGAAATGCTTGGCTTGTTGGTTGTGAGACCTTTTGTTTCCTTGTTCCCTGGTAGTGTGTAACATGTCTGGATGTGTGGGGAAAGGGAAAAAACCTGACACTGAATCGAGACGCATTAATGAGGATGCGATTGAACCCGTGCAGGCGATTCAGTGCCGCCTAAAGCGGATAATATCTCGACATTGGAGAAGGAATTTCCCAAAACCACATGTTCGGGTAGTGTGTTGGTTGTGTGGTGTTGGGGGTAGTACGAGTTGAAAAATCCTAATGTATGAAAGTTGGAAGACCCAATTCTTAATCGAGATGCATTAATGAGGATGCGATTAAACCCGTGTAGGCAGGTCTGTGCTGCCTAAAGCGGATAATATCTCAAAATAGGAGAAGGAATTCCTAACACATATGATTAGGGTTGTTGGTTGGGTTCCTGTTATAATGAGAACCCTAAGAGGTATCTTTTTGGGTCCCTCTGTGTTGGTTTTTGAATTCTCGGGGACGAGAATGTTTTAAGAGGTATCTGATGTAATTTCCCAGACCTCTCCGGCCCATTCCTTTGTCAAAAAGAAGGCCAGGAAGTGTTCTGGAGGGTAAAATGGAATTCTTCCACACTTTCCAGAATTTTGAAACTACACGCCGTGTAGTTTGAGTAAACGTCGTGTACCCCCTTTTCGGGTATACCCTGTATTTCAGGCAGTGTCCTCACTATGTGAAATAATGGGTGCAAGCCGTGTGTCCAGTTCTACACGCCGTGTAGTCCTTCCCCGCGTACGCATTACCAGTCAATGGTCGTGTACCATGTTGGAGCCCTGTCCTTGCCGTGTGCAATAAATGAGTACACGCCGTGTGTCTAAACCACACGTTGTGTAGTCCTTCCACGCGTATTCTTTGCCCTCAAACTGTGTGTTGACCAGTCAACGGTCGTAGAGCCGTGTTGGAAGCCGCGTGGAGACCATGTAAAATAACCGAGTACACGCTATGTACCATAAAGTACACACCGTGTACTTTTCCTTTTCTTGCCTATAAAAGGAGGGGTCACCTCTTCCTTTCAACTCACTCCTCTCCTCCCCTTTCCTCTGAGCAGAGTTCTCCCAAGAGACTCGAAGGCTCCTTTTCTTCCATAACTTCTTCGTACAAGCTCCGATTTACGATCCATTAACGGCCATAGGATAGTAATGATGATGCAGATATTTCGAGCATGGATCCGTTGTTTTTCCATTTCCCTTTCATTTATGACTTCCAATTGAGGAGGTTTTTTTGGGACCCGACAGAAGTGACGGACGCCGATGGACGTCTTTTAAAGTTAATCTGGGGGAGCATTATGATCGGAACCTGTTGAGGTAGGGATCTTACATTCGTCTCTCTAATTTTTGCATCATGCGGGGTGGGTATCCTCTCGTTTTCATGAGAAACTATTTAACCGTTAAATGAAGATAATAACTGGTTAAAGAACAGGGTTGGAAAGTTTGTGATTATTGTTACTTTATATCCTGTGATATTATATTGTGAATTAAATGAGCTTCTTCCTACTGAAAATCACGGTCGTTGGGGTCCTTTGCATGCACAATTAAATGTTTCCCTATCATTCTAGACCATTTTTGTGGATGGAACTTTTTGGAATGTGGAAATTGGTTAATCACATAATGTTGGCTGTTTAAAATCTGGAACCCTTTTGTGATCACCCCGGTTAAAAAAAATGGAATAATGAACATGTGGGTGTTGGCTTGGATACATGGCATTTGATGGGGGTGTTTTGTGGGTTGTTGTGATAGGGTGAGCAGCGGGGTTGTGGTTGACTTGGTTATGGGTTGGTGTGAATGTTGTGTTAGTGATGGGCAGCAGGGATGCAATAAATGGTATTAAATGGATAATGTTGTATGGGTTTCAGTGTGGTTGTGGTTATGGTGGTTGGCAGTGAGGCTACGGGGATGGGTTGAATGTGAACAGACTTTGGGTTGTGAATAATAAATAAAAAGTGGAAGAGTTAATGAATGGTGGGGTGTGGTAATGAAACGGAGTTAATAATAAATGGGTTGGTTGGTTGATAAGAAGGACTTGGTTGTGTTGCTTGTGTTTTCCTAACTTGATTTGTGGATGGCAGGGTTATGTTTTACGAACGATCGATGTGGTGAGTTGTGGATAGTTTCCCAATAGTTACGAAACAAAATAAACTAATTCTACTGAAACATGAAAACCAAAATGGGGTTGGGGTTGTTTGTTGTATGCATGCTTCGTAGTAGCAGTGCCGAGGCACGTTCTTAGTTTCTCTATTTAGAAGCCATAGGTTGGGTTGTGTGGTTGGTATATATATATCTGTATATTTTGTGTTTTATCGCACCCCACCCATGTTGAGCACTTAGTGCCGAACACTCCCATTTCATGGGAGAGGGTGTTTTTCCCTTAGTTACTAGCTCCTTCCTGCTCCTTCTCCCCTAGGCTGTGATGGCTTGAGGAGACCTTAAACCTAAGACACTTCAGGTAGGTTTCAATTGGGGAGGATTTAGCCCATGACTCTTCAGGCAAGTTCTACTGTTTTCCCAAGAAACTTCAGGATGAGACCCAGGTGTGTGCGGGCGGGATAAATGGTTGTGAGGCCCAGTTTTGTGCGGGCGGGGATACGTGGTTGTGAGGCCCAGGTGGGTGCGGGCGGGATACGTGGTTGTGAGGCCCAAGTGTGTGTGGGTGGGATACGTGGTTGTGAGGCCCTGGTGTGTGTGGGCGGGATACGTGGTAGTGAGGCCCAGGTGTGTGCGGGAGGGGAGAGTGTGGCAGCGTTAGGATGTTCTCCGTTAGGAAGAGCAGCTAACTAAAGGGAAATGATGCAGGGTACCCAATACTCTTGTTTCTTATATACTACTACCTGTTGTTCTTGTGTTTTGGTGAGTGTGGATGGTGAGTTTGGGTGGATAGAATTCCTTTCTAGGATTCTTCTATTGTTCTCACGGGACATTAGGATGTCTCCCCAATTGTGCACGAGAGATTTAGGTTTCCTTACTGAGTATACTTGTATGATCACCCTATGTTTACTTTCAGGTATTCAGGAGGATTACCGTGGCCATGCGGGACCCTACTAGTCGGACAGTTGGAGTTGTTTCAGTTTCTGTTCTCTTGTTTTCTTTTGGTATTGTACTTTGGGCTTTCTTGTACTTGTACCTTGTTATAAAATTATTTAAACATGCATGTGGGCTTGGTTTGTGTTTATTTATATACACATGTTCTTTTCCTTTTGGTGGTTGACTTGTCCTATTTTCCGATCCTAAATAATAAAAAAGGGTAATGCCTCCCATATTTGTGAAAACTCATACACTTGGTGCTAGTCGCCACCCCGGGGCCAACTGGAGGCGGGACTTGGGGGTTATTATCTCCCTTTCACAATTTCCACCTCAGGAGGGGTATCTTTTGTGGGAGGGGGTCATGATAGTGGTGATAAAGATAAATTTCAAGAAATGTATTTTCCACTAATAAGATGATTTTAAATAAACTCTATAAATATTAATAAAAATTATATGAGTTTAATATAATATTTATAGATATATAATATATAAAATTAACTTAAATAGTTACTCATTATATTATTTTAAAATAACCACAAAGGAGACACATTCTTAATTTTATAATATTTTTCAGAAAATGTAACTCCCCGACCCTAGTTACCCAAAGTCAGTTCATTATTACATAAAATTGGCATGATCTCAAGGGATAAAATCCCAAAATACCCATCAGTTTAGTATCATCATAATGAATAGATATATATATATATAAGTTGTACATTACATTATGAAATGGATAAATAACAACATTGTGTCCCCTTTGAACACACTCATATCCCTTACCCTATTCCTGCAAGTTAATCATAATATACTTCTTCGCATCCTAGGAAAACTAAAACATAGAAAGGGATGAGCTCAGATGCTCAGTAAGGATAACAATATAGCGTAAACTATCATAAATAATAAAAACAACTAAGGAAATGTATAAGACTTAAACACAATCTTATTTAACATAAACATTAGCATAATATGGCAAAGATAAATCAAATAATTTCATTTACATATCACGTAGATATTCTACTAGTCAAATAGTCACATGTAATATCAATATCCATTTTCATAATGATTGAATCCATAATGTCTTAAATCATAACCACTATGTCAAGGCCTCGTTCCATGAGAGCAAGTAATATTTTTTCAAGGCCTTATCCCAAGACACTAGTTTGTCTTATGAGAACTATTAATTCATCGTGGAGCTATAGCGGGATCCACCTGTCACTTACTAAGCCTAATGCATTCCTTATATGAAACGGTTGAAACATAACATAAACATTCGTAATAAAACTAGTATGCAAAATTTTAATACTTTAATGATAAACATGAATGGTATAAGAATAAAACATACAAAGTTAAACATATCAGAAAACATTAAATACAAAATGGAAGACTATATCATAATAAATCAATGTAAAAAAAGTGTCAAATCCATCCAAGGACGTTGACATAGATGATATCAAAACTATTTTAGAGAAATATCTCTTTCTGTTTTGAAATAATTCATAAGTAAATAAAACATTTATTTTGAAAATATTCATATAAGATTTAAAGGGAAGCTCTTAAGGTGTAATAATTCCAGAAAATATACTCACCCTACATATAAGTTAAAAAACATTCTTACATAAATTTGTGGAAATGGTAATAAAGTACCTTGTTTGGAAAATGAAGGAAATATTCATTTAAAAAATATTAAAAACTAAAAAAATGGTATAAATGAATTTACCCCATATTAGAGTAAATAGTAAAAATGTTTTGAAATACACTTTTAAGAATATTTGATGTGGATGATAAAGAAGTCCCAGTAGATCCATACGTATAAGTGACCTCGAATAATAAAGAGATTGTAAAATTAACCCTTACCTTGTACTTTTCTTTGGTCGAGGGTACATTTACATCCTATATAATAGATAAATTATTGTTATTAAATTTTTAATGAACCATACACATAAATATTATATCATATATGATCTTTTATTATTGCTTTGTTAATAATATTATAGTAGTATCATTGTTTCCGGAGTTAATTGATTCATTTTCCTTTATATGTTTTTTTTGTAAGTCATGTTTTTTTATGGATATGATATATTTTATTCATATATATAATGAGATTAAGTTTCTAAAAAATATTTTTAATCATAGAATGAAAATTATTCTTGAATGGTTACGATGGGGTAATGAATCTTATCGCGTTCGTGGAGACGGTAATCCGTACGTACGCACGAGTGATAATATCCTTATTTTGATGGTAAAATCATATGTAATTGTATGGTAAATCATGTATAAAGGATAAATAACATGTTAACTCTTTTAGTTACATCAATTATTTTCATTATTATACCCATCCAAATAATAAAGTGTTGAATAACAAACTGCACCATGACGTGGAGACAATAATCCGTACTTACACATGTATGGTGACTTTGTCATTCATAGGTTTTATAGAATAATGAATTTAGTTGTACCATATTTAAAATAACATCCCAGTATGTATAAGGAACTAGGGTTATTATTTTGGTATGGAAACAACAAATAAAGAGGAAGTGGAAGAAGATAAGAACCTTGAAAGAGGTGGTGAAATGTTTACCTCTTCTTTGGGTGGTTCCTTTGATTTGGTCAAAGGAGATCCATAGGTTGAATTATGATCATGTTAAGTACTCCAGGATGAAGTGAGGGTTTTGGATAGATATATGAGTAGGGTTTGGCTGAGAAAAATGGATTTGGTGGAGTGATTGTGAGAGAAGGGGAAGTACCCTTTTATAAGAGAGGTTATGGTCACTTTTGGAAAAGATTGAAATATTATTTTGTAATACAATCATATTCGGTTTACAATGGCTCCAAAAAGATTTATGTCGAGGCTAAGTTGGGTTTGGGTCATAAATCTCTCAACCAATAAGTTTTAAAAAGGTTTATCTCACCATATTATCCTCATCGTTTAGATTTAACTCTTAGTTAAATAGTTAAACTTTTACAATGTCTTCTTGTATTTTTATATTACATGGTTAATAAACATACTATAAAATGTCAAGAGAACCCCAAGTGGTTCATTAATGAAATATATAAAATTATATTAGTCTTTATTATGATCTATAGTTTTTTAGGAATAATATATCTATTCATAATACAATATTTTTTTTAAAAAAATACAATTAGGTCAGTTTTGACACTATTTAGTATTTGATTTTTTGAAATTCATAAAAACTTTATCACATCAAAAAAAATTATTTTATATATCCTAACATGTCATATTAACCTATGAAATTCGTTTAATAGTTCAAAATTATCAATTTACCATTTTATTAGTATTTCTAATATCATTTATTTTAATCATTAAATAATAAGTTAATTACTCCATCATCATTGTCTCATAAATAAATTTAAATTTTAATGTATAAAAATTATAAATAAAACACCATTATGTTGTAAATTTTCATATCTTTATAATTAATATTTATAGTCTAATTTCTCTTATGTATAAACCTATATTAAAAATGGTTTAGTTATAAAACGTTGAATTTAACACTTTTAACTACTCTTTAAATAAAATAATAATTAATTTCCTAATCTAAACTAAGTGTATCAAAAGGATCATAATTTACATCTAAGGATGATTTTGGTCGAATTAAAATAATCCAATAGAATTAGTACATGTTTTAGGGTAGTTATAATATCATTTTTAACTTTAAATTCCCTATTTACTTTTAACTGTGGTACATAAAATTGAAAAGTTAC
Organism: Viscum album; assembly: GCA_963277665.1. NCBI lineage: Eukaryota > Viridiplantae > Streptophyta > Magnoliopsida > Santalales > Viscaceae > Viscum > Viscum album. The sequence continues at coordinate 1,169,474,750 of OY728161.1, read as the reverse complement.
TATTCGCCAAAAAATTATTTTCATATTATAGAACCACATTTTATATACTGATGTTAGCTGTGTCTCTTGTATTTTTGAAATTCAATTCACAAAAATGGTAAAATTATGTTTTATGCTAATTTGAAAATGTTCATAGAAGGAGGGTAAAAGACGTTAAAATATTCAATAACATTTTATACATATAATTTTATTATAAAATGACTCTAATAAATTACATTAACCTTATATAGGTATTATGTATCCCTTTTGACAAAAAAAAAATTTAAATAAATTAACTATTTATTTAAATAAATTTAGGTTTCTAACAATAACACCGTGTTTTTTCTTATTTGTAAAAAATTTAAGGTATTCCGAAAAATACAAAAAATTCACCCTAAGAAAATTTTGATATTCAGAATCCAATATTGATGTCATTTTGAAAAATAAAATTTTTTATAATTTCAGAAAGTGTGTATTAATATTCCTAACGGTTAGTTTGATTGGTCGTGGTGTGCTAGAGTTCTATGTTGCATTTGGCTCAAGTTATTGTATTATTCGAAGAGAAATGTACCATGAAATGTAACAAACCAAACATTAGAATAATATTTGTTTCCTAATGTTGGGTGTTATTTCATTTTATACTCCAAAAACTATATCCTTTAATTAATTAATTGATACTGTTGGGTTTCAACTGTTATATTGTCATTGGTCAATATAACCGTTGAAATCTAAACTCTTAACATTTCAATTATTTTTTATAAAAATGAATGACTTTGGTTAATTAATACAGATAGAATATTGGATGGACTCAACCAGTAGACTCAAGTCATACTAAGCCCATCTGTCAAAGCATGGGAAATAGGTTTCATCTTTTTCCTTTTCTCTGGACCAAGCCCAAGCCGATCTTAAACATGTAAAACTTGAACATAATCGCCTAAATGAGAAGTTCAATCTGATAGAAATCACCACCCGGGCTATGTTTTCTGAGCCGTCACAATATTCTAACACCATAGCACACCTTACAATTAGATCCTATGCAGGTGTTATACGGGTCAATGTGACAAAACCTTAGTTACTTTCTGTAATCCTTTTGTATCAGTAAAAGTATTATTTCTTATTGTTGAAAAGTTGATGAATTATAAATATCCGGATAAATGTAGGATGAATTTATAGTTCCGTATAACTAATGAATTCTATAAAAAAAAGTCTTTTTAAATATTTATGTAAACTTTAAATAATTAATAATGTGAAATGATTTTCCAAAAATTATCTTCTACAGGTTTTCTCAGTAAGAAATTTAGATCCAAATAAGATCGACATAAATTTTTAGTGAATAGTAATGTATGAATAGTAACATACCCTTATGAAGATCAATGAATGGTATGAATAGTAAAATGGCCAAATAAATAGAAACATCACCTATGAATGTATAAATACAATTTATACATCTTAAAAGTGAAAAAATGATCATAGTATATGTTTTAATATTTTTTATGTCATAAATATTTTATTTACAATTTTATAATTAATTTAATAATTTAAAATAAAATTTATTTTCATAAATTGTAATAATAAGTTGTTACTTTATTGTAATATGGATGTATGATAATTTTATGGGACTTTGATTACTTTTTCAAGGTGTTACAAAAGAAGTTATAGTTTTAGAGCTGTTTTTTTTGAATAAAATATGATTTTATTTAAAAATTAAATTAAAAATATTTACATAGTTATTTTCATATAATTTTGTTTATTTTTTGGATTCAGGGTATTAACATTATGTTAGGGTAAATTTTTTTAATTTTTTTGAAATAGTTGAATTTTCGGTGAATAGTAAAAATACTGTTTTGAGTTTCTGGTGTTTAAAGACATCATTGATGATGTAATCATGATGTAATTTTTCTGGTCGACTTATTAATAGTATGATATGCTATGAAGAGCCCCAATTGGCCAATACCATGGGAAAATACTAGGGGAATTCCCGTGATTTTGCAAATACCAGCTATGAGGTGTCACTTGGAAATTAATTAAATATTCCCTCACTTTTCCTATAAATACCAAGTCATTCCCTCATTCATTTCATTCCAAAATCCTCCAAAAAAAATATATGGTCTTTCTACCTTCCATGGAGTCCTCCCAAGGTTCCCTCATTCCCCCCAATGTCCCAGCTTTCATGATTTTGAAGATACTCTTCACGGTATGGGAAACATTCACTCTCTTCTTTTAGTCATGATTTTCATTAAGTTATGACTTATAGTATCCATATTCATATGTGGGGGTATGTTTTTATATATTCATATTAATTTCCATTTCATGTCAAAATTATTAGAGACCCTTTCCTCTCTCAGAAATTGTTTTTTGAATTTTTAAGCGACGTCGTTAGGCTACCAAATTTTTTGTAAAATAAATAGCATCTTCTCTTTTCGTTCATGTTTTGTTTTCATGAGGCATGTCATTAAAATATCCATAGCATGATATTATTATGAACCCATAATGTATTATGAATTATTTATGAGTGTTTGACCATTGTCCCCTATTTTTTTAATGTTTTCTAAAATGATGTTATGTAGGCATTATACTACAGAATTTTCATCTCAAAATCTCACTCTTTTTCTCAAGAAATTATCTTGTATTATTTATTTGGATACCCAAATATATTTTATTTTCCAAGGGTATTCATCAATACATAAAATTTATCTATTTTATTCTATATTTGACATACATATAACCCTCACTCTATTTCCATGCGTTATAAATGACATAATGATCTTATTTTTGAGTACTCTTTAAAAAGTCGCGATTTTGACATGAAAATCATTTCATTGATTATGTTTGGGTTATTTATAAAATGTTTGGTTATGATCTATGTGACTAATTTGAAAAAAAAAATACATATTAATTGTGCGCCCTGATAGCACTACTATTCATTGGGTAAAGAATTAATTTCTAGGATGACAAGATTCACTATACATTGGTGAATAACCTTGGTATTGTTTTTATGACACTTTCGGAATAAACCTTGGAAATATTCCCATTAATGTCTAAATTAAATTTTGTATCCACATATTCAAGTGGCGAATCATGTTAATTTTATTATGATATGCCTCTATTTTTTTTCTCTTGTCTTGTGGTTTGCATCAAATTCTTATTGATATCACAAGTAAAGTGATTCCCTTGCTTTTCTTACCGGGCCTTCTGCTCACCCTTTAAATTTGATATATGTCTCCAAGTTATGAGATTATAAAATTTTACATAGCATGAACTTATTATGAATATTTATAAGTTGATTAGAATAATGTTTTGTGTTGTTTTCTTGTTTTATGTTTCTGATTTCCAAGATAGTAGACTTTAAATATCCTATGTTTGAAAATGTAATGAAAAGTTATGTAATATTAGAGTAGGATGGCATAGTTGGTATCAATGGAATATTTAGTTAAATTATTCATAAATAAAATAATGTTTGGTTAATCATAATCTTTTTAAAAATAATTATGAATCATTTATAGAAAAATGTAATTGGTTAAAGCATAATGTTTTGAGACATAAAATCCTTTATAGTTAAATGATTCTTGAATGAAATAATCTTCTCACCAAGGATTTATTAATTTAGAAAATGGAGGGAAATAGGTGGAACCATGAAAATGGTGTCTGCAATGGACCATGTGCTAACGACCCTTCGATGGAAGCCGGAATGTAAACTTTCATGTGAATGGTGAACCAACTAACTCATGTTATGGAAAATAACATGAATCAAGCTGAGATAATGATCTCACCGCAAAGGGGAAAACATTCTATTGAGTCCATTATGCTTCAACGACCACCAACTTTTAGTGGATCTACTGACCAATTGATTACTGAACATTGGATCAGACCTATTGAGAAGATATTTTGTGTTCTCCACTGTTTAGAGTAAGAGAAGGTCACCCATGTTGTCTATCTCTTAGAGTGAGAAGTGATCAGTGGTGGGAACTGATTAAAAACATGATGCCAAGAGTGGAGGTTGAAGCTATAGAGTGGGTGGTGTTCAGGGGGATCTTCTTCAGAAAGTATTTCCCTCATTCCCTGAGAACAGTATTGGAGAAGGAGTTTCTCGAGCTGAAGGATAAGGATAATGATTATGTGGGAATCTAAAAGATGAACTTCAAAAGGATTTCCCATTACACCTCAAGCTTTCTCATGGATCATAATGGGAAGGTTGATAGATTCTTTGGTGGATTATGACCACATCTACAGAAGAATCTAACCAAATGAGACTATGAAAGCTATGAGGAAATCGTACGGAGTGCAATGAAGATCGAAATAGAGTTTTGTGAGATGCAATAGTCTCATAAATCCAATGACAAGATGAGATCGAAGGAGCCCAAATTTGGGATGACCTTTGATCTGGGAAGAGGAAGAAAGAAAGTGCAACGTACCATGTGTAACAAATGTTGGAAGAAGAATTCGAGGAACTGCATGATCAAGAGTGGGGAATTCTACAAGTGTGGAACATATGGCCATATTTTGAGGAATTGTTATAGGGAGGTGATACCTCAACTTAAATACACTAATGATAATGGGAAGATGGTGCATTCCCTAACTGATGTCCAGTGCATTATGTGTGGAAAACTTGGAAACTTTTCCAATCATTGTCCAAATTCGAGGGCAGTGGGGGGGAACCTCCCTCACCCTCAACAAAGGACATGTGAGAAAGGTTGTGTTTTTTCTATCATTAATGATGATGTTTATGCTCCTAATGATGTGGTAGTAGGTACTCTTGTTGTTTTTTCAAAGCTAGACAGTACTTTTGTTTATTCTAGTTCTACACATTCCTTTATTTCCTTCATGTTCGTAGTGAATTTAGAATCAACCCCCGATTTTCTAAAAGTAGAGTTATCAGTCAAGACTCCTAGTGGGATTATCCAACCATCATCAGTGTTTATAAACTCTAGTATTTACTTTAGTGATAAAAATATTATTACAAATCTAGTAGCCATTCCCATGTTGGAATTAGAAATTATACTAGGGATAGAATGGATCTCAATGTATAATGCTAAGATCAAATGCAGAAGTAATGAAATCTCTTTAGTCATGAATGGAAACCCGCTACTTATATTCCATGGGGAGATATCTCAACCTGATCGTTGTATTGAATAACCTCATATATCCTTCTTTATGGAGTTGATCGGCGAAGACAAATAAGGAATTGAGGGTTTGAGGATAGAAAATGTCCCCATCATCCAGGAATACGTTGATGTATTTCTCGAGGAGTTGCATGGACCTCCCCCAAAAAGAGAATAAGAGTTCTCCATTGAACTCATACCTAGATCTCATCTGATATCAATGACCCCGTATAGGATGGAAAATATGTAGCTGTAGGAATTAAAGAAATAACTCCAATATCTTTTAGAGAAGGGGTGTCTCTATCCGAGTGTGTCTCCTTGGGGAGCACCAATTCTCTTTGTGAATAATAAGGATGGATCGATGCGTCTATGCATTGATAATAGAGAACTGAATGAGATCACAGTGAAGAAAAAATACCCTTTTCCAAGAATTGATGACTTATTTGACCAGTTTCATGGGGATCAATTTTTCTCTAAGATTGATCTTCGATATGGTTATCATCAATTGAGGGTGAAGAATGAATATATGCCTAAAATTGACTTCTGATAAGGATATGGGCATTAGTTGTTTATTGTTATACCATTTGGACTGACTAATGCACCTTCTATTTTTATGGATTTGATGAATAGTGTCTTTAAGGACTACCTTGATAACATTTTGGTACATTTTATTGATGATATTCTGATAGATTCCAAAAGTCTTTAGGAGTATGAGGATCATCTAAGGGTTATTTTGAAAACTCTATGGAAGGAGAGGCTTTTTGGGAAGTTTAGCGAATCCTAATTCTAGTTACAACAAGTTTCTTTCATGGGGCACATTGTTACCAATTAGATAATCACAGCTGACCCTACAAAGACAAAATTTATAAAGGAGTGGCCTCAGCCTATAATAATAACTGAGATTCATAGATTTCTTGGACTAGTGGGATATTACAGGAGGTTTGTGAAAAAATTCTCACGACTTTCTAATCCATTAACTATGCTAACTAAAAATGGGGTCAAGTTCATCTGGACAAAGGAGTTTGAGGAAAGATTCCAAGAGTTGAAGAAGATATTGGTTACTACACCCGTGTTAACTCTTCCCTCAAGTGGAGAAGGATGCATTATTTTTAGCAATGCATATGTGAATGGGATTCGGTGAGTCCTCATGAAAAATGACAAATTCATTTTTTATACATCTCGACAGTTGAAGACTTGTGAGTAGAATTATCCTACGCATAATCTGGAGCTGGCTGCGGTGGTTTTTTCAATGAAGAAATGGATCCACTATCTTTATGGGGAGAAATGTGATATATACACAGACCATTAATGTTTTAAGTATATTTTCACAGAAAAGGAATTGAACATGAGACAAAAGAGATGGTTGTAACTACATTAAACTATGATTGTTCAATTCATTATCATCCCGGAATATAAAATGATGTCGCTAATGCATTAAGCAGGAAAGACCTAGTTTTTCTTTCCATGATTAGGATTAAAAGTGATCCCTTGATCAATGAACTAGTAAAGTTGGACGTGGGAATTATAATGGAAGAGACATCATCAACCATAATCCAAATGATTTCCCAACCATCATTAACAGGGAAGATCAAGAATGCTTAGAAATAAAATGCTTTTTACCAAAGAAGTTTCAGGCTGTGAAGGATTGGATGTTTCTTGAGTTCAATATTAATCATGAATGTGTACTAATATTTTTTACAAGACTATGTGTTCCATCTATTTCACAAAAAAGAAGGAGCTGATGGATTAATCTCATAGCTCTAATTTCTCTATAAATCCTGGAAGTACAAAAAATTTATAGGGACCATCATGATCATTATTGGTGGGACAATATGAAAAGGAAGATTGTTGACTAAAAATCATGGTGCCTGGTATGTCAGCAAGTGATGTCATAGTGACAAATTCATTCAAGGTTATTGCAACCACTACCTACACCAGCATGTAATAGAGACAATATCACTATGGACATCATCACTGGTCTCCCGAGAACTTTCAATGGATACAATGTGATATGGGTTATTGTGGACCGTCTCACCAAGACAGCCCATTTTATATCCATTCAGGAAGATTTCCCTCTTGATAAACTAGTCCTGATATATGTGAAAAATGTGGTAAGTCTGTATTGAGTTCTACTTTTTATCATATTTAATCATGATACAAGGTTCACATAAAAATTCTGGAGAAGTCTTCAACGTGTTCTAAACATTGAATTGAATTTTAGTACGGCCTATCACCCCCAAACTGATGGCCAATCTAAAAAGACTATTCACACACTCGAAGAAAAGCTGTGAAAATGCTCAAAAGAATTTAAAGGTGGATGAGATCAACATCTCCCTTTAGTTGAATTATCTTATAACAACAGTTTCTACTCGAGCATTTAAATGGAACCCAATGTAGCTCTATATGGTAAGCAATGTAGAACTCTTGCTTGATTGCATGAAGTTGGTGAGAGAATTCTTCTTGGGCATGATCTTGTGTAATAGATGATAGAAAAAGACCATTCCATCTAGAAACACATTAAGGATACTCAGAGTCGGCATAAGAGCTATGCCCACAACCGTCGAAGGGACATGGATTTTGAGTTGGTGACAAATTCATACTTCATATTTCACCATATAAGAGATTCATGAGGTTTGGGAAGAAACAGAAGATCATACTTAGGTATATTGGCCCCTTTTAAATCCTTGACCGCGTGAGTACAGTGGCCTATCAGTTTGAACTTCCTCCAAATATATCACAAGTTCATGATGTCTTCCATGTATCCTTACTGAGGAAGTACATACCTGACACTTCAAATGTACTAAATATAGATGTGGTACAACGGGAATTATGAGGAGTAGCCGAAGTAGATCATTGATCGTAGATACATGGTTCTATGAAACAAGACATCCCACATTTTTATGTTGTTGTTGAGGAACCACAAATATGAAGAAGCCATATGGGAACCAGAGGAGTGTATGAGATAGAAGTACCCACTCCCTTTCACTTCTGAGTGTACGAGTTATAATTTTGGGTAAGAAATCTCTTAATGGGGGAAGAATCTAACGGCTTGAACTTTTAAATAATATATGATTCCTAAATTTATATGTTATTTTATTTTATACTCTACAAAGTATATCCTTTAATTAAATAAGTGATACCATTGGGTTTTTACTATTATACGATCATTTCTTAATATGACCATTGGAAACTAAACTCTTAACATTACAATTATTGTTTAAAAATACAAATGAACTTATAGAAAGAACATTGGGTGGCCTCATCCAGTAGACTCGGGTTGTACGAAGCACATATGTTAGATCTTGGGAAGGAGGTTGAATCTTTGGGCTTTTATGTAGACCATTCCCAAGCTCAACATCAAAAAGTGAAGCTCAAACGAAATCACCAACATGAGAAGTTCAAGATGATAGAAATCACCACTCGGGAAATGTTGTCCGAGTCACCTGAAGATTATATCACCATAGCACACCTTACACTTAGGTCTAATGCAGGTTTTATAAGGGGATATGTAACAAAGAATTAGTTACTTTCTATAATTCTTTTTTATAAATAAAACTTGTATTTCTTATTATAGAAAAGTTGGTGAATTTTAAATATCCGGATAAATGTAGGATAAATATATAATCCCATATTACTAATGAATTTTGAAAAAAGGGGTATTTTTAAATATTTATGTAAACATTAAATAATAAATAATGTGAAATGATTTTCAAAAAATGATCTTTTATAGTTGTGATCAGTAAGAAATTTAGAGCCTCATATGATCAACTTAATTTTTTATTGAATAGTAAAGTATGAATTGTAACATAACCTTATGAATAGTAATGAATAGTAAATCTGCCAAAAAAATAGAAACATCACACATGAAAGTATAAATATACTTTATACATCTAAAAAGTGAAAAAACGATCATTGTATGAGTTTTGATATTTTTTTTGTTTCAGAAATATTTTATTTACAATTTTTTAATTAATTTGATAATTTTAAATAAAAATGCAATCATAAATAAGTACTTTATTATCTTAGTGTTATAAGATAATTTTATAGTACCTTGATTACTTTTCAACGTGTTAAAAAATAAGTTATAGTATTATAATTGTTTTTTAAATAATGATTTTATTTAAAAATTAATTTGAAAATGTTTATAGATTTATTTTCATAAAATGGGGTTCTTTTTTTGATTCAAAACATCAATATTAGGATAGGGTAAAGTTTTGATATTTTTCTAAAACAGTTGAATTTTCGGTGAATATTAAAAATATAGTTTTTAGTTTGTGGTGTTTAATGACACCATTGATGATGCAATCATGATGTAATCTTTCTGGTTGACATATGAATAGTATGATATGCTATGAGGTGTCCCAAGTGGACAATTCCATGGGAAAATACCATGGGGAAGTCTATGTTTTTTCAAATACCACTGATGAGCTATCCCTTGGAAACATTATTTAATATTCCCTCAATTTTCCAATACATACGAAGCCATTACCTAAGTAATTTCATTCCAAAATCATCCTCAACGAAGCTCTGGTCTTTCTATCTCTAATAGAGTCCTCCAAAGGTTCCGTCATGCCCCCCAAGGTCCCATACTTTGAGCAATCAAATATAATCTTCCTGGTAATCGAAACATTCACCCTCCTCTTTTAGTCATGATTTACTTTAAGTTATGTCTTCCAGTTTCCATATTATTATATAGGGGTATGTTCTTATATATTCTTATTACTGTCCATTTCATGTGAAAATGATGAGATACCCTTTCCGCTCTCATAAATTTATTTTCTAAATTTTTAAGCAACATCGTTATGCTGCCAATTTTTTCGTAAATGAAATGGCATCTTATCTTTCCTTTCATATTTCCTTTTCATGTGGTATGACATTCAAATACTCATTCCATGATATTATTATGAAACCATACTGTATTTTGACTTATTTATGAGTTATTGACCCTTGTCCCGTCTATTTTAAATGTTTTCTAAAATGATGTTATGTAGTCGTTATGCTGCAAAATTTTATTCTCAAAATCTATCTCTTTTTCTCAATAAATTCACTTATATTATTTATGTAGATACCCAAATATATTTTAATTTCCAAAGGTATTAATAAATACATAAAATTGATCTATTTATTCTAGAATTGACATGCATAAAACCCTGACTCCCTTTCCAGGGGTTATAAATGACATAATAATCTTATTTTTAAGTACTTTTTAAACATCATGATTTTTATATGAAACCCATTTATTTGATTATATTTGGGTTATTTATGAAATGTTTGACTATGATCTATGTGGTCACAAGAAAATAAAGACATATTAAAGTTGTTCTCGGATAGTGCTCCAATGCATTGGTTAATGAATTAATCTCTACAGATGATAAGTTTCACGATACCTTGGTGAATAACCTTCGTAATGTTTTTATGACACTTTGGGAATGAACCTTAGTGATATGGTAATGAATGTATAAATGAAATATTGTAGCCACGTATTCATGTTGTGATTCATGTTCTTTTTATTATGATATTACACTTTTTCTATTTCTCATGTCTTGTGGTTTACATCATGTTCTTATTGATATCACAAGTAAACTGATTCCTTGGATTTCCATATTGTGCCTTCTACTTACCCTTTCCTTTGATGTATGTCTTTAGGTCATGATATGAAGAAATTTTACTTAGGTAGGACTAATTATGAATCCTTAAAAGTGGATTATAAAAAACTTTTATGTTGTTTTATGTTTTATGTTCTTGATTTCCAAGAAACTAGACATTAAAGATCATCTGTTTGAAAAATGTAATGAAAAGTTATGTAATATAAAGGTGGGATTCCATATGGAAGCTTGGGGTGTTACATTCTTCTCTCCATCAAATATTTTCTACCTCTAAATTTTTAGAATATTACTGTATAAAAATATCTGGGTGGTTCTTCATCATAAGTTCCATGGGTTCCCACGTTTCCTCTTGCATATTATGGTTTCTCCATAGAACATTTACTAGGCTAGTAGTCCAGTTTCTCAACACTTGTTTTCTGGTATCAAGAATCTGGACATGCTCTTCACAATAAGGCAGATCAGGTTCTAGTTCTATTTCTTCATAGGTGAGTTCATGCATTGGTTCAGGCATGTATTTTCATAACTGTGATACATGGAACACATCATGATCTTTGGAGAGACTTAGTGGTATTACCAAATGGTAATCTATTACTCCAATTTGTTCATGAATTTTGAAATGTTGGATGTACTTGGGACTCAATTTACCCTTTTTATCTAATTTTAGAACACCCTTCCATTGAGATACCATTAAGAAAACGTGATCTCCTACTTGAAATTCCAAACCCTTCCTTTGGTTATCGGTGTAGCACTTATGCCGTCATTGAGTTGCCTTGATGTGAGTTTGGATAATCTTAACCATTCTTATTGATTCCTAAACATGTTCTAGGCCTATTAGCTTTCATTCACCAATATCATCCCAACATGTTGGGGTGAGAAATCTATTTCCATATAATGCTTCATTTGGTGCCATCTGAATACTTTACTGGAAGAAATTATTATAGGAGAATTCTACCATAGGTAAATATTTTTCTGACATACCCTGAAAGTCAAGTGAAAAAGATCTCAACATGTCTTCTACTATTTGAAAAGTCTGTTCTGATTGTCCATCGATTTGATGGTGGTAGGCTGTGCTCAAACGAATTTCAGTATCTAGGGCATTATGAAGACTTTTCCTAAATCACGATGTAAAATAGGGATCACGATCAGAAACAATCGATAGGGGTACTCCATGAAGTCTTAAAACATCATTAATATACGGACTTACACAACCTTTATGTGGTAAATCTTCTCTTATAGAATGGAAATGTGATTACTGGGTAAGATGATCTACAATGACCCATATTTCATCATTCATTCTAGGAGTCTTTTGTATCCACATGATAGATTCCATCGTATTATCATCCCTCTTCCACTCAGGTATGGGAAGAGGTTTCATGACTCCTCTAGGATGTTGTCAACCTATATTCACCAGTTGACAAGCCATACATTTGACACATAATCTGCAATTTCCCTCTTCGTGTTGTCCCACCAGAAATGTTCCTTCAAATCACTATACATCTTAGTGATACTACGGTGTATAGAGAAATTGGAGCTCTGACCATCATCCAACAATCCCATTTTTAGATCAGGTATATCGGGAACACAAAGTCTCTTCCCAAATTTCTAAATTCCATATTCATATACAGAGTTATTGAATCTCCCATAATTCAAAGATTTTATTTTCTTTTGAAACTCCTCATCCTCTGTTTGAGAACTTTTTAAAATTTCTATTAAGATAGTTTTGAAACCATTTGAATAATTATTTATTCTTCTTCATCCATGATAATTCCCATATCCATATTAACTAGAACTATTAACATAGGATCCCTTTCATCTTTCATCTTGTTCCAAACCCCACGATCCATTCTGCTCAATGGGTCTTCCACATAATTTCCATTCTCATGTCGTAGTGTATAGTGGAATCATAATTCTTAAGTATTTGAAGCCATTATCATTGACTCATGATGAGTTCTTTCTATGTGAAAATATACTTCAAACTCTTGTGATTGGTATATATCTCACATGTTTCACGATTTTGATAGCATCTCTATATCTTCAAAGAAAAGATTACAGCTCATAATTCAAGATCATAAGTGGGATAGTTTTGTTCAATAATTTTTAGCTGTTGTGATGCATAGGAAATAACTCTATCATTCTTCATATGTACACAACCAAGTATTTTCCTTGAAGAATCACTATAAACGACCAACCCATCATTCCCTGATGGTAGAGACAAGAGAGGAGAATTTAATATTCTTATATTCAATTATTCGAAAATTATTTACACTCTTATTCCCAAAAAAAATAACCCCTTTACATGTGATCTTGGTTAATGGGTTAGCCAATGGGGAACAATTCTGGAAAAAATGTCGATAATAACCTGCTAAACCAATATAACATTGTAACTCAGTTATACTCTTTGTTGCTGGCCATTCTTGTATTGCCTTGGCCTTTCAATGATGTAAATGGATTCCATCCTTAGAGACAATATGGCCAAGAAAATAAATATCCTAATGACAGAATTCACATTTCATAAACTTCCCAAATAATCCATTTCTTTTGAGGGTTTTCAGAATAGTGTGAATGTGATTTTCATGATCTTAGAATCATTTGGAGTAAACCAAGATATCATTAATAATTACTACTACAACATCGTCAAGATATTCCTTGAAAACACTATTCATTATATCCATGGAGACAGAGGGTTCAGTATTCAGTCAAAAATGAATTACTATAAACTTTTAATGCCCGTACATTGTTTGAAATGTCTGCCTTCATCACACACAACTGATGATATCCAAATCAAAGGTCAATCATTAGAAAATATTGAGCTCCATTAAGTTCATTGAATAAAACATCAATTTGATGAATGGGATACATGTTTTTATTATTATTATAGAATTTATATCCTTATATTCAATGCTAAGTCTCATAAAACAATATTTATTCTATGAAAAACCAATAGGGACTCCACATGGTGAAACACTACGGAGAATAAATACTTCATTACTAAATTCTTCTAGTTTTTTCTTTAGATCCACTAATTTCACAGTTTCCATTCTATAAGGAGTCTTCGATATGGACTGTGAACCAGGAATTAGATCAATGGAAAACTCAATTTCTCGTTCTGGAGGATGACTAGGTAAATCCTCTGGAAACACGTCAATATATTCATACACAATATGTACATCCTCTATTTGAACATTCTTTTCCTCACCCATAGTTATTTCAATCACTTTTTCCATAATAATTGGATTTAGTAGAGCTGCTAGGGATGGATCTAGATAAGAATAATATGGTGATGTTTCTTCTCTAAGGATAAGTTACTCTTTATCATCATAAAAAATTCTTACCCCCTTCGTCTTGCAATAAATTTTTACATCGTGGTCCGAAATCCAATCCATACAGAGGATTATAACAAATTCAATCATGGCTATGATTATGAGACCAGTAGACAAAGCACATTTATATTCCTTAATGGGAATTGATTCAAAAAAAAAATTGATTCAAGGGTAGTTCCCTTGGAATTTTATTCTGAAAACACCCTTGTTAAATCATATTTGAAACATCTAATTTTCGTAGCAAACTGGGATGATATGAAAAAATGCGATGATCTGAAATACAATAATGCATTGGAAAAGATTTAAGAACCCATTAAATTACCTGCCACCATGTCATCAGAGCTTCAACCTCAGTTGTAGTGATTCAATAAGCATGGCCTTGCTCCCATATCCTTTTCCAATATATGTTTCCTTAGCGCATAAGACATTCATTTTTATAATATCCTATTTCTCTACAATTGTAGCATTGATCAGTGAAAGCCTCTTTCTTTCACTTACAATAACGATCCAACCACACTTATAATAGACTCCAATTCTATTAACACAAGTACTGGTGTGTTTCTTCGCACATTTACCACCAAATGTAAATTAAACTTTTCCGTTCTTCCCCTTATTTTCATTTCTATAGTGTTCAGCAGTTCTCTTCTGCTCTTGTGTTTCATCCACGTAATAAGACTTAAATAATTATTTATCTATCTTGATACCACATGAGACAATATCATCTTATGATGATAAAGATTGTGAGAATAATGATCGATGGAGAAAAGATATTAACCCATCCATGAATTGATCCATCAAACACTTTGCATTATGTATATAATCGGTTGTCTTCCTTGCTAACCTTGTAAAGTTGGCCTCATACTTTGTAAAATTTTCATCATCCTTTTGCCTCAGACAAATCAATTGTCTTTCTATATCTTCTCGATGGTGAACAAAAATGTATTTTTCTATGATTTTTTTTTTAAACTCCCTCCATTCCTTAATTGGTACTTCTTTATCCTCCTTTGTGTTTTGAATTAATGACAATTGTTGATCTGCATCTCCCGTGAGAAAATAAACGTCCATGACAACATTTTCCTTTCGCTACTCCCAAAATCATGAAATATTTCCTCTAAGGAACTAATCAATTGCTTAGCTACAAATGGATTTGTAGTCCCATTGAATGTTAGTTTATGTTTCCCGCTGAAGCTACCTAACATTGATCCTCCGCATTGTGGATCAGGGTGCTCCATACACGTATGGTTATTATTCATAACCTAAGTGATTTGTTCCAGTATGGTTATAAGTTGTTTAGCACCGGTTTCATAACCAGCTCCACAATAATTATCTTGAGTATGAGGTAAATCCCTACATGTATTACCTGTATGGATACAGTTTCTATTCCTTCCATTAGGTTCCATTTCTAAACAATTTAATATGTTAGATTAGTTTATGAATCAAAATACATAATTACAAACTTGTAAAATACGTAACATAAATTGATCCGTTTGTGTATAAAATCCATAATTATAACAAAGTTTTCTTTGAAGAATTATTTACTAATAAATCATACATAATGGATTGTAATGATAATGTGAGTTATTCTAAGAATATCCCTCGGTATTGTTGTAACCAAGAGTGCACTAAGGGTCATTGTCCTGAACTAGGATACCCCATGTCAAGCTCAAAACTCCTTGTTGGAGTTGTTGATCCTTGGTACATTAGTTCCTGAGCCGCCTCTACCTGCTCGTATCCAGATAGAGATGGATTTATTGGAAAATACAATAAATATCTACATTATAAAAATTAAAGGAAGTTATTCTATACTAATCCTAAAATTATTTCATAGATTAATGTTCTCTAATGAGTGTTTTCCTAAGTCTAGTTTCCAAGGACTGTTCTAAACTTCCTTATATACCAATTGTAACTCCCCAACCATATTTACCCAGAGTCGGTGGATTATTACATAACATTGACATGATCACATGTGATTAAATCCCAAAAGACTGATCAATATTGTAGCCTTGAAGTACAAGATACATACATAAGTTTTACATTATATCTTGAAATGGAGAAAAACAACACTATGTCCCCTTTGAGCACACTCATATCCCTTATCCTATTCTTGCAGGTTAATCGTAATATAATTCTTCACATCCCAAAAAAATAAAACATAGAAAGGGGTTAGGTCATATTCTTTGTAAGGATACAAATATAGCGGAAACTACCATAATTAAGAATAAAAATTTAAGGTAATGAATAAGACAGAAACACAAGCCTTTTAAACATAAATTTTTTCATAATATGGAAAATATAAATCAAATAATTCCATTTACTTATTCACAAGGATATTCTACTGGTCGAATAATCTCTTGTAAAATCAATAGCAAACATCATAATGATGGAATGCATTATTCTAGACAGCATAACCACAAAGTCAAGGACTCGTTCCAAGAATACAAATTAGATTTTTTTCAAGGCCCTATTCCAAGACACTTGTTTGTCTCATTAGACATACCTATTTATGGAGTAACTATATTGGGCTCCACCCATCCCTTAATAAGTCAAATGCACTCCTCATAAGAAAAGGATAAAATATTACATAGACATTTGTATTAAATATAGCATACGAAATGTTAATAATTTAACCATAATCCATGAATGGTATAAAAATAACACATCCATAGTAAAACATATCACAAAAACTTCATTCAATATGGAAGATTGTATCATAATAAATCAACTTCAAATAAGTGTGAAATCCATCAAAGGATATTTACAAAAATGAAATCAAAACTATTTGTAAGAAATATATCATTCTATTTGAAATCATTCACAAGTACAAAAAACATTTATTTTGAAAATATTCTTCTATGACTGTAATGGAAGCTTCAAATGTGTCATAATAGAGGAAAATAGTTTTACCCACCATAGAAGATAAAAAACATTCTTACCTTAATTCTTCGAAAAGGTCATAAAGTACCTTGTTTGGAAAACAATGAAAATATTCCTTTCAAAACATTTTATTAAATGTAAGAAATGTGTTTAAATGAATTTTACCCATATTTTAGTAAATAATAAAAAAAATTGAAATACATTTTTATGAAACACAGATGTGGATGATAAAAAATATCCACTAGATACTTACAAATAAGGAACATCAGATAATAAATAAAATGTGATATTAACCATTTCCTTGTAATTTTCCTTGTTCAAGGGTACGTTAACCTCTTGAATAATTGTTATGTCACTGTTATTAAATTATATAAGAACTATTTTAGAATGATTACAAAAATTTAACCAAAGCATTTATCAATGTACAGATTAAAAATTGAATCTGTTTTATTAAAATAATTTTCTAAATATGATTAATTTAATTATTAAATAAAATCCCCATTAATTTCTAAAATTCTAATTTTAATATTATAATATATTGTATGGCCCATAAAATAATATATTATTGTCTCCTAAAATTATTTAATCATTATAATAAAACATAATTTCAATTTATAAATCCATTTCCATAAAATAAATTTTCTTCCAAAAAATTATACTAATGGTTATAGAAATATATATTTTTCAAAGATAAAAACACTTATTTAATAATTTTTATAACATGTACATACTTGTATAATAATAAAAATATGTTACATTTTCATTTAATAAGAGAATTTAATATTATTTTAAATTTTCATAGGTTAGGTTACAATTATAATAGTCAATTTAAAATTCATAGCAGTCAAATTACTATTCAAATGGTGATTTTATTATTCCCAAGGTCAAATTACAATTCCAATTGTCCTATAACTATCTCAATGATCAGATTACTATTCGAGTGGTCATTTTACTACTCCAAATTTCAAATTACTTTTCCAATTATTATATTACTATTTCAATGTCCAGATTTTTAATGGTAATATGAGCTACCTAAATTCTATAAATAAAACACATTTCATTAATTATTCTTTCACCTCTAGTTTACCTCTTTGTTATATATATTATCTTTTTCAAAATAGATATTTCATTACAAATATTCGGTATCTTTTCAACAGAGTTGTCTAGGAATGCTATTATTTTGTGGGTTCAATAATATTCAAATTTTCCTATTTCTATTTTATTATTTTATTTTTATTATCCCATTGTAAAAAATGTAGTTATTATATAATTTATTTTAATTTTAATATTCATATTATTATAATATAATGATGTTCATTTTTTCACGTGGTATGTGTGCATAATAATATTTTACTAAATTTAACACAATTATATTATTAGAAGAGAAATTATATTGAATTGTTTTTGGGTAATTAAAAACATTCCCATTCTATGATATTGAGAGTCATTTCAAAATGAAGAAATTATTTTTCACATCGCTTCTATTATTATGAAGCACATTGATCATGTAGGTTTTTATCAAATATTCTCTTTTCTATCAGGAATCTCATCCTCATTGCATTATTTGTGTTTTCAAGTAAATGATTTAAATGAATAATGAAAGGGAAAGTGGATTGGTTTATTTCTTTAAGAATGAATCAATATTGGATCTCTTATTCATTTTGTATCATGAGGTCATACATTTTAATATTTTTTATTAACCATCATATTTATTAATATACACTATCCATTCATTGGGGAATGAATAAATTTCCATTTACTAGAGTCTCATTTTAAATATTTTTTAATCATAATTGTAATATGGGTGATTGTGTCCTTCTATAAGTATCTGTTTAAAAACTCTATGTAATTCCATGAAATTTATATTTCTCTTACGAATTATATTTTATATCCTAACCAATCATTGCACCAATTATAATACTATATATTTATAACTTCCACGAAATAATGGTTTTTAGAAATATCAATACTATCATCCAAAAATTTCTATTTTTCTATAGTCTTAATTCGAAATAATATATTAATTTATTAATAAAACAACATGTTTAATAGAAGATATCTTCCTTAAAATCAGTTATTAAATTCATTATTATTTTACTATAAAAGATCCAAAATATATAAATAATATTAAAACGAAATAAATTTAAAAATAATTTCATTTATCTTTACCATAATTATAATATATAAATAAATTCATACAAGGACTTAAAGAAAATGTATAATTTTTAATTATTCCATGTAATGACCCAAACCACCATGGCCCGCATAGACAGCGGACGGTCAAACAGCACTACCCCAATCCCACATTCATATGCTTGATGTTGGAATATACCACCAATTATGTCTGTCACAGATGTTGTAGTCCTTAACTTATGGTACCTATATTAATTCATCCATAACCATCCCAATGCAATAGTGTGTAGGTAAAACTAAAACTAATACAAAAAACCATGAACCCCTCTATCCCATATCAGAGTGTGAATAATGTATAAGAAATAGAAAAAAACCCACCAAAAGAACAAAAAAACATGGGACCTACTCAGAAGGAGGTTACTCTAGATAAACATGTGACAAGTACACTTTTGGGTTTTTCTAGTCAGGAATTATGATCCACCCACTCTCGATCCACCAAGGACAGTGCCAGAAAACAAGTAGTCTCCACAATAGATAACAAGTGTTGGATGATTCCATGCAGGGGTGTGTAAAAAAATACATAATAATCTCCTAAAAACCCTAAATAAATGGTGTTAAAAGGTATAAATAATTTAACCATATCACGAGATAGAGTAAGAAACCAATGAATGAGAGAGAACTCCATATCAACATTCCTCATCTTTGAACAACTAGTCATCTCAACACCCCATTGTATTTCAAACGAGATGACACGTACCCCACATTTTTTCAAAGTTCCCTAGATATACTCGAAAAAAAATCCATTTCTCATTGTCCATACCATTAACTCATCCACAACAACTAACTCTAGGTTCCCATATATCACTTGTCCATCAGTACTCACTACACGAGCCTATCCATCACATTTATAATTTTACCAACATATGTCATGAATCAGGCATATTGTAACTAGATTTAGATCCCATTAATCCTAGATTGAATTCAAATGAGTTATTTTACACCATTGGTTATAACTATACTATCTCGTATGGCACACATATGATCACTCATTGGTTATTACTAAAATGGTGGCATGAACCTTCTATCATTGGTGGTAACTATCAGAGTGGTCATGTGAATTAGACATCACCTACGGGTAAGTCACCTAGTAACCTATTATATGTACAAATATAGATAAGGGATCACTCCTAGGATTTCTGTGGGACACTACGTACCATAACTAGAACCCAGAACACCAAAGGGGTATCCCACTACAACAAAAAATCTATATCAACTCAATATGAAGATGATAAATGCTCACATATGTTGAGTCAATTTGATTCAACAAACCCCACCTAAGGATACAACCGTGGTATAAAAACATATTAAAATGGGATTATTTATCCTATATATAATCTCTATTGGACTACTACCACATTAGAAAGATTATATCTTGATTCAGAGATAGGGGTAATCACTCAGAGATTACTTAAGCACTTTCCCCTACAAGAAACATCCCTATCCATACAAGATCAATTATAGTGTTAATATCGGTAAAAATGATACCAAAACCCCTAATATGGGAAATAATAATGGATGTATGGATAGATATGAGACTCTTAGTGGGATACATGCTCCATGCCACTAATTCTATTGATGAAGCGAATTGGGATATCTCAATACATAATTTGGGCACAGACCCATGTAGCACATGATTGTGGTGTCCGTAGGGAGGGAAAGATCATGTGATGAGGATGTGATACCAATCATAAACCACATAATAATAGAATAAGTTAAATCTCTATACCACTACTAGTCTATACACAACTTTTTTAAGTGACCCACAACTTCCCCTCACATAACATATAAAAATTATGAACTATGGACCCCATTGCTTTTGACGTGGATAACTAATCAATGTATTATATTTATGGGAATCCATATGATTCTAGAAGAATGAGATGTGTTAGGGGGAAATGACTCCATGGGGGATACATAATGTGTACCTATAGTACATGGGGTGTCTTTGAACATCATCCCATGTGCATGTCTGCTGAACAAACTTGTTATGTAAATAAAAATGAAATGACATGTACACCATGACACACGATGTGTGTGCGTGTGCTTGCTCAAAACCCTGGGATTTTCATTGACCATACACAACATGATTTTTTTGTGACCATTCATACTGTGTACCAATGATACATGTTTTTTCTCCCTGTTTGAGACCATGCATGTGTCCTTTGGCTGTTTCCTTCTAAATATACCTTCTCATGTGTCTTTTTTCCACGTAATCCCACACGTCCATGTACCATGACATGGAATGAAATTCTATGTCCCTAGGACACATTACCTAGCCTCACAACATGGTATGTTACCATAGTAAATTTCAGGTAGTACCAAAATTTCATCTTACCTAAAATGTAACAACACAGAGCCTGTTTCACATTAATACCTGTTGTGTGATCAAAAATTCATAATTAATCTATTCCCTGAGCCACCCAAATCCCCCTAATATTCACCTAAAAACCATAGATCGACCACTAGAGGGACCATAACAGTCATCTAAGGGATCAAAAACCATATAAAACTACTCAAAAGTTTTCGGGATATGAATATATTAAAATGTATTATCATTTGTAGAAACTCCGAAGCTTCGAGTCCAAAATGACACAAAAAAATTCTCCTCCAAGATCCAGTGAATATAGACATTAATAATATGGCTCTGTAGAACCTCCTCACATAAGTTCTTCTACAATCCATCAATACCTATGTGAGAACCTCCACAAAACATACTTATATAGAAATACAAATTCAGGTTGGTTTATTAATTAAATTTTTCTATAATCAATAAACCTCAATTCAGACCCTGATTACAGCTTCATCCAACGAAATACCTGAAGTCAAAACATTTTATGTTTTTCTTAGGGATAAAACCACATTTTAAAATAAACCAAGATGTGAGATTTCCATTTTGAGTCTCCTGTTGAGAGTTATATCACTTTTACATCATAAATGATCATATATTATATGGTATATTTAATTTTCCACACAACTACACTGAGGATCTTGGGGCCCAAGAATCCCATACTAAATCAGTTCATAGAATAAGAAATATTCATAGATGTATTAAAAAAAATTAAACAGAAAATCCAAAGTCACTGAACTCAATCTTCTTCTTCTATCTTAAATATTTTCTAATATTTTATGCCATTTTGATCATCCAAATATTCTATGTCTGAAAATATAATTCCATTTTTTCACAATTTTCTATTTTTAAGAATGATTTATATTGGGAATCATAAGTGGTTTGATAAACATTTGAAATATTCATAGTGAAACTTGTTTTTGATTTTTTTTTCTAATATTGAATTTTACGTTTTTAGGTTATTTATGTTCAGTGTTAGTTAGATTTGTTGTTAAAAATTATGTCAATATAGGCTAAATTTATAATTTTATTGAGATATTTCTTAAATAAATATTATATTAGTATCTTTTATATGTTTAAACATAAATTATTCATTGTTATATTTTGATTTATGTGTAATTTTTTTAATTTCAAATTCAAATTTTATTATTACAATATTTTTTATATGCTTATATGTTTTGATTTACTTGATTACACAGTTAATTTTTTGAATATAAATGTTTATATTAATTGAAATTATATATTAATATATTTATATAATAATTTTTTCATGTTTATATATAATTTAAATTAATTGGTTATTATTTGGATTTATATGTTTACATTTTTTAATTTTTAAAATAAAAATCATTACATATTGTTTTATTAAATGAAATATATGTATAAATGTTTTAATTTAGCTATATATATATATTTAGAAATATAAATTATATCTTTTATAAATATATATTTTCATGTCCATATGTTTATAATCTTTGTTTATGTGTGTGTGTGTGTGTTTTTTCTTGTAATCATAGTTATATATATTGATAAATAAATTTATATATATTTTTTCAATTTTATTTCTATATATAATTTTTAATATTTATTTAATGGAATATTTTAAATTATATATAATTTAAATATTTGTTTTTATTATTTAATAGATATAAATTATATAAATCCATTAACAATAAGTAAAAAATAAGAGAAATAGATTTCTAATTTCATTGAATTTTATAAATTGAATGTAGTTACATCAGTTTTTACAGTCAATACTTTGGAATATTTATAATAATATTTTTGAATCCATGCGCTATGTCCGTATGAGATTTGGAGGCCCAGATGTCCTCGATGTGGAAGTATAAAAAAATATTAGACATATTTTATCACATGTTCACACTTCTTTAGTTAACGTGATATAACTCCAGACAAGAGACTTAGATCAATAATATGAGAACATGGATGATTTCAAAATATTATTTTTTCATTAAGGGTGACATAAATTTTTTTAATGTCCGGTTTCCATTGGGATGCAACTATAAGAGGGGCGTTAATTGGAGGTTTGTGGAATTAAAAAAATAAATAAACTCCCCCTTTTGAATTCCTATTTTCAAAAGGGGAAGGGGTGGTTCTCCCATGGAAATGTAATGACCGAGGAAGAACCAATGTAAAGAGGTGATGTCATGAATATTTTACATCAATAATCCTCTAATATAGGAGCAGCATGTTCTAGAAATTTTTTTGCACCAAAAGCATCATAGTTTCACCATTAGGTTGGAAGCATTGTGATAATAATGTCACAACAACATTTGGAGTGTTGTGTAATGGTTTTAGATCCCTTGGATGATTATTATTCATCACGTGGGAGTCGATCTGTGGTTTTCGGGTGAAAATCAAGGTTTTTGCGTGGCTCAAAGTAAATTACCATGTCGAATTTATGATCACATGACTTGTAGTTAGTGACACAAGTTGTGTATTATCCTTGGTCCGGGAATATGAACTTTGGTTACTACATGATATAGAATGGGGTTACACATCATGTAGTAATACCAAGTCAAGTGGTCGACGGACATGGTCAATGATTCTATGTCAAGGGATTTTTTTGTATGGGAGTGAATGTCCATAACAAAACAGAACATATTGTGTTAAATGGGAAAAACCAAAGGACACATTAAAGGGCCTATAAAAGAATAATAAACCATATACCACATGTATATTCCTTATGTGGTTAAATGTATAACCTTATGTGTATACCAAAGGATGCACCCAAGGGATTGGGCAAAGAAAAACATTATAAATCACATGTTACATGTTGTGAAGTCCATTTTACAATCTTCGAGTAACATTAGTGGATACGTACTTGGGTTGGGGTTGAAGGAAACATAGTTTACTATAGGTGGAGGTTGTGTAGTCCACATAAAGTCATATCTACATCAGGGAAATCCTTCATCTAGACTCATATAAAGGCCCTAATGTATCCTAACCTATGTAGATTTCCATGTAGGAATTGATGGTGGCCATGTATATGGATTTTGGGATTTTATTTGAGGGGACATCAGGGGATGCTTCAACTAAAGACGTGTAGAATATGAATGGTTTGGTGATTTCCCTTGATCTATTATTTTGAGTGTTCAGTGTGGAATATCATCTTCTTCATAAAAAAGTGAACCATATATTTCTACCCTGAGCTTGTGTAGTGTGGACGTTTTCCCATTTTTTAGAGTGATTTATCTCAGTATTATTTAACTACAGACTCAACATATTGGAGGATGATTCCCTCCAATAGTTTGGAATCAATCCTCATATCCTTTCTTATTTCACATGGTAGGTTTTTTGGTATTATTGTTGCCAATATTTAAATGATAGTCAATTCCCCATGTAGGAGGATGTTTCCAATTGTGGAAAGAGCCCTAGTGAGGCCATGGTGCTATCCCACTCTATGTGTATCAAGATCTAGTCTTTCTGATGAGGTAGTAGTTTAATGGAGTATTTTTCCTGTAGTAATCATCTTAGTTTCTTGTGGTATTTTACCACGGTGTTATACCTAGGCAGGGTTTATGGAATCGAATTGACCAAATCTATTCGAGTGTTGAGCTCCTCCTTAGAAAGTTGTTATATATTTGGTGTTCTAGTGTAGTACCCTTTTTCTACGTTCTGTGTTCTCATTATGGTATGTAGTTTTACTAGGTAGTCTAAGGAATGATCTTATATTTATGTTTGGAGATCTACTGAGTCACTGGGTGAATTTATCCATGGATATTTCTAAATTTAATTCCCCCTCAGATAATAACCACTAAGGATCATCTATCGGTTTATCGACTCCTGATGAGATATCAAATGAGTTCCAACTGGGATGACAGTGGTATAACCAATTGAATGACATATCTCGATTGAGTTCCATCTAGGATGAAAGGGACGTTACATTAGCTATGGTTTTCCCTATGTGTGAAATATCTCTGTTACATTTCATTTTGGATGGCTATGCTCATGGAATGAGTTCTCCTATAAGGGAGATATGTTAAAACCATTAGTTAGTTGATTTGAATATATTTATGGTCAAGACCAAGACACATTGTGTCTGTTTCAAGTATATATGGTAAATATTTGGAGACCTCATGGTTTGTGTCATCTCACTTGACAAATCAGGTGTTGTTCAACATAATATTTTTTCAATTACGAGTATTTCTTGGATGGAGTTCTCTCTATCACTTGGGTTTCCTCCTATGGCTATTGGTCGAGTTAAATTATTCCTATTAGTTACTCCATTTTGTTTTTTGTTTTTTGGGATCCTTATAGTTTTTTTATACTCACAATATCATTGGATCTTCTAGATAAGGTTGTGTCTTATGCAGACTATAGGATTTTCAGAATGGTCCTCGATGGACTATGAGAGGGTGGAGAACAATTCTAGGCTAGAAACCCCATGGATTATACCATTTTTATTAGTGTGAGAAATCCCATCCCTCTACAAAGTTTAAACTATTCTACATTATTTATTTTGGTGGGCTTTTATTTTTCTCTTTTAAATGATTTCTAGTATTTTTTTATACATTGATGTGGGATAGTTGTGTGCATGCATTTTTTTTATCAGTTTTATTTTTACCTATAAATTGTTTCATTGAGATGGATGTATGTGTGAGAGTATGGGTACCATAGGCTAAGAACACCCATGTGTTTCATATGGATACTAAGTGAAAGTCACCAAACCATATCATGTTGAAGGAGGGATTCAGGTAGTGGCATATCATCCTTATGTGGAATAGTTGGGGCTCTAGTGGGTCAGGAAATTACATAATGGAATCATAGGAGGTCCTTACAAAGATCAAAATAGTTTTTACATGTTTATCTTTGAGCATGGTTTGAGTATCATGGAGAGTTTTTATGTATTTTGAGATCGTCATTCAGGCCAGAGTGTTTAGTATAGGGGTAGTGTCTGACATTTCCATTCAACATGACTGTGAGAACCGTCTTGTTGATTTGATACATCAAGTCACTAGTTACAAGGAAACAATTAGTATATGCATTATATAGTACTGGGTTTTTGGTGGCTGGGTACATGTACAATATAAAAAGGCCTCCCATGGGTGTGATATGAACCCCCCTCACTAGTATTTAGTACCTATCCTATTGAAGGTGGGATTAGGTTTGTGTAAGCTTGACCTTCCTCTGTCCATGCTGGCCCGATTGAGGTGGATCGTGAAAATGATGGTGCCTAAGGGGGATGAGGTTTTCTTATGGTGGATGATTAAGGAAGAATTGAGTTAAAGGGGATAGAAAATATGGTTTAAGTGGAATATAGTGATAAATACCCATAAAGACAAGTGTTTTGTGTTTTTCCCTCTTTGAAGTAAAGAGAGAGCTCTCACTAGCTGATTTGAAACTTTTAATGGGTTTTGACACCAATTTTAATAAAATCAGTGATAAAACCCACCTTTTTTCATTGATTTTCTTCAAAACTATAATTTAAGACCTTTTAGTATTTTCTATTAGATAAATAACATTAAAATTATCTCCACTTATACTAATTATTTTTTAGCCTTGTTCTTGAATTAACAAACTTTCTATATTCACATAACCACATACAACTTAATTACCAAATATCATGCACCAATACCAAAATATTACAATGAAAGATCATGATCATATATCTCCCAAAAATCCACATGATAATTAAAAAACCGCATAAAATTACATTAGGTCACCATCCATATCACCAACATCCTAGATGTCTAATAAAAAACCTAGAACTCAAATCTCATAGTGGTTTTGTCCTCTTTACCCAACAAGGGTTGTGGTGAATAATAAATAACTTAAATTATAATATGTATAACACATAATACCTTGTTGTTTGTAAAATATATAATGGAACACCTATTCAATAACATACATCATAACACTAATACCATTAAACATCAATATTCATTACAAGCGATAGAAATCACAAAAAATACCACTTATCCACACAAAAAAAACACAAAAACTTCTCAATTAACAATTTAATATAATATTATCAAATAAATATTTACAAATTATATTCCTTGATTATGTTATGTATTAACCATTTACTTACATCCACAATAATTATACATAACAACATTGTTTTCAACATTTATCACTTAATTTTAAAAAATGAATCCAACACTTCATATATTAGTCCATGATTATTATTTATACCATCACATATAAAAAACACATCATAATTTGGTAAAAAAATAAATTAAATACCTATGGTTATGATATTGAAATTTGGGGACATAAGTTGGTCATAACAGAGGTGTGTAGATTCTAAATTATCAAAAAAATTAATATAAAAGGTGGGTTTATTTTTTTAGTTTTAAAGAACTAAATAAAATTTCAATTAAAATATGTTGGGTTATTCAAATGAAGATATATGTGATTAGTTTAGCATTTGGATAACCAATTGATATGTTATCCAATTTTTATTAAAATTGATTGTATTAAATACTAAAAAATTATATTTTTCACAATTTCATCATCTCTTATCAATAATTTATAATAAATATTTGTTTCAAATATATGTTTATTACTAAATATAGATCATTCTTCTCTGATGTGTGAAAGATTGACAACAGACCCTGCCTCATTAAGACATAAAATACCTTAATAGGTAAGGAGAATCTAGAGTAAAAAATTGATTCAATTCATTTTACACTTATATAATTAATCATTGGATACTTCATCATAAAACATTACCCATTTCATCAAATATTGGGTGACTAAAGTGGAGGGGGAAAAGACAATATTATATCTAACATTAACAGGTGTGTGAATTACCAATGAAACATGATCAAATTTAATTGAATATATCTATAGTAGAAAATGAGATCAACTGACCACTATAGAATATTCTATTAATATGAAATCTCAATAATTGTAAAAGGTTCTCCTACCCACATCACAAATCAAACAATTATAATTTCCCTCTATGTGATGTGTTAAATATCAGAAGGATTCTAGAAAATCAAGAAGAAAAAAATATATAAAAAATAATATAACAACTATTTCTACCTATCATTTATCACTATTAACAGAAATTACCCCTCCACATAAATAAATCCTTCAATTTGTACTAAATGGATCCATAATTTTGTAGAAAATAGTCATTTAATCCATGATTATTTCTCAAGATCTTCTTCTATGTTTTTGCATTATATTATCTATCTTTATCAAATCCCTCGGATGATATTGAATTCTTCCAACAAGATCACTACTATGAACGTGGTTTATTATAATATTAACTCATTTAAATTACCCAAAGTATAAGAAATTATCCCACATAGTTTTAGAAATTTAATATATGTCCCACTGTGAGAGAATATTGGTCGTAGCATGGTTAGAAAATATTTAGTTATCTTGATGATCTACACCCATCCTGGAGGGTATAATAAACATTATGTAATGTAATTTCGTAAGTTTATCATCCTGTACCATCTAAATAACAATAATATTGTGTCACAACATTGATAGTGTCGAACCTTTTAATTTTTTTGTAGCACTGAAATTTTTCCAATTTCTTATCATACTTTAACTATAGTCACCATAATGAGATCTTATATATGTTTCTTTTCTTTGTAATTAGACAAATAATCCATCACGGTGTAACTCTATATTCTAGAATATGAAACTTTGTTTCTATAATTATTCAATGGAAAATATAATAAGTGGGAGCTCAGTAAAACATATCAAATTAAAAATACTTCGGAAACACATACACCACTTCCATGAATATATTTTCTATCACAATAAAATTTTACGCATCTCATTATATTGGAAAAGTTCTCTCAGGTTTCTAAAAAAATAAATTTTTAGTATTATTAGGTTTATTGTATGTTTCATATCTATAATAAAAGAAGTTGATATATATATAAAGTGTGTCCATGATAATTAATTCTATATATCAAATCAATCATTGTTATGTATTGAATGAACATTTTATCTAATGGAACCCCCTGATTTTGACCATCTCTGAAACACAAATTGTTGAAAATATTTTATTACATATATTCCCAAGACATATTAGGTTCTAAGTTTTGTTTATATTTTGGAAAAACATTAACTAACAAAAACCAGGTCATTTTAAACAAATATATTCTTTTTTCCACTATATATGCTACTAATTAATCCATAAAAAGTATTCATCTTCTCCCACAATTTCTCATCACTTGATACTCTTCTAGAAATACCATATGTATTACATTTTGTAATGACCCAACTATAAAAATTACATATTCAAATTTCATTATACTATAATTCACTCTCTTTCATTTACAAAGATATTTTAGTTTTATATTTTTAGATAATAAGGTCATCACCATTACATATTAAAGTACTACATCACAAAGTAGAATCATCAACTTAGTAAGCACTTATCCCAAAAATTAATACTTTTAATATATAAAATGTTTTCATTTTATGACAAATATTATCAATTTTAATATTGATGTATTCTTTATCCCCAATCATCCATAATAAACTAATAAAAATTATATTAAAATGACGAAGAAGTGAAAAAATATCAGAAAGGGACATAAAGTAATTGTATTAAACCATTACTCTATGAATACTAATAAATAAATTTATTTTGGAAATACAATTTGAGTCAAAATAAACATATTAATACTAAGAAATGAACTTCTATAACGAAATAATTTCATAATAATTTCATAGTAAATATAAATGGAAAAAATAAAACTCATAGTGGTTTCTTTTCAGTCATGAAAATTTTGTGAAATTTTTTTAACAAAATTAAAAATTTATCCATTATGAAGTAGAATATAATTTCAATTAAAAATAATATAACCAACGTAAATTTTGAAATCATAATATTTCCATGAAAACCCATGTAAGGAATTGATAAATCATATAAGTTACTTGGTGTATCATATCTTATATCACTCATTCTAATGAAATAACCAAAATAATTGACACCCATTCTAAATACATTTCAGAGTTATCATAGGCCAACCCTTACTTTATTTATAATGGAACCACCGATCATTGTTTTTTAATATTATAACAATAATTTTTTTATAAAAAAACCACACCTCAATAGAATAATTCCCAAGAACCATAATAATAATCAAAACTCATGAAAGCTTTCAATTTCTAATATTAAATACATTAAAAAAATATTTTCACTGAAATAAAAACATTTGTAGATATTGAAATATTCATTCCATTTTAAAAAATTTGGAAAATTGAAAAAAATATGGAAGGAGTTGTTTTCTTTGAATAAAATATAGAACCTAATAAAGTAATTGAAATATCAAATAATGGTTATAGGGGTGGGAAAAGCCACTCTTGCTATAAATGCGAAAATATAACATTCAGTTTCACTTATATAATGAAAGTCAATACAATCCTTATAATATATGTAAGAAGATTTCTTTTTAAAACCTTTAATAGAATGTGAAAATAGATATTATATTAACCTTTATAATTCAGTTATCCCAATATAAATTCATACATAAAATAATTTCAAAATTGGAACATTTTATAAAAATAGTTAGAAGGGATAGTTTAAAAGATGATTCTTAAAAGAAAGTCTATTACCTTGAGTCTAACTCATCATGTACGTTCATTAAAATCATACATAATAGATATATATTTTTTTTATTTATTATGAACCTTTTTTTTTGTATATTATTCCATTTATCTTGTTTCTTTATCATACCTTATTTAATTACATAATCAATTAATTTCACATCCAATGATTTGATGATATATGATCCATATTTCTAGAATGACTTCAGTTTGTTGGGTATAGTCAAAGAGGAAATTATTCCATCATATCACAAATAATTGTTGTGAAATAATTATTATTTTTATACAACAATAGATGTTTAGAAAAATTTGAAAGATGGTTATGAAAAAATGAACAACATTACTAACATGGAGATAGATGGTAGTACGTATGCTTGAGTAACATTTCCATTTTTCAATGATCATTACACAAAGAATGACGTTATTACATTTTTTAATTATAGATTAATAATTATATCATATTATTTATTTAAAAAACACATATATATTATCCATGTTATGTAGGTATGGAAAATGAATCACATATTTTCGTTGAGGTGGTAGTTCACCCATACACACGAACGACATTGTCATTTTTCAAAGGATTGTAATGTAAGAAATTATATGATATATTATATTTCAATAATGATAATTATTTCATAAATATCATATAATAACATTCAATCCATCATTATATCCACCCATGAGTGGAAATGATGGAAAACAAACTTCATCAGTTCCCGATACGGTAGTCTATCGTGCACATGAATAATTATATTGTTTCTTATTTGATGGAAGCAAAATTTGATATATGTTGTTAAACAAATAAAAAAATCACATTACATTTAAAATAATTTTTTTATTATTTTCTAGTGGTGGAATAATTCTATATGTAGTTTTAATAATAAATAAATTATAATTCTTATTTAAGAATTATACCTCATCATGGGAAAACACCTTTTCATTACCCCATAATAAATATAGGGATGGTATTATGAAAAAATAATACCGATGAAACATGGGTAGATATTATAGTAAAATATTATGGTATGGATTTTTTGATAAAAATATTTTTTAATTTTTATGGAAATAGCAGTGTAGGTTCACTTTTATATGATAGGGGGACTCTTAGAATTCCACAAAATAATAACATTATATAGATTAACATTCATATTAAAATAAATAAAAATTTATAATATTATACTTCATTTAAAAATAATCTCCAACAATAATAATTGGACTATTATAGGTAATGTTTTATCCCATATCATTTTATTTTAACCCATGTAAAACTTTATTGACAATTACTGTCAAAATAATTTTTTTACTCCTTATGGTTGAATATAGAAACCGTAAAGGGAAAATTGAACCATAAATAAAACCAGGTTTATAATATAAACCCTTTACCAATAACTTGGGAAAAAAGTATTTTTTTAGTTTTTATTCATTAATAAACTATTATTTATTACAAAATAACATTTATTCAAGTTTTCAATATATTCATTTAATTTGAATTTTAAAACCACAAAATAGAAATGGAATTAATTTTTTATTAATTTAAATGACTCAAATACATGATGGTTATCAAAAAAATATTTTAACACAATAATAAATTAATATCATATTACTTATAACATTTTGAAACTAATTTATTTTATTTTTCTATTATAGAATAAAATTTTTTATTAGCAGGTCATATGCATAAAAGGTACTTTTTCATCACAAAAAATTGGTAATAATTTACCATTATAAGTAAAAAAAATATTATTAAAAATTAATATTTATAAAATAAAATATATTATTTTTATCCTTTTAAAAAATTAAATATAACAAAAAAAAGACAATGATGTATTTGAATTTTCATTTCAAGAAATATTATAAAGAAAAATTAATTTCCTAATAGAAAAACAGGTCATTTATTTGAATTTATTATGATTATGGATGAGACAAGATCATAAAATATAGTTATGTAATGTTTCAAGGCCACATTATAGTAATAATCACATTATTTGAACTATTAATCAACCCATTTTAACTATATGTTGGTAAAAAAGTTTAATAAGATTACTTAGGATTTTTAATGAAAATAAAAGGGAAATATTTAAAAAATATATACCTATAGATTGAGAATATTTAATCCATTTTTCAATATTCAATTATTAGAAATGGAAGAATTTAATACAAAATTAAACCCACCAAATGCATTAAAAAAATTCTTCATAATAATTCCTTTTTACATATATCCATGTGTCTCTACCAAATTCATGTATATAAATACTTAAAAAGAATATAATTGGTTTATGTTAAAACTAAATTAAATAATTAAACTTTATAAGGATTAAAAAATATAATTTTAAGTTGAAAATACATCAAAAAAATTTCAATAACTCAAATATTTTTCACTATTCATTGAAAAATAAAACATTTCCCAAAATTATAAAAAATTAACCCTAAATAAATATTTAAATGATAATTTTGAAAAAAAATCTCATTTAACGAAATTAAATTTCTAAATGTTTCATTAATTAATTATAATATTTATTTATTAAAAAGAAATATAAACTATTTTTAAAGAAACATTATTTTTGAAGAACAAAATAACTACAAAATTATTACAATACAAATGACGATGAAGAGTGACACAGATCATTGATCACAAAAAAGTTAATGATCATGAGAAATATAGAAACCAAAAAACCATAAACCATCATTGTTTGAAAAACTGCATATATTCATCACACATAAAGGTAATATGATTCAATTTTGGTTCTAGGATCTATTTCCTATATTTGAGGAGTTTATTTACCGTCAAGAATAATAACATAAGGAAAATATACTTAATTAATAATTATAATTTTATCCATTAATCAATTTTTACTATAATAACCTCTTTTATCCAATGGATGAGTATTTAAAATTTTATTTTATTCCTGACATAGTAAAATAAAATTCAAATGTGTCAAATAATTCCAAATAAATGATCACAATTTATTCCTAATTCGTAATAAATTATGAAAAATTTAAATGGGTCAAAAAGGTAAAAAAATTCCCAAAGTGAATAAAATCATATAAATAAAATATACATTTATCCACAAAATTCAACAGTAATATCCAATGTTTAAGTAATTCATTCAATAAATTACTATCCTTAAAATTATTCAAAACAATTCTAATTGTTATTAATAACCTAATATTATAAATATTTTAGCATTTATTCTTCCATGATAAATTTGAAATTTTTCTTCAGGTAAAATCAATCTCTTTTACTGTCTCATGCCAAAAACTTTTTCGCCATAGTAATATAATATCAAATATATGATAACTATTTCCATTAATTAAATTATTCCCAGAAAAGTCACATTAAAATCATATATTCTTAAAAATATAATCCAAAATTTTATCCTCAAATAAATCCTA
Organism: Viscum album; assembly: GCA_963277665.1. Classification (NCBI taxonomy): domain Eukaryota; kingdom Viridiplantae; phylum Streptophyta; class Magnoliopsida; order Santalales; family Viscaceae; genus Viscum; species Viscum album. Next base: position 1,169,440,390 of record OY728161.1, on the reverse strand, counting down.
GATTGTTTTACCATTACCATATAATATTCTTCAAAAACATAAATATATATTTAGTAAATAACATTAATCACTTAATCACGAAATAACTTTTCTGTCCCATAGTTATCTATATGATAAAAAATATATTTCAATTATAAATTTAATCATTATTTTTAAGGTTTTACTAACATAGACACCGCATAGTCCTTTGGTAGGTGATACACCCATTTCTCCCTTCTATTGTGGGTTCAAGCCCAGGGACCTTCACGAATGTGGAATGTCATCCTTTTTACTAAAACTATATAATTAAAATTCCTATAGTGATCTATATAATATAATAAACATCATCAAAATAAAATTTATTCCTAAATCGCATTTCAATCTATACAGTTTTTTATATACCTTATTTTTCAAATAAAATAATAATCATAATTGACTATCATTTCAATAAAATCTAGCACACATTATCCCAATGGATTATTTATTCCTCTATTATAAGAACATAAATGAGTGTCTCCAGAAAAATTCACAATTTCATAACAACTCTTCTCATAGATATTTATTCAATCAAACAATTTTTCCTAGTTTTGTAGAAAATAACTAATATAAAATTCACAATATATCAAAATATTAATGATAAACACATCCTTCATTAACCATAATTCTTAAACATACAACCATTGTTTTTCATATTATTCTATAATACTTTATTCCTATAAATTAATTATATGAAATTTGTCTTTGTGACTCATCAATGTCAAATTTATCATGTTTTATACATAGTACATAAGTATAAACTCATACCTTATGTAACACCCCGAGATTTTATGAAAAATATTCTTTTTAATTTCATTAATGTCTTGTGTTGTATGCTACACCAAAAGGATCTTTCACAACACACATCCTTGACTTGCCTTGCATTACACGCAATCGCGACCTTCCTCGATAGCGTGTGTAGTACGCAATACCGAGTTTCACTAAACAGCGATATGCTATTAAAATATTATTAAAACTAGCTGTTATGAATTGTAATAATCACTTTTTGAAATTTTTTAAATTTTATTTTTGAAAATGGACTTCGTTTTTGGATTCGGAATATTGAAATTAGCTTAGGGTAAAATTTTGGTACTTTTCGGATAAATTTTATTTTCTGATGAATAGTGAAAATTACTAAATTTTAATTAAAAACAACCTTTTTAATCGAAATAATTAATAGAGATAAATTATTAATTTTGGTGGTTTTAAAGTATATTTAGAATATATTTTTACAATTTAATACAATGTTGGTCATTGGATGTAATTTCACATTTAAACCATACATAAACAAGTGTCAATCTTTTGATAGTTATTATCTCTTAAGAACACGCTATTTGTTTTGACGACGAGATTTAATTTTTAAATTAACTAATGCAACTAATATGTTTTTAATTTGGTAAAATAGAAATCATTTTTTAGTTCATAATATCAAATATAGCTTAGGCCTAATTTTTGTTATTTTTCTGGAAACTTTCATTTTTTGATGAATATTGAAACCACTAAGTGGTAGTTAAAAAAATGAATTTTTCATAAAACTTAATTTTAACGCTTCTATGAGTGGAATTTCAAAAATCTGAGAGACACGGTTGATGTTAGTAAGTAAAATGTGGTTCAATGAGATGAAAATAATTTTTGGTGAATAGTAACTTTTTACTTTTTTTTCCCACGGTTAAAAGTAAATAGGATAATTAACGGTAAAAATGATATTATTATTAAACTAACACATGTCCTAATTCTATTGGATAAGTTTATTTCGACCAAAAAAAACCTTAGGAATAAAATATGACCATTTAGGCCCACTTGGATTTGATTAGGACATTTATTATTAATTTATTTTAAGAAGGGTTAAAATAGTTAAAATCAAAGTTTAATAAGTAAATCATTTTTAATATAGGGCTATACAAAAGATAAATTATACTATAAATATTCATTATAAAGCTCAATGATTTCCTATATAATGATATTTAATTTGTAATTTTTAGACATTCTATAATTTAATTTATTTATCACACAATAATGATGCAGTAATTATTTTATTAATGAAATATTGATATAATTGATGTTATAAATACCCAAATAAATGTAATTTGAGACTTTTTATGAATTCCACTAATTTTATAGATTAATATGAAATTTTAGTATTGATTTAAGAAACTGTTTTAGAACTAATCATTATGTTATGATTTTCACAAAAATCAATTGCTAAATAGTGTCAAAATAGACATAAAATAGTTTTTAAAAAAAATATTATATTATTAATTTTTATTTTATACCTAAAAATATAAGGTTCGGCCAAATGACTTAGGTAAGGTTATATATATTAATAATAAACAATTTGGGGTTATTTTGGCTTGTTATAGTATGTTTATTAACCTTATAGTGTAAGAACACAAAAAGACATGATAAAAGTAAAATTATCTAACTTAAAGATAAATATAAATGATAAGGTTAAAATTGGAACCTAAACTTGTCTAAATTATATTGGATGAGAGGATTTCGACCCATTCCCACCTTATCTTCGAAATAAATCAATTTGGAGCTATTTAAAACAGAATATGACTTTATAATAAAATAATATTTTTAGTTTTCCAAAGGTGCCCCTCTCCTCCCTTATAAAAGGGCACCTCCTCCCTCCCTCACACCACTTTGAGCCTTCAAGCTCGGCCAAACCCTACCAAATTCTATTCTCCACTTCCCTAGAAACATCCTAGTGGTCCTGGTCTTCTTCAAAAACCAATTTTAGTGCCCTAAGAAGAGGACTCAAAGCGGCGCTTCAAAGAAAAGGTAATGTCCTTTACCGATTATTTCAACTTTATTTCTTCTTCCACTTCTTCTTATTAGGTTGTTTCATTATTATGTAATAACATCAGTATAACTCATATACTGATATGTTATTATAAGAATTAAACAACCCTATTTCACCATCTATCCATCCTATGGAAAATGAAATCACCGCGTGTGCGTACGTACGGAATACCGTCTCCACGCCGTGGTGTAATCTATTTTCCACCACCACCTTACTTGGATGGGTATAATGGTGAAAATAATAACTATATATGATTATTGTAAAGTGATATTGATTATGAAATAGTATATACACACTCCAATACAATTCCACGATCATGAGAACGATATCATCGCTCGTGCGTACGTACGGACTTCCGTCTCCACGAAGCGATGAGATTCATTCTCCACGTTAACCATTAATGAATGATTATAAAGTATATATAATAATTAATCATTAAATATATGACATAATAATGATGCTAGATTTATGTGTATATATATGTATTTCATCTACTTAATTCCATTCAACTCAATAAGGAAACCAAAACAGCGTTCATGCGTACGTACGGTCTACCGTCTCCATAAACAGTGTTTTTCTTTCCATTTACTGAACTATTATATATATGTATATTCTGGATATATATTATATATAAATCATGTTTTATATTCTGTAATTAATTAATCATGATCTAAGTAATCATATTAATAATTAAAAGTCAAAACACAGATGACAAATGAAACGATTTTACCCAAAACGCTCTTTAACATGGAATTTACAAAAGAACGGGTAATATAAAGTCATAAGTGAACCATATATGATATCATAACAATGATTATGATTTTGGAATAAGTTAATGACATTATTTAAATCATTATACAGGAGGTTCAGACACTTACGAAGCAAATCAGACCTAAGGTAAGGGAAAATATCACAATCTCATTTTATCCGAGATTGTTTATACTTTGGTATTTATTGGGGTGTATTTTATCATCCACATCCATATTTCCTAAATATGTAATATTATTTCCATCCACCTACTACTGTTTAAATCCAATATTACCCTTTGGTGAGTTTTTAGTAAAGGATATGAAAGGAATCTTTTGTCGTTTTTCGTACGAGATACTTTTTGACTTTTCGACAAAAGTACGAGAAGAATGTTTTTTTAACTTATACAGCATGAATGGATTTTGAAATCATTATTTCCAAGAAGTTACTTTACAAGTTTTCAATTTTATTTTTAATCAACTTATTTTAGTTTAGAATTGTATGACAGGTTAAGAAAGGAAAAGTGTTTTTGAAGTAAAATGGATATTTTCCTCAAGAATGGAGTTCAGGTGTTTTATCAAAATTATTTTCCATCTAAGATAATAAAGGGTTCTGTTTCTATCCCTATTAATAAATTGATTTGATTATGTTATGATGGAATTATTTTTATTAATTATTTTATCTTATATGAATTGTTTTATGATGTCATGTTGTTTAAGAATCCCATTTTTATTACATGAGTTTTGCAATGATGTATGATTTTTTGATTTTGTGGAACATATAAGAATGGTATCATTATGAGATGGGTGAGACCTATATCTCCCTCCAATGCATTGGGTAAATATTTTATATCTCATGAGATAGACATGGCTGGAACGGCAGGTTAAACCGGTTCAGTGAAACAGGACTGAAACGAGGAATGAACTCGGTTCAGAAATGGAATTTGTCCACTAAGATAGTCTTGGCAATGAGTCTTGACATATAAGAAATGATTCTCTATGATTATGTGTGTATGACACAAAGTTTCATGTTTTAAGTTATAATTATTGGGATTACATTTCACTACTATGATTTATCCCATGTTATGATATTATGATCTCTTTTGCAGTTTACGATTTCCAAAATGTTATGTTCTTATGAATATGATGTGATTGATATTTCTTTTGTTTACCCTTACTGAGCATTTGAGCTCACCCTTTTATGTTTTCTTTTCCCTAGGATATAAAGAAAGGTTTTAGGTAAAAAAAGGATGATCTTTATGGGATATGTTGAAGATATTTCACCACGATTAGAAGATTATATTCTGAGTTTCCAAAGACACTAAACTATTACGGTCCTTGTGTGTGTGTTTTTGTTATGTACTAAGTATTCCGAAAAAGTAATGTAATGTACATGTACGTTAAAATTCGATTCTCTATAGTTGGTATGAGAGGAAAGGTTTAGTCAACCTTTGGAAACTAGGTTGCGAGAACTTTAGTGAGATCCCTAGAGATATTTCTAAGGTATGTCTAGGGATATCACTAAGGTTAAGTATACGTATAGGTTATAGTACTAAAATTACGATAACCCAAGATGTTAGATATTTAAGGTACTCCCCCTTTATTATATTGTTTTTCCTACTGTGATTTTTTCCTCTCACACTATTCTTTTTTGGGTTTTAGACGATGGCTGGAACCCGATGGAACCGTGTTGATAAATGTAATGGACAATACAATGATTGTCCTCTTGAAAAATCAACTGTTATGGGAGATGGAGTGAAAAATATTATTGCTATACTTACACAAGCTATGAATCATTCTGGACTTCCAAATGAGCAGAGAAGGGAATAATATTCTATTCAGTACTTCGTGAGGCAACATCCACCTTCTTTTAGTGGGTCTTCTGATCCACTTGTTGCTGAACAATGGATCAGTACTACTGAAAAGTTATTTTCAGTTCTTCAATGTTCGGAACATGATAAATTCATCTTAGCAGTGTATCATTTGGAAGGTGATGCTGATCATTGGTGGAATCTTATCAAGAATACGAGGCCAAGAGATGAAATTGATTCTATGGAATGGGACGAGTTCAAGAACTTATTTTTCAATAAGTACTTCCCTCGTATTTTTCGAACAAAGATGGAGAAGGAGTTTCTTTAACTAAATAAAAAGGACGATGAATCTGTTGGTATATACGACGCGAATTTTACAAGGCTTGAAAGGTATGCATCTGGATTTATCATCCAACCTAAAAGTAAAGTTGATCGATTCTTCAGTGGCTTAAAACCAAATCTTCAAAGGGCATTAGCTATAAGAGACTTCAGTAGCTATGAAGAAATTGTGCGTTGTGCTATCAAGGTAGAAATTCAAGTTGGTGTTAATTATCCATCTCATAGTTTTGACAAGAAATGAAATATGGAGTTCAAGGAGAAATCTCAGAATAATGGTGAAATGAAGATGAATGTTTCCTTATGCTCAAAGTGTGGAAAGAAGCATGGTAGAGATTGTCTTAAAGGGAATAGAAAATGTTTTAAGTGTAGAAAAGAAGGTCATCGAGTAGCTGAGCGTCGAAGTATTGGAAAATGGGTTGCTAATGATTTGAATAAAGAAAAGACTGCAGAGAACACACCACCAACACTTCAATGCTTCAAGTGTAAGGAAATGGGGAATTTTGCTAATAAATGCCCTAATCCAAGGGTTAGTGATGATCGACATGAGGAACCACTTAAGACAAAGGATGAAGGGAAGTCACATGTGATCACTATTGGCGATGTTGAATATGAAAACGATGTGGTGGAATGATTAAGTGTTTATGTAATGGGATTCCAAAATAATGTTGTATATAGTATCGTGGAATATTGGAATATTTATGTATTGGTTTATTGTGGTTTTCAATAATTTTATGGTACTGGTAACCGTGGAAAGTGATTGAGATATTTTTGAAAAAAAAAGATGATATGTGCATAATGAAGGGAAAATGAGAAAATGAAATTTTTGACAATATTCATGAGCTCATGATTTATATAAGGACTAAGTGATATCATGGTTTGAGTATATAGAATTTTGAGGATTTTGGTATGTGGAAAGAGTTAACTTTTAACAACATTCATTTTTTTCAATAAGGTTCAATGGGTATTCAATTTTTTTTCAAGAGAATACATGATTAAGGTATTCATATGATTGTAATGTGACCAAAAAGATATATGAGGGATAACTGATAGTATTCGCATGCTTGTTATATGACATTTTTAGTAATCGTTCTCTTTATACTATGAGTTTAGAAAGAAGTATTTTGGATAAGCCTAAAGATTGGAATGGATTACGTTGGACATAAGTTTGTATTGTTTAAGGATATATGTTTTTCAATATTATTTATGGGATGTTATAGTAATGTAGTTTTAGAAAAAGGACAACCTGTAGGATGGGCGACAACCCATCGCGTCGGACAAGGCTGTGGGAATCGAACCCACAACCGAAGTGAGACTGGCCTTTATCGCCTACCACTGGCCTACAGGAAGTCCCTGTTTAGTAGAAATTTGTATGATATATGAAGTATAAGTCCATTTTAGGAACCATATATTATTAATCTCACTATAGATGGACTTATGTATTTTTTTGATAACTTTTCTAACCTTTTGTTTGAGAAAGATGGAATGACCCATCATTCTATAACATGATCTGCTAACACATCACGAATGACAAATTCAACTTCATTTCTTTAAGAGATGAAGTGGAAATTGTCCAATGAACGACCAATGGTGAGACTATACCAAAATCACGAAAGTATTTCTTCTAATTCCAATTTCATCAACTTTAGGGAAAAGATCTTGAAAACCAAAAATGTTGTCGTAGTGCTCTTATATCTGAAGAATCAGATGGTACCTTAGATCGTCACAAATTTATGGCTTTGTGACTGCTGGATTTTCCATAGCCATGTTCTCTACCACTCTCCATCAGAACATGATGGTTAGATTTCTCTTCCATATCAATATTTTCACCTATGTGGAAACCCAATGATTAGTTTATTTGGGTAATCGTTACATTTCATACATTTGTTTTTAAAGATTGGTTTTCGTATTCCTTTTTACGATGTGGGTTTCTATTAAAGAAACTTTCGAGTAGTAAACCATTTATAACCCCGACGAATTTCGAGGGAAAAATTTATTTTAAGGGGGGTAGAATGTAACACCCCGAGATTTTATGAAAAATATTCTTTTTAATTTCATTAATGACTTGTGTTGTACGCTACACCAAAAGGAGTTTGCACAACACACATCCTTGACTTGCCTTGCATTACACGCAATCACGACCTTCCTCGATAGCATGTGTAGTACGCAATACCGAGTTTCACTAAACAACGATATGCTATTTAAATATTATTAAAACTAGCTGTTATGAATAGTAATAACCGATTTTTGAAATTTTTTAAACTTTATTTTTCAAAATGGACTTCATTTTTGGATTCGGAATATCAAAATTATCTTAGGGTGAAATTTTGGTACTTTTCGGATAACTTTCATTTTCGGATGAATAGTGAAAATTACTAAATTTTAATTAAACAACCATTTTAATCGAAATAATTAATAGTGATAAATTATAAATTTGAGTGGTTTTAAAGTATATTTAGAATATATTTTTACAATTTAATACAATGTTGTTCATTGGATGTAATTTCACATTTAAACCAGACATAAACAAGTGTCAATCTTTTGATAATTATTATCCCTTAAGAACACGCTATTTGTTTTGACGACAGGAATTAATTTTTAAATTAATTAATGCAAATGATATTTTTTTAATTTGGTAAAATAGACATCATTTTTGATTTCATAATATCAAATATAGCTTAGGCCTAATTTTTGGTATTTTTCTGGAAACTTTCATTTTTTGATGAATTGTGAAACCACTAAGTGGTAGTTAAAAAAATGAATTTTTCATAAAACTTAATTTTACCGCTTCTGGGAGTGAAATTTCAAAAATATGAGAGACACGGTTGATGTCATTAAGTAAAATGTGGTTCAATGAGATGAAAATAATTTTTGGTGAATAATAACTTTTTACTTTTTTACCACAGTTAAAAGTAAATAGGGTAATTAAGGGTAAAAATGATATTATTATTACCCTAACACATGTCCTATTTCTATTGGATAAGTTTCATTCGACCAAAAACAACCTTAGGAATAAAATATGACCATTTAGTCCCACTTGGATTAGATTAGGACATTTATTATTAATTTATTTAAAGAAGGGTTAAAATAGTTAAAATCAAAGTTTAATAAGTAAATCATTTTTAATATAGGGTTATACATAAAATAAATTATACTATAAATATTCATTAGAAATCTAAAAAGATTTCCTACATAATGATATTTAATTTTTAATTTTTAGACATTAATTAATTTAATTTATTTATGACAAAATGATGATGCAGTAATTATTTTATTAATAAAATATTGACATAATTGATGTTAAAAATACCCAAATAAATGTAATTTGATACTTTTTATGAATTACACTAATTTTATAGGTTAATATGACATGTTAATATTGATTTTAGTAACTTTTTTAGAACTAATCATTCTGTTATGAGTTTCACAAAAATCAATTACTAAATAGTGTCAAAATTGACATAAAATATTTTTTAAAGCAAATATTATATTATTAATTATTATGTTATACCTAAAAATCTAAGGATCGGCCAAATTACATAGATAAGGTTATATATATTAATAATAAACAACTTGGGGTTCTTTTGGCTTTTTATAGTAAGTTTATTAACCTTATAGTGTAAGAACACAAAAAGACACGGTAAAAATAAAATTATCTAACTTAAAGTTAAATATAAATGATAAGGTTAAAATATGAACCTAAACTTTTCTAAATTCTATTTGATGAGATGATTTATAACCATAACTACTTTATCTTATAAATAAATCAATTTGGAGCTATTTAAAACCGAATATGACTTTATAATAAAATAATATTTTTAGTTTTCCAAAGGTGCCCCTCTCCTCCCTTATAAAAGGGAACCTCCTCCCTCTCTTCCTCACACCACTTTGAGCCTTAAATCTCGGCCAACACCTACCAAATTCTATTCTCCACTTCCCTAGACACATCCTAGAGGTCCTGTTCTTCTTCAAAGAAAAATTTTAGTGCCCTAAGAGGAGGACTCAAAGAGGCGCTTCAAAGAAGAGGTAATACCCGTTACTGATTCATTCAACTTTATTTATTCTTCCACTTCTTCTTATTAGGTTGTTTCATTGTAAAGTAATAACATAAGTATCACTCATATAATTATATGTTATTATATGTATGAAACAACCCTATTTCACTATCTATACATCATACGGAAAACGAAATCACCGCCCGTGCGTACGTACGGAATACCGTCTCAACGCCGTGGTGTAATCTATTTTCCACCACCACCTTACTTGGATGGGTATAATGGTGTAAATAATAACTATATATGATTATTGTAAATTTATATTGATTCTGAAATAGTATACATACACTCCAATACAATTCCACGATCATGAGAATGATATCATCGCTCGTGCGTACGTACGGACTACCGTCTCCACGACGCGACGAGATTCATTCTCCACGTTAAACATTCATGAATGACTATAAAGAATATATAATAAGTAATCATTAAATATATTACATAATAATGAAACTGTATTTATGTGTTTATATATGTATTTCATCTACTTAATTCCATTCAACTCAATAAGGAAACGAAAACATCGTTCATGCGTACGTACAACCTACCGTCTCCATGAACGGTGTATTTCTTTCCATTTACTGATCTATTATATATATGTATATTATGAATATATATTATATATTAGTCATGTTATATATTCTGGAATTAAGTAGTCTTGATCTAAGTAATCATATGAATAATTACAAGCCAAAACACGGATGAAAAATGAAACGATTTTACCCAAAACATTCATTAACATGGAATTTACAAAAGAACGGGAAATATAATGTCATATGTGAACCATATATGATATCATAACAATGATTATGATTATGGAATAAGTAAATGTCATTATTTAAATCATTATACAGGAGGTTCAGACACTTACAATGAAAATCGGACCTAAGGTAAGGGAAAATATCACAATCACATTTAATCCGAGATTGTTTATACTTTGGTATTTACTAAGGTGTATTTTATCATCCACATCCATGTTTCCTAAATATGTAATATTATTTCCATCCACCTAAAACTATTTAAATCCAATTTTACACTTCGGTGAGTTTTTAGTAAAAGATTTGAAAGGAATCTTTTGTCATTTTTCGTACGAGGTACTTTTTGGCTTTTCCGACAAAAGTACGAGAAGAATGTTTTTTTAACTTATACGGCATGAGTGGATTTTTAAAATTTTTTTCCAAGAAGCTTCCTTTACAAGTTTTCAAGTTTATTTTTAATAAACTTCTTTTATTTTAGAATTGTATGACAGGTTAAGAAAGAAAAAGTGTTTTTGAAGTAAAAATGATATTTTCCTCAAGAATGGAGTTCAAGTGTTTTATCAAAATTATTTTCCATCTAAGATAATAAAGGGTTCTATTTCTATCCCTATTGTTACATTGATTTGATTATGCTGTGATGGAATTATTTTTATGAATTCTTTTATCTTATATGAATTGTTTTATGATGTCATGTTGTTTAAGAATCACATTTTTATTACATGAGTTATGCAATGATGTATGATTTTTTGATTTTGTGGCACACATAAGAATGGTATCATTATGAGATGGGTGGGACATATATCTAACTCCAATTAATTGGGTAAAGATTTTATATCTCATGAGAAAGACATGGCTGGAACGGCAGGTTAAACCGGTTCAGTGAAACAGGACTGAAACGAGGAATGAACTCGGTTCAGAAATGGACTTTGTCCACTAAGATAGTCTTAGCAATGAGTCTTGACTAATAAGAAATGATTCTCTATGATTATGTGTGTATGCCACAAAGTTTCATGTTTTAGGTTATGATTATTGGGATTACATTTCACTACTATGATTTATACCATGTTATGATATTATGATCTCTTTTGCAGGTTAAGATGTCCAAAATATAATGTTCTTATGAATATGTTGTGATTGATATTTCTTTTGTTTACCCTTACTGAGCATTTGAGGTCTCCCTTTTATGTTTTCTCTTCCCCAGGATATAAATAAAGGTTTATGGTAAAAAAAGGAAGATCTTTATGGGAGATGTTAAAGATCTTTCACCAAGATTAGAAGATTATATTCTGAGTTTCCAAAGACACTAAACTATTACGGTCCTTGTGTGTGTGTTTTTGTTATGTACTAAGTATTCCGAAAAAGTAATGTAATGTACATGTACGTTAAGATTCGGGGGTCTAAACCTTAAATCCTTTCATCAGGTTAATAATTTTGTTTGTTTATATCCCCTTGGTATCTCACCATCCTAAATGCCAATTAAGATGCCTCATTACCCTGGTCAACCACTAGACTGTAGAAGCGCCTACCCATACATCAACGACCTCCAACTAGAAAAGAGGATCAGATTAAGTGATTTTGGGGGGACTATAGTCTCTAGATATTATAATAATAGTGGTCCATATATATATTCCAATAGAAGAGGACGACAATATAGGAAGAAAAAAAATAAACTCTATCGATGCATATGAAATTATAGCTGTATTAATAAGCCCAATACATGATACCATTTATATACAAAATTAAATGTTATAATAGGTCATACAACAAAGATACGAAAGTAAAACCATGGTTTACCATACAGGTATATACATATCGAAACCCCAAGGAATGTATAGCCTGATGTAGAGGTGCCAACTAGTCCACTTCCATCTGTACTATGAAAAAGAAATACTTCTAGATCAAAAAACTACATTTCATGAGCCTAATCCGTTACCTCATCTCAATGATACATAGTATACACATTTCTTAATTAGATTTTTTAGTGTGTGTGTTTGAACTCAGTTGGACACCACCAATGTATACCTATCTTACATCCATAATTAAAAAGTGAATGTTGGATATAATATAAAAAGCGAACACAAAGACATTTAATAAGTAACCTTATCCCATTTTACTCAAAATTTTTAGGTGAGTGTTTACCTACTTCTTCCAACAAAAAATATATCTATGAAAATATTCCCAAAAATAAATATTTAGAATAAAATAATTTAATGAAAATTTATAGGTACATTGGTGAGGAATCTTAGATTAGTGCCCATGAATCCCCTATAGAATATAATAACTGGATAGACCTTATGAAACACTCATAAACACATATCTAGAACCTCATTCGATTTGAAACCTCATGTTCCACCAATATTTTAAATGGAATACTAATGATATGACCATCAATATGTCCCAAGTCCCTATGACCTCGGATTTGAAATTCACCACCGGCTCAATAACCCAATGTTCAGAGGCATGATGATTTGTATACTCCAAAAAGTAATAAATCAACATTGTATCAATAGCTTTACTTCTTGAGGCACAACGATATCCAAACTCTAACAACTAAAACCCATTGGCCTAAAATATAATGGTGAGCCTCAACTCCCAACTGGCAGTCTCAACACTATCACCTAATGTTCCCTCACCACCGTCTTTGCATTTCTATGGTTAGAACCTCATCTCTAACTAAGGGTAAACACCATCACCTAATCCACAATATCTATGAATGCCTCCACCCACAACAAGTGGGTAATACCACCCCAACTAAGTCTTCTCTTTGTGTACATGAGTCTATTGTCATGTCAAAAAACAATAGTTTGTGGAAATATCGAACAATTCATAATCCACACTCACAAGAAACCATGTTTTCACATACAATCATGTTGGACAAATCTTTATGGTCATCACCTTTTCAATTCATGTGGTTCATTCCCCCATCATGAATACCTTGTTTCCTCAATACTAATGACTATTTCACCTCATGATGATGATCAATAAAACCCATCGTATATTAGGGTTATGCCCAACATGACTAACCTTGTAACCTTATTCCAGGAGATCAATATTACATCAATGCCATATGTCATGAATATATTGTTCCAATGAACCAATACAATATTATAACATTTAATAAATTTAAATTAAAAAACTTCCCTAAGCTTCATAGTTAGTAAAACTCCCCTCAACATTCTTATCATAGATAAATTGAGTAGGAAATACCCAATTCCATTCTATAAAAATAGTTAAACACATTAAAAGAAATATTTAATTAATTTAGGTCCTCTCTCGGAGAATCCAATGAGAATATTTAATATTTAAATCCATAACACCAATAAAATTGTTGTTAAAATAATGAAACACATACACTATTCTCGTTGGTTCATAGTCATCTAATATTGTCCTCTAACTCAAGCCAGAAAAATAGAAAATGTTTCTAAGAATAATTCCCTATAAATGGTGAAAAATATATTTCCTGAATTTAGAATTCCATTTGGTGAGTCGAAAAGGAAAGAATGTATAAGGATTGAACGACATACCCTTATGCTTCAAATGAGATAGATGGAGTTCAAATCAAATTTTTTATGGAGAATGGATGCCAAATCCAATGTACATGAGAATTGAGAGAGCTCCCTAGACTACAAGTGGTGCTTCATGTATGAGGGGAGAAATAATAGAGTATATTTATTAAATAAATAAGTAAAAAAATTACTTTTTCCACTATAAAATGTTTTATTGTTACAACATAGTTCAAAAAAACCATGCAACAAATGTGTGGTGCTAACCTTTGAATGGACATGAACCTTGAACTATTTTCCTGCATTGTATAAAAAATCATGACAAAACTCTATGGGATACAATGAATAGTTTCACCACTAGAAAATTATGACAGAAAAGGGACACATAGTTTAATCTAACAACGCCACTTTGAAAAATAGGTCATATAGCTTAGACCACACTATTATACAAACCGTGTGCCTTGGTGTTCCATTTCTCAAAACATGGTTTTCAAATCACTATAGTTCCAAAACCCATTCAAACTTTTGAGGTATTTGTTGATAACTAAATTAAGACATATAAAATTACTTATATCATCATAACTTCTAGTATATATATTTCAAGTTCATTCTACCACAAAAATAAATATAGAAAAATGTTGGGGAAAATCAAATCCTCTAAAAAAACTCCAGAAGTTGTAGTCTTCCCACATTATTATAGCTCATCCCATAGCTATCATGATTTAACCAGTTATGGTACCTAACATACCCATATATTTACACTACCCCAGTCTACCCTTATCATTAGGTCTAAGACTAATTCCTCTTTTGGTGCTCTCCACCTAAGTAATTACCTACCCAGTCAATTCCTGAACGAAAATTAAAATTATAATGGTTCTACAGACTATTCTCAAGTACACATATCTTCCCATCACATACCATAATCCATATACCTCATCATGTTATCAAATCATTCACATTCCATACTTAAGACCCATAAAATCCTATATCTCAGTAGATTATAATCAGTACCTATTTCATAAATAAAACCCATTAGTCACGCATATCATCAATGCCCACTATTCCTTCACCACAACAGATTCTAAAAAATAATCCCATATAATATATATATATACACATAAAAATATGCATTTCTATCATATTCTCGATTCTTTCCCACCTCCCACAAAACATGCATCATATCGATGCCCAAATTCTAACAAGTGCTTCGTTAATCCAACAAAACACAGGTGCACCCCATTGACCAAAACTATCTATACCAAAAAATGGTCCATTCCCCCATTCATGGAGTACTTATAACCATCATTGCCTCCCTAAAATTATCTAAACCTGCCATGCTAACATTTTACACATGGAACAAACACCTCCTACCTAAGGCTTACATCCCTACAGATATGTACCAACTACTGAAAATCGTCCCTGAATTTGGGCCACTCTATCTTTTCTATAACCTAAACATGTTATGTAATACTGAATACTAGATACTAACATTGATACCAGTTTTACTTGAGATCCCTGGTTCTATCCTTATCCCAAAATTCTAGCTAACTAAAAAAATTCTTTTAAAACCTCTCCAATATCCCGATTTGACAACATTCTAATAACTCATATAGAAGTCTCTCACACTAAGTCTAAACATTACCTTACAAATTGAACTAGAATAAAACCATTGAAGAACCACCCTCAATAGAATACCTGAGTCTCCAGCATGATTTACCTTCTAAAATTACAAATGACCTCAAATCCAACTATCTGAAGTATCACCAATAAGCTCACATGAAACCATAAACCAACTCAAATATGACTAGTACAACAAGTTTTTCTTGACAATCGGTGCCTGATTAATGACCTCTGAGAATTAGGTCACTCTGAAGATATTCACCCACACCTTAATAGTATACCCCTTTCTATCCCCTAATAACGTCACCCGAATGATTTCATTTCCAACGATACTAATTGAAAATTGGTATATGTCTATGAATTTAGTCACATAATCCATTAAATTTGTGACTCTCTTCTGAAGGTTCATGAACATATTGGCTCTATACACCCTCAAAAACTCTGGAAAGAAGTGCTCAAAGAACCTATCAATAACATCCTTCCATGTGAGTCACCTATTCCTACCATCCCGCACATGTACGTCTCACCAATGTTTTTATAGTTCACTAGGAATTTAAGTATCCATTTTCACCCTCCGACCCCTGGGTGGATCAACGTGTAAAAAATAGTTATCAATGATTCGATCCAATTATCTACAATATGTGGTGCATCCTCACACTTGAATAATTTTGGGTGCTGGTACAGTAACTCATGATTCAAATATTTCTTAGCCATCTCAGCTCCCTAATATCCCCAATTAATACAATATATGACCCAAACCAAGCATTCCCTAACTTCCACATCTATCCAAGGCCCAAATATAGTCATCTAAAATGGTTGTATCATATGTATTGTAGCATGTACCTATAGCTCATGATCAACCAGACCCTTAGGGGCTCATACCAAAACTCAGGTTCCTCATCCTATACACACTAATGTGGCACCATATCTCCAACCTTCTGATGCTCCATCAAGAATCCATATCATTATAATCATGTTCAAGAACAAATATATTGGTCAAAACCCCACAATATATATATATATATATATATATATTATGGAGAAATTTGTATAAGGTAGTGAATATCACATCCCATATAGCCCTACCACATCCTGGTCACATGAATCCGGCCTCATGACCATATACTGACCAATAACATAGTCATGTATCTGGTATCATCCAACCTCATAGGCCCACAACTACCCATAATAGAGTTAGTAATCCCATATCGCATACCCCAATAGTCATCAATTAGAGGTGGATATTTATATTCCCAATAATAGGATATATAGGAAAACATTATTTATCTTTTTTTATATTTCAAATGAATCACCCCCATTCCATAAATCAATTCTAGATTACTCCTAATAGATTCAATCCTTTATATGAAATATCGGTCTCATTGGGAACCACATACCTAAGTTGGATGAGAAAAATTTCCCCAAAATATCATTGAAGGAACACACTGTTTATATTTTTGGACACTTCAAATAGTCCAACACCTCTAAGAATACTCCAGGTTCTATGAAATTATTCATAGAAAGAAAAAAATATCATGTAAGCTTATTTTAATCTAATAAAGGATAAAAAACTCACTTTCTATACTAGGACAAGGTTCAAACCACATATTCTAATAACATCACACCCATGTATTCCACTGGAGGTGTAAATTAATCAACTATATGCACAAAGTATAACATCAATTTCCCCACCCATGAAAAGTTGTTCCATACCCCATTCATGGGGATGTAGATAACCAAAAAAGATCTCATTACCTAGTTCTAAATACATCATATTCTTATGTCCAACATATCCAAAATCGTATGAATAGAAAAAGAAAATATATAGATCTGATACCATTTGTATCACCCAGACTCAGTAGCCACATGAAATAGTTCCCTGACCATGTTAGAAACTAGGCATTCGACGTGCCTCCCAATATGACAATGTATTTTCAATAATACTGAATGTATTATTAGAAGAGTTTGGGGATACTATACTATCTTGTGAAAATCATATTAGTGGTCCATATATTTTAAAAAAATGCAAAATGGTCTACAACAACAGAAGAAATATATTAAAATTATCTGAATAAAAATAAATAACAACATTAATAACATGGCCAAAGAATAATACCATCTATAGATAAAAGGAAATATCACAATTACTCATAAAAAATATAATAATGGTCTCCCATGGTTCCCATAAAATTACATAAATATTGAAACCCAATGGAAGGTCCATCCCAATAGAGAGAAACCTCTTATTCTACTTCTATCCATCCCAGGAAAAACTGGAAAATCATTATCACTAATGTGTAGTTCCCAAGATCAATCTCTTACCTTGTCTGAAATAAATAATGTCTTGACATATCGTGAAGGTCCCTTCTTGGGTGTGAGTGTAAAAAAATATTCCACCGCCAACATCTTCCTATCTTACATCAATCCTTATACATTTCATGTAGAATATAATTATGAAAATAAAAACCACACATTTCATAATTAACACTATCTACTTGTGCAAAACAGTCACATATGAATGTTTACCTGCATTCCCCAAAATTGGTATATCTCTAAACAAATTCCTCCAAATATATATTTTGAAGAAAAATAAATGTTAGAAAACATATATTTGCAGTTTCGAGGAACCATTTCTTATTTCTCAACATCCCTATAAGAATATCATACATAGAGATCCCACATGCACATTTTGTAAACACATCTCTAGAACCACATTCCATCTGAAAGCTCATGTTACACCATTCATGTAATGGGTATTCTAATGGATATCCATTCAATAGGTTATATGTCTCTAGGACCTTCGCTCATATTTTTATAGTTGGATCGACAATAAGAAATCTTGAGGAACGATGATGTTCATACTAAAATATTTATTAAACAACCATAGACTCAACATCCTGGTATCATGAGGAAAAAATATTTCTATCATATAATTACTTAATCCCATCAACATAGAATATAATGTTGAGCCTCTTCCCCAAACCGACACTCACAGCACCACCACCATCAAATATGGATTTCTATAGAGGTAACCTCATCTATAACCGATGGTCAACACCATTCCCTACGATGAAATGTCTATGAATGTCCCCACCCACAATGAGTGGTCAACAAAACCTCAATAGAGTGTTATCTGTGTCCACATGCCTCCAATTGTCTGTTGGACAACAACAGTTAGTGGAAATCACAAATATTTCTTAATCCATGCCAACTGAAAACCCCATTTCCACATGTAACCATATCCCCAAAATCCTGATGGCCATCACCATCTCAAATCATGTGGGATATTCCCCCATCATTATGAACTCATTATCTCAAACATTATGATAATTTCACAAAAAATTGGTAATCAACATCACAAAATGTATCTTAGGCCAATTACAAAATGAAAAACCATGTCACCTCAGTCTTGGTGTTCAACATCACCTCAATGCCTCAGACAATTTATGACATGTTATTCTAGATAAAATAAAATCATATAAAATTTAGTCAATTTAAATTAAACAAATGTTCTAACCTACCCAGTTGGTTAAAATCCACACACCTTATGTAGGATAATTAAATAGACAAGGGAATACCCAATAACATCTTAATAATAACAGTTCAACAATTTAAATGTGAGAATTAATTAATTTAGAGTATCACTCAGATAATATAATTGAATTATTTAATAATTCACACTATAACACGAATTAGATTAAAGAGAAATAATGGAACCAGTTACCTTATAATCATAGGTGCTCCCTAATCGAATATAATCCTATGACTAGATCCAAAATGAGAGATAATGGTGTTTTATACACACACCCATAAAATAGGGACTCTGAAAACTGTTCCCCAACTATGTACGTGACTCTGAAAACCTGAGACACTAAAAAATATTGATTGAAAGGGTATGTTTGTCTTAATACAACCATTACCTTTAATAAATAAGCCACGCAGTTTTGGCCACATGTTTAAAATTACAATACACATTGGTTATCCTTTTCCCAAACCCGGTTTTTCGAAGCCTGATGCTTTTGAAACCCAATTAAACAATCATGGAAAAAATAAAATTTATAGATCCTATCATAAAACAATTTTTTGGAGAATTAAAAATATTGTAATTTGGTTCTAACATATAGATTTCATGTTGGATTTATCATGGATAGAAAATTAAAAAATGATGAGGAAATTACAACCCCCTAAAAAACTTATAATGTTACTCCCTTTATCTTCTATAATTAAGGCAACCTATCGAGAAAATAAATATTCAAGTAATTTTTTGTATTTCTATTTTAAAATTGGATTGATGAGTTTAGATTTTTTAATGAAATAAAAGATTTATCATGATCCATAGAAATTTTAGAGAAATTAAATTTTTTGGGAAATAATAATTTTTTTAATAAAGGTGATTTGGATTTTAAAATATATTTCATAATTAATAGAACATGATTTTACCATGATAGTGGAGATTAAATAATACTGAAAGGATAATAAGGGGTTTTGATATATTTTTCAATTCATATTGATAAATGATATTAAATAAATTGAAAATTATTTAATTAGTAAATTAAATGAATTCTAGTATGTTACAAAGAAAATGGTCCTTGAAAAGACAATACCCAATGAAATTACATAATAATTTAACCTTCAAATCATAGAAAACAACCTAAATATCATCAATAGTAATGAATTTTTTTTTACCATAAAGGTTATTTCTTACCACTCATCTTACATGCCAAAAACTATAATAGCATTCTTTTGAAATAATCTTTTATGTTAACCTAATGGTAACATATAACAGATCCCTATAAAAAATCTCCCATAATCACATTAATCACAGTCTAATACCATCAATTAAAATAGAAAACGTTTTTCCATGCCTATAAACTTAGGTTAAACCTTATACTTTTAAACCCATGAGTGTCTACATAACTATATGTTATACACATGTAAAAACATCTTAATCTCCAAAGATGTATAAAAACATTCTCTAATATGAACTACAAGAACCTGACCATAAACATTACATATTCTTAAGTCTTCAGACTAGAATTATCATTCTTTCATTCATATATTTATTTTATGTTGAATTGTTTATATAATTAGGTAATCAACCATATATAAATTAGAATACATCAGAAATTGGATACTTACACTTAGTAACCATTTATTCACACACAAAAAACCATTTAGATATGAAAAGTTATATTTTAATAGAACATCATCATAATTTCCTTTATGACATAATCCTTATTCTTAATAATCTTTAAAAACGTATGGAATTTTTTTCAAAATTTGTGTTGATCACCTAATAATCTATGAAGAACATAAAAAGAAATAAAGAAACCATTACTATGAGAATACATATAAAACTTATTCCATTTAATCATAAAAATTGGGTTTAAAATAAATATTTATATCCCCCATTAATGAAATTCTTCAAAAAATGAATTTCATGAAATGTTTCAATAAAATTTATTACCAAAAAATCAAACATAGAGTGGTTTATTTGCAATAATGAATATCTTAAGATAACTTTTTCACAATGTTATAAATTTCCACAATAAAAAGAAGTATATAATTTCCATTAAACATAAGATCATCATCATAGATTTGAAAATCATAACACCTCCATAAAAATCCATAGATTAATAAAAATTTAATTTTGGAAATATGGGAAATAGTTTTTTATATAACTCTTATAAATGAAATAATAAACAAGGTGAATTTATATACCCACTACATTAGAGGGTTCTGATAGACCCACCCATCCTTGGTTTGTAATGGATCCACTTATACATGGTTTATAGTAGAACAACCAATCATTTTTTAAAAGTGGATCCACATATCATAAGAAAACATACCATGAACCATAACATAATCACAACACTTGAAAGAATGAAATTAAAAAAATTTCACTAATAAAAATATTCTTTTCACCTAAAATAAAACATATATGTATATTGAAATATCCATTCCATTGTAAAAAAAAATTTAAAAAATAATTAGATCATATGGAATGATGGATTTTATTTGAAGGAATCATGTAATATTGTAATGTAATTCAAATGTTAAAAATTTGAATGGATTTAGGAAAAAAATTATCACTATATAAATTAATATAGAACAATCCTTTCAACAATTATAAATAAATCCAAAATGTTTGGTAGATGATACATAAGAATATTACTTTTAATGTAATTTTAAATAAAGTTAAAAGGGAGATAATATATCCTTTATAATATAATTATATCAATATAAATACATCCATATTGTTTTAAAAAATATGGTGATGGAAGAAAAACAGTTGGAGGAGAAACATTAAATAATTATTTTTAAAATAAAGCCCTTTACATTGATTTATACTCAAAATGTACATTATTTATTTACCTAAATAATAAATTTATGATAATTATTTAATTTCTTGAGGAACTTTTTTTAGTTTATTATAAATTTTATTTTACACATAATCATGTTATAATTTTATAATAAATATATTAATTTCATGTAAATATTTTTTATATTATTGGACCCATATTTCGGAAATGACTTCGTTAGATAGAATATTGACAAAAAGGAAATTTTTTCATTATTTAAAGAATAATAATACTGATATAATTACAATTTTATGCATTTATTACACATTTAAAACAAATCATGGAAGATACTTATGAAAAAATTAACTATCTTACAATAATAGAGATAGAGGGTAATAAATACCCATTAGAAACATTTCCATTTTAAAATGAAAATTTTGTTTTCCAATCTAGCGCAAATACCCTAGTACCCAAATAGATGTGTTGAAACACACATATCCCAAAGGGTATTTTTGATCCCCCTAGATTTTTGAAGCATGTCACATCACACGAGATAACGGTGGGAATAGTTTTTACAAAAAAAAAGTTAAAGAAAAATATACATGTTTGAATTCACAAAAGAAAACTCCAATGGGAGTATAGTTACCAAAGTAAAATAGCTATTCAAAAACAAAAAATAAACACAACGTACTTGAAAATATGATTAAGAAAACACATCACCATATTGTCATAACTTTCCAAGGCCCAAGGATCAATAAAAATAAGCACCTTCATGTAGCTCTTTATACATTCTCAAACCTCTAAGAAAATAATATAGAAACACTGGAAGGAACATGTAGTGTTTGAGATAAAGGGCATGTAGGGTCTCACCTAGCATTCTGAAATAAGATTCCACATTAATTAATCAAATAATTCTTTCAATTTTATATAAATTGGTCCAGTAGTATAAAATTATCATTAAAACAATCCATGATTTCCATTTAAATTGATTGAAATATTTCAATAAATGGATTAAAACATATTATATAAAACCGTTTATACACATTGAAAACTAGATTTTAAAATAATTTACAAAAAATGACACATATATACCAAAATAGTCAAAAAAATGAAATATTTCTATCTTCAAGATGTAGGATAGTTTCATGTTATGAGATCCTCACCCACTCACATACTGATAATGGAAATGTGCACTCATGTCTCATAACATTGAATAAAGAGGAATTCTCAACATTCCATAGGGGATATGATCATATAAAAAGTTTATGTTATAGTTTTAAAGCATTAATATGATGATAGGTATATTCCAACCATGCATTTTTGTCCAAAACTACTCAGTAACTAGGTAGTATTTAATATTCTAAAAAAATAATCAATAATAAAAAATTTATTGTAAAACTATTTATAATAAAATTACATCATTTCTCATTTCAATATGCCAATTTCAATTTAAAAAACAAAAAATGGGTTTTTACTCAATTTATGCCTTTTCCATGGATAAAAGCTAATTGGTTCTTATCAAAACAATGTATTAAATGTTTCCCAAATACAAAATTTAAATCAATTTCACAAACCAATATCAAAATATAATTTCACAATTTTCCGTCAAATTCTACAATCACACCCTAATTCATTGGAATTGAGGGTTTTCCAAAAACATTATGTCAAATAAAATTCATATCAAAATACATAACAAATTATGTTTTCACTATTTAAGTAATGGAAATTTAATTTAAATCAAACAATTTATTGTAAAATCAATTTCCAAATCATGAACAGAAGCATCGAACAAAACATTGAGATCTTGTCTCACAACAACCACAATAGGAAACTCCAATGAAGAACATCAAAAATGATGATTTGGGAACCATACCATGATTTATTATCTAAAAAATGGAGATTATATCCTCAAACAATAATGAGATCTATAAAACCCAAAATATGAGAGAGGAAGGTAGTCTATGAGAAGTAATGAGGGAATATCTTTTATGGGGGAGAGATTGAATGATGATCACCTTGCTTTGATCTACCATTGAGTGTGGTTAGAGGAGCCAAAATTTGTTTTTGAGAGCACCAATTACCTATAGAATTGTCCAACTATATGTTTGGTTTGAGTAAGGGTATAAATTTTGGTTTAAGAAATATTCAAATAAAATTTAGAATTATTAAATCTAGTACCCACTATTATCTTTTCAGGGCCGAATGGTTTTTCAAATAGTACATCCTAGCCATGCCCCCCTACTGGTGGGGTGAAAAACATCTAAAAGGTGGGTGTATAGTTTTTAAAACTTTTTTTCAGTCATGAAAACAACGAGTATTTTGGTATGGAGAGTTTATACTGGGTGGGGGAATTATTTGGAAAAAACATTGACGCACGCCTGTCTTAGGGCATGGCAAAACAATTATTTCCTAAGTTAAAATGTAGTTAAGTGGTTGACCTAGGATGTCTCTTGAAGAGGAGTGCATACAAAACGAGTTGTCACTTTAAAACAAGGGTAAAAGAAATGTTGTGTTTTTGAAATGAAATTTGAAATTAAAATGATTAAAAAACTATGATTTTTAAAAGGGTGATTAGGTCGGGGTCGGTTTCCTAATTATAATGATATCCTTGTTCAATTTAATTCAAACCTGTTCTTCTTAGTTTATTAAAGTGAGTTTCCACAATTGTTTCCTCTCACTTCCTTGGTGAAATTCTTATTGTGAGAGAAAACCTTACCAAGATCTTGGTTTGGTCAACTCTCCTTCCATGTGTAAAATAATTTTATTGAATATCCTTAATTTAAATGGGCAATACCCGATCGGGTTTTGTTTATCCCAAACAATCAATAACATTCACTACACCTTTTACACGTACTGACGATCGTCGAGTACTTCACCACTAATTCCTGGTTTATTCCATCGTATATAAACCAGAAATTAGTGGAGGGAGATATTGATTATTTTACCAAGGCAAAAATAAATAACGGAATTAATATTCAAGAACGATCGAACTTGGTAATAAAATCCGATATAAGAATTTGAAAACAACTTTGAAGAAGAAATAAATTTATTCAATTGCGTCCAAGAACTCAAGCATTACAATGTAGAAAACCAACCCTTCCCCAATCACTACAAATGTTTACCCCAACATGGTAAGGGTAATCGAGTTGAATGGGGAATAAGAAGGCATTAAAAAACAATGAAAAAGAAAATAAATAAAAGAGAAATATGAAAAGTTCTCCTTCTTCGTGTCCCAGAAGGAATGGGGTGGAGAATGGATGCCTTGAGAGGGTGGAGCTCTCCTCCTTTTATAGCCAGAATGCTCCCCCCGAATGTCTACGCGTTGTATCCCCATTAAATGACATCTTCACGCGTTGAGCCCTTCTTCAATGTTGTTCATAATTCCCTTTTACGTGTCTCCTCAAAATCTCAGCGGATTTGGACATGTATTCCGAGAGTTATGACCGTTTTACTATGAGCATTTATTCTATCCAGTCAGACTCTCCAAAACGAAATCCTCCGGATTAGGGTGAGTTAATGACCCCATAAACGGCCAATTACCTCAGTGATTCCATCATTAAAGATGCTCCAAAACTCCGTTCTCGTCCACCCACCTAATTTCAAAAGCTTTGGGCCCACAGTGGATGATTTATGGATCCCACATCAAAACTAGGCAGAACTGAAAACAGTTTTCTTAAGCAAACATGTGAGCTTATTTTGAGCTTTAATATGGCCGATTCATATTTTGGTCCAAATATATTAAATGAATCCCTGGATGTGTAGAATCTGTAAAAGAAAGAATTTTGCAATTTGGATCAGTGTAGATAATGTTATGGCCAAACTACCGAAATAATTTAAAACTGTTAAAAATCCAAAATGGCCAATTTTTACTATTCAGATCAAAATAACACCATTATCATAAAAATGAAACAATTCATCTTAGAGGAACAATTTTTTTGGGTTTAAGACAATTATATTCAATATAAATTAATTGAAAATATTTGCTCTATCAATTCCCCCACACTTAGCACTTGGACTCCTGGACAAGTAAAAATCAAATCAAATCAAAATCAAAACACATATCAATGAGATCAATCAAATCAATTTCAAGAAAAAAAAAGTTATCATGCCTCATAAAAAACTATTATTTCAAGTTCTCCATTTAATATTTTAATATATTTCCACTTCATTTCTTATCCCATGCACACCAAACACCTACCTCACAAGAATTTTCTCTCATCTCATAAATGTAAAGGCTGAACAAGGATTTTCTCATCCAAACTCACACAAGAGTCACCATAGGTTTGATAATTTTATACTTCTCCACTCGATGTGAGTCAAGGACATGTGTTTCTCATGAGGACTTTTCAGGGTTGTTCTGTGGCTTCCAGTTGGTAGGATTTAGATGTTAAAAGTTCTGAGGCCGAAAAAGGAAGGCTTGGCTCTTATTGAAGCAGAATTGCAAGATTCTAGTTTTCACTCAAATATGGTCTCCTTCACTTCCCCTTTGTTGAAAATAGGCTCCATCATCATTCAATCAGCTCAGCAGAAAACATTTCAATCTTTTCAAACATAATTTTTTTTAAAGCTCCAGATAGGCACAACTTTCTTTTGGAAGCTCCAGAAAGGCACAACTTCTCTTGTCATAAAAGCTCCAGAAAAGGCACAACTTTCAACAGAATAATTTTCAGCATCACACACATCTCTTCCAAAATTTATTTTCCACCCAAAGTATAACCAAATGAGGTAGTACACCACAAGACATCTTCCCCCACACTTAAGTTCAACTAGATCATGCAATTTTACTTTAAGAGCAGGTATGATAGGGAAAACTGGCTTGTAATGTGGCTAACCTAACAGGCAATTCATGGATACTAGGGGCTATAATGAAGGATAAATGTAAAGGTGGGCCATTATTAAAAGGATTATTTTGAAAAGGGGGCTTCAAACAAAATAAATGCCTCAATCATTTAAAACACACATACCCCAACCCTCAAGTTTTGAAAGTAATAAATCAAATTCTGGTTAAAGAAAGCATGGTCTGGTTCTCTTAATAAATGAGGTGAATGAAAAGAATATGACAAAAATGGTTCAGAAGCCTCACAAGAAAGTGATCTTAAAGATACAGACAGTGAAATATGGCATGGGTTTCAAAAATTAGTGTACTTTTCATTAAATTCCAAAAGATTTGAACTTGAAACAAAGTTATTTCAGCAATCATTTAAACTCAGTTTCATGGAATAGATTGGTTCACTCATTTAAATGAGTTTCAAAAATGGTACTGATAATCATTTCAGCTCAAAAGGTTCAGAAACACACCAAAAATTGAAAAATAAACAAACACAAATTTGAAAACACACAATTTTTTTTTGAAAACAATCATCAAATGAAAATCCTATACTACAAAGGTTCCCTCCCCCACACTTAACTGATGCAGTGTCCTCAATGAATTCAAGTAAATTTAACATATATGTAGATTTCTGATTGAATCACGACAGCTAAGTAAGTATAAAGGAGAGGTACAACCTGACTTATTGGCAATGCAACGTTGAGTTTGGATCCTACGTGTTTCTCTTTGAAAACCTAATAAAAAGTAAAAACATAACATAAGAAATATATCAAAAGAAATGAAAATAGAAATCGGATGATAAAAGAAGGATAAAACTTGGTTTAATCCCCGAAGTGGGCCCTGGGTTTTGACTGCCTCCAGAGGGCAGTACCAGCTTTTATCCATAATCTGTTGGTGGATGAAGCTTCTTTGATTTAAAGCACCACATGTGGATCTTTCCAGCTTGATGTTCTTTGTTCTTATTGAGGAGGAATCCATAGACAGAGTATACCAGATCCACCCCCTTTGCAATTTGGTACATCTTGCATGGAAGGGGTAGGATGAAGTACGGAACCTCCACCTATTTTTTTGCTACTTGTGCAACCATCTTGTCTTCCAGTGCTAGCTTAATGGGTGCTTCGACCTCCTGTATTATTTCCTCAGCCTTAGCAACTTAGATCTCTTTATGATTGGGTTCCTCCAGTAGATATTCCATGACTTCCGGGAGATCCAGGTGTTCCTCAACAGGTGCATCTTCTTTTGTCTCTTCATCCTCTAGGGCATAATAGGAGTCATCTAATTCTGAAAATTCAAAACAATTGGGAGTTATACTCAAATTAGTTTCAACAAAATTAAAATAATTTGAGTTCAAAAATGTATCATCTCCCTGAGTTGGCTCAGCTGAAATCTCTTCTTGATTTGAAAGTTCCTCTTGGAGTTGATTATTTCTGGATGGAGGTAGGTAGTCATGCTCCTCCACCTCGAGTTTGGATTCAACTTCATGGATGTCTTCAGTGAAATCCGGGAAGACCAGTGGCACTTCCTTTTTGGCCTTGAATCTTTTTAAGTCAACTTGGAGTTCATTGACCATGACCATCAAATCTTCCAGTGAGATCCTTGTTGTTATGCCTCTTTCCACCTGCTTGAACATTATCATTAGTGCATCAGCTCTTCGTTGGAGGGCCTCCTCTGTGTAGACTTATTCTTGGACCTGTGAGTAATTTTCATTCCTTGTAGAATAATAATCATTTGAATTCATTATGGAAATATTTTTTTGTGTTTTTTTTTTAAAAAAAAATGTCAAAAATTTACAAAAAATATTGTGGCACTACCTCCCCGGCAACGACGCCATGTTTGACACACGCCTGTCGTAGGGCGTGGAAAAAAAATTATTTCCTAAGTTAAAATGTAGTAATGTGGTTGACCTAGGATGTCTCCCGAAGAGGAGTGCACACAAAATGGTTTGTCACTTTAAAACGGGGGTAAAAATGTTGTCAAAGAAAATTTGAAATTCAAATGATTGAAAAACTTTGAAATTAAAAAAGGGTGATTAGGTCGGGGTCAGTTTCCTAATTATAATGCTATCCTTGTTCAATTTAATTCAATCCACTTCTTCTTAGTTGATTAAAGTGAGTTTCCACAATCGTTTCCTCTCACTTCCTTGGTGAAATTGTTATTGTTAGAGAAAATCTTACAAGATCTCGGTTTGGTCAACTCTCCTTCCATGTGTAAAATAGTTGTATTGAATATCCTTAATTGAAATGGGCAATACCCGATCGGGTTTTGTTTATCCCAAACAATCAATAACATTCACTACACCTTTTACACATACTGACGATCGTCGAGTACTTCACCACTAATTCCTAGTTTATTCCATCGTATATAAACCAGAAATTAGTGGAGGGAGATATTGATTATTTTACCAAGGAAAAAATAAATAACGGAATTAATATTCAAGAACGATCGAACTTGATAATAAAATACGCTATAAGAATTTGAAAACAACTTTGAAGAAGAAAGAAATTTATTCAATTGCGTCCAAGAACTCAAGCATTACAATGTAGAAAACCAACCCTTCCCCAATCACTCCAAATGTTTACCCCACCATGGTAAGGGTAATCGAGTTGAATGGGGAATAATAAGGCATTAAATAACAATTAAAAAGAAAATAAATAAAATAGAAAGATGAAAAGTTCTCCTTCTTGGTGTCCCAGAAGGAATGGGGAGGAGAATGGATGCCTTGAGAGGGTGGAGCTCTCCTCCTTTTATAGCCAGAATGCTTCCCCCGAATGTCTACGCGTTGTAGCCCCATTAAATGACATCTTCACGCGTTGAGACCTTCTTCCATGTTGTTCATAATTCCCTTTTCCGTGTCTCCTCAAAATCTTAGCGGATTTGGACATGTATTCCGAGAGTTATGACCGTTTTACTATGAGCATTTATTCTGTCCAGTCAGACTCTCCAAAACGAAATCCTACGGATTAGGGTGAGTTAATGACCCCATAAACGGAAAATTCCCTCGGTGCTTCCTTCATTAAAGATGCTCCACAACTCCTTGCGCGTCCACCCACCGAATTTCAAAATCTTTGGGCCCATAGTGGATGATTTATTTATCCCACATCAAAACTAGGTAGAACTGAAAACAGTTTTCTTGAGCACACTTGTGAGCTTATTTTGAGCTTCAATATGGCCGATTCAGATTTTGGTCCAAATATAGTAAATGACGCCCTGGATGTGTATAATCTGGAAAAGAAAGAATTTTGCAATTTAGATCAGTGTAGATAATGTTATGGCCAAACTACCGAAATAATTTAAAACTGTTAAAAATCCAAAATGGCCAATTTTTACTATTCAGCTCAAAATAACACCATTATCATAAAAATGAAACAATTCATCTTAGAGGAACAATTTTTGTGGGTTTAAACCAATGATATTCAATATAAATTAATTGAAAATATTTTCTCTATCAATTCCCCCACACTTAGCACTTGGACTCCTGGACAAGTAAAAATCAAATCAAATCAAAATCAAAACACATATCAATGAGATCAATCAAATCAATTTCGAGAAACAAAAAGATATCATGCCTCATCAAAAACTGTTATTTCAAGTTCTCCATTTAAGATTTTAATATATTTCCACTTCATTTCTTATCCCATGCACACAAAACACCTACCTCACATGAATTTTCTCTCATCTCATAAATGTAAAGGCTGAACAAGGATTTTCTCATCCAAACTCACACAAGAGTCACCATAGGTTTGATAAATTCCTACTTCTCCACCCGATGTGAGTCAAGGACATGTGTTTCTCATGATGACTTTTCAGGGTTGTTTTGTGGCTTCCAGTTGGTAGGATTTAGATGTTAAAATTTCTGAGGCCGAAAAAGGAAGGCTTGGCTCTTATTGAAGCCGAATTGCAAGATTCTAGTTTTCACTCAAATATGGTCTCCTTCACTTCCCCTTTGTTGAAAATAGGCTCCATCATCATTCAATCAGCTCAGCAGCAAACATTTCAATATTTTCAAACATAATTTTTTTTAAAGCTCCAGATAGGCACAACTTTCTTTTGGAAGCTCCAGAAAGGCACAACTTCTCTTGTCATAAAAGCTCCAGAAAAGGCACAGCTTTCAACAGAATAATTTTTCAGCATCACACACATCTCTTCCACAATTTATTTTCCACCCAAAGTATAACCAAATGAGGTATTACACCACAAGACATCTTCCCCCACACTTCAGTTCAACTAGATCATGCAATTTTACTTCAAGAGCAGGTATGATAGGGAAAATTGGCTTGTAATGTGGCTAACCTAACAGGAAATTCATGGATACTAGGGGCTACAATGAAGGATAAATGTAAAGGTGGGCCATAATGAAAAGGATTATTTTGAAAAGGGGGCTTCAAACAAAATAAATGCCTCAATCATTTAAAACACACGTACCCCAACCCTCAAGTTTTGAAAGGAATAAATCAAATTTTGGTTAAAGCAAGCATGGTCTGGTTCTCTCAAGAAATGAGGTGAATGAAAAGAATATGACAAAAATGGTTCAGAAGCCTCACAGGAAAGTGATCTTAAAGATACAGACAGTGAAATATGGCATGGGTTTCAAAAATTAGTGTACTTTTCATTAAATTCCAAAAGATTTGAACTTGAAACAAAATTATTTCAGCAATCATTTAAACTCAGTTTCATGGAATAGATTGGTTCACTCATTGAAATGAGTTCCAAAAATGGTATTGATAATCATTTCAGCTCAAAAGTTTTAGAAACACACCAAAAATTGAAAAATAAACAAACACAAATTTGAAAACACACAATTTTTTTTGAAAACAAACATCAAATGAAAATCCTATACTACAAAGGTTCCCTCCCCCACACTTAACTGATGCAGTGTCCTCAATGCATTCAAGTGGATTTAACATATATGTAGATTTCTGATTGAATCACAAAAGCTAAGTAAGTACAAAGGAGAGGTACAACCTGATTTATTGGAAATTCAACGTTGAGTTTGGATCCTACGTGTTGCTCTTTAAAAACCTAATAAAAAGTAAAAACATAACATAATAAATATATCAAAAGAAATGAAAATAGAAATAGGATGAGAAAAGAAGGATAAAACTTGGTTTAATCCCCCAAGTGGGCCCTGGGTTTTGACTGCCTCTAGAGGGCAGTACCAGCTTTTATCCATAATCTGTTGGTGGATGAAGATTCTTTTAATTAAACCACCACATATAGATCTTTCCAGCTTGATGTTCTTTGTTCTTGTTGAGGAGGAATCCATAGAAAGAGTATACCAGATCCAACCCCTTTGCAATTTGGTACATCTTTCATGGAAGGGGTAGGATGAAGTACGGAACCTCCACCTCTTTTGTTGCTACTTTTGCAACCATCTTGTCTTCCAGTGCTAGCTTAATGGGTGCTTCGACCTCCTGTATTATTTCCTCAGCCTTAGAAACTTGGATCTCTTTATGATTGGGTTCATCCAGTAGATATTCCATGACTTCCGGGAGCTCCAGGTGTTCCTCAACAGGTGCATCTTCTTTTGTCTCTTCATCCTCTAGGGCATAATATGAGTCATCTGAATCTGAAAATTCAAAACAATTGGGAGTTATACTTAAATTAGTTTCAACAAAATTAAAATAATTTGAGTTCAAAAATGTATCATCTCCCTGAGCTGGTTCAGCTTGAATCTCTTCTTGATTTGAAAGTGCCTCTTGGAGTTGATTATTGCTGGATGGAGGTAGGTAGTCATGCTCCTCCACCTCGAGTTTGGATTCAACTTCATGGATGTCTTCAGTGAAATCCGGGAAGACCAGTGGCACTTCCTTTTTGGCCTTCAATCTTTTTAAGTCAACTTGGAGTTCATTGACCATGACCATCAAATCATCCGGTGAGATCCATGTTGTTATGCCTCTTTCCACCTGCTTGAACATTATCATTAGTGCATCAGCTCTTCGTTGGAGGGCCTCCTATGTGTAGACTTCTTCTTGCACCTGTGAGTAATTTTCATTCCATGTAGAATAATAATCATTTGAATTCATTATGGAAATATTTTTTTGTGTTTTTTTTAAGAAAAAAAAAATGTCAAAAATTTACAAAAAATATTGTGGCACTACCTCCCAGGCAACGTCGCCATGTTTGACACACGCCTGTCGTAGGGCGTGGAAAAAAAATTATTTCCTAATTTAAAATGTAGTAATGTGGTTGACCTAGGATGTCTCCCGAAGAGGAGTGCACACAAAATGGTTGTCACATTAAAACGGGGGTAAAAATGTTGTCAAAGAAAATTTGAAATTCAAATGATTGGAAAACTTTGAAATTAAAAAAGGGTGATTAGGTCGGGGTAATTTTCCTAATTATAATGCTACACTTGTTCAATTTAATTCAATCCACTTTTTCTTAGTTGATTAAAGTGAGTTTCCACAATCGTTTCCTCTCACTTCCTTGGTGAAATTGTTATTGTGAGAGAAAACCTTACAAGATCTCGGTTTGGTCAACTCTCCTTCCATGTGTAAAATAGTTGTATTGAATATCCTTAATTGAAATGGGCAATACCCGATCGGGTTTTGTTTATCCCAAACAATCAATAACATTCACTACACCTTTTACACGTACTGACGATCGTCGAGTACTTCACCACTAATTCCTGGTTTATTCCATCGTATATAAACCAGAAATTAGTGGAGGGAGATATTGATTATTTTACCAAGGAAAAAATAAATAACGGAATTAATATTCAAGAACGATTGAACTTGATAATAAAATCCGCTATAAGAATTTGAAAACAACTTTGAAGAAGAAAGAAATTTATTCAATTGCGTCCAAGAACTCAAGCATTACAATGTAGAAAACCAACCCTTCCCCAATCACTCCAAATGTTTACCCCACCATGGTAAGGGGTAATCGAGTTGAATGAGGAATAAGAAGGCATTACAAAACAATGAAAAAGAAAATAAATAAAAGAGAAAGATGAAA
The DNA here is from genome assembly GCA_963277665.1 of Viscum album. NCBI lineage: Eukaryota > Viridiplantae > Streptophyta > Magnoliopsida > Santalales > Viscaceae > Viscum > Viscum album. The sequence continues at coordinate 1,169,406,653 of OY728161.1, read as the reverse complement.
AGTTCTCTTTCTTGGTGTCCCAGAAGGAATGGGGTGGAGAATGGATGCCTTGAGAGGGTGGAGCTCTCCTCCTTTTATAGCCAGAATGCTTCCCCCGAATGTAGACGCGTTGTAGCCCCATTAAATGACATCTTCATGAGTTGATCCCTTCTTCAATGTTGTTTATAATTCCTTTTTACGTGTCTCCTAAAAATCTAAGCGGATTTGGACATGTATTCCGAGAGTTATGGCCGTTTTACTATGAGCATTTATTCTGTCCAATCAGACTCTCTAAAACGAAATCCTTCGGATTAGGGTGAGTTAATGACCCCATAAACGGCCAATTCCCTCGGTGCTTCCTTCATTAAAAATTCTCCAAAACTCCTGGCGCGTCCACCCACCGAAGTTCAAAAGCTTTGGGCCCATAGTGGATGATTTATGGATCCCACATCAAAACTAGGCAGAACTGAAAACAGTTTTCTTGAGCAAACTTGTAAGCTTATTTTGAGCTTCAATATGGCCGATTCAGATTTTGGTCCAAATATATTAAATGAATCCCTGGATGTGTAGAATCTGGAAAAGAAAGAATTTTGCAATTTGGATCAGTTTAGATAATGTTATGGCCAAACTACCGAAATAATGTAAAACTGTTAAAAATCCAAAATGGCCAATTTTTACTATTCAGCTCAAAAAAACACCATTATCATAAAAATGAAACAATTCATCTTAGAGGAACAATTTTTGTGGGTTTAAAACAATGATATTCAATATAAATTAATTGAAAATATTTGCTCTATCAACCATCACCAATGGTTCATAGACCAAAGGTTCCATAAATTTACAAAACTTCACTCAAAGAACCCCAAAATGAGACCGAACATAAGCCTGATCTAAATAGGGATTGATGAGTACATAAAAATCAATATGATGATACAATATACCCATAATAGAAACATTCTATCACCATGAAATCATCTTAAGAAACATCCATGCAAAAATATGAGGCCACTCCTCTGTCATCAATGCTTCTCTCTCCTATATATCATGTGTATCAAAACTGTTCTACCATAGCACTTGAAACAAAGGTATCATAATCCCATTATGTACCATGGTTTTAGAAACAAATATATTGACTTCATTCTCAATCGCAGATAAATCATGATCAACATAAAGATCACCCCATATCAAATTATGAGATGGATTAGAAATATACATTACTAGTTTTGATGCATTAAACAAGTTATGTATAGTAATAAATTATATAGTAATAGAAAAATAGTAAGACACTTTCTACACATTCTCAACAACCATAAGTGATCCCAAAAATTTAGGTGAAATATCTCATTTTCTCCCTATCCATCGAAGACCCTAATAGGGAGAAAAATTCCAAAACACATGATCACCAACTGAAAATTCCAATGGTCTATGATTATGATCAACATAAGACTTATTATGAATATAATAAATCATCTTTACATGATGAATCAACTAATGAATATTTTTCGTCTCTTCAACCTAGCTCTATCCAGCAATGGAAATTTCACCGATCTCTGGCCATTGCAATAGAGACTTATAATTCTATCTATACAAGTCCACAAAAAAATTCATTCTGATTGAGGATTGATAAGTATTGTTATAAAAAAACTCAAAGAGCCCCAGATCATAATCCCAAGATCCACCAATTTAATGGATTTATGCATGAAGCATATCCTCAATAATATGTATAGCTCTTTCTATCTTCCCATCCGACTACAAATGGAATGGAATACTCAAATGAACCTAAGATCCTCATTCCTTATGAAGGCCTATCAAAAAGAGAGAAGTAAAATTGGGATCTTAATTTAAAACTATAGCATATTCAACTCCATTAAATCAAAAAATCTCTTTCATATAGAGATTTTCCAACTTCTCAACATTGGTTGTATCATGAATGGGTATGAAGTGAGATGATTTAATTAGCTGATCGATCATAATCGATATAACATTATTCTTTCTATGGGTGCATGGAAACCTAACAAAAAAGTCCATAGATATCTCATCCCACTTCCAAGATGTAATTGAAAGTGGATGAGGAAAAATCAAAGGACTTTTGTGCTTATCCTTGACATGTTTTCCAATATAACAATGAGGGTCAAAATTAGTAATGTCACATCTCATACCTGGCCCCTAGAATTGTCATTGCAAGCCATAGAACATCTTTGTGGTACCTAGTGTCCCTGGACAATGAGAAATATGGGAATCCCCCATCACATATTTCCTTACAAATAAAGAAATAGAAAAATTGTTCTGATATAATATAATTTCCTCCGTGGAGAATGATCTATCGGCAACAGTCTCCCCACCATAGAGATAGTGTCTAATTTTACAAAAATAATCATTGAGTGTATGTTCCTGAAGAATCATCTAAATAAGAGAATATGCCAAATTAAAACTATCCAAAAAAACCTCAACGGAAGATTTTTTTTAACTCCAATATTATACTATAAATAAGATCCATCAAGATAAAAAAAATTTAGGATTCGTTCATGGTTTGATTCAGAGGATTCATGCTCAAAGAATCATCTAAAACATTACCTTTACCGGGGTTATTGGCAATGTCAAAATGAAAATATTTCATGTATTCCACCCAAATATTCTTTTAGATATTTAAATAATTTTCAAAGAAGATATACCTCTACCTCTTTTGGTCATAATACACATTAAACCTTTCTTCGAATTAAAATTTCTACAAACTCTTAAGCACATTCATAAAAGTTGAAAGTTCACGGTCCTAGGTCAAGTAATTATTCCAATCTGTCCAAAAATGGAGAGATCCATGAGAAATAAAAATATCACCCTATATAATAACATAGTAAAAAATCAAAACCGATGCATCACAGGAGACCACATAGCCCTTCCAAGCATTTGGAAGAGCCAACACTAACGTAGTTGTCAAAATAAAATTCTTCCAACCAAAAAAATTCTGAAATTATTCATCCCAATTAGTCTTTATTCCTTTCTAAGACAGATCAGTCATCAAAGAATCCAATTTTGATAATATCTTTATGAATTGGAAAAAATATCTAGCTAAACACAATAATCTCATAATCTCAAAAACATTTTGTGGTTGTTCCCACGACATAACTCCCTTTACTTCACATGATCAACTAGTATACCTTGTTTCGACAACATGTGTCCCAAGAACATAACATACTAATTCTAGAAATCACATTTCAATAGTATGGATTAAATTTAGTTATTTCTCAACAATTTTAGAGAAACTATCATGTGATGAACATGATCTTCATTATAAATAGAGTAATAAAATAATTCATCAAGAAAGATAACCATCAATGGATCATGATTCTCTAGGAAAACCATGTCAATTAAATCTATAAAGACTATAAGATAATTGGTTAGATAAAATAGAATCATAAGGTACCCATAATGGTCATACCACCCCCAAAATGTGGTTTTTTGATTGATAGATTTGTTTATTCTCGACTGATGATTACGAGATTAAAGATAAATCATTGAAAACCACTTTACCCCTTCAAATTATGAAAAATTTCATCAATATGTGGCAACAAATATTGTTTTGTTATCATAACTTGATTGAGTCAACATTAAAAAATACAAATATGAAGTGACCCATCTGATTTTTTAGAAAAGTGAACAGTTGTATCCCAATAAGACATGATCATTCATATATATCCTATATCAAAAAGATCATCCAACAAAGCCTACAACTATTTAACCAAATATTGTAATATGAAGTAAGAAGAAATAGATACTGGTTAATTACTAAGAACTAAATCAACTGAAAACACTACCTCCCTTATCAATGGAAATATAAATAATTCATAATGAAAAATGTCATGAATCTCAATGCCCACTAGAGAGAGATCATTATACAAGGATTATAACTAAAAATCAAAATTAAACTTTGATATTCCTTCACCAAACTCTAGATAAGAAGTCCCTTCACATTATAACCACATGTCCCATTATCATTAAAAGATTTGGAAGGCCCCATCAGGTACAGTAAAGGGGACCTATAAAAGATAATATTTAGTTTGATATTTATTAGAAATGAACCAATAAATATTGAAAATGATTCCAAAAAGTTTCATGTCTATTACCATAAGATCCCTATAAATCCCAATATCTGATAAAGAGAAAGAAAAAAACAGGACTAAGAAGACCCTTCCCTTTCTTTGTTCATAGTGGAGTAGTTATATCCATCACAAAATATAAATTCTCCATATGAAGATGTAGTGGATTAAAAACATGAGACAAACTGAATGAATGATATAGACATGTATCAAATAAATAAGTCACTAAAGATCAAAGAATAGTGATGTTACCACACATAGTCGCTTCACCAATATCTAATTTCCATGGAGACTCTTCCACTAAGAGAAGCACATTTATTAAAGATCTTAGTTGATAGAACCCATTTGTTCATAAAGCATCAGATTACCACCTAGTTTTTTAGGTTGAAATGATCTTATTCCTCTATTTATAGTATAATAGACCTTAAATAACGTCTATAAGTGGCCTAAAAATCCATATGAACCACAAATCATGGGATCCATAGTAGAAACCTATTTAGAATGTCTGGTCTATCCACACTGGTATAAAATAAAAGGGAATCTTCCAACACTAAAGGACATCTAGAAGATCCCAAATTTTCAGAACCACTATGATAATCATCACACATATTATTCCCTTTGTCATAACTCATAAAACATCCACTAGAACAAAAAAACTCCCCTAAACCTATACATACCACCCAATCCTATATCAACCATAAACACTCTGTCCATCACATGTGCATAACAAGGAATCATAAGTAAGAAAAACTAAGAAAGAATATCAGATTGAAGTCCCATCTCAAACTGTTTAGGCATTATCTTATCATTATTCACTATTAGGTCCAAGATACAAAAGCTCAGAAAAGTGATTTTCATATTCCACCATTCCCCTATCAGCCTACTCATGTTTGAAAATCTCTAGAGCCTTTGCCAACAACATAAACACATTATACAATAAGTCAGTAAAAAAAATTGTAAAGTATTTACACTTTAATCCATCATTCTTCTTCACTATCTCTATCATGTCCCTCCATCTCTTGATAGGTCCCTCTATCATGAAGGTGTAAAATTTGACCATTATTTCATCAGGGGCTTCCAAGAACACAAAAAAAAGATAGATATTTCTCAACCAATTCTCACATAGTTGAGGATTATTTGAGACATGGAACACTGGAGAATTATGGAGAAGGAATGACTAAGCATGAAAATTTATTTCATCCATTTGAGGTTCCATAGATAAAGTATAAATAATAATGAGTGCTGGAGAATGTCTCAGAGTTTAAACAGCATGCACAATAACCTCTATTAGATTCTAGTCCATGGGATAATTTTCTCACTGTTGTTTTAAAACATCCCACATTTTTTTCACATAAAGATTCATTACATTATACAAATCTGAGGATCTTTTAGGTTTCGTGTCCTGGAAACCAAAAACTTAATACATGACAACATAAAACATTCTTCTTAAACACTTGAAAGACTTATTCATTTTTTAATCCTATATTCATTACATAATCTCATTACTTGGAAGCATACATCAAAGGAATGGATGAGCAGAAGGCCCAGTAAGGGAAACAAGGGAAACATTTTACATGTGAACTTGAGATATGTCAAAAGTCATGAAAAATAACTTTAAGGCATGAGAAAGAGATCATGAGGCATATCATAACTAAAATAATGTGTTTCATAACTTGAAAATGTGGTTAAAACCTTTAACATTGACAATCATTTCCATTTCACCACGGTCTATCCCCAATGTGTCATTAAAAATTACCATGGTTATTCACCAAGGTATCGTTAAAAATGGTCATCTCTAGAGATTAAGTCTTTACCAAATGCATTAGAGCGCTATTAGGGCGCACCCTTAAATTTTAATTTATTATCATTTGATCCAAATATATCATCATCAATCATTTCATAAACAACCCATATATCATAAATTAAATGGGTTTCATTTCGTAGAAATCACATTTTAAAAACTGCTTTAATGACGTGATCATTATGTCACTTTAAACCCAAGAAAAATTAAAGCTGGTTTAATGTATGTAAATCCCAGAATTTTAAATATAAAATTTTGATATATATTTTAATACCCCTGTATAAGAAAGATCTTTGAGTATTCACTTAATAAAATAAAATAATTTTAGAAAAAGAGAGAGACATTCTGAGACAAAAATTCTGCAGCATAACGGCTATGTTACATGGTTTTAGAAATCATTGAAAAGAGATGGGACATGGTTCAACCACTCATAAATGATCCATAAAAATTAGAGAGACAGAATATAAAGGATATATGAACATGGTAAAAAAATTCGAAAGACATTCCATATGAAATGAAAATCATGAAAGGATGAAAAAAATAAGATTTATCTTAATAAAATTCGGAAGCCTAATGGCGTCACTTAAAACTTCAAAAAATGAATTGAAGAGATCAAATAGGGTCTCTAATCATATGAACATAAATGATAATTATGATAGATATAGAGATAATACCCCAAAACTATAAAAGAAACTTGAAAGACTTGACATGAAAATAGAACTTGAAAATGAAAAGGGTGAAAGAATCCCTTAAAAATTCGGCAGCTTAACGGCGCCACTTAAACATTATTGAAATTAATTGATGAAATAAAGAGGGGATATATCATCATATGAACATGAAAGGGATAGTAGGATTAATATAAACTAACATCCCTGACATAATAACATTTATAATAAAAGAAATGACATAAAAGAGAGTTCTTGGAAAGAAATAGAGAGGTATGATCCCTTACCTTGAAGAGTAACTTCAAAATCATGATGTTTGGGACCTTGAGAGGCTTTAGGGAACCTTGGGAGGACTCCTTGGAAGGTAAGGAGACCCGAAATTCATTTAGGAGGATTTTAAAACCGAAAGGACGAGAGAATGTCTTGGGATTTATAGGCAAAGTGAGGGGACAAGGCATTAATGGCAAAGGGACATCTAATTGGTGGTATTGGAAAAACCATGGGCATTCCCATGGTATTTACCCATGTTATTGTCCACTTAGGACACCTCATACATTATATTACTATTCATAAGTCGACCAGAATTATTACATAATTATTACATCCTTAATGATGTCATTAAACACTAAAAGCGCTAAACTGAAAATTCACTATTCAATGAAAATTCAACTTTCTCAGAAAAATCCCAAAACATTACCTAAACATAATATCGATGATTTGAATTCAAAAAATAATTCCATTTTATAAAAATATTTTTCTAAATATTTTTAATTTATTTTTTATTTAAAAACACTAATGACCTAAAAAAACTATTACTAGACTAGTAATTTCTGAAACATTGATTTACCTATTTTATTGAATCACATTACTTAATTAAGGTGCTTAAATTATATTAATAATTTTTTTTAAGTGAGATTACTAATCCATTTTTTCACATTACTAATCCATTGCGAAAAATCACAATTCATAATTTACAATTCATCAAAAATTAAGTTGATCTTATTAGATTCTAAATTTCAAACTGACACATTTTTAGAAGACCATTTTTTGAAAATCATTACACATTTTTAATTATTGATGGTTTACATATATATTTTTAAAATATCCTTTTTCTAAAATTCAACAATAATACGCATTCTATATTTATTCGGACATTTGAAAATTTTCAAACATTACCATAAGAAGAAATCCGAATTTTATTTATCTACAAGGATTAGATAAAGTAGTTACGGTCTCATTACATAGCCCCTTATAACCTCAGCATAGGACCTAAGTGTAAGGTGTGCTATGGTGAGAGAATCTAAGGGCGGATCGACCAACATCGCACAAGTAGTAATTTCTATTAGTTTTAACTTCTCGAAAAGGCGATTCCGTTCTAGCTTCACAAGATGAAGTTCAGCTTGGTTTTGGTTCAGAGAAAAGCCTAGTGGTGCAACCTCTTTCCCAAGTTCTGTTAGATGGGCTTCAATCGGCCCGAGACTACTAGATGAGGCCATCAAATCTTCTTTCTAAATTAATTAACCAAGTCACTTGTATTTAGAGACAATAATCATAACATTTAGTTTCCAACTATCATATTGGCCAATGGTCATATAATAGTTGACACCCAATGGTCCCATTTTAGTTATACTCATGTTATAAAATCAAAAAGTTTCGTTGAGTATAAAAATAAAACAACACCCAAAATTATGAAATAAGATTTATGCAAAATTTCAGGTCATTACATTCTTCCCCCTTAAGAAATTACGTCCGTACAATTTTTAAAATTGGGCTTGGAAATTTCATTGAATGCCCCACATTGGAAAAGGATTTAGTAAAACTATTACTTTAAAAAAATAAAGGGAAGTACAAAGGTCACCCGTGTTAACCCATACTAGGATTCCATGTAAGAAAACATGGATATCGAGGAGAAAATAAATGGTCAAGTTCTAATGGAGAGTGATAGAAAACATGATTAGGAGAAAGTTAACCACCATAAAATCAGAAACATGTGATGGGTTAAACGGTATTTGATTTCCCAGTAGGAAACATTAACAGAAAACGTTGTGTTTTACGTTCCATTTCATTATTTTGAGGAATTAATTTACTACATAGAATAAAAACACAAGTAAATATACCTACATTCAAATAGAGTTTAATCCTTTAATAAGTTTCTAACAAAACTAATCTTTTCTCCAAATGATGAGCATTCAAAAACACTAGGTCTCATCAAAAGGAAAAGAATAATCTTCTAGAGAATCACAAAATCTACAAAAGATTAACTATCTATTTATTATATTTTTAAGCATTATCTCAAAAGTAGAAAGGGTAATATAAAACAACTCTTCAAAAAGAAAGAACGCAATATGACGGGAAACTACTTTTAATCATCAAAATTTGACGATAATACCCAAAGTTCATCATAAACCACTTTATATGTAACTGTCCTTAAAATTCCTCAAAATAAACCAAACTAAGATTGAAACCCAAATACAAGAAGAATTTGATAACATAGTCTTCCAAGATAAACTATATCGTTCATCTACAAACAACATCAACCACTCATAACATCTTATAACAGCGATAGCTAACCTAAACATATTTTTCCCCAGAAAGGTTAATCATTTCCACAAGTAACCTATATTACCATAAGTTCACCATAAATTCATCGATTATTCAAAATATAAGTCATCCTTTACACCTCAAAGAAAATACCATAGTAATCTATTTACCTCGATCATATAGGGTTCCCAAAATAGTGAATGTTTTCCAAAAATAATAATCATCTTTTAATCCCCAGATCATTTTTTCCAATAATAACAACTTCACAACATCAACATGTGATACATAACAATAGAGGTTTTCCTTAATAATATAAAACCATCTTAGGCAGTGACTCTATGTTCTTAGAAAATATTAAAGATATGCTCATAGGGCATGAACTTAAATACAACATGACATAGAACATTATTGCGAAGAAGTTACATGTACTTTAGTCATCATGATCCATATCTGCATAGTACTTTCATTATTACCTTGTACTTGAAGATTGTTGATGCTCATCATGCTTCTCATCCCTTCTAAGAGAGAATTTCCTTGGATAATTTCCATCTTCTCCACATTTACGACATTGAAAAGTGTAAGGTACATTAGATCAAACCTAATCTCTATTCATCACATTATCCATTTTTTTAAAGCAATTGGCTACTTTATGCCCTATCACCCCCACTTAAAGCATCTCTCGGTTCCTTTTTTACATTCTCTTTGGTTTCCCTTTCCACACTTTTTGAACAATGGGAATTGGGTCTTCATTCCCTTATCAACTTTATGAGATGAACATCATTGAGACTTCGTCTTCTTCTTCCTTGATGATTTTGGGCATTCAACTAGGTAACAATTATTAATTGTGATTTTTGATAGCTTGTTTGGAGTAATCACAATATGATCAAGTTCATCTCTCATCATCTATGTCATATTAATAGGGAAATCATCACATTTCCTGTCACATTGGTTGTTGGGACATGTTCTCCCATTTCCCACCATTAACTAAGAAAAGAAATTATAATTAGGGGGCTTAAATACTTAGCTAATAATCATGAAAAACAAACTTAAAGAATAAAAGGATAAACATGTATAAGAAAAGTATACCCTAACTAGTGATCCCCTAGGTTCCAATCTAGTTTATCCCTGATCATATATTCTTATGCGAATCTTTTTTTTATTTTATCTTTGTCCGTTTAATAATGGTTCATACAAAGATTATGAATTTACCAAAGTATATCCCCTAGGAGTGTCAAACCAATAGTGCAGCAAGGCCCGTTTTCGTCCACCAGGTTACCTTGGGATAAGATCGAAACCCTTTGTTAGAGTTTTCACTCCTAGGAACAAATGTGCCCGAGCCACCTCTACTTGTTCGTATCCAAACATAGATTTATTTGTTTGGAACCCACTTACTCAATACTCACCCAAATACTAGGAAGATTTCCGATATTTAAACTTTTCTATAGGGTTATTCCTAAAGTTTTAATATCCTAATTTCCACAAAAAATTAAACCATCCTCTGATACCAACTATAACATACCACATTTTTATCACATAAACTTACATTAAATTATACAAAACCGAGAATCTTTAAGGTTTAGTGTCTTAGAAACCAGGAACTTAATACAGGACAACATAAAAACATTATTCTTAGACACTTGAAAGTATTCTTCATTTGGTCATCATATGTTCATTACAACATCTCATAACCTAGGAGATTACATCAAAGGAATGGGTGAGCAGAAGGACCAATAATGGAAATAAGGGAAACATTTTACATGTGAACTTGAGATACATCAAAAGTCATGAAAATTAACTTTAAGGAATGAAAAATAGATCATGAGGCATATCATAATAACAATAACGTGTTTCATAACTTGAATATTTGTCTACAACATTTAACATAGAAAATAATTTCTGTTTCACCAAGGTTCATCCCCACGGTTTCATTAAAAATAACCAAGGTTATTCACCAAGGTGTCGTTAAAAATGGTCATCCCTAGAGATTAAGTCTTTACCCAATGAATTAGATCTCTATCAGGGTGAACCAATAGATTTTAATTTATTATCATTGATCCACATATATCATCATCAATAATTTCATAAACAAACCATATAGCATAAAACAAAATGGGTTTCATTTCATAGTCATCAGATTTTAAAAACGGCTTAAAAGACGTGATCTTTATGTCACTTTAAACCCAAGAAAAAGGAATGTGGGTTCCATGTATGTAAATACCAGAATTTAAAATAGAACATTTTGATATATATTTAAATACCCCTATAGAAGAATGATCATTGAGTATATACTTAATAAAATAGATGAATTTGAGAAAAAGAGAGAGACATTTTGAGACGAAAATTCTGCAGCATAACGACTATGTTACTGGGTTTTAGAAAGTTTTGAAAAGAGAGGGGACATGGGTAACCCACTCATAAATGATCCATAAAACAGTAGAGGTACAGAATACAAAGGATATAAAAACATGGTGATGAAATCTGAACTACATTCCATATGAAATTAAAAACATGAAAAGAAGACAAAAATAAGATTTCTATTATGAAAATTCGGTAGCCTAATGGCGTCACTTAAAACTTCAAAAAATGAATTGACGAGATCAAATAGGTTCTCACTTCATATGAACATAAAATATCAGTATGATATATATATAGATCATAAACCAACATAAAAAATGAACTTGAAAGACTTGACATGAAAATAGAACTTGAAAATGAGAAGGATGAAAGAATCCTTAAAAAATTCGGCTGCCTAACGGCGCCACTTAAACATTTTTAAAATGAATTGATGAGAGAAAGAGGGGGTCTCTAATCATATTAACATGAAAAGGACATTAAGATGAATATAAAATAACACCCCCAACATAATAACATGAAGTATAAAATAAATGACAGAAAAGAAAGTACTTGGAAAGAAAGAGAGAGGTAGGATCCCTTACCTTGAAGAGTAACTTCAAAATCATGATGTTTGTGACCTTGGGGGGATTGAGGGCTCATTGGGAGGACTCCTTGTGAGGTAAGGAGACCAGAACTTCGTTTAGGTGGATTTTGGAAGCGAAAGGATGAGATAATGTCTTGGTATTTATAGGGGAAGTGAGGGGACAAGGCATTAATGGCCAAGGGACATCTCATTGGTGGTATTGCCAAAACCATGGGCTTGACCATGGTATTTGCCTATGGAATTGGCCAATTGGGACACCTCATACCTTATATTACTATTAATAACTCGACCAGAATTATTACATAATTATTACATCCTCAATGATTTCATTAAACACCCGATACTCTAAACTGAAAATTCACTATTCACCGAAAATTCAACTTTCTCAGAAAAATCCCAAAAAATTACCTTAACATAATAACGATGTTCTGAATTCAAAAATAATGTCCATTTTATTAAAATAATTTTCAAAATATTTTTAATTTATTTTTTAATTAAAAAACACTATTCACTGGAAAAAACTAATACTTGACTATTAATTTCTGAAACTGTTATTTACCTATTTTATTGAATCACATTACTCAATCCAGGTGCCTGAATTATATTAATACTTTTTTTAGTGATATTACTAATCCATTTGGTCACATTACTAATCCTAAGAGTAAAATCACTATTCATAATTTACTATTCATTCAAAATTAAGTTTATCTTATTAGACTCTAAATTTCATACAAAACAAATTTGCAGAAGATGATTTTTTGAAAATCAATACACATTATTAATTATTTAAGGTTTACATAAATATTTTTAAAATTTTATTTCTTCTAAAGTTCAAAAATAATATGCATTATTCATTTATTCGAACATTCGAAAATTTACAAAATTTACCATAAGAAGAAATCACAATTTTATTTATCTCTAAGGATTACATAAAGTAGCTACAGTCTCATTACATAGCCCTTTATAACCCCAGTATAGGACCTAAGTGTAAGGTGTGATAAGATGAGAAAATATGAGGGCGACTTAGCCAACATCGCACGAGTAGTAATTTATATCAGTTTGAACTTCTCGCGAAGGCGATTCCGTTCAAGCTTCACACGATGAATTTCAACTTGGGTTTGGTCCAGAGAAAATCCCAATGGTTATACCTCCTTTCCATGTTTTGTTAGATGGGATTCGATTGGCCCGAGACTGCTGGATGAGGCCATAGAATCTTCTTTCTATATTAATTAACCAAGATCACTTGTATTTAGAGACAATAATCGCAACATTTAGTTTCCAATGGTCATATTTACCAATGATCCAATAACAGTCGAAACCCAACGGTATAATTTTAGTTATACTCGTGTTATCAAATGAAATAGTTTTGTTGAGTATAAAAATAAAATAACACACAAAATTAGGAAACAAGATTTATAAAAAATTCGGGTCATTACAGGTTCATTATAATCTTCCTATATGATACAGTTCACAGGTCTTTTATTATAATTATGCTACAAACCATTAACAGAAAATATAATATACATCAGATTGAAACTAAAATAGATAAACATGGGAAATTAACACGAGAACTAATCCTCAATACATCTTTCCAAAATCATCCAAATTTACATATGTCTCGTTGTTATGAAAACTATCTAGTAAATCAATTATAACAACATAATAAGTCCCAAAATTATTTAACATCTACATATTGAATTAAACTAAAAATTATTAAGTTTATTGTGATTCCATGTTATCATGAACATTACCAGATACCTTGGTACCAGGATAGCTATGTCGGTACTATCATAGCTAAAAGGGTGTTCTCGATCCCCATATGTTGGAAACAACAACATGTAATTAGACAAGATAAAGTTGGGAATGGTTTTTCCATATAAACAGTATATGAAACAAATACAATTCATTATGATCAAAATAAAACAACAAAATGAGAATAATACCAAAATTAAAATTAATATATAAACGAAAATCATATCTATAAAGTACCCAAAAATAGGTCGAACAACTCAAGTCCAAACAGACCCAACTCTCCAAGACCGAAAGATCAAAAAAATATCCACCTCCATGTAGTTCCTTAACCTTCATAGAAAATGGAATATGATAATATAAAACCACCTGAAGACATAGGTAGGTTGTGAAATAAAATCCTAGCAGGGTATCACCAAGGATTCCCTAATAAGATCCCACATTAACTAACAAAATAAATCATTCAATTATAAATAAACTGGAATGGATGTAAAGAAATAATATTTAAAAAATAATATGATTTACATTTCAATTGATATAAATATTTCATAAAATGTATTAATACACATATTATATAAAACAATTTATATAAATTTAGAAGAAATATGTAAATAAATTTTAAAACAGTGGAATATATATACCAAAATAATCATAAATGAGAAAAAAGGATTTCCTCTAAGAGGTATGAGAGTTCCATGTTAATGGATCCTTACACATTCATATGGTGATAATGGAAATGTTCACACACATCACATCAAAACTGACCAATGTGAAGCAACCATCATACCAATGGAGATAGGATCTAACAATAAGTTTATGTTTGTGTTTTAAAGTATTAATTAGAATCTAGGGAAATTATAATGTATAATGTTTGTCAAAAACAACTCACTAACTGCATATGATTGCATGTTTTCAAAAAATAATCAATAATGAAAAATTTATTTCAAAACTATTTAAAATACAATTATAACATTTTCTATTTCAATATGCCAATTTTCATTTAAAAACAAATCATGGATTTTTAATCATTTTATTCCCTTTTCAAGAATAAAAAATCCTATGATTTTCCAAAAAAATGTAACCATTTTCCTAAAATACTAATTTGAAATCAATTTTCAAACCTATTTCACAATTTAGTTTCTCAATATTCCATCCAATTTTATAAAAACACACCAATTCACTAGACTATAGTGTTTTCCACAATATTACATGCAAAATAAAATCCAAATCATAATCCAAAAAAATAGTTTTTAAAAAAATTATTGAATGATATTTAATTTAAATCAATATTTTTATGGTTAAAGAAACTGGAAAATGTTAAACCAAACCACTAACCAAAAAAAGAGATCGCCTCTCAGAATACCTGCAATGGGAAACTCCAAAGAAGAAATTTGGAAATGGAGATCTTTGAATAAAACCTTACTTCATGTTCTAAAATAATGGAGATAAGATCCTCCTACAAAATAGATATCTATCAAATAGAAGGATGAGAGTGAAATAAAACATGATATAAGTAACAGTAGAAGAAGTCTTATGCGACAATGATTGAAGGATGATCTCCCTTCTTTGATCTACCTTAGAGAGGGTTTAGATGAGACAAGATTAGTTATTGGGAGCTATAAATACCACGAAAACCATCCAAACCAAATTTATGGATGATAGGGGGCTAAATGGGGTTTGGGGAAATTTTTAGAGAATTTGTGGAATAATTAAATCTCATACACATGGTTATTTGGTACGGACCACATGGTTTTTAAAACTAAGTTCCCTAAAGGTTCATCTATAATTGAGGGATACATATTTTATACTAGGTGGGTACATTATTTTTCAAACTCTGTGCCAACCATTAAAACCACACACAATTTGGGTTTTCATGGATTACCCTAGGTGGACACATGGTTTGTATATACAATGTTCCAACTATTCAAATCCCTAAAAGAATAAAAAATTTCAAAAATTTCACCTAAAGCACCACTAAACGAGACCCTATGAAAGATTGATCAGTAGAGGGATTAAGGAGTATTTGAAACTTGTAAAAGGATCTTACATTTTAGAAATGGGTAACAATTATTATATCAGCCTATCATGATCATTATATAATATAATTTATAAACATACAATTATATATTGAATCTTTGAGAACCTTTTATAGAAAATGAATCACATATCATCCTAGTGGTGGTACTTCACACATACAGATGAATGAAATTATCAATTTTCAAGGGATAAAAGGGAAATAAATTAGACGATATATTATCTTTTTATAATGTTTAATATTTCATTAATATCATATTTAAACATTAATTAAATCATTATAATATATCGTGAGAGGTACTGATGGAAAAAAAATAACATCAGGTTGTGACATAGTAGTCAAACATACACACGAATGAAAATATTGTTTACCATTTGATGGAAGATGAAATATATATACATAATGAAGATAAAATAACAAAGTATAAGTATATTTAAGATATATATTTTTATTATTTAATAATGGTTGAATAATATTTGATGGAGTTATAATATGATATAAAAACACAGACACTTTGTTATGAACTATGCCTCTTCATAAGAAAGCCCCCATTTCATTACACCATAGGCCATATAATATTGTTATTATTACTAAACTAAGTCCTATATAAGGCTGGGGGTAATATTTGAATTTATTTTGTTATTTATTTCCTTGTAAATTTATTAAGGTTAAATATAATTTAAGATGAGGTTCTCTTTTATAAAAGAGGGGTGAGGACCTCTTGGAATTTCTTAAAATATTTATTTCATTTAAATTAATTTTAACATTAAAATGGAAAAAAATTTGTAATATTAGAAGTTGATTTATAATAATCACACATAATAAACATTGGACTAGTATGGTTGATGCTTTTATCCTTATCAGTTTGTTTTAAAACACATTAACCCCTTTTGGATAGATATTCAACATGACTATTTAATCAGTAAAAATTATAAATAAATTACCATTATAAGGAAAAAAATATATATTTAAAATGAATATTTATTAATTTACATACCATATTTCTATTTATTTGTCAATTATTTTAATATTACAAAACAAAGAGAGTGACATATTTGACTTGACTTTACATCGGTTATTATAATTGTGAAAATCAATCCTAAATAATAAAAAAGGTTTTATATTAAAATATAAACCTATTTATTTCAAATGTGGAGTTTAATTTTAAATATTCAATTTACTAAGGTTTCATAAAATAATTTAAAATTAATTATGAAACCCCCAATGAAAAATTGATATTTATAAAAATGCATTTTTAAGTACAAAAACGTTTCTATACCAAATTAAAGTATAAAATTCATTCCAAATAAAATAATTCTATGTATTTAAATATAAATAAACATATTATATATCTAAAAATAATCCAAAATAGAATTTAACATTATAAAAACACGATTAGAAAATAAAATTTCAATAAAAAACCATATTTTTCACTATAAATCGAGAAATAAATAATTTTAAAAAATTAAAAAAATAACCTATATTAATTTCAACATAATGATTTCAAAATTGATTATAATATTAAAAAAAAATAAATTTTCTAAGTTTTCTATAAATGATATATAACTTTTTTCTCAGAATTGTTTTCGTGAATTGTTTTTTTGGGAACAAAATTACTTGAAAAAAAATCGAGTTCTAATTTCTTAAGAATTATTCAATGAATTGTCAATGATAAGTACATTTATATATATTTCATTTA
This sequence comes from Viscum album, assembly GCA_963277665.1. Taxonomy (NCBI): domain Eukaryota; kingdom Viridiplantae; phylum Streptophyta; class Magnoliopsida; order Santalales; family Viscaceae; genus Viscum; species Viscum album. The sequence goes on along the minus strand of OY728161.1, from coordinate 1,169,389,152 downwards.
TATGAACTGACACATTTTGGCCCACCTAGTAATTTATAATACAAATGGGGCATCCCAAGCGTAGCAAAAATAGGTTAAGAGAGAGAGACAACTGTCAAGAAGACATACACTAAAATATAACCCCTTCAACTGAAATAACTATATGCATGAACACAACCATCTCCCTGAGAAGGTATTAGATGAAGAATAATAGACTGTGGAATCTTGAGTATAATCATGAATAAAGTAACCCCTAGGGAATAAATCTATCTTTGGAAATATGAGGTAAAGCATAAAGGTAAAAAATAAATGCCTAACCATAATTTAGGAACAATCATGAAAAAAATTGGAAAAGGAGGAAAAATGAGAGATCCAAACTCATGATCTCTATGTTCAACCTCGAATCATGAACATTAAACCTATGTACCACCATTAATAATCCAATAAACTTATTAATTTGATGTTTTATACATAACAAATTACATTTTCAATAAATACCATGAATTGGGGAGTATACACACACCCATTAAGATTCACTACAAACCACGAATGGAGAAATTGAATGATTAAAAAATCACCTCAGCCCAATGATGGAATGTCTACAAGAGTATGAGAAAACAACCATATCAATCAGCAAAATATTCTCAACAATAATACCAAATAAAATAGAGATGGGATCTCCATCCTTATAGACCAGCTAGAATGAGGAGCCATCCTGGAGACCCTAGGGTCCCTCTATGATTCCCATTAGAAAGAGAAATTGTGCCAACATCCATGTGAAGATCCCACATCATTCCACTAAAGTAATCATCCACCGGGTAAACATTGTTGGGGTTATTTCACATACCCACATATAATAAAAAGTGTAGGGATCACTCCTTATTTTTGTGTGTCTCCTCTAAGGAAGAATTATCTTTAGTCTGTCCATCCCTGGTAATCCCATTAGTATCTGAGTCGAATTTACACAACATTCCAGTATACTCTATAAATTATGTGGAAAAAATCTCTAGTGGAAGACCCTCACCTTGTGTGTCATGTGGGGGGGGGGGACACTCGATAAATTGTGGACCCATAACATAAAGCATCTTTTGGATAAAAAACACTAAGTAGAAGACCCTTTCTCTATTGGTTTGGGGGTAAAACATGGTATGTATAAGAACCCCACCATTGTGCGTCAAGGGGTGATACCTATATGGTATTGTATGAATGACCAAGTGTATAAAGTTTTTGTAACTTGTTAGGTTTTTTATCAACACACTAAAGCATTAGGGGTGTGTAGGTATTGGACATGAGCCCTAGTGTGTAATTGGTGTGAAACACAGTAGGTACATGAGCCAAACCATGTTTTTTCACAGGGGAACAACTAAGTAGATATAATACCTACACCCTTATGTTTTAGGGGGATCCAATTAACCAATATAAAAAGAATGGGTTCATGTACTATGGTTCTATTAGGCATTTTAAACCCCTAAATCACTTTGTTGATACTATCTGATCAGCACTGTCAGTTAAACATTAACTAAAAAAGCATCACACATATAAGATTTCACATAATATTTGAAAATAAACATCATAGTTTATTCATCATGTTTGATGTAGAAAACTACCAAGTATACTCTACAAAATAGATAATATCCATTTTCTGAAGAAAGAGATACATAATACATAGAAATTTGGGGGTGGTACATTTCATGTACTTAGGGTCACACAGTGTATAATCTCACATGCACACCTAGACATGTCCTTTCCTGTGCAAAGTATGCCTATCCACATGTAAATATAGGACTTGTACACATGATATAAGATGGTTCTTGGACAATCAGGGATCTTCCCAAGAACATCATTTTGTTGACCTCATGCCAGGAAACTTTTCCCTTATATCGGGTCACAAGGAATGTATGCATCTTACACAACTTGTGATAAATGCCTTCCTTTAAACTATAGCCATCACTTGTAGGGGACTACACAGTGAGAATTCCCAAAATACAAGCAGTTATTATTAGTATTTTATAGAATGTGAGTAATGCTTCATGCATCTCCCTTACAACATCATTGTCAGTAAATATTCCTTGATTATCACCAATGATTGTGTGTCTAGGGACGATCATAGCCGATCCAGCATCAATGGCTAGATACCAAAAACGATAAATATTGCAGGAAATTATAGTCACATATTGAACCTCTATTTTCCACTCAAGATCCCAAATTCATAGATCCATCACCCAAATCCCACAGAAAACATGATCCACCCATAAAGCATACATGTAAATGTCAATAAGAAATCACTACAAAACTGTGGGTTCAATCACGCTCGAACCCACCCCATCAATGTAGTATCGTGACCATATAGTATAATGATGAATAATGTGAATAACAATTGGAGGAAAGCACAATAACAAGGTAAATCCATCATTAGCAAATGCGACCAGGGCCAGTTATCAAATAATTGTGAAATAAGGGTTAAAAGATGACATTAAATAATAAATGGGTTAAAAAATTCCATTTACCAAATGGGTTCATGAAAAAGGTAAGAAAATATATATCAATAAAAGAAGATATAAAAAAATCCATGTTTATTAAATTAAAATGGTAGAAACTGAAAATAATGATCCTTACCTTTATTTTGGATCATTTTTCGGTGATGAGTGTAGCCACTAATAATTTAGAATTTCTGATATGTTCCATACTACCGATCAATTAACCTTGTTTGATAACAATATTTCTCCAATAGTGATCCTCTAGTGATGAATATTTCATCCTCTTATATAATCCCCACATAATTATGTGGCTAACACCATATAAGAATCATAATAATGTATTTAATGGGGATGTCTAGGTTTTAGTTTAATTAAAAAAATAAATAAATAAATTAATTAATTTACTTAATGTGCCAACAAATGGATACCTCAAATAAATTTCAAATGATGAGAAAAATTATGTTTTGAATAAGGTAAGCCCCACATTCCATAATTATCTATGGTCATAGATTTCATATCTAAGAAACCATTCAGGAATCATTTCAATAATTTTGAATAACTCCCCATGAAAAATATTAAATATTTAATATTTTTATTACATGAATACCAGGCCTCCCAAGTCCCATGATTTTATTTCCCACTAAGATACTATATTCAGAAATATTCCCCAAAATATTTAGAAGTTGGGAAACTTAAAAATATTGTTTTTGAGTTCATAATTTGTTCAATCCTATAAATAACCTACAATTCAATGATTATATTATAAAAATATTTTTAAAAAATCTATTTCATGGTTTATTTTGGGTCAGTGGTGCGTTTCATTTACATTATTGAATATATTTATCTATTTAAATTCTTAGTGTGTTTCACATTTCTTTATAATCTGAATAAATTGATTCATTTGAAAGCGGGTAGATCATATGCTTAGTAATGATATAATAATGAAATAAAAACATATCATGGTGAATACTAGGGTTATAATATTATAAAATAAACACAAGAACAAAAAGTTAAGTTCATGAGAAATAACCTAGTCATACATACATGAATCATAACTTGGAAATGTGGAAAAAACATAAACATTAAACATTCGTAATAATATAAATAGTGCTCACCACTAAAGTTTTCAAAAGCACTCTACCTAGATTATTCACAAAGATAAAATAGAGCATTACCATGGCCTAGATTGAATGTATCAAGAATATTTCATCGTTGGAGATTAATTTTATACCAAATTCATTCGAGTGATATCATAGAACCCCTCATATTCTTTTAGAAAAGGGAATTCCCCAGTGTGGCCTTTTTGAACCCTCCACACAGAAAACCCCCCCTTCCGCATGAAGGGTTAGTACAGGAAGGCAGCTCCCCAGCCGGGGAAGGAGCTGCTGCCAGCCAAGATGGCAGAGCATCCCAGAGGGTAACAACCCGTTAGTGATGGTTTGTCATAGAGATCCGTCAGAAATTGGGCTGCGCCTCATTTTGCCCGCCCAGAGGAGTCCGGGTGACCCAGCAAGGAGGGTGGATCCCGGGGGAGAGGCTCACCCCAAAAGCGGACTCCACAGATTCAAACCCTGAACCTCCTAAAGAATAACCTGTTTTTGGCAACTCACCTTCACCACCGCACCACCACTGAAGTGGCATAGAACCCCCCCTCGTATTTCTATCATTGTTTGTTCTACATAATAAGATCATACATATTTCCATAAAAGCATAAGTAACTGAAGATGAAAATATGTATCATTATTATACACAACATATGACAAATCAATTAATAGAAATAATGTGGATGGTAGAAGAATATAATTTCATAGGAATGAATAAAGGATGTTATGGTTAACAGATTTGCCTTCTGGAGCATTTAGAAATCATATAAAAATAAAAAATATAATTGATCATTTGGATGAAATTATTTTACTAAAATAAGAGAGTGATAATTTCTTTGATAAACCATGAAGAAATATATTTGTTGTTTAATAAAAATAAATATATTGTATAAATATTTGTAAATATTGGTGATTAATATTAAAAGATAATTTAGTATACATTTTTAATATTTTTTAAAAATAAATTAGGGGTATATTTGAAAATATATGTTCAAAAAGGTATTTTTAAAAATGGGTGAACATTTAAAATTGAAAAGTAAACTTCAATAATATATCCATGACAATTCATAAATCTTATAAAGAGAAATATGTGGTAGAAGATATAACTTTTTATTTCAAACTTAATTTTTCTTATTATTTTGTAATATCAATATAGAATTTCCACCTCATAAATGGAGTAATAAAACATTATTTTTAAAAGTTGATATGAGAAATATGGAGAACACATGAGATAAAATATAATTCTTTTTCAAATCATAAATAATAACATTGTTGGTAATGTAAAATAAGGACAATAATGAGAAACCGTTATTCAGGAGGATGAAATTATTCATAATAATGGTATACATTTTGGGAAAGAGATTAATAAAGGTAAAATAGTTGGATTAAAAATATTTTTCCCTAAAGTAGAAGATAATTTACCATGAAATAGAATGTTATGGTGGAAATAATCATTCATGGAAGAAGTAAGTTTTAGATGAAGCATTATAACTCAACGAAGGGATCTAGCTTAACTAAATCCATTTCAATTTTATTTTATTTTGAATAAAAATACAATTAAAAGAGAAAATATTGTGCAAAAAACCACATGAATAAAATTAATATGAAAAAATATATTCATTAGGAATTAATTAAACCATTTTAATGATATCATGGGGTGGAATAAGAAATATGTTTTAAGAAAATTTTATTTTATACAAATAACTAATTTCTTTAATTATGTACTTCATCTATAGCACTTGAATCTCCCAAATAAAAAATTAAATATCGAGATAAACTATTTAATAACTTAATTGTTATCAATAAAATTTTATAAACAACATTTATAATTATTCTCTACATGTACAGTAGTTAGTTTTTTTCTTTTTTCAATATCATGTGTGAGTATTCCAGATCGTTTTGAACATGTCCCATAATTTTAGTGGTGTTATTCATTCTTCACCCAAATTTGATCAATCACATATCATACAAGGAAATGTAATTTTTTTATAATGATTTATAATGTTTTATTTTATTTTAATAAATATTTTATTTATAATTCATGAAGATGATGTCATTGATGAGCTTGTTTTTGAAATTTTTAATAAAAAAATTTTGTTGTCTTAATTAATGAGTAAAATTTTTATAATAAAATTAAATTATAAATTATTAACTAATATGTTATTAGTATACAATATTATGTTTCTTAATCCATTATTCATATTAATTTATATAATTGTTCATGTATGTAGTTAAACAGACCAAATAATAATAATCTACAATATATGTGTGAGTATTTATATAGAAGTGTTTATTTTTATATAATACCATTTTAGAAAAAAATATGATGAAATTATTTTGCAGTATTAAGTTTATGAATTATAATAGGAAATATTTATAAGAATAAGGTAAATAAAAAAAATTTCATTTATAAACAAATCACTTTTCATCTTTGTTTTTATAGGTGGTATTTTTTACAAAGATCTATTTTTGGTAGTATTATTCATAGAATACATAATTTATTTTTACATAATTTAAATAATTGTATAAATAACAATTATTTTCAATAAAACCATTTCTATATTATTCAATGGAAGTTGGGGATAGAAAATGAAATGTGTTGTTCATAGTGGTGGTAGTCTGAACATACGTATGAGCAATGTTTTAATTTTTTTTGATTGAATAGAAGATGTATAGGTAATGATTTTACCATAAAAATAATAACATGTGAGTTTATTATTTAATCGCATATAATTATATATATCTTTGGTTTTAAAAATTTATATGAGGATAGATGAAAAGGATAAATAAAGTAAGATAAATTTTTAGTAATAATTTTTCTATGAATTTGGATATTCTCTTGAAGTGTCTATTTGAAATGAAGTACTTGATAAACTTTTTAGGATATAGGATAAAATTAGTGTAATGGGTTACTAAAAAAATGTATATTGAAAATATTTTCAAAGAAATTTATAACTAAAGATGGGGAATGTAACGAGTTGAAGCAATATCCTTTTACTGGTGAAAATCCCAGACAAGGCATTGAAAAAGAATGTTAGGCAATGGGTATGAATGTAATTTCAAGAGATTTTGGTGAGTTTAGTGGGAAAACATTGATGAGATATGTTAGTGTAAAACTCAATCCTAAAAATATAAATATACAAGGTTTAATTTTATAATTTATTTAGCTGAATTTTTTCCAAAATAGATTACGTATTTAATCATAAATAAAGTATAGTAATTATTTTATTATTAAAAATATCATATAACCCTTCCTGAAAAATATTTACAAGAAGAATATAAATTTTGACTTTATATAATCTAATTCAATTTTTAAATATGATAAAATTATATTTTAAATTAATATATAAAATCTATTGTAATTTTTTATTGTAAATTGTTCTTTTAAAAATTATTTTTCATTAATGCTACTTAACATTGATTACTAGTTAAATCAGTTCTAATTTTTATATATATTTATAAACATCATATTAGAATCTTAATTTAAAAAATATCTACATAATTTAAGGAAAACAATACTTAAAAAAATGATTCATTTAAAAATAATTGTCTTACAGTTGATACTAATATCTACCTCTATAAGATAATTTGATTCATAAAATGATATTTAACCCATTATTTAATTTGATCATCTTTATTATAAAAACAAATCATTTTATGTGATTGCATTTATAAAACTAGTAAAAAATAATTTAAATATAATCCAACATAACACATAATATAATTTTTATAAAATGTATCTTATTAGAATAAAATAAATTTATTACATTCCTAGTTATTATTATTGGAAATATTTTAAGTCAATTTATTGTATATTTTATCCATAAAATTATATAATATAATTAAATAAAAAGAATAAAATAAATTTGTAGTAAACAACGATTAAATTTTTAGTAATAATAATTTTCATGTAAAAAGGGGTTTTATGGTTATTAAGATGTTACTGTTTAATTATATGATACAGAATAATTATTTTTTATTCTTATATATATTTAAAAAATTATGTAACATTTATTTTTATTTAATAATTTTACTAAAAAATTATTTTTTATATAAAATGTATTCAAATTTATTTTTTGTTTTGATATTACACATTATGCCCGAATGGCCTGAAGGATTTCATTTTTATTGATTTTTGATAACCCCCATTTCAATGGATAAGGGGGAACTCTTACAAGGCCCATAGGCTTAGTAATTAGATGGTCCATAGGCTTAAGAGACATTACATGACCTGAGGGTCTTAGGTAATTCAACTAAACTATAACTATAAGGAACTTCCCCTCCCCATCATCTGCATCATGATGGTAGCTCTTAACCTTCGCATGGCCATCTGTCTAAGCTTCCCATGAAATCAAAGGCTGGTCCTAATGGAGTTTCCATACACTCTAATTCTTTCTTAATCCATTGGTTCTTCTCTGATGAGTGGGCCTGTTATGAATCCTCATGTAGGGTTTCTCTTTTTTCTAGAGTCTGTATGCGGAAATTGCATGTGGCCCGAAGGCCTTGAGGTGGCCTGAAGGCCTTAAAGGTGGCCTGAAATCCATATCGAGTCAAAGGTATGGGTGGCCTGAAGGCCTTAAAGTCTCCAAGCTGAAACTGGTGTCCCATGGTGAATCGTTCTGACTGCTACAGTTCCCACTACATTACTACTACACTAATGTTAAATATGAATCCCCAAGTTTCAAACATTAGTCTCATGGATTCACATTAGGACACCTCACCAACTGGGATAAGGCTCATGTGCTTACACATTAAAAAAGATATAAAACTCATCAGGTTTTATAATAAGTTATATATTTTATAATATTATTATTTTACATTCTACAAGGACCAAGGAATTTGATATATAAATATCACATCTATTTACCTGAATAATCAATAAATTTTATATACACACACTCATGGACCATAATAGTTTAGTGTGTCTGAGGATTAAAAACAGAATCTAATTAGTTCAATAATGATCTTCAATATCTCCCACAATGATCTTTCTACATATTACCCCTACATGGAATGCCAAACATAAACTATTCTTTATAATGTGGAAAAGGAAACATAAGAAATGGGGAGCATTGATGCCCAGAAATGGTAAAAATATGAGATATATATCTACTATTATATAAAATTTTGAGATAATCATAAGGTATTGTTATCATAAACATAAATTTCAAGTTTCTAATCAATTCTATCATAGGTCACATACATTAATTATCTCATAAAAGTTTATCATTTCAAAAAACATGGACCAAAAGTGTGAGAAATTATATAAAATTAATCATGACCCAAAAAATCATTTCATGAAAGTGTGTAACCATCATAAATAGATAAAAATATTTAAAATGACAATGTTATCCTCAAATATCATAAAAAAATTGGATTAGGACATATCACCATTTTCTTCTTTGTATAAAAATACACCCATTTCTCATAGTGGATGACAACTCACCTGATTCCTATAGTAGATCAATCCCATTTAATTGTCTCCCATATTTATCCCAATATAAATAGAGGTTTACCCAATTAATTTGGATGGATATATAAGTACCATCCATGTTGTAATGAAAACCACACTTTTCTTTTCCATAATATCATAAAACATTCATCATATCATCACATCATAACAAGGGAAAATAAAATTGGATTAATAAACATTTATTCAATTAAAAATAACATAAAAATGAATAATAAATAGGTTTCACAAAAATTTCATCAACACAAACATTTCATGTCTAGAGAAGTAATATGGATGGTATCATTCAATCTTACCCCTAAAAAAAACTAAAATAAAATGATTTCATCATAGATAGAAATTGATTTAAACAGTCACTTTGAACATTTTTTTGAATAAATTGGTCTTTCCACATTGAAGAAAATATATTTGATAAAAAAAATTGTGTTAAAATTAATTATCATTTAAAATAACCATTCAAATAGATAAATTAATATTTAGAAACAATTAAAAAAATTTGTTGAGGAAAATATCGTTTCAACTATGAAAAATTATTTTTTTAAAAAATGAATATCATTTTCATTAAAAATAACTTTTTAAACTGTTAATGTAATCTAAAAACTAATTTAAAATATATATTGAGTACAATATCTATTTTAATTTGCCAAATAGTTTTTTAAAACAGAAAAAAATTTCAAAAAATTTTTATTTGAAAATTAACTCGTATGATTATAAAAGAATATTTAAAACCCATTTAAACAATTTCTTGATGAAAATATACATTGTACATTGAAGAAATATTCTAAAAACAACATAAAACATTTATAAAATAATTTTCATGGAAAATAACTTTGGAAATTTTTAATGTATTATTTAAAAATCATTATATCATTTTTTTGGAAAATAATCATTCCACTATGAAAAAATAATTTCAAAAAAAAATACAGAAACAATTTAAAAATTTCTATTATTTGAAAATTAACTTGTATTATTAAAAATTATTATTTAACTTATTTATTTATCAGAACTATAAAAAAATTATTTAGGACCTACGAGTTAATAAAACATTTCTTTTATATTTTTGGTAAAAGATAAATGTACCTTGTTTTTAAAATGAATAGCAGATTGTATTATATAATTTTTTGTAGAAATAAATTAAATAATAAAAGTTAATTTTTAAAATAATATAGGAAAAATAAACCATTTTTAATGAATTTTTCAAAGACATGGATATTGAATAAAATGGGTTTTTGATCGAAGAGAGAAGTAATGTCAATTTTCTTTAAGAATACATTTTTTTAGAATAATTACTACATAAATAGAGAAAATTAAATGTTCGAGAATGTATTGAAAATAAAAAAACATTCTATAATAAAATAAATTATTTTTTTTCTCTATATATATCAAAATATTTTATCATTTATAGGATAATCCTAAATTATCCCACTAAACAATGACATTATAACATCGAACATTCACCACTTTAGTATGTTTTGAAATGTAGGTCCCATTAATGAATAAATACAAATGAAAACATTAATATCTTGAATATATAAAGATTAATTATAGAAGAAGTGAAATGGTTAATATATACACATTATAATATAATATTGGATCATAATATATCTTATGTCCCAAAGAAGGAATTTTGATATAAAATCGTGTATCATTTTGGAAATATTTAAACCATAATCAACATGAAATTGAAATGAAAAAAGAAATATGAAAATTTTAATAATTTTTACTATAATAATCATAAAATACATTAACAGGTAGTATATACACTGCAAAAAATAATAAGGTGGTGAATATTTCATGTATCGCACAGAAGTAAAAAAGGATGGACATAAATCCTTTACCACAAGTATCAACATCCTTCATACACTTTTGAATATTATTTATAAAAAATATAATTTTATTATAAGTCTATTAAAAAATATTATTATATATACCACACCATATATGATTTAGTGAAGAAAAATCATTTCTCGTTTGTTTACAATTCCTTATCTAAATCACTTTTCGATTAATAACTACTTTGTTTTTCATGTATGTTTTGATTTTTAGTTTTTGGTCCTATTACTTTGATCATGGTTCCATAATATCCATAATTTTATCTCTGATATAAATATAATATATATTCTCTATATATCTATTTTGATTAATCCATAAATGTTATAGTAAGAAAATAAAATAAAATGTTCATGGAGTAGGAAGGCTATACATACCAATTAACATTATTTCAATATTCTCAACGAATCAGATAAAAGAAAGTTAAAGAATATATTAAAATTAAATAATAATTTTTATTTCAAATATATGATATATATTTCTTAAATATTCGCTTATTACCTTCCATGAAAAGCATTAGTGAACTAAGAATAATATAGCTTTGTGTGGCGGTAGTCAGCCGCACACAAAAACAACATAATCATATCCCCATAGAATGAAAATTAAGAAGAAATATGTGATATATTTTTTATAAAGGAATAATTATGTTACAAACTTCAAGTATTTTAATTTAATTTTCCTTTATTACAATTTAATTTAATCTAAAATGGAAAATCACCACACATGGGTTCGCAATGCGGTATTCCACCATACACACGAGCAACAATATTCTCATCAAATGGGTTGAAAGATAACAATTTATATATCGATGTTTAATTAAATAGATTTACTTATATAATAAAAATCACATATAAACATTAAATACACCATTATATCTTGATGTTTGTGGTGGTGATATAAAATAAATAACATTGGCTCGTAAGTCCATAATCTAACATACACACGTATGATTATTTTATATCCCATTATATTGAATTGGTAATGGATATAAATTATTAAATTAATATCATAAAATATTATATTTAATTTTGCATTTTTATTATTACATCATAGTTTATGATGATATAAAGGGGTTAGATGAATAAGAAAAACAAAAACATATAGTTAAAAACATTAACTCTTTATCAAGAAACCTCTTTTGGTTTAACAAAAAGACTCAAAAGATTGGAATTATGATCACACCAGTGCCTCTAATATATGTGGAGTGATCTATGTAATATATTTTGGAAGGTATTGTATGATAAAATGGGGTTTGGATGTGTGAAGAGGATAAGAGAGGGATGGCCTTATATAAGAAAAGTGAGTGGCACACTTATAATTTTTTTGAAGTAAAAAAGTTTGTACCCACATTTTACACAAGTATAAAATGATAAATATGAACCATTTTCATAAATTATAAATTATGAGGTCTAAATATTTCCATCCCTATGGTTTTATACAAGTTACTTGGTCATTTTACACCTTAAATTTTTAGTTCATCCCCTATTAAATTGGGTTTTTAACCATAGTTGTAGTAATTAATATTTTCATAGTTTACTATTAGTAATGATCAAAAATTATGTTGATCTTATTAGATGATATAAGTTATTATTATTCAAAAAATGGAATACTTTTTTACAAATTAAATTAATATAAGTTGAAAGTATAAATTTAAAATTAATACTGCTGACGCGACCAAAAACAATTCTACAATGAGAAATGTTTCCAATGTTTAAACACGTTCTATATAAAAATTCATTATGAATTATATTCCAATGGCCTATAATTTTTTAAAATATATGTATAATTTTACTAATTTAACTTTTAAAACCATATTAAAATAATATTTATCCTATATATTCAGTGAATATAAATAGAGTTTTGTAATAAAAATTATAATTTTCAAATTACATAGATATATTTTACTTCTCTGAAAATTACAAAGAATCGCTATATTGTAATTTTGAAATAATTATTTAAAAAATTAATTTGATTTTTTCAAATATATCTTATAAAATTGGAAAAGTATTAATATACCTACACAAAATTGAAAGAGATCTTCCTTTTAGATAAATATTTTTTTAAGAGTAAAATTTGATTTATTCTTATCTTATTACTCCAAAATGCATATTTATAAGGATAAATATTTGTTTCATTATAAATTATATAAAATTTATTAAAACAATTTAGTTAATATTATTAAATTTATTGTGGAAAAACATGCCTGTGTGTATTAAAAAAAATTTCAGAACAATATTTTCTTTATTTTTAAATCGTTTTTTTAACTAATTAGTCACTAAAATTTTCATATTATATATTTTCCTAAAACGTATATTTGTAAAATATATTTCTTGCTATATATATCATCCATTCCAACATTAAAGCATGGGAATGGATTAGAAAAACTAATTCTAAAATACTGGTAGAGGGCAATAGAGAACACAATAAGGATAAAGTTAATAAACAAAAAACCATACGTACATGATAGATGAAAATAACATTAATTCATTAGAAATTATGGTAAATTTAAACAATTTAATTAACAAACCTTTTTTTAATGTTGTGTAATTTTAATGAGATTATAGAATTTTGTTTTTTTCAATCCATTTCTGGACCATAATCTCACCATTTGGTTATTCGTCGATCAATTTCCACCTCATATTAATACACAGGGAGATGGATTTTTCATGAATTAATTCCAAAAATATAATAATATCAATAAAATATTGATAATTCATTCATTCTATGTTAAGATACTTTCAAAAAAATGTTTTTCAGAAGCTATCTATTATGAATGAAACATTATACGGTGAAATAATACACTAGCCTCTAAAACCTCATCTAATGATCAACTTAAACCATTATTTAAATGGTTTTACCTATGTCCCGTAAAATTTTTACAATTTATAAAGATGATTGATAGATTTCGCAAAATTAATTTAAAAATAATCCACTTGAATATCATTAAGTAGCTCTTAATGGTAATATAGAAGTTTAACATAGTCATATATTCTCCTAAAAAATGTTAATAACAATAATTATAATAAAATATTTTGAAAATAAAAATTAATCTTCTTTAATTGAATAAAAAACTAGATTATTAAATATATTCCATAAATATAATAATTATGTAAAATACATCAATAATAACACAAACCAATTTGTGATAAAATCAATAATTTGTTCTAATGTCAAAAATACTGTCTAATTTACATTATTCATATCTAACATATCTTTATCCCAATATTATTATCTCAACATGAGAATCATATTATGATTTATCTTACTATAATCATTTGTTTCCATTAAATTTCATAATGTACTTAAAGATATTATCGATATCATCAGTACAATTCAACATATTATTTTAAATCCTTAAGGAAAAATATATATTGAACCATTATTGTACCTTTCATGATTCATATATAGTTTTTTTTGAATTCAAAATAGAAACACTTCAATCATACCACATTATTCTCAAAAGATTAATTGGGATTCAAAGTTTTATTCATTAATATCACTTTTATATAATGTGAATTGTGTATCATGACTTAGAATTTAAAAACCTCAATTTAATAATGATACTTGGGTTTAGCATAAAAACATTTATAACATCTCATACCTTTTACATACCATATGTAGTATCTTTATCATTTGTAGTATTACTGTTACTCATACAACCTGGCTAATTTTAATCACGATCTATCCCCCTAGAACATTGATTTTTGTATTAATCATATTATCCACATTTCATTCATTCAATCATAGATGTTACCTTTGGGAGATAATTTTTCTCATCCATTTCATAAACTGAAAATTTCTTTTTTCATCATCAATTACATTATTTGTGCTTATATTTTACACATTGCAAAAATCATACCATTCCTATAGTTTATTCAATTCATTTCTTCTTCACACTTTCTATCCATATATGTAAACTAATATTCCTTCCTCGATGGTCTACACTACCATAACTCTTAGCGAACACTATCCTTATAAAATTTAGTGAGTCTTATAGTTGGCTAAGGTGAAGTTTTATAGGCATATATCATTAAAAAATTAGGTATAATCACAATATCCTTCACTATAGTCTTTGTCTCTTTTGTTTTCTTCTCAACACATTTTCTATCATAGTAAATGTTATATTATTTAATTCTGTTTCCTTTCATTGACTAAAACCAAAGGGTATAGTGTGAGAAATAATAATCATTGAAGAAAACTAGATAATCTTAAAAAAATTTATAGTATGGAAAAATAATAACAACATATTACCAATTTATTAAACATTTGGATAAACATAGGTCATTAAAAATCCACATATATTTAAATCCTTCCTGACATTTTGTAAAGTGTGTGTGATTTTCAAAATTATATCCACCGTTGGTGTGAAAAAAAGTGTGTAGTAGGGCCCATTATCATGCACTAAGTGATGAATGAGTCTAGATCCATGTTTATTTTTAAAAGTTATAACATTATGTTCAAATGTTCTAGATCTATATCAACTTTTAGTATCCATAGAGGGATATAATTTCTGGAAATACCCTTGCACTTTTTGTCAAAAATATTACATTATATTTTACTATACTAATAATTATCATTATAATTAACCTTAGAAATATCCCCAGACATAAACTCAGACATATCTTTTGGAATATCCCATGGTAAATCCCTAATATTTCTATGATCATAATCTCTAAATATTGTCCAAAAAAATACCTTGGTATCATGTATAAGGTCCAAAGATTTTCATACATAAATATCTCATATTTTGAGAAAAATATTCAATACGATTCGTAAACACTCTTCAATATACCATAATATTTTAGTGTCTACAGAGATGAGAAACAGAGTACTATTGTTTTTTTGAATGATCTTAAATAGACCCCAAAAAGATCATCTCACAAAGTTCTCCTATTTGGAATACACTACCTAAACCATTCTTCATAACCTAGGGAAGATAGATAATAATGTGTGAGATCATATGTACAATGAGGGATAATATAAGATATATAAATCAACGATAATTTTAGTGAGTACGATAATAATCAGGTTTTGTGGTCATTAACATAGCATACAAATTTAATAATCAACATTTCATAGATCCAAATCATGATTCTTGTAATTAAACATTTTAATTTCATCAAACATAGTCTATAGGATTGAAAAATAAAAATAAATCAATTATAAACCATATTCTCATGTCATAAAATTATGTAATCATCATAAATTTTGATAATAAATTTATATGTAAATTTTAACTACTATTACTATGAATATAGTGCATCAAGACGAACTTTTTTACCATAGTTAATAATTTAAATTTACTCGATTCCCAATATAATCTCAGTAGGTAAAGTGATCTACCCATTATATTATAGGGGTATATAGGTCCCACGCAACTCATAATAAAAACCACACTTATTTATTTAATTATAACATAAAAAAGTTATCAAATAATCACAATATAAACTATGAAAAAATAGGTTTCATAGACATTTCTTTAATTCACCATCGCGTTGGACATGAATAATAATTAGATTGTGTAAACTTCTCCTAAAAAACATTATCCATCCATATAAATAATAAGGATGGAATCACAAAATATTACACACAGTAAAGAATAATTAATATCAAATAATGTTATCTTAGATTGAAAATTATTTGGAAATATGACATGGAACATTTCTTGAGGTAAATAGCCTTTCCCATTTGATGAAAAAAAATACTTTTTAGGGAATAATGAATTTTAAAAATAATTTTCTTTGAAAATAACCATAAACAGTTATAAAGGACTGTTTAAAAATAATTTAAAATGTTTCTTGAAAATAGTATCCTTTTCTCTTAGACAAATTAATTTTTAAAAACGTAAAACATTTTCAAAATCTTTTTCTTTCAAATTATCATTGAAAACATATAAATGAAGCATTGAAATCATATAAAACATTTTATGAGAAAAATATCATTTTAATAATAAAAATATTTTATTTAGAATTTAATAAAAATATTTCAAAATCCAGTTCTTGGAAAATAAAACATCAATATTATATAGTAATATTTAAAAACTTGATTTGTCATGATGGTAGAAAATAGTTTTTAGAACAAATTGGTTAAAACAAAGATTCCATTCACATATCCATAAAAACAAAAAAGGTCCTTGTTATGAAAAAGAATTGAAAATTCTATTTAGAAAAAATAAAAAAATTCAAATAAGGGAAAAAATAACATAAAAAACAAATAGGAATTTTAGAAAAAATAAAAATAGTATTTATAAATCATATATAAGGAAGAAAATGGGATTCTCAACTAAAGGGAAAAATATGATCAATTTTATTTAAAAACAATTACTGGAATCATGGGTATAAAAAAGAGAGGAAAAATAATTGAAAAAAAATATATTCTCATGAAATAACCATATTAGAAGAAAATTCATTAGTTTCATGATGTATTTGGTCTTAATATATTATCATCAAAAGAATAATCAAAACCCATTTTGATAAATAATGAGATTGTAACATCTAACCCTTTACACTTTTGTATCATTTGAATATGAGGTACCATTTATGAATATAAAATAATGAAACTTTGAATATAATTCAAATAAAAAGATTGAAAAAATAAAATTTCATAACTGTATTATATATCCATCATTGAAGAATATATGTGAATAAAATGTATTCTTTCCCAAAGATTGGAATTTGAGACAAAAATACCATACCACTTGGGAATGTTTTCAACTAAAATCCCCATAAATAAGAGATCCAAAAATTTATATTCAGAAACCACTAATATTTAATTTATTCACTATAGAATAATTTCATAAGAATTATATAAACACATGATATACATAGGTGGGTAATATCTGTGTGTCTCATAGAAGTAAAAAGTGAGATGGAAATCCCTTACCATAAGTATACACATCCTTCATGAACATTATAACATGATATATAATAAATATAAGTTTATTATAAATCTATTAAAAACCATAATTATATATATAATACAATATATTATTTAGTTATGGCCTTTTATTACCCATTTGTTAACAGTTTCTTGTTAAAATAATGTTTTGAGTAAAAATAATTTTGTTTTTCATGTATGTTTTCATTTGTTATTTATAGTAATATTACCTTGATTATGGTTCCATAATATTCATAATTTTAAACATTATATATATATATATTACATACATTTTGTATATATGTATATATTTTAATCCATTAAAATTAGAGATAGAAAATGAAATACCTCATTCATGGAGACGATTAGACGCCTGTATGCATGAAAATTGTTTCCATTTTATAAATGGATGAAATGAATGAAATATAAATCATATATAAAGTTTAATGCATCCTTTTTATCTCATGAATGTAATTTATATTCTTTAAATTTACCATATTAACCTTCCATGCAAAGAGATAGTCCAAAATGAATCACATTACTTTGTAAGGCGGTAGTCTTCCAAAAGCACAGACTACGTTATAATATCCCCAAAGGAATGGAAAGTAAGAAGGTATATATAATATATTTATTCTATATTTATAAATATGTTAAAATTATAATATATATTTATTTAATCTATCCTTATTACCGTTCATGTATAATGTAAATAGCAAATATATAACATTGGTTCGTGAGACAGTAGTTTGTTATGTACAAGAGCAACATTATTGTTTTCTAATGTGTTGGGAGGTAAAAATTTAGATAAGTTGTTATCATACCATATCTATAATAATATAATATTTATTATATATAAAAATTAAATCCATCATTTTATCCTATAGTGAGAGTCGGTAATGCCAAATGAATAACAGCGATTCACGACGAGATAATCAACTATACACAAAAAAGAATATTCGATATCCCATTTGATGGAATAGGAAACGTTTATAGGTTATTACATAAAATTAATAAAATATTAGTATATTGGATATACTTGTGATATTTTATTATCATATTACAATAATATTTTTATGAGTTATAGGATGAAATAAAACAGATACGTAAAGATAAAAACATTATGTCTTCTCTAGGAAACCTCTTTATGATTAACGTAAATCCTTCATAGATTGGATTTATGATATAATCAGGACCTATAGGATATGTTTATGGATGTAATAAATATATTTGGGTAGTTATTATCCTATAAATATTTTTTAATGGTGAAAAGAAGATGAGAGGGGTGACCATTTACAAGTGAGGTATGTGGTACACTTGTCATATTTGGAAAGATAAAAGAATACACATTATTTAAAAAATACACAAAGATAAAAATAGAAAATTATCTAGATTAATAAATTATTATTTCCATATATTTCAATATAATTTTTGTTAGATAAGTATTTAGGTTATTTTACCCCTTATCATTTTAGATTTAGCCACTGTAAACCCTTTAAAATCTTAACCATTGTAATTATGTTTTTCTTTTTTAATTATTAATTATGACAAAAAATAAATTTGAACATAAAAGATAAAATAAACTATAATTAATAAAAATATGGAATATTTACTATACAAATTCTTTTCATATAATTGTAAAATTTTTATTTAAAATGAATCCTACATACACGATGAAAATGTTTTTTTAAAGAGAAAACATTTAAAAGATGAAATAGGTTTTTTAGAAAAATTAAATATTATATGAATTACAATAACCAAAGTTTTATTAATACTAGAAAAGTTCATACCATGTACATACATCCGGGCCCTATAAAAATAATATTAAATAAATTACATAGTTAACCATAAGGATGTACGAGGTAAAAGTGGAAAATAGACCACAAAACAATGTATTGGTTAATATCATTCATCTGTTATTTCTTCCTCATCCAACTTATACACCTTGGCCTATTGAGTTCCTTAAAATCCACGAATACTTTAGGTTTATTTATATACTAGTATTTTTATCCTCTTCAAAAAATACATCTTCGACAAGTCAGCTAGATTGATAATCTCATGACGTTTTATGATCAGCATTAACCTCCTTATCATCCTTTGCAGAATTTTATTTCATCTGACATTTACTGATTTTATGACTTTGCTTTAATTATATTAATATATATATATATAATTTAATATATTTTTATTTTAAAATAATATTAAATTAAAATTTATCTTGTAAATACCTCCAATGAAAAAGGCTTCTTTATAAAAAACCACTAATTTTCACTATTCACTGAAAAATAAATCAATCCAAAATTTAATCAAAAAATAATATCAAGATAAATTTATTTTTTTATTTAAAAATGGATTTAATATTATTATAAAATTTCTAAATATGTTAAAAACTAATTTTAAAATAATTTACATAATGTGCCCAAACTTCTTGTTAAAAATAAATAGTTTTTAAGCATCAAATTGGATTAATTCTCATATCATACCTTCAAGACACATAAGATAAATGTTTAATATTTTATTGAATATATATTATATAAATTTAATTAAAATAATTCACCAAAATTTATTTTTAAAATTTATTTACGTAGAACACTTTTTGTACATAATAATCTCACATAGTTGAAAATTCTCTCCCATAAATAAATAATGTATTAATAATTTATCTTTTCATTCACTAATAATATAAATTATGGGTTTTTAAAATACATAAATGAAATATGATAAATTTTGAAAAGAAGTTTCTACCTTATTATCTTATGTATGGAATGGAAACAAATATTTTTCCTTCTACATGATAACAAATTTCTCGTGTTTTCCAAAAAAACATTTTATTTATTCCATGATTTTCCACACACAATGCATATTTTCGATCCATTGATACATTACCTTGGGTGATTCACCCCACATTCCTAACATTAGGGATTACTAAATTTATTTAATTTATCATCATTATCAACCAAAATTTATGATGAATTTATCCTCACTTCTTTAGTTTATTTTAGAATTTAAATAATTTCACATTGTAGATATATTATTGTGAATATTCAAAAGGTTTCTAACATAAATTATTATCTCATTATATTATTCATTGAGAAAATACTTTAATTTTCTATAGTACCCATCATTATAGTGATTACATATGGATATAGATTTTACTAAATCTAATTGGAGTTAACATGATTGATGAATAAATAACACCATAATAAAATTATTTTATGATGAAAAATACTACCTAAAAATGTCATACTATTTTAAATTATTATATTTTATTTCATAATCACTTATATAATCCTATTAAATCTAGTTTTATTTTGGTTTAGTTTTCTCTGAATGTTTTTAAAAATATTGTAACATGAAAAATCTTTCAAAAGATATTGTAACAAAATGTTTATTAACCAACGAATATCCCCTGAGGGTGTCTAGAAGTCTTTTTCATCATAAACCCACTCATAGATAACTATATTGATGAATGTGTTCGTTGTTAACCAATATTTTTTGGGAGATTAATCCTGGGTGAATTTTTTCCAAAACACTATCCACATTCTAGTAAAAAGATATGAATGAAATTTCCAGTAGAACCATAAAATACATACTCTATAAAAAGGTTGTCTTGTTATCTAATACATAGACTTATTTCTTATACATATCCATAGTCTTTCACTAATGTTTTCATAAGATAATCCTAAAAAATAATTAATATTACATCAACTAACCAAAATTATTATATATAGCTTTGAAAATATGATCAAATATTAATTATTTGGGCTGAGATTATCCCCAACTCATTTTTTAACCACTAAACTTATCTAAATCTAAATTTTCTCCAACTATAATTCCCCATTAATATTCTCAATTAAATGGATTAATTAAAATATTTCATTGAAACCTTACTAATACCAATTAGGATTCTATTTTTATATAATTTTAATAGAAATTAAATAAAATACACAATGTCTTCTTCAACCAATGAATATTTTCCCACTATATTGACTACAACTTAATCCTTAACAAATTATAATCACATTCCAAAAATTCTCCACACATGACATTATTTTATAAATATCACACATTTTACATTTATTCATAACATTGTAAAATTGAACCTTAACAAATGGGTGAGCTCAGATGATTAATATGTGTTAGAAAAATTAAATCAAAACATAACAAGGGATTGATTTTGTGTATAACATAAGAATTTGAAAATTAGACCATCAAGATAAGTACTTGTGCAATAATATTATCATACTTACATGATGCATAACGTTTAGTATGTCGATATAGTATAAACATGAGGCATTCATAAGTTTATCTCCATAGTAAACCACAAATGCATCGTAAATCCATATTACCAATGTTATTCACCAATGTAGAATATATAATTACCATATCATTTTATAAATTTATCATGAACATATCATACCTTGAGATTAATTATTTACTTGATGAATTGGAGCACTATTAGGTAATACCCTTCAAATGTCTCACGTCATGTGTTTTGTATTTGGAAATCATACACAATTCCATCAAATAAAAATTACCCTATTTTTTAAGTTATTTATATAGTAATACAATATATAATAATAATCCATATAAGTAAATAAGGTGGATGTTATCGTAATATAATATTATATTAATGAATATTTGGGGTTTAAATAGATAGAAAATAATATTTATATATAACTAAAGGAATAATATGGATATAAAAAACATACTTCACCATTTGAAAACAATTATTTTATAAAATTAGGAGAGTAAGGATTTATTTGAGAAACTATAATGGTATATAAAATATATTTAAAAGAAAAAGAAAAATATAATGGAAATATATATTTAAAAGAAATAGTAAAATAAAATAAATTTTATTAACTATTTTTAACGTTTTCATAATACGATGATTTTATGAGTGACATTCAAAATATATTTAGTAAAATATCAAGTGAAAAATTAAAAAAACATGTAATTTTGAAAAATTCAATCCAATTATATATCCACGAATGGATATAATTCTTATCAAAAGAAATGTGAGGCGATTGATAAGAAAATTCTTTTTTAATGGATATAAAAAAAAATAAAAAATTTAAAATATATTTGTTGAAAATCCACATCATAACTATAGTAACAAAACATCCTTTTAATGTGTAGATGAAGAATATGAAGGTAACATGAGATAACATATATTTTGTTCTCTAGTTATAAATGATATCCTAGTTAGGAAAGTAAAATATATATAAGGACGGAAAACCATCATTAAAGAGGATGTGAATTATTCAAAATAGTAATATTATCTTGGGGAAAGAGATTCTCCATGTTAAAATCATTACATTAAATGTAATTTTTTCGATAGAGGAAGATAAAATACCATTTAATAGAATATTGATTTGAAATCAACCAAAATTAAATGAATTATGTTCACAAAAAATTATTATTAATAATATCCAAAATAAGAAATATGTCTCAAAAAAGTAAATTTGAGACAATGAACCCATTAACTTTATTACTGACAGACACTAAAGAGAATGAATCTATTGGTAAAAAAATATCTATCTAGATCAAAAATTTCATAACATTTTTAATATCCATAAAAAATTATATAATTATTTTCTTATTGTTATCTATATGTAAATTAGTTAGTTATATTTTATATTCAATATCAGTTGTGAGTAATCATGATCATTTTGAAACAGTTTCACAATAATAGTTTTATTATTTATTAATGCCCCCAATTTCGTCATTATAATATCATAAAAGGTATGTGTATTATTATTATTTTATATTTAAAATTTTATAATTTTATTTCATAATAATTTTAGTCATTGTTCATAGAGAAAATTCACTCATGAGTATGTTTTGATAAATTTCAATGAATGAAAAATATTATATTATTTAATGAGTTAAATATTTAAATTACCAATCAATAAAATTAAATAAATAATTATTTAATCATTAATATACAATATTATTTTTACAAATACATAATTTAAAACAACTTATATCATTGTTCAGATAGGTTTTCAAACAGACCTAAAAAGAATTTGGTAAAATTTAAGTGTGAGTATATGTATTGAAGAGATAATTTTTTATAATATTATTTTAATAAAAATTCTATGAAATTATTTTACTAATTTTATGGTGATTAAATATAGTTTTGAATATTTATAATAATATGTTAAAATAAAATGATGTTTTCACTAATAAATAAATCACATTTCCTCTTAGCATGTTTGTTTTAGATGGTAAGAATTATAATAATATATTATTGGTAATATAAACTATATAATGCATAATTAATTTTTATTTAAAATTAATAAAGATAGAAATAGCATATATATCACTAAATGAATTACTATAACTATACTTGAATGGTGATGATGAAAAATGGAAAGTATCGTTCATGAAGGTGGTAGTCTGCACACAAACATGCACAACATTTTGTTTTTTATTGAATGGGATACGTATAGATAATTTTTATAAAATAAATATAATAAATATTTAGTTTATAATTTATAAAACTGTAATTATATACATATGGACAGAATTGGTTCGTAGGATGGTGGATGAGAAGGATAAACAAAGGAAGCTAAACGCTATGTAAAACTTATGTATAGAATTTTGACCTTCTGTTTAAGCATCCATTAGAGATTAATGAATTGAGACAATTTTCTGATGATATATGCTGAAAAATGTTTAAAGGGAATCAATAAGAGTTTAATTGGGCATAATATCATAGGAATTTAAAAATAGGGGTTTTTCTTGAAATGAGTGGATGTGTGCTCCTTATATTTGTTAAAAAATAGAAATATCATTAGAAAATATATTTAGGTGTGGGGTAATGATTGACCATATTGATATTACGAAGATTTAGGTGGGATTATATTGGTATAAAATTTAGTTGTCACTTTATTACCAAAAAATTTATTTTATAAGGAATATGTTACTAATTTATTTAGTAAGCTTGACGAATATTAGATTTCTCATTATGACAATTATTAATCTTGATTAAAAATAACCACATGAATTATTTTTTATAAAAAATATAATATGAACCACATTAAATAATTTTTAAATGGAAAATATGAATTTTGAATCAATATCTTCTAACTAAATTATTAAATATGATAAAATTACCTCTTAAATTATTGTGTATTATTTCTTGAAAAAATAATTTTGTAGAAAAATGTTATTTTAATCATTAAGTATTCTTAATATTATTTAACATTGATTACCAATAAAATGTTTGTTAAATTTTTTATATATTTATATATGAATATTTTTGTTTTTTAAATTTAAATTAAAAATATTTAATTGAAAATACATAATATTCAGAAAAGTTTCATTCTCTAAAAATAACACATTTTACCATAGTAAGTAATATATTCATTTTTAATTTTATTTTATACCCAAAAATGAAATTAACGTGATTACATAATTATATCAATCTAAATACAAATATTTTAATCAATCTATACGATTCAGTTTTGAAATGTTGTATAAATTAAAATTAATATAATCATGCATAACGCAAAATGTAATTTCAGGAAATGTGTATAATCTATTCACAAAATTAATGTGTTCATTTTCTAACAATAAATGTTGGATGGATGATAAATTTTTTAAATGTATATATGATCCATAAATTTAAATAAAATAATAAATTAACCAAAATTTAATAAAATTCAAATCACCCAAGATGAATGTTTTTAGACAAACTTATTTTTATTCATTGAATAATTTTATTGATTATTTACACAGACCAACATGATTTTATCAATTAATTAACATTATATATATATTGGGATATATATATATATACCTATTAATTCTATAGGTAAATTTTAACAGTTATATAGTGTTCCACTGTCTTTTTGGTTTGGTGTTCTATGTGATGAAATAATTTGAACACAATATGCTTCAAAGGATAAAATATAATTTTAATAATAAAGATATTACACATCACTTTTATGAATTCTAATGAATCTATTCCATTTAATTTTACCCATTTTTGATGTAAATTTTACACATGTGGGGAATTTGAAATATCTTCATTCACATATGTAAAATGACTTTTAAAATTGAAAATTAACTTATAAAAAATGCTACGCATTTCTAAATTATTTATTTTAATACATTAATATTAACCATACATATTGTCTATAATTATTCCTTCATATTACATAGCCTTATAAATTTAAATTTTATATGGTTAACATAAGGAACCTTTTTGTCATCATTTCCTCATCAAACATATTCTACATCAAAATAAAAAAAATTAAAAAAAATATAATGTTTTATTTTATTATTAATACAAAATTTCATTTTATTCAAAAAATAAAATATTTCAAATAAATTCAGAAATTTTAATTTTCTTAAATAAATATTCATAATATCTAATGCAATAAAACATTATTTAAAAACATTAATAATAATAAATTTTTGATTAAGATAAAATAAAACTAATAAAATTTCAAAAAAATTATTTATTTATTTTCTATATCAATTCCCCCAAAGAAATCTTTAGAATTCTTGAAAATTGAAAATAATGTATATCACCAAATTAAAATTCTAAACGCTAGCCAATGTGAGTCAATAATTTAACAACCAAGGAATATAAACATACCATTCATGTGCAATTCAATTTATTCATTATTATCCATGTGCGAAATTCAATTAATTAAAAAATATTTTATAATCCCACACACATTCATATCTAGATTAATGGAAATATTTATCACATCATAAAATTATGTATTTATGAATTTTTTTTTATTTTTGAAAAAATTAGTGAGTCACCAAAGGAATTTTGATTTTTTAAATCTCTACCCAAAAAGGTAATTGGTTTATATAAAATGATTACATAAAATAGTTTTTATATAAAAATGATATCTTAAATTATAAATTTAACGTGTTCAATATCTTTCTTCACATACCACATAGAACCAAAATGAACAATTTAACATTACAAAAGGGATAAAATGTAGTCAAATAATTGGTGGATAAAAATAGATTTACTAAATTTTGAAATATATATATATAAATAAAAATAAATGTTATTTTTTGTAGTATATCATTGTTAAATTAAATTAGTTTATCCAAATAACTAATAAGCCATTTTTACAATTTAAAATTTAACTATTCTAAAAAATTTCTTTTATGTAGTTTTAAGAAACTAAATTCACTATAGACAAAATTTATAGTTGATATGAATAATATATTAACACTAATTTTATTTTTAATTTATAATAATTAGGAATATGTATAATAAATATTATTTAAAAATATAATTTAAAATGACTGTAGTTTTCCTTATGTATTATTATTTTAATTTTAAATTTTAATCATTTATAATTTTAATAACAATTAATAAACATCATTTTTATATTCATCAAGTTAATATTTTCTAAAGAAACTTTTTTTTGATATTTCTAAAATATTTTATTGTTGTGAGAGTGGTGAAAATGCGTCTTTAACCAAAATTGAAACATTTATGATTTTACCATTATATAAGAATGAAAAATAATATTATAAAATATTTAAATTTATAAATTATCTATTTAAGGAGTAAAAATAAAAATTTTAAATGTATTATTATAAATTTAGAGTACAAGTCATTATCATTTTATAAACATAAGAAATATTTTCCAAAAAAAAACTTTTTGTGGTAATTTATTTTAAATACATATTAATTTCATAAAGAAATTATTTTTTTAATGGATCTTAATTGATGTAATAGTAAAAAATTTACATTGTTGAAATAAAATACATCAAAATTTTACTATAAAGATAAATTTTATATGCAAAAAAACACACTTTTTTCTAAAACGGGTCTTTACATGGTACATATTGTAATGTTAAAATTGAATTTTCAAATAAATTTAAATTTTATACAGTAAAATGGATTGAATAATTTTAATCCTTATGTAAAAAGTATATAATAATGTCTAATTTAGTTTTAGTAATAAAAAATTCTTTACATAGTTAAAACCTAGTTACCACAGTAAAACCAAAAATGAAAAAAGTGAAATTTGTATGAATAAATCTCTTACGAAAAAGTTTAAAATTTTTGATAAAATAAATGTTTTATGTATTATAGAATATATCTCATCACCCAATACATTATTTTCAATTTTTATGTGTTTTTGACTTGTGAAACATGGTATTTTATTATAATAAATTTAAATATTTACAAGAATTACATTTGAAACAATTATAATAGGGGCCTCTACAAAATAAATCAATACCCCCCAAATAATTATATTCACTCTTTAAAAAATCAAATTTATAAATCCCATATACTATATTTATTTTACATAGGACCTTGGTCAACATATATATGGATAAGTCCACTGTTTCCATGGTGTTATGTCAAGTATTTTTATTTTCCAATCATATTTTCTTTTAATTATTAATTTCGCAAATATAATAATTTAATTTATATAAAATTACATTAATAGTATTTACTAATGAATTTTATTATTCAAATTTAATAACCATTATTAACTATTCCACCTTTCTAAAAAGAAAAATTAATCATTCATTCATGCATTGGGTGATGTATCACATCTACAATGTTATGAATTCTATTATTTTGCACCACCTAAATGAGAAATAAAAAATTGTGAAATTTGATAAAAATTTTAAATGTATAATATAATGTTGATTATTAAGATACAATTATAACCCAATTTCCTTTCCCATCATTCTCTAAGGATTGAAAATTTTAACTATGAATTATGTGGGCTATAAGATCCACGAAGTACCATATCTCTTTTTTCATCTCGAATATTTCTTATTTATAAAAAACGTAAATATAATTTTAAAATATTATTTGATATAGTTATTGTATTATTCATCTATAATAGTGATATTATTCCCCAAATAATACGCTTTCATAATAATAATATTCCATTAATTACGGTATGTTAATGTTAAGTTTGGTCTAACAAACCAATATGGGAAATGATATAAAATAATAAGATGGATTTATATTATAAATTAATTACTAATATTATATCACATAAATATGAAAATAATGAATTGATATTGTATTTTTTATTAAAACAATAATTTAAATTCATTAATTAGTATACCAATATTCATTCGTGAAAAAACATAGAAACATGTTAATCATCATTTCCATCTTTATGGATTATTGCCAAAACTACCATATAATAAAATTATAAATTTATAAAAAATATTAAAAATTAAATTCAAGTACCTAGTATGATCTGTGAATTATAAAGATTCAGTGAATAATGAAAAACAATACCACTATTACAAGAATAGTTCAATTTTATCAAGATTACTCACAACTAATATAAAAAATATATAATAAGTAACTAATAATAATATAGACAATAATTATAATTGAATTTATTAAACTTATAAATATATATTTTAAAAAAATTATTAAATTAGATGATTAATATAATTAGTTCTGTTATAAAGGAGATCCAAGTGCTTCATTGGATGTCTTCAATTAATGTTGGGGATTCCTATCCAATTTTCACCCCTTGGGTAATATTTCGTATTATTCAACATGTTTAAATTTTTTGGTCATATATAATGACCCATTTAATATTTTGTATCATAATTATATATTTATTAATTGTATTTAATGTTTCATTTTGAATTTTTTTACATAAATCATTTTTTATTTTAATATGTCTATAGCAGTAATTGTTATTATTCTATATTTGAAATACCATGTGACATGTTTTATATTTCACACAATATTTTATTTTCTTCCAAGTACTAACTACCCAATTAACTTCTTGTATAAATAATTTTGTCCATTTTCTATATTTGAATCTCCCCGAAATTGTGACACGATCATTGAATTATTAAGTTACCATTACTGTAAGGGTATTCTAATCTAAATTTTAATTTATTGAGATATGATTTTCATTCACCAATTGGTTTATTTTTATGGTGTATATATTGGACATGTATTACCTTCTAAATATGAACATATTATTTTGATTTTGTGGATT
Source organism: Viscum album (assembly GCA_963277665.1). Taxonomy (NCBI): domain Eukaryota; kingdom Viridiplantae; phylum Streptophyta; class Magnoliopsida; order Santalales; family Viscaceae; genus Viscum; species Viscum album. The sequence goes on along the minus strand of OY728161.1, from coordinate 1,169,359,433 downwards.
AATCATTTGAAGATACATCATTGTTATTTTTTCCAAATCAACCTCATCTATATGATTTTTTTTCTTCCCAATGCCCTTCCTCTCTCAAAGCTCTATATTTAATTCCCTCTACTAGATGGTGTTCACCAAAATTCCACATAATAATTTATTAAGGAAATTAATGAAATTTATATATACCCCATTCTATGTATTGATTTAGTTTTTTAATGACATATATAAAACTATATTTAATTTAATGATTGGGGGATTATATAAAATTTGTATTCCTGTTATTATTTTATTGGTGTATATCAATTATGTATAAAAGTTAATTATTCATTATTTATCCATTAACCTTATCTTTTTAGGAGAATTATGTTAATTTACTATCTTTAAAATTATTTTCATTCCATATTTTCTTTCTTCTAAATATGGTTTTCTATTGATTATAATAGAAAGATGATTCTGAATTTCAATGATTTTAATCTTATTATCATATTGAATTAATTTGAATTAAATAATTGAAGAGTTGAGAGTAGTGTTATGAAGCCCCTCGATTCATTAGTTGGTCTCATGAGAAAAATGTTTTCATTATTTTATTTGAATGACTGCCCAACATAACAAGGATGTCTTGGTTGTGACCTTGATGGTATGAATTATTTATGGAATAAAAATAGAATAAAAAAGAATGATATCATGTATATGGACTTGATGATAAATGATGTATATATTAAGGCATTTTTTAACCACAAATTTTCTTATTACCATCCATGGGTATATTTTTATTTTTAATCATTGATTTATTTAAAGGTTATGTGATAATGTTTATGGATTTATTTTATTATAATTTTTCTCCTACCATTTTTTTGGGACTAGTTTATGCCTTGATATATTCTGACATTTGATTTATCTTTTAAGGATTTTGATATCAGTATTATAATTTTTATTCATTTCTCTAGGTTATTATGAAAGGTACTTCACCTGATTAGTCATAAGAGTATCATTTGTGGACAATTTTTTTTGATATTCTAAATAATAATTATTGATTAACTATATATTTATATAATGTAAACAAATTCCATATAATGAGAAGGGCGTGGGATTTTTTTATTAGAAGCTCTTCCTAACCACATAAATATCTAAACATAAAAGGTCCTTAAATTATATGTGTATCAATATTTTTTGGTTCTTTTTTAATTATATTTGGTTAAAATTTGGCCACACAAGTCCATTTTAAAACTGGTATAAAATGATGGTATTTATGAGCACTATCTCTATGAGTGAGGGTCTGAGGCATCACAACTTGTATCAACGATTGGATTAGATAAATTTACAGGCTATGATGTTAGATGGGGACAATTAAATGATTCATACGTTAAGGATGAACATATCATTAGTGTTTTATATAACCATTTAGGTTATTTGAGGTCATATTGAATATTTTTGGGATTAAGATAAAAATAAATTAGTGAAATCCCATGGGATAAGTCTATGAGTTTTTATTTATGCATTAGATATAATCACAATGTTAATTTAATGTAGATATTATATTTTTATCTAATAAATTACACCACTATCAAGATATAGGAATGTGGAAACAACTACAGAACATACGTATATAGATGTAATCACCCAGGAAATGATGGTTGAGTATGCACTCAACATCCACTCTGGTGAATAATGACTGGGCCTAAGAGTTCACACACAACTAGACACTCTTAGTGGAAATTGATTAGTTAATTACATTCTACTTACAATAAATTATTAATCCTTTATTGGGTTATAGAATATGATTATATAATATATGATAAACCTTCTTAAATAAACCCCTATAGAACCAAGAGTGATATAGTTTGAACATAAAATATTATAGTCTAAAATTCTTGACACTAATACATTCACTATATGGGTCGATCCAAATTTACATATTTTTTAAATTGACTCCGTTTATAGATTATTTCTCACTTGTGTTTAAATATTTTGGTTTTATTTGTTTAATAGAAATAAGAGGTATCAAATTAAATTATTATTAGTTTTTAGGTTGTTCATTACATGTATTAATTTTTATGTTTCCACACATTAAATATTTATTATCAATATGGAATAAATGAAATCTCGCTTGACTCTCCTATCACTCTCTGAAAATATAATTATAATCAATTTTCAAAAATCTAATTTTACTAATACCTAAAAATGTTGTTCAATTCACTTAACTTTAAAGATACTTTAATGAATATCCAACTCACATATGGTCGTATTATACAATAATGGGACTTTCAAAAAATTTAATGACACAACATTATCATATTTATCAATTTTGAAATTTTTGCAAGGGAACATATTGATATTTCCCAATGTCACAAACCAAAAGAGGAAAAACCATACTTTATAATTATATGTATGAGGGTGATATTTAGGAAACATATATTTACCAAATTATACAAAAACATTTATGTTATACATATTTATGAAATCATCAATTCATTCAACCATTCCAATCAGATCATGTATGATGGTTTTATGAAAAAATAAAATGGAATGACATTATAAAACTAAATATTCAAAATCCACAACAACATATAATGTTTTTTATTTCTCACAAAAAAATTGAAAATTGATTTCATATGATTTCATGAGAACATGAATTTCATGAATTTAATATCCTTATGATGAATTGTTTTAGCACATGGACATGTTTTGATTCATAATTGGGCCTCCAAAAGTAACTATATAATTAGGGTTCCTAGTGATGTTATTTTTTGAAAGGTTTAAATCACTAAAATCTCATGAACGAAAACCATATGAAGAATAATATTTTCTTAAAATGGTTGGAAAAAATAATATATTACTAAAATGATAGAAATGGCATGGTTCATAGTCGTACCTAAAATATTAAGGTTAAAAATCGTTAGAAATTATATATTGACTTATAATTTATATTTCCTTAAGTAATTTTCATTAGTATGAGATAATTAAATTTTTTAGGGTGAAATTTATTTATTATGTGTAGTAATGTAATATCCCATGATTTTAAATTATAAACATAATTTGTTAAATAGATTTCTTCACTTGTAATAATGAACTAAAACGAACCATATAATGTTATATAAAAAATAAAATGTATTCATGTAATTCTCTTGAAAAATATATGTATTTAAAATGTTAAATATACTTAAAATAAAAAAAATATATAATTATCAATTCTAAAATTTGATAAATTAAATTAATGTTTCTAAAGAAATAAGATCACTATTTAATGCTAAAATATTTAACCTTTCCAAAAAATATTAATGTGTTTTTTATTAATATAAATTTATTATAGATAAAATATATAATTGATATGAATTATATATTAACAAAAAACAAATAATTACTAGATATGAAATAATAATAACAAATACAAATATTTTTGAAGAAGTTATTTTCAATGTATTTTTTCATTATATGTTTTGTTATGTCCAAGATGGTTTGGTTTCGTTTTTTATCTATTGGTCAATTTTTGTTTGTACTATTTGTCACTCGGAAAGGTTTGAGAAAAGATTAATTTCCTAATTTGGGAAAAAATTACATTGTAATATAATGTTCAGGTATTATTTCGTATGATGATTGATTTTTTATTTTATCTTGATCAGACAGAGAATGATAAAATGAATAAAATATATACTATGCAGAAAAGTGTAGAGTGTACCTGATAGAGGATATATGTGAGACTGGGGAAAACCATGTTTATCACAGAATAGGGAAATATTTAAAACTATATCAGAATAAAAAATATGAAATTTTACCCTACATAGAGATTTTAATTTCTACTTTATGGAATGCTATATGGATTTATACAGGATAGATAACATTAATTTCATCAGACAATGAATTTTGAAGACATCATATGGATAAATATAAATGTTTTGGATAAATATTAGACATATAATCGGCTATAAATAAGTCATAGTAAGTGTTTCTATATAGAGATGTTTCATTACTATAAGAAAGAAATATGGATACTATATCATGTAGTGTTTTACTAATATATTGGAACTAGAAAAATGTAATTAAGAAAGATAATATATTTTTTAGTTTACTAGATAGTTGAAATTGAAGGTGTACTGGAGAGATTCCATCAAATATTGGAATTATTTTGATGAAATATCTGACAATTTTTTCCTTATTTTTTTTAAACAAGACAGAGGTTTGAGTAGGTTTATAAAAATTCATAAAGTGAATAAAGATAATGGTGTTGAGTTATTATTTTTATTCAAAAAAATATATCCAATATTGAAGGAATGTTTCATTAGAACATTAAAAATAATATTTAAGGAAAGTCTTGAGTTTATTACTAACTCAGAACAACCAGAGACTTTGAAGGTGGTTAAGATATTATTTAGTTGTTATAGAAATTTAAAATGGAGCCTTCCCTTATTTATTTATTCATGGAGTAATTATGACAATATAAAGAGCATGATGATAATTAAAGAAGCGGTAATTAAAATAGAGTAGAAGTGATGAATTGTTTTTAAGATAAAAGAACATGGGGTTCCAACCAAGATCATGCATAAGTTGAAGAATAAGTCTATCAGTAATAAGTGGGGTAGAAAAAAATTATAGTGGATAGAGTGTACTAGGAAAACCGAATACCAAATGATGAAGGTGTATCAGACAAAGGGGCATCATATATTGGTATATTGGACCATGGTTCTCTATACAAACTACATCAAATAGAGAAAAAATGATTCAGTAGTCCAAAATGGAATCATATAATGTTATAATTTCTTGAAAATTTCTATAAATGTGTATTTGATCATATCTATGTCTTTTGTTGGTCAATAATAAATTTCAAAACTAGTATAATATTTATGTATTTATTTACTATCTTGATGAATTTTCATAAAGGGGACGGTGATACAATATTTTAGAGGATAAAGAATATTTTGATAAGAAGTTAAATCTATTATGGATCAAAAAAAGAATAATAAAGATCATTTATATAAGTAGTATAATGTGTTACTAATGAATAATTTATCTAGGGAGTATAACCATTTTGAGATGAAAAGAATGACAGAAATATAGTTGGGGTTACCAAAAAATTGGGATTAAGGGTGGATTTTTGTGCTATAAAAGAGGGGTTATTTAGAGGAATGATTAGATGTGTATAAAATAATCTTATGTTTTTTCCTTTGTAATAAAATTTATTATAAATTCGAATCCATGTTTTGGAGTATAACCAGTATTAAAATATATATTAATTTTGAAAACACCTTTGAAATTTTATTTTATATATTATCTCATATCATTATTACCCATGATATGAGTTGAAAATATTATATTCGGTGGATCAAAAAAAATAAAAGTATATATATATTTAATTAATAACGAAGTAAGTTGTATATGTAACAACTGATTCAACCCCACCCCCTGAGTGGTTGACTGGCCTAGGGAACTAAAAGGGGTATCAGAGGAAAATTACAGCTTAATTTCCAATTTTTTTTCTTTTACGATGTAGAAATATCAGGAATTATATTATTTTTGTTTGATGGAGAAGAATAAATTTACTCTTGAAGAAAAAAATCATGAAATTTATACTAATCCTCAAAATAGGAATATAAATGAGGCATGTAAGTTAAATAAAAATATTATAGAATTGATGATATGCTGGGAATTGGTAGAATATTATTTCATATAAACTATTTAGAGGATCCAATTTCTCCTATAATAATTCTCATCCATCACTATGATACCCAATTAGCAAAAATCACTGGTCATATTCTTAATTATATGAAAATTTTATATCATTATGGGGTAGTATTACCCATGATAATTTAATGTTGTCCTCCATCGTAATGCATATTATCATTTTTCTCATAGTACTGAAAAAATTTGATAATTAACATTGAAATAATCAATAAAATTATATTTGGTACTATCATATGGATGATCATTCCCATTGGGATTTATGAGAGAGAATTTCTATGCTTATTGAGAAAGGTGGTATTAGCCATATGAATGTCAATGATAACATGGATATCCTTCAAGATAAGAATGAATGCGATGTTCTGGAGAGATGTACAATTTGGGGTAATTTTATTATGTTGATGTATTATACTAATTTGGCAATACTGAAGGGGAATGCCTATATCTTAGGGATTTTGATTTGATCGCATATTTTAGGGCACCAACCTCGATCTAATAGGATAATGGTTTTTGGGAGATTATCTATTAGAAATATAATAGGTTTGGTGTCACCCCTATCTTCCTTGGTTTTCCTGCACCCTATATAACTTTCACTCAAGCAAGTGGTTGTCCAACTATCACTCAGGCCACTCGTGATCAACATTAACATTATATATTAAACTTTATTCTCTAATAATTAGATCTTGAGAGACTTTTTCAATTGCGATTCATCATAGATATTCTTGGACATGTTGTATTTGGCATGACTTCATGAAATTCTAGAAGAGGCAACACAAAAACATCTCTAGTATAAGGATATACCTATCAAATTTAATTTTGTTCTTTTGCGGATATGGAATCAATCTATTTATATGGATGATTATATCATATATAAAGGTTTTATTCTTGGGTAAAAATGTTTTTGTTTTCATATGTCCTATAAATAGTCCATCAATGATCTTTTTTATAGAGAAAAGGTTAGAGATATTTCGGAGATGTTTTTGGAGTTTCAATAGAGTTGATATTAGAGAAGGAAATGAAAATATGTTTACTGAGTCATGTCATCTGGAGTGGAGGATAATATATTTGAGAATAAGGATATAGATATTCTTATATATATAAGGTGTTGGTGGGTTGGAACAATCCTCTGATCAAAGGAAAACTGAGTTCAAACATATCCATGAAACTAGGTCCGGGTACCAAACCATCGATCTGGGTTCCCACTTGATAGATTCAAACAATTCTAAATCCATGTTAATGATTATTAATGGGAGTATAGATATTCTGGTAGTCTAAAGGATGGATCTTTTAGGTAGATGGGTATGCTGGAATATCCTAAGAAATGGAATTAAACATAATATTGATGGTTCATGTAATCTGGACTTCATCTGATTGGGATGTATTGTTCAATACTTTAACGGCTTAGTGTTCATAAATTTATGTAACATCTAAGGTCAGGGTGATTCTCTTATAGATGAGGACTAAGCATTTCCCAATGAGTTAGATGTCTACATTTGCTATAATATTTCAATTGATGAAATGGAAACTAACTCCTTAGTGATTTGAAACACTCTTTAAGGTAGTCAGGATCCTCCCATTTCCATCATCTATCTCATCTTATGGTTCAAGAATATTATTTGTCCGGTATGGTTAATTCACACTAAGAGAGAGTGTTGTTATGTTGTATAATACCTCTCTTCAAAGGCTAATAATAGTAATCCATTTATTATTTATTCTATCCTAGGATCCCTTCCCCTTATGTGGGATATCATTTCACTATCAGATTCCCTTATCCATCATTACATCAGACCTACTTGATTCATCTATTTCTCTATTCACTTGTTCTAGTATCAAATTTTTTTTCATTGATGATGAAGGTAATCTTTGTGGAATATCCAATAACAACAATTCTGACTTAGATTCATATAATGAAAAATGTTAAATCTATGATGATTTTATATCACCGAGGGATATTCACTTATATATAAAATTGGAGAATTTTCCCGAATAAGTAGTTAATTTATTTTTTCTAACATTTAACGGACTCTCTGATGAGAAATTAGAGTAGTAAGATGAGGATCGTTTCATTGAATAAGCATTAGCTAAAAAGGATGTAATTTGAAACACTCTCACAAAAATATTAAGGGAAAATGATTAACTAAACAAATATTTAAATCAGAGATATGTTGAAGTTATTGATGAATTTAAAATTATTTTCAGTATGAAATTTTTCATTGATATATTTTCAGTAATTTTCCTTTCACTAAAAAAATGGAGTAAAGAATCTATGATTGTATAATGTTATCATTTTCATGTTATAGAATATATATTAATGGCGACTAACAATTATTTACAATAATTAGGAAAATTTAAGGATGAATAAATAAAGAATAATATGGAGGATTTGGTTGATATTATAACATATATTTAAGATGAGAAGTACTCCATCAATATTCTGTTTCTTAAGTTGTAATTCAGATTTAAAAATAAAGAATAAACATATGTTGAACATTACCAATTAATTGAGAAGAAATATATTTCCACTCAAATTTTCTTTAGAGTATCATTTATATATGATTCATTATAGTAGCACAAAGTACATGTGGTCATCTTCTCATCATGTGATAACATTTTATAATAATATGGTATCCCATAATATCGAAATTTTATTTTTACTAATGTTTATTCTATTTCTTGTATTGGTTCTATACAATATTATGTGTATATTTTTATTGTAAAAATACACATAAACCCTTTACATAAAAGGTGAACATGAAAAATATTTTGGGGAGTTTTTTCTAAAATAATTGTTAAACATATTTGTGGTTACCCTAAAAATTAAATGTAGAAGACCATTGAAATATGGATCAAAATATGTCTAAAATAATGATAAAAGTATTTATAAGATAATGTAGGTGTTTATAGAAGTTTAGGTATAATGAGATAGAATGCATGTATAACATTTCATGCCATGAAAATGATATATGGCTATAGGTAAGGTGGATCAAGGATGGTGAATGGAGAAAACATAGTGATAAAAAGTAGTAGTATAAGTAAAAGAAAAGATTAATATTCCCTGAGGAGTAAAAAAGACAATTATTGATCCAAAAAATCATAATAAGGAAAACTAGTAAATATGAAAATTAATTGAAGCTTGAGGATGTCGTGTTACTTGAGATAAAGGTGTATAAATCAATTCTATATAGCCAATAATTTCTTGGCATGGATTATTGAATAGGTATAGTTATTTTAAAATAAAATAAAGGCACATATGGATTCATGTGATCTAATGGATAAATTATAAGAGGCAGTATCATGAAATATAAAATGAGAGATGAATAAGATTGATTCACCAAAAGAATAATTTCATGAGAAGAATATGTGTGAGTAACCTATTAATACTATTGTTAATAATTTGTGTTCTAAGGATGAAAGGTAAGAGAGGTTGGTTAATAATAAGGCTCCCAATTTAGGCATTAAATAAATGGAACACTAAGGACCCTCCTCATTCCAATCATTCTTATTTAATGGAACATATGTGTAGGGGATTATTGGAGAAAAATTAAAGTAGATAGTTGTGTGATATATTATTGATTAATAAAATATGAGACTTTCATTATGGATATTTACTACCACCATGATGAAGGATATGGTGCTTCCCTTTAGGGATATAAAATCTAATGATGAGGTATGTGTATCACAAATTCCTTGGTTGTGTTAAATAGATCTTTAAGGATGGATAATGATTTATAATAAATATGAGATAAATAGGGAGTTATTCTTATTCAATTTAATTTATTTATTTATTTTTTAAGATAGGTCAATGAATTATCTTAAAAAAATACTTAGATAGCCCCAAATATAGTGATGATGGAATGAGCATATGGAGGGTTTTACATAGAAGATTGTTTATATATAACATAAATCACCAATATTTTACTCTATTTTTTCTACATCATTTTCTCCTTTGTAAACATAGATCTATCCAATTAAATGATCATTATTTAAAGAATCATGTGATTTTATTCATATCTTATGATTAAGGAATTCGACTTAAGATGAATTCTATGATACCCATTCCAGTTTACTTTCAACAGGGGGGATAAAAATTATTGCGAGTGGAAGAACATAGGGATAAAATAATTGGGAACCCATATTGACATTGAAGATATATGATGAGGTTCCAGATTTTTGAAAAAATACAATTTTTAGGGGATTATTTTTCCCAAAATGGGGTTGTTTCATTTTTTGAATATGCAAACATGTTTGTTAGTAGAATATACTTGGAGAAGTTTGGGGGAAGAGTTATTTCCTATTTTAGTGAAAAATTAATTTTTTCGGGGATGCATTACTAATATTAGATTTACCAAACATCATAAATACATTCATGATACTTTTAAATTCTTTCCATATGATATTTTTGTGGGAAATTAATAAATACATTTTTGATTTTATTAAATAGTGTTGTATAACATGAGAGTGTTGAACTTTATCAGTTAAATTTTGACCAAGGGAAATTTATACACAAAGAGGATTTGATTCACTCAACCTATAGAGTCATTCCATTTGAATCACATTTATAGGTACTTGGGAGGTAGGTATCATCAAAAGGGTTTTCCATCACCAATCCCAATCCAAGATTCAACAAGTGAAGCTTTAACAAAATCACTTTCGTGAGAAGTTCAAGATGGTGGAGATTACCACTCAGTCAACATTAGCCAAGGCCCTACACAAAACTACCAACATTGCACACTTTACTCTTAGGGAATATGGAATTATAATAAGTGTATATGTTTTGAGTCCCTAGTTACCAAAATTGTAATGGAATTTTTTAAATAAAATTTTTGTTCCATTATTTCTATTTAAGAATATTTTTTGCATTAAAATTAAGATGGAATTTGATGTATTTTTTTGATAGAGATTTTATTTTTTAGAAAATAAATAATTGTTATAATAAAAAAATTTATTATGAATAATTATTAATTTAATGAAATTGTATTATTGGAAGACTCATATTTTAAAATAATTTATAAAACAAAATATTTTTTTCAACTGTTCAAAATTTTACAATAATTTTTCAATCTTCTATTATTTATAATAAATAATTTTTTTTATATTTAAGGGATAAAATTATAATATTTAGAGAATTATTCTGATAAAATAAATATCATTTTGAGAATAGAGAATTGAGACTTGGTTAGGAATAATTACTGACCATTTTCTAAAATAATGTTTTTCTATGAATAATTAAAATACAGTTGGTGTTTTTTGTATGTAAATGACATTCTAATTATATCATATTGATGTAATCACTAAATAATCACAACACATGACTAAAAATAATTTATTTAATTAATATATATTTTTTTATTTTAACAAGTTTCCAAATATATAATTTTCCTTCCAAATTCAAAAATAGAAACATTAACTTTAAAAATGTTATTTGATGAAAAATGTAATTTTCTTAAAAAAAATATGTAATATAAAATGTTGGTCAATTATTTTGGATTAAAATAACATAAAAGGAGTCCCAAATGCCCAACACCATGGTAACATGCCATGGGAAAGCCCATGGTTTATCATTTACAACTACCAAGGTGTCCATGGCCTCAATTAAGAAATTAATAAACAAATCCACACTTTAATTATAAATATCTACCCATTTATACATTTACATTCACCAGAAATACATCATCCACGATACTATGAAATTATTACCTCACAACGGGTCTTGATTTCCCAAGGTTCCAATCCTCGAGTTTCAGGAGTTACTCTTTTTTGTAGTGGAAATATCCTCCCTTACCTTCATTTCATTAACCACTTTTTGTATATCCCTTATAAATGTTATGGTAAGTCCTTATTATGTACATTTTATTCATTTCATTAATTCCAAATAATTTTTTATCAATGGGATACCCATATCCCCTCTATTTTTTCTCTTTTCTAAAACCAATTTTTATACATGTTATGTTATAGATTTTACTTCTCCAAATTTATCTATTCTCCCCAAGAAATTAAAAATTATATATTTTTTTTCTAAATAAAAATATATATTTCATTTATAGGGGTTTTCAAAAATATATAAAAATATATATTATTTTTGTATTTACACACTTAAAAATCTAATTTTTTTTGTTTATTATTGATACAATGACCATGTTTTCTAGCCCTTTTAAAAAATAAATGGTTTTTATATGAAGCTTATTTATTCTATTCTCCAATGATTATTTATGAAATATTTATATATTAAATATGTGTCTCATTTTATTTTATACATTTTTAGGGTGTGTCTCTATATCTCTCTAATAAATTGGGTAAATAATTTAATCTCTATATATGACATGTTTTATGATATATTGGAAAATTACCTTGGTAAATATTTATGACACCCTGTTGAAAAAACATGCTGATATGTTAAAGAATGTATCATTTAAATTTTGTAGCCAATTTTTTATATTATGATTCATGTTAATTTTATAATTATATTTCCATTTTTTCTTTTTCTCATGCCTTTATGATATTACTCAATTTCTAAATGATATTTCTAATGACTACATGTAAATTGTTTCCCTTTTTTTTTACCTTAATTGGCCTTACTCTCACCCTTTTCATTGATATCTATACCCACATAATGAGATATATTAAAAGTACATTGGATGAATCAATGGATAATCCTTTATCATTTTTAATAATAATTTTATAATTTTTCATGTACTGAATACTTTGTTTCCATGAAACTGAAATTAAAAAGATTCTCTATTTGGTACTATATAGTGAAAAACTTATGTATTAAAAAGGTAGTATTCCATAGTTGGTATCAAAGGATAGATTAGTTATCTATTGAAATAATTATTTTAAATAATTAGTAAGAACCTTAGTCACAATTTAGAAAATAGGAAATCATCTTGATATTTTTGTAAATTATTCAGTAAGTGGTTTATGAGTAGAGAAATCTATGTCTGTGTACAAACAAGTTCATGTTGCTCTGGCATAGATGTATCTAGAGATAAAAATTAAAATAACTATTTTTATCTAGAAATTAATGAGAATTGTTTCTTTAAAATAGGTCTTGTTTCCCTCCTGGTATGACACTCATAGGGGATATGTTTGGTTTCTCAAAATAATTTTATGAACCATTATGGTAAATTTATAGAAAAGTTTACTACTTTTAATGACTAAAATATTAATGCATGATGTTTAAATACATAAAATTCCTTTATAATTATAATATTATTAAATGAAATAATGTTTATCATTAAGTGTTATTCTTTTAGAATATGATGGTAAATACAAGAAACCATAGAAATTGTGAGTGCAATGGGCCATGCGTTGATGTCCTTCTGATGAAATCTAGAATGGAATACATCATGAGAATGATGAATCAACTGACTCATGTTACGATAAATATGTTGAATCAAGACGAGGTACTAGATTCACCTCACGGGGAAAACCATTATATTGATTCAAATATGTGTCAATGAAAACATTATTTATGTGGATCTACTTATCTGGTGATTATTGAAAATTCATAAACACTATAGAAAAGATCTTTTCTGTACTCGATTGTTCAGGGTAATAGAATGCCACCATGTTTGAGTGCCTCTTAGGGGGATAATATGATCATTTTTGTAATTGTTAAAAAACATGATTCCAAGAAACAAAATTTATTTTACAGATTGGAAAGAGTTTATGGTAACCTTTTGAAAAAAATATTTCCCTTGTTCGATCAGAATGAGAATAAAAAACGAATTACTAGATCTGAAATAGATAGAAAATAAATCTATAGGATACTATGAAATGAACATTTCAGGGATTTATCATTACACCTCTATATTATTTAAGGATCCTAACGGAAAGGATGATAGATAATTTAGTGGGATAAGACCCCATCTACAGATGAATATAGACAATAGTAACTATGGAAATTATTATGAGATAGTTCAACATGCAATGAAGTTTGAACTGGAGTTTGAAAAAACATAGTCGTCCAATATATAAAATTAATATATGATATATTTGTATACACACTTGTTGATGAACATAAATAATAAAAGAGGGGTAAAGAATGTGCAACTTACTACATACAAAAAATACAGGAATAAGCACTTCGAGAACTTCTTGCTCAAGAGCGGGAAATGTTACATGTGTGAAATAGATGGGAATATTTCTTGAAACTATCATAGTGAATTAAATCCTCAACATCTCAACACTCATGATAAATAGAAGATGGTGAAGGGCCAGTCTAAATTCTAATCCTTCATGTGTGTACAGCTTTGAAACATTTTCAATCCTTGTCCAAATCTAAAGAAAGCGGTGGGAAATCACTATTAACCTCTACATGGGATATAGGAGAAATTTCATTATTTTTCAATCATGATAGCTGAAGTTAAAGATATTAATGATTTGGTTGTAGGAACTCTTGTTTTTCTCTCAATGATTTCAAATTATTTGTTTAATTATGGTTCTATGCATTCCTTTATTTTCTACATGTTTGAAAAGAATATAGAATCAACCCCTAAAATTCATGATGTAGATATACTAGTCAATACTCATGGAGGTATTTCCCAAGAATAAATAGTGTATATAAACACTAGTATTTACATTGAGGATACTAATCTCATCGCAAATATAGTTGTCATTCCAATGTTGGATTTCTATATTATACTAGGGATACACTAGATCTCAATGTATAATGATACGATCAACTGAAGAAGTAAGGAAAAGTTATAAGTATTGAATGGAGAAAAAAAATTGCTATCATAGGAGATATATATCAACTAGTGCATTGTCTAAAATCACCTCAAATAGCCTTTATTAAGGAAATTATTATATAAGATGAATAAATAAATGAAATTATATGAATATAAAATATCCCTTTTATTTAAGAATATAATGACATATTTTATGAGCAGTTACTTAGACCTCCCCTAGAAATAGAGGTATATTTATCAATTGAACTCATTCCTGGATCCTACCCGATATCAAATACCCCATAAGGAATTAAAAATGTTGATATGGAATAATTAAATTGTAATGACCCGAAAATTCGATGGAATTATTTTTCATAAATACATCAAATTTTTATGATTCCGCAAACATTTATGGAACTTGATTCCAAGGCCCGGTGTTCCTGGAATCAATTCTGGATGTTTTTTTGCTACATCCAGTAAACATACAAGCGAGATTTTATAACTTTTGAACTGGTGCTCAAAATTGAAATCTGAGGGCACCGTTGAACTCACAGTGTCAGTATTCTCTTAGGAAGACATTCTCCTCGACAACAGTTGGTTGAGAATGAATGTTAGTTTTTGGGTTTTATGAATAAATTTAATAAAAATAAAGTTGTGGATTTATTTTTATTCTTGTTGGTTAAAAACTCCAAGAGGAGGATGGAGGTAAGGGCCACCAAACCATAACCCCCCATGAGAGGTTATGGTGGTGAGCCCCAAATGAGGTCTAAAACTTTTCTTCATGTGGAGTTAATGTGGGGGGGGGGGGTTACCACCCAAGACCAATTAAACTCTTGTAGTCCCCATTAAGTGGGTAGAAACCTCTTGAGATCCCCACATAATGGTGCCACAATCCTCCACATTAATTAATATGGGCTAGTTTAATTAATTCTTCTTTTGAATCTTTTTGAAATGTGTGAAAACAACTAAATAATAAGATATATCTATTATTTTGTGGAGGGACTGATTTTTCTTTTTAGTGGAGCATAAGAAGAGGAGAGAATTTGGAGAAACATGTTCTCTCCAACGAAGAATGCTCCTCCCAAAAAAGAACACTTCTTCCACCAATGAAGAACGGTCCTCAACCGGAACAAGGGAGGATTCGTCGTCCCTGAAGAATGCCGACGGTGTCATCCTAGACTTATTCATCTTCTTTCTTGACGTCGATGAATTGACGTCCGTCATTCCGCGACATCATCAACTAACCAAAAATCCGAGGTAGGGGTGTGTTTTGATTTAAGCGACGTTGATTGTTCCTTCCATGAATGTTTCTCTTGACCCGTGTGATAGAAAAAAATATGGAAGGACCGATCCAACTAACACGGCCCAATTCCTCTACCGTTCAAGTAAATGTTTGGTGTCTTCTTCGTGTTCTTCAAGGGTGACGAAAAACAGATCTTTGCGAGTTTTTTGTGCGACACAACGATCCAAAATTAATGACCCAACATCACAACGACCTAGAGGAGATGCGACGATGATAGTGGGTGATGGATCAGACCAGAATGGGTAGCGCTGTCCCTTGACCGTTCTGTGAGCTGGTGAATCAAATCGTGTTTTCAATGTCGATCGGAGGCCCGAAAACACTAGAGTCATCTATGGATCATTGAAAAGACCTAGTGACTTATGTTTCTAGAAGAAAGAATCTTCACAACGACGATTTGACTTCACGAGAGGCACGCTGGCCATAGGCGCCATTCCTAGAAAATTCGAGAGTGCACGGCGTGTACTTATGACAAACATGTCATGTAGTACTAGAATTCTGCGGCTTGGGAAACGGACGTTGGACAAGTAACACACGACGTGAACTCTCTACGCAGATTTTAAGAAACGTCTTCGCGGTACACGACATGTATTCCAGGGATACAAGGAACGAGGTGGAGTACACCGTCATGTACTCCACCACATGGAAAGACATGGCCAGTGGGATGGGCTACCCCATGTACCAGTTACACGGGTTGGTGAACACGGGTTAAGTCCATGTATAGGCACATGGCTATTGTAAACAGATCCAACCCATGTTGCTTGGACACAGCGTGTAACCATACCTCACCGCATGTACTTTATTTTTTACTCAACCAGTTTCTTTTGATAGGGGTTATTGTACACGAGCACTAACCAAGGTCTGTAGACATGGTTTGTAACCATACCACACGTCGTGTACTCACTTTATGCATGACCAGCCTTTCGACATGGGTCGTTGTACACGGGAAGTACCCGAGGATAGAAGACACGGTGTGTAACCATAACAACATGTCGTGTACATTTTTGGAAAATGGATTGGTTATCTCGTATTTGTGTCTTGGTCATGTATTTCTTGGTTTTTTCCTCTATGACATAGCTGACCTTTGAGATACTTCTATATGGGACGATATGGCTGTTGATGTATCGACTCTTGGTTTGAGGATCAGACCCTCTCGGAATCAAGCATACTTTGTGGAAACCCTACTGCTGGCTATACTCCGACGACTGTTCCTCGATCATGTGTGGGTCCAAAAGTTCTGACATCTATTCCTGGATCCTTTGTGGGTCTGACAGAATAGCTGGTCCAAGATCCTGTGTTGGTCCGACATCTAAGCTGGTCTTGGATCATATGTTGGTCTGACACCTCTGATTATTGATCCTGGATCCCGTGTGGGTCTGACAGTTCCAACTGCTGGTCCTAGATCCTATGTGGATCTGACAGTATAGATGAATCAATGACTACATCTTATCATCTATATCTCTCTACATAAGTTGTTAACATGTGTGAGCTGAGTCAGCGACATCTGTGTTTTCCTCATGATTGATATGGGTTTCTTGATAACTTAGGTATATGTATGGCCATATTCCTCGGTAATGGATATCCATTGATTTCATATTTTTTGGTTTATATTTGTTGAATTTTTTGAGACATTGAGAGTCTTGGGGTCCCTACTGAGTATCGTTATTCCCACCCCTTCACGGGCTATGCCTGAACCTCATTATGTTTGATGCAGACAACTGACAGTGCTGACGGAGGCTGAGAGAGCCAGGACTGGATGGTACTTGGAGGTAGACCTTACGACGAGATGGTACCCAGAGGAGTCTGGAGGACTTGGAGTTTTGAGTAGGCTATCTGTACCTACCCTTTAGGTAGGATCTGTGGTGGACGATCTGGGAGCTGCTTTCAACATTCAGTTTTTTTGTCCCTTTTTCAATTGTACATGTACATTACAGTTGGGCTTGTATTTCCGGCCCCTCTTACATTCCACCACTTCTTTTGTATAAATATTTTTAGGTGTTTACTTCCATCTCGTACTCTGTTGTGTGTGTTTTTAGTTTATAAAGGAAATTCCTTCCTAGTTTTAGGGATTTAAACCTTTGGTGCTTGTCGCCACCCCCTGGCCTATGGAAGGCGGGCTTGGGGTAGTCATGGCCTGGGCCTCGAGGGACGGGTCGTGAAAAATTGGTTTCAGAGGAGTCGGGTCTATCGCAGAACATAGGACTATGATCTTTCTTTTCTGTGATGCAATAGTGTTAAGGTAACTGAGTGTGGTTTTCAGTTTAGGGAGTCCAATGTTGGTGCGGTGGCCGACGTATCCATACATTAGGACCCTAACTTATGATTTCTAACTAAGTACATGAAAAAACTAATTGAGTGTATATTTCAAGAGTTTTCTTTGTCATCTCTTTGAGTTAGCTCACTAGGTATATCTTATTGACAGTGGAGCATCTGTTTCTTTTTATGATTCCTCCACGTGATAGCCATCCAGGGATCCGAGAGTTGTACGAGATGAAAACCCACCAAGTGATGAGGCCTAGATGGAGGGCCCCATAACAGCAGAGGCTCCAGTAGTACCACTACGCGTTGGGCCACAGATACCATAAGAACCTTCAGAAGATGATGCATGCTGCTTGAGTGCATTGCATGAGTTCCAGCGCTAGAGGTCACCCAGGTTTAGGGGTGAGATGGACCCATAGGCAGCTAAGGATTTGCAGGAGGCTGTGGTGAGAATCTTCAGTCTAGCAGGGACACCAACAGACCTCATGGTGATCCTTGCTGCGAGTCTCCTTCAGGTAGCAGTAGGCAGATGGTGGATCCTGATGCTCTAGGTGCATGAAGTGGCGACACTACTCTGTGAAAATTTCAAGAGCATATTTCGGGTGGAGTTTTTCCAAGCCACACTATGTGTGGTGCGGATCCAAGAGCTAATGCATCTATAGTAGGGTTTCATTAAAGTGGATCAATACTCATTGAGGTTCACCGATATCTCATGTTACTCCACAAATATGGTGGGGTCCCATTTTTCAGGCCCGGACCTTTGAGCAGTCGCTCAGATGGGAGATCAGAGCATTGATGATCTCACTCCGCATCCCGACGTAGGCGAGGGTGTTGGAGAGAGACCTCCTAGTGGAGAGTTTCCTTGCTGAGCAGTCACCGGTAGTGAGACCCACCACCGGTCATCACGTAGCATAGTCTTCTGCAGCAGGCAGAAAACAAATGTTGGAGGGGTCCAAGAGGACTAGAACATCCGGTGGACGACCCCGGGACATGGGTGAAGTTGTGTGGGGCACACGAGGTAGAGCTAGTCATGTGAGGAACTGGCAGTGTTTTACATACGGCAGGGAGGGTCACATGCCTCGTGACTATCCGACCCTCCATCATGATGATCAATAGATAGTTGAGGGACCTCCCAGGCAGAGGCAGAGATTCGATCAAGGTGGTTCGCAAGGAGCATGCAGACATGGCAGAGGAACTGGTTGAGAAGCTGCTAGTGGTCGACGTTTCGATGTGTTACTGCCACCACCACCAGGAGGGCCACCCGGACCACAGGGAGCAGTTGGACAATGGAGATCTCAGCTTCAGGAAGTTGAGGCATATGACCATGGCGCTCCATAGATGATTCGAGGTATGATCTGTGTCTACACCACCTTAGCTACAATTCTTATAGACATAGGTTTCAGTCACTATTTCTTTCCTCTACCCTCATTCAGAGCTCCGAGATAATGATGAAATCGTTGGCTCGATCCTTATGGCTAGAGACTCCTACAGGAGCAGAATCGATGATTACGAACTGGTGTTGTCAGTGTGAGCTTACTCTAGGAGAAAAGAGCTTCGGCTGGGATCTCCTTGTAGTGGCATCGAGGCCTTAAGACATCATCTTGGGTATAGACTCGTTATCTATAATCCATGCTAATATCAACTGTATTAGGCGCAAGGTGCGGTGTGTCTGCATGGATGGGAGTAGTTTTACCTTCATCGGTGAGACGGGAGCCTTTACAGCACAAGATCGTCTTACTCGGAGGAGGGTGTAGTCGATCACTCATCAGTTGGAATACCTTACCCTCGGAGTAGTATATGGGGAGATTCAGACTTATCCTATAGTGGTGGACCAGTACGTGGATGTTATTCCTGACGATGTTCTAGGACTACCTCTTCAAAGAGAGGTGGACATCTACATAGACTTGTACTTTGGGATGGCCCTAATATCAACACCAGCATATTGGATGGCTACCATTGAGATTCATGAGCTGAAGGTACAATTGGAGGTCTGGTAGGGGAAGGGATTCATCTGGACCGGTGTTTCTCCCTGGGCAGTCCCAATTATGTTCTCCAAGAATAAGGATGGGAGCTTGAGGCTCTATATTGACTACCGTCTCCTGATCCTAGAGACCGTGAAGAACAAGTAGCCACTCCCGCGGATTGATGTCCTCTTTGATCAGCTGAAGGGGGCACGATGGTTCTCAAAGATAGACCTCAAATCAGGTTGTCAACAGCTCATAGTTAGAGGCTAGGATGTGCGGAAGATGACCTTTAGGTGTTAGAATTACCACTATGAGTTCTTGGTTATTCCCTTCGGTGTAACCAACGCTTCAGTAGTGTTCATGGGACTCATGAACAGGATCTTACAACCATACCTCGATCACTTTTTCATAGTTTTCATTGACAACATCCTGATCTACTCGACTATTGAGGAGGATCATGCCTATCATTTGAAGGTAGTACTGGACACACTCCGAGAGAACCATCTTTATGGTAAGCTATCAATGTGACAGTTTTGGATTCCAGAGGATCACTTCTTAGGACATGTCATCTCGAGGCTAGAGTTGTAGTGGACCCAGTGAATATTGAGGCGGTACTTGCTTGGGAGCCACCCAAGAGTGTGATAGAGGAACAAAGTTTCCTTGGTTTTCTTGGTTACTATCGGAGGTTCATTCCAGACTTCTCCAGATTTGCAGCACCACTATCAGCATTGATGAACAAGGGGAAACCCTTCATATGGTTGGAGAGAAACTAGAAGATCTTTTAGGAGCTGAGGTAGAGGCTAAATAGTGCCCCATCTTGAGGCTTCTAGAAGAATTTTTAGGTTATGTAGTCTACTGTGACAAATTAGGGACCGGAAAAGGGTGTGTCTTGATGCAGGAGTGAGTAGTGATCACGAATGGTTCTCAGAAGCTGAGACAACATGAGAAAAACTATGCTACCCGTGACCGGGAGTTAGCAGCAGTGGTTTTTGCCTTGAAAATGAGGCAAAAATATATGATGGGAGAATGTTTTACCGTGTAATCTAATCACAAGAGTATCAGTTATATCTTCTCTCAGAAGGACCTGAACCTGAGACAACAACATTGGATTGACTTCCTCCAGGACTATGACTTTGAGATATTCTATACTTCTGTAAAGGGGAACGTTGTTGCGGATGCGCTCAGTAGGAGATCTGGTTTACAGTTTCTAGGAGAGGCGAAAGGGCAGCTAACCGCCTTATAGATATCCTTTGTGGATAGAGATGGAGAAGCTTTTCTTTAGTATGTTATAGTCACTCTCCCCATTTTTTTAGCGAGTCAGGGAGGCACGTCATGGGGATGATGACTGTGAGACATGACATGTTCAGATATCCACAGGGTAGACACCTGATGGATTTTATAAAGGTGGGGATCACGTCATCTTCTTTATAGGATGTACCTTGGTACCAATAGCACATCAAGAGGAAATGTTGAGGGATTTCCACACATCTCCTCTAGCGGTACATCCAGGAGTGTCGAAGATGTACCAGGACCATCAACGACAGCACTGGTGGCCAGGTATGAAGAAAGAAGTAGTGGTGTTTATCTCATGATGCCTCACATGTCAGCAAGTGATGGCATAGCCCCAGGTACCAGCAGGCTTGGTTCATTCTTTAAGAGTCCTAAAGTGGAAGTGGGATGGGATATCGATGGACATCGTGACAGTTCTTACATATAAATCTAGGGGTCATGACTTGATTTGGGTGATCATCGACCGACTCACCAAGTCGGCCGACTTCCTACCAATTAAAGAGTAGGGTTTAGTAGAGAGAATGGGACGCCTCTATGTACAAGAGATTGTGCGGCTTCATGGAGTACCTTCTTCCATTGTCTCTGATCCTTATACGTTCTTTACTTCTTTGTTATGAATGGTGTTGTAGGAAGCTTTTGTGACACAACTTCGATTGAGCACTTCCTTCCATCCTCAGACGAATGGTCAGACTGAGTGAACCATAAAGACCCTCAAAAACATGCTATATTCATGTGACCTCTACTTTAGTCATATCTGGGAGGATCACTTACCATTGGTGGAGTTTTCATATGAAAAAAACTATCACTCCACCATCGGTATGGCACCTTTTGAGGCGTTGTACGAGAAACCATGCAGATCACCCTTGTGTTGGACAGACCCTAGGGAGTCAGCACTAGTGGGACTAGAGAGGGTATGGGCTACCACAGAGAAGGTACAGATCATTCAAGAGTGAATGAAGGCTTCAAAGAGCACGAAGAAGTCATATGCTGATAGGAGATGGAGGCCTCTAGAGTTCGAGGATGTCGACCATGTCTTTCTACGGGTCTCACCTCAACGAGGCATACATAGATTTGGACAAGGCGACAAGTTATCTCTGAGATTCATCAGACCTTTCCAAGTCATTATCATAGTATGTGAGGTGCCTTACCGCTTAGCTCTTCCACCTCAGTTACACCGGGTGCACGACATTTTCCATGTATCTCAGCTGGGGAGATATGTGCACGACCCTTCACACATCATCGACCATGGTGAGCTGGACATCGGTGATGGGACATCATTCACGGAGGTTCTAGTGGAGATTGAGGATCGACACGATCGGGGCCTACATGGATGGTCAATACCTCTGGTGCGTGTTCTTTGGTAGCATGCGAACCTCCAAGAGAGCACATGGGAGCAGGAAGCTCAGATGCATGCTCAATACCTCCATTTGTTCCCATAGTTCGAGTTGTAGCTTATGAAGATGTAAATCCCTTAGGTGGGGAGAATATAAATACCCATAAATTCCAGGGAATTTTTTTTCTTAAATACAAGGATTCTTTACGAGTAGGTGAAAATTTACGGCACTTGATTCCGAGGTCATGTGTTACCAGAAGAAATTCCTGAATTTTTGTTCTGGTACGTTCAGTAAACATACGAGTGATATTTTATATCTTTTGAATCGGTACTTGAAATTGAAATCTGAGGGCGCCGTTGAACTTTCAACGCCGGTATTCTCTTAAGAAGACTTTCACCTCGATGGCAGTCGTTCGAGAATGAAAGTATGTTTTTGTGTTTTACAAATAATTTTAAAAAAAAATTAGTTGTGGATTTATTTTTATTATTTTTGGTTAAAACCTTCAAGAAAAGGTTGGAGGTGGGGGCCATCAAACCTTAACCCCCCATGAGAGGTTATAGTGGTGGGGCCCACCCGAGGACTAAAACTTCTCTTCATGGGGAGTTAATGCTGTGGGGACCACCCGAGACCACTTATACTCTTGAACTCTCCATTAAGTGGGGAGAATCCTTTTGAGCTCCTCACTTAATGGTGCCACCATACTCCACATTAATTAAGTTGGGCTATCTTAATTAGTTATTATTTTGATTCATTTTGAAATTTGTGCCAACAACTAAATAATAAGATAAAACTATTGATTTGTAGAGGGACTCATTTTTTTTTGTGGAGCTTGAGAAGAGGGGAGAATTTGGGAGAAACTTGTTCCCTCCGACGAAGAATTCTCCTCCCAAAGAAGAACACTTCTTATACAAACGAAGAACGATCCTCAACTGGAAAATGGGTGGAAGGGCCATCCTTGATGAATGTCGATGACGTCATCCTCGACTTCTTAATCTTTTTTCCTGATGTCAACGAATTGACGTCCACCTTTCCATGACATCGTCAATGAACAACAAATCTGATTTAGGGTTGTGTTTTGATTTAAGAAACATTGATTCTTCCTTCCATGATTGTTTCTATTGACCTTCTTGCTACCAAACTAATGCGGATGTACCGGACCAAACGAACATGGCCCGATTCCTCCACCGTTCTAGTAAATGTCTGTTGTGTTCTTCACGTTATTTAAGGGTGATGAACCAAAAATCGTTGCGAGTTCATTGTGTGATGCAATGATCCAAAATTGAAGAACCAAAATCACGATGACCTAGAGGAGGTGCGACGATGATAGTGGGTGACAGATCAAACAGGAACGGGAAGGGCCGTCCCTATACCTTTTTTCATTTGGGCGATTCAAATCATGTTTTTGGAGACGATCGGAGGCCCAAAACACCGGAAATGACTACGGGTCATCCAGACGACATATTGACCAAGGTTTCATGAAGAAAGGACTATCAGAATTAATATTGGACTTCACAGGATGCATGCTGGCTGGAGGGGCCGTTTCTAGAAAATTCCAGCATACACGGCGTGTACTTCTGACAAACAGGCCACATAGTATGGGCGTTCTGCGGATGGAGAAACAGACATTGGAGAAGTAACAC
This sequence comes from Viscum album, assembly GCA_963277665.1. Classification (NCBI taxonomy): domain Eukaryota; kingdom Viridiplantae; phylum Streptophyta; class Magnoliopsida; order Santalales; family Viscaceae; genus Viscum; species Viscum album. The sequence continues at coordinate 1,169,335,313 of OY728161.1, read as the reverse complement.
ACGACATGTGACCCTGGTCACATGACATGTACACTCTATACAGATTGGAAGAATCATCTTTGTGGGACTCAGTGTGTATTTCGGGGATGCACGAACATTGGGTGGAGTACACGGGCATGTACTCCACCACATGGCCAGACATGGCCAGTGGCATGGGCTACCCCATGTACCAGTTACAAGGGTTGGTGAACACGAGTTAAGGCCTTTTACGGGAACATGGCCAACATAAATGGAGCTGACCATAGTTTCATGGACAGGACGTGTCACCATACCACACGCCGTGTAATTTCTATTATACTCAACCAGTTTCGTTTGACATGTGCCGTTGTACAAGGGCGATACATGAGGTTTGTAAACACGAAGTGTAATGATACCACATGCCATGTACTCACTTTCTGCATGATTAGCCTTTCTACATGGGCCATTGTACATGGGAAGTACCCGAGGATATAAGACACGACATGTAACCATACCTACAGGTCATGTACCTTTTTGGAAAATGGATTTGTTGTCTCGTCTTTGTGTCTTGGACATGTATTTCATGGTTTTACCCCCTATGACGTCGCTAACCATTGAGATACTTCTACATGGGATGACATGGTCGTTGATGTATCGACTCATGGCTTGAGAAGCGGACCCTCCCAGAATCAAGAATACTTTGTGGAATCACAGCGGCTGACTGCGCTCTGACAACTATTCCTGGATCTTGTGTGGGTCTGACAGTTCTGAATTCTATTCTTGAATCCTATGTAGGTCTGACAGAATAGCTGGTCCTGGATCCTATGTGGGTGCAATTTCTTAACTGGTCCTGGATCCTGTGTGGGTCCGACTGCTCTGATTACTGTTCCTGGATCCTATGTTGGTCTGACAGTTCCAAATTTTGGTCCTGGATCCTGTGTTGGTCTGACAGTTCCAACTTTTGGTCCTGGATCCTGTGTGGGTACGACATCTTAGATGAATCTGTGACTACATCTAATCGTCTTTATATCTCTACAAAATTTTTATACATGTGTGATTTAAGTCAGTGACATATGTGTTTTCCTCATGATTGAGATGGGTTACATGATAACTTTGGTATATGTATGGGTATATACCTAAGTAATATATATCCGTTGATTTCTTACATTGTGGTTTATTCTAGTTGGATTTTGTGAGGCCTTGAGAGCCTCTGGGTCCCTACTGAGTATCTTTATACACACCTCTGCACGGGCTATGCCTGCACCTAGTTGTGTTGGATGCAGACGACAGATAGTGCTAACAGAGGCAAAGAGCACCAAGATAGGACAATACTTGGAGGTAGACCTTACGATGAGATGGCACACGGAGGAGTCTGGAAGACTGGGAGTGATGAGGAGGCTATCTGTACCTACCCTTCAGGTAGGATCCATGGTGGATGATCCAAGATCTGGTTTCACCCTTCCGCTATTTTTTCCCCTTTTCAGTTGTACTCGTACTTTACAGTTGGGCTTGTATTTCCGAACCCTTTTACTTTCCAGCACTTATTTTGTATATATATTATATATTTTTTTACTACAAGATCATACTCTATTGTGTGTGTTTTAATTTTATAAAGGCAATGCCTTCCCAGTTTTAGTGATTTTCACCGTTGGTGCTAGTCTCCAGCCCCCTGCCTATGGATGGCAGGCTTGGGGTAGTCAGGACACGAGCCCCAAGGGACGTGTAGTGACATAAATAAACAACTCCAATATCATTTGGAGAAGGTGTTTATCTAGAAAATTATCTCTCCTTAGGGAGGACCTATTTACTTTGAGATGAATTAGGATGGATCAATGTGTCTATGCATTTATTATAGAGAATATAATGGGATAACAATGACAAAAAAGTACCATCTTCCATGTATTTAGGATTAATTTTATGAGCTTCATGGGGTTCAATTATTCTCCAAGATGGATCTTCGATCTTATTGTTATTAATTAAGGGTGAGAAAAGAAGATATTCCAAATATTTCCTTCTAATCAAGACATGGGAATTATGAGTTTGTGGTTATTCCCTTCGGATTTAATAATGCTTTATATATATATATATATGAATTTGATGAAAAGAGAATTTGAGTACATCCTTGATAACATTCTAGTAAATTATATTGATGATATATTGATATGTTCTAAAAATCCTAATGAGTATGAGGATCATATAAGAATTATATTGAAAACACTGGGGAATGATAAGATATATAGAATTTTTATAAAATGTGAGTTTTGGTTACAATAACTTTCTTCCATTGGGAATATTATAACCAATTAAGGAATCTCAGTTGACCCTATGAAGATGATGGTTTTGGAGGGCTGCCCTCATCTTATAATAGTTACTATGTTTATGTCTCCTTAGTTTAAATGGATATTGTTAGTGGTTTTTGAAAAATATTTCACAAAATTCTAATATACTAACCATGTTATGTCAAAAAGGGGCCACATAAATTTGAACAAAGGTGTGTGAAAAATGTTTCCAAGATCTGAATATGAGATTGGTTACTACACCATTCTTAAATCCACCGTCTATCATAGAAGGATTTGTTATTTTTAGTATTTCATCTCAAAATTGGGATTTGGTACGTCTATATTCAATATGAAAAGGTGATTGCATATAAATATTGGCAGTTTAGTCCTCATGAACAGAATTATCGTATCCATGACTGGGAGTGTGTTGTGGTTTTTTCTTCTCTAATTATATGGTTGAACTATTTTTATAGGGGTAAATTTAATATACACAGAGACCACAAACCTTTAAAGTATATTTTCATGAAAAAGTAATTGAACATGAGACATTGGAGATGGTTGTAACTTCTTAAATTCTATGATTCTTGTATTCATTATCAACCCAGAAGATCAAAAAAATCACTAATTCATTATGTAAGATAGATGGATGCACTCGTAAGGGGCACCGCGAGAGCTAGGTTTACCCTCGTCGTCGCCTCCTTATTTGTCCAGATCGGCGTGACCCTCATTCACTCTCTATAAGATTGTGGAGGTGGATTTCAGTTGCAGCGGTGTCGGTGACTTTGTGGACTCGGTTTCCCCGGCGATTTGCAATGTGGTTGGCGACTTCTTGCCCAATTCTTCCTAAGCTGGATATGGTTTCTCATGGCAGCGCGGTGTTGGCCCGTGGCTGAGATCGAGATCCTGTAGCTTATATTTTCTATCTCAACCCAAGTGTGTGTGGTGGGGGGTTTCAATGTTCTTCATGACCAACACGGACAATGGAGATGGGATCTGATTTTCAGCGGTTTTCCTCCCAGTGAAATGGTGATGCTTCTCTGACTTTTATTTTTCTGCAATCATTTTTGATTTTGTAGTCATTTTGGTTCTTGGCACTTCATTCGTGCTTCGAAGATTAGGATTTGATTTGATCCTTTATTGTATTCGTGGTTGTTTTATGTCTTGCTACTAGTTGGGAGACTGATTCTTTGGTATTGTGAATGGTTCTCTTGTGTTGGCTGGTAGTGGCTCGTTTGAAAGCTAGGTTATGCGATTCTGGAAGAATGGTTCATGATGTTTTATTCTTCTGCCATTTGTGTTTTCTACGGTTTAATTAACGTGATGCAGTAGAAAGGGTGATTGTGCTGGTTGCTAATGAGCTGGTGATCTTTCTGATCATGATGAACTCCGGATTTTTAATGTGTGTTCGTTGCAGCACCTGTGTGAGTTTGAAAAAATTTAGGTTGCTTGTGGCCTATAGACTTTATCCATGAAACAGTGCATTATGTTTACAAGCAAGGGACTGGCCCGGATGACGTTTAGAGGTGTGAGAATTCTCCTTCTCATCTATTTTTGGAATTGGAAGTTTGAGAGGGTATTGAATTTTCCATTGGTACCGGACCCATGCATTTTTGCACAGGATAGCTAGCCGAGCTGTGATGGGAAGGTGGACGCTGATCATATTGTTTCTCTACTAGGGTTGGGAAGTTCCTTTCTCTTTAATTGGAGTGTATTTTCTCTTAATAATCCTAGACCATCGAGTCATGGTTGTTTTTTATGTCTTTGATGTCGTTCTGGTTTCCCACTTTTTCCTCAAATGTGATTTTGAAATAAAAATATAATTTTCAGTCATTATGTAGAATAGACCCGATTATGCTAGAAATAACAAGGATTCAAGGATATCCTTTGATCAAGGACCTAGTAAAATTATATATGGAAATCATAAGGTAAGGTACATCACCAAATTTTTCCAAAATGATTTATCAACCATCATTACAGGAAAAGATCAAGAAATATAAAATGAGAAGATCCAGTGTTATAAAATAAGATAAATGATATGAATAATGTGATTTTTCCAGAGATCTATATTGATCGAGAAGGTGTACTAAAATTTTATTCAAGGATATGTGTTCAATATATTCTCTAATTAAAAAGGTGATGATATATAAAGATTATAGATCTAAATTCTATACAAATCCTGGAAATGATAAAATGTATAGGGAATGTTGTGATCATTATTGGTGGGATAACATGAAAAGAGAGGTTTCTAACTGCACTACAAAGTACTTATTGTGCTAAAAATTAAAGGCATATAAAAAAATTATTAAAGAGGTATTAAAACAACTAATCCCGCCAACATGTATGTTGAACAATAAAATTATGGACATTGTCACTAGTCTCTCAAAAACATCCTAATGAAATAATGAGATTTGGTTTATAGTAGATCATCTCACCAATACTGCACATTTCCTCACTATTCAAGATGATTTCCCTCTTTAACAACTTACTAGGATTTATGTGAAGGATTTAGTAAGGCCGAATGAACTACCACTCTCAATCACATCTGATCATGATCCAAGTTTCACATCAAAATTTTGAAGAAGTTATCAGCATTATTTGAGTACCAAATTGAAATTTAGTTTGACCAATCACCCTTAAAAAATTGTCCAATCTGAAAAGACAATTCAGACACGTACATTCTACGAACATGATCAATTGAATATAATAATGTATGGTATCAACATCTCTCATTTGTTGTGTTATTATATAGAAAAAATCTATTTGATTATTGAAATAGAACCCTATAAAGCACATTATGAGATGTTATGTAGAACTCCTACTTGTTGGGATGGAATTGATGAGAAAAGTTTTCTTGGGACTGATAGTGTGCAAGATATGGAATAAAATGTTCATTACATACAAAAATACATAACAAATTCATAGATTTGGCAGATTTACTAGGCTAACAAACATTAAAGGGACTTGGAGTTTAGTGTTCTCATCAATGTGTTCCACCAAATATCACCTTTGATGAGAGTCATGTGGTTTGGGAAGAAAGGGAAGCTTATCCTCGGCTACATTAACCCCTATGAAATCATTGATCATGTTGGAGAAGTGGACTATCATCTACCACTTCCACAAAATCTAGATTAAGTTCATTATGGGTTCCATGTATATCTATTAAGTAAGTATGTACCTGAATCATCACATGGAATGAATCATAATGTGGTACAACCATAATATGAACACTAATATGAGGAGTAGTCGGTAGAGATCTTGAACCATAGAGACAATGTTCTACACAATAAGACTCGCCACCTAATGAAAGTGTTGTGGAAGAACTATAAATATGAAAAAGAAATACAGGAACTTGAGGAAGCAATAAGATAGAAGTAACCACAACCTTTCTCAACTGATATTATTAGTTAAAATTGAAGGGAAACAATTTATTATGAGGAAAAAATGTAACGAAGTGAACATTTTCAATAATATTTTCTCTTAAAAAAATGTGTTTGTTATATTATATTATAATCTAGAAAAACATAACTATTTAACAATGAACTGGATATAATGGTAAATGTGATCATCTAGATTTAAGCATTATTTGAAAATAGGTCAATTATTATTGTTGGTTTATATGATCATTGTGAACTATACTCTTTATAATAATTAAAATTAGCATTATTGATTATAAGAAAAAATTTGACAATGGAGAATTGATATAGAAATAAGAGTTAATAGCCTCAACAACTACATTCATTATGTTTGAATAATAAAATAGAAACATGGGAGGAAGGTAACATCACTGGGTTTTCACTTAACCAGTCCCAAGACAAGGTTTACCAAATAAATCTTGAACCAAATTGTCTTCAGGGGAAGTTCATGTTAGTGGAGATTACCACTCAGTCGATGTTAGATGAGCCAACACAATAAACTATCACAATTGAACACCATACACTTAGGGTGTATGATAGTGTACAAAGAAGTTATGTGTCGATTCCCTAGTTATATAAATTTTAATTAAATTTTCTAAATAAAATTTTTATTCCATCATTTCTATTTTAAGAATGTTTTTTCTTAAAAAAAATTAGATGAAATTTGATTAATTGATTTTTCAGATATATATTGTAATTTTTAGAAATGAAATAAATATAATAATAAGTTATGTTATTTTAAATAATGTTTATTTTAATTATATTGTATTATTAAAACACTATTATTTTAAAATAAGGGATAAATTATATTTTTTTTATATGTCACAAATTTTACTATGCATTTTCAATCCACTATTATTTTTAATAAAGAAAAAATTTATATTTAAAAGATAAAATATTATGATTTTTAGAATTATTAAGATAAAATAAATATCATTTTTGAAATTAGAATATTAAAATTAGTTTATAGTGAATTTATGAGAATTTTTAAAAATAATTTTATTTTGTGAATAGAAAAATAAAGTTTCTGTTTCTTTGTATATTAATCGCATCACAGTTATATCATAATGATGTAATAACTAATTAACCATAGCCAGAGACAAATAATATTTTATTTTATTAATATCAAGTATTTTAATATATTTTAATCAGTTTTCAAATATATAATTTACTTTCCTAATTCTTAAGTGGAATCTTTGAGTTTAAAAATTTAATTTTTTTAAAATGTTAATTTTCCTTAAAAAAAATGAAACATTAAATTTTGTTAGATTCTTGAAAAATAAAATAAAATTAAATGGGTCCCATGTTTCCAATACCATGGGATAATACCATGGTAAAGCCCATGGTTTTTTATTAACCACTACATAGGAGTCAAAGAAAAATATTTAGAAATTAATAAATAAATTCCCCATTTTTTCTACAAAAACCCAGTAATTTCTACATTTACATTCACAACCAATTCATCCACTTTTAAGATAAGATAGTTTTTACCACTATGGATTTCACCCAAGTTTTCCTCAATCACTCTTGTGTCCAATTATTATGTTCTAGGATCAACTCTTTAATTTCAGGGAGATATCATTCTTTTATGCTTCATTTCAAAAACCTATTTTGTTATATGTATTCTAAATGTTAGGGTAAATATCTCTTGTGTAATTTTTATTAACACCATTAATACAAAATTATTTTTTATCAAGGTATTACCCTATCCATTTTCCTTTTAATATTTTTTAACACCACTTTTTTATCTTTCATTCTGCCCATTTTACCTCTCAAAATTTCTCTCTTATCCTAATGAAAATAATTTTCATTTTCATTTTTTGAATACTAAAACCCCATTTATTTTCCAGTTTTATTCACCATTATGTAAAACTGATTTATTTAATTATTTTTTTGTAATAAATATAACCCACATTTCCATTTATATGGTTATATATGACATAATGATCATGTTTTTTTATTACTTTATAAAATGCTCAGATTTTTATATGAAACCAATTTCTTTTATCTGCCAAATGTTATTTATGAAATTTTTTTTATGATATAAATGGATCACATTAATTATTTCTTTTGGATGGTGTTACCTGATACCAATCCAATGCATTGGGTAAAAAATTTAATCAATATAGATGAAATGTTTTATGATACTTAGGTGAATAACCTTGGAAATTGTTTTGGACACATCAGTGAAAAACATTGGCGATATGATTAAGAATGTATCATTTATATGATATTTCCAAATTTACATGTTATTATTGAGGATCATATTATTATTATATTCCTATTTTTATTTTTCCCATAACATTTCTATATTCCTCAAGTTCTTATTGATATTTCTCATGATTACATGTAAATAGTTTCCCTTAGTTTTTCTTAATAGGCTGTGTACTCACCCATTCCTTTTATGTATACCCTCAGGTTATGAGATGAAATATAATTTCTTATGATGAACCAATGAAGAATTATTTCTATTTTTTTTATAATGATGTTTTAAATTTTCATTTATTCTTCACTTTATTCCAAAAAAAATAATCATTAAAAGACTCTCTATTTTGTACAATGTAAAGAAACTTTTTTTATTAAAAAGTCGAGATTCTATTTTGCGTCTCTCATATAAAAGTTTACTAACACAGTGGATTCAAAAAAAGCTATATTGGATTGAGAGTTGTGTTTTGAGTCATGAAAATTGAAGATGATTAAGGTGTACCTAACAAATTCTATTACACAAAGGAGTTATTATAGATAAATTTAAGACAATTTATTATTTTAATATTGGTACATTAGATAGAGGTTTGAAGATATTTAGAAAACAATATATATTATATAAATGTGTGGAATATCATCTTTTTCTAAAATCAAAATAAATATAATTGATATTAGAGGATGTTTTGAAGATATTACTAAGACTAATATTTAAGGGAATTATAATAAAGATTGCTAAATCCAAAATATTTGTGGCCTTGAAGGTTGAAAATAAATTATTAGTTGAGTGTAAAATATAAAATTGATCCCGTGATTATTCAAAAAATTTTATAGGATGTTTTCCACTATAATGGGGTGAAGAATTATTTAGAGGTATAAATTGCAAAGAAGGGAGGTATTTGAGTTTTTGTGTGATAGAACTGTATGGGGTTCCTATAAGGATCCTACACAGTTGAGGAATAAGATTTTTATATTAAAGAATTCCTAAAATATAACTCCCGAACATTGTCTGTTTCATGGAAAAAATACCATAATAAGAAGGAAAATCAGTGAAAGGTTTATAAAGTAATGGTGAATCAAAAAAATTCTCATTGATCATAGGCATAAGAGAATTAAGATAACCAGAGAGATTTAATTAATCATAGAAAACATAAGGTGTAAACGGTGTAATTTTCTTTAGAATTATTTCTATAAAAAGTTTTAGATATTTGATATTGATTATATCCTATTATTTATATAATAAAGAATCTGTTTTGATACCAAAAGTCTTTTCAAAAAGTAATTAATGATTATAAAGAGGATGTACAATTTTTTAAGTTGATCTAAATATTTTTTTTATAAATAATATATGTAGAATAAGTTATTTATATAGAAGACCAATAAATAAGGATTAATAGATTATTTCTAGGGAATATAAGTTATTTTTAAAGAATATTATGGTTATGGAGTATAACCCTTCATAATGAAATATATGATAAGAAGGAAAATTGAGACATATAACCAAAAATAGTAGTATAGTTAATTATTGGGGAGTATAACTATGTTTAATTATAGGAATGATTACTAGGGTGTATATGTAGTCTCTACCTATGGCTTTGTAATCTGGTGGATGATATTGGATAGTCCATGTTAGGGGTGTAACCAACATGTCATAGAGAAGTTATTTGTAATTAAAAAAGTAAATAATGAATGTTGGATTCTCTATTATCATTAATAGACATAAGGTATGATTAAGATACAACATTTAAGGTAGCATGAGCACTAAAAATTAAAGATGTTGAATTAAAAGGGAAATAATTTTTAAAAGCAACCACTAATTCCCACAAAGTCAGTATTCTATGAGCCTGGGGAGCTATTTTTTTAATATTTAAAGCCTAATTATGAAATAACAAAATTTTAATTCTACAAAATAAAATTAATTTTTAAAATCAAAATGTTAATATTATATAATAATTATTTTTTTGGAATTTTATTAAATAATGTATATTTTGTTGAAGAGTGAAACAATTTTTCTTACCAAATCTTTAACTTTTTGGACTTCTTCACTTTTAATGATAATTTTATAAAAAAAATATAATTTATCAAAGGATTACTTTAGGATAAAAACTATAAAATATAAAATTACAATGATTATTTTAGAAAACCTATGATTAAAATTTCATGAGATTAAATTAAATTTTCCAAAAAAACACTATTTTGTATTTTCAATTAATTAAATATTATTTTGGTAAAATTTGTTATTTATTTCCTTTAAATCCACATTAATTTTATTTATTTATACTAAATAAATTAATATCATGAAAAATATGTATATTGACAAATTTACTCTACACATAAATTTTATTACAAGAAATAAATCCTTTCTAAAAAAAAGTATTTATATGTTGCCTTATCTAATACTAAAATTTAATTTTCATAAACATAGAAAGTTTTTCTGATAATTTTTTTTAAAATTTTTAATCCTTCGGATGAAATAATATATTAAATATTTTTTTATTTTTAATAATTAAAAATAATATACTTCAGTAAAAAATAGTTTCCATATTAAGAAAATGTAAAAGTAAAAATTTTATGAGTAACGGATATAAAAACTTGTATAATCCTATGTGAAAATGAGTGGTTGAGTATGCTTCTATTGGAAATCATATGTACCAAATGAGGGCACTTTTTCCCTAACATATTTCCATTTCATTATTACATTAAAAAGTCTAATATTTCTCACTTAAATGAAAAGAGTATTTTTTTACTTAATGTTACTTTTCTAAAGTAATAAATATTAACCACCTCTCTAATTTTTATGTTAAAAACAATTAATTCATCATCAATGTGTTGTACGGACAACTACCTCCACAGAGCGATGATTTTTTTCACCACAGTCCTTATAAGCTAGTTATAAGATTTAATTTGAAGTATAATTATAAAATATATAATATAATTATTAGTATTTTTAAGAAAATTATTGTCTACCTTCTCGCCCAATCATTATTCCGGAAATGAAGTTGTTAAATGTGTTTTGTGTGGATCACCTCCTTTATGAAGTAATTTTTTTTTCATCTATTTTATATCATATTTTTTAAACAATCTGGAAATATTATTCAATGTCATAAAGGAATCTAAATAATATCATATTTATTATTTAATAGTGATATTACTCCCAGAAACCCACTTTAATAATAATCATCCTCCAGTAATTATGGTACGTTCCTATTTGGGTAGGTCTAATCACCTCCATAAATCATGATATACAATAAAATCATAGGGGAATATGAGAATATAATTTCATGTAATAAATGATACAAATGATAAAAGACATATAATATTTTAATTCTATAATTATTATAATAATTTTTAACTCATTATGTAAGATACCAACGTCTGTTGGTGAAAGATCACTGAAACATACTTATCGCATATTCCATCATTAAAAATCATGAAAAAATAACCCATTGAATGAAAGAATAATATTATAAATACTTATAAATAAAAAATTCTTGTAGTGTTTGTAGATACAAATGATGAACTTTCAATGAATAATGATGAACAACACTGCTATTATGAAACTAGTTCAAATGGGTCAGGAGGACTCTCAGCAAATATAAAAAAAATTATGTAATATTAATTTAATGAATAAATATAAAATAATTTTATAATAGGTTATATATAATAATTTACTTTAGTAAATCAATTATTAATATAGTTATCTTTTTATATTGTAGAGTCTAACAGTTTAGTGGAAGTCATGAATTAATGTATTGTTTTATTTTCTAATTTTTCACATCTGGGGACATATTTCTTATTATTAACCATGTTATATTTTTTATAGTGTATGTAATGGTCCATTTAATATTTTTATCATAATCTTCTCATTATAAATGGTATTCATTGTTTTATTTGTAATTTAATCCTAAATGGGGCATTGATTCGATGGTTTATAAAGTTGTAAGAGTTATTTGTATCTATTTTCAATTCTATACGACATGTTTGATATTTTATTCAATGTTTTATTTTATATGATTAATTTAATTTACAATTTCATTAAATTATAATTAATACCATTAATTTTATTAAATTTTAACTACACTGAATCCCTCTTATGTTCTCTTGATACATTCATTCCTATTACCATAAGTGTGTTTCCATCTCAATTTTCATTCCTTGGGACATGACTCATATTTACCCAATATCTCCTTTTTGTGGTGTATATTGTGTACATGGATTACTTTATAAACCCTCTAATAATTTTTCCATTCATTGATTGATCTTTCAATGATCCAAGACCTATTTTGGATGGATTATGTTCATTCAAAGACTAGAAAAAAAAAATAGAAATTTCATATATTTTTATATCAATATCGATAGTTTTTAATTACCATGGAAAGTGGATTATGAAATGAATTTATATTCATATCATTCACATAGAAAATTTATTACACAAAAATATGTGATAGGAGGGGCCTAATATTATAAATCCCCATGATGGAATAGTTGGTCTCATATAAAAAATGGTTTTGGTATTTTGGGTATTCCTACTCAACATAATCATGATATCTCATTTATGAAATTGACAATAATAATGATAGATTTTCTTGTGACCTTAAAAGTATGAATGATGTCAAAAATAACCTTCTTATACCATGATCCTTAAAATTTTACACCATTGGTGTATTGTAATACCTTGGTTTCCTTATTAACACACCATTAATCTATTACCCACTAAGGTCACATATTAATCTAATGACAATCCCCATAGGCCAACACATGTTCTCTCAGTATGTGTTGTCCTTTCTGATAAATGCACTAAGAAACGTTACATGAGGTGACCCCTCATGACACTACTATTGGAAAATAATGCTTGACTTTGGATTTATAATTAGGTATGATTATAACAGGATTGTTGTGTTTTATTGAAAAAAGTTGCAAAATTCAGTTCTCGAATTTCTAGTAGTGTCTTGTTATCCACCCTTTAGGAACAATTCAATTATTGTGAAACCCACACCAAAACCCCTAATAGTGAAACAAAACATCCAACATAGTATTTTCTCTGATATTACTTTTTAAAATCCCATCATCCTATGTAAATTCTAGTCTTCTACCCATGTGGGTGTCTTGCAATACCTTGGTTTGAATGCCATCACACCACATTCGATTACCCAACAAGGTCTCTTATGAGGTATATGGTTGTCTGTATAGAGCATCACATGTACTTTCAGTGTGATTTTTAGTTACTCAAAAAATTCTTGAGAAACATTCTAGTAGATCACTGATCCTAAGACTACATAATGGAATTAAATGTTAACTATAGAGTTCTAATTTGATATGTGGTTGAATAGAATGTTTAACCTTATTTACATGGGTGGCACAATTTAGTCCTTTATGTCTCACTTATATAGTTAATTTACAAATGATTTCTTGGATAAATAATTAATGGAAAAATTTGTATCGCATTATACATACTATCACTATGAATTTATTTATTATTATACATGTGTTTATTTATAATTCTGAAAATGTATTTCATTCAAGATCACGTGATCAATTATATGGAATTATTTTATTGTTAATTTTTCCATACCATATTATTAATTCCATTTTCATTCAATGATAACTTAGGATTTATCATTCACATTACAAAAAACTTAACCTCACCCTTCTTATATTTTAATTTCCCTATATTATAATGAAAAGTACTACACATGATATGTTTGGATGTGTAGCATGGGTTAATTTTTTAATGATATTGAATAGTTATTATGGATTATTTTGGTTCTTATATTGTGTAAAATTTTCCATTTTATTTGAAATGAATGAACTTTTTAAATTCAATTGTTTACCTAACAATCAAAAAAATAAACATTACATATCCTCCAAATGTATGTGCTTCATTATTTGTTAATGACATTGTAATTATTTCTGTTAAAATTGGGTCACATAAATTCATTTTAAAGACGGTATGAAAATAATATATTTTTGAGAACTGTATTCATATGTGAGGATATAAAAAATCATATTTTTTTATGGTTAAGGGTCTGTAGATTTTACATGTCAAAATTTTAGTGGTAGATTGATTACTTTTTAATCCATTCGAATAAAAAATAAATATATAGTTTTGAAATAAAGTATTGTATCCCCTCAGTCTCCATTGAAATTATTCTCTTACAATCTCTATTCATATCATCATGAATGTTTCACACACTCAGATCTTGAGCAGGAGTAATTATATCACTCATTCACCTTCAACAACATGTTTCTTCTATTTTTTTCTTCACAGTGTGCATAGAATTATATATTTAAAGAAAATAGGATTGTTTAAGATTAATAAATTGGTGTTAATTTCCTAGACTAGCATTTTAATATTAATTTACTTTTTACATTTCACATTATGTGATACTAATCCCAAAAATAATTCTAGGGAATATTATTTTCTTCAAAAATAGCCTCAATTTATACTACAATCACAAAAGAAAAACCAACCCCAAAAATTAGTTCATTATAGACTACAAAATTACATCAAGAGTGACATTTAGAGGGATTTTAAAGTCTAATAATAGTATGATATAGTGGTTAGTTCAAAATTAGTTTTTATTATGATAGAATGGATTTTTTTAAAACTAATTCTTCAATAATTTTTAATAAATGTTTGTTAATGATCACCATTTTGACTAGAAATCTCAAAACATTTAAGTTATTCTTGAATTTCTTGGTTCTCTCAATAAATGGGGTAATTATAATGATTTTAAAAAACGGGTTTAAAATCTTCACATGTATGTTTTTTTGAATTGGATGTTATTTCATGGAATTAGGTTCAAAAATTATTATTCATTGCGTGAATTTTATAAATAATAAATAAGAAACAATATTCATTTCATCATTTACTATGTTTAATTTCAATGATCAAATTAGTTCATCACAGTGGAATTGGTTCTAATTGTAAAAAGGTATTCAATTTTATTTCCACAAGTTATAAAAACACAAAAATTAAAAAAAACACACAAAAATAAAAAATAAAAAATTACAAAAATAAAAATTTTAAATTTATAAAAAATGTCTTATAAACTAAAGTATTTTGATAAAATATCCATGTTTTATAAAAACTAATTGTTTCTCCTATATTAGACTAAAATGGTATGCTTTTCTTCGTGAATTCTGATAAAAATAACCATTTGAGAATATTTTAAATAGGGAATTTAGTAAGATAGGTTAAGTAAGGGTGAAATTTTGGTGTTCTAATAGTAGAAAGGATAGAGTAGTGTGATAACATCCACTAGTCCTTATGTTATATTATGAAAATAATTCTTTAAATTTTTTCCATTAATGTTTAATGTAAAATTCTACCCCTATATTAAGAGTTTCAAAACACCAAATGGGTTAACAAATTTGGTTATAAAAAATAATTCCCATCAAGAAACATGTTTACCTAGAATCAAGATCAATATTGTGTTGTGAAGTAGTAGTTTCTATCATTTTAGAAATTTAGTTTGTTGAATCATTTTCTATGTGATGATACTTTTCATTGAAGGAAAACTATATAGTTGACAAAGTATTATTTTAGGATTTATTTCAAATAATGAATCTAATCTTTCCTTTACTTTATTACTCTTTTAATATTTGAATTCATCTCCATAAATATCCCATTCACAATTTTTTCAAACTCCACTACTAAATGAAATCTTTTTAAATATAGAGATCGATATTAGATTATTCAAATAGAGATATTTTATGATATTTTGTAGGCCCAAAAGGTTTCTTTCAGCCTTTGACACTTATATTTTTAATTTTTGTTGATATTCTTATAAACAATTCCAATTATTCATTTATTTAAATGTTCATATTTTCCATTAGTTTGGGGATGATATGATTTTTATATTTTATTGGTCACTCTATACATACCCATCAAAGATTCTTGACTTCTATTGAAAAAGATTGTGCCTTTTTCCTTAATTATTTTTCTTGGAATTCGAAATCGAAATAAAACATTAGTCCTAAATGATTGAAGAAAATATTAGAATCATCATTTTGGTGTTTCTGGCCTCCACCCATTTAGAATAAACTTATATATAATTATCAAAATACATGAACATCCAAGGGACCTGGGAAAGGGTCCATGAAACCAATTACTCATATTTCAAATATTTCTCAAAAAATTCAATAGTTTTTAAGGAATATCTTGTCACTATAAAATAATTTTAGGGAATTGTAATTTCTCTTAGTATTTATAAAATCCATGGCTATATATAAATTATATTTTATAATAAATTCTAGATTACAAAACGTTTCTAAATTTTTATTTATGTCCAATGTAACCACTTCAAACTAGTTGGTGATGGAATTATTTAGTAGATTGTACTTAACATTCAGTAAAATATATAATAATAATTCTATCATCACATATATTCTAAGTATATGGATGACTCCAAAAAAGAATTTAATACTTATTATGGACAAAAAATATACTTTTTATAACTAAGATGGAGGATGAGAATATTCTTTAAAATTTACCATAATTTAATACCATGATACCGCTCTTATAATAAAAAACAATTATCACATGGAATGGATTCATTAAATGGATATTTATGTCAGTTTTCTACCTTTAATTTGTTGGGAAACTTACACTAGTGTTCTTCTTGTTGAGTAAGTGTTGTTTTCAACAAAACATAACATTTTTACTAAATGAGGGGGAGATTGTTAAGAACAATACTATATTTCTTGATGAAGATTTTTATGCTCAAAAATACCCTTAATTGTTTTATAATGATTTTATTTTTAATTATATTTCAGGAATTTATTATTCATTATATTTTTATTTCTGGAATAATGATTTATTTTCTTGAAGAATGAGATTTATTCGCTAATGTATTCGCATTAGCGTGTTCTGGAAATACTGTTTGTGCTTTACATATTCGATAATTGCTTAAGCGTGTTGTGGAATCATTGTCCATACCCTACATGGAGAAATGTAGCGTAAGGATGGGATGTGGTGTATACTTTATGAGTTATTAGAACTTTACGTTTAATCAACCATACGTTATCAGAAAATTATTAAAGAAGAAACCTATGTTAGGAAAGAACCCTAGGTTTGGGATTTTGAAAAGTATGGTTCATCAACCTTACATTTGTAAACAACCTTACGTTTTATCAAATGTACGGATCATGTACCTTATGTTTGGAAGCTTATAAAAGTATGGATCATTTATCATACGTTTGAATGTTGAAAAGAAAAGTATCATTCATCAACCCAACATTTGTGTTCAACCTTAAATTTGAAAGATGCTTGCTAAATAGTTCAACCTTACATTTGGCGTCAGATAATTAAAGACAATATTATTATGCAAAGGTATGAAAGCAGATTATTAGGATGATTTCAAGACAGATTAAAATCTGATTTTTAAAGCGCGTATTTGACTGATTCCAAGCCGTTTTATTAATGATTCAAAGGTTTAATTTATAAGTATACCTTTATGTCGAATCTTTGAGAATGTTACGACTGCTTTGTTATTTTGAATTTTTGAATATCATGATTCTGAAGGAGACTTTTTTGGATCTAAATTTAATGGAGAATTGCTCGTTGTTATTTTATTTTATAGATGTGATATTTAAACAGAATATATATAAATTATTTTCCGAACAACAATGAAGAATATAAAAAATGAGAAAAATAGAGACTATAAAGAACACATATCTGCTGATTACGAAGAGCAACAAAGCTCTATTTATTGAAGAAGAATAATCTTGAGAGAAGATTCACTATTTCATCATCAAAGATCTACTATGAATCTACTGCTGATGAAGTTGCGAATTATATTTCTATATTTACTGCAACCGGATCGACTCAGAACGACTCTTCTTGAAAGATCATTATTTATGAAGGATACAATCCATCTACTGCCAATTGGATTATCTTGCAATTATGAAGAACAATGGGAAAGTATTTTCAAAGTAAAAATATCATTCTATTTCTTCTTGAGTGATTGGCTTCTCGTACTAAGCTGTGAAGGTTCTTTGATTGAACTAGATGGCTCTGTTTTTCCTTAGATTGTAAAGGTATCAACTTAGTGTACTTAGTGGTGGAACAGTCTGTTGACAAGTGGACCATATAGTGAAAATCACCATGCTCATGGAGTAAAGTGTTGGTGGAGTAGACTAAGGTCCTTCTGTTGCCCAAACCACTATACATCATGTGTCCCTGCTATTTAAATTTCCACTTCATTAATCCATCTGATTAAATTCAAAGGACAGAACATGATTTCGCAATGATGTTGTAAAAGACACAATTCACCCCCCTATTGTGTATATTTGTTATATCCCAATCCAATAATTGGTATAATTGGTGGAGCTTTCTGATAAATCCTTAACAATATGGAAGCGATTAATGATTTTACACAGAGAAAGAAGATTGATACATGAGAAGGAATGTCTATGGTTAGAGCATCGTACCTCATTGGAGAAGATTATGGATGCGGGAAATCAAGAATTATAATGTATCTGAATAAAATTGGATACAATGTATATTCTAAGATTTTGACTCCATATGAAATACTAGAGAAAACTGAAACATGGAGTGTATCCACTGAATCAGAATATGATATGAACTCCAAGGCAATGAATGCAATTATATATGTTTTAGGACCTCATGAATTTACCAGTGTATCTCAATTCATGACAACATATGAGATGTGGAAAACTATTTTTGTTGCTTATGAAAGAACTAACAATGTCAGGAAAATGAGATATGCTACTTCTAAGCTTAAATTTGATATATTCAGAATGTTTGAAGGTGAAATCATTACACAAATGAATTGAAAATTGACTGAAATTGTCAACAATATAACTGCAATGGGAGAACCAACCAAACAAGATAATCAAGCTTAAAAAGTACTAAGAGTACTGCCTACTAAATGGAATGGAATCTATGCTGTAATCAGACAGTCAACACCTGTAAAAGACATAACCTTGAGAGACTTGATTGGAACACTTATGATGTATGAAGCCGAGATCCAAGATTATGAAAATGAGCATATGGTTCTGATCAATAGAGAAGACACTACCATAAACGTTTCATCTCAAGGGAAAAGCAAAAATATAATGAATACAGAAGTAAAGGGAAACTAAAAAATTTCTGATTCATCAAATTCTGATATAGAACTGGTTTAGCTAGATAGAAAGTTTAGTAAATTCTACAAAAAGAATAAAGGTTCCCGAAAAACATTCAAAAAGGATGAAAAGAAAGTCAGATGTTATGAGTGCAAGAAGATGGGTAATATCAGACATGACTGTCCACAGTTAAAAGAAGACAAGAATAAGTGGTTCATCAAAAGAAATGATTGTGAGCAAAAAGACAGGAAAGCAATGAAATCTACAAGGAGTGTATCTGAAGTATCCAACAGCTCTTCAGAATCAGACTCAGAGAATGAAGAAGTAAATATGAAAGTCAACATGTTCTTTATGCCAGAAACATATGATCAAATAGGTCACAAAAGAAAAAAAACCATATGGTATATGGAAAATGGTTTCCTAAAGAATATGAGTGGAAGCTCATCTAATTTCTCTAAACTCACTCAAAAATATGGTGGACTTGTCTGTTTTAGTGACAATTCCAAAGGGACAATCTTTGGCTTTGGAACAGTTGGATATCTAGAAGCTGTCTCAATCAACAATGTACTTTATGTACAAGTATTGAAACACAATCTGATAAGTATCTCTCAAATTTGTGATGATGGATATACTATTGATTTTTCTAACAATTGATGTTCTGTTTTAAAAAATAAACTACATAAATTTAGAGCACCTAGAATTGACAATGTGTATACCCTGGATTTAAATTATTTGTGTAAAAAACAAGTAAACTGCTTAACTTCTATGATAAATTAATCCTATATCTGGCATAAAAGACTTGGAAATTTCAATATATATATATATGATTTACAAAAATTATCCAAGAAACAACTAGTTTCTAATTTACCTTGTCTCAAGTTTGAAAGTGATTGATTTTTTGTTGCATTTCAACTTGGAAAACAACATAAATCATCCTTCAAATCTGTTAACAAAATTTCTATATCTAAACCTCTAAAACTTATCCATATGTATTTTTTTTACTTTCACGAGTAGAAATATTGGCTGGTAAACTATATTTATATGTTTTAGTTGATTACTATTATAGATTTATATGGATTTCCTTTTTAAAATTTAAAAATGACGATTTTACATTGTTTGAAATTTATTGAATAGCTATTCAAAATGAAAAAGATTTTATAATAATTTCATTAAGAAGTGATCATGGTGGAGAGTTTGAGAATCTGGAATTCACTTATTTTTGCTCAAATATGGGTATTAAACACACCTTCTATGCACCAAGAACACCTCAACAAAATGGAATTGATGGCAGAAGAAAAAGGACAATTTAAGAAATGGCTAAGACTATGATAAATGAATACTACCTTCCTACTAATTTTTGGGAAGAATCTGTAAGAAAATCCTTCTATATTATGAATAGATTTTTAATTATACCAATTATCAAGAAGGCAGCCTATGAACTCTCGAATAATAGAAATCATAAAGTAAATTACTTTAATTTGTTTGATGCAAGGTTTACACCTTAAACACCAAAAACAGTCTTGGTAAGTTTGATCCAAAATCTAAAGAATGCATTTTCGTTGGATATTATGATACTTCCAAAGCTTATAGAGTTTATAATAAAAAGTCAATGATTTTTTAAGAATCAGTTCATGTGAAATATAATGAATCTGATCCCTTTGAGAAAAGGACCTATCAAATAGATGAGCTTAGTTCTAATGATAACATGAGACTTGAGAACCTGAAAGATGAATTTGAAAAATATATAAATGAAATTTAGTCCAGTATAGAAGAACATGACATTGAAGAACCTATAATATTACAACCTAGACAGTCAAGGACACAAAAGAATCACCCTTTAGAAACTGTGATAGGAGACTTAAAAACATGAATATAAACTAGAAAAAACATAAGAAATCTTGTTGAGTTTTCTGCCTTTCTATCCCAATTAGAAACCAAGTCTATAGAAGAAGCTTTAGATGATAATATTTGGTTGATATAAATGCAAGAAGAATTAAAACAGTTCTAGAGAAAGGAATTTTGAAAATTAGTGGAATGACCATATAATTATCAAGCGATTAGAACCAAATGGGTCTTTAGAAATAAAAAATATGTTCAAAGAGTAATAACTATAAATAAAGAAAGACTAGTAGCTAAATGATATAATCAGGAATAAGGTGTAAATTATGATGAGACATTTCTACATGTAGTCAAATTAGAATCCATTAGAATCCTCTTAGAATATGTATCTCATATGAACATTAAATTATTTGAGATGCATGTTAAGTCTGCCTTTTTAAAGGGTAATTTAATGTAGAAGTTTAAGTTGAGAAACCTCCTGGTTTTGAGAATTCACAGAAACCAGATTCTATTTTTAAACGTACTAAATCTCTTTATGGCCTTAAACAAGAACCTAGAATTTTGTATGAATGGTTAAGATCATTTCTTTTGAAAAATGATTTTTCTGTTGGAATGGATGATCAGACACTATTTAAGGAAACCGTAAATTCTAAAATTTTATTGGTTCAAATTTATGTTGATGATGTAATTTTTGGATTAATAGATAAATCTCTTTGTCGTGACTTTTCAAATATAACGCAAAAAGAATTTGAAATGTGTATGATGAGAGAATTAAATTTCTTCTTAGGACTTCTAATTTATAAAAAAGATTTTGGGACTTTA
The DNA here is from genome assembly GCA_963277665.1 of Viscum album. Lineage (NCBI taxonomy): Eukaryota > Viridiplantae > Streptophyta > Magnoliopsida > Santalales > Viscaceae > Viscum > Viscum album. The sequence continues at coordinate 1,169,313,709 of OY728161.1, read as the reverse complement.
TTAAATCAAAGAAAATACATTTCTCATTTACTAAATAAATTTGGACTTTAAAACAACAAGACATATATAACTCCTATGTGTACTAATATAAACCTTGATTAGAATGAAACTAGAAAATCAGTTGACAACAAGTTAAATAGTGGTATGATTGGTAGTTTATTATATATAACTGCTAGAAGGCCAGATATAATGTATTCAGTTTGTCTTTGTGCATGATTTCAATCAAATCCTTAAGTATCTCATTTAACTGCTGTGAAAATATTTTTTTAGATATTTAAAAGGAACGCTTTTTCAGTATCTTCATTATCCTAAAACGCCTAATTTTAATTTAATATCATATTCATATACAGACTTTGTGATTTGTAGATTAGATAGGAAATGCACTTTGGGTACTTGTCACTTTTTAGGAAAATTATTATTGTCATTGTCAAGTAAGAATCAATGGTTAGATTCCCTGTCAATAGCCAAGGAAAAATATGTATCTGCTGGCAGTTGTTGTGCACAAGTGTTGTTGATGAAAAACACTCTTATGGATTTTGGACATGGTTTTAATAGTACAAATATTTTATGTGATAACACTAGTGCTATAAATATTTCATGAAATCCTATTAATCATTCTAGGGATAAGAATATTGATATCAGACATTATTTTCTAAGTGACCATGTTCTTAAAAAGTATATATTCTTAGAATTTGTAAGTACAGAAATTCAATTAGGTGATATTTTTACCAAGCCACTTCCCACTGCAATGTTTGATTTTATTAAGGGGGAGTTAGGTTTATTTAATATTAAATAAATTTTTATTTTATTATGATGTCTCTTTCTTTTAATACTGTTAAAATAAATTCGTTATTTGTTTTTCAAACAGAATAATATTTTTTTTCTTTGGGAGATCAATTTTATTAATTTTTCAAATCTATCTAATTATTAGGTTTGACATGGGAATCAAGTCTATCAGAAAAATTTTGAATTTTGAATAATTTTATTTCTACCAAAAACCAAATCAAACATGCGGCGCTTTACCGCTGTTTGTCAATTCAAACCAAAACCTTCAAAACACTAATCCTTTTTCAAACCTTTATATATTTTTCAACAGAAATGGCCAATACCAAGAGAACTGATGAGGCTGAAGCCAACATATCCAAGGGACATCTCTCTTAAAGAATGGACATTTTGCAAGGAAAGGTCACAGATCTGGAATGGTTATATTAGGTGAACCTGTTACTGATGCAAGCTCTTGCGTTTCAAAACCTTGAATAGACGTTTAATGTAGATTTTACGGAGTTTCTATATGAGGTATAACTTCTTTATATCTTTAAATTGGTTCAGTTTAGTCTAGGGGAAGCTGAGGATTCTATGGTTTCTAAAATTTAAGATAAATATGTTTTCATATCCTCTATGGAGATTTGTTTAGATTCTGAACTGCCTTCATGAGGGAGTCTTTTATTTTGATTTGAAAAATATAAGAGATTCAGTAAATAAGTATAAAAATATTATATCTTTTGTTTTTGGTTGTAAATATATAAGAAATATGTTCATAATGGAAATGGAGCCGGATCAGAAAATACTAGTGATATTTTTGCAAATAGGGATTACACCGAGGATGTCTGAGATGGAGAAAATCTTGTATCCATACATGTATATAATTTATCTATTGATGAGTGATATAATACTTAATTCTCTATGGTACACGTTATGTTACCTTCATTATTTTTTTTCAAACAGAATCATGAATTTATTTTATTCCATTTTGTCAATTGATATCAAAAAATTTCTTCACAAAGGATATTGTAAGGCTGGTGGAAGCCAAAGATAGATGTTATCATAGTAACACATTTGGTGTTGGAACCCTAATAAAGATTGGTTACATCTGAAGAACATTAAATTGAAAAAATTTTCCAGTAGGATCTGAAGAAGAGGAAGAGAGTGCTCAGGCTCAGTCAGCTAAGTCTGAGGAGGGACATGATGAATCAAGAGTGAGCACTACTATAAGAAGAATGTGATTTGAAAATGAAGAAGATCAAGAAGAAAGTAGTCAGGAGGGACATCTGATTCAACAGAAATGTAACTATAATGATCATGAGGAACTTGGTTCACATGTTTTAACATCAAGAGATTTACTCACTTACAGTTTTTTAAGAGAATAGGCTGTTGAGAAGCCACAAGAAGAGGATACTGCAAAAATTAAAGTGACTCCTCAAGTACAAACTGAAATTCAAGAATAAGCTGAAACTGAGACTCAAGAACAAGTTTTGGTTGTAACTGAAATTGAACCTCAAATTGTAGTTGAAGTTGAAGTTACAATTCAATGGAAATGGGGGTAGAGCCTGGTGAAGAAGTGTCTAGTCCATAGAAAAATCAAGAAGATATCATTTTAGAAGAACCAGTGGAAGAAATGATTACTAATGATCGCAATGAGAATTTTTGTAAAGTCCATACATAGGTAATTAATGAGGATTTTTCTATGGAAGAGTTTGGAAAAGACTATGAGGAAAAGTTTGTAGACCAGCCAGCTCAGGATAAAGTATAAAAAATCTAACGCAGACTCTTTTCCATTAGTACTGTTGCTTCAAGTACAAACTAATGAGAATCAAGTACATGGTGCCTCTGATTTCGTGAATAATGAAGTAGAAGAGCTGATAATAAAGTTGTCTAATTTGGAATCTGAAAATGTTTCTCTAAGGAGATCCTTAGACGAAGAACAATTGGAATTTCATAGACTTAATGGAAGTATAGTTTCAAGGTATGAATTTGAAAATTTTAAGAAAACAATGTTGAAAGAAGTATCCATGAAGAAATTGGAAATGGTGATGAAGTTAGATCTGTTAGTGTTTAAAGACTATATGGAGACATAGTTTGCATCTATCAGGACTGGTGAAGCTAGTGGATAAGATACATCACCCGATTTAATCAAAATATTTCAGGCTATCACAACATCAATGAGAAATATGAATTACAGATTGCATTATTTGCAATGAAATAGTGATCCACTGTTAGTCTTATTAGATAAACATAGATTTTTGGTGGACCAGTTGACCTCAAGTGAAGAAAGTATTTGAACAGTCCTGACACAGTTCACAGAAAAGTTAACACTGTTTATGGAGAAAGAAAATAGACTTCATGAGTTTTTCATAGTAAATATGATAGAAGATATTCATATGAATCCAGAGAATAGAGATATTATTATCAAGCTAGGATATGGAATGATGAGAAGGCTGAGGGAGCAGTTGATAGAAATCAAGGCCATTATTCAGAAGAGATAGATCCTATCTCATACTCTTTCCACACCTTGATTCCTGAGTTTATAATAATTATACATGTTTTATTATATTTTAATGAAATTTTATTTCATTCTATATATTTTTTTTTGTTTTTATTGATTTACTCTCTTTGTTCAAATGTTCCAGTAATCCACATTAGACTATTGAAAAACAGTTATCTATTTCATTTACTACAGTTCCCTCTTATACTAAAATGTCTTTTATTCCATATTCTATAATTCTTTTTGATATCACAAAAAGGGGGAGAAATTTTGATAAACACGACATTTTATTTTAACTACTTCACTTTGTACTTTCAATATTTTTTATATATTATTTATTGGAGGAGAAATTTGATTCAAAGTGGGAGAAATATTAAGCGTTATCTCAATTATTTATGGGGGACAAATTAAGTTAAATCTAATATTGTTTTTATCTTTGAAAAATTCAAATTCAAAACTATATATAATTAAATTTTTAAGTGAATCTCATTTGTTATTTTATGGGATTTGTGATCATCAAAAGGGGGTGATTGTCGAGAAAGTGTTCTTTTCCACAATACATAATATTTTATTTAAATAGTGTTATATTGTTGAGAACAATACTCTATTTCTTTATAATGATTTTGATGCTCACAAATACCCTTAATTATTTTCTAATGATTTTATTGTTAAGTAAATTTCAGGAATTTATTATACATTATATTTTTATTTCGAGATGAAATGTTTTATGTTCTTGAATAACGAGATTTAATTTCTAAAGTATTCACATTAGTGTATAATGAATCACTGTTCATACCCTACATGGAGAAACGTTGCATGAGGATGGAATGTGGTGTATACTTTATGAGTTATCAGAAAATTATGGTTAATCAAACATATGTTATCGAAAAAGTATGGAAGAGGAACCCTACATTAGGAAGGAACCCAATGTTTGGGATATTGAAATGTATGGTTCATCCACCTTACATTTGTAAACAACCTTACGTTTCATCAAAAGTATGGAACATGTACCTTATATTTAGAAGCTTTTAAAGTTATGGATCATTTATCCTATGTTTGAATGTTGAAAAGAAAAGTATGGTTCATCAACCCTACATTTTTGTTCAACCTTACATTTGAATGATGCATTCTATACAGTTCAACCATATGTTTGGCGTCGGAGAATTAAAGACATTATTATTATGAAACGGTTTGCAAGAGGATTATTAGGCTGATATCAAGACGGATTAAAAGATGATTTTTAAAGTGCATATTTGACTTATTCAAAGCCGTTTTATCTATGATTCAAATGATCAATTTAAAAGGGTTTGTTTATGCCAAATACTTAGGGAAGTTATGACTGCTCTGTTATTTTTAAATTTTGAATATCGCAAGTCATAAAGCAATTTTTTTGGATCTAAATTTGCAGGAGAAGTGTTCATTGTTATTTTATTTTATAAATGTGATATTTACATAGAATATATATACATTATTTTATGAAAAACAATGAATAATATAAAAAAGGAGTAAAAAATAGACTATCAGGAACACAGATCTACTAATTACGAAGAGAGACAAAGCTCTATTTATTGAAGAAGAATAATCTCGATAGAAGATTTACTCTTTCATCATAAAAGATCGACTAAGAATACACAACTGCTAAAGTTTCAATGTATATTTCTATATCTACTGCATTCAGATCGACTCATAACTACTCTTCTTGAAAGATCGATATTTCTGAAGGAGACGATCCACCTACTGTTAATTGAATTCTTTTACAATTATGAAGAACAATGGGAAAGTATTTTCAAAGTTAAAATATCTTTCTTTTTATTCATGAGTGACCATATTGTCGTACTAAGTTGTGAAGGTTCTGTGATTGAACTAGAAAGATCTGTTTTTCCTTAGACTATAAAGGTGTCAACTACATGTACTCAGTTGTGGAACGGTCTGTTGACAAGAGTACCAGATAGTGAAAATCATCAAACTCGTGGAGTAGAGTGTTGGTGGAGTAGACTAGGGTCCTTCTGTTCCCCGAACCAATATACATCGTGTGTCCCTACTATTTAAATTCCCGTTGCATTAATCCATCTGATTAAAGTCAAAGAGCAGAACACGATTTCTCAAAGAATTTGTAAAAGACACAATTCACCCCTCTCTTGTGTATATTTGGTGTATCCTGATCCAACACTTCTTCTTGACATTAATCTCTTCTATTATCTCTAAACATAAAATCAAATTCCTCTAAAAGAAATATATATTTTACTAGGACTACATTTGTTTCTTAATTCTTTATTTATTTACCTACGGGATACATGATCAGAGAAAGAAACAAACATAGTGCCAATAAAATTTTATTATGAATATTTATAATTAATAGTATACTAAAAACGAATTCTACGTGGTTAAATACTTTTTGGGTTTTATTCAGTGTTCTTGAATCATATTAAATGGAAGAATGTCTTCCATCAATTTTATATGGAAAGATTGCATTAAATTTATGTCTTAAAGAATCACAAGGTATCTTAAAATGGAATTTCTAATTATATGGATAGTTAACTACTTTTTTTGTTCATCATAAAATACAAATCCTTACAACCATTTTCATAATCATAATTAAAAGTGAATTCAAAATCATTTCAATAAAACCTAGGTGGTGGTAGATGTATCTTAATAAATTCCTTAATGAAACATAGTTAGAATAATTCAAGGCCTAGAAAGGATGACACATAATTCAAATAATTTGTTTATATTAATGAATTAATAATTTCAATTTTATATTTATCAAAATCAATCCCCCTATATGAAATAATATATCTGATAAAATTAATTTTTCTATATCAAAATGAAAATTTCTAAAATTAAAAACCTTATTTTATTCAATACGTGTCTTGATTAATATTTTTTGAATCATAAAACCATTATTAAGAGCACATAATTACACAATAAAATCATTTAAAAACATTTTGGATGTCCTGAATAAGGTTAGAGAAAGTTCTTATCCAATATATTTCAAATGCATGAGAAGCATTTTGTAATCCAAATGGAATTCTTCTTTAAAAAAAATTTCTATTAGGAAAATTTAAAATTTACTTTTTCCATCCTATAACATCTATGGGGAACTATAAGTATCCAAAAAATCCATCTATAAAAGCATAATGAATTTTACATTACAATTTTTCAATATAAAAAAAAATAGATTTGGCAAGTGAACTTTTTTAGTGACCTGGTTCAATTTTATATAATCAATATAGAGTCTCCAACCATCCGAATCAATTATAGTATTTTTTTTATTTTTATATTTTTTTAGAATTTTATGCTTAGTTTTCATACAATCAATTTATATATTACTGAATCATTGTGATTTATAAATTAGATAAATTATTTCATCTTTTAATAATTTTTCTCAATCTTTTTAACCAAAATCTATCATGGTTGTATTGAGTATAATCTGGCGGTGTCTAATACGGTTTTCAATTCAGAGTAAAATAATTCTATTCATACAGATTCTAGAACTCAGTTTATGATTGTCTACTAATATCAAAAATTTTGTGATCATATTTTTTCACCAATCATTTATCATGTTTTCCATTTACATTAAAAAATGTTTATTAAAATAAATAAGAGATTACTTTCTCCTTCAATAAAAATTCATATTTAAAAGTAGTGGGTTGAGGTTTTTTCTACAGACTAGGGGATTAAATACATATGAATTCAGAATTTTTTATCTACAAAAATGTTATTTCATTTATAAAAAAGGGGAAAAATATCAACTCGGTTATCATTGAATAAAACATCAATAAAATGAAAAGAATGCAGAATCCACCTCATCTTCAGATGGATGCACCGGGCTATCAAGTTTCTCCTAATTTATTTTCATATAAAGTTAAAATATTAATTTATTTTCCAAACATAAAAATATAATGAAACATGGAATATTTTTAAGGTTCATGATCTCACAATCCACCTTTATAAGAAATATATTCAATTTCACAAGTAAAGGAAATTTTCCTTGGAACTTGATAATTCATTATTAGTTATGGAGTGATTAGTTCTAAAAAATTTGTTCTTAAATTGACTCTCTCTTTCCCTTGAGTTATAGACATTATTAATCAATGATCCTAGATGAAAAAATAATTTTAGATAATTTTTTAATGAATTTAAAAATTGGTATGCTTATTTAAATTTTTTTTGAATGTTTTTGAAATTGAATATTACATTTATTATTCTTAAAACATCATTTTGTACCATTTTATAAAAAAATGGTGGTGTATGTTAATTCATTCCCTAATATATTTTTATAATTTTTTTTCTAATTTCGGTTTCATGGGACAAAAATTATCATACATTTCAACTTTCTCCATGAGATGTTTTTTATATTTTTTATTGATCCCACCTCATTGATTTAAGAATTGTAATCTTTCTCTTTTTCGTCAGTGGGTTGTTTTTTCATTCCATTAGATTTTGAATGTAACAGTAAAACCTACATTAACCAATAATTTCACCTGAATTAACCTTCCATAAGGGAAAAAGCATGTTCCAAATCTCCATGAATTGGTTAAAATCACTAGGGCATCATTGAAAGAAACCTTAAAATGATTTCACCCTGAAAATTATTTTATAAGGTAAAAATAAGAGAATATCATTGATTATTTCCATGGTATATCATTTTTAAAGAATATTAAAAGGTAACATCTAATTACAGGATTAGAATTTATAATGGAAAAAATTGATATATCGTCAACATGGAACCTAAAGAGACCCATAAATTTTTTTACACAAGACTATATATCCCCACTATAATATCCCACCTGAAGGAAATATGATATAATAGATACATCCTCTATATGATTCTCTTCCCTTTACTTGTACCCCATAAGAACATGGCTTCAAATGAATGAAGAAAAAAATTTGGGTGTGATACCTAAAGCTCCATAGGATACCTCCAGAGAATATGTAAAATTTTAATCCATATGAATACTGTAGTTATTGTTGAAGATATATTTATAGATATTTTATAAAAGAAATTATTTTCCATATAAAAATCATTCATTGGATTTATTTTAAAATAATATACTATATTCCAAAAAAAAATATCCAATAACATTTTTCCATGTGGGATAATCATATGAACAAAAAAATATTCAAACATAAATATACATATCAAGTGTTAAAATAATATTATAAAATATAAAATAATGTATTGTATCCTCAGATAACCAAATCGAAGATCCAAACATAATTGTTTCACAACTCAAACAAACATGACCACTAGCCAACATAAGTGACTCATAATTTCTAGAAAATTATATCCATTAGAAATGCTACCCACAAGCAATAAATAGTATCATGGGTATCTCCAATTATGATATATAAATCCATGACATCTCTCTTATTTCTAGTTTTCCACCATATCCCCATTTATTCCTATCGTGATAATACATTCCCATTATTTTTTTGAAACCAATTTTATGTTTCATTATACATTTTTCAAGGAAGATAATATCCATAATTTTTTTTGGAAGAAAAAAATTACTTTCTATGCTCATATTTTCATAAAAAAATTATCTATGGAGATGTTAAACCACATACATTGCATAAATAATAATTTTAAACCAAATTTTAGGTCTTTAATAATTTAATATTCAAAATAATTTTTTAAATAAAATCAATTACTATAAACAACTACATTTCTAAAAAATATCAATTTCTTCTATAATATATTTTAAATCAAAAAATTTAAGAACCATATCTATAGAGGATCAAAAAAACATAGTTCATTCTAAAGGGATATACCATAATATATTGACACCTAACATAAAAATGATTAAATCCTTATTGACATCTAGTCTTGTGATGGGATTGGAAGAGATCATATACTTGAAAAAAAAGTACAAGATAAAAAATATTAATTCTATATTTTCATTATAGAACTATAAATCCAGTCTCATATGTCTTGGGGAATGGAGAAGTGGTGGATAAAATATATTATAAAGGATTTACATACTAGATTACACTAAATGGAGGTATAAGCTTCCACCTAGATTGATGAAAAATTGACTGAAAGGCGACGATCAGCAAAACCATCACAAAGAAGACTCTAATGAAAATGAATTCACATTAGTGTTAGAGGATAAGGATTATAGTAGTTAAGGAAAAAGTCATGATAAAATTTCATTTTGTAACATACTAAAACATTCACACATTGACATCATCAGCCGACTATTAGGAATAACTAGATGGTCAGTGGGTCTAATAATAGAGCCTTCATCTACAGGTCTTGCAACTATAAAGTAGTGTCACATACAATCTTACAAAAATTCCTCTTATTTATACCATTTAGCTAATTCCCTCTTCAAGTAATCTAGTGCCGTTAATCATCAAACAATAAGCCAAAAACCACCTCTATAATTATGGATGCCTCAAAAAATAATTAGAGAGTCTACGAAAATAATTCTATATACCTTGGATTTAATATTATACTAACCATAAAATCATTCTATCCCTAGAAAGTATAATGTTAATAAACCTAAGGACAGGTAATCCCATTTTTATATGATCAATGCCTCATTCTCGATGTCATATTATTGTTACTAACACACCGCTATATCACTACAATCAATGGGATCATCTTTCCATGAAACACCCAATCATGTCGGTCTACTGTAATAACATGACTTTCTATCCCTAAATTGTTGGATTAAATCTAAACATCCTCCCACTAAATAACATAGGGTGGATCCTACAACTATTTCTTCAATTTCGAAACATGGATCACATCCTAGATAACAAGAAAAATTAAAAGTTAATCCTAATTTATAATCCATGTTGTGGAGTTCCCCATAATCTCATATGGATAAATATATTAAGGTTTTAACATACCATGAATCCCAAAACATATATTAACCTAAAGACATAAAACTCTGAGGATAACCATATAACCTTCATCAAACTCCAACAAACAATGAAACTTATTAAAAAAATATTTATAAGGACTCTGGGAATTTTCTAACCCCACCTAATATATTACAATAAAATTTTTGTCTTCATTATGATACATGGTCCATTCAAGAACCACTATCCTAGTTATTCCCAAAAAATTGTAAATCAGCATAGAGACCCATAAAATGCCTAAAATAGAACCATCATATTCTAAATGAGGTAAATTTGTTTTATAAGACAACTCTACTAACAGAATATGTTTCTCTTAATATCCACTAAAGTAAATTCTATATTCCAAAAGCATTTATTTAAGAATATATATTTCTTCCTTGACCATACCATTTATTTTTTGGGGATATATCATGCTCAACATCAATTGAGAACCCATCATTACATGAAGACCACTAAAAACAAGGATGTGAACTGAGGGTACATATATAAAAATATATCTAATGAGACACCATATTGTATGAATATATCCCACACATATATATCCCTGAGATCCTTCAGCTATATAAACTCCCTGATTGGAATAAAAAATATTTATTTCATAATTCAATCAATAATCCAACAAATCACATCCTTGCAACCATTATTATGAAGTAACCCAATAAAAAAGTACATAGTTATTTAATCCCACTTCTATACAAAAATTTGTAATGTTTCTATGGGACCAGTGGGCCTCTGTGGTTCTATCTTAATTACCTAACATGTAATGTATCCATACCCAAAATCTGCAATCATTCCCATTATTCCTAGTTACCCAAAATTATGTTTCAATTCATGATATATATTGGTAGCATCTGAGTGTATAATTTAAATGGATCTATATCCATCATCCTCTAATCCCTCCCTTAATATCACCGGAACATCCATCCAACCTTGATATCCCAAAACTCCATTGAGACAACTCACATGAGGTCTCTTCGCCTTATATATTCTTTTTAAATCGCTTTCACTCTGCATCCCCTACCTACCCCATTAATATATGAAAATATACATGTGATTCAGTATGATAATAATTGTGGAATAACTATATTACAACTATCAATTCATCCAATTTCTTCTTAGATAACAAGGCCCTCAGGAACCACTCCTCTACTAATTCCTTCACCACTAGAGTTTGATGTTTTTTTTTTCATTCCATATGATTCCATGTTTACTTTTATATTGATTTAATACATACTACATTCAATGATCTTAAGATAAAACACCGAAAATATTTTCCTCTATTTCATATCTCTTTGAGTAAATATAAACATCAAAATATTTTGGTTTAATTTCACAATAGTATGCTCCCTGAAGGGATAATAACTCTATATAATGTCCCATGCCTTTCATTTATGTATATTACATCCCATTTAGATAAATATTCATTACATTACATAATCACTTGCCTAAGGACCATAATTGTTTAGTTCATTTTAAAATATGGAACACAGACTTCTATTCTCATGAATGATATTCAATTTTTTTCATAAAGATCTTCCCATTTATTACCACTTCTTAATATCATTCTCTATAACCTATGAAAAGAAAACATAAGAAAAGGGGAATCATAGATGCAAATGATAAAAATGGATGATATCAATTTATTATCCTATTAAAAAATAATATAACAAATATGTGTATCGTATCATTATAAAACATTAAAATTTCATTCCCAACCTATCATATACATGATTCATGGAATAAAAAATTAGTAGGTCAAAAGTTATGACTCATAAAATGAAAATTCATCAAAAATTAATCATAAATTATAATTAAAATTATAAATGTAGATGTAATTATAATAAGTATAGAAACCAATTTTATATGTGAAGGATAACTAATGAGTCTCTTGTATCATTACATATCACATGTTCCCCTAACATATCATGGACATTGACATTTTCCCATCACAAATCAAGCATACTGACATGTTTTCCATCACTAATCACGAAAAATGACTTATTTCCCCTAACTATCTTATGAGATATAATTCATTACCTAATGATTTTAAGGTATATATAGGTCCCAACCATTAATAAATGAAAACCGCACATATTTGTTTCACAATAATATAAATCGTTCATCATATCAGAACCCATAAAAAGTAATGGAATTCATAAATATTTCATTAGAATATAACTAATGGAAATGAAACTGAATTCATAAAAAAAAATCCATAATAATCAAAAACCATTAAGGGAAATAATATTAATAGTACCATTAAATAATATCCTTTGTACGTAATGGGAAACACTAGGGGATATCATCTTATAAAGAAATTGATTTTGATAGATCTTTTTAAAACATATTTTTGAGGAAAATATACCTTGTTCTTTAAAAAATTATTTTTAAATAATAAAATATTTATCATATTTTTTTCAATGCAAATAACATTTAAAACATATAAATTAATATTTTAAAATCATTTTAAATATACTGGAAATCATTTTCAATTATAATGCTTACAAGTTTATATATAAAAATTGGAAAAAATTTCAGAAAACATGGTTTTTTGAATTAAAATATTTACTTCCAAAGAAATAGTAACATTAAATGAAATTTATGTCCATAAAAGAATTATGTTAATGATAAAATATTTCAATTTTATATATATACACATCATTAAAGAATATAGGTGTATAAAATAACATGTCTCAAAAAAGAAAATTATGTTAAATGTTCCTTACTGATATAGTAACTTTTGAACTGTGAACCACATGTAAGAGATACCATAAAATGTATTTGTAAACACTCATAAGTTTAAGAATAAGGATCATATATTACATTCATGGTTATCATATATATGGACAAAAATAAAAGAGTGGTGAATATGGAATAAGTCTCCAAGAAATGAAAATTGAGAATTAAAACCCCCTTGTTCTTTAAAATCAGTCGAATCGTATTCCCTTTTGAATAAATAAAATTATAAAGATATATAAATTTAATAATAATAAATATATAACTCGTAAATAAATTAATTTTTAGTATATTCACAACTTAATGGGAACATTATTTTATAAGTCATGTGTTACACAAAAATAAAAGTGAGACAAAAATATATTACCATAAGTCTTGACTTCTTTAATATACATTAAAACCTCCTGTATAATTAATATAATTTTTCATAAATCAAACACATACAAAAATTCATATATATAAAACAATATATTATTTACATAGACTTAATATTAATCATTTGTTATCAATTCCATGTTAATGATATGTTTCACGTAATAAATGTTTTTACATACATTTTTTGACATTATAATTTTGGTCCCCTTAAATAGATAAGGATTTATTCATCTCCAGAATTATTATCATGATATAAATATCATATTTATTCATTGTATATTTATTTAGGGTGATTCATAAAAGTTATATTTAGAAAAAAATACATTTTTCAAGGAGATGGTAGGTCATGCGTACAAATGAACATTGTTTTCATTTTCATTATAGATAAAAATAATGAAAATTATATAATATATTAGAATTAAAGAATGATTTTTATGTAAAATATATCAATTATATTATTCAAAACCATTATTAACACATTCAATGTAATTTTTGATCAAATCAAATCGCTTCAAGAGGTGGTAGTCCACCTAACACATGAACGACATTATCATATTACTACAAAATGGAAATCATGGAGGTGTGTTCGATATAACAATTACAGAATAATAATAATATATTTAAAATAATATATATCATGTATAAAAAAATCCATTATTATTAAAAACCATTCAAGGTGGTAATGGAAGAATGAATGATATCAGTTCGTGATGTGGTAGTTCGTCGTACACATCGAAAATGGTTGTGTATCCCATTTTATGGAAGATTGTGATGTTTTATGTCCTACCCATAACATAAAAACATATAATTATATTTAATATACATATTTTATTATGTAAAAATTAAGTAAATACAATTAAATGGGATTAAGAATGAAATAAAAAAATGTTCATGTGTGAACGTTACCTATTCATCGGATATCTCCATTGGGTTTCCACCAAAGGAAATCCTTTGTAGGATTTTTTACCAAAGGATGGATTATATGATGAAAAGATGGATGTTTATATGAGATTTTTACATTCTATATATGAAAAAAAATCTGTTTTTAAGTATGAAAAAAAATGAAGAATATGTACACTTTTGTAATTAAGGTGAGGGAACATTAATAATGTCTCAAAAGAACCATTTATAATAAATAAAATACCATTCTTAATACCTTCCAAAGAATATTTCTTAAAAAATAATATATTATAAGGTTGTAATAACATTAAAAAATAGATTTTATTTATATTTTCGTATAATTATAAAACCTATAATTTTGATTAACCCATAGTTAACCCATTTTAATTTACTACAATAACAAATTTTTCAATATTAAAAGGTTTTAATTTTTACTTATATTATGTCAATAGTCCATTAATGATAAATAAAAGAAATTTTATTTCGTTTCACAATCAGTTTATTTTAAAATATTTCCATGATTTTTATTCAGATTAATAATATATTACTACCATAAAATACAATCATTATCAATTTTTAAACAATTCATTACAATGATGTTACAAAAACCAATAAATAAAAAAACAATAAAATAATTTAATAAACCCATATTTTATCACATTCAACTATAAAAAGTTCGTATCACCTTAATTAATTCAAATTTTATTTAGTTTTAAATTTATAATAGCTTTTAATTGATTTTTTCATTTATTGGATAATTACTGTATCATCATTTTGTAATTATTTATTATTGCTATTTTTTAACTAAACTTTTAATATAAATTTCCTTAATGTAGATAAAAATTTTATATTTCAATAGAATATTTATATCAGATTATTTTTTCTACTTATTTACTTATTACAAATATTACACTTATTAAAAGTAAGAGTGTGACTTTTTTACTCCGTTTTAATTTAATATTATTTTAGTAATTTTATTGGAAAAGATTTTATCAAATAACCAAATTTCTTCAATTTGGGGCTATGATTCCAATTATTTTCATCAAATATTTTTTTTCAAGTTATAGGGTAATTTATAGTCCTTATCACATTATTTTTAACTTAAATTATCCAACTTACCTTTTACATTGGTAAAAGTTTTACCAATGTTACTATTTTCATTGCTTTTAAAAGGAATTTTTTCAATTTGGACCTTATTATTTAAAATATGGAATCATTTTTTTCAAAAATAAAAACTCACAAGTTTCTGAAATTAATTAAAAATTAATCTTGTTGATATGGTTATAAAGCGGGGTTTTAAAATGAAAATTTACAAATGATTACTATGTTTTTATATATAAATTCAATATATATATGATTAAAATGACATAAAGTTTCTAAATAGATGTATAATTTAACTATTGTGACATTAAAAAAAATAAAAATATAATTTTTAATTATATATTGTTTAGATGTAAAGGTGGTATTCAATTAAAATCGAATAATCATTTATATTCATCAAAAAAATGATTATTCTAAGAAAAATAAAATAAATTAACCCTGCAGTATTTTTATATTAAAATTTAAAAAAAAGATTATTTTTTCCAATGTATTTTATAAAATTTCCAATAATTACTTTTAAAATAAGTGCACTGTTAAAATGCGTTAAAACTATTTATTAGAAAAATACTGTTTTTTTTGCATAAAAATGTACTTATTTTTATATCATGTCTATAAAAAAATATGATACATTTTAAAAATTAGATTAAATATAATATTTATATAATTATTAATATAATCTAAAAAATAGTTATTGTTTATTTCATTGGAAGAAAACATAATTTATTACATTTAAATAGTTTTTTAGGAAAAGATTTCCCTTTATTTTAAAAAGGGTTTTACCTATGTAAATAATACTTTCATTATTCAATTAATCTTATTCTTACCCAAAATTCTAAAATATAGGTTATAATTATCTTATTTAAAAAATTATAATAATAATATTTTTTTCCAAAAAAAACTCACTGTTGTGTATAACACCAGATAAGCTAATGTCTCTTATAACAGAAGACAAAAATGAAATCAATATATATATATATATATCAAAACAATATAGGTTTTTTATGTTCTACCACCATAAAATTAATTTCTCCCATGAAATCATTCTAGTCAATCAAAATTTTAATATAGGAAAGTTAGATTCAAACAAACCCACACTGTAAAAATGAATACTAAAATTTTTTTTTACAAAAGGGAAGATGGGAATATTAATGTCACCCAAAGTAACTCATAACTACGTTTCCACAAAGAATAACATGTGTATAAAAGAGAAAAATAACTATTAATATCTGATGGATAGTGATTGATAACATGTTCAAGATAAGGTAATCGACCACAAAGCCATAGATCAAGTAGGCTTGTAAAAGGTCATTGATATCATAAAAAATGATGATGATAACATAACCTTTTATTTAAAAATCCCACAAGTAGATATACTTACTTTATAAAATTGTTGTTGTAAAATTTAACTCTTTGTTTGTTCCTTGATCAATATTTTATTCATCTCTTACTCTATGAACTTACGAGGATATTATAATGTCTAAAGAACATGTGGATTGTAATATCAATAATGGTATGACAATCCATTCCTTATATATCTAGTTATAATCCGAAACAAATTGATAGGAAATGTTATCCAATACACAGAATTCATTATAAAGAGAATTAATACGTTAATCTCTAATTCCTCATCAAAATTTCAACATAATGAATTTTATAAATGGTTACCAGTTGGAAAATTTTGAAAGATTAAAATCCAAATCATTCAAAATAAAGTCACTTAATTTACAAAAAAAACTTATCAATAATTCCCAAAACCACTGGATTTAGTTATTATTTTTCAATCACCAAAAATCTGAATTTAATTATAATTTATTCTCCTAAAACATGTTTATATATTTAATTAACATAATACTCTAGTTAAAACATTCACGTATTCATAAATTAACTCTTTCATCATATAATCAATCCTAAAATTCTATAAAATCGAACTTTTATAGTATAAACTACTTTCTCAATAAATCCTTTACAAATTATGAGGTCTTAAATACTATCCAATTTAATTTAATTATATCAATCATATCTTTATCATAAAAAACACCACATTCTTAACATCTTGATCAAATTAAGGGTTGCGTTCCCTTAAACATATATTTTTTTATAAAGTATAACATTAACATTAAATTATATTTCTATTTAGTCCTTACCATTCAATATATACTTTCAAATCCTTAATTGAAAGTTTATACTAATTTATTCTTATATATTTCATATGTTAGAGTGTAAAATATTTTATTTCAAATAAATAAATTCATAATTATCCTACTTTCTATACAGATAATTAACTATGATTTTTATTCTTACTCCTTAACACTTCTTTCCGTTCACATGCCACTTGTAGTCTCTACATCATTAAAAATATAACAATGACTCGTACCCCCTTACTTATTTTTTTCACAGGCTTCCCCCAAGGACATCTATTTTAATAATACCCATAATTCACACATTTAAATAAGTTATCCATTCATACTAACTTATTGAAACAAATATTACCATTCACTATAATAACTAAACTTTCAATATTTCCCTTTGTAAATACATTCTTTTTTTACTTGTTTTCCAAAATTGGGACATCTTTTTTCCTATAAGACATTCACTTAGATGTATCTTCTTACACCATCTACACATTGGAAACATGGTCTTCTTTTCTCCATGGTCTCCACTACTCAAACACTCAATAAACTATTTGACTATCTTATTTGGTGATTCTGATAGTGGATTAATGATTACATTGTAAATATAGTTCCTCAAAAATTGATTAGGAATACTCACAAATATACTACCCTAATTATCATCATATTTGACTTCTCATCATAAAATTGTCAAATCACATTCAGTAGTATCATGGTCTCTTGGGGTTCCATTCATCAACTAAAATAAAAAATCATGGTGTGAACACCATTAATGATAGTAGGGAAGCAAATAACCATGAGAAAATAATTTATAGGACGTCTAAATCCAAAAACCTTCTTTTAAATCTATAACTAATTAGGTTTATCCTAGTTTATCAATCATCATCATCTATATAAATAATTCATGATGGTTTATAAATAGTTTTGTAATTTTGTAAATAATATGCCCTGGGAGAGTCAAAATATGTGTTTACAAAAGATCATTGTCTTCCACAATATCCCAATACAGTCTAACTCAATACAGTTTTTTTGGGTTTTTCCCCTAGGTACATCATTTCTAGAGCCACATCCACTTTCAGAATCTATATAGGTATGTGTTTCTAGGAAACCACTAGCTATATTTTTTTTTTCCAAAATGCATGATATTTTTTATATACATTAACTTATCATTATACTTATCTGTAGTCATATCACTAGACATATCTTTATAAAAATGTAGATCTCATATGATCATAAATGGTAAACCTGGAAGATATCAATTTCTTATCTAATGAAAGAATAAGATAAATTTTTTTTATATGTGATCATGATAATAACATAAAATTTTTATACCCAACCAGTCATAAACATTATTCAAGGCCTAAAACCACAACATTTCAAAAGAAATGAATCATAGTATGGAAAATTCGTCATAAATAAATCATGAAACACAATTTCATATCATAAATTCGTGTAGAACCATCGTAAGTATATAAAACAATTTGATATGTCATGTTTAACTATCAATACTCTCAGATCATGCCACATCACCTATTTCCTCTAACAGATCAAGCACATTGAAACGTTTTCCATCATAGATCAGGCACATTGACTTGTTTACCCTAACTATAATATAAGATATAATTTTTTTACCGAATGAATTATAGATAGATAAAGGCCCCACACATCACTAAATTTAAACCATACAGAATCATTTCACAAGAATATAAATTATTCATCATATTAGATACTGTAAAATGAAAGAATTTTTATAAATATTTCATCATAAAACAACTCATAGAAAAGAAATATAATTCAATAAAATAATTTCTTCATAAACATCAAAAAATTAAAAGAAATAATATAAATTTTACCCATAGATAATATCCCCATTATATCATTAGTTACACCAACAGATGTCATCATCGAAGGAAAGTAATTTAGAATGTTATTTTAAAAAAAAATTCTTGAGGAATATATCCTCTTGATTTGAAAAAGAAATTTTAAATCATAAAACATTTGACATATTTTTTTATTTTAAAATAACCTTTAAACATATAATTTATTCTTTTGAAACCATTTTAAAACCTTTTATGAACTTTAGTTATAAAATTCTTAAATAAACATTTAAAAACATTTTTGAAATCATTTTTAGACATAATGAATTTTTTAATAAAAACAATTTCAAACCAAATAGTGAATAGAATTTAATGATAATCATAATATCAGGAAAATAATTATATCCATGATACACCATGTAAAAGTTGTGTGTATACAACATTTAAAATAAAATATGTGTATAACATAACATGTGTCTCAAAGAAGGAAAATTGAGATAGAATTACTATACCGATTTGGTAAATTTTGAATAGTAAAACCCATGAAATAGAGATCATAAAATGGATATGTAAATAACCGTATGTTTAATTATTATGAAAATATATTACATTCATGGAATGTCTATAAACCACACAAAAATAAATGATTTGGGAATATGGCAAAAGTCTCGCGGGTTTAGAAGTCTGACTCAATATCCCCTTACAACATTATAATCATATGAATCGTATTCCCCATGAAAGAAATAAAATTATATAGATATTTAAATACAAAAATATTCATTATTAGAATCATAAAATTCATTCTTTTTTAGTATATACACCTTTTAAAAGAAAGAAGTATTGTATAAGGAATTAGTCCCATAGAAACAAAAGTGTAAAACAAATCCCTTACTATAAATCTTGAGTTCGTTTGTATAAATTAAAACCACATGTATAATAAATATATGTCAGTTATATCCTTATATTAGAATCATATTAATATATATCATACCATATATGATTTACTTATGACTTAATAAGATTCTTTTATCAACAATTTCATGTTAATGATATGTCTCAGGTAATAAATGCTTTTTTTTTTTCATACATATTTAGAATTTTATTATTCATAATCTGATAAAGATAGAGATTTAATCAAATAAATGATAATAAAAAGATATAAATATCACATATATTTATTAAATTTGAATTTATGGTGACTTATAAAATTTATAGGTATAAAAAAATATCTTTCATATAGATGGTAGGTTGTACATACACATGAACGATATTTTCATTTTATTTTTAGATTAAAAAAATAAAAGTATATGATATATTAACATCCAAAATACATTTTTATTTAATATATATTACATATTTTTATTAAAACCATTATTAATTAATTCCATATAATGTGTGAACAAATTATATCGCTTTGTGAGGTTGCAGTTTGTCGTACAGACGAACGATGTTATTGTATTCCCAAGAATTGGAAATAAAGATGTTATATGTGATTTAACAATTATAGAGTCATAATAAATTATTAAATATATATATAATATAATTTATAATTACATCATTATTTCTTACCTGTAAGGTGGTAGTGGAATAATGAACAACATCGGTTCATGAGGTGATATTACATGATACAAACGAATGCTGGTTGCATATCCTATATGATGGAAGTGTATTAATTTGTAGGTCAAACACTTAACATACAAAAAAACTATTTATATTTAAAAAACCAAGGCTATTATATAAACAAGAAATTTAAAACAATTATACGGGTTTATGGGAGAAAAAAAACCGTTGTTGATGATTGTTACCTCTACTTCAGGTATCTCCTTTTAGTTTTCACTAAAGGACTTTTTTAGATATATTTATGACCAAATTAAGGATTCTAGGAAATATTTGTTGAATTTGGTAGTATATTAGGTTTTTTTGGATGAAAATAATTTCTTTTTATAATTAAATAAATGAGATTAAGTGGTTCTCTTTTATATTTGAGGTGAAAGAAATTTTTAAAATTTCTCCAAATACTAATTTATAATAAATTCAACGTCTATCCAAATACGTCTAAAAGGAAATTTATTCGAAGAAAAGATATGATAGGGTTTTAATATAATATAAAAATATATTTTATACATGTTTTGGTATAATTTTAGACCTTATCATTTTTATTATCCTTTCGTCAATCAATTTTAAATTTTATTACAGTAATAACTTTTTCAATATTAAATGGTTTTAATTTTTAAAAATTTTAAGGATTCAATTTTACATAAATTATAAAATAGTAATTCTTCGACCTTATCATAATAGTTTTTATTTTCTAAATTTTTTAATTATTTCTAAATAATTTCAAAAATATTATCATTAAAAATTATTATTAGTGTCAATTTCGACATTATTCAATACTTTGACATTAATAAACTCAATACTGAAATATAACATCATAAAATCATTTAATACACCCCTAATATATTCTATTCAGCTATAAAAATTGTTTATCACAAAATTTGATACAAATTATATTTCTATTAATATTTCTAATATCATATATGTGATTGTTTTAATTAACAGAATAATTATTACATCATCATTGTGTTCTTATAAATGATAGTTTTTACACTATAAATTAAAAATAAATATCCATAACGTAGATAAAACATTTATATATCATGTTAATATTTATATTCTAATACTTATCTTATTTATCTAAATATTAAAAATATTATACTTATTAAAAGTTATAGTGTTTCATTTTTTCGTTATCTTTGATTATAATAATAACTAAGACATTTTTTGTAGAAAATTGTTCATTAAATAATTTAATTTTTAACCTTAGTTTTTATGGGTATAAATAAATTCAAAAAATTATTTTTTGGAATGTTTTATCATTATTTGATAGTTATTATCACTTTATTCTTAACCTAATTACTCAATTTACGTTTTACAGTGGTATAAAAAATTAGCATTGTTACTATTCATATTGGCCAAAAATAAAAGTTCCCTATTTACTATTTTTTTACCTTATAATTCCAAAAATGAAATTATTTTTTAAAAAATAAAAATTAAAAAGTGGCTAAAATTTATTCTAAATTAATCTCATAAATAAGGAGAGAATATGGGGTTTTAAAGTGAAAATGTTCAAACATTTATTATGTTTTTATATCTTAGTAAAATATATAAATTATTCAAATGAAATAAATAATATTAAATGATTCATAATATTTCTATTTTTTTTATTTCGAAATAATAGAAACAAAATAAAACATTATATATTATTTTTATGTAAAGTTAGTTTTGAATTTAATCCATTATTTTTCGGTATGCATCAAAAAATGATTCCTATCACAAAAATAAAAAACATTCACCCCAATTTTGACATTAATATTTAGAGAATAATTTTATTTAATCAAATAACATTTATAAAATTATTAAAATTTGGTTTTAACATAAGGTTTCCCTTAAAAGGTGACAAACATTTTTTTAGAAAAATAATGTTTTTAAGCATATAATTGGATATATTTTTATATATTGTCCAGAAAAAAATATTTGAAGAATGCTAAAAATTATATTTAATATTATATTTATATATATCATTTATATAATCCAAAAAGATTTATTTTTTATTTTATTGTTATAAAACACAACTGTGTGAATTTAAATTGTTTTTCCAAAATGAAATTCATTTTATTTTTAAAATGGTTTTATAGATGTGAAGTATACTTTATTAATTCAGTTAATCATGTTAATACCCAACATTATAATATCTACGTTGTAATTTTCTTGTTTAAATAATTATAATAATAAAATTGTGTATCATAGAAACTCTTTTTTGCATATAATGCAAGATAAGCTGATGTTGAGTGTAATGCAAGACATCAAAGAAGTTTAATTAATTCTAAAAAAATGTATTTCATAAAAATATCAGGGTGTTACAAGACATATGTTAATAGCATTAATTAATACTTCCAACTCATAATCATTAATGGGATAGTCAATTTTAAGAGGGTGGAACAGATGAGATACATAGGCTACTACCTCTCTCTCCTTCAACAGCACACACCCCAAACATATAATGGAATCATCAGAGTAAATGTTATAGCTAACACCCTTCTCAGGAAGAATCGATAATGGTTCTAAATTCAAACTCAATTCCATTTTCTTAAAAGATACATGACACTGAATGATCTAAATAATAACACCCTTACGTGTTATCCCTATCATAGGAGATATAATATTAGAGATTTAATAATCAAAGAGCATGTAATAACATACTAATCCCATGAAAATTCAGATATCCAATAGATATCTGGTCTATTATCAAGACATCACTACCTAAATCTTCTAAAGATCCACTGAGACACCCTACTCAAAAAACACATGGAAAAAATTCACATATTGAATACATAACTAAAATTTGTATATATTTCCATACAAATAATGTTATTTAAGTATTCCAGGGATGATATTCAAAGACTAAGCATGATCTTGCTCGGGTCTAGGTTAATGAAAGATATCATCCACAAATATTACCATGAAATAATCTACGAACTGTTAGATAATTTGATTCATCAAATACATAAACACTATGGGATTATTTTTAATTTTAAATGGAATGACTAGATACTCATCATTCTTATACATACTCTTGAATAAAATTTTTGGAATATCATCCTATCAGACCGTCATATGCTGGTACATTGGCCTCAATTAAAATTTTAAAAACCATATTGGTCCCTTTAGTTCATTAAAATGGTTAGTAATCCTAGGAAATGGATATCGTTTCTTAATCATTTCCTGGTTGAGTTTTCGGATGTCAACTAAATGTTGAAGACTCCCATCGGCCTTCTATTCAATAACCAATGGTCAATCACAAGGTGAAATGTGAGGTTGACTGAACCCATTATCCTAAAGATCATTAAGATGAACCATTAATACTTTAAATTCAAAAGTTCAAATACTATAAAAAGTTAAGGAGATGGGTCTCATCACCAAAAAAAATTTTCTAAAAAACTCCACTTCCCATTGAGGTGGAAAAAAAGAAATTATTTGTGAAAATTTAAGGATACTCAGTTAAAATAATTGGAATAAGTGTAACACCCCGAGATTCGATGAAAAATATTCTTTTAGTTTCATTGATGTCTTGTGTTGTAAGCTACAACAAGATTACCTTGAGCTATATGAAACACTGTATGAGCTTGTAGTATACACAACACTATTGTTGGATCATGTTACACACAATTTTGATAGTAGTTATCCTACGAATCATTGAGTGTATATATATATATATATATTTAATGTATAAATGAAATATGGTTGGATTCTGTTATACGAAACAACGTAGGATCCTTGTACAATACGCAACCCAGACTTGGCTTGCATTACACGCAATCGCGACCTTCCTCGATAGCGTATATTGTACGCAATACCAGGTTTCACTAAACAATGATATATGGTCATAATATTATTATGGACTAGCCGTTATGAATAGTATCAACTAAATTTTGAATTTTATAACATTATTATTCATCTTACACATTTTCTAGAACATGGTATGAGAACAAAATCAATTTTTTGAGTAAAATAAGTATTTTTAAAAAAATGTAGTTTTTTCTCCTTTTGATGGCGCACCCACTTTAAATCTTATTTTTGACATGTCTATAAGTTCAATTTGACAAAAAAAAATTTTATTTGAAATAAGGATATAAAAATTTACTTTGGATAAATTATTCATATTATTCTGATAACTTTCATATTTTAATGAATAGTAAAAACATGCTATATTTTATCTAAAAACAACTTTTTTATCGGAATAATTTATATGGTTAGATTATCTTTTAATTGGGTTTAATGTGTAATTATAATATATTTTTACCATTTAGTCCAATTTTGGTCATTCAAATTAATTTCACTTTGAAATTGGATATAAACAAGTATCAATCTTTTGTTAGTTATTGTTTCTTAAAAAACACGCTATTTGTTTTGATAACGAGAATTAATTTTAAAATTAATTAATTCCACTTCTATGTTTTTAATTTGGAAAAATTGACATCAATTTTGAATTTGGAATATCAAATAATGCTTAGGCTGAATTTTTGGTATTTTTCTGAAAAACTGCAATTTTTGATGAATAGTGAAACCACTTAGTGGTAGTTAAAAAAACCGACTCTTTCATTTAAATGATAATTTACCACTTCTTTGAATTGAATTTTGAAAATACGAGAGACATGGTTAATATCAAGGACTAAAATGTGGTTCAATGAGATGAAAATAAGTTTTTGGGAATAGTAACTTTTTACTTTTTTAACCACGGTTAAAAGTAAATAGGGTAATTAAGGGTACAAATTATAATATTATTATCCTAAAACATGTCCTAATTCTTTTGGATAAGTGTAGTTCGACCAAAAACAACCTTAGTAATACAATATGACCATTTAGGCCAACTTGGATTAGATTAGGACATTTATTATTAATTTATTTAAAGAAGGGTTAAAATAGTTAAAATCAATGTTTAATAACTAAGTCATTTTTAATATAGGGTTATACATAATATAAATTAGACTATAAATATTTATTAGAAAGATAAAATGATTTACTACATAATTTTTTTATTTATAATTTTTATACATTAAATAATTTAATTTATTTATGACATAATGATGATGCAGTAATTATCTTATTAATGAAATATTGACATAATTGATGTTATAAACACCTAAATAAATTTCATTTGATACTTTTTATGATTTCCACTAAATTTATAGATTACTATAACATGTTAGTATTTATTTAGATAACTTTTTTAGAACTAATAATTCTGTTAGGAGTTTCACAAAAATCAATTACCAAATAGTGTCAAAATTGACATAAAATAGTTTTTAAAACAAATATTATATTATTAATTGTTATTTTATTCCTAAGAATCTAAGGATCGGAAAAATGACTTATATAAGGATATATATATTAATAAATTACCACTGGGGGTTATTTTGTCTTGTTATAGTATGTTTATTAACCATATAGTGTAAGAAAACAAGAAGACACGGTAAAAGTAAAATTATTTAACTTCAAGTGAAATCTAAATGATAATGTTAAAATAGAAACATAAACTTGTCTAAATTCTATTGTATGAGAGGATTTTGACCCCTCCCCACCTTAGCTTCTAAATAAATCAATTTTGAGCTACTAAAAACCTAATATGACTTTATAATAAAATAATATTTTTAGTTATTCCAAAGGTGCCCCTCTCCTCCCTTATAAAAGGGCACCTCCTCCCTCTCTTCCTCACACCAATTTGAGCCTTAAAGCTCGCCAAACCCCTGCCAAATTCTCTTATCAACTTCCCTAGAAACATCCTAGAGGTCATGGTCTTATTGAAAGACCAAATTTAGTTCCCTAAGAGGAGGGTAAGAAGAGGCGCTTCAAAGAAGAGGTAATGTTCGTTACCGATTATTTCAACTTTATTTCTTCTTCCACATATTCTTCTTTAGTTGTTTCATTATTAAGTAATAACATAAGTATCACTCATATACTTATATGTTATTATAAGTATAAAACAACCATATTTCACCATCTATCCATCCTACGGAAAACGAAATCACTGTGCGTGTGTACGTACGGAATACCATCTCCACGCCGTGGTGTAATCTATTTTCCACCTCCACCTTACTTGTATGGGTATAATGGTGTAAATAATGACTATATATGATTATTATAAAGTTATATTTATTCTTAAATAGTATACATACACTCCAATACAATTCCATGGGAATGATATCATTGCTTGTGCGTACGTACGGATTACCGTCTCCACGACGCGATGAGATTCATTTTCCATGTTAACAATTTAAGAATGATTATAAAGTATATATAATAAGAAATAATGAAATATATGGTATAATAATCCTAATATATTTATGTACATATATATTTATGGCATATACTTAATTCCATTCATTTCAATAAGGAAACGAAAACAACATTCATACGTACGTACAGCCTACCGTCTCCATGAACGATGTATTTATTTCCATATATCGATCTATTATATATATGTATATTCTGAATATATATTATATATAAATCATGTTTTACATTATGGATGTAAGTAATCATGATCTAAGTAATCATATTAATAATTACAAGTTAAAACATGAACGAAAAATGAAATGATTTTACCCAAAACGCTACTTTAACATGAATTTACAAAAGAACGGGTAATATAAAGTCATAAGTGAACCATATATGATATCATAACAATGAATATGATTATGTAGTAAGTCAATGAAATTATTTAAATCATTATACAGGAGGTTCGGATAGGTACGAAGCATATTGGAAATAAGGTAAGGGATAATTTTGCAAATCTCATTTTTATCCGAGATTACTTATATGTAAGTATTTACTGGGGTTATTATCATCATCCATGTCCATGTTTTCTAAAGTGTTTTTATGTATGTTTAAAGTCATTTTACCCATTTTTTACTTTTACTACATGGTATGTATGGAATCTTTCTTTAATGAGGTACTTTTTGTCTTTTCCAACAAAAGTACGAGAAGAATGTTAATTTTAACTTATACGGCATGAACGAATTCTTACAATTTCATAACGCCTTATTTTGAAGAAGTTTACTCTACATGATTTCATGATTGTTTTCAACAAAATCCTTTAATTTTAAAATTGCATGGAATTTTGTGAAAGGAAAATTATTTTGAAGAAGAAAGGATATTTTCCTCAAGAATTCATTTTAGTCTTTTATCAAAACCATTTTTCATCTAAGATGACATTATTTCATATGTATATGTTTCAAGTATAATGTCTCTATGATTTACATGGTTTAAATTTTGTTATTATGAAATGATATCCATTACTTTTATATGGATTATGTGATGATGTTTATGAAACCCATTTTATTTTCTGGGTTATTATGAATGATGTATGTTTATTTTGTGGCACAAGTAAGAATGATATCATTATGAGATGGGTGGGACCTATATCTCCCTTCAATGCATTGGGTAAAGATTTATATCTAATGAGATAGACATGGCTGGAACGGTATGTTAATCCGGTTCAGTGTTACAGGACTAAAATGAGGAGTGAACTCGATTCAGAAAGGGACTTTGTCCACTAAGATGGTCATGGCAGTAATGCCTTGGATACTATGGAAATCATATCATGTGATTAATGGTTTGAAAAAATTACATGTTTAATTCCCATGCAATTTTATCATGATTAATGTTTCTTTATGATCTTGGCCTTACGTACTTCCATGATTTATGTCATTGCTCAAGATTCTGATGTTTAAATATTATGTTCATTTTTGAAGTTCAAATGTATATGATTTGTTTTATTTTATCCATGCTTACCCTTAATGAGAATTTGAGCTCACCCTTTATATGTTTTCTTTTCCCCAGGATTTAAAGAATGTTTTTAGGTAAGAAAACAAAAAGGGAAAGATCTTATGGGAGATGTTGAAGATCTTTCACCACGATTAGAAGATTATGTTCCAAGATTCCAAAGACACTAAACTATTACGATCCTTGTGTGTCTGTTTTTGTTATTTATTAAGTATTACGCTAAAGTAATGTAATGTCCATGTGCGTCAAGCTTTGGGTCTCTATAGTTGGTATCAAAGGAAAGGTTTAGTCAACCTTTGGAAACTAGGATGCGAAAAATATAGTGAGATCCCTAGAGATATTTCTATGGTATGTCTAAGTATGTCCCTAAGGTTAAGTATAAGTATAGGTTATAGTCCT
Source organism: Viscum album (assembly GCA_963277665.1). NCBI lineage: Eukaryota > Viridiplantae > Streptophyta > Magnoliopsida > Santalales > Viscaceae > Viscum > Viscum album. The sequence goes on along the minus strand of OY728161.1, from coordinate 1,169,284,775 downwards.
AGAATTCCGGTAATAATATTAGAATTAAACCTAAGATGATAGATGTCGAAGGTACTCCCCCTTGATTATGTTATTTTCCTTGTATGATTTTTTCCTCTCACAGAATTATTTTTGTGTTTTAGTCAATGGAGGGAACCAGAAGGAATTCGGTTAACATTGATTCCAATGGAAAAATTGGTGACTTTGAGCAACAAAATTGCGTAATGAATATAGATAAAGATATTGTGATTATGCCGAATCAGTCATCGCGATATATGATTAACAAGGTTAAATTTAGTGGTATGCCTAATTCATCAAATAAGAGGAAGATAGACTTTTATGCATGTTCGCATGTTGAGGATCATAAAAAAGGAAGATTGAGATTTCTAAAGAAGGGAAGAAGAACCTTGAGGAATACCTCAAATGGAGGGACGTATGTTATCTGTGTGGAGAAAAGGGTCATAGAGTGACAGACTGTTATGGAGTTCAATGTCTTATTTGTGGAGAACATGGGCATTACCCAACTCAATGCACTGACCTAATAAGTTACTTCTAAATCAAGGAAGGACTTATTCCAGGATAATCATTGAAGAGGATGGATTGAAGTGTTTATGAATTGTTATTGAAGAATAATGTTGTTGAGGTACATTTATGGTGTATTAGAATATTATTGTATTAGTCTATTGTGGTTTTCAATAATTTTATGGTACCAGTAACCATGGAAAGTGATTGAGATATTTTTGGAAAAAAGATGATATGCACATAATGAAGGGATAAGGAGAAACTGAAATGTTTGATAGTATTCATGAGATCATGACTGATATATGGAAATAGTTATATCATGGTTTGAGTATATAGAATTTTGGGGTTTTGGTATGTGGAAAGAGTTAACTTTTGACAGCACTCATGTTTTCACTAAGATTCAATGCGTATTAATTTTTCAAGAGAATACATGATTAAGGCCTTCAAATGATTGTAATGTGACCAACAAGATATATGGGGATAAATGATGGTATTCACATGCTTGGTTGATGAAATTTCAAGTAGTAGTTTTCTTTATACTATGATCTTGGACCGAAGTACTTTAGATAAGCCTAAATATTGTACTGTATTATGTTGGACATAAGTTAGTATTGTTTAAGGATAGAAGTTTTTTTTTGATATTATTGATGTGATGTTATAGTAATGTAGTTTTAAAAAAAGGACAACCTGCAGGACGGGCGACATACCATCGCGTCGGACAAGACTGTGCGAATCAAACCTACAACCGAAGTGTGACTGGCCTTTATCGCCTACCACTGGCCTACACGAAGTCCCTGGTTAGTAGAAACTAGTTTTATTTTATTAAGCGGTATGATATATGAAGTATAAGTTCATTTTCGGAATCGTATATTATTAAACACACCATATATAGACTTATGTATATTTGATAACTTTTGCTAACTTTTTGTTTGAAACAGATGGAATGACCCATCATTCTATCACATGATCTGTTAACACATCACGAATAACAAATTCAACTTCATTTCTTTAAGAGATGAAGTGGAAATTGTTCAATTCACAAACAACAGTGAGATTGTACCAAAATCAAGAAAGTATTTATTTTAATGCAAAAGTTTCATCTTTAGGGAAATGATATTGAAAACCAAAAATGTTGTCCTAGTGCTCTTATATATGATGAATAAGATGGTACCATAGATCATCACAAATTTATGGCTTTGTGATAGATGGATTTTTCATAGCCATGTTCTTTACCACTCTCCATCAGAACTTGATGGTTATATTTTTATTCCATATCCATATTTTCACCTATATGGAAACCCAGTGATGAGTTACTTTGGGTAGTCGTTACATTTCATACTTTATTTTTTAAAATTATGTTTTATTATTCCTTTTTACGATGTGGGTTTCTATAAATATTAAACAATTTCTAACCCGGATGAATTTTGAGGGAAAAATTCATTTTAAGGGAGGTAGAATGTAACACCCCGAGATTTTATGAAAAATATTCTTTTAATTTCATTCATGTCTTGTTTTGTAAGCTACAACAAGATTACCTTGCGCTATACACAACACCATATGAGCTTGCAGTATATACAACACTATTCTTGGATCATGTTACACACAATTTTGATTATAGTTATTCTACGAAACATTGAGTGTGTGTATATATATATATTCAAATTATAAATTAAATATGGTTGTATTCTGTTATACGAAACAATGGAGGAGTCTTGCACAACATGCAACCCTGACTTGGCTTGCATTACACGCAATCACGACCTTCCTCGATAGCGTGTGTTGTACGCAATACCAGGTTTCACTATACAACGATATATGGTTATAATATTATTATGGACTAGATGTTATGAATAGTAGAAACTATATTTTGAATTCTATAACATTATTATTTATCTTACACATTTTCTAGAACATGGTGTGAGAACAAAATCAATTTTTCGAGTAAAATAAGTAATTTTCAAAAAATGTAGTTTTGCTGCCTTTTGATGGCGCACACACGTTAAATCTTGTTTTTGACATGACTATAAGTTAAATTTGAAAAAATAAAATTATTCTTTGAAATCAGGATATAAAAATTTACTTTGGATAATATTTTCATATTATTCTGATAACTTTCATATTTTAATGAATAGTAAAAACACTCTATATTTTAATTAAAAAAAACTTTTTCCATCGCAATAATTTATATGGTTAGATTATCTTTTAAATGGGTTTAAAGTGTAATTAGAATATATTTTTACCATTTAATCCAATGTTGGTCATTGGAATTAATTTCACTTTGAAATTGGATATAAACAAATATCAATCTTTTGATAGTTATTGTTTCTTAAAAAACACGCTATTTGTTTTGATAACGGGAATTAATATTAAAATTAATTAATTCCACTTCTATGTTTTGAATTTGGAAAAATAGACATCAATTTTGAATTCAGAATATCAAATAATGCTTAGGCTGAATTTTTGGTATTTTTCTGAAAAACTGCAATTTTCGATGAATAGTGAACCCACTTAGTGGTAGTTAAAAAAACCAACTTTTTCATTTAAATGAAAATTTACCACTTATGTGAATTGAATTTCGAAAATCCGAGAGACACGGTTAATATCAAGGAATAAAATTTGGTTCAATGAGATGAAAATAATTTTTGGTTAATAGTCACTTTTTACTTTTTTTACCACGATTAAAAGTAAATAGGGTAATTAAGTGTAAAAATGATATTATTATTACCCTAAAACATGTCCTAATTCTATTGGATAAGTTTAATTAGACCAAAAACAACTATAGGAATAAAATATGACCATTTAGGTCCAACTGAATTAGATTAGGACATTTATTATTAATTTATTTAAAGAAGGGTTAAAATAGTTAAAATCAATGTTTAATAACTAAATCATTTTTAATATAGGGTTATACGTAAGATAAATTAGACTATAAATATTCATTAGAAAGATAAAAATATTTCCTACATAATTTTGTTTTATTTATAATTTTTATACATTAAATAATCTAATTTATTTATGATACAATGATGATGCAGTAATTATCTTATTAATGAAATATTGGCATAATTGATGTTATAAATACCCAAATAAATGTAATTTGAGACTTTTTATGATTTCCACTAGTTTTCTAGGTTAATATAAAATGTTATTATTTATTTAGCTTAATTTTTTCAAACTAATCGTTCTGTTTGGATTTTCACAAAAATCAATTACCAAATAGTGTCAAAATTGACATAAAATAGTTTTTTAAACAAATATTATATTATTAATTGTTATTTTATTCATAAAAATCTAAGGTTAGGCCAAATGACTTATATAAGGATATATATATTAATAAGGAACCACTTCGGGCTCGTTTGGCTTGTTATTGTATGTTTATTAACCTTATAGTGTAAGAAAACCAGAAGACACGGTAAAAGTAAAATTATATAACTTAAAGTGAAATCTAAATGATAAGGTTAGAATAGAAACCTAAACGTGTATAAATTATATTAGATGAGAGTATTTCGACCCATCCCAACCTTATCTTCGAAATAAATCAATTTTGAACTATTAAAAACCCAATATTACTTTATAATAAAATAATATTTTTAGTTATTCCAAAGGTGCCCCTCTCCTCCCTTATAAAAGGCCACCTCCTCCCTCTCTTCCTCACACCACTTTGAGCCTTAAAGCTCGGCCAAACCCTGCCACATTCTCTTCTCCACTTCCCTATAAACAACCTAGAGGTCCTGGTTTTCTTCAATGACCAAATTTAGTGCCCTAATAAGAGGTTAAGAAGAGGCGCTTCAAAGAAGAGGTAATGTCCATTAACGATTCTTTCAACTTTATTTATTCTTCCACTTATTCTTATTTAGTTGATTAATTATGAAGTAATAACATCAGTATAAATAATATACGGATATGTTATTATAAGTATGAAAAAACCCTATTTTACCATCTATCCATCCTATGGAAAACGAAATCACCGCGCGTGCGTACGTACGAAATACCGTCTCCACGCCGTGGTGTAATCTATTTTCCACCACCACCTTACTTGGATGGGTATAATGGTGTAAATAATGACTATATACGATTATTCTAAAGTGATATTGATTCTGAAATACTATACATACACTCCAATACAATTCCATGGGAACGATATCATCGCTCGTGCGTACGTACGGATTACCGTCTCCACGACGCGATGAGATTCATTTTCCATGATAACAATTCAAGAATGATTATAAAGTATATATAATAAGTAATAATGAAATATATGACATAATAATGCTACTGGATTTATGTACATATATATGTATGTCATATACTTAATTCCATTCAATTAAATAAGGAAACGAAAACATCGTTCATGCGTACGTACGACCTACCGTCTGCATGAACGATGTATTTATTTCCATTTATCGATCTATTATATATATGTATATTATGAATATATATTATATATAAATCATGTTTTACATTATGGATGTAAGAAATCATTATCTAAGTAATCATATGAATAATTACAAGTTAAAACACGAACGACAAATGAATCGATTTTACCCAAAACTCTACTTTAACATGAATTTACAAAAGAACGGGTATTATAATGTCATAAGTGAACCATATATGATATCATAAAAATTAATATGATTCTGTAGTAAGTCAATGAAATTATTTAAATCATTGTAAAAGAGGTTCGGATACGTACGAAGCATATCGGACATAAGGTAATGGATAATTTTGCAAATCTCATTTTTATCCGAGATTGCTTATACGTAACTATTTACTGGGGTTATTGTTATCATCCATGTCCATGTTTTCTAAAAGTGTTTTTATGTATGTTTAAATTCCTTTTTACCCATTTTTGACTTTTAATACATGGTATGTATGGAATCTTTCTTTTATGAGGTTCTTTTTGTCTTTTTTGACAAAAGTATGACAAGAATGTTATTTTTAACTTATAAGGCATGAATGGATTCTTAAGGTTTCATAACGCCTTATTTTCAAGAAGTTTACTCTACAAGATTTCATGATTTTTTTCTATAAAATAATTTTATTTTAGAATTTCCTGGAATTTTGTGAAAATAAAATTAATTTGAAGAAGAAAGGATATTTTCCTCAAGAATTCATTTCAAGTGTGTTATCAAAACCATTTTTCCTCTAAGATGACATTATTTCATATGTATATGATTCAAGTATAATGTCACTATGATTTACATGGTTTCAATTTTATTATTATTAAATGATATCCATTACTGTTATATGGATTATGTGAAGATGTTTTTGAAACCCATTTTATTTGTTGGGTTATTATGAATGATGTATGTTTATTTTGTGGCATAAGTAAGAATGATTTCATTATGAGATGGGTGGAAGCTATATCTCCCTCCAATCTCTTGGGTAAAGATTTATATCTCATGATATAGACATGGCTGGAACGGTAAGTTAATCCAGTTTAGTGTTACAGGACTGAAACGTGGTGTGAACTCGATTCAAAAAGGGACTTTGTCCACTAAGATGGTCATGGAAGTAATGCCTTGGATTCTATGGAAATCATATCATGTGCTTAATGGTTTTCCACAATTAGATGTTTAATTCCCACGAAATTTTAAAATGGTTAATGTTTCTTTTTGATCTATGCCTTACGTACTACCATGATTTATGTCATTGCTCAATATTCTGATGTTTAAATATTATGTTCATGTTTTGAATTTCAAATGTATATGATTTGTTTTATTTTATCAATTCTTACCCTTATTGAGAATTTGATCTCACCCTTTATATGTTTTCTTTTCCCCAAGATTTAAAGAAAGGTTTTAGGTAAGAAAACAAAAAGGGGAAGATCTTATGGGAGATGTTGAAGATCTTTCACCATGATTAGAAGATTATATTCCAAGTTTCCAAAGACACTAATGTATTACGATCCTTGTGTGTCTGTTTTGTTATGTATTAAGTATTCCGCTAAAGTAATGTAATGTCCATGTGTGTCAAGCTTCGGGTCTCTACAATACGTCCACAAAGGTAAGGATCAATAACATCATGAAATAATTTTTGACAACTAGAATGAAATCAACACATCACTAAGGGTAATTTGACCAGAAATCATAGATATAATATAATAATAACCTTGAAATAAATGTTTTACTCCATGGGTGGAGAGTAACTAGATCGATGATAATGAAATCAATAAGGACTATATATCTAATCATAAAATCCCTAAATATTATTATATATTGATGTCAATATATTTAACTAAAAAATACCATTTGTTTTTATGTTCATTGATCATATCCTGACACTTATGTGATAAAAAACCCTACTCAATATCATATGTAAAAGGAGTGGAAAGATTCATCATGAAAGGCACACTCTATGATCTCAATCACAAAACATAGATGAGCCTTAATGATATAATGGAATGATTTTCACAAGTATCAAATAATTCTATTACAATATAATATGTAATAAGTATAGTAATTCTCCTGGTATTTGGTTCGGCCCTAGACTCTTTTGTTGTATACTCTGCTTTAATGATAAATATAGCCCCATCCCACCCATTATTCATAGCTTGTGTATAATCCTTGGTATGCATATTACATCCAAATAATTGTTTATATCATATTTTGAATTGTATCCCTTTGTAAAGGTGGATCTATATCTACTTCCCTAGAATACTCTCTCACACAAACACTAAAGATGATCAAATTTTCCATATGTGTGAAACACCCACACTAAATTCTTACAATCATAGTTCATATATCATTATTTCTACACATGTAATAATCCACCAAACTATTCCCTGACATCTACTACACAACCCCACCACAGTCTTAGCACTCGTCTTCATGTTTCCTCTTCTGGCCCAAAATAAACACTGGATAGCTTTTCCGGTCACTATTGCTCATTAACGTTATGTCTTCTAGTAAATATTTATCCCATTCATATCTTACATAAAAACAACCATAGAAAATATCTTTAGGAAAATAATAATCGTCGCATACTGAATATTTAACAATATATGATTTTAGGATATATTTTCCACCTAATAAATTTTTAGTTTTCAATAACCAGGTTCACATGCAACAATAATATTATATTGAATCATGATATATTATATATTAGATGTAAAATTTGTGATAGTAATAGGTATATACACATTAGGATAAACATGTTTAATGTTTTGAAATAATGAAAATTTATTTATTAACGAATAAAAAATATATACTCAATTTTCCTTAATGTTGTTTCCTGCTTCAAAAATATGATTCCTTCAAAAAAATCATTTTATAAAATAAAATTATAATTAATTTATACCATTTTTATAAATGTTATTTCTTAAAAATAATTACAATTTTTATTAAAATTATTTATATTATCTAAGGGTGAGATTTTATGATTTTTCTAAAATGTTTTATATTGTAGTTGATAGTGAAGAAAACATATTTTTGTAAAAAAATTATTTCTTTTCAAGTAGAAGTCCCTTTATGTTTTTAATTTAATTTTAAAATAACTCAAGATAAATTCATTTATAAATTATTTAATTTATTACATAGGATTCATCATTATACTTGGTTTAGGTTTAAGTTCATTTTTAGTATTAAAACAATATTTTCCAAAAAAATATTTTTTATATAGTGTTCATTAATCATAATAAATCTAATTAACATTCAGTGATTAATGGTTTCAAATAAATTTATAGATTATATATTCATTAATATATTTTAAAATTTATTTCATGGTTTTTAAAAATAATTTAATTGATGTAAATTATGTTTTATACTAAAAATGCATTTTTCTTACATGAGATTTTATTCTAGATTTATTACTTAATTAAAAATAAATTCTTATAATTTTAGAAATTTAATCTAGTTAAATAGATTCCATATATTGAATCATTATAATTAATAAAATTTAAGACTCTAATTATTATTGAGTCATAGTGAACAGTAAAAATATTAAAATTTGGTTACTATGGTAATGGTTAAAATGGGTCTACAAGAGGATAAACTATGAGATAATGGTAGTATTTCCACTCAAAAATGTACATTTTTTGGTTGAGTATACTATTAACATATCTTATTAAACCTCCTTATTATTTTCCATTTCATGTAACTTTTCCATGAATTCATATTGACAACCTCAAATTCACATGTACTCCTTAATTTGAGTATAGTTTATGTCTTGGGTCATTCAAGAAACTTCTGGAAAATCGGGGGGAAACATGAAATTTTTTAGAATATTGAATATGAACTCATTTATTAAATATATTTTTTACTAACCATTAAGTAACCATGTGATATATCTTCATGGGGTTCTTGTGGTGTTTTTTAATGGTTTGAGCATGGTCAGTCAAACTGTACAGCTCACCATGGAGATCATGTCGGTGTGTAGGTGGTTTTCTAGGAATGGAACATGGATTTGGAATATTTTATCAAAACCATATATCTAACCTCTAAGAAATGGTTCACCCTATTTCTCAATAGATATTATCTATGTACAATTAGAATATCATTTGTCTAAATGTTTTTATTAACCATGTTCCCAATCAAAAAATAAAAAATTATGAAATTACCACTTTTACCTTGATATTTTTTATATATAAAAAATCCTAATATTTATTTGTCTCAAGAAAAAAAATTCCCAGGGTGATAGAGGCTTATTGACTTGTATTCATGTTGGAATTTATTTGTTAATTGTGGATTTATTCATGTAATGATCTGATTTTGATGATATTTTATATCCACTTCTAATATCCTCTCTTAATATCCCCTCCACTAATCTTATTGAAACCCAGATAGACTATAGTTTCTAGATCTATGAATTTTGATTGATTTTTTATTATGTTTCTTATGGATCTTGGATTTTCAAGACCATATTTACTCATTTACAATCTCAGTTTTTTACATTGACTATGTTTTTTCCATGCTTGAGGTAATTATATACATAAAATTTTTTAATTCAAGAATTACTTAATGTTATTGTAAAATAACTTTAGTTTATTTTAAAGAAATGTCATATTTTAAATAAAATTTAATTTTCATAATAAATTGAGTTTCTTTTATGGAGTATTAATATAAATATAGTTTTTACATATTATGTTCTTGATGAAGTTATTTAAATATAATTTTTCTTCTAAAATTGAATTTCATGTATAGAAGCTAGTAGGATTCACTATAAAAATATTTTATAAATTTTTTGCATTGTTTTCAAATTATTTTGGAAATCATATCAAATTCATAATAGTGGGTGCATCGTGTAATAAACTATGTCACATTACTCTATAACACCACTATTGGTTTGATATCGACGGACTATAATTGGACTCGATATCTGTTGGTTTATCATGATTCATAGATTAGTGGTTTCTTTTTATGCCTATGTACATATTCCATTGGCTAGAACTGAAATATTTTTCCTTACCATAAATTATTGGTCTTCCACATGATGGTATAATTTATGGTTTTTTCTCATAGGTCCATATTATAGTATATTAATTCTTGGTTTTATGTATACTATCATTCTTTTCATGTAGTACTTATCATATTCCTTGTCTATATGAATATAAGAGGTTTTTATAAAAAAAATGGATGTATTAAAATTCCTCTTTGAATGTGATTTATAAAATATTTTAGTTTTTAATCTTGAACTAACATGTCCATGGTATAATCAATTGTATAAATTGTTTAGTGAAATCATATAGGATGGCATACTAAAAACACTGTTTTCAATGAGAATTTGAAGATGTAATTTTGGGGGACTTTGGTAGTGGTAACCGAATCATGTAGTTCACTAGCTTCTCTTGGTTTTTTTCACCAACATTTTGGGACTATTTGGTTGTGAAATATGGTAACCTGGAGATAGGGTTTATAGATTCCCATTTTTTAGTTTCAATTTTATCCCTTTTTGTATTGATGTTGTGTGTATCAAGGATATTTTTTTCTTCAACAGTGTAATCTATTTCATCTGCATTTATACATGAAACATGTGTTTTTTTATCACTACTTTACATAGGGCCAACTTGGGTCATATATCAAATTGATATAGGCTAGTTCCTTACAGAATTGTATCAGATATATTTTCCAGCCTATAGTGTTATGAAACTACATGAGTATGGATCTGGGTCTATGGTAGATAGTAGTTAGGGAAATAAAAATTTGTGTAGTAAATGAGATTTTATTCTTCTAAAGATTACTTATCTGTTTAAACAAGACATCCCATAGTTAGTCTAGGATTTTTACTAATATTGAGACATATTATTAGAGGTTATTTAAATGAAGTTGATTTTGAGATTATGTGAGTTAAAATATTCATTTTAAAAGTTTTATCATTCATTCATAGAATCGAGGACTTATTTAAATTATTCCGTCTTAAAGGTATTGATATGGAGTATTCATGTTGAATATTGATTCTAGAATTTCTCTCAAACTTATTTTTTTTACTGTTTCTATTATTTATAATATGCATCTTAGGAGGGATCTTCTAAATTTGAGTGATTATGTTAAAAGATAATTTTTAGGGGAATCCTCTAGTAGTCCTATATTTTGTGGAATTTATAATCCACACTATTCATACTCTAGATCAGGTGGGTTTTGGATACCATTGATGAACATGGATCATGAATTGAAATTTACTAAGATGAATTTGTCCATCATATATAGTGAAAAAGGGCCCCGGGAATCTAAGGAATGTCCTGATTACCTTTATAGGATTTTCAACATCATGAAAACTCTTAATTACACTAAGGTGGGTTTCTCCACATTCATTCTTGTGGGACCGTTAAAGAGTCTGTGGTACTTAATTGTACTACCTATATTTCATGAGGATAAAAACAAAACACATTTCATTAAAATATTAAGGAATTAGTTTAATCTATAAATTCTTTTAGTGTAAAAGACCTATGAATATAATACCTTAGAGTTAGGGGACTAATAAATTTTGGATAATTTCACTGATTTCCCTGAGTTGATTCGCATAGCACCTAATATTTTTAATATTAATTACCTCATGGCTTAGAAGATTGAGATGGGTTTGAGGGATGGAATTTATTCTTTATTTATTCCCTTTTTTACTATATATTTTTTTAATGTAGTGGAAAAATCCATTATTTCTTATGTTGATATTGATGGTAAAATGGGATTACCTGGGGATTCAGGAAAAATAGCTTTTATCTAGGTAATATATTCTGATTAGAAAATGAAATTAAAATATTCCCAGTTTTCATTCAAACCAATTTTATGATCTTTTTTTGGAAAGTAATATGATATTTTTTGTTAGTGTGGATGTTCTAATACATGATATTCTATATAAAATGGTCCTATCTTATATCCTCCCTAATCCCACTTTTCCACTTGATAATCACCATTATACTAAGCACACTATAAAGTACATGTGTTGGCCTATGAGGATATTCATTGGTCAGATGACCCATTTGGGCATGTGGTTCAGCCCCAGGGTGTGGACCATGTGTATGCGGGGAAACTGGTGGTACATAAAGGACTAGGACCCAACGTCCATGTTAAGGCAGAGTGTTTGTGCTGTCACTGGGACATAATTTTTCAATTTTGTTTTTATTAAATTCTTTTTTTGATAAATTCTTATTTTATTATAAGATTAAAAAATAACATGTATCATATACCAATTTTTACCTTGTTAGTGAAATATATATGGAGGGGACACCATGGTTGAGTGGTCTCGAAGCCTCATTGGATGTTTTTTTATCTGAAGATTGTTTGTTGTTACATTACCTCTAGCGTAGAATTGGTAGAAAATGGACACTAATATTTTTGGTCAATACACCCAGGACTACTAAAATGTATGATGATATGAGATGTTTGTATTGGTTGTAAGGGATGAGAGGGAAGATCAAAGACATAATGTCATGCTTCCTTACATGTTAGATAATCCAGGTAGATTAAAATAGACTAGTTGGGTTGCTGAAACTCCTTCCCATTCTAGGATAAAATTAGGATGATATTTTAGTGGAATTCATCATTGGTTTTCCACAACCTACTAGTCTAAATTTTTTATTTAGATGATCTTTAATAGGGTTATGAAATTGGATCATTCTTCACCAATAAATGGGAGGCATATGGTGGATTAGCTTAGGACCAATCATGTGCAATATGTTGTGAAAAAATATTTGTTTATTTAGAAGATTGTTTCTGATGAGGACCCATAGTTTATATATATCATCAGGAATGTGTTTCTAGATTCAATTAATTCCTAGTTGAAATCTATCATGAAATATTAGATGTAGATATTTCAATTGACAAAGAGATCTATTCATATTATAGAAGAAATTCTTTGAGCATAGACACATTATTTTAGTGGTTCTAAGGAAAATATTATTCTACTTGTTTAATTTTATAATACTAATAGTCAATAGGCATGGATTCAGAAAATGATATTTGAAGTGTTTTATTAATGTCTAGATAGATCTCCATAATGTAGGGTAGAGTAGGGAGAGTGCTACTTGGTTAGAAAAATCCTAGATTAAGAGATGAAGGAAATGGTTCAGCTGATCTGAATGAAATTGGTTATGTCATAAATTTATAAAAAATAATATACAGAATGTTGTTGATAGCCACTAGGTTTTGAGGTTGGTGATCAGGTCTTTCCTCATGATTCACCTTATGTGGGACACCATTGTTTGTGTAAACAAGAAATGTGGGTAGTGATGATTATTGGACACTATTAGATTATTGAAAGAGTTGGAAAGATGGTCTATTAGAATGAATTGTCATGTCATTCGATATTGATTTAATTTATGTTTAATGTTTCCGATATAAGGTTGTCTTAACAAAACCATTCCCATGTCACTCAATGGGATGAAATTCATTATGATCCAAAAACCAATTTGGTTGGGATACCATTTTAGATTATGGATCACTGATATAATGCATTGTGTGGTATAAAATTCTTCTAATTTGTTTTTTGTGGTACTGTGTATGGGGTTGTCAAGAGATTTGGGTTTAAGAATTATTGATTAGGTAGTAGGGGACTCCATATTTTATGAGTTTATAATCTTGATAACTTCTATGGGATAAAAATTAATTATGTTGGGAAGAATTCTGAGGTCCTCTATGTCATAGGTATGCCCTAGTTTTTGGCAGGTTTATGTATGGGGTTATTCTTGAGGTTTAAAAGAAATGGGGGATGAAAATGTTTACTTTTGGAGAAGAGATACCAAACACATGGTAAGGGGAATAGTTAATACTAACCATTGAGTATCAATGTGGTAACCATGGGATATAGATCTATGAGGTTTCAAATTTGTTTTTCATTTTGTGATCATGTTTTATGAAACTATAAAAAGTTTAAAAGGATACCATATGGGTGCGTATGTGGTTTTCTAGGGGTATTATAAGGCTCCATCACGGTTTTCCCAAACCATACAAATCATCTCTCATAAAATGTGGAGCATATATTTCAGGGTATATTTTCCATGTATGGTTGTAACATGTTTTTTCTAACCGTACATCCTAATTGGGTACCATGATCCAAACCTATAAAAAAATCAAATTACCAACTTTCCATTGATCTTATTTATGTCCAATCACCCCTAATATTCATTTGGATGAAACTAAACCTTACACAATAATCTATTGTTTTATCCCCACTTATTTTATATGTAATTAATTTGTTCTTGGAATATTTATACATTGTATGCTCTATTTTTGATCTACTTTCCCAACCACTTCGTAGATCCTCCCTTGATATATAATGAGAAGATGTTTTGATTGATATTTGGTTCCTGATAAAATGTGTGTTATTTTATTTTAAACTCAAAAAACTATATATCGTTATGGATTAAGAGAGTATAATTTCATGTGTAACCATTGATATTCGATCTTTATATGACCATTGGTCAATACGATGTTTTAAAACTATACTCTTAATAAAATTTTTAACATTATAATTAATGTTTATAACTAAAATTTTACATGGCATAATTGATAAGAAAAGAAGAGTCGATGACCTCAACCAGTACATTCATGCCATATGGGGATAATTTTTTAGAGTTGGGGAGCGAGGTATCATCGTTGGGGTTTAACCTTTATCAATCCCAAGTCGAGATTCAACATGTAAATATTGAATGAAATTTTATACTTGTGAATTTCAAGTTAGTGGAGATTACCACTCTATCGATGTTATTAGAGGAAACCCATGATACTACCACCCTGACAAACCTTATTTTTAGGTCATATTTTTTTTTTCTAATAAGTGGTTATGTGTTGAGGGACTTTTAATATAATGTTTCATTCCATTGTATAAATAAAATTTTTATTATATCACTTCTGTTTTAAGAATAAGTTTTATTAATAAAATAGTGATAAAATTTGACAAATTTAATTTCAGATAGAAATTTTAAATTACATGAAAGATATAAATATTCATAGTAAATTATGTTAATATTAATTCTACATAACTTATTTTAATTTAAGGATAAAAGCACTTTTATTTACATATAAATGTAAAAATAATTTTACTTATTTTCTAGTGAGAGATATTTCACATTGTATTTTCAATACACTACAATTTTTAATGAATAATGATTTTTATATTTAACACTTATAATTATAATATTTATAAAATTATTATGATAAAATAAATATTGTTTTGTAACTCGGATTGTCCACATTTGTTTAGGTTGAATTTTTGATAATTTTCTAAAATACTTTATTTTTTTATGAATAGTAAAAAATAAAGTTTAAGTGTTTTGGTATGTTTAATAAAATCATAATTATGTGACAATGATGTAATAACTAATAATCCATAATAATCAAACTGAATTATGTTATTTTATTGATACCATGTATTTTAATATATTTAAATAATTTCCAAATCTATAATTTTCTTTTTAAATTCAAATAGGGAAACCTTAACTTTAAAATTGTTATTTTGAGTAAGTTTTTAATTTCCTAGATAAAATAAGTATTATATTTTTATGGTATACTATTCTAGAATAAAATAACATAAAATGTTTTAGATGTTTTCAATACCATGGGAAAATACCATGATCAAGCCCTTAATAAATAAATCCTCCACCTTTTCTATAAATACCCACCCATTTCTCTATTTAAATTCCCACTTACTACATATTCCACTAATATATGGTATTTTTACATCCCAATGAGTCCTCCAAAGGTGTCCTCAGGACTCTATGTTCTAAATATTTATGTTTTAGGGACAACATTTCAAGGTAATATAGATATCCTTCTTTTTTATTCGATTCAAGAATCTTTTTTTTGTATATGTCTTCTGAATGATATTTTTACCCTATATTATTTACCATTCATTAAATACATTAATGAAAAATTATTTTTTATAAATGTTATTCCCATTTCCTATCTCTTATATACCTTTTCTAAAATTATTCTTTATACAAGTTATTCTTCGGAATTTACTTCCCAACATTTCTCACTTATCCATAAGAAATTATCCTTTATTTTATTTTTTTGAATACTCAAACCTATTTCCTTTGTACGGTTGTTCAATAATTTTTAAAAAATGAATTTTTTATTATGGGTTTAGTATAAATTAATCCAGAAGTCCCTTCTCATGAGATCAAAAATATATAATTGTCATTTACTTTTCTAGGAATTTTTAAACACTGTGATTTTGAAATGAAACCCATTTTCTTTTATTCTCCATGAGTTATTTATAAAATGATTTATTATGATCTATATGTATCACATGAAAATTAAGTCATGTGAATTTTGATACATTATATAACTCCAATTCATTGGGTATATAATTTAATATATAGATATGACATGTTTAGTAATACCTTGGTGAATAACCCTGATAATTTGTATGACACCTCAGTGAAAAATCATGAGGATATGCTTATGAATGTTCCATTTCAATGTTATAGACACATTTTTAGGAAATTATTAATTTCCTTATTATTATGATATTCCTCATGCACTCTTTCTCATTCCATAATAATATTCCTCAATTTCTTGTTGATTTTTCTCAAGATCAAATGTAAAATATTTCCCTTTCTTTCCCATAATAGTCCTTATACTCAATATTTCCTTTGATATATATCTGTGGGTTATAAGATTTTTTAATTTTACTTTGGATGAAAAAATGATTAATCTGTTAAAGTTTAATATAATAATAATATAGGTTTTCATGTAATATGTACATTTTTTCCAAAAAAACTAGAATTTATAAGATTATATGATTGTGAAATTTAATGAAAAGGTTAGTAATAAAATGTTGGATTCCACAGATGGTATCATAGTATGGTTTAATTATTTGGGGAAATTAGGATTTTTAAATATTAAGAAGAACCACAATAATAAATTAAAATATATGAAATTATCAGGGTATTTTAGTTAAATATTTTGTAAGTGGTTCCCTAGAAAATAAATCCCTATCTAGATACGAACAAGTAGATGTGGCTCTAGTACAAATGTGTCTTTGGGTAAAACCCAAAAATGAAAATTTGATCTAGACATGAACAGGAATAGCTGCATGAAAAATGGAATTGTTTATATCCAATTTTGACACTCATGGGAAATATGTTTTTTTAATCATAAGTTTTTTATGATCCATTAAAAAATATTTCTAGAAATTCTATTTATTTTTACGAGTTATAATTATTAAGAATTATGTTCTAAGACATAAAATTAAACTAGAATTATAATATTTTTAAAATAAACACATTTCTTACTATGTTTTCTTTTATTTTTGAAAATGGCTGGAAATCTATGGTACCATGTTTATAGTGAGAGAAATAGACCATGCACTGATGACCCTACAGTTGAAGCCATAGTGGAAAATTGCATGAAAATTATGAATCAACTAACTCGAGTTTCAAAAAATAACTTAAATAAATATGATAGATCAGATTCACCTAAAAGGGAACAACTTATCGTTAACTCTTTTATGAATCAAATAACTGTATATATTCTTGGATCTACTAACCCATTAATTATAGAATAATGAATATGCTCCATAGAGAATATATTTTTTGTACTCTATTTTCCGGACATGTGAAAGTCCCTCTGGTTGGGTACTCCTTAGAGGGAGAAGATTATCATTGGTAGAAAGTAATTAAAAATATTAATCCAAGAAGGGATATTGATGTTATAGAATTTTATGAGATTTGGGGATCTTTGTTCAATAAATATTTCCCCTGTTCCATGGGAACGAAAATGGAGAAGGAAATCTAGGATCTGACGAATAAGGAAAACAAATATTTGGGAATCAATTAGATGGACTTTACAAACAATTATCATTAATCATCTATCATTTTCATGGATCCTAATAGAAATCACGATAGATTATTGAGTTGACAGAGACCACATATATGGAAGAATCTAGTTGATCAAGAATGTGCCAACTATTCAAAGATAATTTAGTGTTCTATGAAGGTTGAACTAGTGTTTAGATATTTGTATTGAGCGCATTGATCAAATGAAAAGAATAAATCAATACATCCAATATTAGGAAAGAACTTTGATCATTGAAGATGAGGAATGAAAGTGAAACTTCCCACATGAAAAAAATTTAGAAAAAATAATCCGGGGAACTAATTTCTCAATAATAAGGAATGTTACAAGTGTGAAAGATATGTCTATACTTCTTAAAAATGTCAACGTGAGCTGAATCCTCGACTTCACAACTCTAATGACAATGTGAATATAGTGCATTCCTTTCTAGAATTCCAATGTTTCAAATTTCCAAATCTTTGGAACTTTTCCAATCATATTCCAAATAAAAATATAAAGTAAATAAATAACTATCATCTATAGTATATGTCAGGATACAATGGTTCGGAATGTTTTATCATGAAAAATGAATTTGGATCTCCAGATAATGTGCAGGCATGTGGTATCGTTGATCTTTTAAATATATAAAGTACATTGTTTGATTTTGGTTTTATGAATTCAATTATTTCCACCATGTTTACAAATAATATAGAATCTATATTTGAATGGCTCTAAGTAGAGTTATCTATCAAGAATATTGAAGGGATTATCCAAGGATGAATAATCTATTGAAACCCTTGTAGCCACTTTGGTCAACAAAATATCATCACAAATATAGTCATCATTCCCACGTGAGAATTCGCCACTATACTGAGGATATAATGGTTCTACAATTATAACACTAAGATCACTTGTAGAATAAAATAAATCATAATGGTTGTTAATGGAAAACCTATATTTGTTTTCAAATGATTAATATCTTGACTTGATATTTTCTAGAAGCACCAACTTTATCCTTCTTTATGGAAATTATTAGTGAATATGTTGAAGGAAATGAAAGTATATGAAAAAAATGTCCCCATAATTTAAGAATAAATTGATGTATTTCCTATGGAGTTACGTTGACCACCCCCAGAAATAAAAGTAGAGTTGTCCATTAAACTCATACCTAGATCCACAATGTTATCAAAGACACCACATATAATTGAAAATGTGTAGATTGATAAATTAAAGAAAAAACTCCATGTTATTTAGGTGAAGGGGTTTGTATGACCAAGTGTGTCTCCTTGAGAAGAACCGTTCCTCTATGGGAATAAGAAGGATGGATAAATGTGGATATTCATTTATTATATAGAACATAATGGGATCACAGTGAAGAAAAAACACACTCTTCTAAGGATTGATGATAAATTTGAACAACTTCTTGGGGCTCAATTCCTATCCAATATTGATCTCCAATCCGGTCATCATCAATTTGGGGTGAAAAAAAAATGATTTTAAAAAGGCTCCATTTCGATCAATATATTGGCATTATGAGTTTTTAGTTATACCATTAGGCTTGACTAATGTACCGTCTATATTTATGGATTTGATGAATTGAGAACTAAAGGAATACTTTGATAACATTTTGGTAGTTTTTATTGTTGATATAATGATATATCCCAAATTTCATGAGGATAATGGGGATTGTCTAAGGGTTATATTTCAGATTAGGCGGAAGGAGAGGCTATTTACTAAGTTAAAAAAATGTGAATTTTGGTTACAATAAATTAATTTATTGGGGAACATTATAACCATTAAATAAATCTCCATCGATCATACCCACACAATGGTTGTTGAGGTGTTCTCTCATCCAAAAATAGTTGCTGAGATTCATAGTTTTTTTGGTTTAGAAGGATATTTTAGGAGGTTACTGAAAACTTTTCATGATATTCTAATCCAATAACCAATTTAACATGAAAAGGGTATTAATAATTTTGTAAAAATGAGTGTGGGGAATTTTTCCAAGAGCTAAAGAATAGATTGGTTTCTACACATGTGTTACCTATACCCTCTATTTTTGAAGGATTAATTATTTTTAGCAATGCATCTCTAAAAGGACTTGGGTGTTTCCTCATGAACAATGACTGGGTTTTTTTATTATAAATCTATACAATTAAAGCCTCATGATTGGAATTATCCTATTCATAAACTAGAGATGGCTATGGTTGTTTTTTCTCTGAAGATATGGTGGCACTATATTTATTATAATACATGTGATATATACAAAGACCACAAAAAATTAAAATATTTTTTAACAAAAAATGAATTGAACATGAGATAGAGGAGATGGTTGGTTATTATTAAAGATTGTTATTGTTCAATTATTCATCATCCTAGAGTAGAAAACAATGTAATTGATGTATTAATTAGGAATTTCCCTATTGTTCTAGAAATGATGAGGTTTCAAGGAGATCCTTTAACCAAATACCTAGTGAAACTGGACATGGAAATTGTAAGTGAATGGATATCAACCTCTCTATCCCAAATTTTTTCTCAACCATCATTACAAGATAATATTAACTACCCTAAAATAGAAGATCCTTTATTATAGAAGATGTTAGAAGACATGAAGAATATGGGGTTTCCTCACTTCAATATTGATCAATAAGGTGTACAAAAAATTTATACAAGGATATGTTTTTTTATCTATTCTAGAAATAATAAAGGAGATGACGGGTGAAGCTCATAGATATACATTATTTATACATGCTAGAAGCACTAAAATATATATAGACCATCATGATTAGTATTGTTGGTGTAACAAGAAAAGGGAGATTGCTGACTACACTATAAGGTGATTGTTGTGTCAAAAAGTGAAGGTAGAGAGAAAAAATCATAAAAAGGGTATTAACACCACTACCACTACCAATATGTAAGGGGTATAATATCACTATGGATATTTTCACTATTCTACTCAGAACCTCCAAAGGAAAAAAATGAAATGTGGGTTATAGTGGATCATCTCACCAAGACAACCCATTTTACAACTATTCAGGAAGACTTATCTCTTGACTAACATTCCAATATTTACATAAATGGAGTGGTAATTTTGAATGGAGTGCCCCTTTATATCATTTTTAATCATGGTTCGAGGATAAGATCAATGCTTTAGAGAAATATTCAACATGATTTGAGTAATGAATTTAATTTCAATATGACCTATCACCCCCAAACTAATGGCCAATCACAAATTACTATTTAGACACTGAAGAAAAATCTAATAAATTTATCAATTGGATTAGTAGGTGCATGGGATCATCATATATCATTAGTAGAGTTCTCACACAAAACTAGATTTCAGTTGAGTATTCAAATGGCACCCTACAACGAGCTATATGGGATATGATGCACACCTACCAACAGTTGTGATAATGTTTTGGGAGAATTATTCTTGGTCTTGATCTTGCGCAAGAGATGATAGAAAATTTTTTATTCCATCCAAATAGACAAAAATACTAACCAGATTCACTATAATATAACTTCAAACTACTTTCTAAGGGACATGGAGTTTGATGTTAGCGACAAATTGTTCCTTAGAATAACAACATGGAAGAGAGTCATGTGATTTTGTATGAAAATGAATCCTAGCCCCATGTATATTGGCTACTATGAAATCATTGATCACAAAAGAGTATTGGAATAACTTCTAGAACTTCCACCAAATCTATATCAAGTTCATGATTTTTTTCCATGTATCTCTCTAGAGTAAGTACATACAAAACCCTTCACATAAATTAAATCTGTATGTGGTAAAATTAGAACATGACCTCTCTTATGAGGTTCACTTAGTAGAGATCTTGTATTGTGGAGTCAATGATATATACAACAAGAACAACCACCTCATAAAAATTTTATAGAGGTACCATAGATATGAATAAGCAATGTGGGAACTAGTTTGGACCAAGAGACAGAAGTACCCAAATCATTTCTTAACTGATAGAATTAGTTGTAATTTCAGGGATGAAATTTCATAATGGGGGAAGAATGTAATGGCCCAAAAAAATTTAATGATATTTTTTTCTTGAAAAAATGTGTTTCATTTTATTATTTTACTAAAAATATACATATTCATTAATGGACAGAGTATAGTTTTAAATGTTACCATTATCTTTTGACAATTATATGACTGTTGTTCTATTATTACCATCATTCAATATGACCATTGGTAACTATTCACTTAATAATATTTAGACATTATAATTAGTGTCTATAAGTAAAATTTGACAAAGGATGACTGATACAGAAGGAATAGTTCATCGCCTCGTCCCGTCGAGTTATTTCATTTAAATCACATCCTTTATATCATGGTAAGATGGTATCATCACATGGGTTATTCATTTACCAGGCCCAATCTGAGCTTCAACAATTTAAGCTTGAATTAATTCTCTTATGAGAGAAGTTCATGTTAGTGGAAATTACGAATCAGTCAATGTTAGTCAAGGAACCCCATGATAATACCACCTATGCATGCTTTACTCTTAGAGAGTATTCCAGTGCAATAAAGGGCAATGTTTCGAGGAACTAGTTATAGAAATTATAATTATATTGTATAAATAAAATATTTAATTCTATCAATTCCATTTTAAGAATAGTTTTTCTTAACAAAATCGAGATTGAATTTGATAAATTGATTTTTTAAATTGAAATTGTACTTTCTAGAAAAGATATAAATATTTATAATAACTTATTATATTTTGAATAATAATTATTTTAATTAAATATAATTTTTTAAAAAATATTATTTAAATAAATATTTTAAAATAATTTTACTTTTTTTTTCAATTTTCAAAAATTTTATAATGCATTTTATGTCTACTATTACTTTTAATAAATAATTTTTTTATAATCAAAATATATAATTATCATATTTATATAAATATTATGATGAAATAAATATCATTTTTGAAATTGACATACAAATTTTAGGTTAGGGTAATATTAATAGAATTTTATAAATTATAATATTTTTTTATGAATAGTAAAAAATTACAATTTCAGTTTTATAGTATGTTTAATGAATTCATATATATGTCATAATAATGTAATAAATTTTTATCCAAAATAATCATCATAAAATTCATTATTTTATTGATATAAATTATTTAAATAGATTTAAATAAATTTCCAATTCTTTAATTTACATTCTAAATTCAAAAATGGAAACATGAACATTAAAAATGTTATTTGGTGAAATGTTTTCTTTTCCCTACCAAAATAAGTAATAAAAAATAAGGGTCGACTCTTTTTTATTAAAATAACTTAAATGGTGTTCCAATTTTTTATTTCCATTGATGAATACCATGGGATAGCTGATGTTTTTGAATTTTCCACAACCTGGTTTTCCAAGGTCTACATTTGGGAATTAATAATCAAATACTCCTCTTTTTCTATATATATCCACCTTTTTATGCTTTTACATTCACTCCCAATACACCCTCCATGATGATCTAGTATTTGTTCCTCCCATGGAGTCCTCCAATGGTGTCCTAATGTCCCCAATTTCCCAATAGTCAATTTTTAGGAACAACTCTTTAAGGTAATGGATATATCATTCATTTCTCTTTGTTTCACCATCCACTTTTTTGTATATGTCTTGTAAATGTTATGGTTACTCTCTATTAATTTCTTATTATTAAATACCTTATTAAAAAATTATGTTTTATAAATTGTATACCCACATCCCATCTATTTTTACCCTTTTCTAGAACCACATTTTATACTTGTTATGCTGCCGAATTTACTTCCCAAATTTTTATCTTCTCCACATGAAATTATCTTTTATTTAATTTTAATTAATACCTAAAAATATTAATTTTCTAGGGATATTCACCAAGATTTTAAAAAAGGAATTATTTTATTCTAGTATTACAATCATAAAACCTTAATTCCGATTATTTTGTTTAAAAAATCCATAATGATATTTTTTTAGCACTCTTGAAACACAAATATTTTGATATGAAACTTGTTTTATTTTTTTCCATAGAGTCTATTTCAAAATTGAATTATAAATATCTATTTATATCAGAGAAAAAAGTGTACATTGGGTAAATAATTTAATTTCTATAGATGACATGTTTTACAATTCAGTTTTCAATAACCATTGTATCATTTATGACACCTTAATGAAAAACATTAGAGATATACTTATGGATGTCCCATTTAAATTTTTCTACCACATTTTCATGTTATGAATAATTTAATTCTTATTATAATATTACTCATGTTCTCTTTATCATTCCATAATGATATTTTCCATGTTTCTACTGATTTTCCTCAAGATCATGTGTAAACTATTTCCATTTCTTTCCCTTATTATTCTTTATACTCACCCTTTCATTTGATATATGTCTCCGGGTTATGAGATGCATTAATTAAACATTGAATAAAGCTATGATGAACAATTTAAACTATATTATAATAATATTTTATGTTTCATTTATAATGAACCTTTTTTACCAGAAAATATACTTTAAAAGGTCATTTTTATACAATGTAATGAAATGTTTCGTAATGAAAAGAAAGGATTCCATATGACCTCCCCTCATATATTTTTTTCAATAATTATGTGAATTTTTTTCTAGATCTATTGTATTTGAATTTGTTTTGGTGATTTTTTATAGATTTTTTCTCATGAGGACTCTATCTACTCGTTTTCAATATCAATTTTCAAAGGCCACCAGTTTTTTACCATTCTTATTGTAGAAGTACTTATTGAAATATTTTAATTCTTGAATTACATGATGTTCATATATGAGGTTAGATTTATTGTCCTAGAACCAAAATTTTGTAATTTTTTTTACATTAATATTTTATGAATTAAATATTAAATTAAAAATATTATTATATATTGTTCATTGTTCTGTATAACCATAATGTAATAATGCCCTAGAGTATTTTTCGCCTTGAATAGGTCATAATATTTCCTCGCCATGATGATAAACTTAATTTTCTACGGTAATATTCATAATATTGTTTTATTTTTAGATAACATACTATGTTGAGACACATAGTATATAGACCGTTAGTTCTGACTACTCATAAGCAGATGAGACTTCTTCTCAGGAAGTTCAAACATGTTAATCTCCACAATGGGAGATTATGAGAACAAACATGCCTGTAAGAAGTCTGCTTGTTTTAGAGTCAACAAATATTCAAATATATTATCATTTTTCATAGCCCATAGACTTTTTGATAATCATTATTGAATTTCATGACTCGCGCACTTAGGTTTGCTTGTACAAACAATCATGCCATATGTCGGTGGGAAGTAGGGTATATTGGGTGTGTCCGGAATAACATGATATTAATGGATAAGTCAATAAAAGTTTTATCCCTTCTATATTAATGGATGATGGTATCTCGTCCCTTTGATTGAAACAGAAATGTCCCCTTAAATTCCATGGCCATGGTGTGCTGATGAGTTTATTTCAAATATTCTAATAATGATGTATCCATCATATAGTTTGATGACACTATTGTGCAACCTTCATGATGACATTATATGAAAAGGTATTCTATTTCATAGGGAACATTCATATGTGGTTGTTATCATAGAAAATTCATGTTCTTTATCTTGGGTTTCGTGACCCATTTCTAGATAGAAATATTGGACAATAAGCAACATCGACTCATGAAAATGAGAAAAAAACCTAGAGGGTCACAGAGTAAGAGTTTTTGGTGGTCTCGATTAAATTCTATATAAATTTTATTAATAGAAAAAATATTATTCTAAATACTGAGGAATAATTTTATTTATGTTATATTAATCGCATAAACTAAATAAATACTTATTCATATAATTCTGAAAAAAAATATATTTATTCATTTTGTAGAATATTTAATAATTAATAAATTTCTAGTTGTTGAATAAAATATTTATTTAAAAGAATAAGATATTTATTTTCATGTTTAATTAATACAAGATGATTTCCAAGGGATTAAGATCGTGTCTAGTGATAAAATAATTATCTACAAGTTAGTAAATATTATTTATCCATTCTACTCTAGTTGGAACACCAAAAAATAATAATATTATTATTATAACGATTCCTAGGATTTCATTAATGGTTATAAATATATTTAATAGTTGTTATGAAATTAAATATTGTAACTGAAATCCCATATCTATAAATATATGGATATGACTATTTTGTAATTCATTGGAAACCAATTCCATGTTTTGTGAATATAGAATGATTTTTTTTGTAAACTACATTCCCTCGGGACTCCTCCTCCTCTCTCCCTCTTAAGAATGATAATCCCAAGATACAATTTCATCAAGACCGAAGAATGAGAAATCAAGAATGAACAATGCAATACATTCGATTGAATGTACTAGCACCCGGAGAATAAGTTGAGTTTCTCATATTCCATTGAAGCACATTTGGATCACCGCTAGAGGGATTCTACTATTTGATCCTCGACAACACAATAGAGGCAATCTAGAAGGGCTATTTCGGAAGATCAACAATCATCTATAGAGAAAGTTCTTAAACCAAGGTATTTATATCTTCAGATATTAAATAAATTAATTATAAATTTGATGTAAAATATCATCACCCTTGGTGTTGGGAAACTATTATTAAAATAAATTTTAATATATCACCCACCAATATATTCTTCCTCTATTGCTAGAAGTAAAAAGTGGTAAAAGAGTATTCGTGGTAAAATGTATATTTTTTTATTTGATTGTTCATCTATGCACAATTTTTGGATTGGTTTTATTTCATTTTATCAATTCAAATATATTATTTGAAATATCATGTTATCTACATATTAATCAAGTTCGTTTAGTGTTTCATTTTGTTAAATGTAAAGAAAAAATGAAGCAAGACTTCAGATGCCATTGGAATGTGTCAAATCATTCACTGTAAAACTAGGTTACACAACGTGTGGCTGGAGCACATGTTGAATACCAATGCACAATGTATCTAGATTCCCCTGGAAAAAAATTGCATTGGGTTAATTTATTGCACAATGTGTGTTGACCATGACAACCTAGAACATATAAAGAAGATAAAGGGTGTGTTATTGGCATGTACACACCGTTTAGTCTAGCCAACTTAGCACACCGAAGCCCCAGGCAGGTGACTTGGATATATATAATCAGAGGTACAAGACCTATTGTAACATGTACACACTTTTTAGTCTCCCATTAATGTAGAAAATTAAAATTATAATAATCTTGAAATTGTTGCATTAAAACATTTTTTATTAGAATACCGGTGTGTACATGACAATTTAATAATTATTTTAAAGAATTTTTAATTCTCAATTAATTTATTGTTATTAATATGTCATTATTGGTTCAGTCATTTGTTTTTTAATGAATTCCACTAATGATGAGTATCTCCAAATAAGATCATATTATCATTATGTTGACTGATAAATAATTTATTTATTTATTTATTATTTAATGCATGAATTTTTTCACAAATAATAAAATAACAAATAATGAAATGAATTATGGACATTAACTTTTTTGTATTTATTATAGGTGAGATATTTCATAATCAGGACCAAGACATATGTGTGTGTTGGCATTTATTTGACATAATTTCTAGCATGGTTTTGAAAATTTTAATCACTAAATTAAAAGGTGGACTTCAAGTCATCCCTCCCTCCATTGTTATGTAGAACATATATGTCCATGGATATTAATACAATTCCCTTTCACCAACAATTTGGTTCCCCCTCACCTGTGTGTGAGTAATAAATATATGTAATTGGTGGGGAATCCCAAGGTGCATTGAGATTGTTCATGATGGAACCATAATGATGCCAACTCAGTGATACATAGGTGGACACATGGATTATGGTATCTCATGCCAAATCTGGAATAAAGAGTTATTTTTCCTAAGTCACGGGTTTATTTAATGTCCACTCATTAAATCAACCATTAGATAAGCTCATGATTAGGTCATTTAATTAATTAATTATTTTCTATCTAATGATTCAAAATTATATTTATTATTTAAAGACTATGGTAACATAAAAGAATTAATAAGTATTCCAAGACGGAATTTAAATAAAATTTATTATGCATAAATGTTTTATCCAAACATGATTAATTAATTAATTAAAAATCCACTTAAATATTAACAAAGAATTTAAAGGATAAAACAAGATAAAAATATATTCATTATAAAATAAAATACCTGAATATAGTATTATATTAGACTATGCATTTTGTTACCAAAATAGGAACCAAACCTTATAGAATTATGTGTCTGACCTACCCTTGATGGGACACATACTTTTATAAGGGAAGTTATTATGAAATTTCCTGGTTGACTTTACAATTTTACCTCCCGGGGAGTATTCCTTTCTAGAGTTAGTGTAATTTGGAGAACTGTGTTGAGAAAATCTGTGTTAGGATTTTTGGATTGCGGTGTGAACTCCCAGATCGTGGAGATGCAATCCCATAGTTAGAAAATACTTTCCTCCCTAAATTCCATCAAAATAGCTTGACAAACCAAAGTTGGGGTTATGCGATGGGGAATATGGATCCTTTCCACTAGAATTACATGGAAACTATAAATTCCATGTTCAATGGTGAAGGATATTGGGACTTGATAAAATAGATGGTGATTTGAAAATATCAATTAATTATTTCTCAAAAAAATGTAATCAAGAAAAGTACTCATAATATAATCTTTTAATTATAGAATGAAATGATAAGATCACTTTTCATATGATCAATAATAGATAAAGAGAATCTCTTCACTGGAAGTAACATAAATGAGTGGCCTAGACACCTTCAGGTTATTCTACTCCATGAACAGAAATATTACATGTTATAATCCACAATTTCTGTTGTGCCTACTTAAGAGGTGAGTGATGAAGAGTTCCTGGTCTATGAAAAAAAATTAATGACACGGTTGAAGTTCAATATTTGATGATTTCATTTATGTATGGTGAACTCATGATGTCGTAAAAAACATAGATGTGTATGGAAAGCTTGAGAACCTATGTGATCTTTACTAGAATATTTCTATATAGGAATGGTTTGAGATTTCCAATGCTCCCTTTTAGAGTATGCATAACGAAGTTTCCCTTGCAGGGCCTCACGTCATCAAGATCATTGACTACATTGAGCACCTAGAGGTTCTAGTGATTAAAACACCCGATGAATTGGACACCTATCTCAATATAGCATCACACCCTTTTAGATTCCTTTTTTTATTGTGAATTTCAATATAAACAAAAACTAGAAGCCTCTACTAGATCTTCTTATTCTCCTTCAACGAGTACATAAATATATGAAGCGTGAAATACCTATACCATTATGGTGAAAAAAAGGGAACAATAAATATATTTAAGCTGAAATCTTCTCCACACCCTTCCAATAAGAATAAGATCAAAGGGGATGTAAGAGGACATGATGTTATCTGTTTATCATGTGGAAAAAAGGTCCCCTGGAAGAAAAAATTCACCCAACTAAAGAAGTAAGGGAAATATTTATGTGTGTATTTTTATCAAGTGAAATTTATCTGTTTCAACAAATTGGTTATTAGATATTGATATTGGTGCTCACATATGTATTCAAATACATGAACTAACTAGATTCGGAAACATTCACTGAGAGGAGGTAGATCTACAAGTAGTCATGAAAGTTTAACTTGTTGTTGAAGCTATTGGGGACTACCACATCACATTTATATATAAAATGATCATGGTTTTAAATGGATGTTATTATGTGCCTTAAGTTAAAAAAATTATCGATGTATCCATACTAGATATAGATGAATTCCTTTTCAAATTTGGATATTAAATTTTATTCTATTAAAAAGATATCATTTATTTTGGTGAGGCACATTTATATAATGGTCTTTACGTGTTAGATTACATAATCCAAGTAATGGAAATTGATAACGAATTTAGTTCACATGACTCATTACACACCCAACATTGGAATCCTCAACTAGATAATGTAAATTAGTACCCCTTGATTAAATTACTTCAAGATGTATATTTATATTCTTTCAAACTAAAGGCTCATGGTGTAAGTCACACAAGTTTACAAGGAAAAATGACCAAAATGCCTAGTTTTGGGGAATGGCAAAAGGGTTAATGAGAATCTTGAATTAGTTCATACCAATATGTGTGGACCATTTCCTATTGAAGAAATGGGTGGGTACTCATACATCATATCTTTTACTGTTGATTTTAGTAGATATGAATATATTTTCTTAATGAGGTATAAGTCAAATTATTTTTATAAATTCAAGGAATACAAGAATTATGTTGAGAACCAACATAGTAGGAATATTAATAAACTATTCTTAGACTGAGGAGTAGAATATATTAATAAAGACTTCATTGATTACTTAAAAGAGTTTGGGATCCTATCCCAACTCAATCCTACTTACAAGAATCAGTGGAATAGTGTATGAGAAAGGGGGGAATTCTCTTTGTTGGACGTGGTGAGATAAATGATGAGTCATGCATGTTTTCCATTATCATTTTGGGGATATTCGTTACAAACGGAGTCAAGTAAACTAAACCAAGTACCAATTAAATTAATAAATAGTATTCGTATGAATTTGGGAGTGGAAGGAAAACCATGTTATCAAATTTACATATGTGGGGATGAGAAGGATTTGTTAAGACCTCTTCAGGTAAAAAACATCAATCCCGAGGCACAAAGTGTACCTTTAAAGGATTCCCCAAGGAAACAAAGGGATATTACATATAATAACCCTCAGAAAAAAGGGTTTTAGTGGAAAGACACTTCATATTGATTGATAAGAAGAAAATATCCAAAAGCGATAGTGGGAGGGAGATAAACTTTAATGAAGTCGAGGTTCAAGGGACACAAGAGTTTGTACATGATCATATTCCACAAATCCCCAGGGAAGACGAAACTATTGTTGAGATAGAAGAACTGTATAAGAGTAAAAAAAGGTTAGATAACTAGAAATTTATGGTTTTCACATTAACGAGGATGGTGACTCATTATTTTTTGATAATAATGATGTTATAACCTACAAGGAATAATTAAGTTAAATAGATGTTTCCATGTTGTACAAAGCCATGAATTCCAAAATGGAATCCATGTAGCAAAACCAAGTGTAGATTTTGGTAGATCTTATAGTGTATATAAATCCTATTAGTTACAAATGGTCATTTACGAAGAAAATGTACATGGAAGGAAAATTTAGTACCTATAAGGTGAGACTAGAAACCAAAGGGTTTTAACAGTGTCAAGGTATTGACTACGATGAATCCTTTTCACTATTTTCAATGTTGAAATCCATCGCAATTCTACTTTTCATTATGGATTACAATGACTATGATATTTGAAAAAATGGATGTGAAAATATCCATATTTCAAGGGAACCTTCAATACACTAAGGATATTAGGGATGGAATAATCCAAGAGGGGATTTTTTCCAGTGTCACGTGGCACTCATATTTCCTAGAAAATGTGTCTTCAAACCAATGAGGAGAGAAATAGAATAGAGGTGATTGTATATACATCAATTATTGGGTAAGTCATGTATGATATACTATGTACTAGGGAAGATGTCACTTATTCCTTAAGTGAGGTAGGTATATACCAACCTAATTCAAGTTACCTCCATTGGATGCAAGTCAAGACTATCATTAAGTATCTGAGGTGTACTAAGGATAATTTCCTAGCTTATGGTGGATATTAGAAAATATTCATCAAAGGATATGCATACGATAGTTTCCATACTGATCAATATGACATGAAAACTACTATAAAAACACCCTATACAGATGCCCCTATAAGAACAGTTTGTGAAAACCGTAGGTATATGCCTATTTAGAAGCTAGTTTCATAATAGTTTCAAAAAAATGTGGGCGTAGATCCAACCTATCCTAATGTTTTGACTAAACCATTGGGATATGGTCCTTTCTACAAACCTATCATAATGTTTTTTTAAAATCTTGTCAGACACACTCTATCCCAATGGTTTTTAGCACCATTGGAAAATTTTCCCCCAAATACACATGATCCATCCACTTTCCCACTTTGCATGCTTGTTGCCCAAAAATGGAGCTCCCCTCTTCCCCATCCTATAGAACATCTTTCCACTAGTCAATCCATATTGATTCAAACAATTTTTTGTCCTAAAACATCAAATTTTTATGTGGTGACATATTTTTAATGTTCTGTATCTTTTTTGTGTTTTTATTTTCATTAAACGACAAGTCCCTTTTCCTTCCTAGAAGGCCAACCATTAATCCCCACCATGGATCCATATTCAAGTAATTTTTGTTCTTCCACTTCATATATTTAAGCTCTACCAAGTTAATATGTTCTACCTCCATTTATTTTAACTTTTTTATTTGTATTGATTTTATGAAAGTGTTATTTTTTAATCAATCTTTTATTATAAAATCTATGTTTGATAAGAATAAATATACAGTGATATAATTTTTTTTTTGAAAAATACAAGAAAATAGAGAAGCTAAAAAAGTAAGTGGAAGACCACCTTTGTAGGATTCACCACACAGCCGAGGTGGAAATTCGAGAAAAGGAACTATTTAATGAAATAATTCAATAAGAATAAAAATATTTGGTTAATGGAGAAATACTTATGTATGATGATATTTTAATGTTTTTGGTAAACTCTTCTATTCTATAACATCTAATCCAACAACAATTTTTTATACTAAATATTGTATCATTAATTTATTTTTGGTAAGATCAATATATTTAGACATTTTATAATGATCAAATGATCAACATATGTTTCCTTAAAACTGATTTATAATATGTGTTATAATATTATAATAATTCTTCTTTTGGATGTTACATTGAAACTCAGTGAACTTTTAGGAATGTCCTTAAATATTGAATATACTATCCCAAACTATTTATGGATTCTTTTGAGTTTTATAAGAAAATGAGAAAATGAAAATTCTCTAGAAATATATATGAGAGATAATAAATACTTCAATGACCAACTATTTTTTTAAAATATTTGATGTATGGTTTATTGACTTTTTAAAACCATTTCGAATTTCTTTTGGATATTCAAACATATTTTTATTTGCTGAATATGTTTCAAAATGTGTGGAATCCAAGGCCAAAAACATAAATATTCCATTATAGTTTTAACTTTTTGAGTAAAACTATATTTTCTGATTTTGAATCCTATAATAATTATTCAGTGATTGATGAACCCACTTTATCAATAGGTGTATTGATGCTTAAATGTGGAGGTGCAGAGTGTAGCATAATACATCAACAACTTATCATCCACAATCCAATAAAAAATGATTTTTTAAAAGTGATATTTAAGGAATATTTGAAATGATAGTAATGTAAAATAGGAAATATATGATAAAAAAATTTAAGACACCTTGTGGGTTTATATAATAGATTACAAAACCTCAAATGCAATGAGCTCATACTGATTAATCAAATACAATAGGTATCATATGCATATAGGGATAGAACAAAAATCTTATTAGGAAGTTAGAAATATTAATATGGATATATGAAAGGCTGGATATGAAAGAAGGCTATAAATTAAATAACATATAAAAATAAAGAGGGAATAATTTGTAAATTCCAGAATATAAATGGACAGAAAAGAGTGGCACATAACTTTTCAATTCAATAAAGAGACTACCAACCTAGAGAAAATATATTTATCTACAACTCAAGACTAAATTTAATGTCTTATGAACTTCATTCTATAGGGGAAGGGCCGTTTTCCACCACCAATGGGTATCTATTTAGTGTTGTTTTGATAGTTAATAATGGAGAAATGCATGAGTTTGTTATCAATTGATATAGGATGAAGATGTATCTCAAAAATATGATACTATTACTAGTGTAAAATATCACACCACTCTAACCCTTTTACTAATGATTTCTTAGGCTATAAAAAACCAAATTAATTGAATTGAAATGGATTGATTTGACCCATGTAGACTTGAGTAGACCCAAAGGAACTAAATTACATCAAACTGATCTAACATAAAAATAATTGAACTCAATAGAACCTAATTAAACAAAATTCAATAATTATGATAAAAAATGTACTGAGTTGAACAATTTTTGTTTAATTAACAAAACCTATCTATAGAGTATTTTTTGTTCTTTATAATATGATTCTCATATAGAGTTGTGTGTCATTTATTGTTTTATATAAAGAGAAAAATTCTCATTTATGTAAATATATTTTTGAATATAAGTTAATCTAATTAAATAACATTCATGAAATGAATTATTATATTATTGTTATAGAATGGATAGATGTTGTATTTATTAAACTGATCAGATCTCATGCTATTTTAAAAACAATTCGTACATATTGTTTGGGTTCATATTTTAAAATGATTTAGATAGTGGTCACATACACTTCCCTTATTATAATTCTGTTGGAAGACATTGGTTAATCTGTGAAGAAGTTAGCAAAAATTTAACCAAATATTTCTTTCAAAAAATATACTATCTATGGTATCATAATGGGGAAAAATTGAATCTCAAAATGTTGATGATCCAAATGAGAGGATTGGATTGGAGAATTTGATATATGACTGGTTTCCATTTATTCATCATCATGAGAAGGAAAGTATTTCAACCCAATAATACTATGATATGATCAAACATGATGCATCCAATGAAAATGATGATGTTGATATTGTGAAAAAATGGAATAATGTTGTAAAGACACCAGTATTTCAGCAATGAGGTAAAATGAAAAAGATAGAATTTTTTTTCAATACATTTTAATGGAAAACCATTTGTAAGATTTCTTATATTGATATGGATTCCATTATTACCTTATTAAAGGAATTAATTCCAGATGATGGTAATATTACATCAAACCATTGTATGGAATAGATGTTAGTTGAAGAACCTAGATTTTCAAAAAAACAAAATTCATGCTTGCTCGAAATATTGTAGCTTATTCTCTAAGGAAACTCATGAAATAAATAATTTTAAAAATGTGGAACATCCCTAGGAAAGCCTAAAGTAGATGGAACTCCACCCCATGTCCCATAGAAATAATTGTAGCTCTTTTTATTAATCCCCAGACCCCATAATATTTTCATGTCTAATGAAGAATCAATAAAAATGTGTTGGCATGTTACCAGGAGAAAGAAGAATAATGATGTGTGGTTCAATCGATAGATGGATTTTCATGGTAGATATTGGATCCTCGATATCCTAATTTTTTCATTGTCGTACTTAATGAGAGGTCGGGTCTTTCATGTGATGATTTTAATTCAATTGGGAAAATTCTAACTTCACCTACCACATGGTCGGTTTTCATACACATTTATAACCATCCCCCATGGTTGTGTATGAAAAAACATTACACTTTCAAGGGTATACTCATATCTGGACCTTCTGATCCTGGAAATGATATAGACGTATACATGAATCCATTAATAAATGAGTAAAAAATTCATTGGGATGTGGGTGTGTGCACATTCAAGGTATGTTCAAATGACATATTTTAGATCTGTGTTGCACTTATGTAGATGATTACTGATTTTCCTGATTTTGCAAAGATGTCTAGATATATCACAAAGGTAAAACAACAATGTCATATTTCTATGACGATTAATCAATCCAAAAGATTGAAATATAATCATAGTTTCAGTTTTAAAGTACATCAGCAGTTCTTTCTAATGGACCATCCTTATAGAAAAAGTCATCGAAGATTTGACAATACCATGGAGACTAATGATCCACCTCATTGTATGTTTTTAATTGATGTGCATAATGAATTGTAGGATTTCAATTTTTGTTTTGTTAAGGGTCAAATGAAATCAAGAAAATGGAAGAATGTTTCTAATGATACCCATTTCAATTTAAATAACTGAAGTATCTCCTTCATGTTTTCTTATTGGTCAACCAATTATTTACATAATTTCTTAGACGTAATTCAAATTGAAAAGAATATCTGTGAAATTTTGCTTTCGATTCTTCTAAATGTCAATAGAAAGATAAAAAATAAGATTTACGATGTCGGCGAGACTTAGTGGATTGGGGGATCAAACCAAAATTTCATCCTGTGTGTGTAAATGATAATAAATAGAAATATCTATGTAATTCATATGTGATTAAACTTGTAGAAAAAAATCAATTTTTTTATGTACTGGATACTATTAAGGTACGTGATGGCTATTGAATAATTATATCAAAATGGGTCAATAGAAGATAGTTTAAGAAGAAATCATTGAAGTCTGATGATTTTCATGTCCTTCTGCATGAGTTGATTCCAATAGTAATTCATCATCTTATTTCCAATAATTTGAGGGTTTCCATTATTCAGTTCTTCTATTTTTTTTGGATATCATCATGCTAAAAAAATCCAAGTATTTCTTGTAAAAAATGTTGACAGGGAAAACATTAATTTTGTGAGTTAGAGAAAATATTTCCCCCATCATTTTTCACATGCATGTCTCATAAAACTATTCACATTCCAATTGAAATACT
The DNA here is from genome assembly GCA_963277665.1 of Viscum album. Taxonomy (NCBI): domain Eukaryota; kingdom Viridiplantae; phylum Streptophyta; class Magnoliopsida; order Santalales; family Viscaceae; genus Viscum; species Viscum album. The sequence goes on along the minus strand of OY728161.1, from coordinate 1,169,248,586 downwards.
TTTCAGTGGACCTTTTGATTTTTATGGGATGTATCCAATGGAATTAATTATGTACACATTGAAATCAGATGTAAAGAAGAGGAATCATCCTAAAGGTTCTACCGTGACTTGTCTCAATTATGTATGGATTTTTTATAAATGTATTTTTCTGATCATAATACAAGAATGAACAGACCAATGAGAAATGAAGAAGAACAATATGACAAAATTAGACCCAGTTTTCCATCACATTCCCAAATAAAATTAATTCTATGATCATATACATTGACGGAAATAAGCCTTGAAGAATGGTAGATGGCACATCACACAATGTTTTTCAATTTTGAGTAGTTCGATGAATACATCAAGTAATTAAATTGAGCAAGTATACATAATCTCTACTCATGTAATTTTACATATCTATTAAACTATTTCTATTTTTAACTATAAGGAATATATTTAAATGATAAATAGAAATCATCAATCATTATATTTGACAATGATATTGACTTTTCATAGAAAATAGTGTTATGATTGGCTGAAATTGAAGGTAGAAGTACTGATGTAATTAATAAATGTAATCAATATTTATTTATATTTTTTATTCAGTTGTATTTTAGGTATCAAATTTTCTTGGTGACACAATTTCTGAGGAAATAAAAGCTTTATATTTGGGCCCTAATACCGTGGTTTGTGAATCTAAATCAATTGATATCAATGGGTACAAATTTATTATCAAGGAATGAGAAAACAATATGAGAACACAACATGGTGTTGTTATGATAATTGCCACAAAATACTATTATTCTAGTGCATCGGATAATAGACCTCATTTTGAAAAAATGCATCTTATAATGGAGTCATTGAGAAAATAATAATATCCGATTATTACTCCCATAGTCGAGTCATGCTGATGAAATTCCAATGGTTTTCTTAGATGACGAGGCATGGCACCTTTATTAATGATTTTGGATTTTCAGTAATTGAAAATACTCTCACTCTTGACACCAATGAACAATATGTTTTGCAATCAATGGAGAAAAATGATTTTTATTTCATAGATTCTCTTCGACCTAGATTTTTTGTCATTATTGAAGTAATTCCAAGGCATGTTTTTTATAATGGTGATGATGGAATTGACACTATCCCTACTACTATTGGAACCAATCCTTTTATTAAGTATGATGACTCCAGCAGCTCATTTTTCATTGTTGATTTTGAAACTGAAGTTGGGGTGTCAAATATATAGAATCATCCATCTGTGTTCTACATTTTTTTGGTTCAGCTCAACTTGGGTTGTTATGGTTTGTACTATTTAATATGATATAATATTGATTAATAATATTTTGTATCCTAATTGTCCTTAATGAAAATTTTCAAATTTAATAGGTTGTAGTTTTATTTGAGTTTTATTTTCTAATATTGAAATGATCTATATTAAAACCTAAAAAACAAAACACAATTGAAACAATTAAATTAGAATAATAAACAATAGGAATTTAATTGTTCATATTAAACTTATTTATGTGAAAATAAAGTGAAATAAAAAAATAATTTCATAACAAAAAAATAACCAAATTACATAACTAGAAATATGGACCAAAATACATAAGCCAAATAATTCATGTCTCATATTTGTTTTTGGGTTTCACATTATTTATCCATATATAATTAATTCCATATTAGTTTTCAAATCAAGTAAATGAAACTTATTGAGCATTGGTGAAGAAAAAAGATGATGGATAATAATCGATGAATGCCTTTGATGAGAATTCCTCCATTAGTTCATGTTGTTAGTATTTCAAGTCATATATATATGTATATATAAATATATATCAATAAAATATAATTTCATTTGAATAATTTTGTTTCAAAACTTTTATGAAGGATCCACAACATATGTTTATGTTATTCAGAAAGCATCCAAGTAGTGGTCCACGTACTCAGGATGGTAGTAGGAGAGGGATATGAGAGCTAGACACTGTAGTCAACATACCCAATTAGACCCTTCCACTCCCACTGACTTATCATATTCCACACGTTTTGATCACATTGTGTCATTAGGGACACACATGTGATTAAGGCTTCCCATGTTTTCACCAACCATTACATATGATCCTTCTCAACCATCATTATTGTATTTGATGAGGATTCGCACTCCTCTTCCATATTATGCATTTGGACAACCATCCATGCAATTTTCTTTACTACTTATTTATTTCACTCCATGCTTCAACATTCCATATTCCAAAACTGACCCAACATAGTATGTTCCCAAAAAGCATAGGCTAGGCCCCACTCCACTTGTATAGGTTAATTTTCCTTCAGTGCATGTGGATCCAGTAGAACCCATTGAATAGAATTATGTAGGTATATTTTAGAACCATAAGAAATTTTGATACCAAAATTTATTTTGACTATAAAATATAATGATTTTAAAAAAAAATCTTTTAAAATAGATAAATCTACAGATAGGTGGCGGGGTAGTACATGAATGCATGTGTTGTTGAACCACCTCACATAGTTGATGGTGGAATATAATGAAGACAACCAAATGATCGAAAAAACATGGTAGTAATGTTGGAGGTTTTTTGCGATTCTTTCCAAATACTCTGTCATCATTTCCATGAGCCAACCCTCATGGAGACAGTTTCCATAAAATGTCATGTATAATTATTTGTCATAAATATGGGTAAAAAAATACGTAAGATTTAATTTAATATTAATTTTTTATTTATATTAATTAATATTTTTGTGTCATCTTCTGATTAATTTTCCTAATGGTGAGGGTGCACAGACATCACATCTAACATAATTAGGTGAGCTTTAGAGATCCTATAAACACTAGTTGTATATTGGATATCATACTAGAGTTGGAACAGAGTTAGAGGTAGTACCAATCAATAATTATTTTCTGATAGAATAGCATCAACAAATGAATAATCATTGTAAGATTGCAAAGTTTATGGTATTAATCATATTTGAGGTTTTTAAATTAAAATTTTCAGGTTCTTAATTAGTACTAAATTTTTTATAATTTAATTATATTTAAGAATCATCTGTAAAAAATAAAATAAAAATTATTCTAAAAAATACCTCCACACTTTGGGGTGTACATTGATGTCAGATTGTGAGAGGAAAGAGGTAAGACATTTATTTATAATATTTATTTAGGACTTTCACTTTTTATTGTTTCATCCATAAATTATTTGATTTCCAAAGTTTTAATATAATTTTAGTTATGAAATTCCATATTGGTAACCTATTTTCAATTATGGTTTCCTATATTAAACTTCATTATAGAGTCATGTATTTAATATTGGAGGTTGCATTCCTTGAGAAAAATTGTTTTTCTTGAGTAGAAATAAAAAGATGGATGGGTGGTTAATGAACTGACAAAGTAGCATATTGTTAGTTTTTTTTCATTGATTTCAAATTATAATATCTATTTTTTAACATAATAATTTTTTTATATTTGAAACATGATAATTTTGAGGCCCTTGATGGCTTTGAACCTTAAAATTTTGGGCCAAATGATCACTTACATAAGTTGTTGCGAGATAATACCCGGGAAGAGTATGTTTCATACATGAGAATAGTATAGTCCTGAAAAGTTATTTGCCCTCTTCAAGTACCAGTTATTGTACCATCAAGTTTGAAAAGATTAATACATTGGTAGAGCATGCCAAAAAAGGGTCACACAGGTTGAAGAATGAGTTTATAGGGAAAAAATATAAATTATGAAACTGGTGAATGTTTTATATCCATCACTTACAATAGAGGAAAACGCAACATGTGATGAATATATGTCATTGATGTATTCATTATATAGTGCATCAGGTGGAATTCCTAGTTCTGGTTGAGATGATGTCATTCCTGGTGATGAAGATGGAGACGAAGAGGTCGAGGAAGAGGATGATGTTGAGGCCAAGGCCGAGGATGTGGTTGAAGAGGAGGATGAGGTCGAGGATGAGGCGAGGACGCATACGAGAATGAGGACAGGGACAAAAATGGGGATAGGGATGAGGAAAGTGATGATAGTGACGGTGATGAGGGAATGATATATCCATTACATATTTTTTCGGATATTACATACATTTGATGTTTGATGATTTATTGTTCCTGAATATATTTGTGATTAGGTATTTCCCATTATACTGACTTGAGGAGCATAAATACTGTGTAATTTTAGTCACATTAACTTTTACCAATGTATTTTCATCTTAATTATTCACTACCTATTTGGTGAGTGATTCACGGTTTTAACAAACCAAAAATCAATTAAATATGTATTTCCACGATAATAATTAAATTTTATGTAGGGATGATGGACCAAATTTCTAAAAATAGTTAGAATCTTTAATATTGCATAAATCTGAGCATTTAATTTATTTTTTAGTTCTCTTAGATGCAAAATTCACCCTCAGTAGTTATAAAAAAAATTGAATTGTATATTAATTTCTTTTATGGTTTAACTCCACATAAATGTGATTAGAGATCATGTTGGTGTACATTTATATCATGTTGACCTCACATAATATAAGATGTTGAATTTAAAGGATACCCAAATATCATATACAAATTTTATAATTAATAAAAGAATTCATTATGGTGGGGAGATTCTTTATGGATGGTTTGAAAATTATTCTTCCATATTGCATGTTCATGGAAGTCTTGAAATGCCTACCACCATGAGAGAAGAGGTCATAAATTAATTTCCATATTTCCTATGGGTTGTACACCCAAATATCATTAAAGTGTATCGACCAATTAATTGGAAGTTATTATAGCTTAGTTTAAATATGAATTTTATGAGATTTATTTATAAATGTTAAACATATTAGTATATTAAACGCGAATTTCAAAATCCATCCGGTGAATTTCGTCAACTTCACTAACAAGTATGTAAATGGGCTGAGATTACAATAAAATTTGTAAATCATATAACAATATAATCTAATGGTTATGATGTATTTTGGTTAATCAGGAACTATCTAACCAAGATAACCCACTTTTTACCTTAAAAATATGCCTTTTTTATTTGTAAAATTATGGAGGTTATATATAAGGTAAATCATAAATATACAGAGTGTTTTCCTGAGTACTTTCTCTAATGAATACCCAAGATTCACATCTTTGTTTTGGAAATGGCCATAGTGAGATTCGGGTACTCTAGTTATATTGATTATAACTTTTCATCCATAAATGAATGGATACATTAAGTGGAAAAAATAATTTTTAAGATATTTAATTTTACATTGTCCTTGATTTTAGTGAATTGTTGGTGGATCACAACTAAAGGGTTTAATTTTACTTTATTAATAGCTACCAATAATAAAGTCAAATTGATTTATATGAAACATTGTATTGAAGACCTCATCATTCTCCTCTCTATTGAACTAAAATTGTAGAATCCTATTTGATCAGTCCTAGAATTTTCAAGAAGTGACTAAGTAGGTGATGTTAATTTAGAACTATATCATTATTATTCGTATTCACAAAAAAATAATATGATAATAATTTAAGGTGACTTTTGTAATTCAAGGTTGTTGATAATTTATTTCCTTATGATTCACAATGATTTTCTCACCGAAATATGGGTATGCAAGAAAAGTTTACTCTATGATTTTTATGGAATTTTGAGATATTGGGAAAATATGGACAAATTCCACATCATATTGATGTACCCCCAATGATCAGTGTCATGCTTGAAACCATACATATTCTTCAACTTAGGAGGTGTGTGCATCACTATTAACATGTGGTCCAAAATAATGATATTAATCATGAGGATGTTGGAATATATATATATATATATATATAATGTATCCAATATATACCCTCAAATTAAATCATAAAAAACATGGGTTAATATGATACATCTGGTTTGTGTTAGGCGGAATTATGGAATTATCTTAGATAAAAATTTATGGGTATGATTTTGAAATGAAGAGTGAATGATAAAATAATATTTTGTCTATTATGTCAACATAAATAATTTTATTTCTATACACATTCCATATTTTCTATACTTTTATATATATCCATACATGATTGGTTTATTGTTTTACATATAATATAATGGAGATATTTTTATATATTACTATAATAAAGTAACTGCAGGTCAATGAATAAGAGGAATGTATACGATGGGATTACAACACCCAAACTAAGTATTAGGACTCGCTAACAGTTCTTGTACTTGGTATACACTGGTCCTCTCTCCGAAAAGGATGGGTAATAATATTTCACAACTATAAATTCATATATCCCATTCTTTGGATGGGAAGAACACTTTGACTTGGTATTTGGTATTTTAGTCATATAGTTTATCTTAGACTCTAGGGTGAGGCTCAATGTATGTTCACATAGTTTGGATTCTCCCATTTTAGGGATTTTTTTATTTATGTTGTGTTTTAATTGATATCCATGTTACACATGTTTACTACACATATACCACTTCTCTAGGTTTTCATTATTGTCATATACACTCTATCTTATGATAGGTTATAAGGGGAGGGTTGGTGACTTCCTATTGGGTATATTACACTCACACTATATATTTTCCATTTTTATGTGTGTAGATTATAATGTATTTTATCTATCTAGGGGTAATTCACTAGCATATGATCTAATAGAGAAAAAGAGTATGGAATCTGATAACACTAATTTTTAGTTTTTGGTGGATGCTTCAAGCATGGACATTGGGCTTGTACTGGGGCATTCAAGAGAGTTATTCCCCCAAAATGGAACCTTATTTGAGCACTTTAGCAGTATTTGGCCACCATATTAATATGTATGTGATTTTTTGATGATTTTATTATTTTTCTAAACTATATTAATATGACTTGGAGTTTATTTCTGAATGATTAATTAACATATAGAGAATAAATTGTTATATCATTTTTGTGCCCCAATGGACATGTATCAAGACTAATGAATAGGATGTGTGTGTGTGTGTGTGTAAGTATGAACTCTCTAAATTTCATGTCAAATATTTAATATTAAAATTTTAAATATAATTTAATGACATAATAGGAGAAACAATATCTCATATTTGTGTATTATAACCTTTTTTGTTTACTACATCCTCTGGTGATCCTATGGTGAACAGAAGGCATTTTTTAAACCTTTTTTGATATCGTCGGAATACATGGGTCATGGTCATTACATACACCCAATAACTACTATAATAAACTCAAAAGACAATTTAAAATAAACCTAAAATATATATATATGGTCCACTACTCCCATCATTTTAATTACTATTCATATATGGAATTACGCTGTAACAATGTCATACCCCTAGTCATTACCACACAAATTCCCTAGTTAGACAGTTTCCAAAACCACTACCATATGACTTACCGATATGGTTGTACATTACACATTTATTTAGGGTTATGCCAAGAAACATATTGTTATTTTTAGGAACCAAGACCCTCAAGGTTTTTTTCATAACAATTATTCATGATCCCCCTTAGACACCTATTCTTTAACACCATTAAGTCCATAAAAAATATTCAATGTGCCCACAAAAATCCTAGCAGGTTCTACCTTATCCTCTTATACATTTTAAACTCACTTGGTTCCAACACATTTATCCTAAAAAAGAACCACTAATAATTTTTTTCAATAACAAGAATTCATAATTTTTATGTATTAAAGGGACCCCAAAGCATGATATCAAAGTTACCACTCCTTTATCCATAATAGTCCATGCCTTGTACCACATTGTACTAAGAATCCTTATGTTATCAAGCCCCAATATCATATGAAAAGTTGTGATTAATTAATTATTAAGATTTATAATTGAATTATCAATGAAATTAAATATTTTATAAACATTAATAACTCGATGAGCCTCATAATGGCACATAAATGAAGGTGAGTAGTCTTATAAAGATCTATGTCGCGCCTCCTATAACTATGGTAGAAAAATATTGATGAATCAATACCCTATCATTCACTAATTTTAAAAAAAAATCTAAATACATAAAAAATTACTCTATGATTTCCATTCATAAAAAAGTGAGCAATATAAGTTGTGTTCTACCTAAAAGGACATCCTCAAACTATTTCAAAAGTAATTCATCATTTATTGATCTGATTTCAAAATTACTCAAAAAATCATACATAAAACTAAAATTAAAATGGGGAATACTATGTTGCGGTAAGATCCATGGTTGGAATACAATGTTTTGGTACATTCTATGGTGGGAATGAAAAATCAATATATAAAATGATGAAGGTGGATTATGCTATGACATAAGGTGTAGTTATCTAGTGTTCAAACTAAATCAACATTTATACATTGTATGATTGGCTATGTAATTTGAGAATAGAGTTGTATTATATCAATGTTTTTGGACAGAAATTTTTTAATACATTCCCTACTAAGGGGAGTCTTCTATTTGTATGTTCTATTGTAGCCGTATTTTTTGTGTTGTTTTAAGTAGTGTATGTAGGTGTATGCATTATTCTATTTTATGTGTGGTGTGTAGGGGAATGCAGAGGAGGAGATTTGGTGGGTTGTAGTGTAAAATTATAGAAATTCTCTATACCATTGGTTTTAATAAACCATGGGTAAAATACTATACATACAATTTTTCAACCATTGGTAAACTATGAAATATTTCTATATACCAATTGTTGTATTGAAACCATTGGTATACAGAACATTATATATCCCTATACTGTTAGTATAACAAGAAATGTTTGGATATGCCTATCACAATTCCAAACTATCCAACATTTTGGAAAACTATTGGTATATAGTATACCAATGATTTTCTTACGTATTACATATTGTTCATTGTTCTACAACACCATAATTTAATAATGTACTAGAGTATTTTTCAGACTAATAAGGTCATATTAGTTCCCCACTATGATGATAATATTGAAGTTCTATTATAGTATTATTAATATAGTTATATAGTTGGATAACATAATATGATGGGACACATTGTATATAGATTGTTTGGTGTGAGTAATCATAAGAAGATGAGGGTTCTTCTCATGAAATTCACACTTGGTAATCTCTAAGATGAGATATTATGAGAACAACCCGACCAATAGGAATTCTTCATGTTTTGGGGTCGTCAGATATTTCCATTTTGAGCATGTGTAATCATCCCTAGACATTATAATTATCATTAATGCATGACACGACTCATGTAGTTATATTTTCTTAGGAAAACCATCACACCATTTGTTGGAAAGAATTAGGGTGCATTGGGTGTTTTAAATGACATGTTTTTAATAGATAATTCAAGAAAGTATTTGTACCTACCATATTTATATAAGTGGATTTATTGTCCCTTTTATTAAAATAAATATTTAACCCTAAATTCCATTTCCATGGTGTAATAATGTGTTTATTTTAGATGTTCAATGAAGGCTGTTCCATGCATATATGTTGATGACACCATCCTGAAACCTACTTTATGAGATTATATGACAAAGGGATTATATTATAAAATGAGTGTTCATATGTTGTTTTCATTTTTGTGACATTAAGTTCTTTCTCTTGGGTTCCTTGTCTAGTTTCTAGACAATAATATTGGACTTTAGGCAATCCCGTTTAATTAAAATGAGAAAGAATCCAATATAGTCACACACTAATAGTTTCTGGTGGTCTCGATTTAATTATATTTTAATTTAATTAATGGAATAAATGTACCTATCAGGACTTAGGAATAGTTTAATTTAATTTATATTGATCACATAAATTAAATAAATACTTATTCACAAAATTTTTAATAAAATATATTTATTTATTTTATTGAATATTTAGTAAATAAATATTTACTCGTATGTGAATAAAATATTAAATCAAGGGAATAAAATAATTATTCATGTTTTCAATAAATACAATAGGAGTTTGAAAAATCCAAGATCGTTTTTAGTTATAAAATAATTATATATGAGTCATTAAATATTATTTATCCATTTTGCACAAGTTGGTGCACCACCAAAATAAGAATACTTTTATTATTATGTGTCATGGGATTTCATTTATGGTTATAATTATTTTTAATGTCAATAATGAAATAATATTTTTAGCTAAAATCCCTGCTCTATAAATAGACTACTATGTCTATTTTGTAATTCATAGGAAATAAATTCCATGTTTGGGAATAGAGAACTGTTGTGAACAATGATTTCACTCTTGAAACCACCTTCTCTAGCCCTCTCAAGAATGAGAAATCCAAGAGAGTGTTTCATTAGGATCTAATATTGGGAAATAAATAAATATCAATTCAAGAAATTCAATTCAAAAAGCTAGCCCATCGAGTATTAGTGGCTTTTCTTGGAGACCGTTGAAGCACATGTGGACACCGCTGGAAAAATTCTACCATTGAATCCTCACAATCCCAAAGATGGTAATCTGGAAGATCTATTTCGGATTATCATAAATCATCAATGAAGAAATTTCTTAATCCCGAGTATTAATTTCTTTAGATATTAAATAAATTAATTATAAATTTAATAAGAAATATCCTTGCTCTTGGACTCGGATAATGATTATTAATATAAATTTTAATATATCACCCATAACCACATGCTTCCTTTGCACCCAGAACTAACATATGATTCCATTTTTTAATGAAATCTATTAATTTTAAATCCTGATAAAATTCCCCTAATGAAATATATGTTTCTTAATTTTTTAACATTTAAAACATTTTTACACACACTATGTGTTTGATGAATTTTTTTAAAGGTGGTTTTGGTTGAAAAATGGAATATCTAGCATGGATGTTGAAAGAATTCATTATGAATTAGTTTAAAAATTATTTGTGTGAAGGGTTTTCTAATGGTTTTGTAAATCATGGTATATTGGGAACCTTGGGTCTGTTTGAGAATAGACAATGCCACTTTAGGTTGTAACACCACTAGAGTCATGATATCAATAGACTATAACATGACCTGATATCTATTGGATTAATTTGATGTCTAGAAATTATTTTCATTATAATATTTAGTACATATTCCCATAGGATCGGGTTGTGTAGCACCCCAAGCTTCCACGGTATGCTTCCCTTTGAATAATGAAATAGCTTGCATTGTACGCAACTTCGAGATTCTAACACACCGTGACCAATCAAACTAGCCGTTATGAATAGTAATACCCACTTTATGAAATTTTATAAATCTTATCTTAAAAAATGGAATTTATTTTTGGATTCTGAATATCGAAATTATCTTAGGGCGAATTTTTGGTATTTTTCTAATGACTTTCAATTTATGATGAATAGTTAAAAACACTGAGTTATATTTTAAAACCGAATTTTTATTTAAATAATTTTTTATTTTATTTAAATTTATTTTAGATCAAAATAGATACATAATACCTATATAAGTACAATTTAATTCATTGGAGTCAATTTATAATAATTTTTGATATATAAAAATTTTATTAAACTTTTCACCATCTTTTACCCATCTCCTAGGAGAATTTGCAAATTCACATAAAACTTAATTTTACCACTTTTGTGAGTGGTATTTGAAAAATCAGAGAGACACAGTTAATATCAAGGAGTAAAATTTGGTTCAATAAAATAAAAATTATTTTTGGTGAATAGTTACTTGTTACTTTTATTTACCACGGTTAAATGTAAATATGGTAATTAAGGTTAAAAATGATATTATTATTACCCTAACACATGTCCTAATTCAATTGGCTAAGTATAATTCGACCAAAAACAACCTTAGGAATAAAATATGAACCAATTTTGTCCCCACGGATTAGATTAGGACATTTATTATTATTTAATTCAAAGATGAGTTAAAGGAGTTAAAATCATTGTTTAATAACTAAAACATTTTTAAAATATTCATAAACATACGATAAATCCAATTATAAATATTAATTAGAATGCTAAAAATATTTACTACATAATTTTATTTTATTTATAATTTTTTGATACTAAATATTTTAATTTATTTATTACACAGTGATGATGCAGTAATTAAGTTATTTGTGAAATTCTAAAATTATTGATATTATAAATACCCAAATATATATGATCTGAGATATTTAATGAACTAAACGAATTTTATAAGTTTATATGACATGTTTGGGTTGATTAAATTAATTAGGTTCAAAGTAATAATGCTTTTATGAATTAATAAAAAACAAAATATCACATAGTGTTAAAATTGATATAAAAGAGTTTTTAAAACAAATATTATATTATTAGTTGATATTCAATTCCTAAAAATATAAGGTTCATCCAAGAGACTTATATAATGATATTTTTATCATAAATTAACCACACGGGGTTCTATTGGAAGTATATATTATGTTTATTAACTATATAATATAAAAATACAAAGAGACATGGTAAATGTCAAACTAATTAACTAAGAGTTAAAACTAAAAGAAAATGTTATAATAGTGACCCAAACCTATATAAATCCTATTGTTTGAGTGGTTTTAGACCTATCACCACCTTAAACTTTAAATAATACACTTTGGAGACATTAGAAACTGAATATTAATTTATTATAAAATAACATTTCTAGCTTTTCAAAAGGTGCCACTCACCCCTCTTATAAAAGGGAACTCCCGCTTCTCTCAATTTCATGCCTTCAAAAACTTTTGTTTGTATATATGAATGGGTATAATAGTGATGTGTAATTCATATAAATAGTAAATATAACATGATAATTATTCTGTATATATGATACACCGTCCAATTATATATTATTTTAATATAAAAAGAATGATATTGTCGCTCGTGCATACGTACGGACTACCGTCTCCAAGAAGACGATGGGATTCATTCCCCATAGTATCCATTCAAGACTAATTTTCATTTGATTATTAAAAATAATATTTAAGGACTTGATATCATTCTGGTATATGAATAAGATACAACCTATGGATAACAAACATGGATTATTTAACAAAAACATATAAAAGAAAACGAGTAAGTGAACACCCGAAACGACGATAATACTAAAATATTATTAACAAAGCAATATTAAAAGATCATATATGATATCATATTTATGTATATGATTCATGTATAATTTAATAAAAATAATTTAACTATTATACATGAGGTTTACCTACCATCGAAAAAGGAAAAGTACAAGGTAAGGGTTTATTTCACAATCTCTTCATTATCCGAGGTTGTTTATACGTAATTATCCATGGGACCTCTTTATCATCCACATCCATGTTTCATAAAAATGAATTTCAAATCATTGTTACTATTTTATAGACTATGGTTTGAAGTCATTTATACCCTCTTTTTTCTTTTTATAATATGTTTATAAAGGAATCTTTCCGTCATTTTCCAAACACGGTCCTTTTTAACCTTTTCGAAAATATTAAGGTAAGAATGTCTATTTTTAACTTATAAGATGGGTGTGGCTATTTTCCGCCATTATAAAATCATTGAATCTTCCCTTAAAATCTTAAAAGAATATTTTTAATGTAAATGTTTTTTTAATAATTATGTTAATTTTAAATGATTAAAAAAAGAGATATTTATCTCAAATAGTTTTTTTTTCAACTTTGTCAACATCCTTTGCTAGATTTTAATCTTACATGATGTTGATTTATTATTATATAAAACTTCCATATATTATTGAAGGTTTTGTGATATGTTTGACTATGGATGTGTTATTTTTTTTAACATTCATGGTTTATGGAGAAGGTATTGAAATTTTGTATGCTAGTTTTAATACGAATGTTTATATTATGTTTAAACCTATTCATATGAGGAATAAATTGGACTTAATAAGTGACAGGTGGAGCCCACTACAGCTCCTCGATGCATTGGTAGGTCTAATGAGACAAACTAGTGTCTTGGAACAAGGCCTTAACAAAATCTTATTGGTAGTCTTGTCACATGGCCTTGAATATCTGGTATGATAGTTTGGGATTATACATTACATCATTATGAAAGTGGTTATTGATATTGCATGTGATTATTTGACTAGAATATTATCCATGTGAATAAGTAAATGGAATCATTTTATATTATCTTTTCCATATTTTGATGAATTTATAGTTTAAAAGGCTTTTGTTTTAGTTATACATTGCCTTAAATGTTTATGTTTATTTATGAAAGTTTCTGCTATATTTTTATCCTTACGGAACATCTGAGCTCACCCCTTTCTATGTTTTATTTTTCCCAAGATGTGAAGAAGTATTTTATGAATGACCTGTAGGGATAGTATGAGGGGATATGAGTGTGGTATTTGGAGAGAAGATGTTGTTGTAGTTTTCACTTTATGATGTAATGTAAACTTTATGAATGTATCTAATGATTCTAAGGCTACTAAACTAATCGTTCTTTCGAGACTTGATCTTTTGTGATCATACCAATATTATGTAATAATGCACTGACTCTGGGTAACAGCGGTCATGGCATTACAGTTGGTATCAATGGAAGTTTTGTACAAACCTTGGAAGATAGATTTAGATAATATTTAATTTGATAACATAGCCCTAAGATAGACTTTGAGGATTAGTATAGAAGAACTTCCTATGATTTTGGTATTGTAGAGATTTTGTGAGTTTTCCAAAAAATATATCCCTGTCTAGATACGAGCAGGTAGAGGTGGATCTGGCACAGATGTACCTAGGGGTAAAACCCAAAAAAACCGCTTTCAGGTAGACTCGAACGGGAACTGGTGCACGACAACGGGCCTTGCTGCAATCTTGGTTAAGACACTCTTGGGGGCTATGCTTACGATAATTCTCATTTTATTTACAAACCATTATGAAGGGTTTATGAGTATAAACATTCTCAAGGAAAACATTTTTTGATGATTATGGATTATATACATATACTGTTCAATTTATGTTAGGTATTTTACAAGTTTAGAATTATTCAGTTCAATTCATAAACTGACCTAGTGTATGCCGTTGTATAGAAATGGCATCCAGTAGAAGGAATATGAACTCCAAAAATACGTATGATCCATAGAGTAAGAAGGATCATATATTCCACAATATTAAGCCAACATTTAGAAGGGAAATAGTCTCTCATGTTTCTCAACATATGAATAAATAGTATCATGTGTTAATAAGATAATTAAATAATTATTTGAGTGATATGGCTTTGAAGGGAAGAAAGAGAAGAAAAGGGTGGAAGAGAGAAACATAGATAAAGGGAAGATGGAAGAGAAGAATTTTTCCATATGTGGTAACTATGGAAAGAAACACCCTGGAACTTTCCTGAAGGGAATGAAAGTTTGTTTTAAGTGTTGAGAAAAAGGAAACCAAGTACGTGACTACAAGAGTAAGAAAAAGGTTTCAAATGTACAATGATTCTTCTGCAAGGAGTTGGGACACTACGCAAAAAAATTTCCAAATCATTAGAGTATACCCCAAATACTGCTATTGGATAATAATAAAGTTATGATACTACCAAATATGAAGAGGAATGACTAGATTTCATATGATGTTATTAAATTATTGTGTCATTTGAGTATTGTATTAATGATGTACATGTTATAATAATTATATAGTATATAAGGATTGTACTGTAGTACTATTTTATTGAGGATTTGAGATTATACGGTTCTATGAAAAGTGACTTAATAGTAAGCTACACTTTTTGTAAAATACATGGTTGAAGGAAAGGTAATCCTTAATATGGTCCTCATAATGAGGTAGTGATTTTGGAATAAGGGATGGCTTGAACTACTCAAGGATTATGATTTCACGAAACACTACCACCCAGGGAAGGAAAATAAGGTGGAATATGCTTTGAGTAGAAAGGATCATGGAGTTTTGAACAAGATGAGAGTTGAAAGGGATCTTATTATCATGGATCTAGTAAAGATGGATTTTTGAATAACAATGTAAGGAGAAACATCAATGTTTTTTCAAATAGTTTCCAAACCACATTTACTAGAAATTATTAAGAGTTCTCATACTGATGATGAAAAGTTTAAAATGAAGATTAAAGCTTTGAATGATGGGATATTGAGTGACTTTGTGTATGAAGATGGAATTTTTAAATTTGGGAAGAGACTTGGTGTTCCTGATATACATGATCTAAAAAGAAAATTTTTGGACGATGCTCAGAGTTCCAATTTCTCTATACACCCTAGGAGCAACAAAATGTATAGAGATTTGATGGAATATTTTTTGTGGGAAAACATGAAGAGGGAGATTGCTAATTTTGTGTCATGATATATGGATTGTCAACAACTTAAAGCTAGAAGGCAACAACTTGGAAGATTCATGCAACCTATTCCCATACCTGAGTGGAAATGAGATAATATCATGATGGACTTTGTCATGGGACTACCAAAGACTCCTAGAAGGAATGATGAAATAGGGGTCATTGTTGATCATCTTACCAAATCAACACATTTTCTTGCTATAAGAGAAGATCTACCACTTGAATGTTTAGCCAGACTATATATTAATGAAGTTGTGGGACTTTATAGAGTACCCCTATCAATTGTTTCTGATCGTGATCCACATTTTACATCAAGATTCTGGAAAAGTCTTTAGAAATCCTAAGATACTAAACTTCATTTGAGCACTGCCTACAACCCCCATACTGATGAACAATCCGAACAAACTATTCAAACCTTAGAAGGCATGTTGAGATCATTCCCACTTGACTTTCACGGTATGTGGGATCAATATTTACCTTTGGTAGAATTTTCCTATAACAATACCTTCCATTTAGGTATTCAGATGGCACCATATGAAGCGTTATACGGAAAGTGATGTCGCACACCAACCTGTTGGGATGGCATTGGTGAAAGAGAACTCGTAGACCCTGAACCAGTGGAGGAAACGATTGAAATGGTGAAGGTAATATAAAACCACATCAAAGAAACTCAAAGTAGGAAGAAGAGCTATGCTGACAACAGAAGGAATGATATGGAATTTCGGGTAGGAGATCAAGTTTTCTTGAAGGTATCTCCATGGAAGGTATTTATATGTTTCTACAAGTAAAGTAAATTGAGTCCCATGTACATAGGACCTTTGTAAATTATAGAATGAATTGGGGTTGTAGATTACTATTTGGAAATCACCCCAAGTATCTCCAAAGTTCACGATGTGTTCCACGTATCACTGTTGAGAAAATACATGCTTGACCCAACGCATGTACTCACCTATGAGGAAGTAGAACTGGAACCTGGTCTATCTTTTTGCGAATATCCCATCAGGATTCTTGATACAAGAGAACATGTGTTGAGAAACCAGACAACTCTTTTGGGAAAATCTCTTTGGAGAAACCATAAGATGGGAGATGCAATGTGGGAACCCGAGGAACTTATGATGAAAAACCACCCACGTAATTTTATTAAGTAATTTTCTATAAATTTTGAGGATGAAATATTTTGAAGAAGGGGAGAATGTAACACCCAAAGCTTCCATGATACGCTTCCCTTTGAATAATTCAATAGCTTGCATTGTACGCAACTTTGAGATTCTAACACACTGTGACCAATCAAACTAGCCGTTATAAATAGTAATTCCCACTTTTTTAAATTTGATAAATTTTATCATTCAAAATGGACTTTATTTTTGGATTCATAATATCGAAATTAGCTTAGGGTGAATTTTTCTGTATTTTTCTGAAAACTTTTAATTTTTTATGAATAGTGAAAACCCTGAGTTATAGTTTAAAACCGAATTTTTTTAAATAATTATTTATTTTATTTAAATATAATTTAGGTCAAAATAGATACATAATACCTATATATGTTCAATGTAATTTATTGCAGTCAGTTTATAATAATTTTAGATATATAAAATTATTATTGATCTTTTTACCTTCTTTTACCCATCTCCTAAGAGGATTTGCAAATTCACATAAAACTTAATTTTACCACTTTTTTGAGTAGAATTTTGAAAATTTGAGAGACACTGTTAATATCAAGGAGTAAAATGTGGTTCAATAAGATAAAAATAATTTTTGGAGAATAGTAACTTTTTGCTTTTATTTACCGCGGTTAAATGTAAATAGGGTAATTAAGGGTAAAAATGATATTATTATTTCCCTAACACATGTCCTAAATCTATTTTTCTAGTATAATTTAACCAAAAACAACCTTAGGAATTAAATATGAACCTCTTTGGTCTACATGGATTAGATTAGGAGATTTATTATTATTTAATTCAAAGAAGAGTTAAAAGAGTTAAAATCAATGTTTAATAAATAAAATATTTTTAATATAGGGTTATACAGAAGATAAATTCAATTATAAATTTTCATTAGAAAGGTAAAAATATTTCCTAAATAATGGTATTTTATTTATAATTTTTAGAAATTAAATAATTTAATTTTTTTATGAGACAATGATGATGCAGTAATTACCTTACTAGTGAAATAATAAAATAATTAATACTATAAATACACAAATAAATATAGTCTGAGAATTTTAATGAATTACACGAATTTTATAGGTTAATATGAATTTTTTTGGTTGATTAAAGGAATTATTTTTGAAGTAGTAATACTTTTATAAATTTAGAAAAAAAAATACCACATAGTGTCAAAATTGACATAAAAGAGTTTTTAAAATAAATATTATATTATTAATTGATATTCAATTCCTAAAAATCTAAGGATCAGCCAAGAGAATTATATAATTATAGGTGTATAATTAATGAACCACTTGGGGTTCTCTTGGAAGTATATAGTATGATTATTAACTATATAATATAAAAATACAAAGAGACTTGGTAAATATAAAACTAATTAACTAAGAGTTAAAACTAAAAGATAAGGTTAGTATTGTGACCCAAACCTATCTAAAGACTATTGGTTGAGTGGTTTTAGACCTATCCCTACATTAAACCTTAAATAATACACTTTGGAGACATTAAAAACTGAATATGAATTTATTATAAAATAATATTTCTACCTTTTCCTAAGGTGCCCCTCACCCCTCTTATAAAAGTGCACTCCCCCTTTTCTCAATTTCACACCTTCAAAGCCTTTTGTCTCTCCAAAAAACTGACCATATATCCTCTAAACTTCCCAAAATTCAACCTATAGGCCTTATTGTTTTCATAAATCCATCCTATGGAGCCCTTTTGATCAAATAAAAATGAAGAACCAAAAGAAGAGGTAATATTTTCACCACCCTCTTTCAAGTTCCCTTCACTTCCACATCTTCTTTATTTATTATTTCAATTCTAAAATAATAACACCAGTATATTCTATATACTATGATGTTATTATAAATATGGTACAATCATATTCATTATTATATCCATCCTTTGAATGACATGTCACCATACGTGCGTATGTACGGCTTACCGTCACCACATCGTGGTATAATTATTATTCAATACATTATTATTTGGATGGGTATACTATTTATGTTTAATTCTTGTAAATAATAAATATAACATGATAATTATTCTTTATATATGATACAACATCCAATTATATATTATTTTAATATCAAAATAATGATATTGTCGCTCGTGCGTACGTACGGACTACCGTCTCGACGAACGTGATGAGATTCATTGCCCATCATATCCATTCAAGAAAAATTTTCATTTGATGATTAAAAATAATTTTTAAGGACATGATATCATTATGGATATGAATAAGATAAAACATATGGATAACAAAGATGAATAATGTAACAAAACATATAAAATAAAATGAGAAAGTGAACACCCGAAACGACGATAATACTAAAATATTTTTAACAAAGCAATATTAAAAGATCATATATGATATCATATTAATGTATATCATTCTTGTATAATTTAATAATAATTATTTAACTATTATAGAAGATGTTAACCTACCCTCGACCAAGGAAAAGTACAACATAAGGGTTTATTTCACAATCTCTTCATTATCTGAGGTTGTTTATACGTAATTATCTACTAGGACCTCTTTATCATTTACATCCACGTTTCTTAAAAATTTATTTCAAAAAATTCTTACTATTTTATAGACTATGGGTTAAATTAATTTATACCCTTTTTTGACTTTTTATGAGATGTTTATAAAGTAATCTTTTAATCGTTTTCCAAACAGGGTCCTTTTTATCCTTTTAGACTAAATTAAGGTAAGAATGCCTTTTTTAAACTTATACGGTAGGTGCGGCTATTTTCCACCATTATAAAATCATTGAAGCTTCCCTTATTAGCTTAAAAAAATATTTTCAAAGTAAATAATTTCTTTTACAATTATGTGACTTTTAAATGATTTCAAAAAAAGAGATATTTATCTCAAATATTTTTGATTCCATCTATGTCAACATCCTTTGATGGATTTTAAGTTTATTTGAAGTTGATTTATTATGATACAAAACTTCCACATAGTATTTAAGGTTTTGTGATATGTTTGATTGTGGATATGTTATTTTTATACGATTCATGGTTTATGGAGAAAGTATTGAAATTTTGTATGGTAGTTTTTATACTATGTTTATGTTATGTTTAAAACTGTTCATAAGAGAATTACATTGGACTTAATAAGTGACGGGTGGAGCCTACTATAGCTCATCGATGCATCGATAGGTCTCATGAGACAAACTAGTTACTTGGAACAAGGCCTTGACCAAATCTTATTTGTATTCTTGGCACAAGGCCTTGACTATGTGGTTATGATAGTATGGAATTATGAATTCCATCATTATGAAAGTTGTTATAAATATTTCATGTGATTATTAGACTAGTAGAATATCTATGTGAATAAGTAAATGCAATTATTTTATTTTATCATTGTCATATTATTCTGAAGTTTTTGTTTAAAAGGATTTTGTTTTAGTTATAAATTTCCTTAAATGTTTGTGGTTATTTATGAAAGTTTCCGCTATATTATTATCCTTACTAAGCATCTGAACTCACCCCTTTATATGTTTTATTTTTCCCAGGATGTGAAGAAGTATTTTATGATTGACCTACAGGGATAGTATGAGGGGATATGAGTGTGGTCTATGGAGAGAAGATGTTGTTGTAGTTTTCACTTTATGATGTAATGTAAACATTATGAATGTATCTAGTGATTCCAAGGCTACTAAACTAATCGGTCTTTCAAGACTTGATCTTTTGTGATCATGCCAATATTATGTAGTAATGCATTGACTCTCGGTAACTGGGGTCGGGGCGTTATAGGTTGAAATCAACTTCTGTAGGATCGAAATATAATATGAGATGCTCAATATACAAGAGGGGGGGTGAATTGTATACTTTAAAAATTCCTTTGGAACCTTTAAAGTTAGTTATGAATAACTAGAGTTTCCTTAAGAAAAGGAAAGAACTAAGTTTAACAAAGTTAAACTAAGTTGATTCACAACACCTCTAACACCGAACTAAACTTGGAAAGAGATTCCAAAAGAAGGTTCCGGAAATATGGTTCCGGAATTTGAAACTTAACAAAAGTTACAATATGAGATTCTACCTTAAGGCGTATAGAATCTAAACTAATCAGAGTAAGTAAGGAAGTATAAGAAAATTATACTTTCCTTAAGATACAAAATGCAGCGGAATAAAACAAGTACAAGTAGAAGAACTACTAGTAACAAGAAAATAGTCTTTTAACCCAAAGAGAAGGGTATCCAACAACCTTGGATAAAGGTCCCTTGATTTATACTTTCAAGCAAGTCTGTCTTACCCACACCAGGGTAAGCCCTCGATACGAAGATCGGTGTCTCTGTCTTGCTATCCCCGCAAGCCCTCAACTTCAAGGTAGTTGGCAACCTCTGTCTTTCTCAGCAAGAAAGCCCTCGATCTTTAAGGTAGTCGGCACCTCTGTCTTCCTATCCCCGGAAGCCCTCGAATGTAATCACCAACATTCGGAGTCGCACGAAGCTTTGAGAGTTAATAAGAGACTCTCTCTCTAAAAATCACTTCAACAGCATGTATGCACAAAGTTCAAATGTTCATCCATCCGTTGTGAGCTTTTTCAAATGAGCTCCTATTTATAGGTGAGGTCGGCTCCTTCTCCAACGGTCATATTTCCCTTAAAGTTCGGAGGGACCTGTACACGTGTCACTTAGACAACGGTTAGTTTATAACAAAATGGACGACATCGTTTTATAACAAAGTAAGTGTAACAGAAAGTACGACATCGTTTTAAACTCTAACATAAAGGTTCGGAATAGAAATTTCGGAGTGAAAGTTCGGAGTGAACAAATTCAGAGTGTATAAAACAATGATAATCAGATTCTGTTTAATAGGTGAATTCGGAATGAGAATTCGGAATAGGAATTCTTTATCAGAAATCGTAATGAGAATTTATCATCAGAATTCGTAATGAGAATTCGGAATGAGATTTCTTCATTAGAATTCGTAATGGGAATTCTTCATTGGAATTCGTAATGGGAATTCTTCTTCAGAATTCGTAATGAGAATTCTTCATTAGAATTCGTATCCTGAATCTGGAATAGAACTTAGTCAGAATTCATAACCGGAATTCGGAGTGAAACTTCCTTATAGTTCTTGTCCAGAATCCGAACCCTAAAACAGAATGCTTTTTATCAGTTTTAATGATTCCGAGAAAGTGAATCCGAATCTCACTCTTAAGAAAAATATTAATGAAAATATGATAAGGATAAATTTTTCTTATAAAAGCGTTTTTCCTTAAGAAAACATTTTTCCTTATAAAAGCAATTTTCCTTACAAAAGCGATTTTCCTTAAAGATAAGGTGTTTGTGATTTTCAAAACAAGAAGGAATGGAAAAGTCATAAGGAAAACCTTATTGACTCAACAATCTCCCCCTTTTTGGAAAGCAGAAACATCCTTACGAAAAAGCTATTCTATGAAGAAAGAAACAAATTAAAGCTTATCTCCCTTGGTTTAAGAATATAGATGAATACGACTAACTCCCCCTTAGGCTTTGAATCTCTAAGGATCGTATTCATATTTCCGGAGTGATGTTTCTTTAATAAAAACTCCCCCTTAAACAAACTCTTATTAGAGTTCTTTCTCCTTGGGTATTTTCCTTTCTCCCCCTTTGAAAAACTCTTAATAGATTTCCTCTTTTTCTTAAGGATCTTTTCCTTCTCCCCCTTTGTGATTTTCAAAAAGAATTTCAAGGGAATGGAAGAAAAAAAATAACAAAGTACCTGAAAGATTAGTAACAACAACAAAACAGAACAACAAGCACGATTCTCATTAAATTTGAAATGTCAGCAACAAAAACAGATTACAACAAAAAGATCGGATTGTTCATTTGGGATCTTTCTCTTTCGACATCAGCCCCTTGAGAATAGTCTTGATCTTTTTGAGGTCCTTATGATCTTCCTCTGCTTGCTTTTCTAAGGCAACTATCCTTGCTGACTGAGCTTGAATGATTTCTTCCTGAGCCTTCAACTTTTCTTCCTGAGCTTCCATTTTCTCTTCCTGTGACTTTATCCTTTCTAGAAAATTGATCCGATGATCCCTTTCAAATTTCCAACTTTGATTAACAGAGTTGAGCTTTCCATTCAGATCTCTTACTTCCTGACTCCGAATGTTCTTTTCCTCTGCCAATTTCTCATCGAATGATGCAGTCATCTCATGAAACTTCTTGTCCTCGGTTTGAAAAGCATCCTTAACATTCTCCTGAAACTCATCCAGCAACCTCATCTCTTCCACATTCTTCTTCGACCAGCTAGTCATCCTTTTGCAAGATCTTTTATGGGCTTCGTAACCAATGAAGAAATTTTTGAACTGGGCTTCTATCTCAACACACTTATCCATTACCATGGATACGGAATCGGTTTTCTGATTCAGCGTATGTTGGAGCATCTGGCACCGAGAATCAATACTGGAGAAAGTCGGAATGGTTCCCACCAACTTCTTCAAGGATTGAACAACAAAATCGTGCCCCAACGAAGATGATTCCGAATCTGACATCTTGCTAGGAGAATTTTCTTCTTCAATAAGCTCCAACTTCCTCTTTGAAGAACTACCAGCTTCCTTCCTCATACTCTTTTCTGAACTCGGGGTATCAGCAATAACTTGTTTCCCCTTATCTTTTTTCGGAATAGAAACCTGTTCCGGAGATTTCTTCTCACTGTCAGAAACTTGAACAACCAAATCTTCCTCATCAACAACTTCTATATTTTCTTTCTGAGCAGCATCAAGTGAAAGATGTTCTTCTTCTCCATGATAAGAAACTTCTTCCTCTCCTTCCTTTCCTTCTATTACTGGAGTAACTAGTTTTGAAGATTCGGCTTCAGAAGTTCGGAGCGACAGGTGTTCCGAAGGAGTTCCCTTGTATTCATCTACTTGTTTGAGCACATCTCCTGTCTCACCACTTCCTTCAGCAGCTTCTTCCACTTCTTCCACTAGCTCTACTTCCTCAGCATTCTTAGCAGCAGCCTCTTTCGGATCATCGAGATTTCTTCCTGGAGTCTCAGGTAGAGAGTCCAAAGAAAAAGTTCTCGGAACGGGAATGGTTGCTGAAACCATTTCATTAAACTTCAACAAGGCTTGCACAGCCTCAGCTTCTGACAACTTCTTCTTCAGCTTCTTTTCCTTAGCTTGCTTCTCGAGCTCATCAGCAGCCTTTTCTTTCAGAGCCTTAGCCTCTGCGGGATCCAATCCGAACTGCGGATCTCCTTCCTTCCTCTTTTCCTTGTCAGCTCTCCACTTCGCTGCAACCTCATCAGTATATGTCTTCTTCTTCTTAGGCTTAGGAGGTGCGGAATGGACTTCCTTAGACTTAGGTTCCTGAGCTTCACCTACCACTTCTTTCAGCTTCCTCTTCCTTACCGGCTTAGGCGATTCCAGATCAGCCACTTTCGGAGTCACTTCTTCTTGAGGAGGAAGATCAATAAACATGCCAGACTTCTTGTCAAAAGCTATATTCATCCTTTTAAGAGTTGCATCACTGAGCAACATGATCTTGCAAACTTTCGGTTTAGAACTGCAAGCAACCTTGAAGGACTCAAGGCACCGAACTATCAGCTTCGACAAAATTGCCGGGTACATTACTATCTGAGCTCTCAGATTCCCTTTCTTTAAATTCTCAAGATTAAGAAGGATATGCTTCATCAGGTTGAACTTCCTTTGATTTATCAAGAAATCTAAGATGTATATCTCACTCTTCTTCAAGCTGTCCTTGTCTCCTTTTCTCGGTACAATAAGCCCTTGCACCCATAACTCCAGAATCCGGAAGTTTGTAGATAGGGTTGCAATTTTCGAAGCCTTATCATCATCCAGTCCGAGAATTTCTAAGGCTTTCTCCTTGTTGAAACTACCCAAGGAGTCTGGCAGAACATGCGAGATAAACTCAGCTTCCCCTTCATAATTCAACCCTACCAAGCTTGCAGCCTTGGTGTAAGATAGCTTATAAGTCTTGCCATACGATTTGAATGAAAATTTTTCTCTATTGTCTTCCACAAAGAAAGCAACCGACTCATAAAACTCAACAAGCAAGTCTGGGTAAACTTCATCTTGGTTGCCGGTTTTTGATATCGCAACATCTTCCCAGCCATTGAGCTTGATATTCTTTGATATAATAGAATCATAGTTGCTGAAGAAATTTGGATGAACTAACCTTTCTCTGTAGACTAACCACTGTGAAATGGGCTTTGTTGAAGACATATCTTGAGAAGCTAACTCTGCAGACATTCGGATTAGAAGTCTCTGAGAAGTTCGGAACTGAGAAGACTGAGGTTCGGAACTGGAGAACTGTAGTTCGGAACAGCCTTAAATCAGAGATACAGAGCTTCAGCACGCAAGAGCTTGAGAT
This sequence comes from Viscum album, assembly GCA_963277665.1. Taxonomy (NCBI): domain Eukaryota; kingdom Viridiplantae; phylum Streptophyta; class Magnoliopsida; order Santalales; family Viscaceae; genus Viscum; species Viscum album. The sequence goes on along the minus strand of OY728161.1, from coordinate 1,169,222,951 downwards.
CGATGTGGGACGAGAAAATAGGGTCCCCTTTATATAGGCTTTGAGATGACGGTTCAACTTCCTCGGTTGATCTAACGGTTTAGAATGATCTGAGATCAGATCTGACGGTTGAGAGGTTGAATCCGATCTTTTTGAGGTTTTATTAAAACAGAATTCAAGAAATTCAAAAAACCGAAAACAAACTATAAGAAAATGCCAGCAAGTAAAATATGATTACGAAAACTTCAGTAAGGAAGTCATACCTTTCGGATTAGCTTAGGAAAGTTATTCGTAATGGGTAATGTAAAGACGACTACGAAAAAAACTCAATACGAAAAACTTGATACGAAAAACTCAATACGAAAAACAAAAAAAAAAAAAACGAAAAACTCAATACGAAAAACTCAATACGAAAAACTCAATACGAAATACTCAATACGAAAAACTTAATACGAAAAACTCAATACGAAAAACTCAATACGAAATACTCAATACGAAAAACTTAATACGAAAAACTCAATACGAAAAACTCAATACGAAAAACTCAATACGAAAAACTCAATAGAAAAAACTTGATACGGAAGATTCAATACGAAAGTTTTTCCATTATGAAAATACCAGTACGAAAATTTTCCATTCCGGAAATTTTTCAATACGAATACTTTTATTCCAGAAGTATTTTGTATGGAAATATCCATTCTGGAAAATTGTAGTTCCGGAAGTTCCATTCCGGAAAGTTTCGTTCCGAAAAATTTGAAAACAAATTTTTGAAAAACATTGTTAAATAGACAAACAAATGTACTCCCCCTATGAAAAGGAGTTTATTACTGTGAGGAGATTTTTCCAACAGAAAGTTAATTAAGGAAGATTACCTTACGGTTATCATTCCTAACTTCTGTTTAATATATTCAAATCTATCAGAAGGTAAAGATTTTGTGAAAATATCAGCAAGTTGATCTTGCGTTCCGATAAACTGAAGAATAATATCTCCTTTAAGTGTGTGATCCCTAAGAAAGTGATGCCTAATATCTATGTGTTTTGCACGGGAGTGATGTGCAGGGTTTTTACTTAGAGCAATGGCACTTGTGTTATCACACAAAATTTGAGTTTTAGTAAAACTCAAGCCATAGTCTGTGAGTGTGTGTTGCATCCACAACACTTGTGCACAACAACTTCCAGCTGCTACATATTCAGCTTCAGCAGTGGAGAGTGCAACAGAATGTTGCTTCTTGCATGACCAAGAAACTAATGAATCTCCTAAGAAATGACAAGTTCCGGATGTACTTTTTCTATCCATTCTACAACCACCAAAGTCAGCATCAGAAAAGCTTTTTAGAACAAAATCATTTCCAGAAGTATAAAATAATCCTAGATCCATGGTTCCCTTAAGGTAGCGAAAAATTCTTTTAACTGCCTTTAAGTGAGATTCCTTAGGATTGGATTGATATCTTGCACATAAGCATACTGAGAACATTAAGTCTGGTCGACTAGCAGTTAAGTAAAGTAGACTTCCAATCATACCTCTAAAAGATGTTTGATCTACTGGTTTTCCAGCTTCATCAAGATCTAAAGAGTTTGAGGTACCAATAGGAGTACTTATACTCTTCGTGTTGTCATAACCATACTTTTTAAGAAGATCTTTAATATACTTATGTTGAGATATGTAGGTTCCTTCTGGTTTTTGAGAAATTTGAAAACCAAGGAAAAATGTTAACTCACCCATCATACTCATTTCAAACTCAGATTTCATTAGACTAGCAAAAGAATCAGTCAAAGATTGCTGAGTTGAACCAAATATAATGTCATCAACATAAATTTGAACAATCAAAACATTTTTCTTATCTTTCTTTATAAAAAGGGTTGGATCTGCATTTCCCTTAACATAGTTATTTTGAAGCAAAAATCCAGTGAGTCTATCATACCATGCTCTTGGGGCTTGTTTAAGGCCATACAAAGCTTTGGTAAGTCTAAAAACATGATCAGGATGTTTTGTATCTTCAAAGCCAGGAGGTTGTTCAACAAAAACTTCCTCTTGAACATAACCGTTAAGAAAAGCACATTTCACATCCATTTGAAATAGTTTGAAATTAAAGAATGCTGCAAAGGCAAGTAGAATACGGATAGATTCAAGTCTAGCTACTGGAGCATAGGTTTCTTCATAGTCTATTCCTTCTTGCTGATTATAGCCTTTAGCAACAAGTCTAGCTTTATTTCTAATAATGACTCCATTTTCATCACATTTGTTTCTGAAGACCCATTTTACTCCAATAACAGAAGTTTCCTTAGGTCTTTCAACCAAGGTCCAGACTTTATTCCTTTCGAATTCATTTAGCTCATCTTGCATTGCTTTGATCCAATCATCATCACCTAAAGCTTCATCAGTGCTTTTAGGTTCTAGTTGGGAAAGAAATGCTAGATGTTCTACTTCATTTCTTAAGGAACTCCTAGTCCTTACAGGTTGATTTACATCACCAATGATACTATCACTGGGATGATTCTTAAGAAACATCTGATTTGGGTTTTGTAAAACCTGTTCATCAACATAAGGTAGAAAGTCTTCTGGGGTAAATGTTTCAGAAGTATCTTCTAGAACAATTTCCTTATCAGAAGGTTCTTCTAACAAAGGTTGACAATCAGTTTTTGAAAACACATCCGAAGATGTAAGTTGGGAAGTTTTAAAAACAAAAGGATCTGACTCATCAAATTTCACATGTACTGTTTCCTCAACAGTACAAGTAATTTTTATTAAAAACTCTATAAGCCTTAGAGGTTGTGGAATATCCTAAGAAAATCCCTTCATCTGATTTTGGTGCGAATTTATGTAAGTTATCTTTAGTATTCAAAATGAATACTTTGCAACCAAAAACCTTGAAGTAGGAAAGCCTTGGTTTTCTACCATTCCATAACTCATAAGGAGTTTTATTAAGAAAAGGTCTAATCAAAACTCGATTTATAGTATAACAAGCAGTACTTACAGCTTCAGCCCAGAAATGTCTAGCAATAGAATATTCACTCAACATGGTTCTAGTTATTTCTTGAAGAATTCTATTTCTTCTTTCAACTACACCATTCTGTTGAGGAGTTATAGGTGCTGAAAAGTTGTGAGTAATACCTTTCTTACTACAAAAAGTTTCAAAATCTGAATTTTGAAATTCTCCTCCATGATCACTATGAATAGTTTTCAATGGAAGGTTTTTCTCATTTTTAACTTGAGCTCTAAAACTTTTGAAATAAGAAAAAGCTTCAGATTTCCTTGCTAGAAAATAGACCCAAGTAAATCTAGTGTAATCATCAACTAGAACAAACACATAGTATTTGCCTCCAATGCTTCCAGTTTGTGTAGGACCAAAAAGATCCATGTGCACCAACTGTAATGCATCGGTTGTTGAGACTTCACCGATTGACTTAAAACTAGATTTATGTTGCTTGCCATATTGACAAGGATCACAAACTTTAGAAGAATCAAATCTAAGCTCCGGTAGATCCTTAACTAGTTTCTTCTTAGAGAGTTTACATAGGTTTCTAAGATTACAGTGTCCTAGTCTTCTATGCCATAACCAAGAATGATCTTCCATTGCACTTAGGCAAGGTAAATCTTGGCTTCTTAGGTCTTCTAAGTTTAAGGTGTAAACATTCTCTTGCCTGTTGGCTGAGAGAATAAATTCTTCCTTGGAATTGTGAACTAAGCATTTATCATTCCTAAAATTCACAAGGTAACCTTCATCACATAACTGACTTATGCTAATGAGGTTGTGCTTAAGACCTTTAACAAAAAGAACATTTGAAATCAAAGTTTTACCTAAAAGAACAATATTACCAATACCAACAATCTCTCCCTTAGCATTGTCTCCGAAAGTTACCTTTCCTCCTTTCGTCTTGATAATTTTTTCAAAGAAGCTTTTGTTACCAGTCATGTGCCGGGAACATCCACTATCCATGTACCAAACATTGTTGCTGGAACTTTCTTTATTTTCCTGAAATTAAGAACAAAGTTAGACTTTCGGAATCCAAACTTGCTTGGATCCGAGATTTCTAGACAATAAAATCTTAGGTACCCACATTTTCTTGGAAAAATAAGCTTTATGAAAACCTAAGGATTGGGTTTTGTTTAAGGAACAATTTCTTGCCCAGTGACCACCACATTGACACTTAGTACAAAATGGGGCACTTTGAGGAACAAAATAATTGTTGCTGAAAACAGGTTTTGCATGGGTATAACCAAATCCGGATTTATTTCTTAAAGGTCGTATTTGAGAATACATCTTATCAAAATTTTCCTTACCATGGGTAAAGTTTGATAAGCACTTCTTTAAGGAAAAAATTTCGGACTTGAGTTTTACAACCAAGTTTTTATCTTCAAAATCATTAGTTTTGGAACTAGAGTTAGGCTCGAAAACATTTTTATTAGAAATTACTTTTTCTAACTCTTTAGAAAGTTTATTCTTCTCAGAACTTACTTCCTCAAGATTTTTTGAAATACTTTCAAAATCAGCATTTTTCTTATCAAGATCTTTAGAAAGATCTGATATCTCTTTAGTAAGAATAGAATTCCTAGAATTTGCCTTATCAAGTTTCTTGTTGAGTTTGGAATTCTCAATCTCAAGAAGTTCAGCAAATCTAGAGACTTCTTCAAAAGTAGGTAAAGTATTTTCCTCATCAGAAGATGATTCTTCATCAGAAGAGTTATAATACTTACTATCATTAGGATTTAAAGAAACATTGGTCAATGATTCAGCATTTCGTACCTTAGCCATAAGACAATGATTATCAATAGGTAATCTGGCTATAAGACCAAGATTCTTCTGTCCTGAAGAATCATATTCAGAAGATTCATCTGAAGAGTCACCACCACTGGCACTCCAGGTGTCATTAGCTTTCAAAACTTTCTTAGCTTTAGCTTTGTAATATCTCTTCCTGTTCCTGTCTGAATGCCTTTCCTTTCTTTCTTTCTTTCTGAGCATAGGGCAATCTGGTCTAATATGTCCTGCTCTCTTACATTCATAACAAGTAACTTCTCCATCTTTCTTATCTTTCCTATCCTTCTTCTTATACATGGATTGAAAGTTTCTTTGTCCAGCTATCTTGTTCATCCTTCGAGCAAGATTGGCTAATTCATTTTCTGAAACTTCACTTTCACTAGATTCGGATTGGAAAATGACTTTCTTCGATTTGGATCTGGTTACTCTCTCAGGAGTCTTAGCTTTCATCTGATTCGAAGTTGTAGTAAAAGCAACAGTACCATTTCCATTCTTCTTCTTGATGTTGTCAGCATCTCTCTTCATTCTGGTCTCATGTTGTAGAAGAGTTCCAAATAATTCATCAAGAGTTATTTGAGTAACCTTCCTGTTCTCATCTATAGCTGTTCTCTTGGATTCCCACTCATTGGGCATAATGTCAATTATCTTGTCCACAAGAGCTTCATCATCTAAACCTTTCTCTCCCATAGACTGTAGACTATTGACGATTGTCATAAATCTTTGTTGTACTTTACAGATAGGTTCTCCATGAGGAAAATTAAAGCCATGATATTCAGCTCTAAGCATAGCTCTCCTTGTCTCAATCACTTTAGAAGTCCCAAAATGAGTAACCTCTAACTTCTTCCATATACAATTAGCTGCTTCACAAGAAGAAATTTGGCTATATATATTTCTAGTCATTGAACATAATAAAGTGTTGCGTACCTTGTAATTCAGTTGATATTCTTGCTTCTCCTGGTTAGTAAAGGTTCTGACTTCCTTGTCAGGAATTTTGTAATCACCAGTAAGCATGACAAAGTTATCTACTCCAGTATTGATAACGAATGTCTTCATACGATCTCTCCAGTATTCATAATCATTACCATCGAAGATTGGTGGCCTTGTAGGATTCAAATTGTCTATCGAACCAACATTCATTCCTGCCATACTTGAAAATAACTTGGAAACAAACTTGTTAATAACAAAAATTAGGAATCAAAAAGTTCGGAATAGGAAAAGTTCGGAATGGATAATCCGGAATGAAAAAGTTCGGAATTGAAAAGTGAGCAAGAAAAACTTGAACGTGAGTACAAGTATTTCAGTAACCTTGGCTCTGATACCAAATGTAAGAATGGTATAGAGTAAGAGGTTTCCAACCTCTGATACCAATTGTAGGATCAAAATATAATATGAGATGCTCAATATACAAGAGGGGGGGTGAATTGTATACTTTAAAAATTCCTTTGGAACCTTTAAAGTTAGTTATGAATAACTAGAGTTTCCTTAAGAAAAGGAAAGAACTAAGTTTAACAAAGTTAAACTAAGTTGATTCACAACACCTCTAACACCGAACTAAACTTGGAAAGAGATTCCAAAAGAAGGTTCCGGAAATATGGTTCCGGAATTTGAAACTTAACAAAAGTTACAATATGAGATTCTACCTTAAAGCGTATAGAATCTAAACTAATCAGAGTAAGTAAGGAAGTATAAGAAAATTATACTTTCCTTAAGATACAAAATGCAGCGGAATAAAACAAGTACAAGTAGAAGAACTACTAGTAACAAGAAAATAGTCTTTTAACCCAAAGAGAAGGGTATCCAACAACCTTGGATAAAGGTCCCTTGATTTATACTTTCAAGCAAGTCTGTCTTACCCACACCAGGGTAAGCCCTCGATACGAAGATCGGTGTCTCTGTCTTGCTATCCCCGCAAGCCCTCAACTTCAAGGTAGTTGGCAACCTCTGTCTTTCTCAGCAAGAAAGCCCTCGATCTTTAAGGTAGTCGGCACCTCTGTCTTCCTATCCCCGGAAGCCCTCGAATGTAATCACCAACATTCGGAGTCGCACGAAGCTTTGAGAGTTAATAAGAGACTCTCTCTCTAAAAATCACTTCAACAGCATGTATGCACAAAGTTCAAATGTTCATCCATCCGTTGTGAGCTTTTTCAAATGAGCTCCTATTTATAGGTGAGGTCGGCTCCTTCTCCAACGGTCATATTTCCCTTAAAGTTCGGAGGGACCTGTACACGTGTCACTTAGACAACGGTTAGTTTATAACAAAATGGACGACATCGTTTTATAACAAAGTAAGTGTAACAGAAAGTACGACATCGTTTTAAACTCTAACATAAAGGTTCGGAATAGAAATTTCGGAGTGAAAGTTCGGAGTGAACAAATTCAGAGTGTATAAAACAATGATAATCAGATTCTGTTTAATAGGTGAATTCGGAATGAGAATTCGGAATAGGAATTCTTTATCAGAAATCGTAATGAGAATTTATCATCAGAATTCGTAATGAGAATTCGGAATGAGATTTCTTCATTAGAATTCGTAATGGGAATTCTTCATTGGAATTCGTAATGGGAATTCTTCTTCAGAATTCGTAATGAGAATTCTTCATTAGAATTCGTATCCTGAATCTGGAATAGAACTTAGTCAGAATTCATAACCGGAATTCGGAGTGAAACTTCCTTATAGTTCTTGTCCAGAATCCGAACCCTAAAACAAAATGCTTTTTATCAGTTTTAATGATTCCGAGAAAGTGAATCCGAATCTCACTCTTAAGAAAAATATTAATGAAAATATGATAAGGATAAATTTTTCTTATAAAAGCGTTTTTCCTTAAGAAAACATTTTTCCTTATAAAAGCAATTTTCCTTACAAAAGCGATTTTCCTTAAAGATAAGGTGTTTGTGATTTTCAAAACAAGAAGGAATGGAAAAGTCATAAGGAAAACCTTATTGACTCAACAACTTCTTCATCATTGATGTTATTTCATAACAATGAGGTGATATTTCTTTGTTTGTTTCTCACTTGTTTCTCTTATAGTGTATATATGGTTTGTTTTAATTATACTATCATGATTTATATCATTTAGTTACAAGTATTCCTTATTTTTATAAATATAGAAGGATTTTTTAAAAAACAAACGATGTTTTGGAAATTATCTTTGATGCTGCATTATAAACTAGTTTTATTTTAAAAATAGAGCTAACGTTTTCATTTCAAAAAGGATTTGTATAAATTCTCTGGTGAAATCCTACTGTGGTTTCGGATGAAATCCTTCTTTTTTAATTGTAAATTTGTACACGTAATTTTTTAGGACTCAGGTAAAGGGAAGGGTGTCATGTTGTTTTCTAGATTTTTTTGATTTTGCATTCTATTTTAGTGGGTATTTTTTGTGGTGGTGGATGGTCAAATGGTGTTTTTGCTTATGCATTGCCTTTTTTTACATATAGGATTATCCATTTTGGGATTGATGTTTTATGTATCATACATGTGTCCTTTTTATACACTCTGTACTCTATTTTTTCTACTATTGTATATTATACATTTTTTACTCTACATTATTGAGGGTCTAATCAGGTTACCAGTTAGGATTACTTGTGCTGGTTCATTTTAGTTACCATATAAAATTAAAATCATTTAAGATATTTCATGTGTATCCCTCAGCTAACATTTAAAAGGGGACCTCTACTCCCCCATTATTAACAGAATTAAATCCTTCTATATTAGCTATGTGCAACTAAAAAACATTCCAATAACCCTTCCCTTAATTTGTATCTTTTGATTTCTCTTAAGTCCAATCCTTTAAGTCATAACATGTAATTAAAATGTTATCTCTCAAAGTAGAAGCATAAATCATAACCATGGTCTATGAATTTTATGACATTTTAAACCTTTTTTAAACATGTTGTATCCATACAAACATTATCACTCTAGTATAATAAAGAGATAGAGATGTTTTTAGATTGATTGAATAACCATTTCTCACCAAATTTCTATCAAATTTAATATAAAACTATCGTTGATGTGTATGTGTACACTACCTCCACCATGTATCGATAAAATTCATTTTCATTCAAAATATTTCATTGATGTTAACTATGATGTGTTTATTGTTCATATTTTATGTTACATAAAAAAATTATTTTTCAGGATTTATAAGATATTATTTACCTTATTATCTTCTTATCAAATGTTAAATGATAACATAATTCATGTGTGTGTGGGCCACCTACTAGATAATGAAATTTGAATTTTTATAATATCCCCTTTACACGGATGGAATTGAGGATATATTTAAAGAAAATGTATTTATGGTATAATATTTATTATTTAATGTTTAATTACGATTTACATTTTTTCATTCCATCTTTTTAAATGTGGAATCATCTCTCATGCGTACATATGGATTACCATCTCCCGGAAAGTGAGGTAAATCATTTTTCATCAAAATTGTTATAAATGGAAAAAAAGATGTGTATAATGAATTTATATGATATTTAGAACATAAATTTCATTGCGGATATAAAATAACCATGATTAATGCCCAAAGACCCTAACCATAAAACTAAAACATATATAAAAATGATGTAGTTGACACCTAAAATGATGAGTTTAAAAAATAATTGTTAATAAAAATGATCTAAAATGAAACAAGGGGATAATAAATGATATTATATACTTCAATATGATATTATATTGAATTATAATAAATTTTAATTTATTATTTATAAGGTTAGATCACTTAAGAATCAAGTTAGATATTAGGAAAATATTTTGTCTCAATATCTATTTATTGAAACATGTGTTAAGGTTATGCACCAATTTTTTATTTATATGTTGAATATAACCACAATAAATTTATTTCGGGATAATAAATTATTTAATGAGATTTATTTATAGATATATATGATTTAAATTCTTCTAATAACTTTTGTTTCAAAAATTACTAAATAAATAAGTGTTCGTCTCGATTTTATTTCATTGAGACATGTTTGATGTTGCCCACCAATTTATGTTTATAAATGGTATATGTTGACCTTTAGACATATTATATAATGAAAAATTATTAATTAATGGTATTTGATGTTATAATTCAAATGGAATCATCCAAGGGGATTTGACTCTAATGTTACCGATGTTGTAAGGGTTTACCATCTCCAATTTTCTTCAATGAGACATCTTTTTTGTTATAAACCTATCTTATTTTTTGAGGTTTATCTATATCCACATTAATATTTTGAATATTTTATATATTCCTGTTAATTTTATTTAATGTTTAATTATATGATATTTATTTCATGGTTGTCATGGATAAAAAGATACAACATCGGTAATTGTTTTATGTTATTACCTAATTTTTCACTAGAATTGTTTAGGTAAAATTCATTATGTTGAAATTATAAGATATATATCTTCGAAACATTATTTATTTTCATAGATTATTGTAAATTATTATGTTTATATGTTTTCATTTCCTTTTGAACTCTTTATGTACTCAAATGTGAGGATGAACATTTTTAAGGAAAATCAACCTTCTTTTTCTTATTTGGGTGGGAAATTATTTATCCAAGTCCATATTTCTTAAAAATTATTTGATTAATATTTTTTATACAATAGAAATATTATTTAAATTAATTTTTATGTATATTTAAATTTTATTACCAGTGTTTAAAATGAATCTTCTAATCATTTTTGAAACATTGTACCACGCAATGTTTTCCAAAAATGCTGAATGAGTATTTTTTTATTATACACTCCATGACTAAATTTTCTCACCACCATGAATTTTTATTTATTTTAAGAATAATTAACTATTTTACTTGGTTATTTTCAATTAATATGATTCAGTTAATATTTTATAAATTTTTATAATTTAAATAACTAGTTTCAAAATTTAAATTTTGTACCCCTTGAGAACTGTTTCAATGATTTTTAAAGGAATTTTAATCTATCAAAACATCATTTGGTTTTTTATTCATTAATAGTGATTTCATCTGGTAGCTTACCACATTTTTTACTAGATGTATATTCTATAATAATTTAATAATTTTACATTTGGGCATTGGCTATTTTATATTTCCGGAATCTGAGTAAGGTACCAAGGGTTTGAACATTCCCAAATATTGTTTTCACAGGTTGTTTAAATTTTGTTGGAATCCTCGAAGATTTATGAGAAAACCAGAGAACGAACAGGAATATCATGATATTAGAAGTAGCTAATTCTCTAAATTCACATCACTTATAAAATACATGACGTGAATTATGTTCACTGGTGCACCTAGACATTACCAGGTGTGAATGCATGGGGTGGTTAGCTCAATAAATTCATGTATTTTATTCAAATAAAAAACATGAATTCATTTCATGGTGAGTGTATAGTGGAATTACATGATGTTAAATCCATTGGGGTTACCATTTGGAATTTACGATGTGTATCTATCACATGTTTCTTTTTTTGGTTTACATCAGTTAACAGATATAGGACATGAATTATAAAGGTAGTTTATTTATTAAGGGAATAGGGGGATCAACCCATTATTTTCTTTACATATAGAGGGCCCTCAGGTCGCATTAATGCATCCTCACCTTCACCATGGGTTTCTTGGTCCTCCTCTATTGAGTTTCCAATTCTAGTGATGTCTATCTCAGCAGTATCCTCTTGGTAAGTTCTTAACTCCTCTACATCCTTTTTTAATTTGTATCACCATCTACCATGCTATCTTATTGTGAGATAAACTTCCCAATTTTCAGGGTGCCTATAAAATATTACAATTTATCTCAATTTTTATTTATTTAAAATAAGATAATGGATGGGTGTAACTCTCTTGATATAAGGAATGTGGTTTAAATAATTTCCCTTAAGTTTCACTAAATTATAAATTACATCATTGTGGCATGCACTAATATTTTCAGGTGGTGCTTAAAAATATGAAATTATGTATGTAGAAACTTAATTATGAAATTATTAGTCATTATTATTTAATATTTATCAATTTTTGGTAGTTATACTAGTCTTGAATCATCATTTTGGGATGTTTTTATTTTATACCATGGTTTATGCTTTGTCATGGTTAAGTAACCACCCTTATCAAGTGCTATTTTAATTTCTTATAATTACAATCCCTTTCCTTTTTTTAAAATTTCCCTATAGTGTGTTTAATTAACTCTCATGTAATAGGTTTATAAATTTTATTAAGGATATATATTTTTTACCCTGGTTTTATAATAAAACTCACCTTTGAGGTGTGTTTTCGTCTCTAATAAAAAATTGTTAAATAAATATGAGATTAGAAAGATGTTTAATGGAAGGAATAAGCAAATGGAAATTATTTTTATAATTGAATTGAATAATGGGAGTGGTCCAATTTTTTATACGTTCATTTTGATGGCATGTTTATGAATTTGGAATCTATTACATGAACGTAAATGATTAAATTATTTGTGTACACCTTGAGAGATACTTCGTTAAAATTTTATATAATTCCATGTATAGGATCATAGGTTACTTTAATATATTATCTTAGGGTAATATATACATAATTTTATTGATTAAATTTCATGGGCCCACTAAGTGGATGACTTACTTTACCCATGAGCGACAATGTGTTCCCTATTTATTTTCCTTGGACTGTCTCGATGAGAACTATTGATATACAATACCCAGAGATACAGTTGGTCCCATATGTGATATATCTATGTTAGTTTCAGTGCACTTTTAATTATTCTCAAAGAGTGATACTCAAATTCCCATGTAAGACTTATTTGGATGACCTCATAGGCTGATTCAGATTATTTGTAACGTACACTAATTTTTAACTCTCTCATGTGGAAATAATGAGTTGGTTATGAGACCTCATGTATGCCTTCCAATACCCTAGAGGCTTCTGACTTGCATCAAGGGTTTCAAATGTTTAGTAGGGAGACTATACCCCTTGGTAAGAAGTGTCATAGTAGTAAAAATCATAATAGAATGGAATTTATTAAAAGTATAGACATAGAAGAGTATAATAATAAAATCCAGTGGAATAATCCAATTAATAAATAAGGACAAATGTAATTATGTGCTATAAACTAACTAAATTTCATGCATTAAAAATAAAATAAAATGAATAGTGGACTCAAATGAAAGACTCAAAGTCCAAGTAACTAAACCCCAAGTCTGTCCCATCTTGAAACCCCAGCCCATCCAAACACAAGGATTCAATTGCAATGTCATTTTCCATTTTCCAAATCTGCATCAGTGAAATATGTTCAGGTACCAAATGTAGACCTATATAGGTTGTGAGTATAACTCAGGAGTTAAAAAACACTATGTCTAAACCAAAAATAGTTTGATAATAAGTGTAATCAATAATGTAATAACTATGTGAATTAATTAATTTAGCAATTAAAAATGAATTAATAACATGCTTTCTTTTTTTTTTCTTGAATGCCTTTAAAAATTTGTTATGGCCATTCCATTCACAACCATATAACCAAGTTAAAAAAACCTACTTCAAATCCATGCCTATAGAGACAAGGTTTTCACCTTGTAAAACTTATATATATTTCTACACATTCTTCCATATCCAATCACTGAGACGGTGTGCAATTATGAAGCCCTATGTTCTCAGAAGAAATTTATTAAAAATATATTAAGTATTTTCACACTTTTCATATGGGGGAAATGGGATATCTCACAAATGGTAGCTTGGATTAGAAATATGAGGCTATGCTTGAGTCAGGAACATATTGTTTACCCTATGTGGGGTATAGCTTTTGCGTGAGTAGGATTCTTGTGGAAAATGATATCGAGGGAATTTTTGTAAATAATTTAATTGAAATAATTAATTTATTTTGGATGTATAACCAGATAACTTCTCAATGGAGATTTTTATTAGAAATCGGATAGCCCCATTGATTTTACTGCGTGATGTTTTCCTTAGTTTCGAGCTTGGGAGAGAGGGCACGAGAGGTTTGGATCCCTCGACCACTTATAGTGTCCTCTAAATAGAATATTAAAGAAATGAGTAGGTTTTTGGCTCATTTATTCTCAAGCAAGGCCGAAGCGCCACTCTCCCTTACGATGGATATTTGACGTCCGTTCTTCATCATATCATGATGAAACATCGGGGGCGGGTCGATAAGAGCATATAGAACACAATATTGGAACCAAATATCGATGTAGGATTCCTATTTCATATTCTGTAGCTTCTGATTGTAGAATTGTTTTTTGAAAATCATTTATGTCTACTTTTTCCACTTTGGAATCCTTTAATGATGGAAAAACTAATAATGATCATCTCCCGATTCGATTTATAGTTCACTATTAAACTCATTTCTTCTCATTATCCATACTATAACTTTAGGATCCATCAAATCATTAATAAATCATTGATAAAGACAGATTTTTTCGAAGCCCTTGATTAGAGGAGTTTGGATCTATGCTCAGTTTAGAGTTTCAGGCACCAAAGGAGCAGTGGAAGCAAGCAGAAGTGGCGAGAACATTTCACCACATTGAAATAGAAATTATTCTTATAGAATAGGTTGCCACTGTGTATATCATGTCTCGAATATCCTAGATCCAGTCTTAGTTTCATTTTTAGATCACCTGAGTGATAATGGCGGTATCTGGAAGTTTTCTGGTGATTAATGGTGGTGGATGGCAGAATAGCAAGACAGGGCTCTGGTAGTGTGGAAGATAAGTGGAGGTGGCTGGGTAGCACATGGTGATGTGGCTTGAGTGATGCGGTGATGCGGAGTCAACCATACAGTGGTGCCAGTAAGCATGGATGATGTGAAGGTGGGGTCATCTAGGTTTCCCGGAGGTAATGGAGCGGGTTCCAATTGTGGTGGATTGTGTTCAACCCGTAGCAGAGGCTAGGGTCACGTGGCGGCATGGTCGGTATCCATCGGTGGGCTGGTGGGCTATGGGGTAAATAGAATGGGCTGAACTAGGTGGGACGAACCGGCCAAACCTGGCATATCTATCTTAATTAGGCCCGTTGGGCCCAGGGAAATTAAAATTCCTATTTCTCTTACTCAAGGGATCTATTTCACGTGTCATCTGTGGAAACATGACCCATACTTTGAAGATGAAATTTTTATATAGTTTTGTACATTTTTTATTTCCATGTTTAAAGCTCAGTGACATGAATCCCCATTTTGAATAATAAAAATTTAATTATAATTTTTTGGGGTATTCTTGTTTGGTGTCGTACGTCTGCATACGATATCTGATTGACGCATCGTCAGAGCCATTGTAACCCTAGATTTTATAAGAGATTTTCAAGTCTAATTTTTGGTGTTGAAAGAGAAATCATGGTGAGATCCCCACAAGGCCCATTTAGGGAATTGGCGGTAAATTTAGATTCTTCTCCAGGTTCGTGTTTAGGACAATCAAATATTCAATCTCATATGATTTTCTGAGAGGATCACAATGGTGTGATCTATTCGATGTGTTTCGGGATCATGGTGTGGGTATCACATATCACCACTCATGTGTGGTATGGATAAATAAAAATTCATCACTGAGTGTCTATTTGGGATGAATGACTACTCATTTCCATGTGTTTTTTCGAGATGACCAAATGGTGTGATCCATTTGGCATGTTTCGGGTCGATGAGTATGCCCCAAGTAGAACTGTTCACGTGCGACGCAGAGAGATGAAAATTTTCATCCAAGTATTTGATTCAAAAGAATTAATAGTTGATCTTCTGTACATTTTTTCAAGGATCACAACATTAGGATTCATTTGGTTATCAGGGTCCATTTGAGGAGGCAGTTAGTGGAAATGATGTTTTTTCTCTTCAGACCAGTGGTGAATGTCGAGAGCTTGTCTTCCCCTTTTGTGTGAGAGATTCCATGTAATCTTGATGTATATAGGCATGACTAAGGGTATATGTGAACCATTTTAGTACCTGAGAATTTTTGGGTACATGGTTAGGCGATGAGGTGGGGCCCCACATCAGGTGGGCCCCACAAGCTCAATGTACCACACTACAAATATTCTACCTCTTGTATCTTCATCTTTTGGACTCAGATTTTGGCATGTGAGTCCCCTATCCAGGGTTAGTTTTTGTATTGAACATGATGGTGCCCTTTTAAGTACATTTAGAGATATTATGCAAGATTTTCCATATGTGATACCTATTTAGGCGACGTCCGATTATAGTAGTGGTTAGGTGCTAACATAAGAGTAATTTCTGAGAGGTGGCATCTAGCAGGGGTAGCAAGTGTAGTTCTTTGATACCTTCTGAGTGGAATATCCCAATTAGGTAGGGCGTGGGTCTCAATGACCTTGAGTGGAATCCACTGCCATCATACATGTGGGTCCTCTATGAATACTATGAATGTGGAGTCCACCTGACACACTATGGTGTGGGTCCTCCATGACAATAAGAGTTGAATCCCTCATATGCATGGATGTGGATACTCTATTAGCTACTTCTAAGTGGAATCTCCCTAATGCTCTTGGGAGAGGGTCCTTGAAAAAAAACTATGGAATCCCCCTAATGGATCATGGTGTGTGTCATCTACGATGATAATTAAATTAGAATCCCCCTAACTCACTTGGGTGTGGTTCCTATACATTGGGTTTACTCTTTATACCTATGGATCAATGGAAAGAAATGCATTGATGTTACTTTCGACCCACGAGTAAGAGGGGTTCTTTCTCCACTGATATGGGTCCTTCAAACATGACCAATAACTTTTCGGGTGAGATAATCCATCACAAAGTTGATTGAATCGAGGTGTGGTGATTGAGTCCCTTTGAATTGTATGTTTAGTGTAGACACGAGGGATGCTTAGAATCATTTGTGGTTACTTATGGAATTTTTAATGAATATTTTCATGGAATAAGGTGTGAGATTGAGATCCCCATAATCTCTCATTTGGTATTCTTTGAATGATCATATAAATGTATCTAATTTCAGTACCCACTCCTTGGGTTTTAGTTACTCTCCATACAAGAGAGGTGAAGAAGCATGAGGTATTACTTGTGCATGATGTGTCTAGATTCTCATGGTTAGACGAGTCCTGTCTTTTAACATAGGATGTGAAGACACTATTATAATTTCATCTTCACACCATTTCTAGATCCTTGTGTTTTGGATGAGTTTACATCAGTATCATGGGGGTTGAGCTGTACTCATATACTGTATCTTTTTCAATCTGATGCTCCCCTATTTAGTACATCTTTTTCCCCTCCCTTGAGCCTTTAGAGCATCCTACAATGAACTTATATACTCACCCCAGATTGTAATTATTCGGCACATGGTTTTCCCTTGTGGATAACAGATAGGATGACTGTGACATCATTTGAGCTTAGGGATACGGGGTTCTTGGATAGTGTGTGGTTGTCGTACCTTGGGATTATGGATTGGTCCTCTCTCTACTATTTTACTTTTCCAATTATTGATGGGTTTTTCACTTTTCTAGTTGGGAGTTTATTTTTCCACATTTTCCTTTTAGTTTAATTTTATTTAGTTGTACTGTTTATAGGTCGATGAATATTCATAGATTATATATAGATGCATTGTTTTTTTCCTTTTCCTCTTCACTTTTTCATTGACTTGGTTGTGAGTATGTGTATTGGTTCATAGGAAAATGCCTCCACAAGATTGTTGTACCTTATATTCTAGTCTTCAACCCTGGCCTATGGAGGTGGGATTGGGGTAGTTGTGGCTTGATCCCCAACAAGGTATGGGGTGTGAAAAAGTGTTATCAAAGGTGGTTCAACCCTTGGGATGTTATTCAGAAAATTTCCCTGAAAAGATGTTTGTTGGTTTTGGGGAAATAGTTTCAATGTGTCTTGAGAGAATCTCCCATTCTAGAAAGTTTGGTGATAGTGGATTGGCTGTCATATGCACTCACCAGGACCCTGATAACCCTCTTGTCAACTCGGAATGTTGAGACACCTGTTCTAGGGAACATTGGTACATGCATCATATAGGATTGAGTCATTGAATACCCTTTTTTAGTTATCTCCCATGGGTTTTTGATATATATATATGTGTGTGTGTGTGTGTGTGTGAATTTAACCATGGTATTAATTGAAATGTTTTAGGATTCCTCTGTAATAACATCCATCCATGATACTTGCCCTTGTTAGTGACGATGATTCTAAGATTGAATAGGCCCCAGTTCATGATCCATCATACGACCCCTTCCTCCAGGTGGGAAGGTAGCATCACCTCCACCTGTGGATCAGCAGTTAGTCCCAGCATAGTTGGTCAGGGAATTCTATAGGATGATCACAATCAGGATTTTCCAGTATTATAGGCCACTAAGGTCCTACGATGAGATAGATATCCTCATGCAACGAAGGATTGGCTAGGGTCAGTGGTATGCCTCATCAGGTTTTTTCGTACATTGATAGACCCGATAGTGGTGATGACAACTAGTGATTTCCATGGATCAACTATGTGTTGGTGGAGTTTCAGTTTCTCATATGCACGATGTGTCAGTACTCTTTTGGGATGACCTCCAAGTATCTATATTGTGAGAAGTGTTACCGCTCCTGCTTATGCACTATTCAGTTTCAGGAGTATTTGGATCTTCATCAGGGTGATGATAGTGGTTGAGTATGTGACTGGGTTTCCAAACCATACTCAGTACTCATTATATGTGTTCCATGTTTTATACTTCTTGGTATAAAAGATTGAGCAAGGTCTCCATAGGGAGATCCATGCCAGCGTAGTACCCTTGTGCCTTCCCACCTTTGTCGCGGTTGTTGAGCGAGCACTAGTCATAAAGAGTTTTCTGTTAGAGGGGAACCAATAGGATAGTTTTCCAAATGTGAGTGATAGAGCTAATATTTTCTCTATAGTTAGTATATGTCTGTTGGAATGGTCTCAAAATAGAAGGTCTTTACATGATCAGACTCAATAACATGATTGGGGATAGTGAAGAGAATCAGGGTAGCATAGGGAGGGTTGGTGTTATTCTTATGATGGGTGAGGTCACATGGCACAAGATTTCCTAGATAGAGGTGTTGAGCTTCCCAGGAAGATGGTTGATGCCCCACCACATCAGAGATAGTTTCGTGATTAGGGATCACCCAGGTAGGGACAAGGTGTCCACTAAGGAGGTGGTTCTAGCAGAAGAGCCGGATAAATAATTGTGGGTGTATGATGTTATGAGTTCCTCACACCACCACCGAGCGGCCCATGTTTGTCTCTGGGAGCTGGAAAATTGGGTAGTGGTTTTAATGCCCCATTCCTATTTACCTAGAGTCAGTTAATTATTACATAATATTGGCATGATCACAAAAGATCAATTCTTGAATGACTTATTAGTTTATTAGCCTTGTAAATAATAGATACATTCACAAGTTTTACATTACATTATAAAATGAAACAAAACAATAACATACTCTGCATAGGCCACAATCATATCCCTTATAATGTCCCTCTAGGTCAGTCATAATATACTTATTTGCATCCTCGGAAAAATAAAACATAGAAATGGGTGAGCTCAGATGCTCATTAAGGATAACAATATAGCAGAATCTTTCATAAATAAGAATAAACATTTAAGGCAATGTAAGTATAAAACCAAAGCCTTTTAACCTTGAACTTCAGCATAATATGGAAAAGATAAAATCAAATAATTCCATTTGCTTATTGACATTGTTATTCTACTAGTTGAATAATCACATGAAATATCAATAGAATCTTATATAATGATGGAATGCATAATCCCAGACTTCATAACCACATGGTAATGGACTTGTGCCAAGACTACAAATAAGATTTTTTCAAAGCCTTGTGCCAAGACACTAGTATTTCTCATGATACCTACCGATGCATCAAGGTGCTATAGCGGCCTCCACCCGTCACTTAATAATTCATATATATTCATTATATTAAAAGGTTTAAACATAACATAAACATTCGTATTAAAACTAGCACACAAAAGGTCAATACTTTATCCATGAACCATGAATAGTGTAAAAAAACACATCCACAGACAAACATATCAAAAAACTATTAATACAATATGGAAGTTTTTTATCATAATAAATCAACTTCATATAAGCATAAAATCCATCAAAGGATGTTGACATATATGATATCAAAACTTATTTTTAGTGAAATATCACTTTCTATTTTGAAATCATTTAAATGTCATATAATTATAAAAGAATACTTCTATTTTGAAAATATAATTATAATCTTTTAAGGGATTCTTAAATGATTTTATAATGGCATAAAATTGCTGCACCCGCCAAATATGTTAAAAAAACATTCTTACCTTAATTTTGTCAAAAAGGTCATAAAGTAACTTGTTTGGAAAATGAAGAAAATATTACTTACAAAAAATTTTATACAAATTAAAAAAATTGTATAAATGACATTAGATATTATTTTACTAAATAGTAAATATATTGGGAATAGATTTTTAAGCAACAATGATGTGGCTGATAAAGAGGTCTTAGTAGATACTTACGTAAAAACAACCCTAGATAATAAAGAGACTGTGAAATTAACCCTTACATTGTACATTTCCTTAGTCGAGGGTAGGTTAACCTCCTGTATAGTGGTGAAATAATTTTTATTAAATAATAAAAGAACAATATACATTAATATGATATAATATATGATCTTATAATATTGCTTTGTTAATAATATTTCAGTAGTATCATCGTTTCAGATGTTAACTGATTCGTTTTCCTTTATATGGTTTGTTATGTAAGTAATGTTTGTTATGGATAGGATGTATCCTATTGATATTCATAATTATATTATGTATTTAAATATTATTTTTTAATCCTTAAATGATAATTAGTCTTGAATGGATACGATGGGGTATCAATCTCATCGCGTTCATGGAGACAGTAATCTGTACATACGCACGAGCGACAATATCATTCTTTTGATATTAAAATCATATATAATAGGATGGTATATCATATATATAGTACCATTATCATGTTATATTTATTATTTAAATCATTTATTCTCATTATTATACTCATCCAAATGATGTTGTGTTTGAATAACAAACTACACCACAACGTTGAGACGGTAATCTGTACGTACGCACTTATGGTGACATTGACATTTATATGATGGATAGAATAATGAATATGGATATAGAATTTTTTTAATAGCATCTCAGTATATAGAAGATAGGGGAGTTTTTATTTATAATGGAAACAACAAAGAAATAGGAAGCGGAAGATGAATTGATCTTGAAAGGGGTGAGGAAATATTTACCTCTTCTTTGAGTTCTTCATTTTGATTCAATCAAAAGTGCTCCTGAAGTTTGCTTTATGACTAATCGAAGGACTCTAGGATGAAGTTGGAAAAGTTTATAGAATATTTTGTAGGGGTTGGCCAAGCCGAATGGATTTGAATGTGTGAATTTGAGGGAAGTTTATTTCCCTTTTATAAGATAAGTGAGGGTCACTTTAGGAGATGCTTGAAATATAATTTTATAATAAAATAATTTTCTATTTCTAATGAATCCAAAATGAATAATTTAAAGTATAAGGTGGGTATGGGTAGAAAACCTCTCAAAAAATAGTTTTTAGACTAGTCTAGTTCATCATATTGACCACATCGTTTTTATTTAACTCTTAGTTAAATAGTTTGACATTTACCATGTGTCTTTTTATTTTTATATTATATAGTTAATAAACCTAATATAAACATTCAAGGGAACCTAAAGTGGTTAATTAATGACATATATAATATTATATATGCCCTTTTTCTGAACCCTATATTTTTAGGAATATAATATGAATTAATAATATAATATTTGTTTTAAAAACTCTTTTTTGTCAATTTTGACACGATTTGGTATTTTGTGTTTGATAAATTCATAACAGAATTATTACTTCAAAAAAATTCAATTAATCCACCCTAACATGTTAAATTAACCTAAAATATTAGTTTAATTCTGTAAAAGTCTCAAATTATATTTATTTGGATATTTATAATATCAATTTTCTAATCTTTCATTAATAAGGTAATTACTCTATCATCGTTGTGTCATTAATAAATTCAATTATAAAACGTATAAAAATTACAAATAAAATACCATTATATAAGATATATTTGTATCTTTATAATGAATATTTATATTATAATTTATCTAATTTCTAACCTTATATTAAAAAGGTTTGGTTATTAAACTTTGAATTTAACTCTTTTAACTATTTTTTAAATAAAATAATAATAAATGTCCTAATCAAGTCCAAGGGGACATAAAGGATAATATTTTATTCATAAAGTTGTTTTTGGTCAAATTACACTTATACAATAGAATTAGGACAAGTGTTTGGGTAATAATAAAATCATTTTTACCCTTAATTACCCTATTTACTTTTAACCGTGGTAAATAAAAGTATGAAATTACTATTCAAAAAAATTTATTATATTCTTATTGAACCACCTTTTTCTTGCTGGTATCAACTATTTCTCTTTTATTTTTTAAATTCCACTCACATAAGCGGTAAAATTATGTTTTATGTGAATTTGAAAATGCTACTAGGAGGTGGGTAAAAGACGGTAAAAAGTTCGATAAAATTTTATATATCTAAACTTAATATAAAATGACTCAAATGAATTGTGTTGAACATATATAGGTATTATGTATCTATTTTGACCTAAAATAAATAAAAAAATAACTAATTATTTAAATAAAAATTAGTTTTTAACCAATAACGTAGTGTTCTTCCACTATTCAACAAAAATTGAAGGTTTTCAAAAAAATAAAAAAAATTTACCATAAGCTAATTTCGATATTATGAATCCAAAAATGAACTCCATTTTGAATGATAAAATTTATAAAATTTCAAAAATTGGTTCTTAATATTCATAATGGCTGGTTTTAGTGGTTGTGGTGTGTTTTAACTCAAAGTTGTGTACAACACAAGCTATTGTATTATTCCAAAGGAAACGTACCATGGTAGCTTGGAGTGTTACATTCTCCCCTAATTAAAATAATTTCATCGTAGAAATTTATAGAATATTATTGCATAAAAAGATTCATTTTGTTATTCCTTATATGTTCCTCGGTTTCCCACGTTGCCTCTTCTATCTTATGGTTTCTCTATTTAACTTTTACTAGACAAGTCGTTCTGTTTCTTAGCACTTTTTATCTTGTATCAATAATTCTCAGAGGCTCTTCACAATAAGATAGATCGGGATCCAGCTCTAATTCTTCATAGGTGAGTACATTCATTGGGTTAGGCATGTATTTTCTCAACAGTGATACATGGAAAACATCATGAACTTTGGAGATACTTGTAGGCATTTCCTAATGAAAAGCAACAACTCCAATTTTTTTTTGAATTTCTAAATTTCTGATGTACCGAGGACTCAACTTTCCATTCTTACCGAAACGTATAACACCCTTCCATAGAGATACCTTTATGAAAACACGGTCTCATACATGAAATTCCAAATCCTTCCTTCAATCATCGACAAATCCCTTTTTCCTAATTTGGGCTGCTTTGATGTGGGTTTGGATAACCTTCACCATTTCCATTATTTTCTCAACAAGTTCTGGGCCTACGAATTTTCTTTCAACAACATCATCCCAACAATATGGCGTGCGACATCTCTTTCCATATAACGTGTATATGGTTCCATCTGAATAATTGAATTGAAGCTATTGTTATAGGAAAATTATGCGAGAGGTAAATATTGATCCCACATGCCTTGAATGTCATGTGAGAAAGATCTCAACATGTCTTATATGGTTTGAATAGTCTATTCTGATTGTCCATCAGTTTGAGGGTGGTAGGTAGTGTTCAAACGAAGTTCAATATCCATGTATTTCTAAAGACTTATCCAAAATCTTGATGTAAATTGGGGATCACGATTAGAAACAATCGATAGGGGTAATCCATGAAGTCTTATAGTTTCATTAATATATAGTCTCGCTAAACGTTCAAGTGTTAAATCTTCTCTTTTAGAAATAGAATATGCGGACTTGGTAATATGATCAACAATGACCCATATTACAGCATTCCTTCTAGGAGTATTTGGTTTCCCCATGAAAATGTCCATCATAATATTATCCCATCTCCACTCAGGTATGGGAAGAGGTTTCATGACTCCTCCAGGTTGTTGCCTTCTAGCTTTCACTTGTTGACAAACCATAAATCTTAAAAAAAATCATCAATGTCCCTTTTCATGTTGTCCCACAAAAAATGATCTTTCAAATCTCTATACATCTTGGTGCAACAAAGGTGTAAAATGAAATTGGAGCTATGAGCATAATCAAACAACTGTTTTTTCAGATCAGGTATATCGATAACACAATGTCTCTTCCCAAATTTCAAAATCTCTTATTCATATATGAAGTCGATCAATCTCCCATTGTTCACAACTTTAATTTTCTTTTGAAAATCCTTATCATCAGCATGAGAAATTATTTTCCATTATAGTAAAGATGGTTTGGCAACCATTTGAAAAAGTATTAATGTTTCACCATCCATAATTATTCCCATATTCATTTTCACTAGATCCATGAAGATAGGATCCCTTTCAAATCTCATCTTATTCAAAACTCCATGATCTTTTCTTCTCAAACAATATACCACATTATTTTCCTTCCCCGGGTGGTAGCGTATTGTTAAATCATAATCCATGAGTATTTCATGCCATCTCCTTTTCCTTATGTTAAGTTATTTCTGTGAGAAGATATACTTAAAACTCTCTTGATCAGTATATATCTCACATTTTTCACCATAGAGATAATATATCCATATCTTCAAAGAAAATATTACTTCTACTAACTCACGATCATGAGTAGGATAGTTTTTCTCCTGAATTTTTAGTTGTCGGTATGCATTGTAAATAACCCTATCATTCTGCAAAAGGACACAACCATGTCCTTTCATTGATGCATCACTATAAATAACAAACTTGAAATTCCCTAATGGTAGAGTAAATATAAGATCATTGAAAAATATTCTATTAAATTCTTCAAAAAATTCTTCACACTATTTTTTCCAAACAAATTAAACCTATTTATGTGTGAGCCTGGTTAATGGGTTAGCCAGCTGGGCAAAATTCTAGACCTAACGTCGATAATAACCTGATAAACCAATAAAACTGTGTAACTGAGTTATACTCATCGATGCTGGCCATTATTGGATTGCTCATGTCTTAGAAGGATCAATATAGATTCCATCCATAGAGACAATATAGCTAATGAAAGAAAACTCATGAATCCAAAATTCATACTTTCTAAACATCCCATATAATTCATTTCTTATAAGGGTTTTTAGAATGGTACGAAAGTGATTTTACTGATCTTCATTGATTTTCGAGTATATTAGGATATCATCAATAAATAAAAGTACAAAGTCATTGAGATATTCCTTGAAAAATCTATTCCTTAGATCCAAGAGAACGGGGGTGCGTTAGTCAATCCCAAAGGAATTACTGTAAACTCGTAATACCCATAATTGGTTCGAAATGCTATTTTCAGAATGTCTTCCTTCTTCACACACAAATGATGATATCCAGATTGAAGGTCAATCTTTGAAAAATATTGAGCTCCATGAAGTTGGTCAAATAAATCTTCAATGCGAGGTAGGGGATTATTTTCCTTTTTTGTTAAAGCATTGATCTCCCTGTAGTCAATTCACAACCTCAAAGATCCGCCATTCTTCATAACAAAAATGATAGGGGATCCCCATGGAGAAACAATAGGATGAATAAATATCTTATTTCTCAATTCATCTAGTTGTTTCTTTATTTACACGAACTCCACAATGGACATTCAATAAGGGAATTTCAATATGGGCCTTGGACTATGAATTAAATCAACGTAAAACTCAATTTCTCCTTTTGGAGGAGGTCCAAGAATATCTTTTGGAAACACTTCAACATATTCTTGCACAATAGGTATGTCCCCTATTTGAGCATTCTGTTCCTCACCAATAGTTATTTCATTCTCTTCCTCCCCAATAATTGAATTTAGTTGAGCTACTAGGGGTGGATCTAGATAAGAATCAGATGGTGACATTTCTTCTCTAAAGATAAGGTACTACTTATCATCATCAAGAATTGTAACCTCCTTATTCTTACAATAAATTTTCACATCATCATCCAAAATCCAATCCATACCAAGGATTATATTAAATTCAATAATGGTTATGATGATGATATCGGTAGAAAAATAACATTTTTATGCCCTAATGGGAACTAATTCACAATTTTTTTTGCAATGATAATTCCCGGTGTTTTGACTGACATCTCCCTTGTTAAGTCAAATTGAAAATATCTAATTTTTTTAGCAAACTGGGATGATATGAAACAATGTGATGATGAAAAATCAAATAAATCATTTGCTAAACATGATGAAACCAATAAATTACCCACCACCATGTCTTTGGGAGCTTCAACCTCAGCAGTAGTGATTACATAAATTTGGTCTTTGTCCCTTGGCCACTTCTGAGGTATGTTCCCTTGGTATTTAAGAAATTTATTTTCAAAATTCCCCTTTCCTCTATAATTGTGTCATTCAACATTTACATCCTCTTTCTTCCCCTTACAATCACGAGCTTGGTGGCCTTTTTCACCACACTTGTAATAGACTCGCATTCCCTTCAAGAAAGCATCAAGGTGTTTTTTCCCACATTTACTGCATTATGGAAATTAAACTTTTCCCTTATTCACCATATTTCCATTTCTAGAGTTTTTATCAAATATCTTCTTCTCTTTCCTAGATTTTAAGTCATAAGACATAGAGAATTCCTTTTCTATCTTCATAGAACATGAGAAAATATCTTCGTATGATGAGAAGGATTGTGAGACTAATACTCAATAGATAAATAGTTTTATCCCATCAAATAAATGATCATTATTACATAGTGGGTTACATATATAATCTACAACATTCCTTGCTAACCTTGTAAATTTAGCCTCATACTTTGTGACATTCTCGTCCTCTTTTTTCCTAACACTCAGAAATTGTCTTTCCACATCTGTTCGATGGTCACGAGAGAAGTATTTTTCTAATAGAATCTCATTAAACTCCCTCAATTCTATATTTGATACTTCATCATTTTCCTTTTTATTTTGAATCAATTTCCATCATTGATCTACATCTCCTGTGAGGAGATAAATTGCAATGACAACTTTTTCCCTTTCGCTACTCCCAAAGCGTGAAATATTTTTTCTAATGATTTTTTCCATTGCTTAACTACTATTGTTATTCCACTCCCATGGAATGTTGGTGGTTTTTACACATTAAGAGGTATAACATTGATCCTCCACATTGTGGATCATGGTTCTCTATATGGGTAACGATATTATTCATAATCTGAGGGAGTTGTCTCCTTATGGTGATAAGCTGATTAGCATCAGTTTCTTCACCAGCATTACTATAATTATCATGAGTAGGAGGGAAATCCCTACATGGTTTACATGCATTGATATGGTTTCTATTTCTCCAACTAGGTGCCATTTCTAAAAAATGACATATACTATCTTAGATTATTAATTGAAATACATAATTCCAAACTTGTAAAAAAAATTACATTAATTTTATGGATATAATCCTTAATCATAAAAATGATTATTTGGGGAAGTATATACTCAAAAACCCTTCAGAATTCTTTGTATTGAAAATGAGAATTATCTTACGCATATCCCCTGGGAGGGTTGTAACCAAGAGTGCAACAAGGCCTGTTGTCATGCACCAGTTCCCATTCGAGTCTAGCTCAAAGCGGTGTTTTCAGGTTTTACCCCCTAGGTAAATCTATGCCAGAGATGCCTCTACCTACTTGTATCCAGACAAGGATTTATTTATTGTAAAACTCAGAAAATCTCTAAAGTACCAAAATTCAAGGAAGTTCTTCAATACTAATCCTCAAATTCTATCTTATGGTATTGTTCTCTAATAAAAGTTTTTCTCAATTTAGCTTCCGAGGTTTGAACTAAACATCCTCTGATACCAACTGTAATGCCCTGACCCTAGTCACCCAGAGTCTGTGCAGTAGTACATAACATTGGCATGATCACAAAATATCTTGTCTCAAAAGACCTATTAGTTTAGTATCCTTGGAAATACTAGATACATTCATAATTTTAACGTTACATTATTAAATGAAAAATTACAACAACATAGTCCTTGTAGGATGCACTCATATCCCATAGAAAATCCCTACAGGTAAGTCATAATATAGTTCTTCACATCCTAGGAAAAATAAAACATAGAAAGGGGTAAGCTCAAATTATCAGTAAGGATAACAATATAGCGGAAACAATCATAAATAAGTATAAATATTTAAGGAAATGTTAGAGTAAAACAAAACCCCTTTAAACATAAACATCAGAATAATATGGAAAAGATAAAATCAAAAAATTCCATTTATTTATTCACATGGATATTCTACATGTCAAATAATCACATGCAATATCAATATCCACTTTCATAATGACGGAATGCATAATGCCAGATTTTATAACCACATAGTCAAGGTCTTGTGCCATGACTACAAATAAGATTTTGTGAAGGCCTTGTTCCAAGACACTAGTTTGCCTCATGATACCTAATGATGCATTGAGGATCTATAGCGGACTCCACCCGTCAGTTACTTTGTCCAATTCATTCCTCATATGAAAAGGAATAAACATAACATAAAAATTCATATTAAAACTAGAATAAAAAATGTCAATACTTTATCCATAAACCATGATTATTGTAAAAATAACACAAGGACATTCAAAAATATCAAAAAAAAATTAATAAAATATGGAAGTTTGGTATCATAATAAATCGACTTCATTTAAGCTTAAAATCCATAAATGGATGTTGACACTGATGAAATCAAAACATTTTTTAGAGAAATATCTCTTTCTATTTTATAATCATTTAAAAGTATTATAAATATAACAAAACATGTATTTTGAAAATATTTTTAGCAGATTTTTACGGAAACTTTGATGATGTTATAATAGAGGAAATTAGCTGCACCTGCCATATAAGTTAAAAAACGATCTTACCTTAATTTTGACGAAAATGTCATAAAGTACCTTGTTTGGAAAATGGGGAAATGATTCCATTCGAAAAAATTAATAAAAAGTCAAACATGGGTATAAAAGAGTTTAACCCATTGTATAGTAAATAGTAAAAGTGTTTTGGAATACATTTTTAAGAAACATGGATGGGGATGATAAAGAGGTCCTAGTAGATACTTATGTAAAAGAAACCTCAGATAATAAAGAGATTGTGAAATTAACCCTTACCTTGTACTTTTCATTGGTAGAGTGTAGGTTAACCTCCTATATAATGGTTAATTAGTTGTTATTAAATTATACAAGAACCATATACATTAATATTATATCATATTTGATTTTCTAATATTGTATTGTTAATGATATTTCAGTAGTATCATCGTCTCAGGTGTTAAATGATTGATTTTCCATTATATGATTTGTTAAATAATTAATTATTGTTATGGATAGGATGTATCTTATTCATATTCATAATGGAATTAAGTTGTAAAACATTATTTTTTTATCATCAAATGAAAATTAGTCTAGAATGGATACGATGGAGAATAAATCTCATCGCGTTCGTGGAGACGGTAATCGGTGCGTATGCACGAGCGACAATATCAATATTTTGATTTTAAAATCATATATAATTGGATTGTATATCATATATATAGAATCATTATCATGTTATATTTATTACTTACATCATTTATAATAATTATTATACACATCCAAATGATGAAGTGTTTGAAAATCAAACTACACCACGATGTGGAGACGGTAATCCGTACGTACGCACGTTTGATGACTTAGTTATTTATAGGATGGGTGGAATAATGAATATGGTTGTACCATTTTTAAAATAACATCATAGTATATAGAAGATACTAGATTTTCTATTTAATAATGTAAACAACAGATAAAGAGGAAGTCAAAGAAGAAAAGAACATGAAAGGGTGATGGAATATTTACCTCTTATTCGGGTTCTTCCTTTTGATTTGATCAAAAGAGCTTCGTAGGTAGAATTTATGAAAAAAAGGAAATCCTCTAGGATGAAGTTAGGATAGTTGAGAGGATATTTGCGCAGGTTTTGGCTGAGAAATATTTCTTTTAAGGTGTGAATTTGAGAGAAGGGGAAGTTCCCTTTTATAAGAGATGTGAGGGTTATTTTAGAAAAAAGATTGAAATATTATTTTATAATAAAATAATTTTACATTTCAAAATGCTAAAAAATAAATTATTTATAGTATATGGTAGGGTTGGGTCAAAAACCTCTCAACCAATAGGTTTTAGACAGGTTTTGGTCATCATATTAACCTTCTGTTTTAGATTTAACTCTTAGTTAAATAGTTTGACATTCACCATGTCTCATTGTATTTTTATATTATATGGTTAATAAACATACTATAATATACCTAGAGAACCACAATTGGTTCATTAATTATATATATAGTATTATTTATCACCTTTTTCCGACCCTTATATTTTTAAGAATGGAATATCAATTAATAATATAATATTTGTTTTAAAAACTCTTTTTTTCCAATTTTGACACTATTTGGTATTTTGTTTTTTTAATTAATAACAACATTATTACCTGGAAAAAATACATTTAATCAACTCTAACCTGTCATTTTAACCTATAAAATTAATTTAATTTATTAAAAGTCTAGAATTATATTTATTTGGATATTTATAAAATCAATTATTTTAATCATTCATTAATAAGGTTTCTACTGCATCATCATTATGACATAAATAAAATTAATTATTTAATATCTAAAAATAAATAAATAAAATACCATAATATAGGAAATATTTTTATACTTATAATTAATATTTATAGTATAATTTATCTTATGTATATCCATATATTAAAAATGGATTAGTTATTAAACTTTCAATTTAACTTTTTTAACTCTTCCTTAAATAAAATAATAATAAATGTCGTCATCTAATACAAGTGGAAGAAAAGGATCAAATTTTATTCCTAAGGTTGTTCTTGGTCGAATTACACTTATCCAATAGAATTCGGGCATGTCCGAGGGTAATAATAATATCATTTTTACCCTTATTGTCCATATTTACTTTTAACCATGGTATATATAAGTAAAAAGTTACAATTTAACAAAAATAAATTCATCTTATAGAACCAAATTTTACATAAAGATATCAACCATGTCTCTTAGATTTTTTAAATTCCACTCACAAAAGCAGTAAAATTTTGTTTTATGCGAATTTGCAAATGCTCCTTGGAGGTGGGTAAAAGACGGTAAAAAATTTGATAAAATTTTATATATCTAATCTTATTATAAAATGACTCCAATGAATTATGTTGAAGATATATAGGTATTATTTATCTTTTTTGACCTAAAATAAATAAAAATAAAATAACTAATTATTTAAATAAAAGGACGATTTTAACCAATGACGCAATGTTTTTCCATTATTCATAAAAAATTTAATGTTTTTAGAAAAATACCAAAAATTAACCTTAAGCTGATTTCGATATTTTGAATCCATAAAAGAAGTCCATTTTGAAGGATAAAATTTATAAAATTTCAAAAATTTGGTATTGCTAATCATAATGTCTAGTTTAATTGGTTGTGGTGTGTTTGAACTCGAAGTTGCGTACACCACAAGCTATTTAATTATTTAAAGGGAAACATTCCATGGAATCTTCTGGTGTTATAGTAGTCAGGTGCATGTTATGGATGTCTATGATCCTACAGCATGTCAGATGATAAGAGGTACACTCTGTGTATTTTCAAAAAATTCAAACCTGTAAGACTAAGTGTGAGGTACTATTTTCTCCATGATTTAAGCTTGAGGTTTTACCAAGGAGAAGCAGGGTGTCGCTGTAAGCTTGTATCGGTTTTTTTAATGTAACATATAATGAATGAGGTAGAGGGATCCTTCCCTCACTGAGACATGTTTTTTTAATGCGAGAAAAAACCATGAGAGAGAGTCAGTGCCACCCAAATTAGATAGTATCATGGTGTGGTGTATGAATCCCTCTAACTTGTGTGTTCATGATGAGGTTGTGTATTGGAGTTTTAGAGTAGGTCTTAGATTTTCTAATGGAGTTTTTCTGCATTACCTCCTTTTTCTGGGAATGCCACTAGTGGGTGCGGTATAGTGTCTGGGTCTAGGACACTCTCCTTCTAAGAGAGGTAGAAAATAATGGGGTATGCCACATGATTTTCCTATATAGATTCATATAGTCAAATGTTTTTACTCACCTACCATGTTCTTTAGTACTTTGAGTGCCCAAGGTAATTCTTTATACAACATATCAAGAACAGATCGAAGTGATGGAGACCCCATGAACAGAATTATGTGACTCAATACCTATTGTTTGTAGTTGTTATCTTCGCACTGTGAGGGGGAGACACTACCTTTTTGGAGAGAATTTTTTGTTTTTCATAGACCACCTAAATCTCAGGTGTTTCTTCACTCAAAGAAACAAGATCCCAAGATGGTGATGTTGGATGGTACATACTACAAGACTAAAACATCATGATAGAAGGTACTCCGAGAAGGGGCAGTGTTGTAGAAGTTTCTCTTAGAAGGAAGCCCCATGCTTTCCTAGTACGTGAAGTTATAAAGTAGTTATATTCTCTATAACAGACCAATGGGGGAAGGAGGGAATAGTTTTTCATTAGTTGATGGTGTTGAATCCTTCTCTTCTCGAGTGTGTGAGAGAGTATCAGCTGTGAAACATCGACCATGAAATATTTCATGACTCAGGAATGCATAGGCGATGCACCTGATGGATATTCTAACAGAGGGAATCATGATATCTTGTTTCGGGTGAAAAGTAGTTATATGTGTGGGGTATTTTCCACCTTTATAGTGTAACCCTGATGTTAGTCTCCAATCATGATGTAAAGTTTCCATTATGAATGAGGAGAGGCCTATGGGAGGAATTTGGGACCCTGTTACAGATGAGTACAAGACTTTGCCCTCAGGCCATAGGGTAGACTGAGAAAACTATCCCGGAGTTGGATGATATGCTAAGGGCTTGCGAGCTGGTTTTTAGTATGGTAGACAAGATACGCCCTGGGTCATTTGGACAATTTGAGATTGTAAATATGTAGATGAGCTTTCCAACCTCCATACTTGAACCCCGAGCTGGAGTAGATGCACTGAACTTTATTTATGTCAAATATAAGGATATGTGTTCTCATATCTATACTCGACATCGATGAGATAAGTCCTTACAAGGAAAGACCATTCCCATGGTTTGAATGATGTGGTTCAAAAGAAACATGCAAGATAGTATCTAAGAGTAGGAGAGTCAAGAGCAGGATGAGTATCGCAAGTTGTTTTCCCTTGTTTTTCTTTTTGGGCATAAAAATATTGAAGTAGGTAATGATGTAGAGACCCCATTATTTCCTCATAAGACTTTGTAACATTTAAATATATATTAACAGAGCCAGGTGTTGAGACACCGTGAAATTCCAAGGCACGGTTTTCCCAAATTTTTTTTTTATAAAAATAATTAGTATTTTCATGCTATGAACATGGGGGAAATGTAATATATTACAAAATGTATCTCAGATCAAAAATTTGGGTTCATAATTGAATTTGGATCATGTTGTATACCCTTCATAGGGAATAACTTTTGAGGGTGCATGCTTCCTGGGGAAAACAATAATGAGTGCATCTTCAAAAATAAATTAACAAGAATAATTATTTTATTCTTGGTGTTAGATTGAATATCTTATAAATGTAGATTAGGATTGGAAATCCAAGTGCACCGTTGAGTTTATAGCATGGTGTTTTCCCTCTTAGAGACCTTTGGTGAGAGGGTATAGTAGGTTCAGATCTCTTGACTGCTGAATTTTTCATGTAAATAGGAGCATATGGAAATGAGTATGAGATTGGATCATTTCCACTCAAGCGCAAGTGAAGTTCCACTCTCCCTTCCTATGGGGATTCAAAATCAGTTATTCAATGGATCTTGATGAAACATCTGGCACAAAAAGATCAGAGTGAAACAAACACAACGTGATAACCATAAATTGATGTAGGATTCTTATTTTAGATTCTACAGCACCCGATTGTAGAATTTTTTGTTAAAAATATTTTTTGTCTATTTTCAATTCATTGGAATAATTTAATTATGGAAAAATCAACAATGTACTTTGTCCTATTAAATTTCTAGTACCACATTCATCATGTTCTTTGAGTTCTTAATCCTCCAACATTTTGATCCATCAAATCATCGAAAAATTGTAGATAATGACATATGATTGTTATGCCCTCTATATGATGGGTCTGGAACTATGATCGGTTTTGGGTTTCGAGTGATGGAGGAGCCGTGGTTGTGAGAGAAAGTGGGGAAAAGTTTTCATCATTTTAAAATATAGATGATTCTTCATGTTGGGGTTATCACTGTGTAGATCAGTTCCAAATGATATCGGATCTAGACTTTTTTTAGATCACCGGAGTGATTATGGTGGTCTGCCAAAGTATTCTAGTGATTACTAGAGGAGGACGGTGGACCATCATGGTGGTGCACTGGTGGTACAGTGGAGCAGTGGTGGCTGCTGGGTAGCACATGGCGGCACAGCTTAAGCGAGGCAGTGGTGTGGTGTCGACCGAACGACGACGTCTGCGAAGACGGGAAGGGGGGAGGCTGGGTCATTTGGGGTGACCGGATGAGGCAGAGCAGGGTCAACCCATGGTGGAGGTCAGAATAATGTGGAAGCATGACCAGGATCCATCAATGGGGTAGTCGACCACGGGCCGACCAAAACATGTCAGCCAAAGCAGGTCAGACTAACCAGATTGTGTCGCTCTAGCCTAATTGGGCCTATTGGGCCCCAGGAAACATCAAATGCATGTTTGTCCTTGTCTAAGAATTTATTTCACATGCTGTCTTTGAAAAAATGACCCTTGATTTATGGAAGACCTTTTGAGATGGTTTTGATCATTTATTATTTTCCATGATTGATGCACGGTGACTCAAAATACCACTTTAAATAATAATAATTTTCTTATTAATAATTGGGATTTCTTATTTCTAGTTGTACATCTACATTCGATGTCTAATTGACCCGTCATCAGGGATATTGGGACCCTGGTGTTGAGATGGTATTTTCAAGAACAATTTTGGGATATTAATGAAAAATCATGGTGAGGTCCCCATGAGGCCCGTTTGGGGTGTTGGCTATGAATTTGAGCTTTTTCACTATGTCCCCATTTAAGACAACAGAATAGCTGATCCCATATGGTTTTTTGATAGGATCACAATGGTGTGAACTCTTTGATGTTTTCTAGGATTGTGGCATGGGTCCCTTGTAGCACTACCCGTGTTTGTTGTTGTGAAATGATTCTTCTTCACCAGGTGTCCATTTGGAACAAATGAGAAGTAGTTTCCGTGGGTTTTTTCAAGAGGATTGCAATGATTCAATCTATTTCGCGTGTTTTGGGATCGAGGTGTGGGCCCCATGAAGCAACGTTCACATGTGATGCTGGGATATGAAGCTTTTCTACTGAATGTCCAATTCTGGGTAATTAATAGTCAATAATGAGTAATTTTTTACAAGGATCGTAACGATGTGATTCATTTGGTTATCTGGGGACATTTGAGGAGTAAAGTCATTGGAAATGATGTTTTTCCAACCAGACCAGTGGAGAGAATCAATCTCTCATCTGCACTTTTTGGGAAAGAGATTCCATGTACTCTGGGAGTACATGGCCATTCCTAGGGGTACCTTTGTAATAGTTTTGTACCCATGCAAGGATGGGTACACTGCAAGGCGATGAGGTGGGGTTACACTTCTTGTGGGTACTGCATAGTCTATGTACCACCCAATCCATCTTATACATCTCATATCTCCTTCTTTGGTATTCATATTTTTGGCATCATTGTATCCAATCCTAAGTGCTTTTTTGTAGAATTAAATGGTTCCCTCTATACTGTATTTTGACATATGATACACGTTTTTTATGTTACTCCAATTTATGCGATGTCTGATGATGGTGGTGATTAGGAACTAGCATTCTAGTGCTTTATGAAAGGTAGAATCCACTAGGGATGGATTGAGTAGTTCCTCTCTACCTGTTCAGTTCAATCCCTCTACAAGGTGGGGCGTGGGTCCTTGAGGAACTAGATTGGAATCCCCCATCTACATGGGTGTGTTTCATCTACAGCTACTAGGAGAGTGGAATACCTATGATGCACTAGGTTATGGTTCCTCTATTAAAATAAGAGTCGAATCCTCCATCATCTTAGGAATGGGTCCTATATCAGCTAATTCTGATTGGAATCCCACTATCACACTAGGGAGAGGATCCTTGATGGAAAAGAGTGGAACCCCAATGACACATCAGGGTGTGGTTCCTCTTTGATGATAATTAAACTGGAATCCCCTTGACACACTAGGGTGTGGCTCATGTACTTTTGGTTTACTCTTTCATATTGTGGATCAGTTTAGAGACATGCTTTGACCTTACATTGGAATCAAGAGTAAGAGGGGAACATTCCCCACTGAGAAGAATCCTTATAATGTGTCATAAAGTTATACGAGTGAGACAGACCCACCAAAGTAGATAGTATTAAGGTGTGCTGATTGATTCCATTTGACTAGAATGTTCTGGAAAGATGTGAGGGATGCTGGTCATCACTGTTGGTTACTTCTGAACTATTGGCGACACTTTTCTTGGACTAATATTTTAGATGGTTATCCCCTTACTCTCTCATTTAGGCTTCTTTGACTAAGAATATATATATATAGCCTATTTCAATACCCACTCCTTATGTTTTGGATACTCTACTTCCATGTGAGTTGAAGATGTTTGGGGTATTCCACATGCTTTCTGTGTCTAGATTATAATGGTTTTATGAGTATACTCTCCTATGATAGGTAGCGAAGACACGGCATGAAGTTCATCTTCTCACTATTTCTAGCGCATTGTGTTTTGGATCAGTTTACTTCACTATCTTGTGGGATTACCTATATTCATTGGCAATATATTTTATTATCTAATTCTACCCTCTTCAGTACATAATATCGTGCACCCATGAGCCTTTGCAGCATCCTAATTTGCATTTTTAAACTCACCCATGCTTGGGATTTTACCAAAAATGGTGTTCCTTTGAAGATGAAAGGCATGTTGATCATGACAATTGAGGATCTTAGAGATATGGGGTACTTAGACCATGTGTGGAGGCTGTAGATTAGGATTCAAGAGCATGGATCTCTCATCTACTTTACTTTTCCACTTGTTGTCGGGTTGTGATAGTTTTTCTGGTTGGGCATGTATTTTTTACACTTTTTTATTTCATTTTACTTTTTGTATTTATATTGTTTAGAGGTCAATGCATATTTGTGATTTATATATATTAGCATTGTTTTTTCTTTTCCTCTGCACTTTTTCATTGACATGGTTGTGTGAATGTGTACAGGTTCATAGGAAAAGGCATCCCCAAGATTTTCATGCCTTCGACACTAGTCGCCACCCCCTTTCCTATGGATTCATGCTTGGGATAGTTGCGACTTGAGCCCCGGTGTCGGTTAGGTCATGACAATTCCAGAATATCCTTGAGCATGTCTTACGATTATTCCAACCACAACTATATTACCAAGATAAAATAACATGTTTTGGTGAAATGATTGAACATCATTGATAATATCTTATTATCATGCCAGCCATAACTATATAACCATTGTTTAGTCACAAAAACAAATGTATGTTAAAGAACTAAATCATTACAACATTCATGTTCAAATACTTATAAGAATTACAGAATAGGAATGATCATAGACCTCCCTTCATAAGCATTATTGTATAGGACTAGGTTGGTTTCACTCAATATCAACTTGGAAACATATAATTGTGCAAGTTCGAGGGATGAACTTGATATATAGTCATTACATCATCGAACACAATCCTTGTTATACAACATGGGTATCAAAATATAAATAAGAAATAAGAAATAAACCATAATTTAGGGATTATATAACAAATAATAACCCTATGCCACATTTCATTCTAAACATACATTAAACCATTTTTCAATTAAATTATATTGATGGTTCATTCACCCCATGGGTATCCATAATCTTGTTCAGAAGCTAATTACCGAAAAATTACATTAAGGAATAATTACATTCAGTTATTTAATTTATATGGGTATATGTTAGGATGGATCTATCAAAATATTTCATAAACGTGGAAATTATCAATTGGTATCCATAATATTTAGACCCCCAATATTTTTCCAGTGTTCCAAAATCAATTCTAATGGAAAAATCCAATAAGGGTGAAGGCATGGATTATTTCAAATTGCTTCCTAGATCAAAACTGAAGAGGATAAAAACCAACTATACAACTGGTCTAATGATTTCACCAAAACTATTGGACAAGATGGAAGAGAAAGAAAAAACCTAATGAAAAGTACATAATTTGGATTTATCACACTAACTGGTCATCCAGAAGGGAAGTTGGAAACCCAAATTTGACTGTATAATGCCCTAGGGTCAAGGGGAGAGAATTTGTGGCAGGTTAGAATGAAAATACAGAAAATAGAATGTTTGAAATATAAGGTCAGGCATTTACATGTCATGTAATGTGATTACACATCATATATATGTCTTTAATGGAATCCAAATAAACAACTAATCACCTTGATCTTATTTTATTATAATCATCAAAAAATTATATGACTTTTTATCCTTTTACATGACTTGTAAATATTCTAAAGTTCTTTTCAGCCCATTTTCCATTTAAATAAATCTAACCCCCTCTAATGTTTCTCAGCATACCAAGAACCCCTAAAAAATTTATCCCATTATAATAGGACTCCATTAATACAAAAAAGCACACATTATTGAAAATTTGGTCATTTTATTCAAAAAATGGCTCTATGACTATAAAAAATACTTGGCCACCAAGTCTAAAACAAAACATATAGAGAGTGAAATTCTAGGGAAAAGAGGATATCATAAAACCTCCCCAGATTATAACAGATCATCTTCAAGATACTTTAATCCTTACTATGAGGTATCATCGAACATGTTTGTCCACTGTGTTTATATATCAGACTCCCTCTCCTTGGTATCCTCTTAAACTCGCCCATGATTTTATTTCACTTGAAAAAATGGTATAGTCCTACTCCGAATATATTTCTCAATATAATCCATGACCGATATCGAATGAACCATAAGGGACGCATCAGCAAAAAGATCAATTTATTCTATGTGTATGACATGGGAAGGTAATTTATGATATCTCTTTAGCCCTGACATGTTGGACACATCATTCATGGAACAATTGTGTTGTGGAAGGGATAAACAGTTTTCCACTAGACTAACCATTAGAAAAATTTCAAGAGGCCTGAAAAACATGGTTATTAACTTCCCCTACATCCTCATACAGTGTTCCCAAACCTAGGAGACACCCTATGGAAAAAATTATTACCAGACACTAATTCTATAGGTTTCCTCCAATGACCCGCATAATAATTCTTCCTCCTCTATGTGGCCACCAACCATTGTATGATCAACTAGACCTAATCAGATGTTTCCTATACAAGACTATTCCCACCATGTGTTTACTCACCTCCCTCTAGCCAGAAAATAGCTGAACAATACGACCTTCAATACTTGGCCTCATAATGGGTCATCTAGATCGATGCTGGGAAGCTATTATTATATGAAAACACCATGAGTTCCATATTCTTCTAATAAAAACCACCAAAATCCAAAACATATGCTCATTAGATATCCTCAAGAACCTGAATAGCATAATCTGATTAGGAATAAATATATGGTTGATAGGTTGTGCCTAAAATTATTCATGATCCTGGGGATTTCTAAAGACCCTACCAGTAACATGATGTGAAATGAGGATATCTATTTGAAAGGATACTCCTCAGAACATCATGAAAACAAACCACCTCGTACACATAAATATTCCCAAGAAAATAAACTATAAAGGCCTCCCTAGTAGGTAAAGTGGTCTACCTTAGTCAGTAAATCCATAAAAACCATACAACAACATTATTATGGTTTGTTTGGGGTAGTCCTGTCACAATACCAATTGTGAAATCATCCCATTTCCACTATGAAATAGGTATAGACTATAAAATCCAAGATGGTCTTTGATGCTATGATTTCACCTCCTGACAAGTGAAGCATTTATTCATGTATATTTTCAACTCCATCCTCATTCCTGAACACCAGTACTTCCATTGGAGATCAAGATACATATTGGTTGAACTTGGGTATACCTCCCATCTAGAAGCATGGAACTCCATTACAAGATTCTCACATCAACCAAGAAGAATCCATACCCATAAAAGTAGAATTTAATTTTCCCATACGATATATGATTTTGATGGTGTCTCCCCAGAATAATTTTTCTCTCTCAGAACTGATCCCTCCATATTTGACTATTGTTCAGTCTGAATCATGTCCAATAGCTTCGGTATAACAAAAGTCGAAGTTAGAGCAACATTCACCTGAGATTCCTAGACATCCAAATTCATTTTTATAAAGAGGTACATTATCCACCACTCATTATAAGAATATTGTACTACCACTCTCTTTGTATTTTGGATAAAATAATTAACAACTATGTTTCCCTTTCCATGTGTTTAAGACAATTAAATGGTGAAATACTACAAAGAGTCAACCAACCTCCTCTATAGAATGATTATGTACTGCTGAGAAATGTTTTACTTGTGGGTCGTGTGATCTATGTATACCTCGAACTTTTCACCCATGATATTATGTCCTATAAAATTTATGGAATGTACCACTACTACTTACTTCAAATCATTAGTTGGGTAATTCCTCCCATACATTCTTATCTTCCTAGAGCCGTAAGTAGCCACTCGATCCTCATGCATCATAACTACTCTGAGTATAACCCCAGATGTGTCCCTATACATGGTATATTATTACCAACATAGGTAAAGTGAGGATAGGTTCTAAGGTAATCCTTCCTTTTGAATCATGAAAATATCTCCCACATGCATCATACAAAAAAAATGACAGCTTTTTTGGCCAGTCCAAATGTTGGTTCTTCCAAATGGGTGAAATCATGGATAAAATGTAGGTAATAACCTGCTAAAACAAAAAAGATATGAATTTCAAATAGTATCTTAGGTTTTTCTGATGATATCATGTTTTTCACTTTCTCTATGTCCATTGACACTCCTTCCTCCTATATGAGATGACCCAAGAATTGAACTTTATTAATCTATAAATTGCATTTGGTTAGCATAGTGTAATGTCATTGATTTGTCAATGTACTCAAGATGATATCAAGATGTTTGGAATGGTTGTATATCGAATGGTAGTATAAAAAGACATCATCAAGGAAAAGTAACATAAACTAATCCAGGAAAGGATGAAACATTATATTCATTAAGGACCTGAATATCACAAGAACATTAGTTTACCCAAAAAGCATCACTATGAATTCATACAGGCCACACCGGTTTATAAAAGAAGACTCGGGTATGTCTGATGATCACACACATAATTGCGGACGTCCTGATATCAATTAAATAATGGATAATATCATACAACCTCTTAACTAATCCAAAATATTATCAATTCATGGAAGATAATAGTGGTTCTTGACTTTTATTGGTTCATCCACTGATAATCCACACATGAGCGCAAATATCCATGAACCTTTTTTGTGAAGAGAAGTAGAGAAACTAAAGGAGATTTTCTAGAATGTATGAAACCATTCAATTATATATAGTCTAATTAAGCATTCATCCTTCGAAGTTTTGATAGTTTTATTCTGTATGGTGGGATAAAAACTGGCTTTAATCCTAGCACTAACTCGACTGTGAACATGTTCCCTCACTCTGGCGATAATCCAAATAACTCATCAATTAATATATCATGATAATAGACTACCATATGAGGAAAATGATCCTACTACTTTACACCATTATCAAGATAAATATCGATGAATTGATCCATGGGAGAATCAAACATGCACTGAGTTTGTCTCAC
The DNA here is from genome assembly GCA_963277665.1 of Viscum album. Lineage (NCBI taxonomy): Eukaryota > Viridiplantae > Streptophyta > Magnoliopsida > Santalales > Viscaceae > Viscum > Viscum album. The sequence goes on along the minus strand of OY728161.1, from coordinate 1,169,181,282 downwards.
AACACTAGCATAAGGATTCCACTAACCATGGTGAGAATTGAAGCTTTTTCTAGGGATAGTAACATAAATCTCCTACTAAAATACTAAATATGATCTATGTATAGAATTAACCAATCCAAAATAAGAATAATTTCGATGACTATCATTTCTAGTAAGAATACTTCCCGAAAGAAATGGTAACCACCAATCTCTAGAGAACAAGCCTTGCCACATTTAATATTCTTCTACTACACTCCCTAATGAGTGTTAGTGGTAAAAACACTACAAAATATTTCCACATCCAACCCCTTTTCAATAATATTACATGGAAAAGAATGTGATGATCCTATATCAAACAAAAAATAAGAAAATCTAGATGGTACAAGAATCATACCTCTTATGGTAGATGATCCTACATCGAAGTTAGCCAGATAAGTCTTCATAATATGACATGGAATGTTCCCACTACCATGGGATCTAGGATAACTTCCCTGAGCTATTTCACTTTACTGGTACTACTTCTCATGAACTAGGGTACTATTTCCCCTACCTCAGCCTGAACGGCTTAAGGAACTCCAACTACCAACCTGTTGAAGGGTATTTGAGCCCCTTCAAAACCCTAGTTCCTATCATGATCCTCTAAAACTGGAATTCTACAAAAATATCAAAAAAACCTCCAAATCATTCCAGTCATCCACATATACGACATTCAACATTGGGGTAAAGACATTGTGGGTACTTGTGGAAAAAGTTTCTACACTAATAGAACTAGAACAAAACATGATCTTAGGATTGTTTTCCACCACCCTGACTACTCGTACCACTACTTATTTGGTGGAAAATGTCATAACACAACTTATTATTATATAAAGAATAAAATATAGATTTTCCTACTCGAACAGCATGTCCACTATTAGGGGCCTCTATCATATTCCATTCATTATTAGTTCCTAATTTATCACATCTCCAATGATGTTTAAATGAAAAATATTTATGTTTGAATAGATCTCATAATAAAGACCATCATAGAAATGTCTCTCACTATAGATCTCATTGGCTTCCAATTATGGCACTAATTATTTTAATTTTGGTAAATTGTTCCACATTGTCTAGCACAAACAATCCATCCTCTAACGAGTAAATATTTTATCAATAAAAATAAACTTTTTATAATTATTTGATAAACTTTAAATCACATAAAATAACACAGAGGACACATTATAATCTTTATAAATGAATACTGAATAGAATAAGATGTATTTATATATGATAAGAAGCCTATACCATTTAAATAGTAACTTGACCGTTGGAATAGTAATGTGACCATTGGGAATAGTAATCTGGATAATATAATAGTAATCTAACCTATGAAAGCACCTATAAAATTTTGGAACTATATAAACGATAATATGATATAAATATATCATAGTATAAAAATTAAATATTTCAAAAATTATTAATTGAGTGTGAGTATTTTTATAAAAAATGAGTGTTTATTTATAATTTTATAATTAAAATAATTATTTCAATGAATATTTATTTTCCGAAAATAAATACATAAATTATTGTTTTGTTTTCTTATGATTATATATTAATTTTATGACACCTTAATTAGTTTTTTATGGCATTTTAAAATCAGTTATGGTTTCAAAATTTGTAATTTTCTTGTAATTAATGATTTTAATTAAAAATTAACTTTATTAAATTAAAAAATAATTTACCTAAAATGGTGTACATTTTAGAATTCTAAAAATTTAAAAAAAATGTAGGGTGATTTTTTTTGTATTTTTGTAAAATAAATGAATTTTTTTATGAATTTTAATATACAGTAATTTTTGGTATATATATATTATAAATTAAGCACGAAATTCCCTGAATCATGGATGATATAAGCCCCATAATCTCGATCATATCTTAATTATTTAATATATTTAGTTATAATATTCACACTATTCATAGTCTTGATCCTAAATAATAATCGTATGAATAACATAATTCGAAAACACCCCACTCCAACGCTATAAATACCCCCTCTCACCACCTCTTCTCCTCATGCCTTCCATAATTTGATCATTGAACAAATTATAAAAAATTCTAGTCCCAACACCCTTCCCAATGCCCAGGATCCCTTGGTCTCAACAAAATACCTAAAACAATTTACCTATGTAGGTTTTCATTGAAAATAAATAAAGAGGTAAAAACCTCTTTTATTTTCTTTTAATTTCATTTCACTTTATTTTCTTTTCTTATTCTATCCACATATCCCATTATCCAATTGCAATAGTAATTGAAAAATAAAATATATACTATAATATTATTAGTTCAGTATAATAATCCATCATAAGGCCCCTTCTTATCTTCATTTTATTCTAACATGAAATCATCATTCGTGATGTGTTGATTTACCGCCATCGTAGATGATGCGTTTTCATTTTATTTTACTACTATAAAAGCAGGTAAAAAACATTTAAAATGGTTTAAAAATGTTTTTTATTTTATTTTATTTTATTTTATATGTTTGGTAAATAGCTTATATATATATAATACTAAACAATAAAACAAATTGAGTTTGTTGGGATCAAAAACCGCTAAAATCAATCTAAATGAGTATCGTTAACATTTTAACTAATGAAAAATAATTATATATAGAAACAAAATAATATATAAGTCCAATTAAAATTATTTATGTTCATTATTAAAAAATAATTTCAATTAGGTAGATACATTCTAATTATACATGAACTTACATACCTATAAAAAAGTGAACTGATCATAAAAACGAAGAAACCAAACAATCTCAAATGATGAAAATTGAACTCTATAACTCATCAAAAATCCAAAAATGACCTTAATAAAAATATAATATAAAAAATAATTTTATATTAGGTTCTATATTTTTCTATTAATGAATTTAATTTGATTATACATGACATTAAAGTGAAGAAAGTATTCATACATAAGGTCATGGGATTCTCAAACCTAACTATCTTCTTTTGGGGTTTACCTCCCTCACTTAATTTTCTATATAGATGTTCTTTTATTGTTCATTAAATGTAATTTCTTTTCCTTACCTTTTATTTTTTGGGATATACATATTTCCAATCCATTTTTATGAAAAATGAAAATATTTTTTCTGAATAATTCTTCTTTCTAAAAATATCTCTATTACTGTTCTTGTGATTGGATATCCTATACAAAAGATTGAGGATTCTCTTACCAAGTATATAATTAAATTTAATTTTTGTAAACCCAAATTTTAGTCATTAATTTATTCCATATGATATTCTCATGAAAACTATCTCCAATCAATGTGTTATTTTATTTCCATGAATGATATACATTATATATGTCAAGCGTGATTAGGAAAATGTTATGATGTGACAGGTGTGCCCAGTATTATATAAAAACCTAATGAATTTGGTACTGTAATATATCTCATGAAATATTGTGCAATATTCATGAAAATTATGATATATTTTTCTTAATGACGATTTTATGATTATGCACATATGTTATTCGTGAACATGATTCATGCTCTTTCACAACTATGTGTGGTATCAGAATACTAAGACATGATATTTCATTTTTATTCATTTACACTTTCCATGATTTTATATTATTATTCCTGAAATAATTATGATTATTATCCCATGATTATGGTATGATGATAATTATTATTCTCACCCATGTAATATTGATTCATGTAAATTCTATACTATTACTGGGATTTTAGATCACCCCTTTCTTCGATGTGTATCCTCAGGTGATTACTTCTACAAAAGATAACAAAAGGGACAATATGAAAATAGCTATGGAGGAATTAAATAATTTTCATGTTTTATTATGTAAATTTTATGGCTGTCTCTAATTTTTCAAATACACTAAACCTTGGGATCCTAGTTTTGTAACAAGAGTAAATTGTTTATATTTAAAATTATGTAATACTTATGTCAGAAAAGTAGGGTAGATATAGTCGGTATAGAAGAATGGTTTAGTTAATTTGGGAATTAAAAATAGAGAACCATAGTTAAAACCATTATTATGAGGCTAATTATATGAAATTACCCAATAAGATATGTTTTTTAAAAAATACTAAATATAGGGATCTCTTAAGATATTCCATTAAATTTAATTTTTCAAAGAAATAATTTATTTATTCATGACTTGTTGACTTATTTTTTTCCTAAATTTTATATTTTAGAAAATGGTTTGATTGAGGTAAAACCATGCCAACAATAAATTTGAGTGATAATGCAACACTTACCTAAACGAAATCCTGTTATATTGGGAGGTGGATCTAAAAATATCATGGTGATGCTTACACAGCTCTCTCTGGCTATGAACAATTACCCAGATAATATGTAACATATACCTTAACCTAAGAGGATGAAAATTTCTATTGAGTCTTTTATATGGAAATGAATACTAAAATTTATTTTATCTTCTAATCCACTCATCGTGAAATGGTGTGACAACTCAATTAATAATATATATATATATATATTACTTTATGTTGTTCTGATATGGAGAAAATGACTCTAGTTGTTTATCATCTTGATGGAGAGGTCAATCAATAGTGGGAATTAATTAATAACACCAACCAAAAGGATGATATTGAATAAATGGAGTGAGAAGACATTATGATAATGTTTATTAACATGTATTTTTATCAGACTCTTCTTACAAATATTGAGAGATAATTTATAGAGATAAATCAGAAGGATGATCAATCTGTCAGTGACTACAAAGAAAATTTCACATGGATTCCAATATACATTTTTGGTTTTGTTGTCACTAATGATTGAATATTTGAAAAACTATTTAGTGGTATAAAACCATGCCTTGAAAATGACCTATAAATGTGAGAATATGGGGGTAGTAGTGGAATGTGCTATAAAATTCGATATATATTTTGGAGAATAGTCCCATGTATATAAAGATATGAAATAGAAGATGTAGTTTCCAGATGAAGAATCTAGGGAAAAGGGGGGAAGAAAACTCAACCACTCACACGTAAAAGATGTGGGAAGAACCACAATTGGAATTCCCTTAAAGGGATGGAAAATGATTCAGGAGTGGGAGAGAAGGCAACAAAACATCTGAATTTTGTAGAGAATGAGGAAGAAATAAAATGTGGTGGAGGAAAAGAGAGAACCACCCATGGTTTAATGATCCAACTATTTGGAGAATGTTAAAAATGAAATCCAGTGAACTAAACCTTGAGTCCTTGAGGGTAATAATTTTAATCAATGACAAAATCAGAAAAAAAATGGAAACCTTATTCCCTCAATTTTGCTGAGGTAGATCCCAACAAAGATGTGGTGATTGGTACATTGGGTATTAATTCATGAATAAAAAACATACGATTTGAGTCTAGTTCTACAAATTAATTCATATCTCCCACATTTAGTTGAATAATATAAACACCAACTCAATATATGGAGGTTGATTTATCTATGAGAACAAAAAACGGGGAAATTATTTTACCCAAAAGATATAACACCTCCCTGGTTAATTTCTATGGATGGAAACTCCCAACATTTCATATATTACTTCCTTTGGTGTAGTTTTATTCTATATTGAAAACATGTTGGCCATCTTTATACAAATACAACATCAACTTCCAGTAAAGTGATATCACAATCCACATACCAATTAATCCCTTTATTTAATACTACTGTTAGGAGAATGACAATCCTCCTTCTAAGTCATTATATCAATAGTGATTATTATTTCCATATGAGAAAGAATATATATATCAAATGATTGGGAAAAAGGAGATAATCATGATTATAGAAATTCCAATTGTAAGGGACTAAACTAATGTGTTACATGAATAATTTCACGGTTGTTATCCTAACCAAGCATTTTATCTCTCAATAAAACTTATTCCTAGATCTCTAACTATATCAAAGAAACCTTATATAATGGACTCTTTTATGTGGAAGGGACTAAAAAAGTAGTAACATGAGAATATGGACAAGGGTTTTATATTCCCAAGTGCTTCACCATGGGATGCACCAATCCTCTTCATTATAAAGAAGTATGTGACAATGTGTATCTACATTAATAATCATGAGCTCAATAAAATCATGATAAATAAAACGTATCCCTTTTTACAAATAGATGACTTGTTTGAACAAGTACAAGGGTCTAAATATTTATCTATGGTAGTAATTCAGTTAGGATACCACAAATTAAATGCAATTAAAGAATATATTACATAGAATGACATTAGAACCTGGAATAGACACTATGAGTTCATGGTGATGCCTTTCAGACTCACTAATGTTGCAGTATTATTACTTGAATTTATGAATAGAGTCTTTAGAGATTACCTCAACAATTTTGTGGTAGTTTTTAATGATGGTTTTATATTATAATCAACGAGTAAAGAGTAACATCAGGATCTTTCGATTAATATCCTAATGACCTTGCGATGGATTAATCTATATAAAAAGTATAGTAAATGTGTGTTCGGGATGGAGGACGTGTCATTTTTGGGGCATTTTATCACAAGAAAATGCATATCCATGGACCGTTATAAGAAAAATAAACACAAAGTGTTTTCCATGCCAATAGTTTTAATAGAGATCCATAGTATCCTTGGTCGAGCTAGGTATTACCAATGATTTTTGAATAACTTCTTATGATTTCCAAACCCACTAACCCAGATAACATGGAATGGAGAATTTTTTTTAGGGAATAGTTAATTTGAATACTACATCAAAGTGTTTGAAATTAGTCTCATCACCACTCTAGCAATCACACTTATGATAAGTGGGAAAAACATTATGTTATACAATTATTCTTAAAATAATATATTAATATTTTTTTAACGCAATATCATAAGATGATAGCCTACACATCTAGGTATTTGAAAATTCATGTGAAAAACTTACACACACATAATCTAGAATTGGCAGCTAGGATATTTGCATTGAAAATAGGGAAGATTTATCTCTATGGGGGGAAGTGATAAATATATTCAGATCATAAGATCCTAAAATACATATTCACATAGAAGGAATATAAGATGAACTAGTGATGATGGTTAGAGATCATCAAGGATTATGAGTACACATTCCACACCCATCCTCGTAAGGAAAATAAAGTGGCAGATTCTCTAAGTAGAAAGGATCTTGTAACATTATCAATAATGCGAATTGAAAAGGATCTAATCTTCATAGATTTCCAAAGGATGGACATGGGGATCATTAAAGAAGGAACATCACCAATACTTTCCCAAATTATTTCTCAAGCATAACTCATGAATAAAGTAAAGGATGCATAAAGAAATGATGTGGAAACTCAAAAAAGGGAGGAAGCACTCAGAAAAGGGAAATCTTCAACCTTCAAAATTGATAAGGAAGGAGTCGTAGATTTGGTTTATGACTAGGTGTAACATCCAATAAATAGATAAATAAGGATATTTTTAATGCCCTAGATAGCTTATCATTCCCTATTAACCAAGTTAGTACAAATATGTTTCGAGATATCTGAGAGAACTATTGGTGGGACAATATGAAGAAGGAGAGCACTAAATTTACATCAAATTTCCTGGTATGTTAGTAAGTGTAAGATAAAAGGAAATTTTATAAAGGGATGATGCCTATATTATCCATACCAATAGGGAGATGGAAAACAAACACCATGTACTTTGTCATAGGAATTTTTTTGAAGTCCAAATGAAGAAAATTCTATATGGGTTTCTGTGGATCATCTTACAAATACATCTCACATTATCGTAATTCAATAGAACTTATCACTGGATCAACTTTCATATATATACATAAAATATGTGGTAAGGGTTCATGGAGTACCATAGTCGATTGTATCCAATCTAGATCTGATATTCACCTCTATGTTTTGGAAAAGAATCCAATATTATCTAAACACTGAAATGAGAATAAGTAAGGATTATTATCCATAAACTAATGGCTAATCTAAATGGAAAAATAAAAAATTAGAATAAATGTTTACAAAATATTCTATGAACTTCAATGGATAATAGGACCAATATTTTCCAATCGTTCATTTCTATTACTAAAATAATTTCCACTCGAGCATCAAAATGTCTCTATGTGAATCCCTTTATGCGAAAAAATGTAGAACACCAATATGTTGGGATGAGGTTGGTGAACATAAGCTGTTAGGAATATAAATTATTGATGAAATGGTGAAATATGTTAAAACCATTCAACAACACATCATGGTAGCCCAAAGTAGACAAAATAGTTATGATGACAATCATCGAAGCGGCCTAATGTGTGAGGATGGAAACATGATATTCCTCTCCATATCTCTATGTATGTGGATCTTGAGATTTCTTAATAAGTTAAAGCTACGTCCTAGGTACATTGTCCCCTTTGATATTCTTGATCATATGGAGTTGTGGCCTATCGACGTTCACATCCACCTTCCATTTCTCAAGTAAAAGATGTATTCTATATATCACTCTTGAGAAAGTATATACCAGATACCTCACATGTCCTGAATCCATAGGTTGTGCAGTTGGAAAATGATCTCTGTTTGGAGGGGAATCTAGTAAAGATCTTGAACCGTAGAGATAAAGATCTATATATCAAGGCTACTCACATGTTCAAATTACTATGGTGAAACCATAAGTACAAAGAGATAACATGGGAATTGGAGGAGGTGACTAGGTATAATTACCCTCACCTGTTTTCAACAATGAATGTGAAATGAAATCTTATGGGAGAAATTTCATTAGGTGAAAACAATGTAACAACCCAAAATTTTATCCGGGAAAATTAACTTCTAGTAATTATGTCATATATTCTAAATCACATACAACTAAATATAGGACATAATATAATCTTTACAAATGAATAATTAATGGAATAAAATATATTCCTAAAAGAAAAGGAACATATACAAAATGAATTGTAACATGACCTTTGGAATTGTAATGTGGCCATTAGGAATACTAATTTAGCCAATATAACATTAAAATCACCTATTAAAGTTCCTATAAAATTTAGGAAACATATAAATGATAATATGATATAATTATATCATACTAAATGTGATTAAAATGTTTTTAAAATTATTAATTACGTATTTCAATTTTTATAAAATAGTAATGTATATTTATAATTATAATAATTATTTAAAATAAAATTAATTTTCATAAAATAGATTCATAAATAATAATTTCATTTTATTTTGATTTTTAGGATAATTTCGAGACACCTTATTTAATTTTTCATGGTGTTATAAAATCAGTTATAATTTAAAATTTTTTATATTTTAGGTAAATGATGATGTTATTTAATAATTATTTTTATCTTATTTAGAAATTAATTTTAAAAAATGGAGTTCATTTTGTAATTATAATCATCAAAAAATTATTAGGGCGAATTTTTTGGATTTTTCTGAAGTACATGAATGTTTTTTGAATCGTTATATGTGGTAATTTATAGTATATTTACATTATAAATTAGGTACACTATTCCTTGATTCATGGATGATCTAAGAATCATAATACTTAAATACCATTAATTTTTAATATATATAGTGATAATTTTTATACTATTCATAGTCTTCATCCAAAATAATAATGAAATGAATAAAATAATTAGGAAACACCCTCTCATCCCCTATAAATACCACCCTCACCACCTCTTCTCCTCACACCTTCCAAGATATGATCCTTTTCCATATATTACCCAATAATTTTACCAAGACATTACCCCATGTCCATAAACCATTGTTGTCAAAAAAAAATAAAAAAACCAATTTCTGTAATGATGTTCTCGATGAGAACTCAAGAGGTAAAACCCTATTTCATTTTTATTTTATTTCCTTTCAATTTATTTTATTTTCTTATTCTATCCTCATATAACTTTATAAAAGTGCAATGGTAACTCTATTATCATATATTTAATTAACCTATATTGGGTTAATGGAATCATACATCATCAAAACACTCCTCCTCTATCTTTTATTCTAAAAATGAAATCATTGTTTGTGATGTTTTGATTTATAGCCACTATGGACGATGCATGTTCATTTCATTTTACCTCCTTCAATGATGGTAATAAAACCATTATATTGGTTGAAATAGACTATAAAATATATTTTATGACATTTTTTTGTTCTGGAACCAATTATATATATAAATTTAAATAATAAAACAAAACTAGTGTGTAGTGATCGAAAATCGCAAAAAACAATCTACACGAATATCATAAAAACATTTAATGAAGCATACTCATATTTAAAATGGAATATATAGAAATATATAATGACTTAAACATAATTATGTTCATTAATAACATATAATTTCTATTCTAGAGAATCATTTTTATTTTACAAGAGCACCCATACCAATAAATAAGCGAACCGATCATGAAACATAAGAAAATGAATGCACTAGAACGATGAAATTGAAATCTATAACGAATAAAAAAAGGCAATAAATGAACGTAATAAAACTATAATAAATCATATAGATGTATAATATGTTATTTATTTTTCAAGTAATTTTTTTGATTTTATTGTACAAGATATTGAAGTAAATAAATCATTCAGAAATAAGGTAAGGGGATCATCAAACCCAGCTCTCTTCCTTTTGATTTTCCCTATCTCACTCCATTTTCAATATAGATGTTCCTTTAATATTCTTTAAATATAATTTATTTTACATCCCATTTCATTTCTATGATATACATTTTTCCAATAATGTTTTATAAAAAATGAAAATATTTTTCGAAAATATCTCTTCTTTCTATACAAATACATATTTTACTTCTCTGGAGATTGTTTCTTCTTCACTCAAGATTTATGATTCTTATACCATGTATGTTGTCCCATTTTTATTTTTGATAACTCAATGTTTAAACATAAATTTATGATTTATGAATTTCTCATGAAACCCATTTCCTTTCAATGGGATATTTTATGACCATGATTGATATACATTCTATGTGGCAAGCATGATTAAAAATATGTTATGATATGATGAGTGGGTCCAGAATTATATAAAACTCCAAAGAATTGGGTAATTAGATGTATCTAACGTGATAATGTGAAATATACGTGATCATAATGCAATATTTTATTTCACAATGATGATGTTATTACTATTCACATATGTTATGAGTGTACATGATTCTAGATTTGTTCAAAACTATGTGTGGTATTTAACCACTGAGATGTTATGTTTCATTTTTATGCATTTCCACTTTCCATTCCTTTATCTAATGCTTCCTATCATGATTATGATGATTATCCCATTCTTATGTTTTGATGATAATGATTATGATCATCCATTTATATTTGTTCATGTTCTTATCTATCCTCTTACATGTATTTTATCTCATTACCTTCTTCAGTGTATATCCTCCAGGGATTTCTTGGACAATGGAAAAAATGAAGGGCCACTATGAATCCTGAGAAGAAGGAATTACATAATATTTATGTCTTGTTCTGTAAATTTTATGTTTAATCTTAATTTTCCTAATACTGTAAACCATTGGATCTTGTTTTTGTTACACTAATAAATTTATTATCTTAAAAATGATGTAATAGTAATGTAAGAAAACTATTGTTGATATACCTCATGCGTCAAATGTATGAAATCATGATATTTTTCATCTTTCAAGGTCTCAAGATAAAAATTCCTTAGTACCTTCATCTCGATGTCCTTACAAGATAGATCATCATGCTGCCTAGATACCTTAAGAATATCCCACCAACTCTTAGCATGTCCACGAAGCATATACGCTACAAGATTCTACCTCCAATCCATGGGTTTAATGATTTTCTTGATGATTTTATGGACTGAATAAATCTATAACATGACTACCTAGAGTCCCCCATCCCTATTAAACATAGGTGGATATTAAAGCTTAGAATACCTTTTCTTCTCAGAAATAAGAGGAACTGTATAAATACTATCCCTTTCCTTGGATTGCTTTATCTTTTGGAAGCTATCGCAAATCAGAACATCCATCTTCCCTTCAAGAACTACAACATGTTCTGGTTAAAATGAATTATGAGCATTATAGTTTCCACTCTCTTGATACTGAAGTCAAACATTCCAAGGAGTCATTTTCTCTATAAGACAAATAAAGAACTTAGAGAACTAGCATTCAACAATGACAACCCAAAAGGTGAATCTAATAGAGAATTAATAACACGTGGTCTTTCAAGGCAATAATAACATGTATTTTAGAATAAAATGAAAATTTATTTCATTTATTCTGTGAAAAAGATATCTCATTTCACATTTTTACAAGAAAGTATATGTCATATTATAAAATAATTATTCCCCTCTTATAAATAATGCATGTCAATATATCCCTATATGCATGTTATGAGGAATGAATTCATAGGTCGTGTCATACTGGTCCATGAGTAAAAAACTCATGAAACAGAAAGATCATAGAATAATAACCACACCCCATATGTGAACCACCCAATGTGAAATAACATCAACTATAATAAGCACACAACACAAATAGATATCCCATCCCTAGGAACTCAAATTTTCTCCCATACTTGGGTTAGTTTCTCCCATGAACAAGATCATTACCAAGTCCCGAAAAATCCTAGTCTTATTTCTAAATTTTACGAAATAGTAATTCAAATGAAAATAAAATAGGATCCTTTGATAAAACCTTGTAACATCCCCAAATATGCCACTCTCTCACATTGTGATAAAGGTTTGGATACGAGGCCAGAAACGTGCATCCTCGTACACCAGAGGCTACCGACTAGTATAGGTGGTGTGAAATGTGTAGCGGGTAGACTATATCCCTTATTATTATGTTTCATTACACTATAACAAATTATAATATAATATAATTAATAAAAGTAAATACATCTAGAAATAATATAATAAAATCCAACTTAATAATCCAATAAATAAATGAGGAATAATGAAACAATGCACTGGAATGTAACAAAATTTCATGCTAGAACAATATAAGAAAAATTCTAGAAAAACTCAAATAAATGACTCAAAGTCCCAAGTCCCAAACCTAACTTCAGATCCATATCCAAACACCATCACATCTTCAAAAAAGAAATCAACCACAAGGCATTTTTTTCTTGTCCAAACCTACATCCACGAATTCTCCTTGGGTACTAAATAGTAACCCAAATTGAGTGTGGGTATAACTCAATAGTTTGAACCAAATGTGTCTAAAAAACCTATTTATTAATAAGTGTATGTAGTAAAGTGATATCCATTTGTTTAAATTAATATTCCATCTAATAAAATAAAATATCAACTGGATTATCTCATTTTTACAATTTCCTTGTGGATGTATTATGACTATTTTAACTACAACCATATTACCAAGGTAAAATAGCATGGTTCGTACCATGAAATAATATATTTGAGAATGTATTATGACAATTACAACCATAACCACATAACAAAGGTAAAATAATTTCCTTCAGTTCCATGCTAGAATATCATTGGGAATTTATCATACTCTAGAAAAACACAACATTATAACCATGGTATATTCACAATAACCAATCTAACTCAAATAACTATAAGCATTACAGTATTCTGGGTCAAATCCCTATTAGCATTAAAACATAAGACTTGGTATAGTCTTATATCTATAATAATTACTACATGAGACCAGGATGATCCCACTAAATAATAGTATGACATCATATAAGTGTTCATGTGACATGGTCGAGCCTGATATATAAGCATTACATCATGAAACACAATCTCATTCATACATCCTGGATATCAAAATATCACATCACAATTATAAATGGAAAATTATGATAATTACCATAATTTTTTATATGACACTTTCAATCTAAATCACAATTTATTAACAATTATATTATTAAGAAATAAACCATAATTTAGGGATTCCATTACATCAAATCACCCTAGGTCACATGTCATGCTAAACATACTTTAAATAGTTTTTCAATTCAACTATATTCATGGTTCACTCAACCCATGGGTATCCACAAGCCATGTTATAAAATAATTGAAATCAAACCACATAAAAGAATAATTCCACTGACCAATTTAATATGATTGGGAATAAAATACAATGGTACTATCACAATATTTTATAAACAAGGAAATTATCAAACCACAGGGTAAAGATTTTCACCCCCTACATTTAAATGGTGATATAACAATGATTCCAATGGGAAAACACATGAGGGAAAATATGTTTTTTATTTCAAAGAGGTTCCTAGATCAAAACTAATCAATATCAAAATAGACAAAATAAATAAAAATATAATTTAACAATAATGGCTGGAGAATATTGAAGAGAAGGAAGAAACCTAACAAAAAGTACTTACTAGGGATTTCTCACAATAACATGACATCCAAAAGGAAATTTGGAACACCAAAATCACCTATAAAATTCCCTAGTGTGAAGAGGAGAGAAGCTAAAATAGATTAGAATGAAAATCATCCACATATAATGTTTAAAATAGAAGGCCATGCATTTTCACTTTATGAAATGTGATTACACATCGGGTAAATTTTTTTAATGGAATTATCTAAAAAACATGTATCCTGATATTTATATTATTAAAACCCTCATATATTCACATGATTTTTAATCACTTTACATGAAGTTTGAATGTTCTATAGTTTAATTTTCAGCCAATTTTTTTTAGACAACCCAAACCCCATTTAAAGATTCTCAATTTACTAAGAACTAATAAAACACTTACACCATTTTACCCAGAATCCATTAATTCATAAAATAATACATACCTCAGAAGTAGGCCATTTTCCCAAAAAAAATATATTCATATCTAAAAAAGAATCATCCAACAAGGATACAACAAATAACCTGGAGAGGGACATAACATGAAAAAGATAGGATCATACATTATTATACCAATTGGTGATACATGGCCCGCTGGTTTTTTAACTTGATTGGGATCATTGGTAAAATATTATATACCATTTTATTAGTGACACATGATCCCATATGTGTTGTACCATGTATGAAAATAGTGGTTTAAGACATTATACCATACAAAGAGTGATACTTGGAATTCCACTTTATAGATTTCATTTGATATACTCTTATGGTTATGAGTAATATTATTGCTTCTAATGATAAAATGGGAGTCATATTTATGTATCACCATGGAAGGGACTAGTATGAAGTTTTATTGAGAACCATTAAACTTTTTTTATTATCAATGTAATAGTTGTTTATCATATTAAAAGATGTGTCCACCAAGGCAAAGAACTTGATTGGGCTTAGTCCATGGTTCTATTAGACCCTTATGATGGACCAGTTTTGTCCCCATGTGTATAAATCTAGAAAATAATATACATATATATTTATATTCATGTAGTATATATATATATATAGGTTGGCCATTTTTTGAGATATTCTGGCTTAGTTCGAATGAGGTATGGTCAGCCAGGTGTCCCTTTGGAACCAGAGTCGACTTATTTTCTTTTATTTGTTTCTTCTATAACTATAATCCTAAAACACTATTGTATTTTATATTGAAATAATGTATTGATTTATACCCCATTAGCGGTGGCCTGTAGACTATATCTCACACCCAATTTGGTCCTCCATTGCACTTGGGTTCCCAAGCCAACCCCATGATTGCAATTGTAAATACATTGGTCTATGTTTTAACTACATGCCTATGACTATGGAATTAGAAGCATATTACTATGTTGGATATCAATATGCTTATTGGGATAGTTATAGAGATTTTTTATTTCTTTTATACTTTTATTATATTGTATGACCTACTATATTTTTACTAATTTTTATTATGTATCCCAGGCATGACATGCATGTGTTGTTATATTTTTTTCATCAGCATCTTTTTATTATTATTATGATCTTAAATAGTTGTTCTTGTTCATTTATATTGAATCCTATATTTCATAATTTATTTATTATTATACCACCATGATACATTGATCATTAGGGTATAATATCCCCACAATACCATCACTATACCATCATTTCAACTTAGTAGACACTTATGGCATACGGGGGATGAGCTTGTGTCTGTGTGACTGACCAGCTTGGGGCACTGTTTTAGTGGCTCATAGGTCGTGACATTACAAAGTTGTATCCAAAATTTTATTTTAGAGTATCTAACTATTTTGGGATGGTATGTAGGAGACTAAAATCAAATCAGTGCTTGGTAGATAGTTGTGTCTAGAAGTGATCAACACACGCATGGGGAAAATGATAAGTGGTTTGGGATGGAATTATTGCTTGTGTTGTTATTTATTATTGTTGATTATGATATCCCCTTGGGTGAATAAGTTACATTCTAATATTTTTAATTAATGATATTTTTAGATATTTACCCTTGTCCAGATATGGAATGTGGGTATAGTAACATGAATCTTTATAAGCACTTAGAGTTTAACCTGCAACCCATATTACATGCTATGTAGTTGCATGATAGATGTGATTTATGTGATTTATTAGTCATGATTATTTGTATAACATGATGTGTAGTTTAATTGGCATGATTTTCTTAAAAAAATAATGGTTTAATTTTTGTACCATTTTTAGCATTCTTATTGGTGTTACATTCTTGGTTGTTTCTAGATTACATATTATCTTTCTATGTTTATCTATCATGATTAGGTATTTATTTTTCACTTAAATTTATGTCTCTTTGTAGACAAACTTATTATAATTTAAATAAATGGTTAATTGAATTAAAAGTAAGAATTATCCTAAGTGGAGTTTTTGTGTTAATTTTGATGGTGGAATTATATTTTACTAACTGATTATGACATGTTTGAGTAATGGACCATCAGTTTCATGGGCTATAACATTTATTGTCGCGATTAAATATGACTGAATTGTCAATATATAAAGTGTTCGGGCTCTTTATAAATTGGGAAATGATAACCAATATAATTGAACCATTTTATATGAGATTGATATACATAGATACAATTGTATAAATTTAGAAGATGATAAATTTTTTTACTTTGAAAATGAGTTGGTTGCTTATGGAGATTTTTCATGACTCAACCAATGTTGGTTAGTATTGACCTGTTACTATTTTGAGATAAACCAGAATCAACCTATGTGGGTTCTAAATAGTGATAGATTCTTATCAGATGAATCCAATAAGGGTAATTCATAATTTTAATGG
Source organism: Viscum album (assembly GCA_963277665.1). Classification (NCBI taxonomy): domain Eukaryota; kingdom Viridiplantae; phylum Streptophyta; class Magnoliopsida; order Santalales; family Viscaceae; genus Viscum; species Viscum album. The sequence goes on along the minus strand of OY728161.1, from coordinate 1,169,164,170 downwards.
TTTGAAATATTTCAGGATTCATTTAGATGGACAAAAAATTGAATGATTGAGACCCTCATAGGTCATATTATTTTAATACTCCATATTACTTATCCTAATTAGGTTAGGGTTATTTCATATTGGGATAGTTATTTAAAGTGTCTACTGCCACCTATATGGGTTCACATTTTAACATACAGTGAAATCTTACTTTACCAATTCACTCCATAATTTATATCATCCCTATTATTTGCTTTTGAGTTGTTCTTATATAAGGCCATAGTTAATTAAAATGAAAATTACAACCTAAATCTTGTTTTACACAATATATTAGAATTGAAATTTTCCTTACTTAAGACAGGTGTTGATAATTTTTATTGGTAAATAAAATTGATAAAATGACATTATATGAAAAATTGAATAAAATGTGATAGTATTTCAGTTAAATAAATAAATATTGAAAGGTTGTTTGAAATAACATTCATGTGTTCTATGTCTCTTTCACAAAATAGTGTACCAAGATTCTATCTTATCACATGTGCTTGATGTTCCTAAAATTAAAATTTTAAATATTTAAGGAACAATGTCCGAATTAGTGTAATTGTTTAAAAGGAGGAACATAAGGTGGTGTTTTATATTTTACCCTCTAGTAAGGGTAGTTCAATGTCGTTTAACCATTTATATATAACAAGTCTTTGGATGGTTCACATAAGATTATTAATACGTATATGATATGTGGTATGGCCTAGTGACTTTTTCGAGAATGAATTCTATGTATGATTAATGATTTATTCTTCAATAAGGGGATAACCCATGGTATTTTTCACCCTAGAAATATTAAATCATTTCAAATTAAACTGATGAGATTTCTAGTACGTGGTATAGCTCAAGTGTATAATTTCCCATGTAGGACTCAAAGTTTCTTAAATAGCGCCTTTGCCTCGATGGTTGGACATTTGATAATATGAACCTCATTACAGGTATGAGTATTAAGAAATTTAATTTTTAAATAGGTTTGATATGGATGGAACATGGTTAGATTCCTAGTTAGATGTGTGACCCCTCTTCCCTGTTTTTAATGTGTGATGACCCCAGAGGTCACCATCATGTTTTAAAGTCGTATCGGATAGTACAACATTCGGTAAGTTGTTTTTATAATCAATCAAATACAATGATGAAAAGGGATGATAATACTATGGATAATATCAAGGATGTTACTTTTTTTGTGAAATCATGGGGAATAATACATTGATATACATGGTACATATCAATTTGTTACTCCTCAAATTTCTAATGTAATAACATTGTATTCAATAGCATGTATAACACAGAACACCAAACAAAAAAGAAATATAATATCCTAATAAATTAAAATATAATGACTATTTAAAATGAATTTAATATAATATATAGATTTCTATGAACAAAACAATGATTTTGAATGAGTTGTATCGAACAATGAGTTTCTTCGATGACTTCCATTACATGCAAGACTACATTTTAACAAATAATAATATGTTATTAAACAATTATAATTTAACATAATAATATATAAATTAGATGATAATTTATATGTTAATTATATTATTTACTAAATTATTAAAAAATATCATTTATAGGAATATAAAATGAATTCATTCATTAAAAAATAATTAGAAATGAATATAAAATTTAATTGAATAAAAAAGAAATGTTTTTATGTTCACAATGGTTTTTTATTCTAATATATTAAATTAATTACAATTATTAAGTTATATTAATGTAATATATATATATATATATATATATTAAATATTCAATCAAATAATTTTTTTACATTCATATGATAGATTCAATAGTTATAATGTAAGAACAAACCCAATATTTCATAAAAAAAATAATATTTTTCTGAAGGCACTTTTTCATCCTTTTAATGAAGAACCTATTTGAAATCAATTTTTTGATACATTAATAAATCGTATATTGTATAATAAAAATCAATTTTGAAAGTGGAATATTACAAATATATTAAGGTAAAATTTTGGTATTTTTTTGAGGAGTATTATTTTTAATGAATAGTGGAAAATACTGAATTTTAGTACAAAACTTATTTTTCCTCAAAATTATTTATAAAGTTAAATTATATTTTAAAAAAGTGTTAAAGTTAAATTATACAATGATATATAAATTAATCCAATTTAGTTAATTTGAATAAATTTCACTTTGAAATTGGATATAAAAATAGATCCAATATTTGAATATTTTTACTTTCAAAACCCACATTGTCATTCCATCAGTGAGATTAAATTTATATTAGTTTCTGGTACTTATATTAATATATTTTGAAAAAATAGATTCAAATTTTTGAATGAAAATAGGTTTTAATTTATAATAATTTCAACATTGTTTTTGAAAAAAATTAGTGAAAGTGATTAAACTTAATATAGCGATTATGAGAAAAAATAGCATATTAATGGAATAATCGTTAAACTTAAGGACCAAATGTCCTAGAAACATGTAAAAAATCCATTTTTTGGACATATTTTGACCCCAGTAACCTTTTTATAAATTTCTTTATATTATTTGAGTCAATTTTCAGAGAAAAAATATTGGTGTAATTCCCTTTTCAAAAGATAACAATAAGGTCACTCCCCCTCCACTACAAAAAGGAACTCACCCCTCCCACTTATTCACACCACTTAATGCAATTTTTATCGACCAATATCTTACGAAATATATCCTCAACATCCCATAACTCATAATATAAGCCTATCTTTCTATATTAATCCATTCAATGAAGACCATTGGTGAAAACCAAAATGATTTCCCCAAATAAGAGGTTACATCATTTCTCCATCTCTTTTGATTTATTATCATTTTCCACCCCCAAAACACTTTTTATTACATGATTATATAATAAATTCAGTATTATAAATATAATTATATGTTATAGTTATTTTTTTCTGACCTACACTTACACACACTTCCATATAATTGGTAATGAACTTACTGTTTGTGTGTACGGTGAACAACTGTATCCCAAAACTATATCGTTCTTTTTTTATTTTAAAACATCTCTGGATGATAATTTTTATGAAAATTGAGTTTATATATACTTAATATTATATTTTTAATATATTTATTTTCCTATAATTTTTAAATAATACATACCCTTATTCTTTCCATTTTTTGAGAATACGTTGAAATCATTTGTGGAAATGTGAACTGCTTCTTCCTGACAGTGGTGGGATTGGATCATTCTATTCATGGAATTTATAGAGGATTGTTTTAATAAACATAAATGAATTATATGAAATAAATATTATATTTTAATTATAATTTAATTGTAAGTAATTTATATTTATTTCATATAATATGAAAAAAAATCAATGTAGGGTTCATGCGTTTGTACGGCCTACTGTCCCCATGGACGTGGAATTCCATTTCATATCTCCAAATATTATGCATTATTGTAAATAAATACATGCCGAATAAATATATTATATTTAAATTATGGTTAAAAGTTATTATATTATGAAACCATGATATTAATAAGAAGTAACAAGTCGAAACATACTTGAGAAACTATGCAATTAACACACGAAATCGTGAATATAATAAAATATTACTAATAAATATGTAATAATATATTATAAGAAAATAATATATGATATTAGAAATATTACTATGGTATTGGAATAATCTATTAAAATGTTTAAATCCATTATACATGAGGTCAATGTATGTTCTACTAAAGTGAAATATAAGGAAAGGTACTTTCATCTCACTTTTTACATCCATGAGATAATTGTAATATTTACCACATACTTATTTTGTGTGGTCAATATAATGACTACTTAAATATATTTTATGAGGAATTATTTTTTAATAATAGTACGTTTTAGTTACTATTCTAATTAATTCTTCTAATGGGACTTGAATTAAAATTTTCCAAGCGGTAAATAACTTCGTAACCTGATTCGATTTTATTAGGTTATATTACTTCCTCATACTCATTAATATTATAAGATTATGTGTGTAATCACTTTTTACTGTATATTTTTCTATTTAAACTTATTTTATGTGGATTTAGGTTTTACACTGATAATCTATTTATTAATTGATTCCCACATCAATGTTATAGTCTTTTTAAGCGTTTTCATCACAATCTAATTTTAGATAGGATTGTATATACTTTAATTTCCATGAAATAATGTTATTGGATAATTGTTGAGTAAAAAAATGAATTTTATTATCATATGGTTATTCATGTAATTTTCAAGAAATAGTAATATTTTCCCACTCTTTTGTAGTCATATTAATATTGATTTTTTAGGAAAACCCTACTTTATTTCTCTCTATGTTCGGAGAACCTATTTTCATCTAAAAATCCATCGTTCTAAAAAAAATAAATAAAATTCATATCCTTTCAAAAATTATTTATCAAATAAATTTTTATGCTTTTTGTCTTTTTCTTTTTTTTCAAAGGAATCTTTTTTTCTCTTTCTGAACTAGGATCATTTCTAAAAAAATTTACCATGAAAAATGAATATTCATTTTACCCTGTATAGAATATAGGATTTACCTATAATCATTCCTTTGAATCTTCTTTTGAGTGTTAAAAAGTATAATTTATAAATTAATTTTGTAAAAAAATTAATTTCCAAAGTTTTTTTTTGAAAATAATTTTTTAAACAGAAGGTTATTCTCTACAAGAATTATTTTAAAGTTATTATACTATTCCATCATTCAAAACAACCCTTATTCATACTCCAATGGGTATATGATATATTTATACTATCATTTTTATTCCTATTGATGGATTTTTAATTATTTTCCCAGGGATATTATTGACATTAACTTCTTTGATTCCATTAAGTCCCATTGAAATATACAATATCCTTTGATCATTGAACATTGGCTTTACCCTAATAATCCATATTATTTATCATTGAAATCTGGATTTCATAAACATTATATATTTTATAAAAATGGTTTTTAATTTGAAATTTATTTAACTGAATAGGGAAATATTGATAAATCTATATACCTTACTCAATAATGATATTTGATAAGGCACTTTGTTTATTTAAATGCCTTGGACAAAAACTATATGGGTTGATGACTTGTTAATGCAAGCCCTATGTGGTGGAGACCATTTAAAATAATCTCTCTAATGTATTAGTAGTCGCATGAGATGAAATTAGTTAGAGAAAAAAACACTTCGAATTTTTTTTTGGTGAAGAATATATGTGTTTCTATCCATATATTTTAACTATCTTGAGATTAGATATTGGTGGTAAATGTATCATGTTCCTGGGAAACATGACATCAAATAATTTAGCATTTATTTTTTTGAGAATTCATTTATAATTATTATCCGTGATATTATTGTGTAAACATATCTATGGATGCATTTCATTATCATATTATTGACTAAATGGAATGGGTTTTATTTTCTTACCATTCCTTATTTATTACACCTTATATTGTTATTTGAATTACATGTGTGGTCAATTATTTACCTTGAAATATTTTTTATAAACATCATTCTTATCTAATTGATTTCATGGAATGTTTATTCCATTATTACCTACCGTATTGACTATTCTAATGGATTCATTATTACATCTAACATTCTTAACCCTTACTAAGAAATTGAGCTCACCCTTATAGTGTTTACTTTCCCTAGGATTCCAAGAATTTTATTAAGAAATATGTGCAAGGATATGAAAAATGCGAATAAAGTCTTCCATAGAAGGGAAAAAATTATTTTATAATAAGTATATTCATTTTTAATACAGGTCTCATGTATGTCTTTTTATTACCAATACTACTAAACTCTTTTATCCATCGAGATTTGGTTACTTGTAATCATGCGAACATAATGGTAGTAGACATCACCTTGGTGATTACGGAGGTTTGGATCCTAAATTTGGTATTAGAGAAAGTTTATTAGGAACCATGAGAACAAGATTTCAGAAACATTTTCTAGAGAACAAACCCCTATGTTATACTTTGAGGATAATAATAGATAAAAATACAATAATTTTTGTATGGTAGATATTATATTTGTATTCCTATAAATACAACCATGTCTGAATACTACAAGTGGATGTAGTTATACAACATATTTACATAAGGGTAACCTCTCTAACATGATTTGTTTGTCCAAACATGATAATTACTTAGTTCATGGCAACATTCCTTATTACACACCTCATTTGACACTCTTGGTGAAATTTATTAGGAAAATTCAAATTTTTCATTACTAACCCTTATAAAAGATTTTAATATACAATGAAATTGAATTACCTAGTTTAAAATCTATGTTTTTTAGATTTAAAATATAGTTTCAAGATTTAGATATACTATAAAGGATCATACATTTTTCTCATAATGACTATTATTACTCAAATTATGATTTTTGGTTTTAGTCTGTAGTCAGAACCCAAAGGAGTCATGTTAACAATGAACATGAACGATAATTTGGTGACAATGAGAAACCAAATGAAGTGTTTATATGAGTGAAAGATATCATTTTTATGCCTAATCATTTTTTCCTAAAATATGATTGACAACGTATACCTCACCCAGCTTCTGAACTCACCAATGATTATAATGATGGATATTTCATAGAGTTCAATTAGTGGAGATTGTAGAGATAAAAAGGTTAGATTTCCATCATGAAAGAAATGTAAAAGGATTCACCCAGGAAAGTGTTTCATTGTAATAGATAATTTATTTATGTGTGGAAAATAAGGTCATAGAAGAAAAAATTGTCGAAGAAAATTGATTAGTATGGTGAAGGAAATAAATCTCATACTAAGGATGTATTTATGGAATGTTTCCTTAATTGTGGACAACCTGGGAATTACCCGATTCAATTCCCTCTTCTCGAGGATAAACCCTAGTTGAAAGGCTGATATGGAAATAAATAAATAATGTATTTATGAATCGATGTTGTGTTAAAAAACGTAGATAAAAGGTTATTTAATGACAAAATTTCAATGATGTTCATTATATTTATTTTCTAAATAATATTAATTTTTTTTGTACAAGGAAAAAATTATACAAGGTGAAAACCCATCAAATCTAGAAAGGCCGCAAGACATATACCCATGATTTAAGGACGATAAGATTTTAACAACAACCACTGACCTACGCAAGTCCTGGTTAATATGTCCTTGATTCATGTTGAACAGTTTAATGAATAAATACTATTTATGTACAAGTGTTTTTAAATTTGTGTTTTATAAATTAATTTTTTAACCATTTTGTCTTTGGAGAATAGTTAGAGACACATAGTCCAACCTCCACTATTTTATGGGACTTTTGATCCATAAAATGATTATTTTAGTGGTTTATAAATAAAAGTAAAATTATGGATGTCCATTTTATGAAATAATGAATAAATTAGAAATTTATCAATGAAAAACAAAGGATTAAAATCATTTTATAGAAAAATGTTATGTATGTATATTCCCATATATTTATCGGTTATAAAATAATTACTCAACATTTGGAAAATGATCAATGAAAACTTGACCTAATGCCTTAATTTTTGTTGAATGGATGCTCTTCTAAATTATCACAAATTTTTGAATTTGATGCCCTCAACATAACATTGATCATTCATTTGTTTTGATTTTAGGGCCTCAATCTCTCTCTATAAATATTTACACTTTTCCTCCAGGTACGAATCTCCACATGACACTAACTTTCTCCTACTTTGAGTCCTATTTATATGTTAGTCCATGTAACCTTTTTACATATCATATTCACTTTCCTAGTGGATTTTTTATAATCCCACTTAGGATTTTTTATTTAATCATAAGAAATGTCGAAAAAATTAATACAAATTTCAAGTTTAAAAAGAAAGGATACAATTTAATTATGCTGGGGAGAATGTAATGCCCCAATATCCAAAAGTAAAAACATTGTATTCAATGTGTAAGGGAATATAATAACTTGAGACTATACAATATAATTACTATTTAAAATAATATTTAAATATTATGTATCTTTGAATGCATGGAATACAGATTTATCTTACATCATAGACAACAACAAGTTTCTTCAATGACTTTTGTTATATGAAAGACCATATTTTACCAAACAACAAAATATAATTAAAATATTATTATTTAATTTAATAAGTTATAAATTATCCATTAAATTAATTTTTATAAATTTTATTAACTAAATTTGGAAAAAATGTTTTATAAAAATATAAAATGAAATAAGTGGATACAAATTATTTAGAAATCAATATAAAATCCAATACAATATAAAAAAATGTTTTAAATCTTATAAAAGTGTTTTATCGAAATTTTTTTAATTAATTAAAATTATAGAATGATATTAATTTAATATATATATTATATATTCAATAAAATATTATTTACATTCATCCAATAAATTTGATAGTCATAAGATAATAACTAACCCAATATTACATATAAAAATCAATATTTTTCTAATGGCTCTTTTACATGATTTTAATGGAAAACCTATTTTTAATCAAATTAATGGAAATTTTATAAATATTATATGTAATAATAAACTTCATTTTGTAAATTTAATGTTGAAATTAATTTAGAGTAAATTTTTGGTATTTTTTATGATGAGTTTTATTTTTTGATGAAAAATGAAAAATACAGAATTTTAATTCACAACTTCATTTTCATTAAATTTATTTATAAGGTAAAATAATATTATAAATTTATTTAAAATCCAAATTATATCAATTAATCCATTGAAATTAATTAAAATAAATTTCTCTTTGAAATTAGATATAAAAACAAAGTAGACTTTTGAACATTTTTTACTTCAAAACATGCATTGTCTCCCAATCTGTGGGATTAAATATAAATTAATTTATGCCACATATGTGACTTAAATTTGAAAAAATTGATTCCATATTTTTAATAATAATAAATTATAATTTATAATTTTTCCAACTTTTTTTTTGAAAAAAAATATTTGTGAAGGTTATTAAAATGTATTATAGATATTAAGAGAAAAATTATCTTAATAATGGATGGAACATCAAAATTAAGAACCAAAATTTCATAGAAACCTGTCCAAAATCCATAATATTCACATATATAAACCCTATAATACTATTTATATATTTTAGTATATTATTAGTGTAACTTTTCCCAGAAAAAATGTCTGTGGAATTCCCTTTTCAAAAATATATCACAATGTAACTCCCCCTCTACTACAAAAAGGCACTCACCACTCCAAATTATTTACACCTCTCAAGACACTTTTTATATACTAATATATTATGAAAATTGATCATAAAAATACCCAACCATGTCATATAATCCTCCCATTGTTATGTTATCAATCCATGTATGCCCTTTGGTGTAAACCAAAAGCAGTTACCCAAATAAGAGGTAACATCCTCCCTCAAGCTCTTTTTTAATCTTAATTCTCCACCCCTATACTCTTATAATTAAATAATTATATAATAAATTCAGTATCTTAAAAATATTGATATTTTTTAATTTTTAGGTTTTTATATACACTTACACACAGTTCCATCTAATGGGTAAGGAACTTACTATTTCTGTGTACCACAAACTACTGTCTCACAAAATGATGTCGATCATTTTTCCTTTACCAACATTCAAGGTTGGGAATTAGGATTGAAATTATATTTATATATTATATGTGTTATATTTATAATTTATTTATTATTATTTAATTTTTATATAGAAGATACCCTTATGCTTTCCATTTTTTGTAAATAAGATAACATCATTTGAGGAAGTGTTGACTAGAACCTTCTCAAAGTGATGTGATTCATTCAGGATATACATGGAATGTGTAAAGGTTGGTTTTAAAAATAATAAATGTCATATATGTAATAAATATGATATTGTTATTATATTATGAAAATATATAATTTAATTATCATTATTTTAATATGAAAATTAACTAGAAGAAAGATTCATACATCTGTTCGGCCTACCTTCTCCATGAACAGTACATTCCATTTCTAATCACCAAATATTATGGATTATTATAAATAAATATATAATTAATATGTATTATATTTAAATAATGTTTTACAATATTGATATGATGAAACCATGATTGTAACAACAAGTATAAATTCAAATCATACTTGAGAAACTAGGCAACTAACACCCGAAATAGTGAAAATAATGAGAGATTGGTAACAAAAGAGTTATAAGATATTAATATCATATGTGATGTCATAAATAATAATATGGTTATAGAATAAGTCATTAAAATTTTTAAAACAATTATACAAGAGGTTAAATTAATTTCTCCTAAAAGAAAAAATCATGTAACGACATTTAATATCACTTATTACATTTGTGAGATAAATGTCATATTCACCACTTATTTATTTTTTGCGGTGTATATACCAAATTTTTTGATATATTACATCATTAGTTTTTTTATATTCAGGGTATATTTAATGTCAATTTTAATTAATTATTCTAAGGCTATTTGAATTAACGTTTTCTAAGTTGTAAATAATTTCATAACATGATTTCTTTTCATTAGGATATATTAGATACTCTTTTTAGTTAATGCTATATGATTATGTGTGTAATAAATTTTTTTATCTATTGTTTTATATAAAAAAATTTTATATGTATTTACATTTGACACATATAATCTATTTATTGAATTATTTTCAGTGCAACATTATGGAATTTTCAAGGGTTTACTTCACAATATAATTTTGGTTGGGATTGTTTGTACTTGAAAATACATGAGAGGAAATTATTGGGTCATTATTCATAAAAACATTTTATTTTATTATAATATCATAATTTATGTCATTTTTGATAAATAGTACCATTTTTCACTCATTGGAATTTAATAATTTTTCATATTTTTTTAAGAAAACCAAACTTCATTTCTCTCTTTACTAGGAGAACCTCTTTTCTTTAAAAACGCTTGTTTCCTAAATATTTTTTAAATATTTTTTTATTATTTGAAAATTGATATATTAAATAAATGTTTCCACATTTTTTCTTTTACTAAAATTTTCAATGTAATATTCTTATCACTTTCTCGATAGGGTAATTTTTAATCATTTTTACCATGAAAATGGAATGTTATTTTTAAACTATACAACATGCATTGATTTACCCACCGTTATTCCTTTGAAGAATCATTTTCAATTTTTATATATTATTTTTCAAATAAAATGTAGTTTTAAAAAGTGATTTTTAGATAAAATGTTTTAAAAAATAGGATATTTTCCTCAATAATGAATTTCATATTATTCCCATAACTTATCAATGGAAACAACCCTTATTTTTACTCAAATGGGTATATATAATTTTTATATCATCTTAATTCTTCACCGATATGGTTTTTTTCATGGAGAGTATTGACATTAAATTCCATGATTCCTTTTAGTCCCCTAAAATTATTCAATTTCCTATGATCATTGAACATTGGATTTCACCTAATTAACAATATCATTTATCATGGATATATTTATTTCTTTAATAATATATTTTTTACATATGTTTTTTACTTCAATAGTTATTTGATTTAGCGGAGAAGTATTGATAAATCTATATCCTTTACACAATATAGATATTTAATAAATAACATTGTTTATTTAAATTATTTGGACATGAAATATAAAGGTTGTGGATCATTTAATGAAAGAATTATAGGTTGGGGACCATTTAAATTAATCCCCACCATGAATCGGTAGTCTCCTGAGATGAATTTAGTTGGAAACAAACCCTTCGAGTTTGTTTCCAAGAATAGTAGACTAGTTTCTACCCAATGTTTTAAAATTCCTTAGGAATTGATATAGGTGATAAAGATATCAGGTCCCTCGGAAACATGAAACCCATTAATTAAGAATTACCACTATTGAGAATTAATTTCTTGTTATTATCCATGATATAATTTCATCAACATACACATGGATGAATTTCATTGTTAGTTTATTAATTAAATGCGACATTTTTCAGTTTCATACTTTTCCATATTGATTACGACTTATCTATTTATTTGAATGGAATCAGTTGTCATCTATTTACCTTACCATATTTTTATGCACTTTCTTCTATGTTTATTGATTTAATGGAATTTTTCATTCGTTATTTCCATTCCATATTGTCTATTATCATTAATTAATTATCGCTTCTGCTATGCTTAACCCTTCCTGATTATTTGAGAAAACTTTTATTTTTATATTTTCCCAAATAATCCATTAAGTATACTAAAATATATATGAAATGAAATAACAACTGACAATAAATTTATCCAAAAAAGGAACTAAATTATGTTTTAATTTGTGTATTCATTTATAATACAAGAGTCATGTTAATATATGGTTTACCAGGTCAACTAAACTCTTCGATCCTTCAGTATTTGATTTCTTGTAATCGTGAAAATTTAATTGTAGAATACACCACCTCCAGGATTACTGGGTTTAGTTCCTTATATTTGGTATCGAAGAAATTATACTAGAAAACTTCCAAACTAGATTTAGGAAAACATTGATTATTGAACATAGCTCGAAGGTAGACATTGATGATCATTATAAAAGAACATCCTTGAATTTTTGTAAGATATATATTATATGAGGCCTCCAAGAAATATATCCATGAATGGATACTATGATTGGAAGTCATTCTGGAACAGATGTAACTAGGGTTGACAACTCTAACAAGGTGTGTAATGCTTGTCTTGAGTATAACCTGGTACACAACAACATGCCATACTGTGCAACTGGTATGACACTCCTTGGGGATTTTCGTAGGATAATTGCATTTTAATTTACAAACCATTACAAAGGATGTGAATAATTGATGAAAATTAATAAACTATTTTATACTAAACAATTTTTATATTGAAAATAATGTTTCATGATTTAGATATCCTATAAAATATCATATATTTTTCCACTATGACTATTGTTACTCATACTATGCTTTCTGGATTTTTTCATTGGATAGAAAATGAAGGTGTCCTATTAATATTAAACATGAAGGAAAAGGAAATGATAATGAGAAACCAAATGAGGTGTTGATAGGAGTGAAAGCTATCTTGTTTATTCTTAAAAACTTTTCCTGAAATATGACAAAATCATATACCTTACCCAACATCCAAACTTACAAAAGAAAATAAGGATTTATATTTATAATACCTCAAGTGGTGGAGACTGTAGAGAGAAGAAGGTTAAATTTCCATCATTCAAGAAATGAGGATAAAGGAACCCAAGAATGTTTGTCAATAGAATGGAGAAATTTTTAGTGTGTGGTAAACAAGGGAATAAAAGAAATTAATTTCCAGGAAAAAATTAAGAGTGTTATGAATGGAAATAAATATCTTCCTAGGGATGCATTTTTTGGTTTTTTTCCTTAAATTTGGGGAACTCGGGCATTACCATAGTCAATTACCTCTTCTAAAGGATAAACCCTAGACCAAAACTAGTAGGAGAAAAGAATTTTGTTACCACCAAAATTCTTTTCTAAATACCTTTAGTGGTTACCTAAAATTTTCAAAACGTTGGATTGTTTTTTCTCGTGAGTACTTCCAATAGTTTTCTCCATTTAGTAACCACTATTGATGAGGTTGACATCACCTATAGTGACCCCCATACATAGGATGTTATATGATTTTTATTTTTTAAAAACAATTACAGTAACATTAAAAAGATAAATTTTTTTTAAAAAAAAATATTTCCAAAATTTATAAACCTACATGAACATAAATTTATTTGTATCATAATCTTCAATTCTCCACATATATCTTTAAAATAAAACATTTTGAAAAAAATTAATAAAATATTTAGTTCAAAAAAATCCCTCCAAATAATTGAAATGCAATAATTTATTTCATTTAAATCTAAGTACAACAGATTGATGTTATTTGATTTTGAAAATATATTAATAATTTCTAATCCTTTAAAAAAATTAAAACCGCTTATGCTATCACTCAGTGGGTTTTCCCCCCAAACACACATTTTTAAAGGGCATCAAATCATTTAAAACATCATATTCATTCATTAATTTCATACTACATGTCTGATTCATTTTTTCTACTCTTACACATCATGAATAACGGTAACATGGTTTTATTATTTTTTCATGTCATTCAGAGGTTTTTATATATGGATCTATTTGTTAAATGCAAGTATTGGTGTTTTATGGCACAAAAAATGTGTTTTCGGTTCTCATGAGAAAACTGTAGCATGGATTGATGTTTGGTCTCTTTGAACATTTCACAATTCACACTATGGTTTTTTTAATTTTATTTCATGGCATTAATATGTTGTTCAATTGTTTTTGACCCCCAGACACACCTTTTTAAAGGGATTCAAAATCTATAAAAACCACACATTCAGATGTTCCAAGTAGAACACATGTCAGATTCATGTTTTGTCACCTCATACACATCAAGAATAATACCAATATGGGTTTTCCATGATTTCATGTCATTATGAGGACATTATTATGGATATGACCATTGAATCCTCATTTTGGTGTTTAACGGCACTAAATGTGTGTTTTACCTCATTATTGTCAAATGAAAACTATGATAGATGTGTTGTCCTCTCAAACATTTCAAAAGTCACACTATGATTGTCATCGTCTAATTCTATAAAAATTTTGAGGTCATTAAACAAGTTTTGACCACCGAACAAACCTTTTTAAAGTATGTCAAATCTTTAAAAACAATGTATTCGGCCGTACCGCATACACTATATGTATGATTTCCGTGTTATCTACTTTTATGCATCAAGAATAATAATAAGATGTTTTTTATATGATTTCAAGTTATTACAAGGATTTTATGTGGATATTACCACTAAACTTGTGTTTTGGTGTTTCATGACACTAAAAGATCATTTTTGGTCCTCCCAAGAAAACACCAACTTGGATGGATGTTCCGTCAGCATGAACATTTCAAAATTCCATCCACAATTGTTGTCGTCTGATTTCATGACATGTTGAGGTCATTGTTCTGGTATTTCCCTTCAGACAAACCTTCTTAAAGGACATTAAATCTTTAAAAACCACGTATTCTATCATTCTGATAAGACCACACATCTTCTCGGTGTTTTCATACTCTTACACATCAATAATAATAATAATTATTTTCTCTTACGATTCTATTTAATTCAGAGGTCAATTTCAATGAATATGATATTAAATGCACCATTACATGTTTTAGGACATGAAAAGTGTTTTTTCCATCATCCTGGTCAAAAAAACCTCCTATGGATGAACCTTCTACACTACCATTTCAAAATTCACTCCATAGTTGTTTTCATCTGATTTCATGGTATTCATAGGTTGTTCAGGTAGTCTTGTCCACCGAACACACCTTTTTAAAGGAAATTTTATCATATAAAACCTCTTATTCAGTAGTTTGTGGAATACCACATTCATGATTGACGTTTCATCTACTTTTAAACATAAAGAATAATAATAAAATGGATTTATAGTGATTTCATGTCACTATGAGGTCATTCTCTTTGAATTTGACTATTAAACGCGTGTTTTAGTGGTTTAGGATACAAAAAGTGAATTTTTGGTCATCGCAAGAAAACAACACATCTGATTGACATTCCATCTTTTATACCATTTCAAAATTCTCTCTAGAAATTTTTAATCAGATTTTATTGCATTCATATGTCGTTCGGTTGGTTTTGAAACCCAAACACACACTTTTAAAGGGCTTCAAACCTTTAAAACCGCATATTTGGTAGTTTTGGGAATATCTCATGTTCTATTAATGTTCTAAATACTCTTACATGTCACAAATAATAATAAATGGGTTTTCTATGATTTCAAGTCATTCTGAGATTGTTTTCTATGGATTTGACCAATAAATGCATATTTTGTTGTTTTACGACACTAAAAGTTTGTTTTCAATCATACGAGACAAACAAAACAAATGTTTGAAGTAAAATCTACTAGCCTATTTCAAAATTAAGTTTATGGTCATTTTTTAATGATTTCATGACATTATGAGGATGTTCAACTGGTTTTGACCCTCGGGCATACCTTTTTTAAATGGCATCAAATATTTAAAAACCACATATTCAGTCATTCTATGAAGACTGCATGTCGTATTAATATTTCATCTACAATTAAACATTAAGATTTATAATAATAAGGTTTTCTAATGATTTAAATTTATTTCATGGTTTTTTTACTATAGATCTCTCCGTTAAACACACATTTTGCAATTTTATGAAACTAAATGTGTGTTTTTGGTCCTTTTGGGAAAACTCAATATCTGATAAACATTTCATCTACTCGACCATTTCAAAATTTTCATTATTATTTTTTCATAAAATTTTATGGCATTTGAATGTAAATTAGTTGGGTTTTTCCCACATACACACCTTTTTAAAGGAGATCAATACTTTAAATTCAATCATTCAACAATTCTAAGAAGACCGCATGTCTAATTGACATTACATATCCTTTTACATTTCAATAATATTATTAAAATTGGTTTTCTATGATTTTAGGTCATTATGAGGACTTTTTCTCTATATATGGACCCTAAACGCCTGTTTTGGTGTTTTATAAGCCCAACTGTTTGTTTTCCATCATTGTGGCCAAACGAAACCTCTAATAGATGTACCGCTTACTTAAACATTTTACAATTCACACTAAGATTTTTGTCATCGGATTTCATTTCATCCAGACATTGTTTGGATTGTTTTGACCATGAGATCCAACTTTTTAAAGGATGTCAAATCTGTAAAAAAACTCATATTCTGTCAAAATGCATATCCCAATTTTCCAATTGTTGTTTCATATACTCATACATATCAAAAATAACAATAATATGGTTCTTCTATTATGTTAGTTATTTATAAGGTTTTTTATAGATATGACCATTAAACGCGTGTTTTGATGTTTTATGACACTAAATGGGTGTTTTTGATCTTGTCAAGAAAAGGATGACTCGTATTGATGTTATGTATACTAGACCATTTCAAAATTCAGTCCACAGTTGTTTTATTCTAATTTCACACCATTATGTGGTCATTTGGTTGGTTTTGAATCTCAGACACACCTTTTTAGAGGACATCCGATCATTAAAACCCACATATTCAATCATTCTGACCAGAACGCATGTCAAATTGACATGTCTTTTAATCTAAAACATCACCATAAATAACATGTCATTTTCCCT
Organism: Viscum album; assembly: GCA_963277665.1. NCBI lineage: Eukaryota > Viridiplantae > Streptophyta > Magnoliopsida > Santalales > Viscaceae > Viscum > Viscum album. The sequence goes on along the minus strand of OY728161.1, from coordinate 1,169,147,028 downwards.
ATGGTTTCACAGCATTCTGAAGTATTTTTCAAGGCATCTAACTATTGAACCAATGTTTTGGTGTTTTATGACACTTAAAGTACATTTTACATCATCCTAGTAAAATGATACCTCCAATGAAAGTACCATATTCTTGACCATTTAAAAATTGACTCCATATTTTCTTCTTCTGATTTTATAAAATTTGGAGGTCATTTGGATGGTTTTGACCCAGGGAAACTCCTTTTTATAGCTTATATACTTTTTAAAAACCACATATTCAGTCGTTTCTCTCATACTAAACGCCCAATAGATGTTTCATCTACTCATACACATCATGAGTAATATTAAGATATTTGTAATGTGGTTTCAAGTCATTATAATGTTGTTAGCTATGGATCCGACCTTTAAACACGTGTTTTGGAGTTTTGTGTCCTTAAAAGTGTGTTTGTAGTCATATTGGGAAAACAATTGTTCTTATTGATGATTCATCTACATTACCATTTCACAATTTACTTTGAAATTATTTTCGTATGATTTTATAGCATTTATATGACGTTTGGTTGGTTTTGACCCCAATATGCACCTTTCTAAAGGGCGTTAAACATTTAAAACATAATATTCTCTATTTCAAGGCCTTACATATGTCTGTTTGATGATCTTTATGCTTTTACACATCACAATAAATAATAATACGGCTATGCTGTTATTTTATTCAATTATGAGGTTTTTTTATATTTGACAATTAATTAAAGTTTTTAATGTTATGTGACACTAAAAGCGTGTTTTACATCATGCTAGACTAATGACACCTCTAATTGAAGTATCATCTACTATACCATTTCAAAATTCAATTTATTGTTTTTTGATATCATTTCACATTATTTGGATATTTTTTGGTCGGTCCCCCCATGTGTTTTTAAAGGGTGTCAACCCATTAAAAACTTCAAATTTGGTAATTCTGTGAAGAATGAACATATTGTTGATGTTTCATCTTCTCTTATACATCATAAATAATAATAAAATGTTTTTTTTAAAATTTTATGTCATTCTGGTGTAATTTTCTATATATTTGACTGTTAACCACGATTTATGGTGTTTTACAGCCCTAAACGTTCATTTTCAATAATCTCTGAAAAATGCCAGCTCAGATTGACATTCCATCTACCTGTCAATTATAAAACTGAATCTAATATTATTTTTTCTCATTCCAACATACTTTAATTTAGTTAGGTTGGTGTAAAATAATGGACGCACCATTTTGAAAGGAATTTAACCTTTAAAAACTACATATTCAGTCGTTTCGGGCATACTTCATGTCTGATTGAAGTGCCTTCTTCTTGTAGAAATATAGAATAATAATAATATATTTTTCTATGAATTAATGTCATTTTTTTGTTTTCTTCTATATATCATGTAACATCCCAAGTTAGTAATGAATAATAGATATTTTTATCTATTCCTATTAATGAATTAGATAGTGTTTTAGATGCTTATAATGATAATAAATCCAATCTTAAGCATGGAATACACTAATATTTTTAAAATATTGTTTTACTGTCTTTTGATGGCAAACCATTTTTGAATCTATATTTTGACAATTTTATAAACTATGTTTATCAAAATAAACTTATTCTTTATTATTGGGACATCAAAATTTACATTGTGTGAATTTTTGGTATTTTTCTTACAATATTCATTTTTTAATGAATAATGAAAAATACTGCATTTTACATCAAAACTGCTTTTTAATCTAATTTATTTATATTATTAGATTATTTTTTGAATTTTTTTTGAAGTGAAATTAGAATATATTTTTACCATTTAATCTAATGGTGGTCATTGGAATTAATTTCACTTTGAAATTGGACTTAAACTGGTGTCAATCTTTTGATACTTATTGTTTCATAAAACATGCTATTTTCTCTGACAGCGGGAATTAATTATTAAATTAATTAATGTGACTTATATGTTTTTAATTTTGAAAAATATATTTCATTTTTTAATTTGGAATATCAAATATAGCCTAGGGTGAATTTTTGGTAATTTTCTGAAAAACATCAATTTTTTATGAATAGTGAAACCACTAAGTGGTACTTATAAAAAATGATTTTTCAATTTAAATGAAATTTTTCCATCATTGTGTTTTGAATTTCAAAAATATGACATACATGGATGTCATTAAGAAGTAAAATGTGGTTCAATGAGATTAAAATAATTTTTTGGTGAATAGTAACTCTTAAGTTCTTAATCGTGATTAGAGGTAATTAGTGTAGTTTAAGGTAAAAATAATGTTTTAATAAAATGAAATGACCTAGAAACATGTCCTACCCTTATTTTATGTGTCATAGCCTACCAAGAAAATACATGGGTCAACTTGGGGACCCCATGGAGCCACTTTGGTTGGGAAATGAAATAAATAACTTTTTATTAAATGTTAAAGTAAAAATGACACACACATAAGGTGTTTCACTAAACCAATTTTTACATGGGGTTATACAAGTCAGATTTTTGACTATAAATATTCATTAGAAATTTAAAAATATTTCTTACATTATAGTAATTTTTTTATAATTTTTAGACATTAAATAAATTAAATTATTTATGACATCATGATGATGCAGCGATGACCTCATTATTTAACGATTTAAATACAATGGAAAGATAATGTAATATCTAAGCTCTACACATGTCCAAAACCTATTGGATGAGTGGATTTCGAACCCTTATCACCTTATCCTAGAATGATATCAATGTGGGACCTTTTGAATCCGAAAATCATTTTAAAATAAAGTAACATATCTTTACTTTCCAAGAGTGCCCCTCCTCTCCTCTTATAAAAGGCGCCCACCTCTACCTCCTTACCCACACTACCAAAGCCTTTGGCTCGGCCAAACCCTACCCATTTTTTCTCTCCACTTACCTCTCTTACTCCTTGAAGCCTCACTTTGGGCAGAAGACTTCCCAAGTAAGCCTTTGAGCTCAAACCAAAGGGAGTTACCCGATTTTAAGGTAATGTCTTCTTTTGAGTCCTTTTGTTTTATTCTGCTTCTCAAATCCCCTAAAATATTTTTATTTACTACTTTTGTAAAAACACAAGTATCTAAAATATACTAGGATGTTGTTATAATATTTATTCGATCTACACTCTCACACATCTACATCAAATGGTTAAAGAACATACGGTTTCCGTGGATGGCAAAATTCTGCCTCCCGAAACGATGATTGTTCAATACTCATTTAACACCTTAAAAGGTGGACATTATGATGTCACTATTTTTATATATTTTATATAATATGTTTATTCTTTCCTTATGCTTATGTATTTTTTATTTATATCATACCATTATTGTTTCCATTATGGGTAAACACGATATCTTCATTTTAGGAAGTGCGGACTACCGCCCCCTGAAAGTGATTTGATTCGTTAATACCATATGTGGGATGTGTAAAGGATAAAGTTAATGATATAATATATGTTATTATACTGGAATTATAATATACTCTTATATCATTATGATTCCATTCCAGAAAATATGAAATAGAAATGGAAGTAGCGTTCATGCGTACGTACGGCTTACCGTCTCCATGAACGGTGCATTTCATTTCTTACCTCTAAATGTGATGAAATATTATAAATAAATGTATATGATGAATATATATGATATATTTGTTATCCAAATCATTAATATCATTCTGGATATAACGAACCTTTGACCAAATTAACAACATGTAAGTGTAAGAAGTCTATTTTTGACTTAAGAACCAAATACCGACAAAATGAACATTATTAACTTAAATGATTACATGATGTTCATAACATGGTATAAAAGGAATAATGAACTTTAAAAAGGTTCTTAATCAAGTATAGATTAACTCAAGTTTATTATTCAGGAGATTAAAGAACGGTCGGGTCAAGTCGGATACGAGGTATGGGACTTCGTCTCAATCTCCTTTCATTGAGGCATATTTTGTTTTATACACAACCTTCTTTTATACGGTGTATAAACCCCTTTGACCATTATGCTTATTCAAAAGGAATCTTTTTTATACGAATCATTTTACAAAACGACAAAAGGGAATGTTTTTCTTGTCATACGTATGCGACGACAACGACTTCTCCGCCGCCGTGACCATTATTGGAGTTTCGGCTTCCTCTACAAGCCATACCCTTTTTTAAATGAAAAATAAATACCATGTTTTAATTTGGTATTGAAAATGGTTTTCATAATATTTTTATTATATCAATGTGTTGTATTGATATCTTGTGATTGAAATGTGGAAATTTTATGTTTCCTTTATGCATGTTTTATGTGATATGATTATGTTATGGTTCTTGGGCATTATTATCAAGACGGGTGGTTCCGTGATAAACTAAGGGCGGGTGAGCCCGTTATAACTCTCCAATGCATTGGGTAACGTGAAGGGGTGAAACGTTAAGGTATCTCCAAAGAGATTTAGGGAATATACTGTGACGGGTATTCCAAACGTAACCAAGAGGGTTACTCCCTACGTAAGAATGTTATGAATGCCTCAAGTTACCTTTATGTCTTATGATTTCTATGATTTGTTCCTGATTTTATGAGGTATGTTAAAGTGCCTATGTTTTATGGGTAATGTATGATTTCATTCTTATGTATATATGAACTCATGTTTACTTTCCATTGTATTTTTTATATAACCCATACTGAGCTATTTATGCTCATCCCAAGTTTTTGAAATGTTTTTCACAGGTCACGAGAAAGGTACATGATAAGATGATAGTGTCAAAGAAGTGTCAAGAAGGAATCCATGTTTTATTTTCAATATGTTTCCATTGATGGGAAAAAGAACACTATCTTTTATTGTAACCACTTTGTTTAAATGTGGTTTGTAATGCATATTTTAAGATCTAATTCTCTAAAACTCTAAACTTGAAAAGATCCTCAACGTGTAAGCTTGTGATAACTCAAGATTATGTAAGGTTTAAGGCTGGGGCCTTATAGTTGGTATCAGAGGTCAGTTTAGATGACTTTAGGAGTTTTAATTCTATTAAATGATTATCTAAAAATATTTTTTTTGAAATGATATAGCATTTGAAGATTACCATGTTGCTTCATCTAAGAAATGTTTGTTCAGAATGGTTTTCTGCAGAGGAAATAGGGAAGCAGTGCTAGGAAGGCATACGGAAGGAAATAGCCTTCCGAACCAGCATCCTGAGATAGTCGGAATTGGAACTGAATAGTTTGTTGCAGTAATGTCATAGTTGACTCAAGCGATAAATGGTGGTGGTATCCATGCACGCGATCAGCCAGATCAACCGCAAAGGAACATGTCAGTGGTGGAACATTTCATGAGGCAACATCCCCCGTCATTCAGAGGATCATCTGACCCTGTGTTAGCTGAAAGGTGGATTAAAGCAATAGAGAAGATTTTCGATGTCATGGGGTTTCCAGAAAATCAAAAGGTTAGTCGTGCTATTTACCGTTTGGAGGGTGAAGCAGATCAGTGGTGGTCGATGGTTAAAAACATCAGGGACGCTGACGAGATTGATGCTCTTGACTGGGATGAATTCAAAGGTATTTTTCTTGAGAAGTATTTTCCTAAGGCTGTTCGACTTAGGATGGAAAACAAATTCCCGGAATTGAGGCAAGAAGAAGACTCAGTGGATGCCTATGAAGAAAGGTTCACTCGATTGTCAAGGTATGCTCCAAATTTTATCCGAGACCTTGATAGTAAAATCAATCGTTTTTTTCAGGATTAAATCCAAAATATCGAAGGGCTTTAGCTTCTCGTGAGTTCAAAAGTTATGAAAAGCTTGTTCGATGTGCTGAGAAAATAGAAATGGAGTTTGTCGAGGATCAAGTGTTCTACAACAACCAGAAAAAGAAGAGACCGAGGTGGAAGAATAAAAGAAAGAATTATTCAAAGAAGTCTGATGGTATGAAAACAAAGTTTCTAGTTTGTGATAATTGTGGTAAAAGGCATGCTGGGGAATGTCTTCTGAATTCTGGAAAGTGCTACTGATGTGGTAAGATGGGACATAAGGCTCGTGATTGCACTGGAAAAGATCAGGGTGATGGTAAGACAAAATTTGATTTACAGTTAGTGAAATGTTTTAAGTGCAATGAGATGGGTCACTATGAAAATGAGTGTCCAACAAAGAGCTTGAGTGATGGGATGCAGTTAAACTACAAGAAGAAAGGGGTGGTGAAATCCTTTGAAACTACTTCAGCAGATGTAGGGCCATCAAATGAAGCTGTATCAGGTACATTGTTCATTTTTTCAGATTATTCCAGTGTGTTATTTGATTCGGTGTCTACACATTCTTTCATCTCTAAAAACTTTTCTAGTAAAATGGGAATACCATCTCAAGAAATGACTACTGAACTTGTGGTAAAAACACCTGGGGGAAATGTTGAGGCAAAAGGATTTATAAAAATCTTCCAATCCTTATCTGTGGAAAGAACCTACTTGAAAACCTTATTGTTTTACCTCTAGTAGAGTTTGATGTTATCCTAGGTATGGATTGGCTCTCAATTTACCATTCTAAGATTTATTGTAGAGCTAAAGAAGTTTCTTTGCAGAAAGGCTTTTAGTTTGTGTACAAGAATGAACCCTTACTGTTGATAACATATCAAGAGGCCGAGAAACTTGTAAAAATGGAAATGAATGTTACCTTACACACATTGTTGAAAACAAGGGAACTGTTCAGATTAATGATGTGCAAGTGGTAAATGAGTATCCTGATGTTTTTCCTAATGAGTTGCCTGGAATAATACCGGATCGGGAAGTTGAATTTACTATTGACTTAGTTCCTGATGCTAAGCCAATTTCAAAACCCCCTTATCGAATGGCTCAAATTGAACTTTTAGAGTTGAAGGAGCAATTGCAAGATTTATTAGAGAAAGGTTTCATCTGACCTAGCACATCACCATGGGGTGCTCCTGTTTTATTTGTTAAAAAGAAAGATGGTTCTATGAGACTTTGCATTGATTATAGAGCCTTGAATAATATTACTGTTAAGAACAAATATCCTTTGCCTCATATCTATGATTTTTTTGATCAGCTCCAGGGAGCTCAGTATTTTTCGAAGATTGACTTGAGGTCAGGGTACTATCAGTTGAAAGTTAAAGGAGACGTTCTGAAGACTTTTTTTCGTACTAGATATGGCCATTATGAATTTGTAGTTATGCCTTTTGGGCTAACCAATGCACCTGCTGTATTCATGGACTTAATGAATAGAATTTTCCATGAATTCTTGGATAAGTTTGTAGTGGTTTTCATTGATGATATTTTGGTGTTTTCCAAAAGTAAAGAGGAGCATGAAAGTCATTTAAAGGTTGTTTTGTAAACCTTAAAAGAAAAGAAACTATATGGAAAATTCAGAAAGTGTGAGTTTTGGTTGCAATAAATTTCTTTCCTTGGTCACATTGTTTCTAAAGATGGGATAACCATTGATCCTGCAAAAACAAAGGCTGTTGAATATTGGCCAAGTCCCACAAATGTTACCAAGATTCGTAGTTTTCTTGGTTTGGCAAGCTATTACTGAAGGTTTGTTAGAAATTTTTCACGATTATCAGGTCCACTGACTAAGCTAACTCGGAAGGGTGTTAAGTTTATCTGGACAAAAGAATGTGATGATTGTTTTCAGGAACTAAAAGGAATATTGGAGAATGCTCCAGTTTTGGCACTACCTTCCAGAAAGGGTGAGTTTGTCATCTACAACGATGCTTCATTGAAAGGACTTGGTTGCATCCTAATGCAGAATGATCAGGTAATTGTGTATGCTTCACGACAGTTGAAAACACATGAGGTAAATTACCCAACACATGATTTGGAATTAGCTGCTATTGTTTTCGCTTTAAAAATTTGGAGGCATCATTTGTATGGAGTAAAGTGTGAAATATATACTGATCACAAAAGTTTAAAGTATATATTCACTCAGAAAGAATTGAACATGAGACAAAGGAGATGGATATAATCAATCAAGGATTATGATTGTACGATTCACTACCATCCAGGAAAAGAAAATAAAGTGGCTGATGCTTTGAGTCGAAAGAGTAATGCTTCATTAGCAATGTTGCATTTGGAACATGATCCTTTGGTTAAGGATTTGATGAACTTTGGAATAGAAGTTGTTGGTGCAGGAAGTTATTCTGTTTTGTTTCAGGTATCAGTGAAATCTTCTCTATCAGACAGAATCAAGCAAGCACAGAAGCAAGACAGTGAGTTGTAGAAAATGGTAGAGCTAGTTCAGAAAGGTATGTTGCCTGAATTCAACATTGATAGTGGTTGTGTTTTGAGATTTGGGAAGAGATTGTGTGTGCCTTGTGATTCAATGTTGAAGAGAGAGTTGTTATGTGAAGCTCATAGTTCTCCGTTTTCAGTTCATCCAGGCAGTACTAAGATGTATAGAGATCTGCGGGAGTATTACTGGTGGGATGGAATGAAAAGAGATATTGTGATTTTACTATGAAGTGTTTGACTTGTCAACAGGTTAAAGCAGAGCGGCAGTTACCGAAAGGGATGCTTCAGCCTTTAACAGTGTCAGAGTGGAAATGAGAGAATATATCCATGGACATTGTTGTGGGATTACCAAAGACATCTCGAGGTAATAATGCAATCTATGTTATTGTTGATCGCTTGACAAAATCTGCTCATTTCTTTCCTATTCGAGATACATTCTCTCTAGATCAACTTTCTCGTTTGTATCTTAAATAGATAGTCAGGTTTCATGGAGTTCCCCTCTCCATTATGTCTGATCGTGATCCCAGGTTCACTGCTAACTTTTGAAAAGGCCTTCAGAAGTCTTTGGGTACTGAATTAAATTTTAGTACAGCTTTTCATCCTCAATTAGATGGGCAGTCAGAACGAACAATTCAGACTTTGGAGGATATGCTACGTGCTTGTTCGATGGATTATCAGGGAAGTTGGGACCAACATCTTTCTTTGGTTGAATTTTCTTATAACAACAGTTTTCATTCCAGTATACAGATGGCTCCATTTGAGGCATTATATGGCAAACAGTGTCTAACTCTAGCTTTTTGGGATGAAGTAGGGTAAAGGAAGCTGATGGGACCAGATTTGGTAGAAGAGATGGCAGAAAAAGTTTAGTTGATTCAGAGACACATGAGAACAGCTCAGAGCAGGCAGAAAAGTTATGCGGACAACAGGAGGAAGGATCTCTCTTTTGAGGTAGGTGATCATGTTTTTCTCAAAGTTTCTCCATGGAAAAGTGTTATGCGATTTGGTAAAAAATGAAAGCTAAGTCCAAGGTTCATTGGACCATACGAAATTCTGGAGAGAGTTGGATCAGTTGCATACCGAGTGGCTTTACCTCCGAGTTTATCTCAGGTACACAATGTTTTCCATGTTTCGATGTTGAGAAAGTATATGACAGATCCATCTCATGTTTTTAGTCCAGAGATAGTTCAGCTGGAAGAGAATCTATCTTACGAGGAACAACCAGTCCAGATTCTTGACCACAGAGAGCAGGTATTGCGGAATAAGGTGATTCATCATGTAAAGGTTTTATGGAAAAACCATATGGTTGAAGAGGCAACATGGGAATCTGAAAATGCAATGAGGGATAAGTACCCCCATTTATTCGATAAGTAAATAAATTGTGGGGACACAATTTTCTAAAGGGGGGAAGGATGTAACATCCCATGTAAGTAATGAATAATAGATATTTTTATCTATGCCTATTAATTAATTAGATAGTGTTTTAGGGGCTTAAAATGATAATAAATCCAATCTTAAGCATGGAATACACTAATATTTTTAAAAGATTGTTTTACTGCCTTTTGATGGAAAACCATTTTTTGAATCTATATTTTGACAATTTTATAAACTATGTTTGTCAAAATAAACTTATTATTTATTATTGGGACATCAAAATTTACTTTGTGTGAATTTTTGGTATTTTTCTGACAATGTTCATTTTTTAATGAATAGTGAAAAATACTGCATTTTACATCAAAACTGCTTTTTAATCTAATTTATTTATATAATTAGATTATGTTTTGAATTGGTTTTGAAGTGAAATTAGAATATATTTTTACCATTTAATCCAATGGTGGTCATTGGAATCAATTTCACTTTGAAATTGGACTTAAACCGGTGTCAATCTTTTGATACTGATTGTTTCATAAAACATGCTATTTGCTCTCACAATGGGAATTAATTATTAAATTAATTAATGTGACTTATATGTTTTTAATTTTGTAAAATAGACTTCATTTTTGAATTCGGAATATCAAATATAGCCTAGGGTGAATTTTTGGTAATTTTCTGAAAAACTTCAATTTTTGATGAATAGTGAAACCACTAAGTGGTACTTATAAAAAATGATTTCTCCGTTTAAATGAAATTTTGCCATCATTGTGTTTTGAATTTAAAAAATCTGACATACATGGTTGTCATTAAGAATTAAAATGTGGTTCAATGAGATTAAAATAATTTTTTGGTGAATAGTAACTCTTAAGTTCTTAATCGCGATTAGAGGTAATTAGTGTAGTTTAAGGTAAGAATAATGTTTTAATAAAATGAAATGACCTAGACACATGTCCTACCCTTATTTTATGTGTCATATCTGACCAATAAAAGCCATGGGTCAACTTGGGGACCCCATGGATCCACTTTGGTTGGGAAATTACATAAATAACTTTTTATTAAATGTCAAAGTAAAAATGGCACACACATAAGGTGTTTTACTAAACCAATTTTTACATGGGGTTATACAAGTCAGATTTTTGACTATAAATATTCATTAGAAATATAAAAAGATTTCCTACATTGTATTAGTTTTTGTATAATTTTTAGACATTAAATAAATTAAATTATTTATGACATCATGATGATGCAGCGATGACCTCATTATTTAACGATTTAAATAAAATGGAACGATAATGTAATATCTAAGCTCTACACATGTCCAAAACCTATTGGATTAGTGGATTTAGAACCCATATCACCTCATACTCGAATTATATCAATGTGGGACCTTTTGAATCCGAAACTCATTTTAAAATAAAGTAACTTATCTTTACTTTCCAAGAGTGCCCCTCCTCTCCTCTTATAAAAGGCCCCCACCTCTACCTCCTTACCCACACTCCCAAAGCCTTTGGATCGGCCAACCCCTGACCATTTTGTCTCTCCACTTCCCTCTCTTACTCCTTGAAGCCTCACTTTGGGAAGAAGACTTCCCAAGGAAGCCTTTGAGCTCAAACCAAAGGGAGTTACCCGATTTTAAGGTAATGTCTTCTTTTGAGTCCTTTTGTTTTATTTTGCTTCTCCAACCCCCTAAAATCTTTTTATTTACTTCTTTTGTAACATCACCAGTATCTTAAATATACTAGGATGTTGTTATAAGATTTATTCGAGCAACACTCTCACACAACTACATCAAATGGTTAAAGAACATACAGTTTCTGTGGATGGCGAAATTCTGCCTCCCGAAACGATGATTGTTCAATACTCATTTAACACCTTCAAAGGTGGCCATTATGATGTCACTATTTTTATATTTGATATATAATATGTTTATTCATTCCTTAAGCTTCTGTATTTTTCATTTATGGCATACCATTATTGTTTCCATTATGGGTAAACACGATATCTTCATTTTAGGAAGTGCGGACTACCGCCCCTGAAAGTGATTTGATTCATTAATACCATATGTGGGATGTGTAAAGGATAAAGTTAATGATATTATATATGTTATTATACTGGAATTATAATATACTCTTATATCATTATGATTCCATTCCAGAAAATATGAAATAGAAATGGAAGTAGCGTTCATGCGTACGTACGGCTTACCGTCTCCATGAACGGTGCATTTCATTTATTACCTATAAATGTGATGTAATATTATAAATACATGTATATGATGAATATATATGATATATATGTTATCCAAATCATTAATATCATTCTGGATATAATGAACATTTGACCAAATTAACAACATGTAAGTGTAAGAAGTCTATTTTTGACTTAAGAATCAAATACCAACAAAAGGAAAATTATTAACTTAAATGATTACATGATGTTCATAACATGGTATAAAAGGAATAATGAACTTGAAAAAGGTTCTTAAGCAAGTAGAGATTAACTCATGTTTATTATTCAGGAGATTAAAGAACGGTCGGGTCAAGTCGGATACGAGGTATGGGACTTCGTCTCAATCTCCTTTCATTGAGGCATATTTTGTTTTTTACACAACTTTCTTTTATACGGTGTATAAACCCCTTTGACTTTTACGCTTATTCAAAAGGAATATTTTTTATACGAATAATTTTACAAAACGACAAAAGGGAATGTTTTTCTTGTCGTACGTATGCAGCGACAACGACTTCTCCACCACCGTGACCATTATTGGAGTTTCGGCTTCCTCTACAAGCAATACCTTTTTTTTAAATGAAAAATATATACCATGTTTTACTTTGGTATTGAAAATGGTTTTCATAATGTTTTTATTATATCAATGTGTTGTATTGATATCTTGTGATTGAAATGTGGAAATGTTATGTTTCCTTTATGCATGTTTTATGTGATATGATTATGTTATGGTTCTTGGGCATTATTATGAAGACGGGTGGTTCCGTGATAAACTAAGGGCGGGTGAGCCCGTTATAGCTTTCCAATGCATTGGGTAACGTGAAGGAGTGAAATGTTAAAGTTTCGCCGAAGAGATTTAGGGAATATACTATGATGGGTATTCCAAACGTAACCAAGAGGGTTACTCCCTACGTAAGAATGTTATGAATGCCTCAAGTTACCTTTATGTCTTATGATTTCTATGATTTGTTCATGATTTTATGAGGTATGATAAAGTGACTATGTTTTATGGGTAAAGTATGATTTCATTCTTATGTATATATGAACTCATGTTTCCTTCCCTCGTTTTTTTATATAACCCATACTGAGCTATTTATGCTCATCCCATGTTTTTGAAATGTTTTTCACAGGTCACGAGAAAGGTACATGATAAGATGATAGTGTCAAGGAAGTGTCAAGAAGGAATCCATGTTTTATTTTCAATATGTTTCCGTTTATGGGAAAAAGAATACTATCTTTTATTGTAACCACTTTGTTTAAATGTGGGTTGTAATGCATGTTTTAAGATCTAATTCTATAAAACTCTAAACCTGAAAAGATGCTCAACGTGTAATCTTGTGATAACTCAAGATTATGTAAGGTTTAAGGCTGGGGCCTTATATATCAAACCCTTTTGCACATATTTTGGTGTTTTACGACACTAAATGTGTGTTTTCCATCATCATGGACTAACAACACCTCTAATTGGTTTACCCTTGGCTCGGTCATTTTACAATTCACTCCATGGTTTTTATCACTTAATCTCACAGATCTATGAATTCCATCAGTTTTTTGTGAACCCCACATGTTTTTAATGGTATTAAACATTTAAAAACTACATTAGGGTCTTGAGAGTCTTGTGGATACACAAGATGTTTTTCATTGGTTGTATAATGTAATGAAGTAGGTTTAGAGGTTAAATCAAGAGTATTACATAGAATTAAAATTCCATTTTCCACTATCTATATGAATTAAATTATTAATATCAATATTATTTAATTTTATATTGATAAATAGTCTTTGTTAAAAGTGAAAAATTACATGGAACACTATCCTTGATATTTTCTCTTCTATAATGTGTTTAATAGATGTTGAAAAACCATGAATATTTACTTCTTCACATTTATTAAATCCATTTTTAACTCATTCAATTATATAGTAAATATATATATAGAATAATTGGAAGGTGGAAGTGGTGAAAATTTCCATTGGGGAGAATACATACCATCCAATTCATCATTGATCAATATAGGATATAGTTTGAGAGACTCAAACTCATATTCTTCAGTAACTCCATTATTAATACATTCAAAAGGTTTTATGTGAGTTGATCTAATATGATTTGTGAAAACGTTCTATTTAATCGGATTTCAACATAAAAAAACACAGATTTTGGAAAATATGATTTGATTATATCATTATATTCCCATGATAATATATTTTTTAGTAGTTTATCTTAATTATATCTATATGATATCAAAAAATTTATCCTTTATAGTTTGATTTTAGGGCTGAAATAAAAAATATAATTTATTATAAAATCATGTTAGTAAGATCAAATGATGTAACGAATTTAATCTCCTATTTCAGAAAATACATATTCCCCTTTTGGGGTTCATGGAAAGTGTATGTCCTTTATGTGGAAAAATATTCATAGAGCTCCATAACTAGTATATCATTCATTCTTCCAAGGTATACATCATCTATTAAGTCATTAAATTATTCAAAAAACATCCAAAATAGTCGAAACATCATTCAGACTGATCCTAGACACCTGTATCACCCACCATAAACATGGAATCTACTCAATCGTAATCATTACATCACAACCACAGATATTTTATATAATAAGTTTTGGTTATGAAATTATTACATTTAGTTAAAAAATGGATGAATAATATTTTTTATACTGGATTGATTTTATCTTTTCTTAAATATCACCCCAATATTTTCATTTGAACACATCCTCAATCACCAAACATGTCACACTAATTTTTATAATTCCAAATTTCATGAACTAATTTCAATATATTTACATAGATTCATGAAAATGTAATCCTTATTTCATGAATGTGGTAGATTTATCGACATGGATCTGCCATTGGTTATATCTAGGAAAGTATTATACTTCATTATATTCGATTTAGTCAATAACTAAACTTATTTGAGCAATTTAAAATCTTCATTAAAAATACATTTTATCAAGAATTTATTTATTAACAATTATTAACAAAATCCTTCTTATATTATATGGGTACAGAACCAAAAATCTAAAAAAGATATTGTTCCAGTATTAAATTAAAATTATAAATTGTAAATATTAATTTCTAAGGATATATCTCAAAACTTTATTAAAGATTCATTGGTTCACTTATGGATCCTTAAGAATATCTTTGAAAATTATAGATTGGAAGTGTAACATGTTCAGTTGACTTAACTTATAAAAATAAATGCAATAACTAGGAGTGTTAACATTAGGTACATTGAACTCATGGAAAAAATTTAATGATTACTTAACAAATCATATAAACAAAATTTTACAATTACATAACATAATCAGTGATAGAAAACCAGTTATGTGAAGTTATCAAATCTATAAAATAATATATGAAATCAAAATTAAGAACAATAATGAGCATTAGATTCAACATTGGGATGACATCTTGGAACATCATAATATATATCCTAATAATTATTTTGATAAAAAAAATTACATGTATAATGGATATAGTTGTGAACAAAAGAAGATATGAATAAAAGATAATGCTTTGGTTTATTAGTGGAATGGAAAATGGATACGCATAGATGGTCATGAAAAGATATATGCAGTATGTATGTAAGAAACTAATTTCTTGTATGTAACGATGATTCATGCCAATTATTTTTTCTTATAACTGAGGATCCATGAAAATTATTTCATATTTGGAAATAATATTATAATTTCATTCCCCAAACTAAAACTAATTAGTAAATTGAATAAATTTTTCCAAATTCACCTCAAGGGGCTGCGGGTAAATGGGAAGATGGGGTTGGGGACCCACTGTGGGTGATCGATGGGGATGAGAGATCTCAAAGGTAGGGTGAAAAAGATGTGGGAGAGCTCAATAGTGGTTTGATAGCTCAATGTTAGATCTTGATAGTGGTATGAGGGCTCAACGAAGGCAAGAGAGATCAATTGTAGGGTGTAATGGGGACGAAACTGTTCAATGACGATGGAATGGAGGATGGGGTTTCATGATGGTTGAGGTTGGGGGGAGTGGGTTATCAAGGTCTTGGTGTCATGGAAGGGTGAACAGGAGGGATTTAGAATGGATGGGGGTCATGATAGGGTGAATAAGGGGGATTTAGGTTGGGGAAGATAAAAAATATATTTAAATCCATTTGAAATAAGCTAAAAAGGTTAGTAGTGGCCACCGAATGGAAGCCTCCTAAACCCCCATACATGAATATTTAATTTTCTACTAGTTCAAGGACCAATGTGGAAATAAATGAAAAAAGTGATTATGTATTGAGGTTGAATTTAAAACATTAGTTAATTTTTTATTTAATTACTATTTTTCATTATTGTAAATAATATTTATTTTAAAAAATTTATTTATTTGGTTTTAGGAAAGGAAAACATGTATTATGGGTGACAACCCATAGAATCTAGCAAGGCCACATGACATTAACTAATTACTGAAGGATTATATGGGTTTAACACCAATACAGACCAACATAATGACCATGTTAATACGTCATTCATTCTAGTTAAAAAACTAATTAAATAAATAATAATGATGAACTAGTAGTATCTCCTTTTAGGTTTTGAGATTAATATATTAAGAATTTTGGCTTTGGAGAATAGTTAAAGACAAATGCTTAGACTTTTCATTATTTTATGGTCATTATGATCCATTAAAACATTAATTTTAGTGCTTTATGAATCAATGTTAATTTTTGGATGTTCGTTTCATGAAGTAATGGATGAATTAGAAATTTATCATTGCACAAAAAATGTATGTAAAGTGTGTTTGTTGAAATATTTCATGTAATTATAATTCATTATATTCATAGGCAATAAAAAAATTACTCTACATTAGAAAAATTATCTAGAAAATGTTTTTATAATACCATAATTTTTTGAGAATGATGGTTTTCTAAATCATCACAGGTTTATGGATTTTAGGCCCTAAACATTCCATTGACATTCACTTTTTTTGATTTATTACCTCAATCATACAATGTAAATATTTACAATTTTCTTCCATGTATGCATCTCCACATTTCACTAATTATCTCATACATAATATAACGATCCATACTTTACATAAATTGTCATTACTTTAGAATTTAAGCACACTTATTACAATATATAAAAAAACCAGTAAAGGACCGTATATGTATAGAGTCTTTAGAAACTGGGAAACATAAACAACTGGTTCATAAAGCATCTACTTTGCCTCCCATTTATTTCATCATATCTAGAGTCCCTTTTTGGCATATCCTACTTAATGACCTTCTTCCTGACCTGGGGAAATAAAACATACAAAAGGGTGAGCTCAAATTCTCAGTAAGGGTAAAAAAAAGAAATATCAATCACATCATATACATAAGAAAATAACTTTTGGAAATCTTTACCTGGAAAAGAAATCATAATTTCATAACATGGGATAAATCATAGTAGTGAAATGTAATCCCAATAATCATAACATAAAACATGAAACTTTGTGTCATACACACATAATCATAGAGAATCATTTCTTGTTAGTCAAGACTCTTTTCCAAGACTCTCTTAGTGGACAAATTCTATTTCTGAACCGAGTTCACTCCTCGTTTCAGTCCTGTTTCACTGAACCGGTTTAACCTGCCGTTCCAGCCATGTCTATCTCATGAGATATATAATCTTTACTCAATGCATTGGAGGGAGATATAGGTCCCAATCATCTCATAATGATACCATTATTATGTGTGCCACAAAATCATAAATCATACATCATTGCATAACCCATGTAATGAAAATGGGAATCTTAAACATCGTGACATCATAAAACAATTCATATAAGATAAAGGCATTCATAAAAATATAATTCCATAACAACATAATCAAATCAATGTAATAATAGGGATAGAAACAGAAACCTTTATTATCTTAGATGGAAAATAATTTTGATAAAACACTGGAACTCCATTCTTGAAGAAAATATCCTTTCTGCTTCAAAAACACTTTTCCTTTCTTAACATGTCGTACAATTCTAAACTAAAAGAAGTTGATTAAAAATAAACTTGAAAACTTGTAAAGTAAGCTTCTTGGAAATAATGTTTTAAAAATCCATTCATGCCGTATAAGTTAAAAAAACATTCTTCGTACTTTTGTATGAAAAGTCAAAAAGTAACTCGTACGAAAAACGACAAAAGATTCCTTTCATATCCTTTACTAAAAACTCACCGAAGGGTAAAATTGGATTTAAACAATTGTAGGTGGATGGAAATAATATTACATATTGAAGAAATATGGATTTGGATGATAAAATACACCCCAGTAAATACTAAAGTATAAACAATCTCAGATAAAAATGAGATTGTGATATTTCCCTTACCTTAGGTCCGATTTTCCTCAAAAGTGTCTGAACCTCCTCTTTTTGACGCGCCTTTTCATAACCTCCTCTTAGGGAACTAGGGTTGGTCTTTGAAGAATACCAGAAACTCTAGGATGATTCTAGGGAAGTGGTGAAGTGAAATGGGTAGGGTTTGGCCGAGCTTGAAGGCTCAAATTGGTGTGAGGAGGAGAGGGAGGAGGTTCCCTTTTATAAGGGAGGAGAGGGGCACCTTTGGAAATATAAGAAATATTAGTTTATATTAAATCCAAACCAAACTTAAAAACTTCCAAAATGACTCATATCCAAATATTAGATGAGATAGTGTTGTAATATCATCATCCAATAAAATTTAGACATTTTAGGAATTTATTTTAAACATTACCAACTTGATTTATCCTTATTTATCAATTTAATTTTATTTGTGGTAATAATATTCTAAGTTTTAAATTATTATTAATAATTACATATGTGTTGTAAATTTTCAATAATTTGACACTTTATGACATTGTCGACCATATAAATTTTAATTTATAATTTTTAAATATTTTTGTGATTTTTAAACAATTTTATAATATTTTGTTTTTATAAAATAACAATAGTGTCAATTTTGACACTATTCATTTATTTGAATTTAAATAAAATATATACAGAGGATATGTTCGAACTAAAAGCTTTAATAGATTAATAAAATGTCATATGTATATAGAAAATTAGTGGAGAACATTAAATAGTGCATATAATAATTATTTTAATATTTTAAAACCATTTATTTGATATTTTAATTAATAAAATAATTTCAACATCACTATTGTGTCATAATTAATGATAATTATTTAATACCTAAAAATTCTAAATAAATTACTAAGAAGTAGATAATTGTATTATATATCTGTAGACTATTTATGTTCGAAGTTTCATTATGATTATCACCAAATTAAAATTATTATACTTATAAGATTTAAGAAAGTGACATGTTGTCACATTCTTTGGTTTTAATAATAATTAAATTATTATCATGGAAAAAAGTCTATTAAATGAATCTAATACGACCCTTAGGTGATATGGGTCGACTTTTAGTCATCCAATAGGATTTTGGAAGGTGTTAGTCTAATTTTATAATCTTATATTTACGCTTAATTACCCGATTTACCTTTAACTATGGTAAATA
This sequence comes from Viscum album, assembly GCA_963277665.1. Lineage (NCBI taxonomy): Eukaryota > Viridiplantae > Streptophyta > Magnoliopsida > Santalales > Viscaceae > Viscum > Viscum album. Next base: position 1,169,127,717 of record OY728161.1, on the reverse strand, counting down.
AAATTTACCGTAGTTACTATTCATAATGCCCAAAAATAAAAAGTAGCCTATTAACATAATTTTGACCCACTGATTCTGAATATGGAATCCATTTTTAAAAATTCAAAACATATACGTTGCAGTAATTAATTTAAAATAAATCTCGTTGTTACGAAAACGGGTTTTATAAGTTAAAACATTGCCAAAGATTGAAATGTTTTTTCCCTATGAATTCAATGTGAAATTAATGCTAATGGCATACATTATATTAAATGGTAAAAATATATTCTATATATACTTTAAAACCATTCAATAATATAATTTAACCATATAAATTATCTCAATGAAAAAAGTTGTTTTAAATTAAAAATTAGCGTATTTTTACTATTCATCAAAATATGAAAGTTATCAGAAAAATATCAAAAATTTATCCAAAGTAAATTTTTATATCCTGATTCAAAAGAAGAATTTTATTTTGTCAAATTGAAATTATAAAAGTGTCAAAAACTAGATTTAATGTGGGTGCGCCATCAAAAGGCAGCAAAACTGCATTTTTTTATAAATACTTATTTTACCCAAAAAAATTATTTTGTTCTCTTACCATGTTCTCGAAAATGTGTAAGATGAATAATAATGTTGTAAAATTTAAAATTCAGTTATTACTATTCATAACGGCTGGTTTATTATATTATAATAATATATTGTTGTTTAGTGGAACTCGGTATTGCGTACTACACACGCTATCGAGGAAGGTCGCGATTGCGTGCAGCGAAAGATTCCTTTGATTATTTATATAACATTAAAACAAAATATTTCTCATAAAAGTCTCGGGTGTTACATTCTACCCCCCTTAAAATGAATTTCGCCCTCGAAATTCATCACTTTGTAACAAACTGATGACGATACCTCTCCTTCATCATATCCTCAAGCTCCCATGTAGCTTCTTATAATTGGTGGTTCCTCGATAAAACATTCACCAAGCGAGTGGTCTTGTTTCGTAGGACATTTTCACTAAGATCCAGAATCTCTATCGGTTGTTCTTCATAAGAAAGATCTTTCTCCAGCGGTACAACTTCTGAGCTGAGTACATGTGAAGGATCAGGTATGTACTTTCTCGGGAGAGATACATGGAACACATCGTGAACTTAAGAGAGATTCGGTGGAAGTGCCAATCGGTAAGATACCTTCCCAACACGATCCAGTATTTCGAATGGATCGATATATCTAGGGCTCAACTTCCCCTTCTTTCAAAATCTCATGACCCTCTTCTAGGGAGATATTCGTAAGAACACTTTATCACCCACTTCAAACTCTAGGTCTTTTCTTCGGTTGTCGGCATAACTTTTCTGTCGACTCTGAGCTGCTCTTATGTGTTGTTGAATAGATCGGACCTTTTCTACCATCTCATCAACAATATTAGGTCCTAATAGAATTCTTTCCCCAACTTCATCCCAGCAAGTTGGAGTCCTGCATTTCTTTCCATAGAGAGCTTCATAAGGAGCCATCTGAATACTGGAGTGAAATCTATTATTATAAGAAAATTACACCAAAGGTAGGTGTTGATCCCAACCACCATTGAAATCCATAGAGAAAGCTCTCAACATATCTTCTAGAGTTTGAATTGTTCTCTCAGACTGACCATCTGTCTGAGGATGATAAGCAGTGCTGAAACTCAACTCTGTATCCAGAGTATGCTGAAGACTTCGCCAGAACATTAAGGCAAACCTCGGATCCCGATCAGATATAACAGAAAGTGGTACTCCATGCAATCTTACCCCTTCCTTCACATATATCCTGGCAAGCTGATCTAGAGAGAAATCCTTTATAATAGTGATAAAGTGTGCAGACTTTGTAAGACGATCAACTATGACCCAGATAGCATTATTGTCTTTGGATGTTTTAGGAAGTCCTGTGACAAAGTCCATAGTGATGTTTTCCCATTTCCATTCGGGTATGGGTAATGGTTGTAACATCCCCTTAGTCTTCTGTCTCTCAGCTTTAACTTGCTGACAAACCAAGCATCGAGAGACATATTCAGCAATATCTCTTTTCATGCCATACCACCAGAAGTACTCTATCAGGTCCCTATACATATTCGTGCTTCTAGGACGAATAGAGAATGAAAAACTATGAGCCTCATCCAGAAGCTCCTTCTTTAATTCGGGGATGGGAGGAACACAAACCTGATTCATGAACATTATTATCCCATCACAATAAAGGTTGAATTATGGAAAATTTCTCACCTTCTTTTGTAACTCAACATCTTCTTTCTATGCCTCTTTAATCATCACATGTATATATGGTTGAACATTCATTTGAGAAAGATACGATTTTTCCCCTTTCATTATAATTCCAAGATCCATCCTTTTTAAATCTATAAATATTGGATCTTTTGTCATCCTCATCATGGATAAACTGGCATGGTCTTGTCGACTTAATGCATCTGCCACATTGTTTGATTTCCCAGGGTGGTAATGAATTGAGCAGTCGTAATCCTTAATTATCTCCAACCATCTTCTTTGGCACATATTCATCTCCTTTTGTGTGAAAATATACTTTAAACTTTTATGATCAGTATAAATATCACACCATTCACCATAAAGGTAATGCCTCCAAATCATTAATGCAAAGATTACCGCAGCTAACTATAAATCATGAGTTGGGTAATTTTGCTCATGTATTTTCAATTGTCGTGAGGCATAATCTATAACCATATTATTTTGCATAAGAACACACCCCAAAACCTTCTTGGATGCATCACTGTAGATCACAAACCTTTTTCCACTACAAGGTAGTGTCAGCACAGGTGCACTGGATAACCTTCTTTTCCACTCCTTGAAATTCTCTTCACATTCCTCCATCCAAACAAACTTAACTCCTTTTCGAGTCAACTTGGTCGGTGGATTAGATAATCATGAAAAATCTTTCACAAAACGTCTATAATATCCAGCCAAACCAAGAAAACTTCGGATCTTAGTCATTGTTGTTGGTCTCGACCATCTTTCAATAACCTCTGTTTTTGCTGGATCCACAGATATCCCCTCTTTTGAGATTATGTGACCCAAAAATGAAGCTCTTTGAAGCCAAAATTTACACATGGTAAATTTGGCATAAATCTTCTCCTTTCTCAGGGTCTTCAATATAATTCTCTAGTGATCTTCATGTTCTTCCTTGTTCGTTGAATATACAAGAATATCTTATACAAAGATTACCACAAACTGATCAAGATAGTCTCGAAAGACTCTATTCATTAGATCCATGAAGATAGCAGGGGCATTAGTAAGACCAAATGGCATCAATATAAATTCATAGTGTCCATACCATATTCAAAAAGCCATCTTTGGTATATCCTCCCTTTTGACCCTTAATTGGTGATACCCTAAATGAAGATCAATCTTGGAAAAGTATTGAGCTCCTCGTAGTTGGTCAAATAAGTCATCAATGTGTGGGAGAGGATATTTGTTCTTGACAGTGATCTTGTTAAGTTCTCGATAATCAATGCAGAGTCTCATTGATCCATCTTTCTTCTTAACAAATAGAACAGGTGCTCCCCAAGGTGATGCACTAGGGCGTATGAACCCCTTATCAAGATTCTCTTAGAGTTGCTTCTTCAATTCCTGAAACTCAATTGGGGCCATTATATAAGGTGTCTTTGAAATAGGCAAAGCACCTGGTACGAGTTCTATTGAAAACTCAACTTCACGATTTGGTGGGAGAGCAGGTAATTCCTCTGGAAAGACATCATCAAACTCCCGTACAATGGGCATCTTCTTAATCGTGAGTTTCTCACCAACCATTTGAGATAAATAACCTTCATTTAGTGGAATCAATACCCATAAAATTGAAGAAATTTCCACTGTAAAGTTATGTTCATCCTTGCATCGATAGACGATCATAGATTGATCTGGAATATGAAATGTGACTTCACTTCTTTGGCAATTGATATGATCTCCATGTAGAGAAATCCAATCCATGCCAAGAATCACATCAAATTCCACTAAAGGAAGGATCACAGGATTTTTAGGAAGAACTTTCCCACAAACTTCAATCGGAGAAGAATTATAAACTTTTGATGCGACTATTGTGCCATTAGGGGTTGTCACAGCTAACTCAACATCTAACTGTTGAGGTAATATGGTGATATCCATAGAATATTATTCAGAAATAAAGGAGTGGGTGGATCCAGAATCAAATAAAACATTTGCTACTTTAGAGTGGATGGTATGTGTACCTTTCACCACATCGTTATCGTACTCCACATTGCTGATAGAACTTGCATGTGACTTTACTTTGTCTTTAGCCTTAAGAGTTTGTTGACGTCGACCATCATCATCAACCCTTGGATTTGGGCATTGATTGGCATAATGCCCCATCTCCTTGCACTTGAAACATTGAAGTGTAGTAGGTTCATTCTGTGCATCCCTTCCTTTGTTTGCATCATTAGACATCTTCTTCCCAACATTGCGGCATTCAAATGCCTGATGACCTTCCTTTCCACATTTAAAACATTTACTTTTCCCTTTAAGAAAACTCCCTCCATGTTTGTTTCCACACTTTGAGCATAAGGGAAATCTCATCTTATTTTCAGTGTGCTCTTTAGATTTTCCTTTTAATTCCATTTTCATCTTCTTATCAAACCCATATGACTGATGGGTTACTCCAATCTCCATCTTGACTTTGAGAGAACATCAAATGATTTCCTCATAGCTATTGAAGTCCCTTATGGATAATGCCCTTCAAAGACTTGGTTTTAAGCCACCAACGAATCAATCAATCTTACTCTCACGTTGGATAATAATACCAGAAGTGTACCTTGCAACTCTTGTAAAATTTGCTTCATAAGTACCAACAATTTCATCATCCTTTTGCTTCTGTTCAAGAAACTCTTTCTCCATCTTTGTTCAGAGAATACGATGGAAGTACTTATTGAAAAATAAGTTCTTGAACTCGTCCCATTCCATATACTCAATTTCATCCCTTTTCCTCATATCCTTAATAAGATTCCACCATTGACCATCATCTCCTTCCAAACGATACACTTCTAGGATGACTTTATCATGTTCAGAACATTAGAGAACTGAAAATATATTATCAGTAGTACTAATCCATTGTTCAGCAACTAATGGATTAGTAGACCCGCTGAAAGATGGTGGACGCTGCCTCATGAAGGATTCAACAGAATGTTTCTCCTTCCTTTTCCCGTTTGGACGTTCTGCATGATTCATTGCTTGAGAAAGTTGTGTTAGCATGGCTACAAGATTTTGCATTCCAGCTCCCATAATGTTTGGTTGCTCAGGGGGACAATCATTGCATTGCCCGTCGCATTCCGCATTAACACGGTTCCTTCGGGTTCCAGCCATTGACTAAAACCAAGAAGAATAGTGTGAGCAACACTAATTATAATAGGAAAACCACATAATCAAGAATAAAATTTCAAACTTAAGGTCTTATCATAGGTTTTTTGTGGCCATTTCTAAAACACTAAGATTGTGTTCTATTCTTAGACTTATCTTTAGGATTCTTACTAAGGCTTTCACATCCTAGTTTCCAAAGGTTGACTATACCTTTCCTCTGATACCAACTATAATGACCTATAATTTACATACATTGTCATTACTTAAGAATTTAAGCACACTTATTACAACATATAACAAAACCAGGAAAGGACCGTATAGGTATAGAGTCTTTAGAAACTGGGAAACATAAACAACTGGTTCATAAAGTATCTACTTTGCCTCCCATTTATTTCATCATATCTAGAGTCCCTTTTTGGAATATCCTACTTAATAAACTTCTTCCTGACGTGGGGAAATAAAACATACAAAAGGGTGAGCTCAAATGCTCAGTAAGGGTAAACAAAAGAAATATCAATCACATCATATACATAAGAACATAACTTTTGGAAATCTTAACCTGCAAAAGAAATCATAATTTCATAACATGAGATAAATCATAGTAGGGAAATGTAATCCCAATAATCATTACATAAAACATGAAACTTTGTGGCATACACACATAATCATAGAGAATCATTTCTTGTTAGTCAAGACACATTGTTAAGACTATCTTAGTGGACAAAGGCCATTTCTGAACCGAGTTCACTCCTCGTTTCAGTCCTGTTTCACTGAACCGGTTTAACCTACCGTTCCAGCCATGTCTATCGCATGAGATATAAAATCTTCACCCAATGAATTAGAGGGAGATATAGGTCCCACCCATCTCATAATGATACCATTCTTATGTGTGCCACAAAATCATAAATCATACATCATTGCATAACCCATTTAATAAAAATGGGATTCTTAAACATCGTGACATCATAAAACAATTCATATAAGATAAAGGAATTCATAAAAATATAATTCCATCACAACATAATCAAATCAATGTAATAATGGGGATAGAATCAGAACCCTTTATTATCTTAGATGGAAAATAATTTTGATAAAACACTTGAACTCCATTCTTGATGAAAATATCCTTTCTGCTTCAAAAACACTTTTCCTTTCTTAACATGTAGTACAATTCTAAACTAAAAGAAGTTGATTAAAAATAAACATGAAAACTTGTAAAGGAATATTCTTGGAAATAATTTTCTAAAGATTCATTCATGCCGTATAAGTTAAAAAACAATCTTCGTAATTTTGTCTGAAAAGTCAAAAAGTACCTCGTACGAAAAACGACAAAAGATTCATTTCATATCCTTTACTAAAAACTCACCGAAGGGTAAAATTGGATTTAAACAATTGTAGGTGGATGGAAATAATATTACATATTGAGGAAACATGGATGTGGATGATAAAATAAACCCCAGTAAACACTAATGTATAAACAATACTAGATAAAAATGAGACTGTGATATTTCCCTTACCTTAGGTCCGATTTGCCTCGTAAGTGTCTGAACCTTCTCTTTTTGACGCGCCTCTTCTTAACCACCTCTTAGGTCCCTAGCGTTGGTATTTGAAGAAGACCAGAACCTTTAGGATGATTCTAGGGAAGTGGGGAAGTGAAATGGGCAAGTTTTGGCCAATCTTGAAGGCTCAGATTGGCGTGAGGAGGAGAGGGAGGAGGTGCCCTTTTATAAGGGAGGAGAGGGGCACCTTTGGAAATATAAAAAATATTAGTTTATATTAAATCCCATCCAAACATAAAAACTTCCAAAATGACTCATATTCGAAGATTATATGAGATAGGGTTGTAATCTCATCAACCAATAAAATTTAGACATTTTAGGAATTTATTTTAAACATTACCAACTTGATTTATCCTTATTTATCAATTTAATTTTATTTTTGGTAATAATATTCTATAATTTAAATTTTTATTAGCAGTTACATATATGTTGTGAATTTTACATAATTTGACACTTTATGAAATTTTCGACCCAATAAATTTTAATTTATAGTTTTTATATTTTTTTGTGATTTTAAACAATTTTATAATATGTTATTTTTATAAAATAACAATAGTGTCAATTTTAACACATTTCATTTATTTGAATTTAAATAAAATATATACAGATTATATGTTCGAAATAAAAGATTTAATAGATTAATAAAATGTCATATGTATCTAGAAAATTAGTGGAGCACATTAAATAGTGCATATAATAATTATTTTAATATTTTAAAACCATTTATTTGATATTTTAATTAATAAAATAATTTCAACATCACTATTGTGTCATAATTAATGATATTTATTTAATCCCTAAAAATTCTGAATAAATTCCTATTATGTAGATAATTGTATTATCTTTCTGAAGACTATTCATGTTCTAAGTTTCATTATTTTTATCACCAAATTAAAATTGTTATACTTATAAGATTTAATAAAGTGACATGTTGTCACATTCTTTGGTTTTAATAATAATTAAATTATTTTCATGGAAAAAAATCTATTAAATGAATCTAATCCGACCCTTAGGTGATATGGGTCTACTTTTAGTCATCCAATAGGATTTTTTCAGGTGTTAGGGTAATTTTATAATCTTATATTTACCATTAATTACCCGATTTACCTTTAACTATGGTAAATAAAATTTACCGTAGTTACTATTTATAATGCCCAAAAATAAAAAGTAGCATATTAACATAATTTGGATCCACGGATTCTGAATATGGAATCCATTTTTCAAAATTCAAAACATACAAGTTGCAGTAATTAATTTAAAATAAATCCTGTTGTTAAGAAAACAGGTTTTAGAAGTAAAAACAATGCCAAAGATTGAAATGTTTTTACTTATGAATTCAATGTGAAATTAATGATAATGAAATACATTATATTAAATGGTAAAAATATATTCTACCTATACTTTAAAACCATTTAATATTATAATTTAACCATATAAATTATCTCAATGAAAAAAGTTGTTTTTAATTAAAAATTAGCGTATTTTTACTATTCATCAAAATATGAAAGTTATCAGAAAAATAAAAAAAATTTATCCAAAGTAAATTTTTATATCCTGATTCAAAAGAAGAATTTTATTTTGTCAAATTGAACTTATAAATGTGTCAAAATCTAGATTTAATGTGGGTGCGCCATCAAAAGGCGGCAAAACTGCATTTTTTGATAAATACTTATTTTACCCAAAAAAAATTAATTTGTTCTCTTACCATGTTCTAGAAAATGTGTAAGATGAATAATAATGTTGTAAAATTTAAAATTCAGTTAATACTATTCATAACGGCTAGTTTCTAATATTATAATAATATATCGTTGTTTAGTGGAACTCGGTATTGCGTGTAGCGAAAGATTCCTTTGATGATTTATAAAGCATAAAAACAAAATATTTCTCATAAAAGTCTCGGGTGTTACACATAAACACTCTATTATATGTTAGTCAATATAACCTTTTTACTTATGCTAAGAAGGTTAAATATGGGGGTCAACCTTGACTTCTCCAGACCAGTTTGTAGTGTTGGGAGAAGATGAAGAAGTCTTCCATGCAAGTTTATAATTGGGAGGGGTGGAGGGCATCCACAGAGAGGACCCCCCAGATGAAGGTGGAATCTTCTAAAGAGTAAATTTATGAGAATGTTGAATCTATTGTGTCCATGGACATGCCCAATACAAAGGACTATCTAAGATTCCCTGTGTATAAGGGAAAGAATATTTATATGGACTCTAAAGGATTCATTATGAAAACTCGGAGGGCACTACATGGGTATGATTACTCCTCCCTTCCTAGTACTCATGTTACTAGATCATAAATCTAGGGTAAGATACCCATGAAGGCTACTACAAATGTAGGTATCACCCCCTCGAGCTGGTGAAAATTTTCTAGAATGCTTCTGGAAGCCAGCTCATCCAATGACCTGGTGTATGCAGGTTGCGAGCCTGCTGCCCCTAGTGTTTGGGACCCTAGGTAATAGCATGAGTTAGGCTCGAAGGAAGATCCTCAGTGATAGATAGCCTTACTAGTGGAACACATGGATCTATTTATACACTCATATTTAAAAATGGAAGAGGATGTTATGGATATTATGTCGTTTAGGAATATAGGAAAATTGATTTGTGTGATCATTACAAAGGATAAAAGAGAGTGGATTGATAAGAAGGGTCATATTTTCATTGAGGCTTCAATAAGGGGAAGATTAATGTGGAGGAATACATGAGATCTTGGGACAACCTGGTAAATCAGTATGAATACATCTTAAAAGACCACACAGACACACAAGTAAGTAGTATTTCCCAGATATGGTTTCGAAATATTTCTTCCAATCAACTCAAGTTGTTCTTTAACAAATCAATAGTTTCTTTTGGTGTTGAAACTATTAAGTAATAAGGGTTCATACTATCCCCTTAAAAGTGTTTGAAAACAAAAAACATTACATTGGAATAAATATGTTTTACAATCCCTTAACCTGATGTGGGATTTAAACATAGGAAATATTAAAAAATTTATTACCAATGTTAGTTTTATATTGTGAGGACACAATTTACGTATGGTGTGGAGAATGTAATTAGCTGAAATTCTAATGTATGAACATTATATTCAATAGTGTGTATGACACACAACACCCTGAAATTAAGTGAATAAAATAGAACAAGAAATTATAATACAATTACTTTTTTATATAATTTAAAATATTTTATAGCTTGAAATTCATGAATCACTAAGTTAGATTGTGTCGCATGCAACCATGGGTTTCTTCAACGACTTCCGTTGCATGAAAGACTAGGTTTTAGTGAAAAATATAATATTAGTAAAATATTATTATTTGATATATTAATATGTAACATATATATTGAATTAGAGAGTATGAATATTATTAACTAGATTATAAAAATCTATGTTTTACACAAATATAAAATTAAATCATTGGAAAAAAAATTAATTAGAAATGAATATAAAATCTAATTGAATATAAAGTAAATGGTTTTTGATCACAAGGTTATTTTATTCTAATAAATTAAATTAATTAAAATTATTGAGTGATATTAATTATATATATATATATATATAATAAATATTCAATCAAATATTTTTTTTTCATTTATCCAATTGATTCAACAATAATATGATAAGAAAAACCACATATTTTGCATAAAAAATGAATATTTTTCTAAAGTAACTTTTACCATCTTTTTATATGGAACCAACTTTAAATGAACTTTTTTGGAACTTTTATAAACCTTATATGTAAAAAAAACATAAATTTAAAATAATAATGATAAAATTATCTATGAGTTAGTTTATGGAACTTTTAAGAGGAGTTTCACTTTTTGATGTATAGTAAACAATACAAAATTTTAATTCAGAACAACTTTTTGGTATAATTTATTTATAAGGTAAAATTATATAGTAAATTTTTTTAAAAAAAATAAAAATTTATATATCAATTCATAAAATTTAGGTCATTAGAATCAATTTCACATTGAAATTGAATATGAAAACATGGAAAACTTTTGAACATTTTTATTTTAAGAAACTGCATTGTCATCCTATCTATGGGATAACATTTAAATTAGTTTATGCCAATTATGTTATTGGAATTTGGAAAAATGGATTAAATATTTGGAATAATAATAATTTTTAATTTTTTATAAAAAAGTAGTTTTTGAGAATAAAATATTATTGAAAGTGATTATAATTAATTACAATGATTTGGACATAAATTAGATTAACTAGGGACTAAACATTAATCATTAGTTCCAAAATGACCTAGAAAATTATCAAAAATCCATTTGATAGATCCCAATATTAAATTAGTTTAGATATATCACATTATTGGAGACAATTATGATAGAAAATGTTTGTTGAATTTCAATTTCAATAATTTATAATAATATCAATCCTCCACCACTATAAAAAGATACTCAACCCTCCTATATATTCACACCTCTCAAGACACATTTTCTATACAATTATCTTCTAAAATAGTTCAACAAAATACCTCCCCATATCTTATATTCATATTTTTTGAAATTAATCAATCCAATGAATCCCTTTTAGAAAAACAAATAAGAGTTACCAAAATAATAGGAAATATCCTACATCGATATCTTTTGTTTTATTTTCATTATCCATCCCATAAATATTACATGTTACATGATTATATAATACCCTAAATATACTAATATGTTTTTATTATAATGATTCTACCTATACTTACACACACTTCCATCTAATTGGTAACGAACTTACCATTTATATCTACGGTGAACTACCACCTCACAAAATGATGTCGTTTATTTTTCTTATTCCACCTCTCACAGTTTAGAATTACGATTGAAAAAATATTTATAAATTATATATATTATATTTATAATTTCATTATTTTTAATTAATTTTTATATAACTCATACACTTATACATTCAATTTTTGTTTAAATATGATAACATCCTTTGTGGAAGTGTGGACTACCACCTCTTCAAAGTGATTTGATTAGTTTATGCTATAAATGGAATGTATAAAGGATGATTTTAATAAAAATATATAACATAAATATGGTACTGGAATTATAATAAAGATATATAAAATTTAATTTTCATTCTTAATGTATGATAATGAAATGAATGTAGAGTTCCTTCGTACGTACAACCAACCGTCTCCATGAACGGTGCCTTCTATTTCGTGTCACCAAATATTATGGATAATTATCAGTTCATATATAGTGAATATATATTATATATACCTCTTTGTTTAAATTTTTATATGATTTAACCATGATTGGAACAACAATTAACATGTCAAAACATACTTGATAAACCAGCCAATTAACTCCCGAAATACAAAAAATAATGAAAGATTACTAACAAATGAGTAATAATTTATTTTAAGAATATCATATATGATATCATAAATAATAATATGATTCCGGAATAATTTATTGACATGATTAAAATCACTATACATGAGGTTAAATGAATTTCTCCAAAACAAAATGCAAGGTAAGGAATTTTTATGTCACTTTTTACATCTGTGAGATAACTTTCATATTCACCACTTACCTATTTTGTGTGGTGTATATAATACCCCTTTTGATATATTTTATCATGAATTATTTTATAATCATGGTGTTTTAATTTTAAATTTTAATTAATTATTCTATGTGGATTTTGAATTAAATGGTACCAAGTGGTAAATAATTTCATAACCCAATTCCTTTTCATTGGGTTATATTAATTCCTCATAGTAATTAATATTCAAATAATATGTGTGTAATAAATTTTTAATATCTACTATTTCATTTCTTATTGTTTCATTTGTATTAACATTTAACACACATAATCTATTCACTGATTTACACTCACATCAATTTTATGGTCCTTTCAAGGGTTTTCTACACATTTTCATTTTGGACAGGATTATTTATACATGAATTTACATTACAGTAAATTATTGGATAATTTTTCCGTAACACCTTTGATTTTATTATCCTCTATATATTCATGACCTTTTTCTACTAATTGTATAATTTTTTCACTCTCAATGACTTAAAATGTTTTTATGAAACCATTACCTTAGTTATCTCTTTATTTTGGGAACTAATTTTCTTCTAGAACCCCAATTTTATAAAAATGTTTTAAAAATTTATTTTAACCTTTCCAAAATGATTTATTAAATATTTATTTTCCCTTTTACTTTCATAAAAAATTACAAAGGAATATTCTTGTTGATTTCTGAACAAGGAACTTTTCATACCTTTTCACCTTGAAAGAGAAATGTTATTTATATCTTGTATGGAATGTATGGATTTACCCACTATCAAGGCTAAAAGGCTTTGTCTGGAATATTAAAAGGTAAATTTCTAATGAATTTTTTTAAGTGAATTTCAATGTAAATATTTTTCAAAACATTTTTCAAAAAAAAATGATATTTTCATTGACAATTCATTTAAAGTTATTATCCTATTTCATCAATGAAATAAACATTTATTCTTACTCAAATGGGTATATGTCATATTGATACCACACTTATTCTTCTTTTGGTTGGTTTTGGATTGATTTTTTTATGGATAGTATTGAAATTCTCTTCCTTGATTCCTTGTAGTCCCCTTAAAATATTCAATTTCCTATGATCAATTAACATTCATTTTCCCATAATTATCTATATAATAAATCATGGATATGTTTATCTCCTAAATTATATATAATTTCTACATATATTTTTTACTTTGATAGTTAACTGATTGACTGGGAATATATTGATAAAATTGAATCCATTACATAATACTAATATTTGATAAGACACCTTGTTTATTTAAATTCTTTGGACATACACTATATAGGTCATGGAATAGTTAATGAAAGCCTTATGGGTTGGGGACTATTTGAATTAATCTCTATGATGCATCAGTAGTCTCATGAGATGAAACTATTTGGTAAAAACCCTTTAATTTTGTTTCTAAATAGAATAGATGAGATTCTACCAATATATATAAATTATCTTGAGAATAGATCTTGTCAATAAATGTAGCATGTTCCTGGGAAACATTACATCCACTAATTAAGACTTTCTATTATTGACGATTCAATTATTATTACTATTCATGAGATTATTTCATCGACATAACTATGAATGCATTTAATTATTAGTTTATTGATTAAATGGCATGAGTTTCATTTTCTTACATTTGCATATTTATTTTGCATTATCTAGTTATTTTAATAAAATATGTTCTTAGTTATTTACCATACCATATTTTTTATTCACTTCCTTCTCAATTTATTATTTATAGGGAATGAATCTTCATTTATTACCACTCTATATTTACTACTCTCATTGATTCATTATTTCTCCGGCTATTCTTAACCTTTAATAAGAATTTTATCTTGCCCTTGTTTTTTTCCATTACCTATGAACACAATAAGTATAATATGAAATATATGGAAGGATGTTCTAAGTGGGAATAAAGTTGTCCTTGAAAGAAAAAACAATATATTGTAATTATCATATTCATTTGTAATTCCATACACATATATGAATCAATTTTACTAAAACTAATAAACTATTTGGTCCTTTATGATTTGATTCCTTGTAATCATGTTAATATAATGGTAATAGACACTACCTCTATGATTATATGGATTGGGTCTCTACATATGTTTTTAAAATGGTACCATGATCCAAATTAATTTTGTGATAATAAGTAAAGCCTCCAGCTATTATTTCACATTCAACTATCATTTATGGAGTAGGGTGACTAGAGATTTAAAATGAATAATACCATAGAAATGTCTTATATGATGTCTTCAGGGGGTCTAGTGTTTTTATAATCTTGTTGGTCAGTTTGTATTTTATGCCTGATGTTATGGCATTCAAGGATGTAACTAGAGAAGAGTGTTATGAATACATATAAAGTAAATCTTTTCTTGAATTCATTTAAGAATCTAGTTTTCATCTATTTAATAATGGGAACTAGTTATAAGAGTTTTGTCCATATCTATTAACAATAGTTATAGGTCGATGGGGCATGGTCGATGTGATGATTTTACATTTTAATTTAATCATGACTAGGAAACTCCTATGGTGGAGTCTCATGTTAAACAAGTTTTATATATTCCGTTCAATAATACAGAACATAACGGTTTGCAATTAATTGAAAATGGTTAGCACATAATTCAAATTCTCTCAGTTCTGTTGAATTACAGAATATTTTGGTGCTAGAGAGGTCATACGACAATGATACACTTGGTTGTCTATGAGACCTTTAATAACATTGTTATTCAGGTAATAATATATGTTGTTGTTCTTGGGAGAGCTCAAGAAGACATGGGTGGTATGATCATCATGATTTTTTAATAATGATTTGTTGGTGGCTACATATGATCTCTTTCAAAACAATTCATCTAGTATTTATTCAACTTCTCTTCTTGTCTCTTATTGGATATGAATTTATGGTCGAACAATTTGTCAGTATCTTCATATTATTCGTGATGGGAGTTTCTTATACCTTACCAGTAATCTTTGATAAACTCTTAGTGTACTATATGTTTAGTAACTATATTTTCCCCAAATTTTTTATCGTCCCGATTACACTGAGAGAGCATAAGTTATAATCCGAACTAAAAACATAAAATGACTTTTTGTTTTGAACAAATAGACATTGTAGAAGTTTCGCTCCAAAATAGTGGGTTTTTATAGAGGCACAGTCATTATTGAGTGATACATGGGTTCATGAGTATGAATTCCTTGGATAGAATCACAATCACCAACCAACTCATTACCCGACTACTATTGGTATCAGTCCGTGTTCTTGATATATGGACATCTTGGATATGTATCAATGTATCACATGTAAATAGTAGATTATAGACTATATAAGACGATATATTTACACTCCCATTGATTATTTATATGCTTAAATAGATTTAATTTGGGATTATATTATATGAATTAATGGTGAAAATCCAACTTTTCAAGACGAGATATACACCATGTGCACATTGTCCAATGAAAACTAAAATGAATAGTCAATGGTTTATCTACGATATGTCACTGAAATTTAGTTACAACCTTTAGTAAACTTGATCAAAGAAAACATGAGGTTCCTTTGTAAAAGGAATTTTATTTTCAGTAGTGATACACAGTCCTTCTAAGACAAAATATTTTTATAATAGTTTTTCAAAAGTGGCTCGACTTGTTTCCATTTTTTTGGTGAATTCATTCAATGAAGAACAGCATCTGCAACATCAGCTTAATGAGAAGAGTGTAGTGAATTTTCATCCAATGGTTTATAGAAAATACAACATGGTCATGTTAATTTTTTGTGAAATTGGAATCAACTATTTGATGTGATAAATTTTGTAAGGATTATCGTTATAATATAAAGGACGTGATTACGTATGAAATTCAAACTATGGAATAACTATGTATAAAAATTACTTGTTTGGGTTGGAACCAATAGTGGCTTTCACCACAGGTTGGTGGATAAAATTAATAACGAAATGATCATTTGTCCTATTGGATAATATTATGTAAGCTCCATCTTGGTGATTCATTTTATGAATTCGATCATTGACTTATGTTTCTATGGCTTATGTACTGTATGCTTGAAGGGATGATTGTAGGTGTTTTGGGAGTTATAAATTCATCACAACTCTCTCAAGGAATCTTCATGACCCTAGTAAGTTGGGTGTTTTTTTTTGTATCCTAAGGATTATAGGGGATGAGATGTTTTATGGTGGGGAGATTATAATGTCCCATGTTTTGGACATGATGGAATTCTCAAATGAACATAATTTTTTTTCATTTGTGGGATTAATCATTTTAAATATCAGTAATCATAATGTGGTTATGAGGGTCTGACCATCAATAAATAATATTTTGGGATGTGTTGTATGTTTTAAAGGAATCCTTAGAGATTTGGGCAACCACTGGAGGAATAATGGGCATGTCGGGCTGCTGAATGATGTTGCTACTGGAAATTCACATCATGTATATAATACAGGACCATAATTTGGATCATATCGTATTCATAAAATTTACATGGTGTGAAGTATTGAGGTGGGATTATCCCATAAATTCATGTCATGTATCCAAATATAATATGTGAATAAATTTCACTAAAAATGGACCAGGGGAATAAAATAAATGAAATCTTATGGGGCATACCCAGAGGAATTCGTGACTTGTGTCTCTTAAACATCTTGAATTTGGTTCTTGAAGTGTAACATATAAAATATGCGAATTATACAAGATTTTTTTAAGAGAACATGGGGCCCATACCCTTTTTTCACACACATAGGGAACACAAGTCTTGGGGATTCCACTCCCCTTACCCAAGGGTTCCCTAGATCTCGTACATCGGGTGTCTAATTCATGTTTCATCCATCGCAATAGAAGCATCTTGGTAAGTGAATTACTCATCTAGATTATTTATTATGGTTATCTATCAATCTTAAACACTATCTTCATGTGATTTGATTTTACATATTTTCATGGATGTTTTTAAATCTTTTGATTTCTCTCAATTTAGCTCGAGTTAAAGGCTAATAATAGATGAGTGGACTCCATTAGTTTAAAGTTGGTGGTATATAGATTTTCCATTTACTTTCATCTATATATAAATTACTCTATTATGTCATGAGTTTGTGCTACTGGGGAATGCCTCTAAAATAGGAATTAAATTATATAGAACCAAATTCATGAATTTATTTTCCTTTTTGATTTAAATTTTAACAATTTTAGGTTGTTCTCATCATCTTGAATCATCCTTATAGGATGTTTCCCATGTATTTCATGACCTATGGTTTATATAGGTAATGTAGTCACCCATATATGGAAATGTTCTAAATGCGTATAATTATAATACCTTGCCGAGTTTTAATCACATTAAGGTGTGTTGAACGAACTCTCATATTTTTTTTCAAAAATTGTATCAGAGGATACAATTAGTATTCCTTGCCTCATTTTTATATTAAATACAATCTTTGAGGTATTATTTATTCTCTATTAAAAAAGGGAAAATTAATATGATATGGGTAATGTAACACGCCATGGATTTATAAATAAATTTATTTTTGAATGCATCAAACACTATGTCTCTACAGAACACCATTTTTTTATAACCTATCTAGTAAACATAATTTTTCCACCTCAATGTTTTGCTTTTCGAAAAACTGACACACCGCTTTGCGTTCAGTAAGATATTTAAAGTCTAATAAGACAACCATAATTTTTGGTGAATAGTAACATACCATTATGAATAGTAATATTAATAGTATTACTACCCTTGTGAATATTAAATCATATTATTATTTTATTATCTTATGGTTATAAGATAATGAGATATTGATTAAATTTTCAAGGTGATATAGAATGAATTATATTTTCAAAATATTTATTTTTTGAATCAATTATGATTTTAATTAAAAAATAGATTTATCATATATCGAAAAATATTTTCAAAAAATGATGTTCATTTTTGGATTTTACACATCAAATAATGATTTGGGTACTTTTTTGGGATTTTTCTAAAAGACTCGAATTTTTTATAAATAGTAAAATATAATAATTTAATTTATATATAAATTATCAGTTAAATTCACTATTCCAGGAATCATGGATTATTTAAGTGCACTTGGATTGAACTCACATGTACTTATTACAATTATGGGTCATATGAATCAACAATATTGGTTGTATTGAAAGAAATAATAAAATAAGGAAAAAGATATTCAAAAAACACCCCTCTCCTTCAATATAAAAACCCCTCCCCACTCCCACTTCTATTCACTCTTCTAAAGACTTTTTCCTTGTCTAATTTATGGTCAAATATCCTCCCAATATTCTATCCAACATCTAGTATCCCTTGGTCTCATTAAAAGACTAAATCTTCACTGCTAAAGAGGCTCTCAAGGAAGATAACTTCAAGAGGAAAATTCCACTTTTCATTTGTTTTATTTCAAGTTCCTTTGTTTTATTTTTCGTTCTTCTCCTCCTTAATAGAAATGTTAGGATACATACAGTACCATACATGTAATTTAATTTTGTAATGATAATATAATAATTCATCATCATATCTCGTTTCCCCTTCTTTTATACAAGAAATGGGAACACCATCCGAGATGTGTAAATTTATCACATTCAAGGACGATAGATTTTCAATTTCTATTATCGTATTCTATTTTTGTCATGAAAACATTTTTTATGGTTGAAAAATATTATAATATATGTATTATAACTTATTTAATATTATGGAATATTTTTGTACACATGATATTAAATTATATAAGTTCATGGTGATTAAAAACCTCCAATTAACCGAAACTATTATCATTAAAATTTTCTATAATGATTCATCATCACTCGTAATAACCAATTGAATTTTCTAACCCATGTAATCATATAGATATTAATAAATAAAATAAAATGTATTTTATATACAACCATTCTCATCTTACAAGTTTATCCTTACATGTATATAAGTAAACCAGTCATGAATACCAAGGAAGAAAACACTCCCAAACAATAAAATTGAACCTCTTAAAACCATCAAGAAAAACATGAATGAACATCAAAAGGCTATACTAAATAAATAATATAAAGAATATTTTCATGAAATATTAATTAATAAATTCATTTTGGTTATCCTAGACACTAATATCATGTGACGAACACCACCAGACTTAAGGTAAAGGTTTTCTACCCAAACCTCCATCTTTATTTGGGTTACTCTTATTCTCTACTTACCTCAATGAAATTGTTATTTATTCTTATGTACAACTAAAAAATTATATATCAAAGTTATATATGTGTGTACCCACCAAAATCCGTCTTTCTTTTATTGGGAGTTACATGTTTTAAATGGATCATTCAAAAATCATCCTGAAATGCAAGCCCAATTTAAGGGGAAATTCTGGGATTCCAACCTATGTTCAAGTACATCCTATAATCTATTTTTATCCAACATTATTTTTCTAAAAGTACTCATTTTATTATGATAAAATTATATTATTTAACATTTGGTTTTATAAAAATACTTTTTCTAAAAGAACTATTCTTTTTAAAATAAAATAGTATTTATCAAAATAATTACTTAATAGATTTATAAGAGTAATGTTTTCTATCTGAAAACACTTATTGAATCTTATGTATAATTAGTAAAAATATTTTATGATATCATATACCATATGGTATTTAGTGGTTAATGATTATTCTGACTATGGATGTGTTATCTTGAAAGCATTCACCATATTAATCTGAATGGTAAGTGTTTATGTTTGGGAAAAGATATTTATATTTCATAAGTCAGTTTCAAGTACATGATCCTCAGCATGGTTGGTGTGGAATCAACAAGTGCATCCATGATAACCAAGATCAAATCTGTGTGGTGACATATTTTCCATATATTGATGAAGTACTATAGCTATAATATAGTATGTACTACTTGAACTGTAAAAGCCAGAACTATTCATCCTTATAGGCCTTTGGGCCACCGGTTTGGTCCTCAGGTCTTGCAAGGAATTTTAGGCCACCCAAGGCCTTTGGTCCAGTTGTCTCTCAAGGCCTTTGGGCCACCTTATGGCCTTCAGGCCACCCTAAGGCCATCAGTCCATTTGAATAGGAAGATGTACCAGTTATACTACAAGGGACACGGTTGAAGATGAGGATCAAAGCATGCACATTCATCAGAGCAGAGCTAACTATAATTGGAAGAATGAGATGGTATGGTATTACCATTAGTACTTGGCATGTGGATCTCTGCAAAATATTGCTAACCTACCATCCTTGTGAAGGGGGGGAGGGTGCTGATATCATGACATGTGCTGGGGTGGAGCAGTTACATGTTGTCTTGTCTAGACGATTTCCTCTAAGGCCTATGTGTCATGTAATTTTCTCTAAGACTTCAAGACTTACAAGGGCCCCACCTCACCCCTTTAAATGTGTATTATAAAAATTAATAATAATAAAAGGCTTTCCAGACATTCATCCATATGTTAGTTTCAATTTGAATTTATATATTGTTAGCGTTTATTCCTATTCATATGAGTAATGAATTGGACTTAGAAAATGAAGGGTGGTACCGGCTATATCTCCTCGATTCATTGGTAGGTCTCATGAGACAAACTACTGTTTTATCATGGGGCCTTGAAAAATTGGTTATTTATGGTCTTGGCATGAGGCCTTGACATTATGGTTATGATGTCTAGCATTATGTATTCCCTCATTATAAAACTAGTAATTGAACATTCATGTGGTAATTTGGCTAGTATAATACCCATGATTCTACTTTATTAGGGAATTATTTATGCATCTCTTATTCCTTCCAAAATTTGTTCTTGTTTATTTTTAAATAATTGTGTTTTTAGTTATTCACCATGAAAATTTTTTGTGTTTATGATATCTTACACTATATTTCTTACCCTTACTGAGCATTTGTGTCACAACCCGTCCTTGGGGCCCGTGTCGTGACTACCCCAAGACTGCCTTCCATAGGCCAGGGGCTGGCGACTGGCACCAAAGGCGAATCCCTAATAAAAAGGGAAGGAATTTCCTCTAAACATGTAACACACATGGTCTAAAAAATCAGTATAAGAAACAAGTACTAATATAGAAAAGAAAGGTGTGCTGAAAGTTAGTGGGCCAGTATACATACCGAACTGAACAATAAGTACAAGTACAAGTAAAAAGGGAAAAACACACCTGGATCGTCCACCAAGGAATCCTACTTGAAGGGTAGGCACAGATCTTGAACAACTTGTCTCTATGGTATGTCCTATGTAGTCCAGCTCTGTGTATCCACCCGTTCGTAACCCTCATCCTTGATCACTGTGACCATCATCTGCACAGATCACAGCAAGGTACGGGTGAATCCCGTGCATGGGTGAGTATAACAATACTCAGTAGGGGACCCCGAGACCCTCGAAGGTCTCCAAGAATCCACTATGGATAAATCACAGTAGTAAGATACAATCATGAAGTATCAACCATCCATACTTAGGTATATGCCCATACATATACATATGTTACCGATCAGAGTCTGGCTCCAACACTCGAGCCCAAGCACTACCCATTCCACAAAGGAATTAAAGTCAATCATCTCGATGATAATAACTAAAAGTCATGAATCAGCTCAGACAGGTATACATCTCTTGTAGAGGGGTAGAGATGATTAGATGTAGCCACTGAATCATCTCCTCTCTTGATCCCATGTAGGATCCTGGAACAGTATCAGCGTTGTCGAACCCACGAAGGATCCCGATATAATAGTCATCACTGTCGAACCCACGAAGGATCCCGGTCTAGTACCATTTCTGTCGAACCCATAGAGGATCCTGGTACAGTATCATTAGTGTCGAACCCATGGAGTATCATGGTATAGTTGTAGGTCCGTGTAAGATCTTATCATATCAATCGTAGTCAGCCATAGGTTTCCTTCACACAGCACTCTTGATTCCGGTAGGGTCCGCTCCTCAAGCCAAGTGTCGATACATAAACTACCAAGAAGTATTGAGTTGATGTATCTCGTAGTTCTTTCTCATCATAAGTAACCCAAAGCGACAGACGGTGTGTCAATCAGATGCCCAGTTTGTGAGTTATTGGTATTTCCGTTCTAGGGTCCTGGTTGTATTTTAGGTTCAATCCAACCCGGTCATACCCCAACTGCGTTCAAACCTCAAGTGGGGTATGCCAAAATATCCTTCGTGCTCTAATATTTCGGTTTCCGTAGACTGTTAGTCGATCGGACACTCGTAGCCTAGGAAATAGGAAAAAAGGTGTAAACTGGCCAATCGGTTCCAGACTGGGGTCCAACCCGGTCTAGGGGTCTGACCCGGTATGAAGAGGGTGGCCCGTCCAGAAGGTGCGGCCCGACCCAATGGACGGCCTGACCCGAGGGCGCCCCAGCCGAGGGTGGCCCGACCGAAGGCGGCCCAACGACCTGCCCTAGCCACGCAAAGGGGGGAGGCACGCGCCCCCTGGAACCCGAATGGTTGAACCATTAGGGTGGATCCGAAACTGGCGCTAGGTGGTGCCGGTCCAACACATGCGGGACCCGATGGGGTCCTACTCCTCCTGGACGGCCCAAGTGGCGAGCCGTTCCATGGCACCAGCGTGGCGCGATGGTGTCGTGCCCCTCCACCGTGGCCCACCCTGTCCACGACCCTCTGATGGCCTCTGCATGGCGCGACAGCGCCGCGCTCCTCTACTGCGGCCTATCGTTGCCACGGATCTCCTTCTACCCAGCATGATGGTGTCGCACCATCTTGGCGACAAGGCTTCCTAAAGATGTCGGTGTCTCCGCGGCCAGCCCGTCGCCGACCACCATTTCTTTTCCACGGTCTATTACACCGGGAGCGCCGTTCTGTTGTCGTAGTCATCAACAAACGTTCTGAACAAAGAGGGAGGGTCGGGCCATGTTAATGGGGTGGGAACCCTCCTGGTTATGGTGATATAACCGGCAATTCACATTCCATAATTTGAATGATGAAGAACGGGTACAAAAACAATTCCAAACCTCTTCCTCGTTTTTTATTGATCATTGACGAAGACCCAGAAAAAGGCGGACATCGATTTTTCATTCCCTGCATTCGTCACACACCCCAAAATCTGAAGCTCATGAGTTGGAAAGTGTTCGGAGGTGATGAAGTAGAAGGTGTCGTTCTTCTCGTTCTTCATTGGAGTGGTCTCCTCCTTCACCAAGCTCCACCAAAAGATTTTTCCAACCAAAATAATGGGTTCTGATAACCCATTATGTAATTTGTCGGCAATAGTATTCAAAGGAATTAAATTAATTAATTAATGTATCATTAGTTAATTCATGTTGAGTATCACCTTAATGAGGGAAACTCAAGAGTTTTCCCCCACATAAATGGGGGGTTAAAGGGGGTTCAAAGACCGTGTGGGCCCCACCTCTTTGATTACAAGGGTTTTAAACTTTGGGTTGGCCCCACCAAATAATATCCTCCCAAGGGAGGTTATGTGTGGGTGGGACCCACCTCTAACCTCCGTTAGGAGGTTTTAACCACCAATAAATAAAAAATAGCACACCTTATTTTTATTTAAATTTATTAAAAACCCCCCAAAACTATATTCCCTTCTCGAGAGAATGTAACTATGGTGATGGTCTCACTAGGAAATCACCGATGCTGCGAGTTCAAATGTGCCATCATATTTTAGTTCCGGGCACTGGTTCAAAAGATTTAAAATCTCACTCGCAAGTTTACTGATCGTAGTCAAACAAAACTTTAGAAATTGATTCCCTAAATGCTGGGCCTCAGAATCAAGCGCCAGAAATTTTCGCAGACTCGTAAAATTCTTATGTATTTCAGAAAAAACATTTCCATGGAAATTCCAGGTCTTTACATTCTCCCCACCTTAGGGTTTTACATCCCCATAAGCTACAACGTGGACTAAGGGAACTAATGGGGGTACTTAGCAGACATATGAGCCTCCCACTCCCATGTTTTTTTCTGGAGGTTCCCGTACTGCCAACGAATGAACACCAAAGGTATCGACAGTCCACGTAGGACCTACTCTTATTGATCCTCAATATCCACTAGAACTTCCATGAATGTCTCTCTGTCATCGATGTCCATCTCTCCATGATTGATGACGTGGGACGGGTCATGCACGTATCTCCTCAGTTGAGATACGTGGAAGACTTTGTGCACCTGGTGCAACTGAGGTGGTAGAGCTAAGCAGTAATCCACCTCTCCTACTCTTCTAAGGACCTATAAAGGTCTGATGAATTGTAGAGATAACTTTCTTCCTCATCCAAATCTCCATAGACCTCGTAGAGGTGAGACCCATATGAGACGTGGTCACCGTCCTCGAACTATAGAGGCCTCCGTCTTCTTTTGGAATAGGTATTATGTCTGCTCTGTGTAGTCTTAATCCACTCCTGGATGATCTGCACCTTCTCAGTGGTAGCCCATACAATCTTTGGTCCCACTAGTGCAGACTCCCTTGGGTCTGTCCAGCACAGTGGTGATCGACAAGGTCGACCATACAGGGCCTCAAAAGGTGTCATACTGATGGTGGAGTGATAGCTGTTGTTGTAGGTGAACTCCACCAAAGAAAAGTGATCCTCCCAACTGCGACCAAAGTCAAGGACACATGCACAGAGCATGTCCTCGAGGGTCTGGATGGTCCTCTCAGTCTGGCCATCCATCTGAGGATAGAAGGCGGTGCTCAGACGTAGCTACGTCCCGAAAGCCTCCTGAAACCCCTTCCATAGCCGGGAAGTAAACTGTGCATCACAGTTGGAGATAATAGAAGACGTTACTCCATGTAAACATACAATATCCGGAATATAGAGGCGTCACAAGCTCTCTACTGAGCCCTGCTCTCTGATCGGTAGGAAGTGGGCCAACTTGGTGAGTCGGTCAACGATCACCCATATCAAATCATGAATCCTGGATGTACGTGGAAGACCTGTCATGAAGTCCATGGATATCCCATCCCACTTCCACTATGGGACCTCTATGGGTTGAACCAAACCTGCTGGTACCTGGTGCTCCGGCTTCTCTTGCTGACTAGTGAGGCACCGAGAGACAAACTCTGCTACCGCCTTCTTCATACATGGACACCAGTGCTGTCGTCTGAGGACCTGATACATCTTCACCAATCCTGGATGTACCACTAGAGGGGAAGTGTGGAAGTCCCTAAAAACTTCCTCCTCAAGTGAAAATGGTACCGTAGTACGTCCTCTGAAGAGAATGATGTGCTCTCCACATACATAAAAACCATCAGGTGCTTGCCCTATGGTTATCTGAGCACGTCTCGTCTCACAGTCAGTGTACCCACGTTGTGCCTCCCTAACTCGCTGAAGAATTGGAGGAGTGACTATGAGAGAATGATGAAATGTTGCTCCATCTTTATCCACAAAGGATACCTGTGACGCTGCCAGCTACTCTGCCTCCTCTCCTAGCAGCTGAAGGCCCGATCTTCTACTTAGAGCATAAACTACAACGGTCCCCTTCCCAATAGTATATACTATCTCGATGTCATAATCCTGGAGGAACTCAAGCCAACACCGCTCTCTCAGTTTCAGTTCCTTCTGCAAGAAGATGTACCTAAGACTCTGGTGGTCAGAGTAGATTATAAAATGCTCTCTCATCAGATAGTGCCACCACATCTTCAAGTAGAATATGTCTGCTGCTAACTCCAGGTCATGGGTAGTGTAGTTCTTCTCATGTTGTCTTAGCTGGTGAGAACCATAAGCTATCACTTCCTGCTCCTACATTAGGATGCATCCGAGCCCGGTCCTTGATGCATTTAAATAGACTGCGTACACAATTCCCTCCTATGGTAGCCTCAATATCGGTGCACTAGTCAGCCTCTACCTCAGCTCCTGAAAACTCTGCTAGCACCTCTCTAACCACATGAAGGGTGTCCCCTTCTTCGTCAACGCCAAAAGTGGTGATGAAACTCTACAGAAGTATGGAAAAAATCTTCGATAAAACCCATCCAGTCCCAAAAAACTCCATACCTTAGTCACACTCATGGGTGGCTCCCAAGAAAGTGTTGCCTCGATCTTTGCTGGATCCCCTGCAACTCCATCCTCCGAGATGACATGTCCCATAAATTTTACCTCTCGGGTCCAGAACTGGCACATCGAGAGATTACCATAAAGATTGTGCTCTCAGAGTGTGTCCAGTACTACCTACACATTTTAGGCACACTCCTCCTCAGTAGCTTAGTAGATCAGAATGTCATCGATGAAGACTACCAAAAAGTGATCAATGTATGGTTGAAAGATCCAATTCATGAGTACCATGAATATTGTTGGTGCATTGGTTACAATTAATGGAATAACAAAGAACTCGTAGTGGTCATGCCGACATCTGAAGGCCGTCTTCTGCACATCCTCATCCCGTACTATGAGCTGGTGATAGCCCGACTGAAGATCTATCTTCGAGAACCAAAGAACTCCCTTCAGCTGATCGAAGAGGTCTCCAATCCTCAAGAGTGTGTACTTGTTCTTCACAGTCACTTGGTTCAGGTGACGATAATCAACAAATAGACTCAAGGTCCCATCCTCCTTCTTGGAAAACAAAATTGATGATGCCTAGGATGAAACACTAGGTTAGACACACCCCTTCCCCTACATGTCCTCCAGCTGTTCTCGTAGCTCACGAAGCTCCGTGGGAGCCATCCGATATGTTGGAGTGGATATCAGTGTCGTATCGGGGTATACATCAATGTAAAAGTATACCTATTTTCCTGAAGGTAGTCCTGGAATGTCATCAGGGATGATATCCACATACTTATCCACCAAAACAGGAAAACTCGGACTCCGCACATCAACCACTATGAGAATGGGGCTAGCCAACTTATATGTGATCAGCTACCCCCTACTTTGGGTAAGTCCATCCTCTGTTGCAAAGGCTCCCTTCTTTCTAGTGAATGTAAACCTCATCCCATCCTCTTGAACACACTGCACCTTCGGCCTAATGCCGTCAATCTGAGCATGAACTGTGGATAACTAGTTCATACCCAAGATGACATCGTAAGGCCTCGACGCTGCTATAAAGAGATCCCAGCTGAAGATCTCACCTCTTTGAGTAACCTCACACTACTGTAACTAGTGCGTAATCATCGAGTCTACTCTCATAAGAGTCTCTAGCCGTAAAGATCGAGCCAACTACTCTATCAGAATCTCTGAGCTCTGAATGAGGGCAGCGACAATAAAATAATGACTCGCACCTGTGTCTCTAAGTACCGCAACAAGGGTGGAGTAGACATAGATAGTACCTCGAATCATCTCACGTGCATCGTGGTCGTAGGCCTCGACTACCTGGAGCTGAGCCCACACCTGTCTTCCAGCTCCCTATGGTTAGGGTGGACCTCCTGGTGGTGGTAGTGGTTGGACCTTGAAACATCATCCATCACATACTGCTCGTCCAGCAACTCTACCACGTCTGCCTGCTCCAAGAGGACAACCACGATTGAACCTCTACCTCTTCTTGGGAGGTCCCTCTATTATCTGCTACTCATCTGCATGGTGGGTCAGGCAGTCACAAGCCATGTGACCTTGCCCACAACATGCATAGAACTTCCTACTCCTTGTATGGCTGGCTCTGTCTCATTTTCCCTGCACAACCTATCATGTATCCTGGGGTCACCCACCTGATAGCCTGGTCCGCTTGGACCTATGCGACATTTGTCTACTACCGACTGTAGAAGACTATGCTACGTGTCACCCCGTGGTGGGTCTCACTACTGGTGACTACTTAGAAAGAAAACTCTCTACAAGAAGGGATCCCTCCAACACCCCCTCCTGTGTCAGAATGATGAGGGAGATAATTGAAGCCCTGATCTCATGACTGAGTCCCTGCTCAAAGGTCTGGGCCCTGAAGAATGGGTCCCTTACCGTATCCATGGAGTATCGCAAGAGGTCGGTGAACCTCTCTGAGTACTGTGCCACCATCATGTTGCCATGTTGCAGATGAAGTGGCTCCTAAATCTACACTACACGAAGGGTGGCTGGAACAAACTCTGACTGAATGAGACACTCATGTTTTTCCACAGTAGTGATGCCTCATCTGGAACCTAGAGCATCAGGCTCCACCATCCTCCTACTGCTACCTACAAGAGACTGGAGACAAGGAACACCATGAAGACAGTTGGTGTCCATACCAATCTGAAAACTTTCACAATAGCCTCCATCTAATCCTCTGCTTCCCGTGGGTTCATCTCTCCCCTGAACCTGGGAGGCCTCTTACACTAGAACTGGTGCAAGTCACTCAGACGGTGTGCACTCTATGCTGCTAGATCTGATGGTATCGGTGTACCAATGGGTAGTGGTACCACTGGTACCTCTACTGTGATGGGGCCCTGCACCGAGGCCTCATCGCTTGGTGGGCTACCATCTTGTACAAAACTCAGAACCCTGGTTGGCTGCCTACGTGGGTCCATATTGAATGATTCTAGTTCACCACGGTTAAAACTATATACATGGTGAGATGACACGAAGTAATCATGAATAAAACTTTTCAAAGGAAAAACACACACAATCAGTGTTTTCTTGCACAGAGTTGGAAGTCAGAAGTCAGAGTCCTAGTGTATGGATACGTTGGCCGCCACACTAATAGCGGTTTCCCAAAACTAATAACCACACCCAAAACACATAACACTATTTCCATTAAAAGAATTAGAGTCCAATTTAGTCGGTAGAACCGACTAATTTGATACCAATTTTTCATGACCCGTCCTCGGGGCCCGTGTCGTGACTACCCCAAGCCCGCCTTCCATAGGCCAGGGGCTGGAGAATAGCACCAAAGGAGAATCCCTGATAAAAAGGGAAGGTATTGCCTTTGAACCTTTAACAAACATGGTTTGAGCACAGGCAGTAGATGGAACAAGTACAAATATAGAAAAGAAAGGTGTCTTGAAAGTAAGTGGGCCAGTATACAAACCCAACTGAACAACAAGAACAAGTACAAGTAAAAATGGAAAATATCTCATGGATCATCCACTGGGGAATCCTACCTGAAGGGTAGTACAAATCATCCCTGAGGTACATCCCGTCTAGTCCAGCTCCGCGTAGCCTGCCGTCCATAACACTCAGCCGTGATCACTGCTGACCGTCGTCTTCACAGAACACAATAAGGTGGGGGAGAAGCCCGTGTAGGGGTTAGTATAACAACACTCAGTAGGGGACCCCAAGACCCCCAAAGGTCTCCCAGAACACACTAAGGAAAAAGCAGATTAGTAAGATACATTCACGAAGTATCAACCATCCCTACTTATGTATATTCCCATATGTATACCTAAGTTAACATTCTGAGTCTGGCTCCAACACTCGCGCCCAAGCACAACCCATTCCACAAAAAAAGAAAAGTCAATTATCTCTATTATAACAATTGAAAGTCAAGGATCTACTCACACAAGTATACATCTCATGTAGAGGGGTAGAGATAATGAGATGTATCCACTGAATCATCTTTTCGGTCAAACTCACGTAGGATCTTGGAACAGTATCAGCGTTGTTGAACCCACGGAAGATACCAATATAGTAGTCATCACTATCGAACCCATGGAGGATCTCAGTCCAGTACCATCGTTGTCAAACCCACGAAGGATCCTGGTACATTATTGTTGCTGTCGAACCCACGGAGGATCCTGGTACAGTAGTATGTCCACATTGGATCCAATCATCTCAGTCACAACCAGCCATAGGGTTCCCGCACACAGCACGCTCGATTCCTGGAGGGTTCGCTCCTGGAGCCAAGTGTCGATACATCAACTACAACTAAGTCTTGATTTGATGTATCCCATAGTTCTGTCTCATCATAACGAAACCAATGCGACAGATAACGCATCAATCGGACGCCCAGTCTGCGAGTTATTGGCATTTCTTTTCCAGGGGACCTTTTGGTTTTTAGGTTCAAACCAATTCGGCCGTAACCCAATAGTGTCCAAACCTAAAGTTGGGTATGCCAAAGGAACCGTCTTTCTCTAAGATTTCTGTCACCATAGACAGTTCATCGATCGGACACACGTAGCCCAGGATATGGACAAAAAGGTGCAAACTGGCCAATCTGGTCCTGACTGGGGTCTGACCCGGTCCGCGTGTCCAGCCCGGTCTTAGGGGGGGGTGAGGCAAGGGTGGCCCAGTCGAGGGAGGCCTGGCCAAAGCCTGCCCAGCAGTCCGCCCCAGCCGTGCCCAAGGGGGGAGGCACATGCCCCCTGACACCCGAATGGTTGACACGTTCGGGTGGAACCGATACCGGCGCCAGGTGGCGCCGGTCCAACACATGTGGGGCCAGATGGGGTCCCGCTCTGCCCAACTGGCCAAAGTGGCCAGCCGCTCCATGCCACCGGTATGGTGCGACGGCACCACACCCCTCCACTGCGGCCCGCCCATGCCGCGGCCCTCTGCCGGCCTCCGCGCGGTGCGCGGCGCTGCGCGCCTCCACCACAACGCGTCATGGCTGCGGCTCTCCTTCCGTGGGGCATGACAGTGTCACACCCTCTTGGAGACCAGGTGACCATGCGCCGGTGGTTGCTTCACCACGGTCCGTTCCTCTGGCGGCGTTCCTCTATCAGCCCATCACTGGCCGTCGTAGCTTCACCACGGTCCGTTCCTCTGGCGGCGCCGTTGCGCCTCCGCCATCGTGAACAAATGATATCAACAAAGAGGGAGGGTCGGGCCGTGTTTATGGGGTCTGAGCCCTCCTCGTTACGGTGATAAAACCATCTATTCACATTCCATAATTTTAATAATGAAGAACGGGTACAAAAAGAGTTCAAAACCCCTACCTCGTTCATCGTTGATCATTGAGGAAAACCCAGGAAAACCCAGACATTGATTCGTCGTTCACTGCTTTCATCACGCACCCCCAAATCTGAAGCTCGTTCATCTGAAAGTGTTCATAGTTGACGAAGTCGAAGATGTAATTCTTCTCATTCTTCATTTTATATTTCTCTTCCTTCCCCAAGCTCCACCATAAGATTATGCCAAGCAAAATAATGTGTTTTGATAACCCACTATTTAATTTGATGGCAATAGAATTCAAAAGAATTCAAATTAATTAATTAATGAACCATTAATTAAATAATGTGGAGTGGCACCTTAATGAGGGGAGCTCAAGAGTTTTCCACCACATTAATGGGGGGTTAAAGGGAGTTCAAAGCCCGTGTGAGCCCCAACTCTTTGATTGTAGGGTGTTAAACTTCGGGTGGGCCCCACCATATAATATCCTCCCAAGGGAGGTTATGTGAAGGTGGGTCCCACCTAAAACCTCCACTTTGAGGTTTTAACCACCAACAAATAAAAATAATCACACCTTATTTTTATTTAATTTTGTTTAAAAACCCCAAAAATTGTCTTCCATTATCGATAGAACAAAACTGCAGTGAAGGTCTCAATAAGAAATCACCGACGCTATGAGTTCAACGGTGCCCTTGATTTTCATTTCCAAGAACCGGTTCAAAATATATAAAATCCCGCTCACCCATTTACTGAACGTACCTGAACAAAACATCAGAAATTCATTCTGGGCACTCTGGGCCACAGAACCAAGCACCGTAAATTTTCACGGACTCGTAAAATTCCTTATGTATTTAAGAAAAAAATTACCATGGAAATTCCAGGTCTTTACAATATGATCTCACCCATTTCTTATGTTTCATTTTACCAGGAAATGAAGACCTATATTTCTAATGTCATGTAGGGATAAACTAAAAGTTATGGATGTTGTCAAAGGAATTTTTATATTGTTTTTTTTCCTTTCAAGTTTAAATGTTTAAAATATGTAGGTATCTGGTTTTCCAATTCTACTAATGTATTCATTCCATTAGTATACAACATTATTGTAATCATTCCCATGTAATGAAATAAGGCACTGACTCTAGGGAAATCATGGTCTGGTCTTTATAAGAAAGATGATTAATGTAATTCTTATGTACCTAGAATGGAATTTTTTAATTGAAATGGATAATTGGAATTTCATTGTTTTGAATACTTGAGTTATGATTCCATGTTTATGGATATAGCCAATTTTGTAATTAATATTAAACAATTAAATTATTTCTATATTCATTGAGAAATACTTGTGGTCATTTTTATACAAATACTAGGAAAGTATCATATGTTACTCAGTTATATTATTTTGTGATCAATACATGGTTTCTTTCATAAAATAATGTGGTAGGTATCACCAGTCAGATGTCATAAATTTTACATGAGGGATACCTATTTCCCTAGTGGGTTTCCTTGGATTTACATGGTGGGAAATGTTGATATACCATAACACGATCGATATATAGTCCCTTATGAGGTATAATAGGAATGGGATCAGTGTGCTGCAACTTTTTCTCATTAAGTGATACTTAGATCCCCAATAAGAATTCCTTGGAGGGGCACATAGGATGATTGATAATATTATACCCATCTGTGATACCTAGTACCTTGGTGGTTTACCTTGGATAGACTCAATTATAAATGTGTATTTACCATTATAAGAGTGATACTTGTTCTCATGTGTGGTGTATGAGGTATGGACTTAGTGGTTTATTCAATTTTACAATACTAAGATTCATATTTTGGATTCTGCTTTATAGAAAACCTCAGCAAAACATTTACAATTTTCAGTAATATAATATATCCTAGTAAAATACTTGGGATTATTCTTTTAGATCACTTTGGACCGGGCCAATATTCCTTTTGATTAAGAACCTTAATGACTCTTTTTTGAAGAGCTAATTATTTCTAGTTTATTATATTTAAGGATGTGTCCTCTAATCCAGATAAAATGTCTGGGATTAGTTTCTTTTGTATTCTAAACGTATGATGTCCTTGTTACTTCCCCATGTTCACACACTTAGAATATAATATACGTGTATATTTTTCTTTTCACATAAAAATATATGAATAGGTATAACATGGTTTGATACTTTCTGACATAGTCTAAAGAAGGTATGGTAGGGTAGGTGTCTCTGAGAATCCTAAGCCGACTAGTTTACTTTTAAATATTTACTTCATTACATTTCATTACTGAACACTTCTGTATTTTTTATTCATCGACTGGGTAGCTTTAGAAACATTGGTGGTGGCCTTTTGAGTATATATCACATCCTTTTTACCACCATTATAGTGATTTACCTGAGTAGAACACATGATTATTGGTTCAGGTTCATTGGTATATGTTTGTTTTGTATTCTTGTACCATGGTATTTGGGATCACATGATTGACCAGACACTCAGTACTATCATTGAGATAGTGATGGGGATATTTTTATTTCTTTTGTATGTTTACTTATTTCTATTATGTTTCCTCATTTTGACATACAGTAATGGATAGATTTTTGCGTTCACTGCATTTAGGTAATATTATGATCTTCCAAAATTCTCCTTGTTCATTTATATTTCATACACTCTTGATTGATTTATCTTTTATTATACTATTGTTATACTCAAATCATAAGTGTTTACTCTCCCCACCATAGCATCATTATACACTCATTGTTAGTTGGAAACATCTATCATACAGAGTGGCGCTCTTGAGGCCATGTGACTAACTATCTTGTGGAACCATTTCGGTGGCTCCCATTTTAGGATTTTAGTGATCCAATATGACCATAATGATTCTTTATATGTATGTTTTATGAATATGGTGATGAAAAATAGATTAAAAATGTTTTCTTTTCCATGGTTTATGATTTGATATAATGAAAAATGTTTTCTTGGTCTTGGGGCATACATATGAATGAATTGAGATTATGAGATAGGTGGTTTTGTTATAAAAAAAGAGTTGTTGGTCACATTATTAACCATGTATGGGTGGTTATGTTGTAAAAAATAAGGGTTGGGTTTGTTATATCATTCCATCACATTCAATAAAGATGATAGAGTTGAAATGTTCGTAAGAAAACAGGGTATTATCTATGTAATGATGGATTAAACAGGATTAAAGGTACTTCTAATGTAATTTTGGAAATAATAGGGTGGGATTTGTCATTTTGAGAACATGTCCCCAATTATTTCCTTGGGAGTTAACCTTGACCATGCAAGTTTTTTTCTATGATTATGTGAATTTGAAAAACATATTTTATATGATTTTGATGTGTTGTCATTTCTCATGACTAAAAATTGATGAATTCCCAATCACGTGTCTTATGTATTTGGATTAACAAAACTTTTTTCAAGGATTCATGAATAAAAATATTTTATAGATTGGGTATGATTATTCTATGTTTTTATCATATTCTCAAACACATATTCTTATCTTATGCACACTTATGATCATTGATTAATATATGTTATGTTTAACCTTATTCAACATCTTATCTCACCCTTTCATATGTTTTTGTTCCTTGGGTTGTTAAGAAATTTTATAAGTATGATATTTCTATGAAGGGTGATAGTTGTGAATAAATTATAGGTAAATGATGTTGGCCATTTATGTATCATTTTTTTATGTATCCAAGATTTCAAATACACTACAATATTAAATTTATAGCACTAATTGTATTATTATAGATTGAATGTTTTTTTCAAAGGATGTATAATTTATTTCTAAATTGAATATGTAATTAAAGAATATTTGGTCTCAAGCCCATATTGAATCTCTATTCCTTGATATATTCATTGGAAATAAAATCTGGAGACATGTTCACCAACTTTGAAAATTTAGTAGCATACTCTATGAAAAAAGTATCTCCCATATCAAGAGAAGAAAACTCCCATTACATCGTCACTATCATTGTATTAGCATAAAATAGTTGATTGATGGAATTATTGATGTTTTCGATGTAATATCTTCATGAAAATTGGATTGAAAAATAGATTTCATCCAATTCTATCATGTATATTATGAAAATATTTGGTGAAACGAACCATGAAGCCTTCTAGAGATTTCAAGATGTGAAAAATACTCTCAATCATTTTGATTCGTTCTTCAGATTCCTAGGGTCCCTTGACACAATTATAGATCATTGGAAGATAAATAGTGAATTCCATAGTATAGAACACCCTCAATTATAGTTAAATATTGGTGACATGTCCCATAGAAGATATCATTTGGACTACATTTTATGCCAAATATAAATCAATGGTTTATTATCCTCTTGGTCTTGCACCACAAAAACCTCATTAATATTCAAAGAAGATATATTGAAGGATGAATAGACTAAAAAATAAGAGGGTATAAATCATTGATCAAATAATTTGATTCCTTTATCATTATTTGAATTAATATGACTGAATACTAAAATTCTAAAACAATAAAAAAGGATATTATACAACCCCAAATTTTCGATGGAAACTCAAGACTTTTCAAGAAAGTGTTTTTTCCAAGCACACTCACACACTACATATCAATTTATGACAATTATATCTAATTAATATCTATATCCTCATACAAAATTGGAAGAAACAAATGGGTGAACATGTGTTAATTATATTTTATCCCTTCACACATGTAACGTCCCGGGTCTGGGTGCCGCAACAAGGTTCCCCGTACCTGGTTGGTCACATGGCCTCAAGGGAATTTTACAGAACACCAGAGGATTCCAACTAGTAGTGAGGGCCTTGGGTGTGATAGTGGGGAGACTATGACCTCATTGGATGAAAAACCAAGTGGAAATAAACAGAAAATAGTTGCAGATGCAGTAATACCATACAATAGAATTCAATAGAGGAAGACTGATAGTATAAAAAATTGTATATTATATAAATAAATGATGCATGTCACATGTAACTGGGAATGTATCCAAACATGTCACAATGCTCTAAATACAATACTGAAACCAATTTACAGAAAACTGTAAAATCCAACAGAATCAAAATCCTTAGGGTGGTCCCATGCTCTCCAGCTCCGACAACAATCAAGTACCTGATGAAGAAGTTATCTTTCCCCCATCTATACCCGCAACCATATATTATAATTGGGACCAAAATCATGACTCAAAGAGAGTGTGAGATGAAACTCATTAGGCAACCACTAAAAGATTTGTGCCTAAATTTTAGTAAATATATATATAGCAGGAAATATGCACAATGAAGTAATAAACAATGAAGTACTCAAAAATAAACAATCCTACAATTTCCAATTACATTCATTTACATTAATTAATGATTCTAACAATTGAATAATGAAATCCTAGAATCTACCCTTTGTTCTGTATCCCCTGTGTAATATAAATATTTATGTCTTTTAAGAACATCTAACAATCAAGTAATGTCAAGTCCAAGCTTGTGCTTTGGCTTCAAAAACTCATCAAAATAATAATTAAAAATATCAAACAGACCCTCTAGGTGGCTCACACAGTCTAACCCACATGATAAAGTGTTATAACAAAAACAAAGACTCTTTATGGAAGAACGCATCGTCAATCCCCCTTGTGGTATTTTAATGAACTAGTACAGACTCTCTGAGGAAACACTCAATATCCATTTCCATTGTGGTCGGGTAAAGGTATACTATAGAAATTTTGAGGGAGAACTCACTATCAATAACTCCTATGGTCTTATAATGTATGATAACAAACACTCTTGGCAAGACCACAACATAAATTCACCCTATAGTCTAACTACACAAATTTATTATAGCTTTGTGCAATAAAATTGTGCACAAATGATATGCCGTAGCCCATGTAATTTCAACTACTACAAGACTAACTAGATACAATGCATAAAATAGGAATTTATCATGCATCAATTAACCAATAATTCAAACCTAACAATAAAGGATAGTAAAAAAGGTTTGCGTCATAGGCAACCTGGACCAAACGACCATAAACATTTATACGAGGAAATTCACCCATGGGGTGTCCCCAAAATATGAAATTTAGCATAATATTTCAATGAAAACCCTTAATAAATCAACCATTCTATGGTAGATGATATCAGGGTTCAATTCCTTAACTCAAAATACTCAAATCCTGGGTAATTGACACCTAGGAATATATAACTCCATGAAAAACACTGATAGGCAACAAACCACCTACCTCGACATTTTATGGAGAACAATCTTGAACTTTAGCCCTTGAATCATCCTGGAATGTCATAAATCTACAAAAAGGTCAAAATCATTCAACCCTCTATAACTCATGAGAGAGGAGAAATCCATAATAGATACACTATGGAAGGAGATAACTCAATGGTTGGAATCCAATGCAACCAACGACACCTCAATCAGAGTTTGGATAGAGGAACATGAGGAACTAAAAGATTCATGGTCAGAAATCACTCTTCTGTATGAGACATAGATAGAATAAACAAGTTCTGGAGATGATAAGTGACCCTGGTCTAATTAATCAAATCAAAATAAAAGTACTTGGCGTATTAAGTTAATGTACATGATGTGTACTAGCCTCAACTGGCCCCCTACTTTAGGTGGTCCACACTGCCATGTACCCGACCGTTACATGACTAGTATACAGCTACACATAGAAACCATGTACACATCGTGTACTCAGGATTACATGGTGGGTACTTAAAAAATTTATGAAATATTTTTTTCCCTAAAAAAACCCAAAATCAAGATCCTTACCTGAATTGAAGATATGAGTTCTTACAAACTACCCCTCCAAGTAATTTATCCCTAAATATCCCTTCCAAGGGTGGGGAAGAAGAAATATCAAACAACTCTGTCCGTTGTGATTGTATGTCCGCCTCACTCTCCCAAGTCTCATCCATTACTCACCCATGCTTCCATTGCACCTGTACCAGAGGAAGATACTATCCATAGAGATCCTTTGTACTATGATCTAAAATCTGTATAGGGTGCTTCTCGAAGTATTAAACCACCTCCAACTCAACCTCCTCAGGTTGAAAAATGTGATATGGGTTTGAGAAGTAACGTCGTAACTAAGACACATGGATGATGTAGTGCATAGCATCGTACCTCTAAGGTAACTGAAATAGATAGGAAACCATCTTAACTCTCTCCAAAACCTCAAATGGTCCGATGTATCTCAGTAAAAGCTTTCCCTATCTCATAATCCTCTTGTGTCCCATCCTCGGTGTGAAATGTATGAAAACCCGATCTCTGACCACAGACTCTAGATGTTATATCATTTGATCAGCATAACATTTCTACCGAGACTATGCAATAACCAACCTCTTACAAATAAACTCCACCTACTCCATGATCTCCTAGACAAGACGATGTCCCAATATAACATCCTCTCTATCCTCCTACCATCATAGGAGTGATCGACATGGCCTACCATAAAAATCCTCATATGGTTCCATACGACTCATCACCAAAAAAATGTTGTTGTACGAAATCTCTACTTGGGTTATATTTCTATCCCAAGAACCCCAAAAAGATAGGATGCATGATCAAAGCCTATCCTCCAACAGTTTAATCGAGCCCTCGGACTAGCCATCTGTCTAGGGAGGGTAAGTTGTACTCATAAGTATTTGTGTTCCCAACTCCCTCTGTTTTCCCAACCAAAAAGAAGAAGTAAAATAGTTATCCTTGTTCTAAACGATAGAGTATGGAACACCATGCTAAAATACAATATATCAGATGTATAACCTTCCAATATTAACAACAATGAAGGTATGTTTGATTGGTAAGAAGTGTGAAACCATTGTGAGCCTGTCAATGATGACCCAAAATGCGTCATTCCCTCTAGGTGACATCAGTAACCCCATCACGAAATCCATCGCGACATCATTCTACTTCCACTGGGGAATGAGTAACTACTGTAAAATCTATTCCTGTCATTGATGTTCTTCCTTCACCTATAGACTCGTGGGACATATCATCACAAAACTAGTAACATCTATCTTCATAATTGTCCACCAATTCAGATAGGGTATATCACGATACATCTTGGTTACATAAGGATGAACTGCCCAAACAAGGGAATGAAAATCTCATAAAAGATTCTCGTGTATGTTTGCTGACACCCACACACATCCATGAAAATGCAAGATATCATCCTTGACTATGGTCCACCCTAGATTCAGGTCCCTCCTAGTGCAATACTTGGGATTCTTCTTTCAGATCACCTTATACAGGCCCAACATTATATTCGATTAAGAAACGTAATGCCTCTTGTTTCAAGAGATATGGATTTCAAGTTTATTAGATTTGATGATGTTTCCTCTAATACAAATAAAATGCATGGTTACATTATCTATTTGTATTCAAAAATTGTGATGGCCTAGTTATTGTACCATGTTCATACACCTTGAATATAATATACATGTGTATTTTTCTCTTCACATAAAAATATATGTATAGGAATAACATGGTTTGAGATATTCTGACTTAGTCTAATGTAGGTGTGGTTGGCTTGTTGTCTCTTAGAAACCTAAGTTGAAAATTTTACTTTTATATACTTATGTCTTCATATTTCATTACTAAACACTGTTGTATTTTATATTCATCGACTGGGTTGCGTTAGAAACTATTGGTGGTGGCCTTATGAGTATATATCACATATTTTTTGGGCCTCCATTATAACGGGGTACCCGAGTAGAACTCATGATTACAGGTTCAGGTTCATTGGTATATGTTTGTGTTGTATTCTGGTACCAGCGGAGTTGGGATCACAGGATTGACCAGACACTTAGTATTCTCATTGAGATAGTCATGGGGAATTTTCTTATTTATGTTTTATGATTATGTATTTTGATTATGTTGCCTCATTTTGACATTCATGAATGGATACATTTCGGCGTTCACTGATTTTAGGTAATATTATGACCGTCAAAAAAATTTACTATTCATTTATATTGCATAAACTCTTAATTGATTTCTCCATTAATTTACTTTTTTGTTACTCTAATAATAAGTGATTACTCTCCCCACCATGAAATTATTATACACTCACTTCTAGTTGGAAACATCTAGTAAATGGGGAGGTTCTCTTCAGGCAATGTGACCAACCAATTTGGGGCACCATTTCAGTGGCACCCATGTTAGGATGTTAGAGATCCAATGTTTCCAAAAATATTCTATATATGTATTGTTTATGATTATGGTGATGAAATATAGATGAATTTTTTTTTCTTTTCCATGGTTTATGATTTGATATAATTATAAATGTTTTCATGGTCTTGGGGAATACATATGAATGGAATGTGATTATAGGACTGGTTGTTTTGTTATGAAAAAAAAAATCTATTGTCACATTATTAACCATGTATTGGTGGTTTTGTTGTAAAAAATGGATGGTAGGGTCTATTATATCAATCCAACACATTCATTAAAGATGATAGAGTTGAAGAGTTCCTAAGAGAATAGAGTATTAATAAATTCCTATGTAATGATGGAGTTAACAGGGTTGAAGGTACTTCTATGGTAATGATGAAAATAATAGGGTATGCTTTTTCATTTTGAGAACATGTCCCCCATTATAGACTTGGGAGTGAACAATGACCATGGAATTTATTTTCTATTATTATGTAAATTTGAAAAACTTATTTTATAATATAGTGATGTGTTCTCATTTCTCATGACTAAAAATTGATGAATTCTCAATCTTGTGTCTTATGTATTTTGATTAACAAATCATTGTTCAATGATTCATGAATAAAAATATTTGATAGTTTGGTAATGATTATTATATGTTTTGATCATCTTCTCATACACAAATTCTTATCTTATGTACACTTATGATCATTGATTAATATCTATTACGTTTACCCTTATTCAACATCTAAGCTCACCCTTTTATATGTATTTATTCGTTGGGTAGTTACGAAATTTCATAAGTATGATATTTCTATGAATGGTGATAGTTGTCATTAAAATAAAGGTAAATTATGTGGGGCATTTATGTATCATTTTTTTTATGTATCCATGTTTTCAAATACACAACACCATTACATTTTTAGCATGAATTGTATTGTTATTGGATTAATATATTCTTAAAATGTTGTAGTATTTATTTCTAAAATCTATAGGTGATTATAGAATATTAGGACTTAACCATATCATGAATCTAAATTCCATGGGATATTCATAGGAAATAAAATTTAGAGATAGGTTCACCAACATATAAAATTTATTAGCATACTCTATGATAACTGTATCTCCGATATCAAGAGAAAAAAACTCTAATTACT
Source organism: Viscum album (assembly GCA_963277665.1). NCBI lineage: Eukaryota > Viridiplantae > Streptophyta > Magnoliopsida > Santalales > Viscaceae > Viscum > Viscum album. Next base: position 1,169,086,305 of record OY728161.1, on the reverse strand, counting down.
TCAACACTATCATTGTATCAACATAAAATAGTTGATTGAAGGAATTATTGATGTTTCCTATGTTATATATTTATGAAAATTGGATTGTAAAATATATTTCCTCCAATTCCATCATGCAAATCTTAGAAAATATATGGTGAATCAATCCTTTAAGCCTTCCATATTTTTCAAGATGTGGAAAATCCTCTCAATCATTTTGTCCATTCTTCGGATTCCTAGGGTCCATTGACAACATTATAGATCATTGGATGATACTTAGTGAATTCCATAGCATATACACCCTAAATTCTAGTTAAATATTGGTGACATGCCCGATGGAATATATAATTTAGAATATATTTTATACCAAATATAATTCAACGGTAGGATCATTCTATTGGTCTTGAGCCACAACAACCACATTAGTATTCATAGATTATATCTTCAAGGATGAATAAACTAAAAAATAAGAGGGTATAAATTATTATTCAAATAATTTGATTCATTTATCATTATTTGAATTTATCAAACAAAATACTAAAAGTCTATAACAATTAACATGGATATTATATAACCCCATAAATTCAATGGTAAGTTGAGACTTTTCATGAAAGTGTATTTTCCAAGCACAGTCACACACTACATATCGATTTATGATAGTACTATCTAAATTATATCTATAACCCCATACACAATTGGATGATAAAAATCGGTGAAAATGTGTTAATTATATTTTATCCCTTCGCACGTGCAACATCCCTGGTCTAGGTACCGCCACAAGGTTCCCCATACCCGGTTTTTCACATGGTCTCAAGCGCATTTTACTAAACTCCAGAGGTTTCAAACTAGATGTGAGGGCCATGGGTGTGATAGTGGGGAAAATATGACCTAATTGGTAGACTAACGCAGTGGAAAAAAACTGTAAAGAGTATCAGAATCAGTAATACCATACAATAGAAGTAAATAGAGGAACACTAATAGTATAAATAATAGAAGATTATATAAATTAATGATGCATGACACATGTAATAGGGAAAGTATAAAAACAAGTCACAATGCTCTAAATACAATATTAAAACCAATGTATAGAAAACAGTAAACTCTAAATGCATTACAGTCCATAGTTTGGCCCCATGCCCTCTAGCTCCAACAAAAATAAAGTACATGATGAAGAAGGTCACTTTCCCCCATCAATAACCGCAACTATAAAATCATTTTGGTCCCAAAATCATGACCCAAATATGGTGTGAGATGAATCCTATTAGGAAACCACTAAAAGATATGTTCCTAACTTTTAGTGAATGAATATATATATATAACAGGAAATATACAGAATGATGTAATAAACATGGAAGTACTCAAATATAAACAATCCTACAGTTTCAAATTACATTCACATACATTTATTAATTATTCGAACCATTGAATAATGAAATCCTAGTATGTATCGTAATATTTGTATACCCTGTGTAATATAAAAATATAAGTCTCAAAAGATCATCAAAAAATCATGTAAGATCAAGTCCAAGTATGTGCATTGGCTGCGCAGACTCATCACAATCAACATTCAAAATATCACATCGACCCTCTAGGTGGCTCACACAGTCTAACCCATATGATCAAGTGTTCTAACAAAAAAATGACTCTCTTAGGAAGAACTCACCATCAATCCCCCCTATAGTTTTTTAACGAAATACTATAGACTCTCTGAAGAATTACTCAACATCCATTTCCCTTGTGGTCAGGTAAAGAAATATTATAGACACTTTGAGAGAGCACTCACCGTCAGTACCCCCAATGGTCTAGTATGGTAAGATAACAGACTATTTGGGAAATCCCTCAACATAAATTTTCCCTAAGACCTAACTACACCAATTTCTCACAGCCCTGTGAAATATAATTGTGCACAAACGATATACAGTAGCCCAAGTAATCTGAACTACTACAAGGCTAACTAGCTACAATTCATAACATATGCATTTAAAAAGCATCAATTAAGAAATAATCAATTAAGAAATAATTCCAACCTAACAAGAAAGACAAGGAAACAACGTCTTACTCATAGTCAACATGAACCAAATGACCATAAACATTCATACGAAAAAATTCTCCCACAGGGTGTCCCCAAAAAATTCAATTTACCATTATGTTTCAATGAAAACCCCTAATCTATCAATAAATATAGTCCAGAAGATATCAGGGTTCAATTCCTTATCTCGAAATACCCCAATCCTTGGTAATCGACACTTAGGAATATATAACTCAAAGAGAAACTATGAAAGGAATCAAACCACCTACCTTGACATTTTATGAAGAATAGTCTTGAACATAGGCTCTTGAATTACCCTATAATGTCATAAATATAAAAAAATCAATATCGTTCAACCCTTGATAACTCATGAGATATGAGAAATCAGGAATAGAGAATCTATGAAAAGAGATAACTCACCGGTGGGAATTCAATTCAACTGAAGGCACCTCAATCAGAGTTCGGATGGAGGAACGAGAGGTATTTAGAGATTCTTGGTCATACGTCACTCTCATGTATGAGACATTAAAATAATAAAGAAGTTATGAAGATGAGACGCAACCCCAATATAATTAATCAAATAAAAATAAAAGTACATGTTTTATTCATTTTATGTACTGGTCGTGTACTAGCCTCAACCAGCCCCTACATTAGGCAGTTCACATAGCCATGTACTCGGCCATTACACGACTAGTATACTACTACACATGAAAACCAGGTACACGATGTGTACTCAAGAGTACCAGGTGTGTACTTAAAAAATTTATAAAATCATTATTTTCCCTCAAATAAACCAAAAATCATGATCCATACCTAAAATTAAGATTCAAGTTCTTATAAACATCCCCCCTTAGAGTAATTTATCCCTAAATATCCCTTCCATGGGAGGTGAACAAGAAACATCGAACAACTCTGTCCATTGTGGTTGTATGTCGGCCTCACTCTCCCAAGTCTCGTCTTTTACTCACTCGTGCTTCCATTGCACCTGTACTAGAGGAACATACCAGCCATGGAGAACCTTTTTACTGTGATCGAAAATTCATATAGGGTGCTCCTCAAAGTATGAATCCACCTCTAACTCAACCTCCTCTGGTTGAAAGATTTGAGATGGGTCTAAAAAGTAATTTTGTAACTGAGAAACATGGATGACTTCGTGCATACCCCGGTACCTCTAAGGTAACTGCAACTAATAGGAAACCATCCTTACTCTCACCAAAACATAATATGGTATGATGTATCTCGGTGAAAGCTTTCCCTGTCTCCTAATCCTCCTATTTCCCAACCTCGGTGTTACATGTAAGAAAACCTGATCGCTGACCATGAACTCTAGAGGTCAATTCATTTGATCATCATAACATTTCAACCAAGACTATGCAGCATCCATCCTCTTCCAAATCAACTCCACCTACTCAGTGGTCTCCTATACGAGGCGAGGTCCCAGCATTGCTGCCTCTCCTTCCTCCAACCAACATATGGGTGATCGACATGGGCTAACATGAAAATCATCATAAGGTTCCATATGAATCATCACTTGAAAAATGTTATTGTAAGAAATCTCCACTAGGGTTATATGTCTCTCTCAAGAACCCACTAAATCAAGGATGCATGATCGATGTCTGTCCTCCAACACCTAAATCACACGCTCAGACTAAACATCTGTCTAGGGATGGTAAGTTGTACTCAGAAGTACATGTATACCCAAAGCCCTTTCTAGTCCCTTCCAAACAAAATAAGTATATTAGTCATCCTTGTCTTAAATGATAGAGTGTGGAACCCCATGAAAATGTAAAATCTCTAGTATGTAAAAACTTCCAAGATCATCAACACTGAGGGTCTCCTTTATTGGTAAGAAGTGTGAACCCTTCGTGAGTCTGTCAATGACAACCCAAACTACATCATTCTCTCGAGGTGACCTCAGCAACCCCATCATGAAATCCATCGTGACATCATTTCACTTCCTCTTAGGAATGAGTAACTATTTTAAAATCCCGATTGGTCATTGATTCTCCGACTTCACCTACAGACTGGTAGAACATCTCATCACAAAATTAGAAACACCTCTCTTCATAATTATCCACCAATACAGATACTGTAGATCTCGATACATCTTGGTGAAACTAGGATGAACCACCCAAACTAAGGAATGAAAATATCATAAAAGCATCTCGTGTATGTCTCCTGACACCCACACACATCCATGAAAATGAATGATATCTTAGTTTCCTATGGTCCACCCCGGAGTAGGGTCCTCTTCTGACCACTATCCCATAAGACTAGGAATTTAGAATCTGATAACATCCTTATTCTCACTCATTCCAAAAGGGTAGTGGTAAAAACTGCAGAAGAAAGAGACATCATTCACTATCTATCGTGTACCACCAAATGCATTACATAGAATAGATCCATAAGCTTATACTAGCTGCTAGCCTCCTGAAATACATGTATCTGAGTCCTCCTACTCAATGAATCAGCCATTGTGTTTCCTTTTCCATGCATGTAGTCTAGCTCAAAGTCAAAAGAGTGAAGGTACCCAACCCACCTATACTGTATCAAATTCAGATCACGTGATGTAATGATGCACATGAGACTATTACAGTCAGTGAAAACCACAAAATTATCTCCTAATAGATAATGTCTCCAATAGAATAAAGAATGAACAATTTCAGTTAACTCGAGATCCAATATCAGGTAATTCCTCTCATGTGGCCACAATTACTGAGACTTGTACACAACGACTCCTTCCCCATGCATAATCACTACTCTGAGCCTGATACCTAATGCATCATAGTAAATGATGTATCTCAATCCCATATTCAGTAAAACTAGAATCAGTGTAATTTCAACCTCCCTTTTAGCTCTTGAAAAGATGAATCATAGGAATATATCCACACTTACTTTTTACCCATCATAGTTAGGCCCATCAGTGGAACTACTAAGCATGAAAATTCTTGTATAAAGCGTCAATAGTATCCATACATCCCTATAAAACATCATACCTCAACTACCTTCTTCGGATGCTTCCAAGAAACTTATGATCTATCTTTTTTCTTGTTCTACTGATACTTTCATCTATGAGATTACATGACCCAAGAAGTGAATCTTGTCTATCCAGAAGTGGAACTTTGAGAGCTTATCATATAACTAATTCTCTCTCAGTGTACTAAAAACAATCTCGAGATGGGTGGCATGGTCGTTTCGAGTGTGAGAGTACACTAAGATATCTTCCATGAAGACTACCACAATATAATCCAGGTATGGATGCACGACATGGTTCATTAGTGCCATGAAAACAGCTATCACATTCGTAAGACCAAATGGAATTACCACATACTCGTATAGACCATACATGCTCCAAAAGTTTGTATGAGGTATATCCAATGGTATAACAAGCATGTGATGATAACTGGATCTCAATTCAATCTTTGATTACACATAGAATCCTTGAAGCCGATTAAAGAGATCATCAATACTCGACAATTGATATCGGTTCTTGACCGTCAACTGGTTCAACCTTCGATAGTCTACACAATGTCTGAGGGTACCATCCTCCTTCTTCTCAAATTGGACAAGCAACCCATAATGAAAAGTACTGGGTCAGATGAAACCCAATGCATGTAACTCCTCTAACATCTTCTTGTGTACCTGTAACTCTGGTGTAGACATTCTATAAATAAAAATGGATACTGGTGCCGCTCTTGCAACATGTTCCGAAGGGAAATATACCTCTCTCTTTGGAGGTAAACATGAAAATTCATCTGGAAAGACATATCTGAAATAATCCACAACTAGAAGAAAGTCCATCTGTGATGTCCCCTGGTCATCTAGATATAGACTGGAAATCTGGTCATTAATTCCTCTCAACCCAAGATTCCCAGGTCTATCTCTACTCAATTTGACATCCCATTCTCCCTTGTGAAGAAAATATCTGACCTCTATTGACGTGAAACTCAACCTCCATTGATGTCAGTCAATAAAGGATTGGAAATAGTCTAAAAAGTCCATCCAATGAATGATGTTGAAGAATGTCATCTCCAAGACATGGAGGTACCATAATATGTGACACCCACTAGCCTCAAGAGGGCACTCCATGTATTGGCGTACACTAGTCATCCAAATCCCCAATGGAGTGTCTAATGTCATAACATCATCAGAAGTTAAGATAAGGATCCCAATGATATCCACAATGTTTACATATATAAAACTATACGATGCCCCGGTTTAAAAAAGATAAAAATCTAAAGATAAGACAACTAGAATCATACCTAACTATAGAGGGTATGGGTTCTTGCTTCTATTGGGTCTTCTCAACTTCAAACGTCTAACCTATTCGATGACCCTATTACCATGCCTCACTACCCATACTAGATCCTCCCTATTTTCGTTGAATGCATGTTGATTAGGTACCATGGACACAACCTCCTCCTCAGCCTGAACTGTCGGATGAACTCCAATTCCCAGATGTATGAGAAACCGATGTTCCTCCTCCTAAATGTGGAGTTATTACAGAACCCCTATCACAACCTGTAGGTGAGAAAAAATGAAAATAACACTGAATATGGGCCATCATTACACAAACTCGACACTCAACTGGGACTCTCAGGAATTGAGGTCTCCTATTACCATTAATCTCAAACTGGTAGCATTCCACTTGGCTACCTAAAGAAGTATCGTGTGTACTCGGATCTCTGCACATTGACTCCCCACGATGCTTCCTACATTGAGTCTGAGGAGTACCAACTCTGGATACAGAACTGCCCAGGCTCAAAGCTCTAGACTCCCTCAGATTATTCTTGGTGATCAAAACTTGGTTTAGTATAGATGGTATGTAAGTCAACATGATGATGTTCACTTGGGATCATATGTCGTGCCAGATTCCATCCTCAAACAACATGGACAGAAATAACTCATCACCCCATAGAATGGGTTTGAAATTCTAAATCTCATTGAAACGAGAAGAATACTCCATGACTGATAGAGTACACTATTCTAGACCCATGAACTCTTTGTTTTGGTCATCCCTCAATGTCTATGGGTATAAATAATCATAGATGGTTTGCTGGAACTCATCTAAAGACATAACTCATTGGTGTCCTTCCAATGATAACACATCCCACCATCTCTTAGAGGAATCTAGATGCATGTAGGTTGTGAGCTTCACCCTCATATCGAGTGGTGTCTCAGTATGCTCAAAGATATATAGCATGGCTTCTATCAATTACTCTATAGCATGAGTTCTTCAATCCACTATGAAATTGGGAGTATGATACTGTTAAAAAAACTATGTCAGCTTTTCCATGGATGAGGTAGGATTCAGTGTTCCGTAGTAGGTCTTCCTAAACATCATGAAGATTTCCTGGAACTGTGGATCAAAACCTGTTTTCGGTATAATAGCTAGTTCTAACACATGCAATATGGGAGGATCTTCTGGTAGTCCCTAATATACCATTTCATATGTTGGATTGTATCCCTATATATAGCATACAATTAGAGGATATCTCAGCGGAATGACTCAGCGAGGTCAAAAACACACCTCATTTCAAGATTATCAGGGACTGTAACATAGAAGTAAAATAAAAGAAAAAGTGGATAAAAACATTCATGTTTTTAAAAAAAGGGGTACATGGCATGTATAACCCCTACATGGTGTGTTCTATTAATATTTTAACATGGTCATGTACTCCTACCAAAACTGGTCATGTAACACCCCTACACACATCGTGTTCCTCCTATAACATCGCATGTACTTGAATTTTCCATCCTACTTGAGTTCTTCTACATGGATAAACCATACTGTTCTCTCCTGGGTAATAGTACAAGGTGTGTTCACCCTACACAGGGTCTATAACACTTATGTTATGACCACCCATGTCATTAGTCAAACAATCAAAGACATGTATTCTTTGACACAGTGTTTACTCCCTATACACTGCATGTTCTATAAAAAATTTATCAACTTGTGTCACTGCTCACACAATCAGTCACACGTTTAATCTCTAAAAGGCATGTAGTCACAGCACACAGCATGTACTTATGAAAAGTTTATTCTTTCAGAACAAAAGAACACATGGCATGTGTTCATAACACCACACACTGTGTTGTCTAGGTTTCCATATATTAAGCATATGAAACTTATCTGAAACTCTTAAAAACAAAGTGTTTTGTCCTAAAAATGAAAAATTCCCACCCATGAGAGCCCAGACTCCCCCAAATAAATGTTTTTTATTCTATTACACATTAAAAGTTGAGAAAATTTAACTAATTTTCATACATGATCTACCAAATTATGATCCCATAGGGCCCATAACACCTCAGCAAACAACGTTTGTCATTCATCCAAATTAAACATTACATATCCCAATAACCTATAAAAATAATAGGTATTCAATCATTGAATTTATCACAACATCATTCATATCTATCACAACAACATGCATTCCGTTATGCACCCTAAATGGAATGAAAATAACATTCGGCATGTGATACCTACCAGGTGCATATATGATGCATGCGATGGAATACCCTCATACTATCGGGTTTCCATAGAAATAGAACCTAAATAATTTAAATGATAACATCACAATGAAATTGAATCACCCAATGGTGAAATCCAATCAACTGTAACACTTGAAAATATAGAAATTTTCAATACTCTAGGTAACATGGCTTTTCCCTGTACATAGGGTTGATACTCCCAAGAAAAGATTATTACAAACTACCTATTCCTTCTTATCCCTATCTATAGGCTCCAAATATTAAGTAAAAGCAAACAAGAAACCCACCCTTTGATACCACATTGTAAAGTCCCAGGTCCGGGTGCCGACATAAGGTTCCCCATATCTAGTTTGTCACATGGCCTCAAGCGCTTGTCCTCGAATTCCAGTGGCTATCGAATTGCAGTGAGGGACTTGGGTGTGATAGTAGGAATACTCTGCCCTCATTGGTAGAGTAACATAGTGAAAACAAATACTAAATAGTAGTGGAATGAGTAATACCATACAACAAAAAACAACGGAAAACTGATAGTATAAACAACTAAAGAATATATAAATAAACGATGTAAGTCACATGTAACTTGGAAATAATCCATTAAAGTCTAAATTCATGAATGAAAATACTGAATCCAAAGTATAGAAAATAGTAAACTCCAATAGAATCACAAGCCTCAGCTTGGTCCCATTCTCCCCAACTCCAATAGCAATCAAGTACATCATGAATAAGGGTTCTTTCCCTTATCTATACATCCAACCATATAATCTGTGTGGGCCCAAAAGAATGACCTAAAGAAGGTGTGAGATGAATCCCAGAATAAGAACACCAAATGATCTGTACCTAACTATCGGTGAATATATATATATATATAATAGGAAATATGCAGAATAAAGCAATAAACTAGAAATAAATGAAAAGTAAAAAATCATATATTTTCCAATTACATTAATTTAAATTTATTAATTAATAAAAAAATTGAATAATGAAATCCTAGGATCTAGCCTAAGCTATGTATCCCCTTTGTAATAGAAAAAACGATGTCTTATAAGACCATCTGACAATCAAGTAAGATCGAGCCCAAACTTGTCCTGTATCATGGTATACTCATCAAAATCAACATTAAGAATATCACATTGAACCTATAGGTGGCTCATATAGTCTAAAAATTATGATAATGTGTTCCAAAAAAATACACTCTCATGAATCACTCACAATGATTTCCCCCTCTGGGTTTTTAACAAACTACAATAGAATATCTAAGGATTCACTCAATGTCCTTTCCCCCAATGGTCTCGTAACGGTATACTATAGACACTATGAGGGATAACTCACCATCAATCATCTATATGGTCTCATAATGTAAGATAATAGACACTTTGGGGAATCAATATATATCAATTCCCCCAATGTTCTAACTACACTAGGTTCTCCCTGCCTTGTGTAATTGTTCAAAAACAATTTCCTGCAGCACAAGTAATCTAAACTACTACAAGGTTAAGTAGGTAAAATGAATAACACATGCATTTAACTATCAGAAATTAACCTATAATTTCAACCTAATAAGATAGGTAAGGAAACAAGGTCCTCCTCATAAGAAACCTAAACCAAACAACCATAAACATTAAAATAAGGAAACACACCCACAAGGTGTCCCCTAAACAATCAATTTAGAAAAATATATCAATGAAAACCCTTAATCTACCAATTAATCTAAGGAATACGATATCAGGGTTCAATTTCATAGCACAAAATACTAGAATCATGGGTAATCGGAATATAGGCATATGTAACTCAAATAAATTCTCTAGAAGGCAACAAACCACCTACCTCAACGTTGTACGAAGAACACTCTTGAACGTCGATCCACGAATCAGCCTAGAATGTCATAGATCGATAAAAAGTTAAAAATAGTTCCACCCAAGATAACTCATTAGAGAAGAGAAATCAGGAAATTATACAATAGGGAAATAGATAACTCAATGGTGGGAGTCCAACACACCCAATGGCGCCTCAATCGAAGCTCCAACGGAGGAATGGTAGGCTCTTGAAGATTCTTGATTATATGTCGCACTACTGTACCAGAAAAAGAAGGAATAAACAAGTTCTGGAGATGAGATGAAACTCTTATCCAATTAATCTAATAAATATAAAAGTACATAATGTGTTCATTTAATGTACACGTCGTGTACTTGCTCAATCATCCCACACTTTAGGTGGTCCACACGACCATGTACTCAGTCGTTACATGGTGTGTGCTCAAGAGTACACTGAGTGTACATTAAAAATTTATAAAATCATTATATTCCCTAAAAACACCAAAAATAAAGATATATACCTGAAATGATTTTATTGGTACTTTCAACACCGAATTTTAATAGAGCAATTCAGTTCATCTTATATTGAAACCCAAATTGACCATCCAAAAGTGTTGAAGCATGTTCACAATCACCATGGGTTGATAAAAAACTATAGTATTATAAAATATAACAAAGGAATGATGTAATCGTCAAAACACATATGATATGATAGAAGCAACATATTATCATAGAATATATCCATGGAACATCATATATTAGAAACAATCAGACCATAAAAGGTCACATCTAAAAACTAGTTAAAAAAGAACAAATGAATAAACAGATAGACCATCATCCTAGAACATAAAGAAACCCATGGGGCCCTATCCACATGGCCAAATTTCACCACCATTCCAATTGAATAAAATATATTGATGTTGGAGGCTAGTAATATACATGAATCTCTTCCATTAACATATATCCTATAAGACTAACACTAAAAACACCCAAAGGAAGAAGTCAGATGTGGGAACCTAAACTTTGTAGTTTACCACCACTTAATCTATACAATTTATATCAACATTCTCCCATTAAATCTTGTGTATAAAATATTTATAAAACATCTCATGAATAAATTTCAATATATATATTAATAAAAAATTAGTTTTCAATTAAAAAACAAGCCATATTTGAATAAGAAAATAATACAACATACTATTTATCCATCAGGAATAACAAAATGAAATAATATGTTTAAATATTCAATATACATATCATGTTTCAAATTATAATAACAAATAAATAAGCACATAAGGTATCCTTAAAGATCCAAAGTGACTATTGCAAGACTAAGCTGTACAGAACTAAGAGGGCATAGAGAACTACCTAGAATTATTAACTCCAAATATCATGGAACCTCAGTCCCCCCATAGTGTCTCCACACTTTCCATGTCATAATAGTAACCTAGCCTAGTTATAGGTAACTCCATTTTGGATTGCAAATTTTTTCCCCATACCACAAGGTTTTTTTAATGTTCCGAAAATATTTTCTATATCTATAAAGCACTACTAAAATTTATTTAAAACCTATTTTAACAATATTTTCGATGAATTTTATCATTTAACAATAAAATTTTTTTCAAAGAAATTTTTTTTTAAAACATTTTCATAGAACAAAAAGGCATATTAAACCTATCATAGATTTAAATTATTCAATTTAATAAATTAAAAAAATCATAAAAACACAAGTCTTATCCTGTCAGAGACCAATGGATAGAGACACCAACCACAAACAAAATGAAAACATATGTTCCTTATAGAAATATGATGGGATAAAACGTGATCAAATACTTCAAAACATAGATCCTAGAGAAACAATGTAAATCATTCTTGTACAAGATATGACCATTTATCTTGTTTCTTAAGGCATCAACATCATGGATATTAATGGGTGTAATAAAATTATAAATGACACATTTAACTGATTACACCCAAAAATGATAAAAATATTCCAAGAAGCATGAAGATCTCTTGATATAAATGGGAAGAGAGCCAAAATATTAATGAGTGGAATCTAAACCAATGGAATTAATTTTTTTTTAAAGATTATTATTAGTTTTTTGAGTAATTATTTCAAGATAACATGAAATATTAATCTATATTAAACTTCACAACTAGTGGAATTATCAAAAAACCAATGGAAACCACTAATAGGTTAGTGGTCCACCTAGTGGATAGTGGAACCTTAAAACTTATAAGCCTTATTCCCACAAGTAACAACTAACTGGTGGACTCCTTCTTCCACAGAAAATTCAAAAACGCCTCCAAAATTAGGATTTCCTCAAAAAAAATGAATACAATCAGAGTGGGTTCATACTAGATTTTGTGTACTAGTATGTAATGTGGAAGTATGATTAATCTCACTAAAACAAAAAAAATTACCACTGTTACAATTAAATTTGGATTTTGAACATGTTTGTCTAGAAATAATAAAAAAATCTTATTTATTATTTCTATTAGATAATGTATTTTATTTTTAAATATTTCTATTTCAGTTTACTGCTTTTTAATACAATGTTCACTAAATGTTGTTATACAATAGATAACAGTGGTTCATTGGTATTTTTTTGAAAAATATGTAATGTTTAATATAATTTTTAGTTGAATTTTTTATTTAAAGGTTGTAAAAATGGGGGATATTGTGGAAATTATTACTGAAAATGTGGTCTAGTTGGAAATTAATGGTTATTAACTCTATACTGTAGATGAGAAGTGTATCTTCATCCTTAGTTGGCTTACTAAAATTATCTTATTCCATATGCTACAGCATAACCATTAGTTTCTTGTATATTTTCCCATTTTTCAGTATAATGAGATTTATAATAATAAAGACCACAAACCATAAATTGTGTAGGTGTAATGTCTGATTTATTAATATCCATATATCTACAAATAATTAATAGTTCCTCTTGTTTAGACTCTATTAAGGATGATTTAGTAGGTTTTACCCAATTCAATCCTCGAGTTCCAATACCTCTTATACTAAATAGTTTTTAATTATGAATGAAAATTAATAACTCCTCCATCTTATACTGGTGACATTGTAATAAAATAACATCTTGATAATTCAACAAATTTACTTTTCGCTCTATCATGATTACCCTGATTTATGAAAAATAAGGAAGGGTGTTGCTTAATTACATGGTGTGGTAAACATGAACATATATTATTGAATATTTCCTAGAAATCATAGAATGTTTCTATGATGGGTTTTATTATGGAATATATATCCTTCCTTATATGTTTTCTATATGGGGTTAGAAGGAATATCTAAAGAAAATTCCTTTGATGTTCATCAAAAAATTGGCTTCTTTAGATAGTAAGTAATAAATCAATTCCTTAGTTCCAATATCCAAATAAAATTGAATGAATTTTTTTTGAGTAGGTCCTATCTACTACCCCATTTTAATGTATAGATCACAACTAGAAAAATTATTTTATATTTTTGGTGGTATCCTCACCACCATTTCTATAAAACCTAGGTTGTAGTAGGTTCGATATACTATTAAATTCAAAATCATCTAGTAATATAGGAAGGGCCATTTTATTATTTTTACTAATGAAATTATGTGTAAAAAGATCTATAAGAGTTTGATTTATATTTTCATCCATGATTTAATAATTAAAATGAACACATCAAATTTCTATTATTCATTCCAATATAATTTTCCCAAATTTGATATTTAGATTTATATTTCTATGTTTAGTTAACAACGCTCTCTCAATCTCATGACCAATAGAATAAATATTTTTTGTGTTAGAATGGGTTACAAAAATTATTTTTATGAAATTTAAAATATCCTCCAAAGTAAATGAAGATATATTTTTGAAACACTCACCACCGAGTTCAATAAAAAGTAGTTAATTACCTAATGTTAAAATACAGTGAGATTGGGACCAAATGTAGTCTATAGGGATTGGTATAATGTACATACTTTTTCAACTAGTAAAAAATGTTCTTTTTTAAGAATATAAATAAAATGGAAATAAAATATTTTTATTGATTCATGGGTAGAAATATCTGATTATTTTAAGGGATGGATCAAAATTTTCAATGTTATATATGTTTATTTAAAATTTTAACCATAATTTATGAGTTTTAACAATGATAGGATTGATAATCATTTTATTTCTCATCTTGTGATGGTAGTATTTGGTTGTTTCGAATCATGGGGAATAACTACTATATTATCACCCTTCCAATGATTGTGAATGATAAATAATGGGACCTCCATCAATTACCTAAGAAACACCCAATTTGGAGAATTAAATCATTATAAACAAAGTAAGGCCCACTATCTTCTACAATATTTCCTTAAATCACTAGATACATCACTACAGGACACACTCCAATTTTGTATCACTGAATATTTAAGGTACATAACCATTTTTATTTATTTTTATGTTATCAAATACTTGGAATTAGTATCATGAGTTTATTGATATTTTTTAAGCCTTTTGGAAGAATTATTTGTAGTGAATGATTTGAACATGATTAATTGAAATAATAAAACTTATATAGGAAACCTTATAAGAGGTTCTTAGAGTTTTTGGTTAGGTTCACAGTTGGCATATGATTTTTCCAAAATGTTTGGGTTATATGTTAAACCATTAAGGTGTATAAAATGGGAAAATTTGAGTTTTTACATGTTTTATCAAACCTTTCAAGCCAATCGTGTGATGGTGTGGTTTGTATATAGTTCTATGTGCATTATTTCCCAAACTACGTGAGTTAACCACATGACATGCATCAAATTCTTTGAATGTTATAGTTTAACTTGTTTTTTTCATCTTTAAACCCTCTTTTTTCACTGCTCCTATTTGGATCTTAACCTCATTTCCTCGTTATTAATAATTTGTTATTTCCATTGGTATGGAATTTGTTTTTGATGAATCTAGTGTGTTAGATATATAGAATTGATAGAATGTACCCATTATAGATTATCCTATCAATATATGCTCACATTCTCTCTCATTTATCCATATATATGGTCTATTATAAATTTTTCTATTACATATGATGTGTGTTTTATTGAGATATTGTTGGGATATAATTAAGATAAGAAGTTTCAATGCCGAATCTAGAGGTTTCATGTGTTCGTATTTATTTTCACTAACCATTGTGTTCTAGGTGGCTCCACTCCCAAACACAATCTTCTAGAACCTAAAATATTTATATCTAAATGACTCTATTATTCTTTAATGGAAAACATTAAAGGGTTTATTTCTTAAATAATTAGATTTTAAATAAAACACATAAGTTTTTTATAGTAATTTTTAAAGAAAATTAATTTCAAAAGAAATGGTTTTTATTGAGAACATGGAATATATGGTTGGAATGAGTTCATAAAATTTTACTAATATGCCTACTTGTTTTAGAATTTGGGTCTGTTTCATAACATGGAGTAATCTATCAGGTGATTACTTAGTGATTGGATGGGTCTCTACTCAAGAATATTGAGATGTCATTGGGCATCCATCGGTGTGTGAGATGAGCAATGTTGATGCCTATGCATAATGTTTTTTTGAAACTTGCTTTATTTTTTATTATAAAAATACTTAACACTACCTAAATTATATATATATATATATAATCTATCATGTTCTTGTTCCATGTGGAGTGTTTTGGGAGTACTTTTGGTATTACCTATAGTGTTTTATAGTAACCCCCTTCTTGGGAACTTGTGTGGGTTTCTAGATGTTTTATACAAAGATACTAGTAATTCAAAGGTTCATACTTCTCTAGTGATACATTGTGATACATTCCACTTATAACATAGAATTAGATATTATGTCATAATGGGGATGATGCTTTGACTATTGAAATGTTAGTTTCATTGAATTCTTCTTTCCTTTGTTGTGTCAAAGATAAACTTTTTCAAACTCCTAGTCTCATGTTACATTCAACATTGAGTTTCTTTTTATTAATTTACATGAATCTAATAAATTTATTTTTATTTTTCCTTATTTAGTAGGTTTCTCATGTTTCATGGAAAATCACCCCTAATGATCTTGTATTCCCTAATTTCTTATTTCTAGACTTCAGTGTCCTGGGAACATCACCTAAGGTCAGAAGCACCTTTGACTTGGCCCCAACCAATTGGTTGGGAGGGGGTGTCCCAAGTAGTATCATTATTTTTATACCAACATCTTGGGATTGAAAAAAATTATATAGGAATGTTATAATGTGAAATATGTAGTATAAAATGATTTATATAACCTCTTTATGATGAACATCAAGTTACTATGATGGTTTCGGTTTACAAAAGTGTTATAATAAACTTTTATGCGTATTTTCATCTCATTATTGTGGGTTTAGAAGATAATTGTAGTATATATTTCTTTAGTATGAAGACATTCTACTGGGAAAATATTATTTATATTATGATTAAAAATTGTTAATTATTGATAAATATTTAATCTCCGGATGATTTTTAATATTCTAAGACATTTGTTTCATGTGAGTGATGATTAAGTGGTGTTTGGTAATTTATCTAAATAGATTGGTAATTTTTTATGATTATTGATCTCATTACAGGAAGAAACAAAGAATATGGTCCAGCCTAAACCACATGTAAATCAATATCTCATCCTGAGTATAGTCCATTAATTTCAATCGTTGGATAGGAGAAATCTTGTTCAATTCCATGAAATAAAAATTCAACTAGAGACTTTTAAAAATAAAAATAGTTGATTTTTTTAGAATATTTTGAGCTCGATCAAGGGAATTCATGGATATGGACGATAAGATCAAATTTTTTATTTCATGGAAACACGTGAGAAAATTAATGTGAAACATTTTGTATTATGATCAAAAAATCTTTCTATGTAGTGGTGGGATATTAATATCTAGACTAAACAAATCTAGGACCTAGCATATCTATGGTATTGTGAGTTTTTAAAAAACATTCCTATCCCAATAAATTTTTGATCAAAATGTTGATATAATTATTTACTCTGAATCTATAAAATATTTTTTTGATATTTTATGTAGACCAATTCATGTTGTTGATTTTTTCCCTTGATATAGCTACTAGTGAGTACTATAAGATAAGGACCTTTGAGGAAGAGTTGTGACCTAATATATTCTCCATGTTGGTTTTCATTTATATTGAATGCAATATAATGATGGTGGAAAAGGAGATTATAGAAAAAAAGGATATCTTGGGAAACAATGTTGGGGGAAACACTTTTACATGTGTTGTTATAATGGGGAACTACATCACATGGAACAAGTGGATGATTGAAAGTTTTTATTAGTAAAATGAAGAATTGGGAAAATCATTAGTTGGTAAAATTGTAAGATCCCAACCCAACATACCATCGAACTAGTAGCCGGACTGGTCCCCACATAACCTCAAGCACATCTCTCTGTATTCCAGAGGATTCATACAAGTAGTTAGGGTCTATTGATAGTTAGTGGGGAGACTATACCATCATATTCATAGTGCATTGCGGAAATAAATAATAAACTCCGAAAATAGAAGAATCATATAACAAATATTAAAAATGATAATGAATATGGACAATGTCATTTTATAAAATGAATTCATGTCAGGGTGACACATATCATAAAGAAGTAAACAAAACACCATGCTTTAAATTACAATACAGAAATAAAGAAAGCAATCAAGCCCCGCAGGCTATCTCCACGAGCATCATGAAATCCCACTAGGTCCTTTGATCCTAACTCCCAAATACATGCAACATCGGTAGGAAAAGGTCTACCGTCCTGCACACAATAATGTATACTAGGGTACCCCTGTGAAATGGCGCCCCGAATTGGGTGTGAGATATGTTGGAACCAGGTTCTTCAAAGCATGATTTGGTGTATGGTTTGTGTTTGTTGTCAATCCTCAGTAGAAGTTCAGGGAGTGTACCAACAAAGTGATCATACCGTTCAAGCAGAAAACAGTAGTGAAGGTGGCGCTGTTTCCCAGTGTTTGCCAAATTTTTGGGCCTAAAAATCGGCCAATAAAGTAAAGTGTTTCTGGCAAAGGTACTTGCGCGCCGTGCTCTTGGAGGATGAAAGACTTGCGCGCCATATGATTTTGAGGATCAGAACATCAAAATTTGGCTAAGGCAAGAAGGTCGCGCAAGTGTTGGTTGGGTCGCGCAAGTGAGTTGCGCGACAGAGTTTATTGAAGACAAGACTTGCGCGCCGTCGAGGACTTGCGCGCCGCCGCACAGGGGGTCCAGTTTTCCTATAAATACTGGACCACCCCTCCTCATTTGCAACGAAGTTCAAGGCCGAGAGATTGTTTGAGCTCTCGTCGCGCAGGTGGTTGAGTCGCGCAGGTGGTTGAGTCGCGCAGGTGGTTGTTTTGTCGCGCAAGTAGAGCTTGCGCGCCGGTGTTTGGCTGTGCGCCCAAGGTGGTTGGGAAGAGAAAGGAAGTGGACCGCGCAAGTTTGTAGTTGGGGAATGAAGAGTCGCGCAACTGTGTTGATGACACTTGCGCGCCAGTGTGGACTTGCGCGCCATAGTGGGACTTGCGCGACTGTCTTGGAGAAGCGCGCCTGGTTTTGCTGAAGTCCACCGGCGTGTTTGGAGCTGCACGAAAGCCGAGAGACTACTCGGTTTATTCGGGGAAAAGTGATATTCTTCTGGTGAGAATCGGACTTCAATAGAGCATCTACATACAACAAAGGATGCACTCTTATGCAAATGAAGAAGAGACTTTCACATCTATAAACTGAGTGGGACTTCACCAACGGCAGTGAGCCAGGGGGAGTCAACGGGAGTGACCCGAGGGACGTAGTGAGCTATCCCTGAACTATTGTAAAGGCAGCGAGCCTGGGACAGAGTGTCTGTACCCGAACTTTTGTATCCGCAGCTAGTGAAGCATAGTGGATTTAGGTACGACCGGCAACCTGTCGGCGTATGCTCCTTGGACGTAGCCCTTAGTGGTGAACCAAGTAAAAATGGCTGTGTCTTCTCTGTGCATGTGAATGTTTTCATTTTGATCATAATCATCATACAGGTTCAACAAGTTCCTACCAACGTGGGAACAAGATCCAACACATTAAAAGAAAAAGTGGTCACCCTGATTCACCCCTCCCCTCTCAGGGTGTCCCGGGGTCCTTCAAGATATACGTATCAATAGGATGGGACCACCAATTGTCAAGATCAATATAGAAAATTAAATATAACAAATAATGTTCAGATAAAACAATGTAATAACATAACTGAATAAATAACCAACAACTCATCCTTGTTCCAAAGGGACACCTGACGGTGATACATGCTTCGACCCGTGGCCCAAAGAAGAGTCTTTTCAATAATTACACAATAATATTTATCATACATAAATACCATTAAAAACATTATAATATATACTCTATTTAATAATTTATTATCTCCAAGGATCCCATGGTATCCAATAACTCAATACCAATGTTGGCTTGTTTCGAAAAACAAATCATTCTCCATATTTTTTATTTAATACCCTTCAACTCGATAATGATTCATATCTCTCATTAATTTCATAATTCTTTCATATAATATACTATTATTGTAGAACTCTATGTCTAGCATATAAAAACCCTATTCATATATTTATACTATTGGTGTTAGAAGGCCATCTAGATCACCTATTTCTCCATCGGTGTAGACTATCTTGTCTAACACCCTTACATCTATGCTCATAGATAACTATTGGGGATGAACTCTATGTCCAAGTCCCAACTTCAACACTGGTCTAGCATGCCAAACATAGCACCACATTCTCTTTCATCTACTTCATTTGATAACTATTAGGGAGGAATGCCATGTCCATGTCCCAACTTCTACATTGGTCTAGGATTCCATATGAAGCACCACATTCTCATTCATTTACATCATCTGATAAATTTTTGGGATGAACTCCAAGTCTAAGTCCCAACTTCTACATTGGTCTAAGATGACATACCTAACATCACATCATCATTCATTTACATCATTTGATAACTATTGGGAATGAACGCCACGTCCATGTCCCAAATTCTACATTGGTATAGGATGTCATACCTAGAACCACATTCTCAATCATTTACATAATTTTATAATTCACAAGAATTATCCACATTATCCCATGACTAATCCAACTATTAGATAAGCTTTTCAATGGGAATTTGTTTACTCAATAATTAACTAATAACATAACTTATTAATTAATTCATCAATTAATAAATCAATCAACAAAATTCTCATTCGATAATTAATTATTCATAATTAATTATCTGAAACATTACTGAAATATAAAATTATTAAAACACCATTAATTATCTCATTTCATTCAATGAATCATATCAAAATTAATCCACCTATTAATTATCTCAATTATCCAGTTCAATATCTTATAATTAATCCCCCGATTAATTATATGTATTTCAATGTCAAGAACATAATTAATTCACAAATAATTATTCAATTCCAAATCTCATATTTCCATAATTAATTCATCACAAATAATTATCCAAATGAAATATAAACTTATCATTATTAATTCTCACAATTAATTATCATTCATCAACATCATGGTACATAATAAATTCACCATTAATTTTCTTAAAAATCCAAAAATCATCTCACAATTAATTTCCTCCAATTTATTTTCTTAAAACAACCAATTCAATATTTCAATTGCAATTCTCTAGGTTCATAATTAATTCACAAAGTAATTTTCTTAACTTATCCAATTAAAATCTAATAATTAATTCCCCAATAAATTATCTCATCTTATCTTACCCAATACTCATATATTCATATTATCCAAAGTGTTTCAACAAAAAAGGGTTGAAATATTGATTCACATAACCACAAGAAAAACTAACTCTTCACTTTAAACATTATGTTTTTGGCTTGAAGGCAGTGCACCTCTGTTTGGAAGGGTTTTATTACAAAACATGACTTTGTAATCTAAAAAATAATTTTATACCCATAATAAATTTTATCCAATATTTCAGTAAACTATATCAAATCTAGTAGATAGATCAAAAATTATTTTTTTCGAATGAAATCAATTTTGAGGAACCTACTTCAAGGATTTGGCTGAAATAATTATTTTTAACTTAAACTGAAAACTGCTCATGCACACGCTTCTCCAAAAAATCGTGCGCACACTTGAAATTAATTGTTGCACCCAAAAATGATGGAGGTGAACCAAATAGAGGCAAATATCTAGGCTTTCAGCATCTGTTGTCGAAATATGGACCAACGGGTCCCTAGATATCTTCCACACCACCTAGAATCAGATAAACGGAAGAAAATGAATTAACCTCGGGCCATAGATTTTTAGACAAATGGATACCAAGAAAAAAGGGACAAAATGGCCAATGTGAGTAAGAGAACATACAAAGAAGGACTTACCTCGACGAGATGGACAACATCCATGAAGGAACCACCATGATCTAGCGTATAGAGAGGGAGATGAGTTGGTGTGATGTGTGCCTCATCATGGTAGAATGAGGGGATGGGGTCACACCTCACCCTATTTTGTGCCTCCCTCTTTTAACCCCAATTAGTTTTATAATAATTAATATTATAATAATAATAACAATAAACATATTATTATTATCATTTTAATTTAAACAATTCTTTAATAAACCCAATAACTCCCCCATTTCTCATCATTTTATTAAATTCCTCTTCAATGAATTTAACTAAATAAAAACTCCTCTTTAACTCATTTAATTAAATTCCCTTCAACTAATTTAATTAATACAAGTCTTACTCGTCATAATTTAATTAAATTCTTCCACCCACATGTTTAATTAAATCATTTCCCTCACATTTCATTAAATAATTAAATTCATCATATCATGGAATTTAATTAGGTTAAACCCCAACTCCACCTTTATTCCTCATTTAATTATATTCCATCGACCTGTATCTAATTAAATAAAACTCCAACCACTTATAACTTAATTAAATTCTATCACATTAATTTAATTAAATGAAACCCCATTCTTCATAAATTAATTAAATTACTTTTTTATCCAAGAATTAAAAATTTTAAAAATCCCCATATCATGACATTTAATTAAATCCTTCACAGTGAGGAATTTAATTAAATAAATTTACCTGAATCCTGAAATTGGGTATGATGCATGATTTTCCTCGCACGGTCTAGAAAACTATGTATGAGCCATGCAGGACCTTCTGTCTAAGGAACCAACGTTGCACGGGTTTTCCCGGATGGTTTTTCTAACCTTGTAGAGACAGTGCGAGTGCCTCTGCCTCACTTTTATCAAGCTAGATTGTCTGACCTACATGATTTGACCAAACGTGCTCAACCCATGACAACACCACATTCAGGTTTGGTGCTCCTAAAACCCATCGATCCACCCATAAAACTCCTCGAACCTTTACCCAAGCCTATTATCATCACTTTTAAATAGTCCAAACTCATGAAACATCAACCAGGATCTTGGTTTTAAGACCATATCATACAAAAAATGAAAAGGATAAAAAACATTTGAATTGTAACCCGTTTAAAAAACAAGGAACATTACAATTTACCCACCTTAAAAATTTCTCATTCTCGAGAAGCTAATAGGAACTAATACAGTATTAACAAACACACCAAGGTCATAAATGATCATTCAAACAATTACATTTTTTTCCTAAACAACAAACACACATTTAACCAAATCACAAGCCCAACCACTTAAACCTTTTAAACCATATCCAAAGATCTAATCCCAACCCAAAACATCAAAAAGTCATGTAACCATGACCACACTAATAAAGACATGATCCCTTCATCGTGTCCTCAATTGATATTTCCAACCCAGAAACCTATAGTCACCATTAAGTCGCCGACATTCCATAAAAAAGATTCTATCCCCAATCACAAGTAACCAAAGTCCTCACTCTACTTTTTGAGACCTCTCCATGTCTATCCATCTCAAGGCTACCTTAAAAATATTGTTTCATAGAAAAAATAAATGTGTAACCCAAATAATAACACATACCACATACAACCCAATTAAAAACCACTTATCAAGTACAATAACATTTAAAAAATTATCATGGAGTATGCCTGATGTTATGTCAGTGCCACTAAGAAGAGGTTAAAGTAGGTGAAATGCTCATCTTATTCAAAAGGGAACACTAAGAGTAAACCCATGACACTAAAAGATTAGTAGAACTATCACTAATATACTCTTTACAAAAAGACTCGACCTCTCATTCCGACGCATCATCAACCAAACCATAATGCAAGCATCCCTTAAGACATCCTTATTCCTTCAAATCATACTACTAAAACTCATGAAAAAACTTTCCGATATGACATTACACACCTTATGAGTTCCCATCTCATAGAATAAAAAATTAGTCTCTCACAAGAGCACTATTTTAGAAACATCTTATGTGCATGTGTGACGTTCCACGAACCATGATCACCACGTCAATATATCGTAGGAAATAAGAAACTCAAACCTATCGGCGTGTCAAAACATCGGAGTCCCAATATATATATTAAGGGAAATAGAACTATAAAAAAATAAACATCAAATTATCATAGCAAAACAAAGCATCTCAGGCTCTAAGGGTGTTACCTACCACGTGCTAGTCCTTTACAAAGCACATATGTCAACCCTATCTCTTGGATATGAAAACATAAATCACTAGGCTCAGAATCTCTCATTTCATTTAATTAATTTCATTAAATTCATTCCAACCAATATACATTGAAATAATTTTAAACATTTAACATTTAGTTTCATTTCAATTTTAAATAGGAAATTTTTCAATTACATTCATTTAAATTAGAGGGCATCCTCTGAGTGTCCCATTTAATTCAATACATATAAGATTCTTAAAAATAAACCCTATAACAGATCATTTCAATAAAAACACAACTATTTTACATTTATAACTATTTTCCAACACACAATGGTTATACAGGGCTCAGTCATATGGGTGGCCATCTACCAATCGATAAAGAACCCATACATATTACTGATGGAATTTGGATCCCATTTATCACAATTAATCTCTATTTAACATTTTTTTTATCATTAGAAGACAATTTTTCAATTGTTTGAATGAACGAGTTATGATTTTCCCAGTTATAAGGTGCTCAAGCACCTTACAACTGAAATTGGATCACATTGAAGACTTAATCAATCAATTTTTTTTATAATCATAAATCCATTTACACATAAAAAGTACTCTAGAATGTTATCATTACCAATAACAAAATAGCATGTTATAACAAAGTGTCATGGAAAAAAATCACAAAATGATAATAAAAGAGATAGCATGGAATATAAACACCCAAAAATTTTATATATGTCTCCAAAACATGCAATCTAATGGGGAACTCTAAAGAAAATCAAATCATGGAATTCTACCCAGGGCATATAATCAAAATTATCTAGCCCATTACTAATTAAACTACATGTCATGTGATATGCATGGAATGTGAATCTCTAAGTGCCTAAGATGAGTCATGTAATTTAATTTCCTTTAATATCAGGCCAATGAAAATTTTCAAATTTCTCAAAATCAATAAGCAGTGGAAAATAAACCAGTCAATTAAGTTGAAATCATATCAACTGTAACCTTCAGTAGTATACACATCATTTCCCATCCTTGGCCCCATGGTCATTTCTCATACATGGGGTGATCAGTCCCAAGCATGACTACTAAACCAAATGCCAACACTTTTTTACTCTCTTGTCTACCAAGCCAAAAAAAAGAAAAAAGATAAAAGAAAGAAAACTGAAACCTTTGATACTACTTTGTAACGTCTCGACCTAGCTTACCCTCGAATAGGATGCCAATCTGGTCACCCCATGACCTCAAGCATATCTCCCCATAGGCCAAAGACTTCCGACAAGCAGTGAGGGTATTTGGATAGTTAAAGGGGATTATATTACCAAATATTCAGATTACATAGTGGAAATATATAATAAACATATAAAATAACATAACCATATTTAACAATATTCAACTGGATATTGAATACGGCCAATTACAGTTTATACATTACATGCATGTCATGGTGATACACATCCGAAAGCAGTAAACAAAACAGAATGCTTTACATTACAATACATAAATAAAAAAAGGACTCAATCTTGAAGTGTGATCTCCATGAGGATCCTGAACTCCTCCTCAGTCCTTTTCTCGTAACTCCAAAGTACACGTAACATCCCTAGGAAAATGTCCACAGTCCTGCAAACAAGAAGGTATACTTGGGTACCCCATTGAAATGGATTCCAAAATAGTGTGTGAGATATACATCTCAGTAGGCCATGACCACTTTTTTCTAGATCAATCTAGATAATGCAACATAACCAATGATGTGCAGATATAACAAGGTAATAAAATAATTGAATAAAGAACCAACAACCCATCCAGGTTCCAAAGAGATACCTGATGGTGATACATACTTCGGCCCGTGGTCAGAATATGAGTCAGCTCAAGAATTATATATGAATATTTATCAAATATAAATACCATTCAACACTTTAACATTTATTCACTATTTAATCATTTATTTTATATATGGTTCCCATGGTATCGCGTACCTTAATAGGAACTTCATCTCATGCAAGAAGTCTAATCATTCTAAATATTTATTTATTTAATAACATTCAACTCGAGCATGATTCATATCTCTCATTCATTACATAATTATTTTATATTATATACTATTGGTGTATAACTCCATGTTTAGAACTTATATACCTGATTCATATATATATACTATTGGTGTTAGAACACCATTTTTAACACTTATTTCCCATTCAATGAATATTTTCAATTGTAACCCTGATACATCTAAGCACTTAGATAACTATTGGGGTGGAATTCCATGTCCAGGCCCAAAATTCTACAATGGTATAGTATTCCACACCTATCACAACATTCTCATTCATTTACATCATTTGATAACTATTGGGGAGGAACACCACATCCAAATACAAACTTCTACATTGGTCTAGGATTCCATAATGAGAACCACATTCTCATTCATTTACATCATTTGATAACTATATGGGAGGAAATCCATGCCCATTTCCCAACTTCTTCATTGGTCTGGGATTCCATACCTAGAACCATATTCTCATTCAATTACATTATTTTATATCTATTGTGGAGGAACGCCCTATCCAAGTCCCAGAGTCTTCATTGTTCTATGATGTCATACCTAACACCACATTCTCATTCATTTTTATCATTTGATAACTCAAATTAATTAACCAAATTATCCCATTACTTATCCAACGATTAGTTAAACATTTCAATTGCCATTGGTTAACTAAAAAATAAACTAATCAGATAACTCATTAATTGTTTCATCAATTTATTAATTAATCAACATAATTTTCATTCGATACATAATTCTTCAAAATTAATTATCCGAAATATTACAGCAAGAGAACATAATTAACACACAATTAATTATCTAATTTCAGTCAAATCATCATATCACAATTAATCCACCCATTAATTATCTCAATTATCTAATTCAATATATTATAATTAATCCTCCTATTAATTATCTATATTTCATGGTCAATAATATAATTAATTTACATTTCATTATTCAATTATAAATCTAATAATTCCATAATCAATTATTCTCAATTAATTATCCAAATCATATATCAAGTTATCATAATTAATTATAACAATTAATTATCTATAATCAATATCATGGAATATAATTAATTCGCCATTAATTATCTTCTTATCCAAACATCATCTCATTATTAATTTCCCTAAATTGATTATCTTTGCAAAACCAATTAAATATTTTAATTACAATTCTCTAGGATCATAATTAATTCCCAAATTAATTATCTTATCAATTCCAATTAATATATCATAATTAATTCCTTAACAAATTTTCTCAACATATCCATCAAAAGTACTCATAAATTCCACCTAACCCAATTTTGTCAACAAAAAAGGAAAAAATAGTAATTCAAATAACATCAAGAAAAATGAACATGTCACATGTCACATGATGCTTTTAACATAAAGGTTTCACAACTCCATTGGAGGGGTTTTATTACAAAACATGATTTTGTAATATAAAAATAGTTTTATACCAATAATAATTTTCCTTAATATTGGATACAACATTATCCAAAGAATTAGATTAATCAGAAACTGCATTTTTTCCAAATAAAATCAATGTTGAAGACCCTACCTCAAGAAATTGGTATAACCATTACTTTATAACTTAACCCACAAACTACACATGAACACACACCTCCACAATAGCATGTTCCCACTTGGAATTCATCATCACACCCAAATATAATCGTGTTGAACCAAATCGAGACAAACTGCCATGATTTCGATGTAGATTGTCTAAATACAGACAAACGAGTACTGAGACATCATCCGCCCCACCTAGAATCAAATTAATATAAGAAACTGAATTAACCTAGCACCTTAGGTTTTCGACCTAATGGAGACCCAGTGAAGAAGAGCTGAAATGTAAAATGTGAAGAACGAAGCTTGCAGAGTAGGATATACCTCGGTGGGACAGAAAACATTCATGAGGGAACCACCAAGATATGATTCATTTAGAGGGAGCCGAGTTGGGGTGTTGTGTGCCTCACCATGGGAGAACGAGGGGAGGGGGTTGCGCCTCACCCTGTTGTGTGCCTCCCTCTTATAACCCAATTTATTTTTATAATAATTTATACAATAATAATAATAATAATAACCATATTATTTTTATCATTTTAATGTAAATGATTCTTTGATAAACCCATAAATCCACCATTACACCTCATTTAATTAAATTCTTCTTGATCGAATTTAATTAAATAAATAAAATACAATTTAACTCATTTAATTAAATTCCCTTCAATGAATTAAATTAATAGAACTCCATCTCATCGTTATTTAATTAAAATTTTCCAACCTAAGGTTTATTTAAATCTTTTCCCTGAATTTTCATTATATAATTAAAGTCATCCTATCCTTGATTTTAATTATGTAAAACCCCAATTCCATTTTTATTCCGCATTTAATTAAATTTCGTAGACTAGGTTCTAATTAAAAAAATTCCAACTCATTATCACTTAATTAAATTCAATCACATTAATTTAATTAAATGAATACCCATTTTGCATGAATTAATTAAATTACCTTTTTAACCAAAAATTTAAGCAATTAAAAAACCCATATCATGTCATTTAAATAAATCCCCCATAGCAGAGAATTTAATTAAATAAATTGACTCAATTACCAAAACTGGGTAAGATGCAGAGTTTGTCTCGCACGGTCTGGAAAACTGTGCACCAACAATATAGGACCTTAGGTATAAAGAACCTACTTTTCATTATTTTTCCCACATGGTTTTCCTAACCGTTCACTGACTGTGCGAGCACCTCTATCTCACCTTTAACAAGATTCATGGTTTGACCTGCACGGTTTCACCAAATGTGCTCAGCCTGTGCAAAGGACACTACTAGGTTCAGTGCTGCCAAACCCATTGAGCCACCAATAAAACTCTTCAAACCTTTACCCAGGCCTGTTATCAACACATTTAAAAGGTCTAAAATCACAAAACATCAACCCAAATCTTTGTTTTACGTCCGAGCCTCCAACAAATGAAAATGTTCCAAAACTTTCGTATTTTATCCCGGTTCAAAAACACATAACATTACAGTTTACCAACCTTAAAAATGTCTCATCCCTAAGAATCAATTGGTACCTATTATGTCATTAACCAACCCTAAAGGGTCATAAAGTATCATTTGAACAATCATATTGTGTTTCTAAGCACCAAAAACACCTTTAACCAAATCAAAATGCCAATGAATTAATCCTTTTAAACCTGATCCAATGCTCTGAATCCATCCCAAGACATCAACATTTTACCTAACCTATCCCACACTACTATAGACATGATCCCATCATCATCTTCTCAATTGATATTCCCAACCCAAAAAACCTACAGTCACCATTCACTTGGTGACGTACCTCTAAAAAGAATCCACCCCCAACCACATGTAACCAATTCCCTCACTCGACATTTTGTGACCTATCCAAGTCAATCCATCTCAAGGATGACTTAAAACAATTGTTTCTCAGCATGAAGAAAAGTGTAATTCAAATATCCAAACATCCCATGTACAACATAATTAATAACCACTTATTAAGTCCAACAACATTTAAAACATTAGCACGATGTGAGACTGACTCTATCTCAGTGCCCCTCCAAGGCGATTTCAATTTTGGGGACATGTTCATCTCATTCAAAAAAGAACACTAAGAGTAAACCCATGTAACCAAAATATAATTCA
Source organism: Viscum album (assembly GCA_963277665.1). NCBI lineage: Eukaryota > Viridiplantae > Streptophyta > Magnoliopsida > Santalales > Viscaceae > Viscum > Viscum album. The sequence continues at coordinate 1,169,056,686 of OY728161.1, read as the reverse complement.
AACTATCCCTGATTGACACTTTACAAAATGGCTTGACCTCTCCTAGAAACGCATCATCAACCCAATCTTTCTACATTCATCCCCCAAGGAATCATTATTCCTTCAAATCTTACCAGTATTACTCTTGGAAAAACTTTCCTATGCGACATCACCCACTATAAAAGTTTCTATATCATAGAAGAAAATATATGTCACTCACAAGTGTACTATTTTAGAAACACTGTAACTGCACATGTCATATTCCACGATCTATGATCATCACGTCAACATATCATATGAAAGTCGCAACTCACACCTATCAACATTTCAATACACCTGAGTCCCAAAAATTATAGTATGGGAAACAACACTATACTGACAGAAAAATAAAAATCTCACGGTAGAAGAAAGAAACTAATGCTCTTAGGGAACAACATACCATGGGCTAGTCCATTACAATGTATATGTGTCAACCCTATCTCTTGGTTACGCAAAACATAAATCACTAGGCTCTGAAGCCCTTGTTTCATTTAATTCATTTAATTAAATTCATTTCAACCAATAAAAATTGGAAGAATTTTAAAAATGTCAAAAGTACTATTCTACAACAAGGAATGTTGTCTTCAATCATTGTTCCTTGTCCAAAACAGGCAAGAAAAAATAAACATCCCCTCAAACATTTAACATTTAGTGTCATTTCATTTTTAAATAGGCAATTTGACATTTAAATTCCTTTTAATCAGAAGGTGACCTCTGAGGGTCCCATTTAATTTAAAACATATAGGTTCTTCAGAAAGAAACCCCACAAAATTTCATTTCAATAAAAACTCAATATTTTTACATTTATAACCATTTTCAAACACACTATGGATATACTAGGGGCCGTCACATGGGTGACCATCTACCAATCGATAAAGTGCTCATACTCCTTACCACAATAATTTGGATCACTTTTATCATAATCAATGTTCATTTAACATTTTTTCAAACTTTAGCAGATAGAGTTTCAATCGTTTGAAAACATGGGTTTCCCTTTTCTTAGTTATAAGGCCCCCATATACCTTAAAACTGAAATTGGATCCAGTTGAAGATGTAATCAATCAAAATGTTTTCAAACTCATGCAATCATTACACATCAATACTAATCTAGAATGTTAACATTACCAATAACACAATAGCTTGTCATAACATAGAAGCATGTACCAACATCAAAATATGATAACAATAGAGGTAGCATGGCATATAAATAGAAAAATGATACATCTATCACCAAAACATGATATCTAATAGGGAATTCTAAAGAAAATCAAAACATGGAATTCTACCCAAGGCATACAATCAATATTAGCTGGCATGATACTAATGAAACTACATGGCATGTGATATGCTTGCAATGTGAATCTCTATGTGCCTAAGATGATGCATGTAATGAAATATATTTTCCATACCATGCCAAGGAATCTTTTCAAAATTCTCAAAATCTATAAGTAGTAGAAAATTCACCAGTAACTCAAGGTGAAATCATATCAACTATAACCAAAAATTTTGTAAACATCGATTCCCATCCTTGGCCACTTGGTTATTTCTCATACATGGTGTGATCTGTCCCAAGCACGACTATTAACCGAGCACTGACACTATCTTAGTCTCATGCCTACCAACCCAAAATAGAATGATAAATAAAAAAGAAAGAAAACCTAAACCCTTTATACCATTTTGTAACGTCCTAACCCATCTTACCCTCAAACTGGTAGCCAGACTGGTCACCAAATGACCTCACGGGTGTCTCCCCGTACTCCTAAGGCTTCCGATTAGCAGTGGGGGTCTATGGATTTTCAGTGGGGAGACTATAATCTAATATGCATAGTGCATAGTGGAAACAGATCATAAACTCAGAAAACAACGGAAGCATATAAAACAATATACAACTGAATAATGGAAATGGAAAATGACAGTTTATCAGATACATGCATGTAATTGTGATATATATTAGAAAGCAGCAAAATAAAAAAAAAATCGGTCCTAAGGGAGAACTCCACAAGTATCTTGAAATGTCGCTCATTCATTTTCTCCTAACTCCCAAGTACATGTAACATCCACAGGTAGTGGTCGAGAGTCCTATAAAGAAGAATGTCTACATGGGTACCCCAATGAAATGGTGGCCGGAATAAGGTGTGAGATATATATCATAGTAGGTTGGGACCACTAGTTGTCTAGCTCAATTTAGACAATGCAATATGAAAAATGATGTGCAGATATAAAAAGGTAATAACAAAATTGAATAAATAACCAACAACCTGTCCAGGTTCCAACGGGACACCTGACAAAGATACCTGCTGCGGCGCGTGGTCCGAATAAAATTATTCTCAATATTCATATGAGAAAATTTATCAAACAAAAAAACCATCCAACACTTTTTCATTTATTCTCCATTTAATCATTTATTGTCTCCAAGGTTCCCATTGTATCCCGTACCTCAATACCGACTTTTCCTTGTGCAGGAACTCTAATCATTCTCAATCATTCTTTATTTAATTACATGTAACTTGAGCATGATTAATATATATAATTCATTAAATAAATCATTCATTTAATATACTATTAGTGTAGAAATCGAAGTCTAGAACTTATAAACTAGATTCATATATTTATACTAGTGGTGTTAGAAGGCCATGTCTAACACATATTTCTCATTTGGTCTAGATCATCTTTTCTAACACCATTACATCTAAGCTCTTAGATAACTATTGGGGAGGAATTTCATTTCCATGTTCCAACTTCTACATTGGTCTAAGACTCCATACATAGCACCAAATTTTCTTTCATTTACATCATTTGATTACTAATGGGCAAGAACACCATGTCCAAGTACCAACTTCTACATTGTTCTTGGATGTCATTCCTAGAACCACATTCTCATTCATTTACATCATTTGATAACTATTGGCAGTGAACGCCTAATCCAAGTCCCAACATCTACATTAGTTTATGATGCCATACCTAGCACCAAATTCTCATTCATTTGTATCCTTTGATAATCACAATAATTAGCCACATTATCAAATTTGTAATCAAATGATTAGTTAAAAATTTCAAAGGACATTGGTTAAATAAAAAATTAACTAATCACATACCCCATTAACAAATTCATCAATTAATTATTCAGGAAACGAAATTTTCATTTGATAATTAATTCGTTATAGTTAAATATCTGAAACATTGTTGCAAGAGCACAGAATTAATACACTATTATTATCTCATTTCATTCAAAGCATCATATCAAAATTCATCCACTAATTAATTATATCAATTATCCAATTCAATATATTATAATTAATCCCCTTATTAATTATTTATATTTCAAGGTCATGAAAAAAAGTAGTTCACAATTAATTAGTCCATTCTAAAACTCATATTTCCATAATTAGTTATTCAAAATTAGTTATCCCAATCAAATATCATCTTATCATAATTAATTCTCACAATTATTTATCTTTAATCAATATCATGGTGAATAATTAATTCACTATTAATTATCTTACATAGACATTCATCTTCTCATAATTAATTTTCTATAATTAATTATGTTAACATAACCAATTCAACATTTTAATTAAAATTATCTAGGTCCATAATTAAATCACAAATTTATTATATTATCTTATCATATTTAAATCTCATAATTAATTCCCCAATTAATTGTCTCATGTTATACCACACAATAAAAATAAATTCCACTTAACCCAACTGTGTCAAAATAAATGGGTAGATATATTAATTCTCATAACTGCAAGCTAAATTAACATTTCACTTTAAACATTATATTTTTATCTTGAAGGCAGTGCACCTCTGTCAGAGGTGTTTTATAAGAAAACATGAATTTATAATCCAAAAAATAGTTTTATAACAATAATACATTTTCCCAAATATTTTTGTCAACATTATAAAAAGTTGTAGATTAATAAAAAATTGAATTTTTTCCAAATAAAATCAATACTGAGGACCCGACCTCAAGGAATTGGCCAAACCAATTCTTTCTAACTTAAACTGCAAACTAATCACACACACACACCTCCAAAAAAATGTGTGCACACTCTAAATTCATCGTCACAACCAAATATGACGGTGGGGAACCAACATGAGACAAACCACGATTTTTTCTACTGTGGCTGTCAAAATATGGACCAACATGTCATGTGACATCATTAGCACCATATTGAATCAAAAGAAGGGTAGAAACCAAATTAACCACGTGCCTTAGGTTTTTGGACTGAACATATCTGGCGAATAGGGGAAGAAATGGCCAATGCAAAGAATTAATCATGCAGAGAAGGACATACCTTGATGAGACGGAAAACTTCTGTGAAGGAAGTATCATGATTCGGCATGCGTAGAGGGATCCGAGTTGGGGAGTGGTGTGCCTCACCATGGGAGAACAAGGGGAGGGGTCGCACCTCACCCTATTGTGCGCCTCCCAATTAAAACCCCAATTAGTTTTATAATAATTAATACAATTATAATTTTAACAAACCTTATTATTGTTATCATTTAAATTTAAAACATTCTTTGATAAACCCCATAACTCCCCCATTACACCTCATTTAATTTGATTCCTCTCCGATGAATTTAATTAAATAAAAACTCTTCATTAATGTATTTAATTAAATTCCCTTCAACCAATTTAATTAATACAACTCTAAATCATAGTTATTTTTTTAAATTAATCTAACCTCAAGTATAACTAAATCATTTCCCCCACTTTTCATTAAATAATTAAATTCATTCTATCCTGGAATTTAATTCGGTGAAACCCCAACATCCCATTTATTCCTCATTTAATTAAATTCCATTGACCTGGATATAATTAAATAGAAATCCAAATCATTTTCTTTTAATTAGATTTTCACACATTAATTAAATTAAATAAAACCATGTATTGCATCAATTATTTATAATACTTTTTTTAACAAAGAATTTAATAAATTAAAAACCCTCATATCATTACCTTTAATTAAATACCTCATAGCTGGGAATTTAATTATATAAATTAACCTGAACCCTAAAACTGGGTAAGATGCACGGTTTGTCTCACACGGACTGAAAAAATACATGCCAACTGTGCGAGAACTTATTTATAAGGAACCTAATTCATATGATTTATACGGAATGGTTTTCCTAACTGTGTATAGACCAGGAAAGCGGCTTTGTCTCACCATTAGCAAACCACACGGTTTAACCAACCGTGCTCAGCCCATGTGAACACCTATTCTAGGTTCTTTGCTCCCGAATCCCATTGAGCCACCCATAAAACTCTTCAAACCGTTACCCAATCATTTTATCAACACTTTTAAATGATCAAAAATCGTGAAACATCCAACAGAATCGTTGTTTTAAGACCGAACCATCCAACAAACAAAAAAGTTCAAAAAAATCATTTTATCATGACGCACGACCCTTCAGCTACTTAAGGCACTATTATTTTAATATATAATATCATGCACCATTTGATTTATACTGGAACACCTCTCTAATTTATTATTTCTTGTGTTATGGATCATATGTGATTGAATGTTAAAATGATTCCTAAACTATTGAAACATCAAACACCTCTCGACCAATGAGAATATCAAGAATTAATTTATTCCATATGTTCTTAACTATTTATAATGATGAATTAGATTATATTTCGCTATTATTAAGATATATATCTTTGAACTAATATTCGGAATCGATTGGTTGACATCCATCAAATATCACATCAACTATTATAGTTTATGTATATAGAAATTTTTTTGTATTCTTATGTGTCTTTATAACATGTGACATGGTTTCTTCATAAAACATAGCATGACAAATTTAATTAATGTTTATGAATAGATTTTCATGTTTATGTATTATAGTATGGTATATCAGGATTACAATTAGTATTTTGTGAAATAAGAAACATGTCTGATCAATTCTATCTTAAACAATTCCATCAATTACTTATGTAGAAAAAATCACATCTACTATTTTAAAATATTAAAACATATGTTTCATGAAAATAATGGTTTATTTATTTTTGACCCTATTTACATTTTGAACATGTTAATATCTTCAAGCATTTTATCAATGATCCTTCAACTCCATGTGTTACTGCTTTGGATTCTGGTGTCAATGATTGATAAACTACTACAAATAAAGATATCCATATTTTTTTCATCACTTTTTATTTCACTATATGATTCAATGTTTTTGTGAATGATATTTGAAATGTACATTAATTAGTTTAATTCAATTATTAATTCTAAAATTATATTCATAATCATTTAATTTTTTCCTTAATGTTGTCTACTATATTCATGGAATCTCAATAGTTTATCCACGTGTATTCCAATATTGTGTACCATATTTTTTTGATTGAAATAAATTCAATATTAATGGTCATTGTAAACATTGAAAACTAGTATTTTCTTAATTCATATACTAATTTAATGATAATGTCATGTGAATTAACGAGCGAGTAGTAGTTATCTTAAAATATAATATCGTGATATATTTTATTGATACTGGAACACCTCTATATTTTATTATTTTTTACGTTGTGGATCATATAGCATTGAATGTTGAAATGATTCATCAACTCTGGAAACATCAAACACCTCTCGACCAATGAGAATATCAAGACCTTATTTACAACGAATGTTCTTAACTACTTATAAGTGTGAATTAGATTACGTTTCTCTATTATTGAGAAATATATCTTTGAATTAATTTTGGGAATGGAATGGTTGACATACTTAAAATATCACATCAATTATTATACCTACTAGGGTAGTTTCACATCATCAGATAGTGTTTATAATCTCTTTAAAGAATCATGAGTTTGGAATGTAGGTTGAGAAGAAATTTTTTCCTTATAGTTTGGAAATATATATTACCAGTTGTTATTAGTTACCTTATTAAATATTTTATTCCATCACATATATGGAATTCTTAACTACCATGGCATAATTTTATAATTCCTTTACTGGTAATTTCCCTGGGTGACCACCCAAAAGAATAATGTAATTTAATATTATTCTCCGACATGGGACCATTTCAATTTAAAATTATCCTTATAGGATATTACCAATGTAATTAAGTGAATTTATGGAAATAATAGATGTTTTGAAAAAAATGATTCATTTGACTTAATGCATCTCCATGGGAAACACCAATTATTTTTATAAAGAAAGCGGATGGTAATAATCATCTTACAAATTATTATCATATACAAAACCAGATTATGATAAATAATTAACATCATATCCCATGAATTGGTAAAATATTTTACCGATATACAGAGCTAAATGGTTGGATATAATTTATTTAGTATCATTATACCACCAACAATGAGTTTGGAATGAGGATATTCTAAAGGTAGGTTTCTAAAATCATTATTTATACTATTAATATATGGTTATTCACTTTTTAATTACTAATGTACTAGTTGTGTTTATATAATTTATGAATCAAATACTTCATAGGTATCTTTAATCAATTGAGGTGGGATTGATTGATAATATTCAGGTGTATTCTATGTCTAAGGCCGACTAAGAAAAAACATGGGGATAATGTTGGGTTTCTTTCCATAGAATCACCTTTATGTTATGATTTCAATGTTTTTTTGTATAAAAGAGTTATATTTATTTGTAAATGAAATTCCAAAAAGGAGAGCCTTGTAGATCCTTAAATTGTGTAATTTTTCATCTCTTATAAACCACTGATGAACGTCTTTGAGATAAATATTTTCCTTTGATTACTAGGGTATTACCAACTCTATGATCAATACTGTTTATGAATTTCTTCTTTGATGTAAACTATTACAAGTAAATGTGTCCCTATCCAATTTATTGATTATTACTTGGATTATAGGTCTTGATAGTTATGGGTAAATGAGAAGAATTTCCCAACCCATGATTTGGAGTTAGTTAGTGTAATAGATGGTCTAAAAACATGGTGTCATTATCTCTTTAGATAGAAGTTTTCATTATTCACAGATCATACAATATTAAAATATATTTTATCATAGAGATATTTTAATCAATCGAAATGATGATGGTTTTAATATCTTTTTTTTTAATTTGAATTGATAAATTCATTGGTAAAGGAAATTCAGTGGATGATGCAATATGTAGGGAGACCTATGATTAATTCACTAAAGTGGATTCAAATTGGTGGAAGAAGATGAAATTCATCGGTGATATACATATTGACTGTGCTAATCTAGGTGATGTTAGAAGTTTCTTTCATGTTACTATAGGTCATGATTTGATTAAGAGTGTCAAATATTCATTGACAACTGATCTAGTATGAAAAAACATGATATAGAAAATCAATGGTAGTGATACCACTAAGGTAATTATACTATATTGGAAATATTTTTTTCTTTTTTGTTATCTGATTTTGGATCCAATGACTTATTTTGAATAAAATCTTTCCCCATACCACCACTCAATATGGGATGATCATTATGGTATTTATTATATGTATAAGATAAGAAGAACACATTTCTGGTGGGATGGAATAAAAATGATTTTGGTAGACTATGTCTTAAAATTACTGACCAACTAGTAGTTCAAGGTAAATAATTAATGAAAATAGATTATATCACCTCAAGAAGTAAATAGTATGTGAAATACTAAAAAATCACAATCACATTTAGTCAAATATATCAACACAAGAAATTGAGATCAAATAACAGATAAAGTATTTTTTATTGTTAATAAAATCTAACAATATAAAATGGTTTTATACCCTACTACCTAAATTAATATATGGGTTATAACTCTCTATGTGTATAGTTATATATGAGAATGTGTTAAAGTTATAAAAAAGAAAATAAAAATAAAAAATAGATGGATCACCCAGCACTCCCAAACAATCAGCCCTAAACTCATGCACCATATGCCTATTTAATAACTCCTTCCATTTAAACCAATATCCCCAATCACTTCTTGAAATATTATCTTTTTTTTACTTTCTTATTCCTCATGACCATCTTCTAGTATGTAGATCTATATATTCCTTCATCGTTAAATTCCTCCCATCGTGTTTAATTTTTCCCACATGATATTTTTAATACACATGTATAAATGAATTAAAGAATAATTTAAATGTAAAATATTGGATGGGATTCATGTAGTTTTAGAACATTAACGTATGTTACGCAATGAAGGGGTATTGATCAGGGTGTGATTCTTAAACATTTAGTTTTATTTATCACTCAATTTAGTTCTTAACAAGAATAATGATATTTTTGTTATGTCCTTCATTATGTATATTTGGGTTCTTGATATGAAACTCCATCATGGCATAAATCAACATCTATAGTGTGGTTTCTTTAAATATGGAAGGAGCACTATAAACCCGTGTAAGATTATTTATCACGTGACTTCGATCATCGTAATGAGATCATTCCAAGGATTTATTCTAACTGTTTGGCCAAAGAATCCATGATGACATTGAAAAATCTAATACAACATAAGCATCTATTTCTATACATAATAAATGGAAAACATCATACAAGATAGGTTTTTCAAGCTTCTCTCAGCCAGAGAATTATGAAACTCCTATAATACATCCAATAATATATTACCTTTAACATTATAATAATCTTTATCCTACTTTACTAGAATAAAAAATTTATATATCATCCAAAATTACATTAACATAATATTGATATACTAAAATGTTCATCTTTGGCTCAAAGGAAAGGACTCTAATTTATACATGGTTTCTATATAGATTACTTTTATGTATCAGGACAATTAATTTTTCATATCCAAATATAAAACTCTTCCATTTGAAACATTCCTAGTTAATTGTGACTTTTACATTTACACATCGTTTAACTTTCTTTTATTCATTATATAATATTGTTATATTTTTGTTCACTACATAAATATGAATTTTAGTAGGGTAGAGTAACTTATATGTATTACAACACTTTTTAAAATTATTTTACTTTTTACAGGAGAATTACTCCAACATATTGTGTAAAATGATTCAAATTTTAAACTTATACTTCTATAATTTTCTTTTATACATTCTAGATGTATCCAACATAATTCTTAATATTTCATAAAAGTTTTTCTCCTTCAAAATAAAATAAATATTTTATTAATATCTAGCCAGATATTTTCTTCAAAAACAAAAGTGAATCAATTTAATTTAAAATTTAATTAATGTTAATAAATTTTTAGAAAATTTAATGAAATGACATGTTAATTCCCAAAAATCATGAAATACAATTAATTTCTAAATTTGGGGGAATAAAATTAATTAAATTTCAAAAAAATATGAATAATTTATATGCTATGAAAAAAATCCATGATAACATTAATTTAATTTAAGTTAGATTAATTCAATATTCCCAAGAATCTACCACACCAAAACATATCATCTTCTCTATAAAACTAAAACAAAAACCATATAATATTCTCCTCCACCTCTGCTAAATAGGTCAAACAAAAATTAATCCCTCACAAAAACTTCAAAAATAATTATAGAAAAATATATAACTATATACATTCAATATCCAATAAAGAGAATAAATAACACACCATCTCTAAAATAGAAATAATATTTCTCCCATATACACCTTAACAGTGAATGAAACACAATAAGAAAACAATAAAAATTTAACGACTAATAACAAAACAAAATTCAAGTATCATGACCTCATTAAAATATCTTGTTTATATAACCAATTTTTGTATGTCTCAAAAATTAAATGATACTAATATATCAGAGGGAAAACCATTACATTAATATCAAAAAATATCCCAATACCAAGGAAGAAAGGTAAATAATAATCAATACACTGTTCCCATCATTTCATTTACGACTAGTCTATTATCTTCGTTAGGTAAATCTCATATCTTTAACCAAATATAACCAAATTATACTAATTCTATAATTAAAATTAATATAAATAAAATAGTTTAATCACAATCCTAAATTTATGTTTTAATAATTACATCATGTATACAAGAATGATATTATGATTAAACAAGAACAACCTCACATGAATTCCATAAAAAACCTCTACATGAAAATTCCCAATATATATATTGATAAAAATCCAACAATAAAACAATAAATATGTATATGTCTTCATCAATAAGTAGAAACAAGAGAGAAATAAATAAATTAGTTAGAGCTAGGTGCCTTTATTAATGATATATTAATAACATAAAGATGATGATTATTATCTACCAAGATATGAACAAAGGGTATAAAAAAATAGAAAAAATTTACCCATGATTTTAAAAATTCCAGATGAGATTAAAATTATTGATAAACTCTCAAAATTTTTAATTATCATTAAAGTGAAGGAAAACAAGGCATTATATCCTTTATAATCATGTAACAGAAGTCGGTTATAAGAATATTGGTATAATCTCAAGATTTATAGTGTAAGTAGTTATTTAAAAAAATGATACACATAATATAATGGAATAATGCCTCTATAAAAAAAAATTAAAAAATTTCATAATTCATTTGGAATCATTATCTACACTTCCATAAAAACATATAACTCTAGAAAAACCCACAACACAAAGGAAGAAATCATATTTAAATCATCTTAAATATATACACCCAAAAATACAAATGTTAAGGCATCATGGTGTAAAATAAATCATCATCTTATAAATCTGAGTATGATGATGCAACAAAACCAACCCATCCAACTGAAATTGAGAAAATAAATCTGGATAAAACACCATTTTAATGGGATACTTTCTATTTTTGCTGAAAATTTTACTGAATCCCTATTATTCCTCAACAATTAACATATAAAGAGAATCCCAAAAACTCTCTAACTTTCCAAAACCACAATGTAGAGTACAAATACAAATTCAATCCTCTGTATTAGATACCACCCTAGTTGATTTCATTCATCATTAATCAAAAACAAAACTTAGATTAAAATAATGTAACCAAAAAAACCCAAATACCCTATAAGATACCTCTCAGATATGAATCTCCCATTGAAAATTAAAAAACATAACATAAATATAAAGTAACTTGAATCATGTCAATATAATATCATTTTCTATATTTCTCTAAAAAAGGTTAAAAAACCTATTGGACTGAGGCCACATTAATGATTATCACTTCCACATACACTCCTCTAATCCATTGTACCTCTAAATAGAATGATCCAAATGAATGATGTGACAATGTAGCACTGTCTCATGATGATGTGAATTATTAATAGGTTTCTCCAAAAATTTCAAGTCCCCTTCAATTAAAAATAACCCCAATATATGATGTGGGAGTCGTTGTGAAGATTCAATTAAAGAATTTTACAATAAAATTTTTATCAGTCTAATATATTTAAAGAGGAGGAGATAAATGATATGTCACTTATGAGACACACATTAAAATGTTGATCAGTCCAATGAACCTTGAATTAAGCATACTACATGGATTTAATCACTACCAACAACATTTAGAAGAATAATTTAAGAAAAAATGTTCTCTGGACTCAAAATACATATGTACCATCCTGCAATAATTATAACTATTTAGAAATACTTTCATAGATTCCAACCACTCATGAATCACTTACATCTATATCACACACTATATAAAATTACATCGAAAAATCATAGACTCTATAACCCTATTCTAGCATAATGGATATCTACAAGGTATCTTATACAATAGATCTAGTAGAGCCATACGAATGGAAGAGTAATATATTTTATTGTATGAAAACATATCTAAGGCTAGGGATTCACCCATGGACCCTTGTAATCTATAACACATGTGTGAAACATGTCAATTAGTACCTATATTTTTCAATCCCTATGACTAAATATTTGATAATGGAAATCACTATTAAGGAATAAATGAGATCCAAATTAAAATTATACACACATCAACAATTCAATGTTAATAAAAGGATCTAAATTTTAGTTGATTTTCATTATAACCCCATGATTATACAAAACATTCTGTAAATACATCCTATCCAAATCCTTTATTACAATCGACTAAATTCATGTCAAAAAATGGGATGAATTTTTTTATAAATACATAATCACCAAGATTGGGACACATCAATCCTATGCTTGAGGCAATATACTAATGAAACCAATTAAACTTTCAATCAATTTCTACTAGGGAACACCCAATGACTATTAAAAATTGACAAAATCACAATGTTCAACCTTCATCTACAGACATGGTAGGCAATGAGACATTAGGAAATCCAAAACCATCTATATATAGATCCATAATAACTAACATATTAAAGTAAGATACATCTTCGATACATCAAGATAAAATTTTAAAGGTTGTATATGAATCAAATAAAGGACCACCTCCCAAGTAGATAATAAAAAACCACTATCCCTAAATTAACACTTGTTGTTGATCATCTTATAGCCATCTCTTTGAACAATCCTCCCAGAGAATGTGATCTCTCCAAACCTCCACCTAAGTATCTCATAAATAACACTCACTCTCCCACATAAATAGAGAAAAATACAATTTCATATTGTATAGGAAAACACTATTGATAATTTTCAACCATATTAAAATTGAAGGACACATGCTTTCATATCATCCTACCTAAATCATTAAATATCGAGATACATCACTACATGAATTTGAGCATATTTCATATAAAAGAACATTCAATTTCATTAGAGTATAGTTAAAAAAGTTGTTATATTCCTGTAAGAACTCCATCCACCATTAATAAAAAAATTCTGTTATGTAATATGTATCACAAACTTTTATAAATAGCGAATAGAAAAAGGGTTCTATGATCACATAATTTTACCAAAACTTCAAGGAATACACAACCATTGTAATCTTTAGATAATTTGTATCCTAGTTAAATGAATAAATAAAAACTAGTTACACACAAGAGAGATCTCTACCTAGTGATATGATAGTAATTTTATAATCCCACAAACCTGACTCCCTCTCCACATAATTAAATAGAAGTAGCACTTTTTTCCATTTATTTTAGGCACTAAAGTACCACCTATAACTGATTTTTCTATACTAAATTCATTATCCTTACACAATAAATATGTCGATGTGTATATATTCCCTAATAAATAAAACATAAACCTCCCATAATATCCATCATGGGATGTGAAACTATGAAACTCTATAACATTTAGGGGAACCACCAATGATAAAAAGACATAAATCATTAAAGGGTCAATATTCTCTGTAACATTTATGGGAACCACCAAATAAAAAAATACTTAAAACATTAAAGGGTAAATATTCATACCTTTTAGAGATAAAAAATACTATGTAACTACACCACATAGGCCGAAAATGTGCCTTTGGTCAGCTTTATATGCAGTTAATCTTATTGACCGACTTCTATGATAGTCTTAAAATTCCCAATATGATCTCTATATAAAAAAATATACACATAATTGTTGTTTTTAAACATAACTATAATGTAATCCAAGAATTCATCAATAACATAATTCATCCATCCCATGAAAATACTTTGTGTGTTCATGACACCAAAATGAATCACCATGAACCTAAATTGTCAATAGAAACAACTGATTCCACCAATCCGAATGTATTCATCCATTAACCTTATTTTATGATACTCGAACCACATATGTAACTATCTAGAAACCTTTAACTAAAAATAAGAAATTAATAACCGTGAGAAAATAGTCTATTTTTACAATCACCTTCTTCAACTAAATTAAATAATTTGATAAAAAAATTTCATCTAATTTATTTTTTAACAAGTATCTTATAGGGACACACTAGGACAAATTGAACCACTATATATTAAATAAATAATATAAATCTTTAACTCCTTTAAAATTGAATGAATTATCCTATATATAGGAATATAAATTATAGATATGTATATATTCAACTATGATTTGGACTCAATGTCACATAATCCATTTTGAAAAAACATTGGGGAATAGAATATAAAATTAAGTATAACAGATGCTTGAACTTCCGTTTATTATAATAGTAAATATTATTTCAAAGATAAAATAATCTCTACAAAAATGTGATCCATACAATTATGTTACTCATAAAATAACATTAAAAACTTTAATTCCTAAAAATGAATACATCTCTTCACTTGAAAAAATAATAATAACTAGGATATGACTTAAATTACCAATAACACAGATAAAATAATATATCTACATTAATTTTAATAAGAAATCTCATAATGATTAATGATTCCCCATCACCAAATAAAAACCCCAACAGACTTCATGATAGATAAACTTGTCACCAACTATTGTATTCAACAAAAAGGGTTTTGGGAAACTCTATACCAAGATTATTAATGTTTAAATATAGGTAGTTCAAAAATGGAGTGTCAATCTAATAAATCATTAAAAATGTAAGTCTTGGATAAAATTGAATATATATTACCTCAAACAACTTCTTTCCCACTGGTATTTGGGAAACCTATTTCATGAATTTAACTTTTCATGGATCTTCTACCATCGAGGATGATAAATATCAAAGGTAAATCCTATGTCATCTCCATATCATATATGGTACACATAGTACTACTAACCATGTTGTTATAGTTGATAGGTCCTCAAAGGAAATTGTTTCTATGATTACAAGGGAAACTGACCAATTTCCCCACACTAACCCCATGAATGGTCGATCATTGAAACAATAGATGACCAAAACATCTATAAAAATTAGAAAAAATCCAAATGACATGATAGAGCATCAAAAACTTATATCCCAAGATAAATGATAAGAAGACAAATGAGATCAACTCCATAATAATAAAAACCTCAAATACCTGGATGGAAGAGAACCTCCATCCATATATCTACTCCATGGGAGGTTTTGATAATTTTCCCAAAAGAAAAAAGGTTCCACGAAATAATATTCTCAATAACCTCAGCCTTCTCCAATTCATTAAAATATGTTAGAAATGTTAATGGTGAGACCTGGAATAGAATATATAGACACAAAACCTCCTCAAAATGTCAAATTAAATAATTCCAATATTGGATATCGTGAAGAGAATAATGAAGTAGGTCCCTAAAGAAAATTTTAGAATATAACACTCTCTTGAACACCAATTATAGAGATATTAACATCTTGCACCACATTTCCATTGATATTCAAAAAATAAACTCAATGTATAATTCACTATGGAATGTTTCTTGTGATTTCTTCAACTCCTCCTGATGACCAAGAAAAATAATTCACCGCTGATAAGAATTATCCTTAAAAGACTAAAAACATGTGGAATATAGATTTATTTTATATCACATATAAAACTAAAAGGAATATTGGGCTACTTAAACCTTTATTTGACTATCGATGGTTGATAGGGCCACCTTACATTATAAATCTCATATATTTAATAAAGTACAACCCCTCCCTCTAGGAATCATCATCCACTGAATCAAACCTTTTATAATTAACTTAGACATACTATTTCATGTCACCCAACTGAAACAAATGAGGATGTCTTCCACCATATATATTTATGAATGAAATATGTAATTTTAAGCCTATAATAACTAATTAATTTATTATAGATCAACAAATTTCATGTTAACTTTCCCAATATTTTCCTAATTCAAACAATAGTTAAAATTATAATCATTCATATAAAATATATATTTCCCTACCACATAACCAATATTTTATTACACTATTACTCTCAATAAGATTAAGGTCAGTGAAATTGAATACATGGGACCAAAATTAGCTATTTACTAGTTTGTTTCAATTATCTACATACAAAAATATGCATGATTAATATTATTTCAAACCCAACCAAACGTATTACTCACAATGATTTAACTACACACGGATACTTCCTCTCGACTATAGCTCAGATAACACTCATTCATGACTCTACTATGATATAATACCTCTTAGGTAGTTTTTAAGATGAGTCTGACCCTAGAAGCCCTATTTCTAATTGAAATAGGTTGGAAACTAGTATTGTGGTTATAAAACAAACAATAATGGAAGGAATTCCCCTTATAATCCTTGAAACAAAAAATGATTCTTCTAATTATCTCTATATAATAAAAATTAATGCGAGTCCTCTAGAATATGAAATCTGAAAAATAAAGAAAATTCCTTAAATGAATACTAAAAATAAGAATATCCCTTAAAAGTGACTCCACCAACACCATCCAACTCTTCATCAGGAGATATTAATTTATATAATTACAATAAACATCATATTATAATTATGTTAAAAAATTATACAAAATATGTAACTATCCACACTACTAATGAGTAAAATTCGTCTTTCTGATTTAATTAAATTTATTATGGTTATATAAAACACATGCACTTATTTTTTTTGTCTTATCCAATTGGATTTTAATTAATTTTAAGTATCATTATCATTGATAATATAGTCATTGAATAGTGGACAAAATATTAGTATAAATATGGGGTTTTTACAAAATCAATTGTTTCAGAAAAAGGATGTGATGGCCTAAACCGGTAGGATAATTCCCTATAAATCCCATTTTCCAGAGATTATAATGGAGATATCATTTTTTCCCTAGACCAATACCAGGATGATATCCAATAACATAAGCATGAGTGAAACTTTTTGAAGGGGATGTTAAATCCCATCAAGATCAGGGCTCAAACCATGCTTGTCAAATAACCTCGTAAAAGCCTCACCATCACCCAAATTACTCATATGAAGTGTTCTGGTGATTTAAAGGGATATGTATCAAGTCCCATGAAACATGGATATATGCATTATTTTTTATATAATAATGAATATATTTTTATACTATTATGGTTAATTAAAAAATTATTTTTATTTTGATCATATAAAACACAAATAGTATTTTTGGTTAATTAAGATTTCTATTTTGATGAATTAATGTATTTTTTAAATAAAAAATAATTTTGTCAAATATTATTATTAAATAAATTTTATTAAATATGAAATATCATAAAATATTTATGAAGTCGAATGTAATTTGTATAAGGGTACAAAAAATGTTATTATAAAAAACCCATCATTTTCAATTAATGTAGATTTGTATTTTAAAAGATAAAATTCCCGTATTTATAAAATTATTTAGATAAAAGGATTATTATTTTTGGAATCCGGATGTCATAATTATCTAATGGTGAATCTTTTATAATTTTAGGAGATTGTGAAATTTTTAGGTAATAATTAAATACTGTATAAATATAATTTGTGTTTTATGATATTACAATGAATTGAATGTTATTTCATAAGTAATATAAATGGTAATCATGGCCTGGTATATGTTTTAAATTTAAAATAATGTTAATTTATGTTTATTTTATTTATTTTTTAAAGCCACTATTGATCCTCCAATACATATAATATTTTTTATGATTTTAAAATCATTTCTTTAGGAGTGTGACTCACCTCCACATAACCAATGGAATTATATTAGTAATTTTATCTCTTGGAATTATAAGATATTTTAAATTACTCCAATTTTGAAGACTCTATGGGAAAAACCATTGGATGGTTTTTAGTTTTGTATATTTTATTTTGAAGTGTCCAAAACCAAAATAATAAATAATTCCACCATTTTTAATATATAAACCAACACAATATCACATTTTTCTTCAATAAAACTCCTTGTATAACATCTACACTCTTCCCTATACTCCCTATATTCCTCCCAAGGATCTTAAAATCTCTTAATTAGTCTTCACCAGTCTTTTGGAGTCACACATTCAAGTAAGGGATCCCCACTTTCCTCTCCTCATTTCAATTCAAGAACCTTATTTGAAATTTTTCTTCTTAATTTCATCTTTTTTTAGTTTACTTTAACGATAAATATTACCTTACTATACAATTGATATTGTTTTAATGATATTCCATTTATGATCTCTCATTTTGACCCTTACCTGATTTGCTACTATGCTGATATTATATAAGTGATCTTCTACTCTCCCCTTTTATCAAACACTCCTTTCATGTTATGTCTTCCTATTTTTATTTTATTATGATGGATATGATATTATACATTCACCATACAATAATTATATGTATAAATTCTGAGATATTTATTTCACTCTCATTAATCCATCCACGATCCTTTATGTACACTTGTTATCATATGGAAATTTCATATGGATTATTTTCTCTATTTATGTTTACTCGTTACCTCATGCCTTTTATTTCAAAATTTATAATTATGGAATATACTTTTACATTCCCTTTTACATCCCATTTTACTTCCAAATATTGATTTTTCCCTTTTTCTCTCATAATTTTTTTTAGGAATTTGTAAGTAACATCATTATGCTGCTGAAATTTCTCCGGGATTTCTCATTCCAAAACAATTGTGTGGTAAATAACATACCCATTATTATATCAAGGGTATTCAACTATATTCACATATAATTACTAACTTTTAACTTTCATGAATGTGTTTTCAATTCCATTGTAATTGAATAAATTATGAGGATGAATGAATCCATGTCATATGATATATATGGCATACTTAAGCATTTGAATGATATGATTATGAAGGGTGAATCCATATAGAACTCCAATGAATTGAGTAATGTTTGTTATCATGATAGGTCATATTTCGATATGGGTGTTCCTGATTCCTTTATGGGACTTTTTCCACCATTAAGTCTTGGTAGATTTAGTCTTGACTTGTGTTTATGATGCAGTGTTTTATGTTTTTTCCACATTTCCAATGTTATGATTATCAAGTTATACAAAGCCTTATTATTCACGTTCCTTTTATTCTCCATTGATATTGATATTTTCTAACATGTATTATATTCTAGATGTTATTTCTTGTTTATAACCTATTGCGATTTCTATCTCACCCCTTTTCTTATGTTTTTCCTCAGGAAATCCTATGGAATTTTAAGTATCAAGGAATATTATGAAAATTTTAAGGAGGCATTCAATAAAAATGATATATTTTATGTTTTAAGTTGTTAGGTATTTTACTTAATTCTAAAACTCAATATACATGTCAATATTGTTTTATTAAGTGTAATATTATGTAATAAATCAAGTATTAATGTGTGATAAAGACCAGGGTTGTTATAGTTGGTATTGGAGGATAAGTGTATTTATTTACGAGATTATGATTAGAAAACTCTATAGAAAGCCTTCTGATTAGAGAACTATACATAAATCCTTATGGATAAGACTATGTATAATAAAACATACCTGAATTTTATTATGTATAGTGTAAATTTTTTATGAGGAAAAGAAATCCTTTTCTAGATACTACAAGTGGACGTGGTTCTGGAAGAGATGTACATCAGGATAAAAAGTTCAAAAATATGTTCTAGACTAAACTAAGGGTAATCTGGTACATGAAAATAGTCCTTACTATTAACCTATTTTGATACTCCTAGAGGATATACGCTGGTGTGTTCATAAGATCAATATGAACCATTATTAAGGGAGCAGAAAAATTCATAAGAATACAAGATAGTAAATAGGTCATGGATAACATAGATCGAAGCCTAGAAATCCCTACGTTAAGAAATAATTGTAATTTATAAGTTATTCCCCCAAGGTCATTGGATTCCCCCTTTTTTAATAGATTAAAATAAACATCCCTAATTTTTTTTTTATTATATCTAATGGCTGGATATATGAGGAATTAGGTTAACAACCCATGCGAAGGGAAATTTGATGACTGTCCCAATGAGATGCCCAACCCAATTGGAGTGGGAATCAAAAACATTTCCATGATACTCTCTTAGCTAAATCATGTTATGAATATACACCATGATCATGAAGAGTTACCAACCCCCCCCCCCCCCCAAGAGTGAAAAGGATAGGATCAAGTTCTTCATGAGACAAAGGCCCCTTTGTTTCAATAGATCATGCGATCCCTAAATTGCGGAACAATGGATCTACTCCATTGAAAATATCTTCTCCACCCTTTAATGGAATAATAAGAGAATAATCTTCGATATTTTTATCATATATATGGAGAAGTTGATCCATGGTGGACATTGATCAAGAATATAAATCCTATAGAAGAGATCAAAGCGAAGGAGTGGAAGGAATTTTGGAAAATATTTTTTAATAAAATTCTACCCAAAATCTCCATCATAATATGTAATGTGATTTCCTCACCCTAAACTAAAAATTTGTTGAATATATTTTGGGAAACGAGGGAAATTCATAATACTTTCATTATACACCTTAGGTTTTATTGTTAATGTTGAATGTAGGGTTGACTACTATTTTGGTGGGTTAAATCCTAGTCTATTAAAAGACCTATAGATTCGTGACTTTGATAGTTATAAATATTTTTTCCTTTGTAACCTAAAAATTGGTAAGGATTTTAGTTATACTCCATGGTATCATAGGGATAAGAAGTGAAAATTTGATTTTAATTCTGATGGACCAATAGAGATATCTAAATATGCCAAGAAACTTCAACATCCCACTTGTCAAGGTTATGGGACGAAGCATCCCAAAAATTTTCTAAAGGGAACAAGGAAATTATTTTTGTTCTAGAAGGAAGGGAACCTAGATAATAATTTCCAACATGAGGAACCCACTAATGCAATCGAGGAAAATAGTTCTCTAGTAAAACCTAACCATTTTTTCATTGCTTCAACTCCAAGAAAACAGTGAACATTGAAAACCAATTCCCAAATCCATGGGTTTTTAGAGGAAACCAACAACCTCTAAGACAGAGAGAGTGATATTTTTCAATAACTACCACCAATGTTAATAACAACATTGAAGTGGTTGCTGAAAAATATTTATTCATTGAAGAATAGAAAACATCATTTTTTATTCTGGTTCTACACATTCTTTAATATCATTAAAAATTAGTACAACATTCAAAACTCCACCACAAATCATGAAAGTATAGATGATTTTGAAAATGAAAAATTGGAAATTTATTTCATCCCAATTAAAGAAATACTCCCTAATAAAAATTTGTGGGCACAAAATTTTTCCTAACCTTATTATACTCCCTTTGGTGGAATTTGATACAATTGTAGGCATGGATTGAATTCCCCTATATAGAGACAACATACATTATTGAGTATAAGGAAATAATATTCCTTTAATATGGATATAACTTCATTATGATAAAGATTATCTAGATCAAATGATTGAGTCTAAGGAAAGGATATTCCTTGAAGACTTTCCTATTGTGAGGGAATATGTTAATTCGTTTCAAAAGGTATTTATTGGTCTTCATCCTAGCTGAGAGGTTGAATTTTAAATCAAGCTTCTACATGGGGTGTTTCCAATATCCAAGACACTGTATAAGATGGTTGTTTGAGAAAACTGAGAAACTGAAGAAACAACTATAGGAGAATTTGGATAAATCGTTCATACACCCCAGTGCTTTACCATGAGGTGAACCAGTCCCCTTTATCAAGATGAAGGATGGGAATATGCTCATTTTTAGTGATTATCATGAGCTTAACTAGATCACGAAAAAGATCAGGTAACCTTTCCCACAAATTGACTTCTTTTTTCGATCAGCTACATGAATAAGAATACTTATCCAAGTTGGATCTTCAATCAGGATATTATGATGTAAGGTTGACATAGGAAGATATACCAAAGACATCTTTTCATACAAGGTATCGGAACAATGAGTTCATAGTGATGTCTTTAGGAATCACTAATACTTAAGAAATCATCATATACTTGATGAATATATTCTTTATATATTACCTTGAAATAATTTTTTTTTGTCTTTATAGATTACATTATAATATACTCCAAAATCAAGGAGTAATATGTGAAGCATTTGGATACTATACTAAAGACCTTATTAATGGAGATGATTTATGACAAGTACATCATGTGTGAGTTCTAGCTGAATTTTTTTTCATTTATAGAGCATTTTATCACAAGAAGTGGGATATTTGTGGATCCTTCAAGGAAAAAGGAAATTGAAGGATGGTTGAGGCCAACATCCATGAAAGATATATATAGTTTCATTGAGTTATCTTGTTATTGTCTTCTATTTGTGAGAAATTTATAATGATTTTCAAACCCTCTTACCAAGACAACTCAGAAGTGGGTCATGATTTATGGGAATGATAAATGTGAAGAATAATTCATGGAGTTGAAAATAAGGCTTATCACTAAACAGGTGATCACACTAACAACAAGTAGAGAACATTTCATGGTATTCAATGATGCACCAAAAAAGGAAATAGGATGTGTGTTAATGTATAATGACAGTGTCCTAGCCTATACATTATGGCAGTTGAAATATCATGAGCAATACGATCCCACACATGATTTGGAGTTGGATGTTGTGTTATTTTCTTTGAAAATATTGTAGTATTATCTCCATGGGGAGAAGTGTGATATATATACTAATAAAGTGAGCCTCATATATGAATATTCACATAGAAAGAGTTGTATATTCTGTAGTAAAGATGGTTATATATCATCAATGATTATGATTTCTCAATCCACCACCATCGTGGGAAGGAAAACAAAGTATTGGATGATTTAGGTAGAAGAATCCAAAAATTCTATCAACAATGAGAATTTATAAGGATTCGATATTCTTATATTTGAAGGGAATTAACATCAGAATCAGAAAGGACGGAACATCATAAATAATTTAAAAATTGATATCTCAATCGTTTAATTCTTGAAAGTTTAAAGTATTATTAAAAGGATGATGTGGGAATCCAAAATAATTTATAAACTATATAAAAATGAAAATCCTTGTAGTTTATTACTGATGAAGAATGAATTGTAAGATTTGGGTCAAGACTATGCGTTACATCATGTCATGAGTTAGGAATGAACTATTAGATGATGCCCATAGTTTGGCTTTTTCTATTCACCGAGGAAACAAAAAGATGTATTGAGATATGTGAGAGCACTATTGGCGGGATAACATGAAGAAAAATATTGTTGATTATACATATAATTTTCAGGACTATTTTAAAGTGAAGGATGAAATTTAGAAGTATAAGGGGATCATAAATCCATTACCCATATGAAAATGGAAATCAGAAAACATAATCTTGGAATTTCACTATAAAAATTCAAAGTTTCTAAGGGAAACAATGCTATCTGGGTTGTTGTGGATCATCTTTCAAAGGCTACACAATTTTTTGCGATTTGAGTGGATTTATCACTAGATCAAATGGCATTGATATACATCAGGGAAGTGGTAAGGCTTCATTGATTACCACTATTGATTTTTTCTGATTGAGATCTAAGAATCACCTCTATGTTTTAGAAGAGTCTTCAACATGCTCAAAAAACTCATCTGAACATTTGTACAAATTATCACCCACTAACTGATATCCAATCTGAGATAACTATCCAAAATCATTAGGACATGTTGATAGCATTCTCAATTGACTTCAATGGTGGATAGTATCAACATATTCTCATGATCGAGTACTCTTACAAAAACAATTACTATTCAAGCATACAAATGGATCCCTATGAATCCCTATATGAGAAGAGGTGAAGAACAACAACATGTTGGGATAAAGTTGGGGAACCAAAAATTCTAGGTTATGAAAAGGTCAAGGAAATGGTGGAAAATGTTAAGACCATTTACCATCACATCAAGGCTTCCCATAGTCGACAATAGTGCTATGCTGAAAATCATCTATATGACATAGAGTTTTATGCTAGATAAATGGTATTCCTATGAACATCTCCATGGAAATAAGTGATGTGATTTGGGAAGAAGGGAAATCTTATTCCAAGTAACAACAACCATTTTTAGATCCTTGATCACACTAGAACAGTCACCTATTGACTGTCACTCCCATTGAACCTGACTCAAGTACATGATGCATTCCATGTATCTATCTTGAAGAGGTGCATACTAGACCCATTACATATACAAACCACAGAGGTGTTACCATTATATAATGAACTTTCTTGTAAGGAGATTTATATGAAGATATTATACTATAAATGCTCAGTCAAAGGCGGACCTTTGTCCATTTATTAATATAAATGAAAACAATTGTAAAGAAGTACCACATGAAATATAAGACAACTAAAAATCATGAAAATCATACCCATCAATACTTCCATGGTAAATTTCATCCTCTGTATTAGTTGATTCCCACTGTGATCTTTCATAGTGCTTCATAACTGTAGCACAATTCTTTATCTTATTTAACCACTCCAAAGATATAAACTCTTTAGAATACTGGATATCCTTATTCAAACTAGATACAACCCCACCTTCCTTACAAAAAGAAGACCTGGTGGACACCAAATTTGGTAGATAATAGTAGTATTTCCTCTCCATTATTTGTGGTAGTATAGTAATAACATCATGATTCCCAGACATATTCTTATTCCCTCCTTAAATAATATCAATATATGAAGGATTTATCATGCGACCATATTTTTCCTTATCACTATCAGAGATAAGATCTAATTTTCTAATGAAATGTACCTCATGAGAACAATCATTCCCACTTCATTCCTGCTAATATCGACTATTAGTTTCAATTAGTGCTAAAAAATGCGAGTGTTAAACAAACTCCTTACCATCATGTACCCCTTTCCTCATTACTCACTTTACGATTAAATAATTCTGAGAAGGGAACTCAATCATTATACTAACGCCTTCATTCATTGGATTACCCTTCCCCACATTATCATTCTCCAAATATTAAAATAAATTACCAGTAGTAACTTTGATCATCACACATCTAGCACTATCAGCTCGCCCTTTTATCTAATCAACACAATCTTCTGATTCCATTAAGATTATACCATTATCATATGTTATAGAGTCCAGATTCCCATCATCCAAAAGCTCTATCCCCTCGATCCAACTCCTGTTAGGGACCAACTGCATAGAATCATCTTGCTAGGCATCCCCTGTAACCACAGGAACACCTAAGGGAATTTATTTACCTCTAGTGCAAGATTCACCCTCCATAGCTGATCACTTCACACCATACCCCAAATTCAAATCATGATTAATCTGATCAAACACTATAGAAACCATTTGATTGAGAGGGTCCTTTGAAAGATTTCCCAAGTTGGATGAATCCTAGTTCACAAATTTAGCAGCATTTCCATGATATTCACCCACATGAGACATCTGCCCCTGACCAAAGACCTTACAAAGCATCTCCATAGGGTAAAAGGTCCTCCTGTTACTATATTCACAATAACATTTAGAGGCCATATTCCCCACTCAACAACATTTCGAGCAATAATCAACCCTAGATTCAAAAACTACCGCATGTTTATATATAAATTCTTCTCCAACTGTAATCCAGATCCACTCCACTGAATACCACAATACATCTACCTCAAGAAAAAGGCGGTGATTGATCTAATGATTCATAGTAGATATGTGAATATCAGAACACATAAATAAACCCACCATATATCCAATCATATAAATAATTACTAGGTTTTGAAAAGGTAAAGGGAGTTGCAGGAGACGTACCCATGCATTGATGGAGGATGGGTCACGATTCATACAAAGATCAAAAGTCCATCGGAGAAGTAAGAACTTGCAACCATTGCATCGATGGGTAGCACTAGACCATCCCCAGACCAACTCGTCGTTTGAAGAAAACCGGATCATAATGTGGTGTTTATCAAGATTAATGATGACCACATGATCTTGAAAATACCATTTACCAAAACTGAATCGATCAAAGTCATCAACTGAGGGCCTTCGATGATTGAAACGAGACACCACTATCAGGTCCAGATGTCTTGATGCTTTGTAGAACTACAACAAATAAATTGATAACTGAGAGTCACCAAGATTAAGATCAAGATACATTTGGTATAAAGTAATCACCAGGAACTTCAGGAGGAAACTAGGGTTAGAGAATGGTATAAATGGATTCTGCAAATTAGGAGGCGATAGGACTAGATTGTAATGGCCTGAGTTTTTTGGGATCCATTACTTGGTAAAAATCGGATGTTTTATGTACTCTGGGTGGTCTGGAAGGCCATCCCAGCTTCTCGGTGACTCCTAGCGGTAGCCTTGGCTTACCGGTAGCCTCAGCCTACTGGTAGCCTTAGACTACCAGTGACCTTGGGGTACCAGTTGCTGTTGCTAACCGGTAGCTATCGCCAACCGGTAGCTGACAGCTATCGGTAGCTCTCGGCAACTGGTAGCTCTTGGCTACCGGTAGATCTCGGCTACTGGTAGCTCTCGGCTACCGTTATCTGTCGCCAACCAGTAACTCTCAGCTACTGGTATCTGTTGCCAACCGGTAGCTCTCAGATACTTGTAACTGTCGCCTACGGGTAGCCCTCGGCTACCGGTAGCACTCGCCTACCCCCACGGGTTTTTCAGTAGCGCTTCCTTTTTACGCGACATGGGTTTTAAAACTTGTTTTAACCACATTAAGCATGTTTTAAAGCCCATTAATTCTCATTAATGTCGTTTAATTAAATGATTGGTGAGGTACCCTAGTGTGTGTCAGTTTAAACCTCCCCTAATGGCGGCACTCTTTAATGACGTGTGGGGTGTCCCAGGCACGTGGTCAACGCACGATCCCTCTCCTTATGCGGGTTCAAGTTTTTCTCTCCGTATCATAACCATCCAGGGCATGTTGTATACCAGACTTTATAACCTAAAGGCTTCTCCCAACATTTGATTTTCTCGATCACCCTTCCATCAGAGTACCCTTCCTCCCGACGAGCTGTAACCCGGTGATGTTTTCCTTGATCTTGTTCCATGGGGCTTCTGCTTCTCACGCGGAGACTTAACATCGATCCTTGATCAGTCAAGTAGGGGTTTCACCTTCGTCTCTCCTTTCTGTGTATCTTGTGGGGTGGGTATGCTTCAACTTCTGTATAATTTGATGAACTAAACGTTAATGAAGATAATAAATGAATTCCAAAGAATGAAGGGGAGGGGTGTGATCGATGATGCTGGTCTGTTTTTCTCCTCATTCATGATTAATGATTTCTTAATTGAGCGGGCTTACACATACTGAAAATCATGGACGTTGGTGGTCTTTCTCTATGCACTAATAAACCCTTACCCCTTGTTATGTTTAAATGGCTTGTATTTTGGTTGTGAGCCTTTTGGTGTGTAAAGGAAATTGGTTAATTACGTATATTCGGCTAAATACATTGGATGCACCAGGATCAACTCCTTTTCTATGATAACCGCGGTTTAAGCCCAGTAGAATTGAAATCAGGGAGTGTATTAAATCTTTTAAATCTGAAAATACCTATTGATTCTACCTTGTGTTGGTAGTATTGGTTTGGTTGTTTCCTCCACAGGCCGAGTACGAGTGACCTTATGGTTTTCTTGGATAGGGTATTAGATTGCTGGGGTTATGTGGGTGATGATGGGATCCTCTATTTGTATCACGAATTGGGATGGGATCCTCTTCTGTTGTGAAACATTCTTATTCATAGTTTTGGGGACTTGGGACTGTATCTCACTTTGAAAT
Source organism: Viscum album (assembly GCA_963277665.1). NCBI lineage: Eukaryota > Viridiplantae > Streptophyta > Magnoliopsida > Santalales > Viscaceae > Viscum > Viscum album. The sequence goes on along the minus strand of OY728161.1, from coordinate 1,169,028,306 downwards.
ACTTTGGTTCCAATAATTGGAGGGGTCTCACTTGATGTGCTTTTACAAGAGAACTGGGTGTGAATGTTTAAATTGTTGTTGGAGGTACTCTTTCATTGGCTTGTTCTTATGCTTACTAGTTGCCCAAGTAGGTGCAGAAACTTATTTAAACATTATTACATAACATGAAATCAAGGTTGGGACAAATGGGGATTTGGTTTGGTGTGAGTTGTGACTTGGGCATGGGTGTTGTTCTCTTTTCTTATGAATAAATAGTAAGGATTGTATTCTTTAGGATGGCTGAAGAAAAACCTAGATTGGTTGAGTTCTTGTTACCTATACATATACTTGTAGCTTTTGTGTTTCTTATTTGCGCACCACCCAAGTTGAGCACTTAGTGCCGAACACCCCCATTTCATGGGGGAGGGTGTTTTTTCCAATAATTCTATTAGTGGCTGGTTATTAGATCCTTTCTGCAACCTTTCCCGATTATCCCAAGAATCTTCGAGCAGGGTTGTGTGGTGGTTGGCCCAGGTGTGTGCGGGAAGGTGGTTTCCCATGTATCTTCGGGATGAGGCCCAGGTGTCTTCGGGTGTGGCAGTAGTTCTTCTAGCCCAGGTGTCTTTAGGCATGGCAGTGGTTGTTCTGGACTAGGTGTTTGCATGCGTGATTACGTGTGATATTTGTGACCCAGGTGTTTGTGGGTGGGATGTGTGGTTGTGGCCCAGGTGTGTGCGGGCGGGGTATGGCAGTGGGACTACGATGAGAATGACAGGATTTCTCTGATGCATAGGATGTCTTCAATAACTAGTGGGAAAGTGGCGCTGGGTACCCAAGCATCGAGGTGCTATTACTATACATTACTTGACTTGCATTATTTGGGGAGTGTGCCTTGGTGAGGCTTGTGTGGTTAGTTTCCTTGCTAGGTGCTTGGTTATCTCTTTTCTCACAGGGCATTTGTATAAATCCCCACTTGTGCATGATAGACTTTGGTTTTTCCCTGCTGAGTATACTTGTATGCTCACCCTACGTATATAAAACTGTTTTTAGGTTTCCAAGAGGACTTCAGGGATCGTGCTGGACTGTACTATATCAGACCTTGTGAAAGATCATTGCAGTTGTTGTTGTTATTTCTTTTGGCACTTTACTTTTTAGTCTCCGTATAAATTGTGGTTTTTACTTTTGTAACATGAATTGGTAATGGTTCTTGGATTTACTTTTACTTTCAGTTTTGGTGTTGTGGGATTCACAATCTTATCTCCCGATCCTATTAAAATTATAAGGGTAATGCCTTCCATTTAGTGTGTGATTTTATACCCTTGGTGCTGGTCTCCACTCTGGGACCTGTTGATGGTGGGTTTCGGGGGGTAATTGTCTCTCCTTCAAATTAAAGAAGGAATGGGCTGGCAATCTGATGACCCTTCCCTCCTTTTGGTGAAGGTGGGTCGTGACAGAATGGTATCAGAGCTGATGGTTGAGAGATAGGATGGAGTCTAGAGTTAGGCACAATGAGGATTGCATGGGATGGTAGGGAAACAGTGTTGGGTGAGCTTGGTGTGTATATTTGGCCAGGGAAGACCGGCTAGGACATGAGATTTTAGGGCCCACCCATGATCCGATGTAAGGACTCTGGACCTACCGAATGACCAAGTGAGAATACACTAATTGCGTGGTATAGTCCCTAGGAAAGGTAAATGCATCATAATGAATTGTGTTCTCGTGTTTCTGGGGCATTTTGGGAATTGGAAATAAATAAGAGGTTTATGAAAAACTTAAGAACAATATTTTTCACTATATAGGCTTATGAATTCCTGTTTTACCTTACAGTTATGGCACCTGAGAGGATACCACGGGCGGTGCGGGTGACCGAGGCCCAGGAGGATGACATGGCCTATCAGTAGAGGACTGATCGAGAGGTGGAGGATTACCAGTGGGAGAATACACTTTGAGCCTTCCAGCGACAAACCCTCGAGAAGTTTGAGGGCAGTACCTCTGACTTGAATATGATGAACTGGCTAGAGGAGATGGTGATAGATTTCGTCTTGATTCGGGCTCAAACCGAGCACTGGGTTCCTCTGGCCATCAGCCAGATGTGGGGAGCTACGCGTCAGTGGTGGACACTCTACCTGGGGGAGAGGATATAGGCTGAGGTGGCAAGGTCTGATTTTGAGAAGGAGTTCCGGGAGGAATTCCTCTCTTCCACGATAAAGGCGGAGAAGAGGCAGGAGCTACTCTCCCTCCAGCAGGGGAGTATGTCAGTAAGGGAGCTGGGAATAAAGTTCAAGGACCTCCTCCTTTTTGCTCTGGACCGCTTTCTAGATGAGGAGTCTCAGGTGAGATGTTTAGAGGAGGCTCTTTGACCCTCCCTCTAATAGGTTGTTACCCCCTTCACTTTGCTGACATACTTGGAGGTCCAGAAGAAGGGGTGGCCTATGAGGTGTTCTGTGATGCTTCAGGGAAAGGCCTCGGATGTGTGTTGATGTAGTGACATGGGGTGATCTCTTTTGGGTCTAGGCATCTATTCCCTCATTAGTGTAATTATGCCACCCACGATCTTGAACTTTCCGCGATTGTTTTCTCACTAAAGTTATGGTGGAATTACCTCATCGGAGAATGCTTTGTGGTCTTCACGGATCAAAAAATCTTGAGTTATGTCTTCTCCCAGCGGGATCTAAACTTACGGTAGTGAATGTGGATGGAGTTCCTCCAAGATTACGACTTCTAGATTTCCAACACATCAGGAAAAGGGAATGTAGTGGCTGATGGTTTGAGCAGCAGGTCACAGAAAGATGTGGTCCATGAGTCGGGAGATGCTTGGAAGGCGATGGAGGAGTTGGCTGCCTTGCACCTAGATGCGAGGATGGATAGTGGTAGAGGTTTCCTGTATCAGATGACAGTGAAGTCTTCTCTATTGCGGCAAGTGGAGGAGTCTCAGTGGGGAGACCCAAAGTGCGAAGTGATGCGCGACCGAGTTGACCAGGGAAATGCTCCAGAAGGATGGACAAAAGATGGTCAAAATTGGATGCTCTTATAGGGGAAGATGTTTGTTCAAGAGGCGATGTGTGGAAAGGATCTTAGTGATTTCCACAACTCACCCCTAGAGGTACACCCAGGAGTTTCCTAGATGTACCAGGGTATGAGGAGACAGATTTGGTGGCCCGGAGTAAAGAGAAAAGTGGCAGAGTTTGTGGCCAAGTGCCTAGTGTGTCCACAGGTAAAGGATGAACACCATGTTCCAAGCGGGTTATTGCAACCTTTAGATGTACCCGAGTGGAAGTGGGATGACATCTCAATGGATTTCGTCACGGTACTACCCAAGGGGCAAGGGGGCTACGACGACATATGGGTAGTAGTGGATTGGTTGACAAAATCAACTCAATTTCTGGCCATCAAGGAGTCGGGTGCAGTAGATGATTTAACATGAAGGTACGTGGATGAGGTGGTGCAGTTTCATGGAGTCCTGAGGTCCATAGTCTCAGATAGGGATGCACGGTTTACCTCACAAGTCTGGAGAGGATTGCATGAAGCTTTTGGCACCCAGCTATGTCTTAGCACTACTTTCCATCCCCAGACAGATGAATAGACAGAGCGCACCATCCAGACCATGGAGGATATGCTGCAGGCATGTGTTCTGGACTCAGGAGGATGATGAGTGGGACACTTGCCTCTGGTAGAACTCGCCTACAACAATAAATACCACTCTACCATTAGAATTGCTACATTCAAAGCCCTATATGGAAGTCCATGCCGCTCACCCGTGTGATGGATTGAGGATGGGGAAGTAGGTCTTCTTGGCCAGTAAGTGGTGTAGAGAACGACAATGAAGGTTCACCTTATATGATAAAGGATAAAGGAAGTTTAGGACCAGCAGAAGTCATTTGTTGATGATAGGAGGAGACACTTGGAGTTTGAGGTAGGAGACCACGTGTTCTTGAAGGTCTCCCCTCTTCGTGGACAATGGATGTTCGGCTAGGGAAGTAAGCTTTCCCCCAGGTTCATCAAACCCTTCAAAGTGTTGCAGTGGGTCAGTGAAGTGGCTTATCCGCTAGCATTACCATAGCCGCTACTAAGGATACATGAAGTCTTCTATGTTTCTCAGCTCCGTCGGTATCTGCACGAAGATTCACACATCCTCGGCTGCGGAGAGCTAGACATTGAGGACGACATGACCTTTGTGAAAAGACAAAGAGGATCGAGGATCGTGAGGAGAATGTTCTTCGTGGGAAAACCATTCCATTGGTTCGTGTGTTATGGATACATGGTTGTCATAAGGATAGTACCTCGAAGAGGGAAGCATAGATCCGTGCCCAGTACCCAGAGTTGATTTGAGTTTTGTGATGTTCTGTTTATACTTGTTGTGATGGAGCGTTTTACCATGTTGGCTATGAAATATGTAGTTTTTCTATCCCGATTATATGAAGGGGAGGACCCAACCCCAAATCAAGACGCATTAAGGTGGATGCAATTAAACCCGAGAGGGCGAATTAGTGCCGCCCAAACAAGATAATATCTTGACATGGGGGAAGAGACTCCCCAACCAATATGACTGGGCAGTTTGACCCTGGTATGTTGCATGGTTCTTGAGAGGGAGGTGTTTTTAGATAACGATGAGGTTTAATCCTGAGAGGTATCTTTCGCGGTGTTTGTTCAGACCCTCTCTTTCCTTCTGGGTTCTTTTGATTCTTGAGGGTGAGAATAGTTTGAGAGGTATCTAATGTAATGGCCTGAGTTTTTGGGGATCCATTACCTGGTAAAAATCTGATGTTTGAGGAATAATGGGTGGTCTGGAAGGCCATCCCAGCTTCTCAGTGACTCCTAGTGGCAGCCTTGGACTACCGGTAGCCTCGGCCTACCTGTAGACTTAACTAACCGGTGACCCTGGGGTACCGGTAGCTCTTGGCTACTGGTAGCTCTCAGCTACCGGTAGCCGTCGCCAACAGGTAGATCTTGGCTACCGGTAGCTTTCGCTAACTGGTAGTTGACACCAACCGGTATCTCTCGGCTATAGGTAGTTGTCTCTAACCCGTAGCTCTCAGCTACTGGTAGCTATCTCCAACCGGTAGCTGTCGCTAACCTATAGCTCTCGCCTACCGGTAGCTCTCTCCTAACCCCCACAGGTATTTCAGTAGCGCTTTCTTTTTATGCGAATTGGGTTTTAAACCTTGTTTTGAACCCTTTAATCCTATTTTAAAGCCCATTAATGCCCATTAATGTCGATTAATTAAATTATAGGTGAGGTACCCTGGTGTGTGTCGGTTTATACCGCCCCTAAGGGAGGGGACTCTTTAATGACGTATGGGGTGTCCCAGCCGTGTGGTTAACCCACGACCCCGCTCCTTATGCGGTTTCAAGTTTTTCTCTCCATATCTTAACCATCAGGGGCGTGCTGTATCTCAGCCCTCATCAACCTTTATAACCTAAAGGATTATCCCTACATTTCTTTTTCTCGATCACCCTGCCGTCAGAGTACCCTTCCTCCCGATGAGTTGTATCCCGAGGAAGTTTTACTTGATCATGTTCCGTGGAGCTCCTTCTACTCACGCAGGGACTTAACGTTGATCCTTGATCAGTCAGGTAGGGGTTTTGCCTTCGTCTCTCCTTTCTATGTATATTTAAGGGTGGGTACGCTACTACTTCTGTAGAATTGGATGATCCAAACATTAATGAAGATAATAAGCAGATTATAAAGAATGAAGGGGAGGGGTGTGATCGATGATGCTGCTCTGTTTTTCTCCTCATTCATGATTAATGATTTCTGAATTGTGCGGGCTTACGCCAACTGAAAATCATGGCCATTGTGGTATTTCTCTATTCACTAATAAACCCTTACACCTTTTCCTGTTTAAATGGCCTGTATTTTGGTTGTGAACATTTTGGTGTGTAAAGGAAATTGGTTAATTACATATATTCGGCTAAATAAATTGGAAGCACCAGGATCAACTCTTTTTCTATGATAACCCTGGTTTAAGCCAGTGGAATTTAATTCATGGAGTGTGTTAAATACTTTTAATCTGAAAATACATGTTGATTTTGCCTTGTGTTGGTAGTATTGGTTTGGTTGTTTCCTCCATGGGCCGAGTATGGGTCACCTTATGGTTTTCTTGGATAGGGGCTTAGATTGATGGGGTGATGTGGGTGAGGATGGGATCCTCTCTTTGTAACATGAATTGGGGTGGGACCCTCTTCTATTGTGAAACCTTCTTATTCATAGTTCTGGGAACTTGGGATTGTATCTCACTTTGACCTGCTTTGGTTCCAATACTTGGAGGGGTCTCACTTGATGTTATTTTACAAGGGAACCATGTGTGAATGTTTAAATTGTTGTTGGGTTTACTCTTCCCTTTTCTTGGTATTATGCTTACTAGTTTCCCAAGTAGGTGTAGAAACTTATTTGAACATTATTAATGAACATGAAAACAAGGATGGGACAAATGGGGATTTGGTTTGGTGTCAGTTGTGACTTTGGAAAGGGTGTTGTTCTCTTCTCTTATGAATTAATATTAAGGATAGTGATATTTAGGCTAGATGATGTTAAACCTAGACTGGGTGAGTGCTTGTTACCTATACATATACTTTTATTTTTTTGTATTTCTTATTCGCGCCCCACCCAAGTTGAGAACATAGTTCTGAAAACCCCCATTCCATGGGGGAGGGTGTTTTTCCCAACACTTCTATTCATGGCTGGTTATTAGATCCTTTGTGCCCCCTTTCCCGATTTGCCCAAGAATCTTCAGACAGGGTAGTGTGGTGGTTGGCCGAGGTGTGTGTGGGTAGGTGGTTTCCCAAGTATCTTCGGGATGAGGACCAGGTGTCTTCAGGCCTGGAAATATTTCATCTTTCCCAGGCGTCTTTGGGCATGGTAGTGGTGGTTCTAGCCTAGGTGTTTACAGGAATGGTTAAGTGTGACAGTTGTGGCCCAGGTGTTTGCGAGCGGGATGTGTGGTTTTGGCCCAGGTGTGTGCGGGCGGGGTATGGCAGTGGGACTGCAATGAGAATGGCGGGATTGGTCTGATGCGTAGGAGGTCTTCAATAACCAGTGGGAAAGTGGCACGATGTACCCAAGCATCAATGTGCTATTACAATACATTACTTGACTTGCGTTATTTGGAGAGTGTACCTTGGTGAGGCTTAGGTGGTTAGTTTCCTTGCTAGGTGCTTGGTTATCTATTTTCTCATAGGTCATTAGTAAGCCTCCCCACTTGTGCATGAGAGTCTGTGGTTTTTTCCTACTGAGTATACTTTTATGCACACTCTACGTATATAAACCTGTTTTCCGGTTTCCATGAGGACTTCAGGGATCCTGTTGGACCGTACTAGCTCAGACCTTGTGACAGATCATAGAAGTTGTTGTTGTTCTTTCTTTTGGTACTTTTCTTTGTAGTCTCTTTATACATTGTTGATTTTTCTTTTTTAACATTCATTTGGAATGGTTCTTGGATTTACTTTTACTTTCAGTTTTGGTGTTATGGGATTCACTATCTTATCTCCCGATCCTATTAAAAGAAAAAGGGTAATGCCTTCCATTTAGTCTGTGATTTTATACCCTTGCTACGGGTCGCCACTCAGGGACCTATTGGAGGCGGGTTTCGGGGGTCATTATCTCTCCTTCAACTTAACGAAGGAAGGGCCTGGCAATCTGCTGACTCTTCCCTCTTTTTGGTGAAGGTGGGTTGTGACACAGCTCTTCCTCCCCCTCCCACCTCCGATAAGGGGGGTACATCTTCAAGAATCAACAAGGGTTCTATTGTTTAGGATCACTGATGGTCACCGAGCTCAACTCATTTAGTTAAAGATCATATATCATAGAGAAAAATTTCTACAAAATAACACAATTCCTCATGTCTAAGTGGTATGGAGAAACCATAAGTTGAAGAAGAAGCATAGGTACTGGAGGAGGTGGTGAAGTAGTGTTTCCCTCAACTGTTTTAGTGTGGGAAATACAACTTTTCTAGTGAAAATTTTTAAGTGGTGAAGATTGTAACGACCCGAACTGTTAAGAATAAAATTCTCCCTTTTCATTTAATAAAATATCATATAGTTACAAAAAAAACAAGCACTTATTTTTTTATTATATCCAATAGGATTTTAATTGACATTAAGTATCATTACCATTGATAATATATCCATTCAACAATTACCACAATATTAGTATAAACATTGATTTTTAAAAATCCTATTTTCATTGAAAAATGATGTGATGGCCTCAAACAGTATGATGGTACACTTTAAAGACCATTTTTCAGAGCTTTTATGGGAGACATCATTTTCGGGATATTCTCTAAACCAATCCCAATCTGATATCCAATAACTTAAGATTGAGTGAAGCTATTTATAGGATAATTTCAAGCTCATCAAGATCACGACCCAAACCATGTTAATCAAACAACCTACCCAAATCCCCACCATCAGGAACCTTACTCTTAGGGCGTATGTTGGTATATTAAAGGAATATGTATCAAGACCCTAGAAATAAGAATATGGTAATTTTTTGTATAGAATAATGAATATATTTTCAACCTATTATTGTTACTTTATAAAAGATTTTTTTTCATTAAAACATAAATAATATTTTCAATTAATTAAGATAAATATTTCAATGAATTAATAATTTTTTGAAATAATTAATATTTTAATAAAAATTCATTATTAATTAAGTTTTAATAAATATATATTATCTTCTAATTTTTATGATGAAAAAATGTAATTTTTATAAGTGTTCAAAAAATGTTATTGTCAAAAACCTATTATTTTCAATAAATGACAATTTATATCCAAAAGTTAAAATTCACATATTAATAAAATTATTTATATAAAATGAAAATTATTTTAGTAATGAGGATGTCTAAATAATCTTACAAGGAATATTTCATAGTTTTTTGACATAATCGAATTTTTGGTTAAAAAGTAAATACCGTATAAATATACTTTTTGTTTTATGATATCACAATAACCCTAATGTGATTTAATAAAAAAATCTGATCCAAAACAAAATATATGTTTTGAATTTACAATAATGTGATTTTAATATTATTTTATTTATTTTTTAAAGCCATTATAAATCTTCGAAGACATATAATATATTTTATGATTTTAAAATTATTTCCTTAGGAGTGTGACTGGACTCCACATAACCAATGGAAATATTTGTGTAATATAGGCCCTTGAAATTAAAAAAGATTTTAAGTCATATCCATTCAGTTGAAATCATTGTATACGACCATGGGATGGTTTGTGGGATTGGATATGTTTTTAAGTAGTGTCCTAAACAAAAAAAATAAACAAATCCCTCACTTTTCCTATATATACCCACCCAATATCCCATTTATATTCACTCAAACTCCTTTTAGAATACCCAAACACTTCCATCCGCTCCCCAGAGTCATTACAAGGTTCCCCAAAATTTCAATAAATCATTCTCATGCCTTTGCATTCACACATTCATGTAAGGGATCCTCTCTTTCCTCTCTTCCTTTCAATTCAAGCACCCTCTTCGAAATTTTTATTCATAATTGCAATTTATTATAATTTCTTTTATGTATAAACATTATCATAAATCCCAATAGATATTATTTGAATGAGACACCATTTATACCCTCTCATTTTGACCCTTACATATGTTGTTACTATACTGAAATTCTGTAAGAGATCTTAAACTCTCATCTTTTATCAAGCACTCCTTTTTTGTTATGTATTTTAGTATTTATTTTCTTATGAATAATATGATATTAAACAATAACCATACATTTTATTTTGTGTATAAATTAGGATATATTGCTTTCACTATCATTAATCCCCATATGATGTTTTATGTACACTAGTTACCATGGAAAAATTTCTTAAGAAATCATTTCTCTATTCATGATTCATCATTAATTTATGCCTTCTATTTATGAATTTCTAATGTTGGGATCTATTTTTCCATGTCCCTACTACATGAATTTTTTTTAAAAATAATTATAATCACCGTTACCTATCATCAACCATTTTAAAGAATTTTTATGTAACATTATTTTGTTGCAAGAATTTTTCCATTATTTTCTATGCCAAAAAAATCTTGTAGTGAATAACATACCCATTATTATATCAAGGGTATTCAAATTTTTGAAAAAAATACATATTTACTGAGGAAGTTACATGTATGTATTCCAAATTCCTAAATTGTGGAATAAATTATTATGATGAATGAATCCAGGTCGTATAACCTTGGTGGAACACTTATGCATGATAATGAAATGATTATGTCGGGTGTGCCTAGATAGTACTCCAATGCATTGGGTAAAGTTTAGTATCATGATAGGAAATGATGGGATAGGGGTGTACCTTATTACATTATGGGAATTTTTCAACCATGAATTATTCAAAGATTTAGCCTTGACTTCTGTTTATGATGTACTGTTAATAGTTGTTTCCGCATTTCCAATGTTAGGATTGTCATGTTTTACGATACCTTATTATTCAATTTTTTTGTATTCCCCATTGATGTGCCTATTGTCTAAAATGTATTATCTTCTTCAGTTTATGACTTTTTTATTATATTTCTAGGATTTATAGGTCACCCATTTACATATGTTTTTTAGGGGATATCCCATTCAGTTTTTAGTATGAAGGAATATTATGGAAATGTTATGGAGGTTTTCAATAAAGATGACTTATTTCCTGGTTTATGTTGATATGTATTCTACCTAATTCCAAAACACACTAGAATAATCAATATTTTGGGTTGTATTATGTTTATATTATGAAATAAATCATTTAATAATTTGTAATAATTAGAAGGTTTCTTAAAAAAAATATGAGTCATCATATAGGTATACTCATTTAGAACCTCTCTACGATTTCTCAAGTTAATGTGAATAAACCAAGCTAAATTATCTATGAATAAAAAATGAAACCTATATATCTCCTTTAAAAGGTAAATTATCCAAAAAAAATTATAATGGTTTACAAAGAAACTTCATTAATATACATTAACATACTAATAAAAGGATTATAGATATCAAGATACAATGAATCTATTTCCAAAATGATCAATTCACCCTGAAACCCCAAAGACATATGTCATAGTGACCCCAAACCTTTTATATCTATATGACCATAATTTTTTATTTATTATATAGCTTTTCAATATATATATATAGATATTATCATATACTCATCTTATAATTTTATTTTAATTTTCAAAGAGTTTTTTTGTTTTTTTAGAAATTATTTGGTTTCACGACATGGGTTTATGATCTCCCTAACGCGTTTGATAATTTTCCCTATCCAGATTTTATTCTTTTACCTACACATTCTTAGGTTGAAGATAATCATAAATATGTGTCTAAAACATGCTTTATATTTATATTTCAATTGAAAAAATTATTTTATTCATTATTAAATAAACATTTTTCTATATTTATCTTTATTTTTTTGTAACCTAAGTAATGCTCCACTATTTTATTCAATTCATTCAATATAACTTCGTGATGGAAACACCTATTTTATTCATGATTCATCACTGTTAATGGATAAAAATATTATAATTACTTCTTCTCTTACATCCTTATTAATTATACTTCCTTTTTCTTATTTTCTACAACCATGGTAGCTAGGATTTCCCCTTCATTAATTTAATTTGTATTTTTTTTTAATTTTAGCTTTCTAAATTTCTATTTATGATTTCTCAATTATTATTCTTGTTGAAGTAAAACATCTATTGATATGAGGAAACTTTCCTTCCCCATTAATAATTAAAACATTGGTTCTTTATTTTCTTAATCTTGGTTTTTAACTATAATAAATATTATCATATCTATCCATTATTCTACTTATTTCATTAAATTACACATTAATAATTTGGTTTTCAAAATGATTTTTATAGCATCCCGTATTTTTATAACATAACTTTTCATTCCATTACACGGAACTGAGGATCTTTAAGGTTTAGTGTCTTGGAAACAAGGAACATAAAACATGAAAAAAAACATTCTTCTTAAACACTTGAAAGGCTTATCCTCATGTTCACCCTAGTCTCATTACTGTATCCCATAACCTGGGGACATACATCAAAAGGAAGGGTGAGCAGAAGGCCCAGCAAGGGAAACAAGTGAAACATTTTACATATGAACTTGAGATACATCAATAAAGTCATGAAAAGAACTTTAAGGCATGAAAATGAAATCATGAGGCATATCATAATAAAAATAAAACTTTTTCATAACTTGAAGATGTGGCTACATCATTTAACATAGACAATCATGAACATATCACCAAGGTCCATCCCAAAGGTGTCATTTTAAAATTACCAAGGTTATTCACCAAGGTATCGTGAAAATTGTAATCTCTAGTGGTTACATCATTACCCAATGCATTGGAGCGCTATCAGGGCGCACCCTTAAATTTGCCTTTATTATCATGTGAGCCACATATATCATCATCAAAAATTTCATAAATAACCCACATAGCATAAAATAAATGGGTTTCATTTCATAATCATAACGTTTTAAAAACTGCTTTAAAGACATGATCTTTACGTCACTTTAAACCCACGGAAAGGGAAAGCGGGTCTCATGTATGTAAATCCCAGAATTTAAAATGGAAAATTTTGATATATATGTGAATACCCTTGTAGAAATAAGAGCTTTGAGTATTCACTTTATAACATAAAATAATTTTTGAGAAAAGAGAGAGGCATTTTGAGGGGAAAATTCTGCAGCATAACGGCTAAGTTTCGGGGTTTTAGAAAACATTGAAATGAGAGGGGACATGGGTCACCCTCTCATAAATGATCCATAAAACAGTAGGGTGAAAGAATAAGAAGGAAATATGGACATGGTAATGAAATTTTAGGGATATACCATTTGAAATAAAAAACATGGAAGGAAAAAAAAATAGATTTCTCTTATGAAAATTCGGCAGCCTTACGGCGTCACTTAACTTCAAAAGAAAATGATTTGACAAGATCAAATAGGGTACCTCATAATATGATCATAAGAGATCAGTATGATAGATATAGAGATAACTCCCCAACATAAAAAAAAGGAACATGAAAGAATTGACATGAATGTAGAACTTCAAAACGAGAAGGGTGAAGAACCACTTAAAAATTCGGCAGCCTAACGACGCCACTTAAAACATAAAAATACTGAATTGAAGAGATCAAATGGGGTCTCTCATAATATGAACATAAGAGTCCAGTATGATATATATAGAGATCATACCCCAATATAACAAAAAGGAACATGAAATAATTGACATGAAAGTAGAACTTCAAAACGAGAAGGGTGAAGAACCACTTAAAAATTCGGCAGCCTAACAGCGCCACTTAAAACATTAAAATACTGAATTGAAGAGATCAAATGGGGTCTCTCATAATATGAACATAAGAGTACAGTATGATATATATAGAGATCATACCCCAATATAAGAAAAAGGAACTTGAAATAATTGACATGAAAGTAGAACTTCAAAACGAGAAGGGTGAAGAACCACTTAAAAATTCGGTAGCCTAACGGCGCCACTTAAAACATCAAAATACTGAATTGAAGAGATCAAATGGGGTCTCTCATCATATGAACATAAGAGTACAGTATGATATATATAGAGGTCATACCCCAATATAACAAAAAGGAACTTGAAATAATTGACATGAAAGTAGAACTTCAAAACGAGAAGGGTGAAGAACCACTTAAAAATTCGACAGCCTAACGGCGCCACTTAAAACTTCAAAATACTGAATTGAAGAGATCAAATGGGGTCTCTCATCATATGAAAATAAGAGTCCAGTATGATATATATAGAGATCATACCCCAATATAACAAAAAGGAACTTGAAATAATTGACAAGAAAGTAGAACTTCAAAACGAGAAGGGTGAAGAACCACTTAAAAATTCGACAGCCTAACGGCGCCACTTAAAACTTCAAAATACTGAATTGAAGCGATCAAATGGGGTCTCTCATAATATGATCATAAAATATCAGTATGATAATTTAGAGATCATACCCCAACATAATAAAAAGGAACATGAAAGACTTGAATGAGAATAGAACTTGAAAACGAGGAAGGTGAAAGAATCCCTTAAAAATTCGGCAGCCTAACGGCGCCACTTAAACATTCTTAAAACGAATTGATGAGAGCAAGGGGGTTCTCTCATCATATGAACATGAAATAGGCAGTAGGATGAATATAAAATAACATCCTCCAACATAAGAACATGGAGTATAAAAGAAATGACATAAAAGAGGTTACTTGAAAAGAAAGAGAGGGGTCAGATCCCTTACCTTAAAATGTAACTCTTAAACCTCAAAGGTTGGGACCTTCAGGGCTTGGGGGAACCTTGGGAGGACTCCTTGGGAGGTAATGAGACCAGAAATTCGTTGGTAATGAGTGGGGAGTCGAATGGATGAGGGGAGGGCTTGGTATTTATAGGGAAAGTGAGGGGACAAGGCATTAATGGCCAAGGGACACCTCACATGTGCTTTTCTCAAACCCATGTGCTCTCCCTTGTCATTTATCATGGAGTTAGGCCACATGGGGCCCCCAAAACAATAATTCATCACCCTTTTCCGGCCAACCCTCAAAAGATCTCATGACATCATCATGACACCGTTATGATGTCATTAAACATACCGAAACCCTAAAACTGTATTTTTACTATTCACTGAAAATTCAACTTTCTCAGAAAAATCCCAAAATTTCACATTAACCAAATATCAATGCTCTGATTTCAAAAATGAAATCCATTTTATAAAAATAATTTTCTAAATATTTTTAATTTAATTTTTAAATAAAAACACTATTCATCGAAAATTCATTTTTTCAGAAAAAACCCCAAAAATTACCATAACATAATATCGATGCTCTGAGTTCAAAAATAAAGTCATTTTTATAAAAATAATTTTATAATTATTTTTAATTAAATTTTTAATTAAAAAACACTATTCACCCGAAAAAACTAATACTTGAATAATAATTAATGAAACCGTTATTTAACTATTTTATTGAATCACATTACTTACTCAAGGTGCCTAGATTATTTTAAAACTTTCTTTAAGTGAGATTACTAATCCATTTGGTCATATTACTAATCCTAATCATAAATCACTATTCATAATTTACTATTCATCAAAAATCAAGTTGATCTTATTAGACTCTAAATTTAGTACTGAACATAATTGCAGAAGACCATTTTTTGAAAATCATTACACATTTTTAATTATTTAGGGTTTACATAAACATATTTAAAATATCCTTTTTCTAAAATTCATCAAAAATATGCATACTATATTTATCCGGTCATTTCAAAATTCATAAACTTCATCATAAGAAGAAATCCCAATTTTTATTTAAAACAAGGATTACACAAGGTAGTTACGGTCTCGTTACATAACCCCTTATAATACCAGCATAGGACCTAAGAGTAAGGTGTGCTAGGGTGATAGAAGCTTGGGGCGGCTCAGTCAACATTGCCCGAGTAGTAATTTCTATCAGTTTGAACTTCTCACGAAGGCGATTCCGTTCCAGCTTCACATGATGAAGTTCGGCTTGGATTTGATCCAGAGCAAAGCCCAGTGGTGCTACCTCCTTCCCAAGCACTGTTAGATGGGATTCGATCGGTCCAAGACTACTAGGTGAGGCCATCGAATCTTCTTTCTATAATAATTAACCAAGATTACTTATATCAAAACATTTTGTTCACAGCAGTCATATTGACCGATGGTTATATAATAGTCAAAACCCACTGATCTCATTTTAATTATAATCATGTTTATCAAATAAAACGTTTTTGTTGAGTATAATAATAACACATAAAATTGGGAAACAAAATTTATTTAAAAAAATTTCGGGTCGTTACAATCTTCCCCCCTTAAGAAATTGTGTCCTCGCAATTTTAAAATTGGGTTTTGAATTTAATTGAAAGTCCCACATCGGAAAAGGAGTCAGTAAAACTATTACTTTAAAATAAAGAAAGCGAAGTACAAAGGTCACCCGAGTTAACCCACACTAGGGTTCCATGTAGGAAAACATGGACATGGAGGAGAAAACAAAGGGTCAAGTTCTGAGGGAGAGTGATAGATAACATGATTAGGAGAAAGTTAACCATGAGAAAATCCCAAACTTATGATGTGTGTAAACGATCTTTGATTACCTAGTAGGAAACGTAAACCAACAACATTTTTGTTTTACGTTTCTTTTCATAATTTTGAGGATTTCATTTACTACATAGAACAAAAACATAAGAAAATATACCTACCTTCAAGTAGAGTTTCATCCTTTAACAAGTCCCTACCAACAATAATCTTTTCTCCAAATGATGAGAATTCAAAAACACTTGGTCTCATAAAAGCACAAGAATCATCTTCTATAGAATCACATAATCTACAAAAGATTAACTATCTATTTCTTCTATCTTTAAACATTATCCCAAAAACAGAAAGGTTAAGTTAAAACAACTCTTCAAAAAGAAAGAATCCCATAGGAATGGAAACTACTTTTAAATCATCAAAGATCCATGGTACTACCCAAATTTCATCATAGACCATTCCCTAAATAACGGTCCTTAAAATTCCTCAAAAAAAAACTAAGATTGAAACCCAAATACAATAAGGATTTGATAACATAGTCTTCCAAAACAACTTCATTGTTCATCTCTAGACAACATCAACCACTCCTAAAATCTTTTAAAAAAAGTAGCTAACCTAAACATATTTTACCCAAGATAGGTTAGTCATTCCCATAAGTAACCTAAATTACTATAAGTTCACCTTAAATTCATCGATTCTTCAAAATATAAGTCAACCTTACTCCTCAATGAAAATACCGTAGTAATCTATTTACCTCGATCAAATATGGTTCCCAAAATAATGAACGTCTTCCAAAATAATAATCATATTTTAATCCCCTAATCATCCCTGTCATATTAATACGAAAATCGTGGCATTTCCTATCACATTGGTTGTCAGAACATGTTCTTCCATTTCCCACCATTAACTAAGAAGAGAAAGCATAATTAGGGGCTTAAGTACTTAGCTAATAATCATGAAAAGGAACTGAAAGCATATAAGGATAGCTTGTATATGAAAGGTATACCCTAACTTGTGATCTCCTAGGTTCCCATATAGGTTATGAATGATCATATATTCTTATGTCAACCTTTATTTTATTTTATCTTTGTTCCTTTAACAATGGTTCATACCAAGCTTATGAATTAACCAAAGCATATCCCCCGGGAGTGTCGTAACCAAGAGTGCAGCAAGGCCCGTTGTGGTGTACTAGTTCCCGTTCGAGTCTAGCTCAAAGCGGTGTTTTCGGGTTTTACCCCTATGTACATCTGTGCCAGAGCCACCTCTACCTGCTCGTATCCAGACAGGGATGTATTTGCTTGGCAACCCCTTACTCAATACTCACCAAAATACCAGGAAGATTTCCTATATTAAACTTTTCTATAGGGTTCCTCCTAGAGTTTTCATATCCTAATTTCCACAAATAACTAAACCATCCTTTGATACCAACTATAGAATCCCCTCTTTTTATAACATAACTTTTCATTCCATTACACGGAAATGAGGATCCTTAAGGTTTAGTGTCTTGGAAACAAGGAACATAAAACATGAAAAAAAACATTCTTCTTAAACACTTGAAAGGCTTCTCCTCATGTTCACCCTAGTCTCATTATTATTATACAAAAAATGTGTTATTTTTTATTTTCTACCTAATTTTTTTATGTCATCAAAATGTTTCAATGGATATATGGGAAATCATGGAATTAGTACTTCACCATGAATGATTAGACTATATCTAGTATTCACCGTGTAAGGAATTTTCTCCATATAGATAATTTTCCTCTTTGTCAGGACTGTGGTTTAAAACCAAGTGTATTTTCAGTTTTATAGTATCTGGTAAACCAATAAAACGGATTTTAATATCTTGTTTACCTAGATTTTATCTAGGGATCCTAGATATCCCCTTAATGGTATTAAATGATTATTATTAATATTGTAATTATAGAATTTCATCATTAAAGATGTCATATGTAATGTCTTTCCCTAGTGGACCACCTGACATGTGTCTGGATTGACAGTCGACATGTAACCTCATGTACACCTCCTGAAATTCAAACTAGTATAAAAAACAATGAGTTCCTGGGATTTTGTTGATCAAAGACTATACCCGTATATAAAAGTAATAAATTTCCAAGAAATATTGTAGAATTTGAAAAGAATAAAACCGGATCATACTATATCAAAAAGAATACATCATATAAACCCCCAATCGTATAAGAATAAAAAAATGACTACACATTGGGACAATTAAGAATAAATAATAAAAAAATAAAACTAAAATTATGTACTACTACCATACTCAATACTTACCTCATCACATTCAATACAATACATCAGAACTATCACGTTTGATCATGAAAATCTAGTCCTCTACACAGATTGGATCTATGATAAGTAAGTTTTTTCTAGGGTTTCCAAATGCGTCGGAAATCCATGATGGTTATTATGAAAACTTACTATGGAAACATAAATGACGTCCCAAGAATAACCAATAATTTAATTAACAAACATGGGATATACACAACTGATAAAAATAAATATGATGCAAATCATAAATAAATAACCATAATCAATTATGATGTTTGATCATATAACCTATGATCGACTATACCTGATTCAACCATTTTTGGAGTGTCCCTGAGCATAAAGAATAAAAATTTTACTCATATAGGGATCAACATGCCTATATTAGTTGGGGAAAGAACCACTTTTTTTGTGAAAATCATAAGAAATCATGATACAGGAAGACCAAATGTTTTTTCCTAATACGTAGTCCAAGGAAATCCAAATATCCCTCAATGGTCGAATTAAAATTAATTGGGAATTCAAGACTCTGATGAATCTGATTCTTGAGTAACCACCAAGTAAATATATATTCACTTGATGTTTGAATCCTAGGTAACCACATATGCATTACATATATAGTCAAACATCAAAATGTATGGGATTTCTTATTTCCTACCATATTGACCTAAGGTCAAGTCCTTTTATCCAATACATTTCATATAGGAACAAATATAATTATTGGTTAACCAAATAATAAATATATATATAAACAAAGTCAAAATCCTAGGTGACCACCATTTTATTCCATTTTTATCAACTCGTAGGATAGTACATCAATCTCATTCAACACATAATCATAACACTATGTTGGTAGTGCATCCCACCAAATTTGTCTCCCATAACACATGTCAAAAGGGTTGTTAATCAATTTATATGCATACCATATAATCAATATCTCACTATTAATTGGTGAAATTAATGTAATCACTATATCAACACAAGTCTCTCATCATAATTTTTGGTTCGAATGTAACACTTGTAATCATCAAAACCCATTTCCTATAAATATCCTCTCCATGTTCAATATCTCATTAGGGAACCCACCATGTTCCCCATGGTTTCAAATCATCTAGAAACACTATATAGAATCCTTTAACCAATCCACATCTCTCATCCAAGACCATCACTAATAGGGAATAGTGTCTATCATTGCAACATAAAACTGCCTTGTTTTTTTATTGAAAATTATATATGGGAATCACCTTAGAGACTTGAAACATTTCCTATATCTCTTCCCAAGTAGTCCAATATTAGTTCAACCTCCCAACCTATCCATAAATATGAATCATAGAATACCCTACCATATATCCATATCTTAGTGGGGAGAAAAACTCATCCCAGGATTATATATACTATCTTGAAGTCTTAAATGCATCCCATGTTTCTAATAAGTTCTAAATGGAAAAGTAATTTCGAAATCAAAGCTCAATTTTATATGAAGGAATCAAGGTCACCTATAATAATTGTCAATTCATATGGCTTTTCATAACCAAAAATTTTAATATGCATTTTCAATAAATAAATATTTTTTTAATATCTTATTCTACACAAAAAATTGAAATAAAATTAAACCATGAAATATTGAATTAAAATATGATCATTATAATATAATAATTAAATTATATGGTATAAAAGTCAGTAAAAATAATATGAATTCTATGAAAAAATAGAAATAAATGGCATCGGGTAGTGAGAGTCTTAATAATGAATCTCATTGTTCAATCTTGGAAAAGAAGTAGATTTACTATGATTTACCTAGACCAGGAATTAAAAAAACTCCAATAATTATGATATTAGATAATTTGAATGTGATATAAGTTAATGACCATAAACATTTCTACATGAGCCATTATAGTAGAATCACCACACTCAACAATAATCAAATCTTACCTTATACGTAGTTCTTACACAGAGATAAATTAGGGTTATGTAACTAGAAATTTGGGTGATATAAAAATAAAATTATTGAAATAAAAGTATATTAATCTCAGTTTTTAATTTATTTAATATTTTTAACATTTAAAGAAAAATGTATTATTTAGTAATGAATTGATAAAATTAAGAAGACCATTTTACACATAAAAAGTTTTTCTCCTCTAAAATAGGTTTCTTAGGTGAATTAATTAATGAAAGAAAATATAAAAAAGATAAGATATATTATTGATATAAACAACTTATTAATAATAATATAATTAGTAATTTATAAGCAGTAACAACAATAATAGTTATAATTTTAAAATGTTTTTCCCTATGAACATTTTTTCATTATATTATGCCTTAAAATTAAAGTTATCAAATATTAGTATCTGATTTTGAAAAAATTAAATCCCTTATTGTATTTATATAAATAATATTAACAGAAATTTTTTTTCAATTTTTTGAAATTATTTTTTTATGTTGATATTTAAAAAAAATATTTTCTTCCAGAAATTTAAATTTTATTACCCTATCATTATATAAAAAACCTTTATTTTTATAAAAAAATGATTAAAAAAAGATGTATTTATGGTTTTAAACTATCAATTTTTTAAATATTTTTCAGATTTTATAAAATCAGTTTTTACCACTTATTATTAATGTAATAAATTTTTATAAAAGAAACTATTTTTGGAATACACTGGTCTAGGAAAATTGGTGAATTGGGTATCTAAGAGGATCATACAATATTTTTATACCATTATAGAATTTTTTTATAAATAATATCATAGTGGGGAGATTATTTTATGCATGTGATGATTTGTTCCCCCTCCATTTCTTTTCTCTACTCCAAGTTTTTTATTAAGTTCATCAATGATGATTTCATCAAGTAGGGAAAAAGATGGATTTGGGTATCATCTTTGAGTTGGTAGTGATAAAAGATGATTATGATGTGGTGGGGGAAGGATCCTTCGTTTTTATTTTCATTGGAAGACATAACTAATTTTCTAAGATGGGGTGATTTCTTGGAGTGCAGTGATGGAATTAACATGGAATAAACTCTTTTTGTGATATTTGTAGCTAGTATGCAATGAAGGATCACTATAATATGGTGGTTGAAGTCATAATCAAGGTCTGTAAGTGGAAAATACATCTGATTGTACAAAAATATGGCTCATTAATTGGTGATTTCTTTAACGTCTATGGCTTAGAGGGGGTATTCATTGGTGGTTTTTTTTGTGGTGGTGTATTTTTGTATTATGTAGATAGAACATGGAATAACCACTGGTAGTAGAATAAATGTCTTGTAATTGATGAAAACTGTTTAAAATTATTTTTGAATGAATTCATGAGTAATGATGGAAATGGTTCTATAAAATAGTACCCCATGATGAATTGTGTATATGCACTCTTCTTTTTGTGGCGCGTCCTGCGAGAAGCACATTGTCTCTAGATTGCTATGATTCAGTACTATTGAAGGGATGTGGTTTCTCAATTTTTTAAATAGTTTATATGTTGCTTAATTTCTTATGATGTTGTATCTTAGTTCATCACTATAATAGATACATTGATGATGAATGTGGTCAACAGTTCTAGCATGTGCTTTGATTGTGTTATTGGTTTTGGATGATAATGATAATAACCAAGGTTATTGGTTTTTTGGATATACCAGCAGTTTTCTCATTAGAAATTTTTTTGGGGGTTATAATATTTTTTGGATATTTTGTTTTATTTATTTTCATAAATGGAAGGTGGAAGGAAATGGTCTCAAGGAATTGATGTCAGTCACATTGCAGTGATAAGGGGATCGAGGTGGCTGACACAAGCCAGTCACCTCATCTCAACTCCATGGTTTTGGAAATTGGAATATGGTTGTATTTTTTAACTTTTGATTTAATTTTAGGTTTTTAATTTTTTATCTTGTTTTTATTTTGTGTAGATTCACTCTTAATCTTATAAAACAATTCATTCAAAAAAATTAAAAAAAATCAACCAAGGGAAACTAATTTTTTCCTTTTCTTTTGATAAAATATTTTTTTTATAAAATATATTTTTGGATTACTATTAATGAAAAAAACATGTTGTTTATTTTTTATTAAAATTATATTTTTTTTCCAAGTAAAATTGATTTAATATTCATAAGAAATGGTGTCAAGTTATTTTTTAGGATCCATTTGACTTTTAGGGAAAAAATAAATTACTTATGCAAATAACTGTTTAACATGGTTAAAATAAAAAATGGTAAAACAGGTTAAGAAAATGGGTAAAATGGATAACATGTTAAAAATAACAATCTCTATTTTAGGTTGATGTGAAACTCAAAAAAAACATATCACCATTCCATTAGTTTCCATTTTTGAGTTTTCATGACATGGGAAACATGTGCGGTCCTTATATTATGGTTCAATATTTACAAAAAATGTCATTCTCACTAGATATAAAAGGGTATTCCCTTCACCAATTTGAGTAAAACAATAAAATATTAGGTTACTCATGAAAATATTTCATTTTTTTCTTCACCTATAAACTTATTTAAATTTATTTGGCTTCTACAAACAATATTGTTGCAAAATTCTTCCCTTTCCAATGAATCCGCCATGGAAATATGAAAGTCCTCAATATAAGTTATAACATTTCACTATTATTATTTATTTTATTTTTTTTTTCTAATTCAAATATATTTTCCCTAATATTATATGATTACATTAGTTATTAAAGTGCACTAAAAAGTTATATTATTGGAATAACCATTAGCAAAATTTCCAATTTTCCATTAATTTTTTTTCAAAAAAGCATTCATGTGTTTGTGATAATTTTCGTCTCCATGAAGTAACATATCTCATTTTTCATCTTGAAATATTATTATTTGTTAACATCTTTTAAAATTTTAATAAAACCCATAAATGTTTTAAAATAACATAATTATACTTCAATAATAGTTATATTTTTCAAAAAAAACCTCACATTTACTACTATACTAATCCATTAATTCTGAAATTCTTATGTTTATGTCAGTCTAACCAACTACTTGAATAATGCTATAAAATAATACCATGGTTAACTATGATAACCTTATTACTGAAAATATAGAATATAAATAAGTAAATTATTATTTTATTTTGTTTTTGGAATTTCAACATTAATATAATACTCAACAATTAATATTCGAATATCCACTCTTTAAAAACATTAAAATATGCTCATCAAGGAATTCATCCACTCAGTGATTATATTAATGTTTATTCATATCTATTTTCAATTCGATGAAACATATTTAATAATGTTAAAATTTATTTCCTTTATATTATGTATTAAATATCATATGACCATCAATTATAATTAATATCTTTGATTTCATGATATTTAAATTTCTATATCATGGAAACCATCTTTTTTTTATTCTTACATTACAATTATTGTAAGGGGTTTTTTAATCTCTATTTAAAATCAATATTTGATTTGAATGATAGTAAATTTGTGAAATTTTATGATATTTACTTCTAAAACCCATTATTATTATCTATACAAATATTTTTTGTTTTACTATGTCTTCTCACTGTTTTATTTTACCTAAGTCTCGTTATTTAACCATTTGTAGGGAAATTTATCCTACTATTTCTTTTTCGTGGGAATCCTACTCTTACATGAACATATTCGGTGGATGTTTTTCTGAATGTCCTTATCCATGACAAAATAATTTATTAAGGAAATTTTAGACTTCATGACTTTCATAAATAAGTTTAATTGATTTTTTAATGATATTCTATATGGATCATTTTCAGAAATTTCTGAAAATAAATTCATTATAATGTATTCTCTATGAACACCTCATGGATCCATTTCATCATTTTCTTTATAATTTATCCTATAAATATTCTACGAATAAAAATGATATTTTAAACCTCCATTTTAAATGTATTATTTATTTTTTAATAAATATTTTTAAAATTAAAATGATTTTCATTACTTCCAAAGTTATTTTTCAAAATCTCTTACATAGTTTGTTCAAATTTATCCACATATTATGACATATTTTATACTTTATTAGTGATATTATTCAAATTAAATCATCATACTTCTTCCTCAAGAAGCCTTATAAAATATTGTTTTCTATTATAATAATGATCCACCACTAAAATTTTATTTCATAGATATTTCTTTGTCGTGTTATTATTATTCAATTAATTTTGATTTATTTTCTTTATATGAATGCATTTTAATAGGATATGAGACCAATTTTACATATATGGGGTCTATATGATATAATGAATGAAACCGATATTCTTCTAATGGGTTATTTAATATATGATTATATAGATGATTTCTAGTGGAGGTCAATTGTATTTATGATGATGGGTGGGGACTTATATCACACACAATGTATTAGTTATGGATTTATATCTCATCTGATAAAGATTAATAAACCAACCTTGTTTTGTTCACAACTAAAAAGGTTGATATACATATATTTTTTTATGACATAATAGGTGGACATCCTTGTCTTTTTCAATAGTTTTTTCTATTCATATGATTATAACAAAATTTTATACTCGTTCCTATGGCTATGTTATGCTCTAATAGATCATGTTTATTAACTCATGTTTTCACACACTTTACATTCATTTCATATGATGTTATAATCCTTATTGCATGAATATTGTTTCATTATCTATGTTTTATTGGATATGATTTTATTATCTACATTCATTATTCTCATATACACATCTTATTCTCTCTTATGATAGTTGGATATCTTTTTTATGTTTGGCCTTACTGAGTGTTTGAGATCACCCGTTATTATGTTTCTCTTTCACTAGGTTATAACAAAAATTAATAAATATTATATTTCTCAAATGGTATCTCATGTGAATAATTTATGGGAGATTTTTAGTACAATTTGGATTAATCAGTGGCTTATGTAGTGTGAAAATGCCCATTTGTTTCAAAAAACCTTTTTTAGTTAATTTTTTATCCTATTTCTCAAAAAAATAATTACCTAAAAGATATTGGGAATATATTTCAATGAATTATTTTATTTATATAATTTAATTTTGAGAAAATCATATTTATTGGTTTTTATATAACTCATCCTAGTTATACCCCTCATCTAACAATATGACACCACCCAAAAGATAGAAAAACTCTTTAACCATAATTCATCTTTATGAGACCCATTTTGGGTTACAACATGAAATAAAATATAGTAACATCATAAAAACTCATTTTAGAAATTCACATTGTGGCTAATGGGTTATGGGGTGCCATGATGTTGTTAAAATTATTTATCAAGAAATATTTTCCTTTCTATGATTTAACCCATCATTTAATCCACATCTCTGGCCTCAATGAATTTCCAAAAAATGTACTCTACATGTTCCAACCCCCATAATTATTGTTCGAATAAATGTTTTCAAAAAAAAATTGGATCAATAGTTAATGCTCTAATTCCATTTGAAATATACAACCTGGAATGGAAATTAGGTTTTACATCCTGCCCACCAAATAACTTATCATCATTGATTTGACTCGGTGTTATTATAATAGTGATTCCCAACCTTCCTCGATCACTAACTCATACCCAATATTCCATGTCCAATCACAAAACGATGAATTCAATTTTTATGTCAAACTCTTAGCATGGCATACGATTTCAATCAAACCATGATCTACCCACTCTTAATCATTTCCAACACTAAGATGATACTTGACTAGACCTTTCTAACTCGAGACACCATGGTATCTTCAATTGATTCATTATTAGTCTCATGGTGCTTCCTATCATAATGATTATATGTTAATGTATTATTATGGGCCATGGTGATTCCTACTTTTAGAGTCACCTACCGGATCACATCATAGTGATCCAACAACATGCATGGTTTGGTTTTTATCTCACCGTGCCCAATTTCTATTCAATTTTACAGTTATTATTCATATGTCATACTATTATTGAAAATGATCACATTCTCTTGTTGGTATGTTCTTTCATCACCCAATTATAGTTCCTTAAATGTTGATGTCATCTTGAGATCATCTAACACCCACAGTAAAGTCCAAAATTTAAATGAAGTGACTTTCACTTATTATGTCGTTGACCAATTAAACTAGTCATCGTACTCATATTGTGAGTATTGGTATATCATTGATCTACCCCACCTTTGTATCAAAATGAATTTATTTTGAGCCTCATTATGACAATAAGACTCCATCGAATATCACATCTAAACCTAGAATCTGGAATTGGCTACGGAACTATATAAAACCAAATGTGCATGTACTAAAATGAAAAAAATCTATCTCTATCACTAAACAAAAGGTCATATCACACCCACAACCCAACCAACATAAGGATATTACTTCATAGAATACATTTGGACCATTAATAAATATAATGTATAGATATGGTCATCCTTATCTTCTCCATACACAAATTACCAAAAATAAAGAGATATAAATTCATTGATCACTAAGAACTTCACAATCTGAATGCACTAAATTTACGTCAATAATGAGGTTCACACACTTAACTAGTAAATGGTGTGTTCACCCAACATATGGATTCCCTTATACTTCTCTTCAAGACAAACCTAAAAACGTTAAAAAAACACACCTTCTAGAATAGGATTCTCATAAAGATACATGATTTGACCAAACCATGAAACCCTAAACCATATTCAATGACACAAATCCCAATAAAGGGACATCTTATATTTCATCAAAACCCTTGGGTAAACAAACATGTAGTAATTTCATCAAATCCTTCAATTTATCTGACACACATTACTTCTCATTGATCCATATACAATTGGTGTTGTAAATTACCAATATGTGCCGTCATGATCTCATAATAACCATACAAGTGAATTCTAATGTACCACCATTTCATGTGACCTGACTCACTCTCCCATGAGTAACATCCATCAAACCTAAGCCCAAATTCCTAAATCCAAAACCATGCCAAAGACATGTCAATATCATATAACCATTACCACTCAATTCCACTTCTAATAATATTAAAATATCACTCATACTAAATCCAAAGACACAATAACCAGCTAACCAATGCATCATTTTAAACCAAAAGTTTTTTCCAAGAGTCTATCCATTATAAAATGACCATGTGGGATTGAGATATTTTATCACATAATAAATCTCATATAAAAATAATTGATATTTTAATCACACTGATCTGTCCCACAAAAAAATAGACCTTAACACCCAACCACCTCTAGTTCTTTTGATCAGGACACTCAAGGTTTCACTATTATTATATTATATACTCGATAGTACTTCCCATGAAAAGATCTGATAGTTCAAATATACTACCCATTCATTCCACTTATAAGGCACTGCCGAGGTTGGGATAATCCATCTCTTGATTAACCCTAGCATATCACATCTCATCTCAACAATAGCACTCATATTATTAATAATCACTACGGGAAAAATGGGTATTTGCGACGGGAATAAATCCCGTCGCAAATAGCACCGTGAAAAACTTATTTGCGACGGGGGTATTTACCCGTCGCAAATAAGTAGGCTTTTGCGACGGGATTGCTTTCCTTGTCGCAAAAGAACTGGCGCGCGATGCATGCCAAATCGCGGGAAAACTATTTGCGACGGGGGAATATTCCCGTCACAAATAACCGGCGGTGGTAAAAGGTATTTGCGACGGGAATATTCCCCTGTCGCAAATATTATGTCGGCAGGTGGTTATTTGCGACGGGTCCCGTCGCAAATAACTATTTAACTGTTGACCATAATAAATGTTGGCTAAGGTATTTGCGACGGGAATCCCGTCGCAAATGGACTCGTCGCAAATAATCAAACCTATAAATACCCTCATCCATTTTTTTCAAATCATTCTCAAACTCCATATTCTTCTTCTCTCAAAGTTGTATTTCTAAAGTTCAGTTTTTCTCCAGTTTAATTTTTTTCTCCGGAGTTGATATTAATGTTTTGAAGAACGATCAGAGCAGATCAATTTTCAAGGTATTTATGTTCATTTTAATTTAATATTTATTTTTAATTTTTTATTAGTTTCAATTATTCTTAATTAGTTGTAATTTAATTATATTTACATTATTTTGTTACTTAATAAATTTAAATTATTAGTATTGTTCATAGTTAATGGTAATTAAGAATAATTAGTAATAATTTTTAATAAATAGGAATAAATATTAATAATAAATAATAAATACCAATAATTAGGAATAATAACATTATTACATTATTAGTATATTTTATTATTAATATTAAAATAATATAATTTTTTATATATATACAATTCTCTTTTCATCTGTGTGTTTGCTGTCTTCACATGTATTATTTGTATGTGGAGATAGAAAACGCACAGATGAAAGGAGAATTGTATATAAATTAGAAAATTATATTATTTTAATATTAATAATAAAATATACTAATAATGTTATTATTTGTAATTATTGGTAATTATTCCTAATTATTGGTAATTATTCATTTAATTACAAATAATTAGGAACAATTACCAATAATTATCAATAATTAGGAAAAATTAGTAATAATTACCAATAATTAGTAATAATTACCAATAATTAGTAATAATTACGAATAATTAGTAATAATTACCAATAATTAGTAATAATTACCAATAATTAGTAATAATTACCAATAATTAGTAATAATTACCAATAATTCGTAATAATTACCAATAAGTAGTAATAATTATCAATAATTACCAATAATTAGTAATAATTAGTATTAATTACCAATAATTAGTAATAATTACCAATAATTAGTAATAATTACCAATAATTAGTAATAATTACCAATAATTAGTAATAATTACCAATAATTAGGAATAATTACCAATATTTAGTAATAATTACCAATAATTAGTAATAATTAGTAATAATTAGTAATAATTAGTAATAATTAGTAATAATTACCAATAATTCGTAATAATTAACAATAATTAGTAATAATTAACAATACTTAGTAATAATTACCAATAATTACCAATAATTACCAATAATTAGTAATAATTAGTAATAATTAGTAATAATTACCAATAATTAGTAATAATTAGTAATAATTAGTAATAATTAGTAATAATTAGTAAAAATTAGGAATAATTACCAATAATTAGTAATAATTAGTAATAATTAGTATTAATTACCAATAATTAGTAATAATTACCAATAATTAGTAATAATTACCAATAATTAGTAATAATTAGTAATAATTACCAATAATTAGTAATAATTAGTAATAATTACCAATAATTAGTAATAATTAACAATACTTACCAATAATTACCAATAATTACCAATGATTAGTAATAATTACCAATAATTACCAATAATTGGTAATAATTAATAACAATTACCAATAATTAGTAATAATTGGTAATAATTAATAATAATTACCAATAATTAGTAATAATTATTAATAATTATTAATAATTAGTAATAATTAATAATAATTACCAATAATTAGTAATAATTACCAATAATTAGTAATAATTACCAATAATTAGTAATAATTACCAATAATTAGTAATAATTAACAATAATTACCAATAATTCGTAATAATTAGTAATAATTAGTAATAATTAGTAATAATTAGTAATAATTGGTATTAATTACCAATCATTAGTAATAATTACCAATAATTAGTAATAATTACCAATAATTAGTAATAATTACCAATAATTAGTAATAATTAGTAATAATTAGCAATAATTACCAATAATTAGTAATAATTACCAATAATTAACAATAATTACCAATAATTACCAATAATTAGTAATAATTAGTATTAATTACCAATAATTAGTATTTATTACCAATAATTAGTATTTATTACCAATAATTAGTATTTATTACCAATAATTAGTATTAATTACCAATAATTAGTAATAATTACCAATAATTAGTAATAATTACCAATAATTAGTAATAATTACCAATAATTAGTAATAATTAACAATAATTAGTAATAATTACCAATAATTATTAATAATTAACAATAATTAGTATTAATTACCAATACTTAGTATTAATTACCAATAATTAGTATTAATTACCAATAATTAGTAATAATTACCAATAATTAGTAATAATTACCAATAATTAGTAATAATTAGTAATAATTACCAATAATTAGTAATAATTAGTAATAATTACCAATAATTAGTAATAATTAACAATACTTACCTATAATTACCAATAATTACAAATAATTAGTAATAATTACCAATAATTAGTAATAATTCCCAATAATTAGTAATAATTACCAATAATTAGTAATAATTACCAATAATTAGTAATAATTACCAATAATTAGTAATAATTACCAATAATTAGTAATAATTACCAATAATTACTAATAATTACCAATAATTAGTAATAATTACCAATAATTAGTAATAATTACCAATAATTAGTAATAATTACCAATAATTACCAATAATTTCCAATATTTACCAATAATTACCAATAATTACCAATATTTACCAATATTTACCAATATTTACCAATAATTAGAAATAATTACCAATAATTAGAAATAATTACCAATAATTAGGAATAATTACCAATAATTTGGAATAATTACCAATATTTACGAATAATAACATTAGTACATTATTTGTATATTTTATTATTAATATTAAAATAATATAATTTTCTATATTATATACAATTCTCTTTTCATCTGTGTGTTTTCTGTCTCCACATGTAATATTTTCATTCTTTTTCAAAATTATCAACCTACTCGCCAATGGAGAGGTGAAAGTGAATGCAAATATTACATGTGGAGACAGAATGTTAAACACACAGATGAAAGGAGAATTGTATATAATATAAAAAATTATGTTATTTTAATATTAATAATAAAATATACTAATAATGTAGTAATGTTATTATTATATAATTAATGTTTATGAAAAAATTATATTAGTATTATTAAAATAATAAAAAATCAATATAATATTAAAATTATCAATATTTGTAACATGTTTTGCTTTATTCTCAATATATTCAATCTTTACTTGAGTGTTTTTTCTAACAAATTATTCAAAACCAGTAATGATTTTATATTTTATAGAGAAATATGGAACAACGAGGTCATCATCAATCATTATTAGGTGACCGCATATGGATAAATAAACCTAGAAATCCAAACGGTTCTGGTTTAAATCCAGTATATGTTGAGGGTGTGGAGACTTTTTTATCATTTGTGGCATCAAATCCAGAATTTGTTTCAGAAGGAAAAATAAAATGCCCTTGCCGAAAATGTGCATTGAGAACGTTTGACACGTTTGACAAAGTGGGAGAACATCTCTTGCGTTTTGGTTTTCAATCAGATTATGTTTTTTGGTATCAACACGGTGAACGCAGTTCCAGAGCAGGTGATACCAACTTGATTACAGATCTATCCCGGTTTCAAGATTTAGTACATGATGTTGCAGGTTCATCTGTTCAACATATAGAAACTCCGGCTGATATAGCTTCAAATCCTGAGTTGGCACCGTCTGAATTTTATGAGTTGTTGAAGTCTGCTGAGGATGCATTATATCCTGGCTGCAAGATGAGAAAATTAGAAGCAGTTGCAAAATTTATGGCTATCAAATCATATAACAGAATGTCAAACACCTGTTTTGACCAGATATTTTCTTTGCTGAAAACACTGTTACGCGAAGGAAATGTTTTACCTGCTAATTACTATGAGAGTAAGAGGCTGGTTCGAAATTTGGGACTTACTTGTCAGAAGATTCATGGATGTTCAAATGACTGCATTTTATATTCTGGGGAAAATGAGTCGTTGGATAGTTTTCCTACATGTAGGAAACTGAGATATAAAGAAGGACAACCCGGGAAGTCTGGTTTGATTCCTGTAAAATAGTTGAGATATTTTCCGCTTACATCCAGACTTCAGCGTTTATTCATGTCTAAGAATACAGCGACAATGATGTCATGGCATAAAGAGAATATTTCAACCAATAAAAGCTTGAATCATCCAGCCGATGGTGATTCATGGAAACATTTTGATAGAGTGCATCCATCCTTTGCTTTAGAAGCTAGAAATGTTCGACTGGGCCTTTCCACTGATGGTTTCTGTCCGTTTGGATCTTATGGTAGTCAATATTCATGTTGGCCTTTTTTTTACTCCGTACAATTTACCTCCATGGATGTTGATGAAGGAGCCATATATCGTTTTGACTTTACTAATTCCAGGACATCCGAAGAAAAATATTGATGTTTATTTGAAGCCATTGATTGATGAATTAAATTTATTGTGGAGTACTGGTGTCAGTACATATGATGTTGCAACGAAATAGAATTTCATACTGAGAGCAGCATTGATGTGGACAATAAGTGACTTCCCGGCTTATGGGATGTTATCTGGCTGGAGTACACATGGTCAGAAATCATGTCCTTACTGTATGGGATAGAACAAAGCATTTATGCTCATTCATGGAAAGAAACCTTGTTATTTTGACTATCATCGCAGATTTCTTCCAGCTGATCATCCTTTTCGCAGAAACAGATCTCATTTCAGAAAAGGAACAGTTGAAAGGGACGGACCTCCAAAAATGCTATCAGGTTCAGAGTTAAAATCATTTGTATTTTCATTACCTCCCATCACTTTTGGTCCCACAATAAACCAACAGAAAATTTCTGGTTTTGGGAAAGAAAACAATTAGATTAAACGTAGCATATTTTGGGATTTTCCATATTGGTCTGATCTGTTGGTCCGACACATGTTAAATGTCATGCATATTGAGAATAACTATTTTGATAATTTGTTTCATACAGTTTTGGATATGCCAGGAAAGAGCAAAGACAATGTAAATGCACATTTAGATCTTTCCCAAATTTGCAGGCGTCCAGAATTGGAACTATTTGAGAATGTCAGAACAGAAAGGTTACTGAAACCAAAAGCAGCTTATACACTGTCTAAAGAAAACTGTTTATTATTTTGTCAGTGGATTGCAGATTTGAGACTTCCAGATGGATATGATTCTAATTTGGGTAGATGTGTAAAGAATGGTCATATTACTGGATTAAAAAGTCATGATTGTCATGTTATAATGGAGAGACTTCTACCCATTAGATTATGAGGTCTGTTGAATTCTGTGATTTGGGATTCCATAACAGACATGTCTCATTTTTTTCGGGAAATTTGTGCGGCTACGACAGATTATGATGCTCTAGGAAAACTTGAAAAAGATGTTGTTGTAATTATATGTAAACTGGAAAAAATATTTCCGCCGTCTTTCTTCGACTCAATGGAACATTTGATGTTACATTTTCCATATGAAGCCAAATGTGGAGGTCCGGTATAGTTTCTATGGATGTACCCATTTGAATGATGCATGTAAAAATTGAAAAGAAAAGTATGTAACAAAGAATCTATTGAAGGATTTATTGCAGAATCTTATCTTTAAGAGGAAATATATTTTTTATGCTCCCATTATTTTGAATCTGAGTATCCTTCAAAACACAACCGAATGGGATGGAACGAGAGGAATATTGATGAAATCGACAATCAATTATCTATTTTCAACCAGTCAGAGCTTGGTTTTGTTGGAGTTTATGAATGCTGGCTTTTAGATGATGAACATCAGAGAGCTCATACGTATGTTCTACTCAACTGTGAAGAAATGACATCAGTTTTACTGTAAGTGTTTATATCACTTATTCTATCATTTATGTTACAGTAAATAACTTTGGTTTTTATAGGTTGTATGATAATCATATCAAGAAACAAATTCCACAAATTACAGCAGCTGCTCTCGAAGAACGTCGACTGAAAAATTTCTCTCAGTGGTTTCAAAAACTGGTAACATAAATTCTTTATCTTTTAGCAACTCATTCAATGTATAGTTTACTATATTGATAATTATTTCACAAATTTTCAGGTGTCTCGACATGCTGATAAAATTGACAAACGGCTGTGTGTATTGAGTAACCCACCTTCCAAACCTGTTAAAACTTATAATGCATATGTGGTGAATGGATTTCGATTCCACACACATGCATATGGGGAATCGAAAAAAACAATGAACAGTGGAGTTAGCTTAAGAGGATCTCATCATCGATAAAATGAAGTTGACTTTTATGGCATACTTGATGAAATCATTGAACTCTGTTATCTTGGACAACATTACATAACCATGTTCAAATGTCGGTGGTTGGATACAGAGAGAGGCGTGCGTGTTCATCCGACTCATGGAATCATCGATATTAAATGTAAAAGTGTTCTCGCAGTAAATGAACCATTCTTATTGGCTCAACAGGAATATCAAGTTTATTATGGAAAGTACTGTGCAACATCAAGAGACTTGACTGATTGGTGGAGTGTAATAAAAATCAAAATTCGAGACAATCAGATTAGTCAAAGTGAATGTGCTTTCACTGATGTGCAAAGAATTGAAGTTTTTCAAGAGAGAACTCAAAATCAGTATTTTTTACAAAGAGAAATGAGTATCGATGACGACACCCCACATTTAAGAGTCGGTGATGACGATGATGTTAATGATGTCACATATGAATTTTAAATGGTAAGAGATGAAGCAACTGTAACTCGAATGGATATCGATGATGTTGAGGAGGAATATGAAGATGACATTGACATATATGAAGATGATGATGAAGATGAACACTGATAGCATTGCATGGTATTTATATACAATCATAATATGTATATATGTATATATAATAGTAATTATCAATTATTTGCTAACATTAACATTTTCTGTTTCAGATGGACGACGCCACATTTCGTGAGTTGGCGGACGCTGACCTGACTTTCGATGCAGATGAGTTGCTGACAGATGACCCTCAGCCGCAGGCGCTCCAGGGAGTACGTGGAGGGGGCGTGGTCTTGCACGATTGATGATTCCTGACCCCGTCCCCGAGCGACGTCCACGTCTTGGGTTTGATCCACGCACACGGAGGTGTGATAACCTGTGTGATAACCTGTGAATTTGACTAAGATTTCATTAATCTATTCACATAATAAATGTTTATTATTTTTTCATTTTTCCGCATATAGCAGTCGGACAGGGAAGCGCTATTTTGCGCAACTATTTCTCTCAGCCGTGGACCACATGGGAGCAGATTCCCATTGATGTGCAGCAGGCCATGTTCGGCCATTGGTTGGTAAGTACGTAAATAAATAATTTTTATTTTGAAAATTATTTCATTTCTAACTTGATATTTTGATTTATTTGTAGGGTTTATGGTATTCGATCGAGGATACCATGCGTGACGCCATCCACGAGGCATGGGAGGTGGCCATGCGTGATCTCCTTCGTCAGTTTTTGCACAATTTAAGAAAAGCTGTGATGAAGAAAGCAGGAGTGTCAGATTTTGAGGAGTCATGTAGAGCACACCGACCAGAGTATATTTCATCCCATGTATGGGATGGATTATGTGCGCACTGGTTGAGTGGTGCCTTTCAGAGGAGATCATCGATGGGGAGGCAAAATCAGGGGAGACAGGAGGTGACTCATCGAGCTGGGAGTCGTTCATTCAGTACTCATAGACAGCATCTGGTACGTACATTATTTATAAATATTTTATATAACTATATATATTAACAGTTTATTTTTTATTCTTATAGGCTGTCAAGCACCCTGATGTTACAGAGTACGACGTATATCAGAGGACGTATAGTGATCCTGCTACTGGGGAGCTCAGAGATGATCGTCAGCATCACATCGTGGTCAGTATTATTTGTTTTCAAGTTTAAAAATTAACTGCATATAATATATTCACAATTTTAATTTTAAATTGCAACTATAGGAGTCATATGAGGCCGCAGCATCACAGGCCCGGCCTGAGAGTCAGGCCGAGTCATCAGATCAGACCACTGCCCGTCAGTTTGATGAGGCGGCATGGATGCAGGCCACCCAGTATGCCTTCGAGAAGGGCCGGGTAGTTGGTATCGGCTCTCGACTGACTCCCAGAGATTATTATGGCAGTGCTGCGATGTCAGCGTCCAGCTCGAGAGGAGCTCGTGCATCTTCTTCTACTACACAGTATGTGGATCAGTTGCGATCTAAGACTGCACAGATAGAGAGTCTCCGACAGGAGCAGGAGCAGATGCGTCAGCAGCATGAGGAGGAGCGTCGACGCCAGCAGCAGTTGTACGAGGAGCAGATGAGTCGGTGGCAGCAGCAGCATCAGGAGGAGATGGAGTACATGCGCCGACTCACTAATGCTTTAGGGATGGAGTTTCCTCCACCACCACCTGCAGATCCCCCACCTCCCCCCTCCTTCAGATTAGAGTTTGTATTTATGTTATAAAATTTGGGAAATCAAAATATTTTTTTGTTCTATTCTTAGTTTATGTCTCATTATAAAATATTAATAATATTATATTTTTAAATAACAATATTAATATGAATAATAAGATTATTTATATTTTATAATATTAAATTTTATATATATATTAAAATTTTATAATATTATAATTTAATTATATTTTTTGTAATACTTGAATTATTTTAATATTTGAATGTAAAATAATTCTATTATATTTATATTAATTAAAATAACTTATTAGTATTTTTTTATTTATGAATTATAATTCTAATATTATTATATTAATTAAATCATTTATTAATATTCTATTATTTTTTATTTTTGAATTATAATTCTATTATTATTATATTAATTAAAATAATTTATTATTTTTATTTGTGAATTACAATTCTATTATTAGATTAATTAAAATAATTTATTAATAATTTATTTTTTTTATTTTTTTTATAGTATTTGGGATGGGATACTATGCCCATCGCAAATACTAGTATTATTATATGCATTAAAATAATTTATTAGTTGTTTTTTATTTTTTTTAAAAAATAGTTTTTGCGACGGGTCCCGTCGCAAACACTATTTTAAAAGTTTTTTACAAATATACGGAGTACTATTTGCGACGGGGAGAATAACCATCGCAACAAAAGGCTTTAGCGACGGGCCCATCGCAAATAAGTGTTGTTGCGACGCCGTTTTCAGCAACGGTCCATTTGCGATGGGCCCCCGTAGCAAAAAGCCATTTGCGACGGGATCCCGTCGCAAATGACCCATCACAAATACTTGTTTTTCTTGTAGTGAATGAGTCATATACCAAGGGTACTATACTCTGTGACCAAGCCCATAAATAGTATACCACAAAGGTGAGAGCTTAGGTGCCACATCCTTACTAAAATCTCAATACCACAAGGTAAAACATATTCTAAATCACTAAATCATGTGTCCCCATTAACATGTATGACTCAAAAATCCCATTCTAAATCATCAGTTTATTAGGACAGCAATCCTCAACCAACCTATTTTTTAATTCTACCACCTTGAAAATGATGATATCATCCATATATATTTAATGATGTCATCATAAATATAGTATTTCATGATATTATGGATTGGTTATATGGAATGACACCAAAATTCTACCTAGGAAAACACCATATAAGTTATTGTTGGATTTAAGGCTCTCAGTCTTTAGAATATATTTTTCATTAATTAAATATTGTGTTTAATAGCCTACACCACAAGAAACACTAAGCTAAACTAGTTCATTACATATTATATTAATATTATTAAGAATATTAAAACAATAATAAAACCATTATAATTAACAAACATATAACTCAACTAAAATTGTTTACATTTAGATGATATATAATTAATAGAACTTAATATTAAGAATTATTTCTTTTCAAAAATAAAATATTTTAAAAAATTATGATAAATATTATCCCAATAAATAAAATGGATAACTTTTAAAATATTATTATATATGATCTATATATTATAATTCTTGAAATTATAAATTGATATGAAATAAAATTAATAACACTAAAAAATGTCACTTTTCAATAAACAATTTTCTTTTATAATTTTGTATAAATTATTAAATAAAGATCACTTTATTTTTGGGTATTAAACCTAAATTACTTAGATAAAAATTAGTTACAACATTTCAAAAAAGGGGTAAAAGTAAAAACATGGGATTAAAAGACTTGAAAATGTGTTTAACATGGGTTTAAATATGTGGGTAAGGATTGATAGTCCTTAACACTTCCCGAAAAAAAATATTCTCTATTTTTAGATCAATATGAATTTTGAATAGTGACTTTACATATTATATTAGTATAAAGATTCCACTCATATCCCTTTTTCTAGGATCCATCATCAACTTGTGTATCCCCATATCTGATGCCTCTTATATTCAGAAAATAAAAATATAATTATTTTCCAAAAACATCTAGAAATATATTGGAGTTTTTTATTCCCAAAATACAAATTCTCATGAAAATAATCCATTCCAAAAATGAGTTATTGCAAGCTGCAAGGTAAAATTATCAATTAATATATTCTGATGAATTTTTCATTAATTATTATTTTACCACCACATAAATAAATGAATTTTATTTGTTTTTGTGAAAAAATAATAAATTTAAATTTTCAAATTTTTAAAAAATATTATTTTACAAAAGGATAATATATTTTTAGTCAACATATCAAATTTGAATTACGATTATGTTTTTTGGATTTTTTCGTAAATGATAAATTTTTAATAAATAGTGAAAAATAATAGATTTCATTGAAAAGTGCCTTTTATTTTATAAAATATTTAAAGTTATATTTAGTTTTCAAATGTTTTAAAAGAAAAATTTAAAATATTATTTTATAATAAATATAATTTAGGTCATAATAATCAATTTAATATTGATTCTTGATATTAATACATTTTATACTATTGAAATTTTTTTCTCTGGAAAACTTTTTTTTATCACGATGCACATTTAGTTAAAAATTAAATTATACCACATATATTTTCTAAATCAGAAAATATGGATTAAATATTTTTAATAATAATAATAATTATTATTTAATAAATTTAACTTAAATTTTTTTCATATTTAATATTATCAATAGTAAACAAAGTAAATACAACTTTTAAGGATATAATTGGTTTACCAAGGGGTTAAACTAAAAAATAAGAATTAAAATTACCTGAAAACATTTAAATGTACTATTTTATGGCCATATTGAGATATTATCTAGTATATGGTTTTATAATGATCCATTTCTTAGCCTTTGGTCATGTCTCAAATATGGTTATAACATTTTGTTTTCAAAAATTTTATGTGTTTATACTCCAAAACATAAAAGGGAACTGAATCGTTTCTCTTATTAAAATATATAAGGCCTTTTGGTTAAGAAAATACCAAAATAAATACCTCCCTTAAATCCCTAATACTTTAATTGATCTTATTTTTTGATTATGAATTCCTCATATAATTTCCTTTGATGCAAACCTACGGAGGTTGTCTGAAGAAGCGATATCCTTCCCAACCGAGTGTTTTTGTTTTATTTCATATCACACCGTCTTAAAATCTTATTAAACTATTATGATATGATAAAATTGTTAAATTATATATAATTAGGTGTTATTATGTTAATTAAATAACCTATATTTACCTCCTCCCCCCACAAATTGGAAATGAAACTGTCGATCATATGTTTGGTGGGCTACTGCCTCCCAAACTAATGTAATTATTTTTCCATCAACACATCTGAAAAATAAATTTAATTATTTATTTAACTTATTTATATGATATTTGTTACATAATTATACTTATAGGATTTTAATATCAGGTCTACATTCTTACCTTACAATTATTTGTAAAAAGATAACATCGTTTGTATGATCCTGCTGGCTACCACCTCCACAAAGCGATATGACACATTTTTCATTTTATATTAACATGGATAGTTATAATGATACATTTAGTTAATTTATATGATTTATATGAAATTAAAGTTTACATGGTATGTTGATATGTTGTAAACCTTTCTTCAGATCCACTCACTGAGAAAATGGAGAAAACATTCATGCGTACATGCGACCAACTGTCTCCATAAATGGCGTAATGAATTTTGTATCTATATATTCAGTGGATTAATATAAATTCACAAATAATTAATATCTGTGATATTTATAAAAATACAAAAAATATTTATATTATAAAACAGTGATCAAAATAAATGGAACAATGAAACCAAACCAAATCATACATGGAAAAAGTAGTAATTAACTAAAATGTGATTTTAACCATGAAATTTTTAAAAAATGGATAAAAATGGTCCTAAGTAAATAATATATGGTTTGGTATATATTTTTATGTTCTACAATAAATTTTTAATAAACCTATATTTAATATTTATTATTATTAAATGGATATAAATAATTGGGAATCATGGGGTATGATATTTACAATCTCTATATTATTTCATAAACACATGTTCTATATTTACCACTAACTAATTTTTTTTTGGTGTATGAAATATGAAATTGGAATGTTATATCATGAATATACTGATTTTAATGA
The DNA here is from genome assembly GCA_963277665.1 of Viscum album. Classification (NCBI taxonomy): domain Eukaryota; kingdom Viridiplantae; phylum Streptophyta; class Magnoliopsida; order Santalales; family Viscaceae; genus Viscum; species Viscum album. The sequence continues at coordinate 1,168,987,623 of OY728161.1, read as the reverse complement.
CATTTAAAGGTTCATTTTTTTGTTTTTATTTGTTTTTTATTACAATTAAATGGTTACCAAAGAGGTATTAAATTTTTGTCTCACTTTTATTCCATGTGGATGCATTCCATACTCCCCACTTTTTCCTGTGTGGCCTATATAATACCCATGAATATATTTTATTATCATAAATATTAATTTTATAGGGTTTTAATTATCTAAATATGTTTATTTATTTCATGTATATTGTGATTCTAAAGAAACCAATGTGGTAAAAGTTTTACGTTACAATCTCATTATTTTTTAGGTTTTTTATGATTAAGTTTCCAATGATAGAACATTTTGATATTTCCCACAAGAAATTCATGAATATTATAATCCTTAGGGTCACACCGAAAAATATATAATTACATTATTTTATTATTTTTCTTGTCTTTTGATCATTTTTCTTGGGCTCGGGTTGAGTCCTGGTTAGAATTTTTGAGTGTTCAATGAAAAATGAATGTTTTTGCCTTAGTGGAATCTGGAACACGGGAATAGAACAGTTTGGAAACAGAGTAGCATTGCCTAGATCACTATTTTCCCTAAACAATGTTCAAAATAAATAATAATTAAATGAATAAGAAAACAAAAGATTAGAATAAAATAAGAAAAGTGATAAATAGGGTTAAAAGTAATATTTTAATAATAATGATAATATTATTATTAGGAAGATCATTATTATTATTACTATTAAGAATATTGTTATTATTATAATAAATATTATTGTTATTATTAATTTATTATTATTATTATTTTGAGTTTTTGTTGGCTTTTAGGCCGCTGTGGGGGCCCCGCATGGTTAGAAAGAACCTTTTTGTTAGCCTAGGTACACATGAGATTGGTTATGGAAACGGTAGAAGATAACACATGATTCATACACGATTTCTTGAGCCGTGTAGGGTAACCACACGATTTCCACGTTTTTTAAAACAAGTAAAAAGAACAAAAAGGGGGTAAATAAAATATTTTTTAATAATAATAATAACATTCAACTTATTATTATTATTATTATTATTGTTTTTATAATTACTATAATTATTTTGAATATAAATTATTATTATTATTATGAATTATATTATTATTATTATTATTATTATTATTGTAGATTATAATTATAATTATTATGTTTCTTTCAGTTTTTTAGTGTTTTTTTCGCTTTTTCCTAATCTCCATACTCACTTCCACACACTACTTGCCTTACCCCTTCCTTGTATGGCATGCCCCCACCCTTCTGTGCACTCCTCTCTAGCACAACATCCAATTGGTGTGGCCCTCCTCCATCTGGAACCTCCCCATCCAGCTTCATCCTCTCCAACACGCACAACCCAGCCCGCAACCCCCTCTAGTGGCGTGAAACATATCATCGCCTCCCCCCTCTACTAGCGCACGACCCTACCAGTGAATCCCCATCTTTGTCGTGTAGCCCCACTGGAATGATACACCATTAATAGATACTTCTTCTTTCGATAAGTTCTCCCTCGATTTTAGAGTTTCTCTTTGGGGTTTTGGTTTCTAGGGGATATGGTTTTTGTTTTAGTGCATCTGTTTTATGTTTGTGGGTTTAATATTCATGATTATGGTTAGTTCTTCACCCTCAAAGGTGCGGTTGAGGTACAATTGAGGTTTCTCCCCGGTTTCATGAATTTCATCATCAATTGAGGTAGGGCACCTTTTCATATTGCCTTTAATGTTATGATTTCATTGTTTTCTTATATTTCACACCCTCCTTGATAGCTAAATAGTAATATATGATTCTTAGATTAATTGTTATTTGTGAAATGAGGTGTCTTTCATAATTATTTTAAATATATGGTGTGGGTTATATTGAATTGTACACCACATATGCTTGATAATTAGCCTAGTGGGCATTTTCAACAGGTTTATTATTTTTAGAAGCATGTTTTGATCTTAGGAATTCAAATATTTTGTTTAAAGAGGATGATTGGTATTTATAAAATTGGTTTTTAATTTTCATGATTTTAAAAAGGTCTTTTTCATGTTTATTTATGACAATTTTTTATATTTGAAAATTTTGTAAGGCTCATTTGTCATTTTGGAATGGTTATTTGAACACCCCTTCTTGGGTTAGGTCACTTGCCTTGTTAGTTGATCCTGACATGGGAGGGCCATCAGTATGGGACCCACTTGTGTAATAATTATTTTAAGGAAAGGGACTACCCTTGAGGTGGTCGGGGTGGTAACAGTTGTGTAAATGTACGATGACATATATGTATATATTATTTCACGAGTTGTTGGAACACCACTTTGTGAAGATATCATGTTTACCTAGCATAACAAAGATAAATTATGAGATATTTCTATGCATTATCCTATGTTATTGCACTAGTTAGTTTCCCATCGTATGGGGTAATTTGTTTTTCATTGCTATGGGAATTAGGCCATGTAGGGTGAAAATGAAGTGTTCGGGCATTATGATGTCACTAGGTTGGGCATGCCTTTGGGATGAGTCACATGTATATAATATTTTGGTTCTCCTCAGAGTTCGTAGGTATTCTCTTGTGTTTATAATACTATTATGGTTCGTTTTATTTCACTTTTTGTGTATAATTTTATTTTGGGTACTTGGTTTTAGTGATTTCATAAAAAATGGTGAATCTGGGGCTTGATAAAAATGTTCTCATGAAAAGTGTTTTGAAAGAACCAATATTTTCCCCTTTTCCACAGATATGAAAAATGATTTTTTTACTTGGCCCCTCTTTCCTTTATTATCTTGATCCTTATTTTAAAATAAGAGGGAAATGTATTATGATGTAATTTATATCCATAAAATAAAAAGTGTGGAAAACCCTATATTTGTATATTGTATTCCTACCCTAAAAAGAATTTTTTATTTATATAAGGAATGTTTATTAGGAATATAATTATTCATGTTTACCTAATAAGTTTTAATACTCATGCCTATAGGGTTTTCTTGTTTTTAGTATGTAATGCAGGTTCTGGATTGAGTCTGACCGCCTTAGTCTATGGTTGGTCTTAGATTGGAGGGTGCCCCTTGGGTCACAAGGGTTTATTTTGGGTGTTAGGAATGATTTTTTATGGTACAATTTTTTAATTTTAACTGTAATGTGGGTAACGTAATGATTGAAAAGTTTTTTTAATTTGTTTTACCCATTTATTTATTTTTCTACATTTGTTTATATCACTAGGATAAACTCTTCCCATTGTCACTTATGATCCCATTGGCACTTATCTTCAACCTGAGAGGATTTGGAATTCCTCTCACTCATTGCCACTGATCGGCTCAGGTGATTAGTTCAGTGTCGACCCAGGTAGGTTCATGAAAAAATGGTATCACACCAGGTCGACTCTTCAATGGACCTTGATTTTTAGAGTTCCCATTTTTTCCTTTCTCCTAAAAAGGGAATTCCCATGTGTGGCCTTTTGGAACACTCTACGCATGGTCAACCCCATCACCTATGAAAAGGTCACTACATAAAGGTAGAGCCTTAGCCGAGGAAGGATTCTATTCTGACTGAGATGGTTGAGCCCCCCAGAGGGTAACAGTCTGATCAGCAATGGTTAGTCCAATAAATCCATAAAAAAGTGTGATGAGCCTCATTTAGTCTGCCCAGTTGAGATCGGGTGACCTGAAAAGACGGTTGGATCCCGGGGGAGAGTGTCATCAATAAAGTGGGCTCCCATGATTCGAACATTGAACCCCCCAAAGTAAAATGATTTTAAACACTCACCTTCACCATTGTTCCACCATCTAAGTGTAATTTTTAAAGCGCTCATTGTTTCATGGTGATGTCAGGGTAGAAGGATTAGAATTTTCATGTCTCAGGGTATAGGAACGAGAAGGACATCATGAACCCTATCTCATTTCAAACCATATGTTATGAGGATATTTCTGTGTTTATGGGTTTCTTTTGGTTATTGTAGATTTTTTTCTGTTGGTAAATAAAAAGGAAGTTGGGAAGTGACCTATGCGATCTCATAAGTCTAGGAAATCCATGTGTATCCTAGGAAATTACCCTACAATTCTCTCCAGGATGGTGGTGTGACTGAAATTTGGCATCTGACCATGTGTTTGAGTCACCCACTGACACTAGTTTCCCATTATGAATTTTTAGGATCTTTCTTAATTATGAAAATTTATTTGGAAATTCTTATTTTGGAAATGTGGAAATATAAATTTAAAATTATGGATACTTCGTTTTGGTAAGGGGAAAATAGATTTTCAGGACTTGTCAAAAGAAGGAATTAGAAAATTGGGTTTCTGGGAAATAAATTTTGGCGGTATAATTGAAATTGTTAAATGGGACATTTTAAACTGCATAAAAATGTTCTCAACCAAACAATTAGTATTTGGAAATAATTTGGAGTAGGATGAGATGATTGAAAAATAAAGGTGTGGAGTTAGAAAATGGTTTTCATTCGGTGGTTAATGATTTTTTGAGAAGTTTTCTAATTTTATTAAATTAATGAAATTTCATAGACTTGAATTTAAAATCATGGAAATGGTATTTCAATTTAATGGTTTTTGTTTTCTGAAAACAAAATTGTAAGATCCAAGTAGGGTTTCAGTTTCTATGGATAGCAGTTTCTAAAAAGAGAATTTGTGGGGTTTAAAAAGGAATTGTGATTTAAATGTTTTTCCTAGAAAGGTGTTATTAAAAATTGGTGCTTCTATGGGTGATCTCTTTCTTAACTATTTTTGAAAACGTGGATGGGTTCCAAGTTAGGAATGTGGATATTCATGGGTGAGGCTCAGGGGATACCATTGGTGGGCATGAAATCCATTAAGATTATTCCTTCTAAAAATGATATTTTAGAGTAAAATGAAGTGTTTTGTTATATTTTAGTGGTGTACAAAATCATTTTTATTTTGGGATTGATGTTTCTTTTATGGTTCTTGAGATGAATAATCCCTTAATTGTATTAGTCTTGATTGGGTTCCTTGTTTCCTTGTTTCACAGTGCCCCCAACAAAGATTCAATGGATGCCTAAGGTGCATATTTGGGTGGTTCATCTTTTGAAAACACACTAGTTAATTAATATATAGACGATGTTCTAAAATTTAATAAGGTTAATCCTCCCATTTTTTATTTTCATGTGAATCCTCTTGAGGCAGAAGAGTGGTTGTGAAGGATTGAGAGAGAATTTAGTTTCCTTGTGTTTCTAGTGTCATTAACAGTAATGTTTTAGTCCTTTATGCTAGAATGACTAACTTGAAAATGGTGGAAGTCCACATCTTAAATAAATCCTTGGGAAGATCATACATCGGAGTTCTTGAATTCATTTTTCATGCTACAGTATTTTCCCAAGATAACGATTGTGAAGAAAAATATGGAGATGTGTTGTCATCAATACAGTGTTGGATCGGTATTTGAATTCTTTCATTAGTTCCTGGACCTATTTTCATGTGACCCAAGGTATGTTTCTAAGGATTTTGTGAAGGTTCAACATTTTTAATTTTTGATCCATCCTGAACTATAGTCAAAAGGAGTAGAGCTCAACCTAACCACTTTCATTGTTGTGGTGAGGAAAGCCTTTTTTGCAAAAGCTATGTTATCAATAGGTCTTGAGATGGTGAATCTTCCTATGGTGTTTGGATATTGAGAATCAAATTATGGTAAGAAGAATATGAAGATTCATGATGTTCATGGTGTTGGTAGGGAAATTAAGAGGCTCCATACCTCTCATCAGCCTCTTTAGGGTGCAATATCACGATTTTCATTAGTTTGGCAAGATCGATTACAAGAAGTTGTCAGAATCAATTTCTCCAAGAATCTTCCACAACATTAGAATATTGGGTCACTTTAACTGGTTCTATAGGGGTGTTTACAAGAATCACCATGAAACTAGACACAAATATTAAAAGGGAACTCCAGCCCATTCGTATGAGTAGGGAGATGTTTGGGATCAGTTTGGGGTTTTCTCACTGTAATGATCCATGAATTAAAAAATTGTATCTGATAGAATTTTTTGTGTTTATTTCTCTTTTGATTGAATGATTGGATGTTGTTGAACCTTTTTAAACTTCTATTTTAATGGAATCATGTTTCTGAAATTATAATTTGTGTGTTATGTCTGTGGGTTTTTAATGCCTAACTATGATGGAGGACATGATTTGAACATAAGATCCGCATCCATAGGACCTAGAGTAATTCCTCCACAAATTTAGAAACCCCCATGGGTGAAAATGACCCTATTCTAGAGTATATCATTAGTGTAGGAGGTGTAAGTATTTTAAACTGCCTATGTAGATGATTCATCCTGAATGGTTTTGTTATGTGGAAAGAAACATGGTCGCCCCATTTCTAATTTGTGGGCCATGTGGTTGAAAGAGTTTCTCCTTAGTTATATATAGGTGGATATATTTCTATATCTTGAGCCTTAGTGTTTTCACTCTTGTGGCTATTAATCCTTGTTTGGTTTTCCATGTATGAACATCTTTGTAAGTCCACCTCGATTATAGTTTTGTTGGGATAATATGAAGTTTGTAATGCATGTGGGAATCGTGAACCACATATTGTCTCATGTTGGGGTTAGAGTTCAGTTAATTGGGTCCCATGGAGTGTGAGATCTAGTGTAAGGGAAGATCCCAGGTTAACCCTATCTGAAATTCAATTTCACTCTATGTTAATCAGTTAAATTTTTTTAGTTATTATAGTGGGGGGACCCACATGGGTCTCGTAGAATTACCCCTGATATAATCTAGTGTTAGATTAATTATTTTAGAAGGGAGTCTATTCTAGCCTCCCCCTATATTGAGAGTCATTTTGCATCTCAAGTGCTTGTTTTTTCAAATGGTGGGGAGTCCATTCGGGTCTCCATGAGTTGGGTCTTCCTTTCTCACTTCAGTTTAATGGTTGTTTCTAATTATGGAAAATTTTTTAGGGAATACCCATGTCAGTACTTCAACTTCATTCCTTGTTTCATCATGGTGGAAGGTAGTCTCATTTGTAGTTATCAAACATCGTGCTCGTCTCATGAGTAAACATTAGGATTTCAAATTCCCAATGGTTTCATTGACGTATGATTGTAAAAGGGCTCTAAATAGTTTTGTTAATGTCAGGGTGCCATTTGATTTTATGTGCCTATTTCAGAAAATTTTTATTGGTTTCATTTGGTAGTGTCTATGGTGTTATTGTTTAAGAGGTTGAATTTTTTCTTGAGAGCTTAATTCTTATTATCATTTAACTGGATGAGTCTTAGCTTATTGGGGATGTTGAAACATAGTGGGGATTCCATTCTAGGTCTCCTCGGTATATTTTGTATGTCTCATTCTTTGATGATATTATTATCAACTCTTTTTATTTATCAGTACTTTGTGATATCCTTAAACTATGAAGGAATATCAGTTTTTTCTGTTTAAACTTGTAATGGCTTTCTATGGGTAAAAATTGTAATGGTGGGGAGAATAGTTAAACCCTGACCTTCGTAATTACTTTATTTTATTACTTTCTGGTATTTGGATATTTTTTTGGGGTTCAGGTTGAGTCTATGTTTGTTTTTTTGTGTGTTTTTATTAAAAACTGATTGTATTGGGCTTGGCCACATCTATATCATGGGTAGATCTCGGTTTGGAAATGGTGTGGCTTCACCCAGGTCACCGTGCGACCTGCCCAATGTTCAAAAGAAACAAAAACTAAATGAATAAAAAAATGAATGTTAAAAATAAAATAAGAAAAAAGTAAAATTGATTAAAATTAATCTTTTATTATTATTATTATTATTATTATTACTGGGATTAATAATAATAATAGTAATAATAATAATATTATTATTATTATTATGGGGAATTTGTGGTGGGTTTTAGGTCGGTCTGTGGGTGTTGCACAGTTAGCGGAAACTATGCGGTTTGTCTAGGTACCCATGCGACTACTTTTGGAATGGGAAAAAGCTACCATATGGTTCACACATAGTTTCTTGAGTCATGTGGGGTAACCGCATGGTTAGACAATTTTTTATATAAATTACAAAATTGGGAAAAAAAATAAAACAATTTTTAATAAAAATAAAAATAATCATATTATTATTATGAATATTATTATTATTATTATAAATATTAAAATTTTTATGATTATAAATTATTATTATTATTAGGATTATTATTATTATTATTATTATAGATTATAATAAATATTATTAAGTTTGTGTAATTTAGTTTTTAGGGTTTCATTTTTTTCCTACCATTTCTAACTAACTCTACCTTCCATTATACACAATCCCCTCATTCCCCCTTCCATGTTCAGCGTGCCCCCACCCTACTACCCCATCCTCTCTGGTGAGACCACCAGCCGACACGACCCTCCTCTGGTCGGTGCCCCCCTCCAACTACTTCTTCTCTGGCTCGTAAAATCCAGCCAGCATCCCTCTCTACTGTAACTCACTATATTAGTGCTTTTGCACTCTGCTGGTGCACAACTTTACTACCACCACCTGTCTCCAATGCTTGGCCTCACCGAAAAGCTCTTCCTATGGCCATGAAATTCCCCTCTATTATGTTCTCCCTCGATTTTAGGGTTTCTCTTTGGGGTTTTGGTATCCAGTAGCTAGGGTTTTTTTGGGGGTTTAGTTTTGAGTTTAGTGGTTCAATTTTTCAGGATTAGGGTTACTTCATGACTCACTAAGGTGAGGATGAGGTACGATTGATGTTTCACATTGGTTTCAAGAATTTACTCACCAATAGTGGTGGGATCCCTTTTCACGGTTCATTTAGATTTATGATTTCATTGATTTCTTATTTTTCACACCTTCCATGATTGCAAAATAGTGATTTATGTTTTTTTGATTAGTTGTTATATGTAAAATGAGGTGGTTTGAACAATTATTTTGAATATATGGTGTGGTTTTTGTTGAATTGAGCACACCATGTCCTTGATAAATAGCTTGATTGGCCTTTCTAGGTGGTTTATTATTTTTTGAAGCATTTTTTGATCTTATTAATGCAATTGTGACATTTAAATAGTATGATTGGTATTTCTCAAATGGGATTCTAAATTGTTTAGTTCTAAAAAGGTATACTGTGTGTTTATTTACGAAAACATTTGAAATGTGAAAACATTCTAAGGCCCGTTTGGAATTTTGGAATGGTCATTTGGAATCCCGTCTTGGGTTAGGACACTTGCCTTGTTGGATGATCATAAGATTGAAGGGTCTTTGGTATGGGACCCCCCTAATGTAATAATTATTTTATGGAATGTGACTACCCTTTAGGTGGTTGTGGCTGTGTCTCTTATGTAATCATATAATGATATATATGTATTTCCTATTGCATTAATTTTTGGCACACCACTTTGTGAACATTGCATGGAAACCATGCATAGAAAATATGAAATTTGAGATCACTTTCTGCTCTACTCTAGGTCAATACACTGGCTAGTGGCCCATTACAGGGGTTATTTGTTATCATTACTATGGTATTGGGGCTCTCGTCTAGGATAGGTAGGGCGATGATCGATCGTTTTGGTGTTACGACGTTATAGGGTCGGACATGCCTTCAGGATGAGTCATATGTATTATATTTTCTAGTTCTCCACAAAGTTATTAGGTCTTCCAGTGTTTCTTCGATACTATTATTTTTAGTTTCCTTTCCCTTTTTATGTATAATTATATTTATAGTACTTGTTTTTGGTAGATTCTTGCAAAATGGGGAACATGTGTTTTGTTAAAAAGGTTTCCAAGATGTGTGTTTCGAAAAACAAGTATTTTCCTCTTTTTTACTGATTTGAAAAATGAGTATTTCTTACATCTTCCCTATTTCCCTTATACCCTTGAGCATTATTTTAAATCAATGGGGAAATGAATTATCATATTTTTTATTTTCCTTAAAATAAGAAGTGTCATAAAACATATATTTGTGTATTCTAATCCAAAAATGAAAATCAATGTTTCTTTATTTGAAGCATGTTCATTGGGAATAAAATTATTCCAGATTACCTACAGAGTTTTAATACTCATGCATATAGTGTATTTTTTTTGTTTCTCTTATTGGTTCGGGATTGAGTTTGATCACCTCAAGTGATAGTTGGTCATAGATTGGAGAGTGACCCTCAGGGTCACATGGGTTTGTTTTAGGTGTCAGGTTCTATATGGTTTATCAAGTACCATATTTTGTAATATTATTAGTGATGTAAGTAATGTGAATTTGGAAAAGTATATTTAGTTTGGTTTTCCCGTTTATTTATTTCTTTACCCTGAATTATTTCATTGGGTGAAACTGTTCCCATTCTCTCTTATAATTCCCTTGGTGCTTTTCGCATGTCTAGGAGTATCAAGAACACCTTTCGAGCCTTTCCACATATCGAATCGAGTGACTGGTTCAAGATCCACATAGGTTGGTTCATGTCACTCAGGTTATTTCATGAAAATATATTTTTTTCATTTAGTTTTTCTCTTTTGATATATTAAATCTTGAAAAATAATTTTTTAGGAAAACATTACTTCTTTTTTCAACCAAAAATCAATTATCAAGAGTGGATATGTTTTATAAAAATATTTTAAAAAATATATTCACTACTATATAAAGTTTCCATTTATTAATTTTCCCCCATTTTGGTGTTTTTAAAATATTATTTTAAATGAACCATCATGTAATTTTATAGAAATTGTACTTTTGATATTTACCCAAAATTGTAAATCAAATCTTGTTATTACATTTACAACATGATCATTATTTTTTATAGGAATGAAAACTCAATGGTATAAAGCTTCCTTCAAAAGTTTCCAAAGATAATGGCGGTGAAATTAGTTTCTTTACTATTTGATAATTTTTTGTAATTTTAGACAAATAAATTCAAAATGGAAAGAATGTTTTCCAAATGAAATGTTCCAAGTGATCATTCAAATTTTATTTCCATCTAAGATGACATCCTTTGATGTTGTAAAAGAATTACTAGGGATATTATCTAATGATACCATACTTATAATATCTCTAGATAGTTTTCATAATGATATTTATGAAACCAATTTTTTTTCTATGGGTTCTTATATGATGAAATGATGATTTTCAACATATTTCTTTTCTATTGGTTATGCTATGATGAAATGTTTATAAAACCCATTTATTTTCTTGTGTTCTGATATAATAAATGTTTTAGGATATTATAAAACACATTTATATGACCTTAATTATCTGGTGAGTGGAAACTATATATCACTCAAATTCATTGGGTAATGATAAATATCCCATTTGATAAACATGTAAAGAATGAAGAGTGGACATAGTTTACTATGGGACATTATCACCTATGATAGTCTTGAAAGTGAACATTGACTACTATAATGGTTTGGGGAGTGAGAAAAATTGACTATGATACTCTTAGGAGTGATACTTGGCTACTATTATGTTTTGGGAAGTAAACCGAACCCATTATGATAGCTTTTAATGTGAACCATGGCTACTATGATATTTTGGGAAGTGAACCCAATCCACAATGATATTTTTTTTATGTGAGCTTTGACTACTAAGAAAATTATTTTATATTATTATATTTCTGAAAAAAATATGTTTCTTATGACAATTTTATTCTCTCATGGAAAATGTTCTTTGATTCTATTTTAATCATCTCTTCTGAATTGCCATTATTTATTCTATGAATCATGTTTATGATGTATTAAATGAAGCATAAGGTTTCAAATTTTATTATCATGTTGTCATGCCCTTACTCTTATGTTATGTTGATATCTCCCTTTTTTACCCTTAATGTGAATATGTGCACACCCATTAGTATTTTCCTTTTCCCCATGTTATGAAAATTTTTATTTTGTACGATATGTCTAACAGGGGTTCTAGTTAAGAATAATTTTGTGGGAGATGATCGATTTCACTTTTTAACTAGTTGTTTATGAATCCATGTTTTTTAAGGAACCAAAAATAAATGATTTGGGAATGAATCATTATGTTATGTAATTAATATACATATAATTATATGTTATATCTATATATGAAAAGTGTATCCCGGTATAGTTGGTATCAGAGAAAGGATTAGTTAAACTTAATAAACTAGGAATTTAAAACTACATTGAGAACCATTAGGATAACTCTAATTATTTGAAAAATATCCTAGAATTTTAGAAAAGTATAAATCCAGTGGTTTCTAAGAAATTACATTCATGTCCGGATAATACATGTGGATTTGGATCTACAACAATTATACCTAGGATTACTAGGTCTAAAAATGGTACATTGGGATTTGACTCAATGGTTAAATGGTGCATGAAAACATGTCTTGTTGTACACGTGGTTTGAAACTCCTAAAGTATATTTTTTTCGAAATTCACAAACTCTATATGAACCATCATGATGGAATTTTAAAGATGATGACCGTGAATTATGTAGCACGAAACTAATCTATCATATATTAAAAATAAGGTTTCATGATTTATATATAATATGAATTATTTTTAATGATTAATCACCCTAATAAATGATGCATGACTGTTATTATAAACATGTTTTTTCTATAAATAGATTGAATATAGAATAATGAATATGGGGTGGTGAAAAGTATGCCCAAATATTGAAAAATATTATTTGAGATTACATATGTAAATTCCCTTAAATCATGAAATGCATCTAGGAATAGTAAATCCTATTGAAACAATTAGATGTTGAATTTACAGTGAAAACCCTAATGGTATGATGATCGCATCTCAAGTTTATGATTTATATTTGATTTAATTTTTAGGTAATATGATTCCAAAAAACCTCACTACTATCCCACAATATTAATTTGAGGTTACCTTAGGAATGAAATGGATTTATATACACAAATCCCACATCAATTAACATAGAATAAAGTCACTTTTTACTTTCAAAAACATCCTAAGAACTTATATTAGTTCCAAAATAAATATATATATTCGATGGAGATCACATCCATTGTACAGACCTTGCTTCAAATGAAAAATGTGTGTTTATCTTAGATCGTTTGGGGAAAACTCAACATCAATGATATTCTTAATGTTCAATATTTATATGGTGTTTATCTGATAGAGTTTCCTAGTCATCCATTAATATATGAAGTTGAGTTCTCAATATAACTCATACGTGGTGCTACACCTATTTCAAAAATTCCTTATTAAACAGTCGAAATTATATTTTAGGAATTGAAGAAACCACAATTGGAGAATTTTTAAAATGTATTAATTCAGATAAGTGTGTCCCATTTTTCTACACTAATTCTTTTTATTAGGATGAAATTTGAATCTATATTAATTTTTATTGATTTTAGGAGACTAAATAATATCTCAACCAAGAACAAGTATCCCCTACCCTATATTGACGAATATTTTGATCAACAACATAGATCTTAATAATTTTCTAAGAATGGCCATTATTATGGATATCATGAATTGGGGTTTAATAAGGAAGATATAACCAAGACAATATAATTTACAATGTTTGGAAACTAAAAATATATAGTGATTCCATTATGTATTACAAATTCCCCTTCCATTTTCATATATTTTATTAATATAGTCTTCATAGATTACGTTTATCGGTTTGAGGTAGTCATTATAGTTGATAACCTTTACCTTCAAAGAATAATGAATATCATTAAGATCATTTTATATTATGCTGAAGATACTAATTAAGGATAATATATATGTAAATTTCACTAAGTGTGAATTTCTCAATAAAATAATTCTCATTTTTTGGTTAAATAATCTCAAGTGAGGGCATATCATTGGATCCATCCAAGATAGAGGATTTTAAGGGTTGACATAGACCAACAACTACGAATGAGATCCAAATTTTTATTAGTTTGAATGGATATTATCAGTGGTTTGGGGGGGATTTATCATGAAATTATAATCCACTCAAAATATCAAATCGAAAGGGGTCCATGATCCTCTAGATGGATGAATATGAGGAAAATTTTAAGGAATAAAATAGATCGTTAGTCAGTACAACTATATATACATAACCATACATTGGTTAAGGGTTTTTAATCCATATTGATACATAGAAAATTGAATTGCGAGGAATAATAATGAAAAACTATATGTTTATAGCTTATACCTAATAGAAATTGAACGTTCATTACACAAATTACCAAACTCATGTTTTGGAGTTGTGGTAATTTTCTCATTAATGACATGGAGTCATTATCATTATGGATAAAGGTGTGATATATGTATAGATAATAAAATTTTAAAGTATATATTCACATAGAGATATTGGAATATGTTACAAATAATATTATTTGAACTAATTAATGATTAATAATGCTCAATACATTACTACCCTAAGAAATTGAACAAGGTAATTGATGCTTTGAGTCGAAAGGATCATGCTAGATAATCTATGATAAGTATTACAAAGGATCCAATATTAATTTTTTTAGAAGCATGGATCTTGTAATTTTAAAGTAAGGTGAAAAGTTTTCTATTTCCTAAATGATTGTTCAATAATAAATACAAATAAATATTAAAGAGGTACTAAAGAAAGATGTAGATATTCGGAATAATTTCTGGAATATTCTTGAGTTTAACATTGGTTATGATGGAATGATAATGTTCAGGAACTGTGTATTTGCTCCATCAATACCATATATAATGAATTATATGGTATATGTGGGTCATAGTTCATCATTCTCTATTCATCCAGGAAGTTTGATGATGTATAGAGATCTGAAAGATTATTTCTAATGGGATGGAATGAAGAGAGATATTGCATAGTTTGTTTCCATTTTCTTGGTATGTTATCCCAGAAAGGATATGATCCAATAATATAAGTGTATTTAATAACCTTTACCCATTAAATAATGAAATGGGAATACATTAGCATGGATTTTCAATTGGACTCCCCAAAACATCGAAAGGGAAATATTTTATATGGGTTGTACTTGATAACCTTACGTAGTCATCACACTTCATCACTATCAATGAATATTTCTCTCTACATCATCTTTCCTTTATATAAATGATGTAAGTGGTATGGTTTCATGGAGGATAACATTATATTATTTCTGATCAGGATCTGAGGATTTCCTTAAATCCCTCTAAAATTCTTCTTCAAAAATCTCTAAATACAGTATTTAGTTTTATCACTATGTATTATCTTTATATAGATCATCATTATAAAATTAAAATTAAAACCCTATAGGATATCTTGTAATCTTTGTCTATGTATTTAAAAAAAAATTGGGATCAAAACCTTCCTCTAATAAATTGTTTGTATAACCATCACTTCCACTTATGATTTTATATAACTCTTTTTGAATCCATCTATGGGAATAAATGTACAAAACCAAAATTATAGGATGATGTTAATGATATAAATATATTGGGACTTGAGGTAGCTGAGGAAATGGAAGAGAAAGTTAAATCCCTTCATGATAACATCATGGCCACTCAAAGTTGACTGAAAATTTATGCTGACAATCTTTGATGTGATCTATAATTTGAACTTAGTGATAATTTTTCCTATGAATTTATCCATATAATAAGGTTATGAGAATCCGTAATAATAGAAATAAAATCGATAGGTATATTGTCCCTTTTTATATTATTGATCGAGTCTTAATGGTTGCATATCACTTGGTTCTTCCATTGAACATCTCTTAAGTTCACAATGTGTTCCAAGTATCTATCATGAGGAAGTAAATATCAAATCCATCATATGTACTAAAGTCCATGTTTATACCACTAGATAAATATCTTTCATATTATAAACAAATAGTTGATATTATACATCTTATATGTAATTTTCTATGAAATAATACCACTCACCTGGTTAATGTTTTGTGGTGAAATCACTAATATATAGATAATACATGAGAATCTGAGGATATAATGAGGCTGATGTATCTTCATTTTTTTGTATCAGAGTGATAAATTTAGAGGAAAAAATTTATTTTCAGTGGAATATTATGTAATACCCATAGATTTTATGAAATTTTTTTCCCCAATAAATTTCATTTTATCGATAACATATGTTACACTCACCAAAAAGTTTTAAAGAACCATGATATATGATTATTATTATTATTTAAATGAGACAATTATAAAATAATTATTAAACATAGTTATATTAATTGTCATATATTTTTTTTTTCATTAATTATGATGTTTTTTGATAAATAATATATGTTGATAAAAAAGTACTTAATTTTTTTGTCTTCTTTATCAACATTGAAAATAAAATTTTATCAAAAGTATGATTTTATTAATTTTTTTAATGAAATAATAAATTTATTTTCTTCCACTTATACAAAATGAATTTAAAAAATTTAAGATATTTTTTTCAATCAATATTTCAATATTATTTTTTAGTGTTTTTTTATTTTTAAGATATGTTTAATTTTTAATGAATATTGAATACTATTGGTCTTTATTAAGATTCGTCTTGATTTTAAATCAATTATAAATTTATATTTTGTTTTAAAATGATTTATAAGTCAAATTAGTTTATTTTGGTTATAATTAATCTAATTTGGATCATTATAATCAATTTAATACTAAATTTGCGTATTAAATATTTTTATATTTATGAAACTTCTATCTTTGAAAAATCATAGTTCCATTACATTTAAGGGTTTAATTTGAAATTTGATTCTTCCAATTTAATAAATAGAATATTGTTAACTGGATTCCATATTTGAAAAAAGGAATATTATTATTATTTAATATGTCCAACTTATTTTTTACATAATTAATAGTAAAAAAGTAAAAAATAATTATCACAGTTAATGTTAAAACATGTTTACTATGGATTAAACTAAATGGTTAAGTGTTACAATTACAAAAAACATCTTATAAAATTAATTTTATGTGAAAATATTTCGAGATTAAATCATATAAGGTTCAATTATAATCCATTTTGGTTCGTTTTTTAATGTTTAAACCATGTGTATAACATTTTATTTTCAAAAAATAAAAAGGTGTCATGTCCCCCACTTATAAAAGGAAACCCCTTATCCTCTTTTATAGACACTTCCAAAGAATTTTTTTTTCCAATTACTTCATAGATATCTCACTTACATCCCTATCCATTTTCAATATGCCTTATTTGGATTACCAATCCCTCTTGAAAAGTATTTTGGGGCAATCCTAAGGAGGATGTATAAATAAGATGTATCGTTCTTAACTGAGATTTTTGTTTTATTTCATATATCACCTCTTTAGAATATTATCCAAAACTAATTATATAATAACAATATTATATTACATATACTAATATTTCATTATTTAAATGGTACAACCTATATACATCTTCTCCTCCATCAAATTGGAAATTGAACTGTTGATCGTCTTTACAGAGGACTACCACCTAGTGAACTAAGGTAAGTCATTTTCCATCACCACCTCCTACATATGGATATAATGGTATATTTGAAATATTGTTATGATATTTAATTAATAGTTATACATTTGGTATTATAAAATAACATCTACCTTCTTACATTACAATTAGTTGGTAAAATATTACATCGCTCGTGCGTACATTGGGAGTACCGCCTCCATGAAGCATTGTGATAATTTTTTCATTTTAAATTGAAATGGATGGTAATGAGAATAAATTTAAAATATATATATGGAATTTATGAAATATAAAATATTTATAAAGTTGATATATTATTTACCTTTCTTTCATTCCATTCTTCGAGAAAGTTGGAACAATGTTTATGCATACTCACGACCTTTTGTCTCCATGAATAGTGTAATTCATTATCTATCTATAATAGTAATGGTTTATAAAAAACATATATAAATTATATATATGATATTTATATCATATTTAACATTTTTTTATTATGGAACCATTATCAATGTAATGTCTTTGAAGACACCAAACAAAAACATACACGAAAAATGAAGATATTATTACACAAAAAGTGATTTTAAAAAAAAAATTGTGAATAAAAGGGTAATTAATGGTAATATGTACATCAGATATGGTATGATATGGTTCTATTAAAAACTCATATTTATTAAACATGTCGTTCAAATGTAAATGAATATATTTGAGACTAGAGGCAATGGATTTTCATCTCAATTTTATTTCCTAGAGACATATGCCATATTCATAACACATTTCCATTATGTGGTGTATATACCACCCCTTTAACATGTTATGTCGTGAATATAATTCTATTAATTATATTTAATGTTTAATTTTAGGTTATTATTTAAAGGTTCATATGAATGAAATGTCTCAAAAATGGTAAGTGGTTTTTATATCACTTTTATTTCAATAAGACACTTAACATATTCACTAATTGATTCCTTTGTGTGGTGTGTATACTACGAAAGAAAATGTTTTATGATTATTATTGGTAAGATTTATTTAAATTTAAATATCCTTTTCTGGTAATTTATTTCATGGGATTACGATTACAATGATACCAAAGTGGAATAGATTTTATATTACAATCTCATTGTTTATCGAGATTGTTTACGATTATGTTTTAAATGATGAACTCTAATTATCTATCTCTAAATAAACACATTTATATTCATATAATATGGTTATTTCATCAAAATAACTATTTTCATTAATTATTATCCCTTTATGTACCCAATATTCTAAAGGAATGTTTTTTAGTAAAACATACTAAATTTCTCTCTTTGTCCAAAAATCCTTTTTTCTATGCCCATGTTTTCTAAAACTACTAAAAGAATATTTTTTATGCTCTAAAAATAAATTTTATCTTCATTTTTACCAATGTTTTATTTAAATAAAATAACATAATATTATTTTCATCTTCTAAAAGAATTACATTGGAATTTCAACCCAAATGTAAAAGAAATCATTTTTTAATGTATACAAAATCATCTTTATATTCAAACAATATGACCACTCAATGGATGAAAAATTCCAGTACATGTTTCCAAGGTTATTTTTGAAGAATAATTTTTCTTTAATGTTTGAGTAATTATTATATTATAAATACATGTTTTGAAAATGGAATTGATATTTTCTACATGAAATGCTCTAAGGGGTCTTTAGAATCCATTCTCCATCTAAGATGTCATCCTTTGATGTTACTTAAGATTTACTAGGATCATAATCAAATGATACCATCATTTTTCTATGCTATTAAGGATTATTATTATGCTGATAATGTATTTATGAAACCTATTTATTTTCCATATGTTATTAAATGGTGAAATGGTGAAATATTTATTGAATCTGTCTATTTTCCACATGTCACACAATGATGAAATATTTATGAACCCCATTTCATTTCATGGGTTTTAATATTATAATTTTTTTGTTCTTTTGGAACACATAGGTATTATTTTTAATATGGGGTTGGTGGGATATATTTCTCCAGCCAATGCTTTGGTAAAATATGACTATCTTATGAGATAAGTTTGGATGGAATGGGGAGTAAACCGAGTCCAGTAAGGGGATTTGTCCACATCAATAGTATTGGGAGTGTACCTTGACAACTATCAATGTACAGGAAGATAATTCAATAAAATATGATGGACTTGGAGGTTAATCCATGACAACTATAATGGAATAGGTAGTTAACCCAATCCACTATGATAATATTGGAAGTGATCATTTTTTGTTATGATTGTTTGGTGAGTGAAGTCAATCCATTATTATAGTTTTGGTTGTGAGCCTTGACTATTAAGGAAATGAATTAATATACTTATGTGTATTCCAAGAATATATGTCTTCTGACAATGTTACACTCTCATGCCTCATGTTCATTGATTTCATTATGATTCATGTCTTATGATATACCAAGATTTATTCCACTACTCATGTATATGATTTATTATTTGTGAGGTATGGTTTTGAAATGTTACTCACATGTTCTTGTACCCTTTTGGTCATGTTATGTTCATATCTCCATTTTCTAACCCTATTGAGAATATAATCTCACCCTTTCTTAGGATTCTTTTCCATTGGTTATGAAGAATAATATTATATATGATACGTCTATGAAGGGTTTGAGTTATGAATAACTTAGTGGGAGATGATATTGTTCACTTATGAAATTTTCATGTATGATTCCAAGTTTCAAAATCACTATAACAAAATGACTCTATCATGGATATTTATATTATGTAATGAATAGTCATCTAATAAATTTTGATATCGTGGAGTGGAAAGTGTGGGTTTTTATTTGTATAACCCATGATGAGTGTATAAGTGATCCTTGCATGGTACTACAGTTGATAAACGATTACAAGTATCGTAAAATAAGTCTTTGGTGTTGTTGATCCACAATGACACTAAACCATAAATTCTTTTGATTTTTTTAGAAATGAAAATTTTAAATTTTAGAAATATATATTTTTTATCTTGGGCCTTATAACTCGGCATCGAACATAGTGTATAAATAATGTGGTTTTAGCACCATACCATGGAGCCTAGGTCTAGGGTTCCCCGGTTGGTTTTGGAGGAGGGTTTATGTATTTTTATGGATTAGTCTAGTTATTTTGGGGGATCAAGATGATATAATTTTAGTGATAGCCCTTAGTATGGGTCTATGTATAGAATAATATCTTGAAATTTTTGTAATTTTTTTGGTATACTATTTTTAAATGAATTGCATCCATGTATGGATACATGAAAGAAGATAAAATTGTGGAAAAGATGTAGCTAGGGATAATCACCCTCAAAGGGGCTGGTTGAGTATTAATTTGATATTCAATCAATTCACGATGAGTGGGCCTAAGAATACACACTTAGGTAGACACTCTCATACCATATTATTTTTGAGATTCAAATTCATATTTATGAACCATTATAAATGATTTAAATGGAATTTAATGATGTAATATATATGTTGATAGGTTATAAAACCTTATAAGGATATTAATGAAAAACATTGTATATTGAATAGGATATAGGTTCATCCACATATGTCATATTAGAATGGAAAATATCATAGGATTAAATAAAGGTGTTATCTGAGAATAAATCGCAGGATTTGGTGTTCAAAATATAATGTATTCTTAATTTAATAGATTGTATCATAACCATTTTTGGATTTATAATTTGGTTGGTAGCTAGAAAATTAATGTTTTTCTATGAACGCCATACCTCTAGATACTCACAATGAAGAATGTTTTGGACTAAAAGTACATCTTCCATACCTAAGATATTATGGTAAATATAAAATTAAAAAAGAAATATTGAGTTATATATATCTTATTTACTCCCATAACTGTTTCATTACTGAGATATAATTAAAATTTAATGGGTTTAATTTAATTAAGCTAGGGAATTTAACACCTTATGCTTTTAGAATATATATTTTTTTATTAAATAACGTCTGTGATAGATTTCTCCCCATAAAACACTGAACTAAGATGAGAAGTGAAATATTATATTAATATTATTACTAAAATAACGAGAATAATGAAACTTATATAAATAAAAAATGCATTACTCAACTAAATTTGGTTACATTTATAGGTTAAAAAATTAATTTTATTTAATATTAAAAAGGTTTTACCTTTCACAAATAACTATTTTTAAAAGGATAATACTTTATACTAATAAATTAAAAAGAAAAAAATTGAAATATTATTATATATGAACTCATATCATAACATTATTTAAATTATAAATTGTTTTGATACCGTATTAATAACACTTAAAATGACATTTTTCTATAAAAAATGAGTTTTTATATATATTATGTTCATTTAAAAATTAAATTTTAAAATATTAAATTTTCAATTTTATAAAATTAACATCAATTATTAATTAATAATTTAATTGTTATCATAGGATGAAACTTATGATATTTTTATTTGAAGGTTTTATTTTTTGGTGAATAGTGAAATGTAATGATTTTGTAAATACATTCACTTTAATGAAATTTTCATAAAATATGAATTATTTTAATGTCTAATAATCCTTTATTATATACATAATATATATTTAAATTAATATAAGGAATTTAAAAATAATATGGTTATTTTATGAAACTGATGATTAACATTTTTGAAACATGTAATATTTGTCTTTATTAAAAACTAATTTTGGATTATTTGTTTTAAATAACATTCCACAAGATATAATTTGGTTTTTCCTTGTTTTCAAAGCCACCTAAATATTAATTTTTAATAATAAACAAACTTTTTCTTATAAATCAACAAAATTAATAATTATATATTAATCAAAAATTTTGGGGACAAAAATTCACTTTTCATAAAAATGATTTTTACATGTTATGTGCGCTAAAATTAAAATTATTTTTTATAACCATTAAAAATTAAATATAGAGAAAAGTATCTCTTATTTTGAATTGTTTTCTATAATTATTTAATTGGGATCATTTTATTATTTTGATTTAAATTAAAATACTTATCTAAAAATTATTTATAATAAAAAAGCTAGAAAATGGTAAAAGTGAAATCCCTAACAGTAAACAACATAAAAACACATTAAAACATGTGTAACAATATAAGGTTTATGATTTCTAAACATCAAACTTAACCCTTTATATTATTATCCATTTTTGGATTCAATTACCATTTAATACTGAAATTATATTTTATATTATTACAAAATCGTTACTCATATACCCTATAAAGGGAGACATGATGAAATCACTTCCCCTTAGACCCAAAAAACTATTATATTCCACATAAATCTCAAAAAATAATTCCTAAAAAAAAATAATTCCCTTATAGTATTTTTTTTATTATAATTAGAAAAAATATTAAATAATTAATGCATTTATCTACAGATCCCTCTAAATGAGTAAGGTAAAAATATTAATTACTCATTTTTTTTTCATTTTCACTGATTTTTCTAAAGACATTAAATATAATTTAACCATATTAAAATAATAACATCAGTATCAAAGTTAATCCATTTTTTTAATGTTAATGGGACAATAATTTTCTACCCTCCTCTCAACCAATCAAAAAATGAAAAAGGTTATTTCTGTTATGTGTGGATGAAAAATTATATAAGAGATGTGATCCATTATATGTAAAATAAACACAAAGATTTTTAAAATTGAGTTTCTAATGAATAATATTATATTTTAAATTTTATTAATATTCATTAAATATAATACAATTATTACCTCCATTACATTCTATGTAAATGAATGTGTCACCTGCATGTACGTGTGGAATACCACCTCTATAAAAGTGACATATTATGATTTTCAATATAGATTATTTATTATGTATAAAACTATCTAATAACATGAATCACCACACTAAAAATAGGAAAAATATCATTACTATTTTAAAATATTTATATTATTAAAAAATCACTTTAGAAAAGATAGCCACCCATTGATTATTGTTTGTTCTTTATTTTCAGTCAGTTTAACCAATTACCCAAAAAAAGTTATAAATTTATATCCCGGATGATAATAGAAACTTAACTTCTATATTTTTCATAAATTAAATAGAAAATAATCAATTTATTCATATGGAAATATTATATATATATATATATATATTTAACTTATTATAAATAAAAATCATCATTCATTAAAAATTTAATAAAACAAGCCTTCCACTAACATTTTCATCCCAAAAATAATATAAAATAAATATGAAATAATAATATAAACTATAAAATAATTGTAAAAAACATATTCTATCACCTATAATGATCTAATAAAACAAAAAATGAATCTTTACACATGAATTGACACTACTATTATGAAACTAGTACTAAACATATAATTAAAAAAATATCATTTGATTTTCAAAATAAGATAATTAACTAATATATTTGTAATAAAATAATATTAATGAATTTTATAAAATTTTATAAGTACAAATAATGTATTTGTGTATGTGTTTAAGATTATAAGTTTTATATATAAGGTTAGAGAACAGTCTACTAAGAGGGATTAATGAAAATGGTTTTTTCATCTTAGTTTATCTAAATTGAAAAATGATTCATATTCCCCTTATGTTTAATTTTTTTACTTTATTTAATGAACATGAATTTTTTAAAATATTTTCAATTTATTTTTTTTTATTTTAAAATCCATCTCATGTTATTTTTTTAGAGGTTATCAATAATAAAGATAACAATGATATAAGGGGTTTTATTGACACAACATCTATTGTTGTGTCCTAATTGTTCCTCTTTGAATAAGGTTTTACAAGATTGATTTCTCTTTTTCATTGATTAATGTATAAATCCTTCACTCCTCATTTCTAGTGGAATAAGACATATTTAATTCATTCTTTTAAAAATATGACGATGTTAATAATAATTATCATCCCCTCCAAAATATGTTTATCTTTCATATCCGTATTAACTTTTCCCGCTAATGTTATAGTTTTTTATTTTTAAATAAATATTCCTTTTATTTTAATTAATCTTTAATTTTATTATTTTACCACATTCTCAAATATTGATTATTGAAGATTCATTTTAAAATAATATTCTTTCTAAAGTTTTCACTTTCTCATTTAAAAAGTTATTTTTCAATGTGATATATGATATATTCATTAAGAAAATGGTTCTCACCTTTTATGATAATAATTTTATGATTTATTTAACATTTTACACTTTATATTTAAATTTGTTATTTGGTTAGATATTATACTTCTTGATAACCCATCTAAATATTCATATAAAATACACTTTTGTGGTTATTTAATTATGGGTATCAACCATTTACATTCTAGAGGTCTATTTAGGTGATACCATATAGATGTGTTATGAAAAAATACAATCTGATTGATTATTTATTATGTATTGAATGAAAAAGATTATATTTTAATGGGTTCTTTATGATGTGGTGTAGGATTTATTTAAAATGGAACAAAACCATATATATATATATATATATATATATTGAAAATTAAAATCATATATCGTCATCCAATGTATTGGTTGTGGTTTATATCTAATTAGATAATTATAAATCATATGTTTACAAAACAGAAGTGCCTAATAGGATGTAGATTGCAAAACCCTAAGTCACTTTGATGGACCTCAAGTTTGACGAACCTAAGTAAATTATAATATATTTGTTTGTGCCACCTAAGTAACTTATAGAACATAGGTTAGTGAAACCTAAGGCACTAATTAGTCATAAGGTTTTAATACATAAGTCACTAATGGGTCATAGTATTGTGATTCCTAATAAACCATGTAATTATTCCATGTTCATATAGTTGACTAATATTTTCTGATTATTATACATTTCCATAAAATTCTATATCTAGCATTATATGATTATGTTCCTTGGATAATGTTAATTATCTCACACTCTTATTCTATTGTAATTTTTTTCATTTGAGATTGTATTAACCGCATTCCTGAAATATAGAATCTCTTATTTTCCCCTATCCTTTTTAATAATACATTTCTTTCATGGTCACACTTTCTCTTGTAATTTCTATCTAACTCTTAATGACATGCTGATCAGTTTCTATTTCTTATCAATTTTTCTCACCCCTTTCTTATGTTTCTTTTACATGGGTTTTGAAGATGAGTATAACCTATGAGGAGTATATAAGAGAGCATATGTTATTAAAATTATAGAGAAATTTTAACATTTATTGTATAATAAGTCACTTATATGGTTGATATGAAATGACATTAAAACTTCTATTTTTGGTATTTTGGGATTATTGTGAGATGAAATGTATAAATATATGGAATGAAGGTATGTTTTTTATGTTTCAACTCACTTGATATCAATTAAAATGTATTATTAATATTTTTTTAGTAGTAGAACTAGGTGTGTGGATCTTGGGAGCCTCATTGGGTGTAGATACCTGAAGCTTGACGTACATGGACATTACATTACTTTTGCATAATACTTAATACATGAGAAAAACAGACGCACAAGGACCGTAATAATTTAGTGTCTTTGGAAACATGGAACGTAATCTTTTAATCGTGGTGAATGATCTTCAAAATCTCCCACAAAGATCTTCCCTTTTGTTTTTCTTACCTAAAATCCTTCTTTATATCCTGGGGAAAAGAAAACATATAAAGGGTGAGCTCAAATGATCAGTAAGGGAGATCATGGATAAAATAAAACAAATCATATACATTTGAACTTAAAAACATAAACATAACGTTTAGACATAGAAATCTTGTGCAATGACTTAAAACATGGAAGTACATAAGGCATAGAACAAAATATAACATCAATCATGATAAAATAGCTTGTAAATAAAACTTTTAATTATGGAAAAACATTAAGCACATGATATGATTTCCATAGTAGCCAAGGCATTGCTACCAAGACCATCTTAGTGGACAAAGTCCCTTTCTGAATCGAGTTCACTACTCGTTCCAGTCCTGTATTACTGAACCGGTTTAACCTGTCGTTCCATCCATGTATATCTCATGAGATATAAATCTTTACCCAATTCATTGGAGGGAGATATAGGTCCCACCCATCTCATAATTAAATCATTCTAACTTGTGCCCCAAAATAAACATACATCATTCATAATAACCCAACGAAGAAAATGGGTGTCATAAACATCATCCCATCATCACAGAATCTATATAAAAGAAATGGATATCATATCATAATAAGAAAAGTGAAACAATGTAAATCATAGAGACATTATACTTGAAACATAAACATATGAAATAATGTCATTTTAGATGGAAAATGGTTTTGATAAAACACTTGAAATTTATTATTGAGGAAAATATCCTTTTTTCTTCAAAAACATTTCATTTTCACAAAATTTCATGCAATTTTAAAAGAAAAGGATTTTGTTGAAAGTATTCATGCAATATTTTTTAGGAATCTTCATGAAAATAAGGCTTTTTAAAACTGTAAAAATCATTTCATTCCGTATACGTTAAAAAAACATTCTTCTCTTACTTTTGTCAGAAAAGTCAAAAAGTACATTACAGGGTAAATAAAAGAAGTATTCTTTCCATACAATCAGGTAAAAGTCAAAATGGGTAAAAATGAATTTAAACATACATGAATACACTTTTATAAAACATGGACATGGATGATAGAAATAACCCCAGTAAATACTCACGAATAAGCAATCTCGGATAAAAATGAGATTTGCAAAATTATCCCTTACCATAGGTTCGATATGATTCGTACGTAACCAAACCTACTGTATAATGATTTAAATAATGTCATGGACTTATTAAAGAATCATATGCATTGTTATTATATCATATATGGTTCACTTATGACTTTATATTACTTGTTCTTTTGTAAATTCATGTTAAGGTAGTGTTTTGGGTAAAATCGTTTCATTTGTCGTTCGTGTTTTAACTTGTAATTATTCATATGATTACATAGATCATGATTACTAAATACAGAATGTAAAACATGATTTATTAATAATATATATTCAGAATATACATATATATAATAGATCGGTAAATGTAAATAAATACACCGTTCATGGAGATGGTAGGCTGTACGTACGCATGGACGTTGTTTTCGTTTCTTTATTGAATTGAATGGAATTAAGTATATGACATACATATATATGTACATAAATCCAGTAGAATTATTATGTCATATATTTCATTATTACTTATTATATATACTTTATAATAATTCTTGAATTTTTAACATGGAAAATGAATCACATCGTGTCGTGGAGACGGTAATCCGTACGTACGCACGAGCGATGATATCATTCCCATGGGATTGTATTGGAGTGTATGTATACTATTTAAAAATCAATATAACTTTACAATAATCATATATAGTCATTATTTACACCATTATACCCATCCAAGTAAGGTGGTGGTGGAAAAACGATTACACCACGGCGTGGAGACGATATTCTGTACGTATGGTCACGCTATGATTTCGTTTTCCATAGGATGGATATATGGTGAAATAGGATTGTTTCATACTTATAATAATGTATCAGTATATTATTTATACTGATGTTATTACTTCATAATGAAACAACTAAAGAAAAATAAATAGAAGAAGAAATAAAGTTGAAAGAATCGGTAACGGACATTACCTCTTCTTTGAAGCGCCTCTTTGAGACCTCCTATTAGGGAACTAAAATTGGTATTTGAAGAAGACCAGGATCTCTAGGATGTTTATAGGGAAGTTGTAAAGTAAAATGGGAAGGGGTTGGTCGAGCTTGAAGGCTCAAATTGGTGTGAGGATGAGAGAGAGGAGGTGCCCTTTTATTAGGGAGGAGAGGGGGACCTTAGGACATATATGAAATATTAGTTTATATTAAATCCCAACCCCACTTAAAAACTTCTAAAATGACTCATATCTAATGATTAGATGAGATAGGGTTGTTATCTCTTCAACCAATAAAATTTAGATATGTTGGGAATTTATTTTAAACAGTATCAACTTGATTTATCCTTATTTAATCAATTTAATTTTATTTGTGGTAATAACATTCTAAATTTTAAATTATAACAAATAATTACTTATTTGTTGTGAATTTTCCATAATGGGATACTTTATAACATTTTAGACCATATAAATTTAAATTTATAATTTTTTAATATATTTGTGATTTTTAAACAATTCTATAATATGTTATTTTTATAAAATAACAATAGTGTCAATTTTGACACTATTCATTTATTTGAATTTAAATAAAATGTATACAAAATATATGTTCGAACTAAAAGCTTTCATAGATTCATAAAAGGTCATATGTATCTAGAAAATTATCGTAGAACATTAAATAGTTCATATAATATTAATTTTATTATTTTTAATACCATTTATTTGGTTTATCTCTTAATAAAAAAATTACTACAACATTTTTGTATAATTATTTATATAATTATTTGTTGCATAAAAATTAAAAATAAAATTCTATGATTAATATTAATCTATTAAATTTCATAATAATACTTTTAATCGAATTTAATATCTTAAAATCACAATATTTAAATTTTTATATTTATTAATGTATGAAGGTGAAAACTTTGACATTATTTAAAATAAAATAATATAAGTGTTATAATCTCCTTAATAAAGATCCAAATGGTCAACCATTCAGCCAGTGGACGATTTGGGTTTATATATACACTAATAATAAGTTTTTTTGCATATTTTGCGGCCTTTTAATATGTAATACCATTTCAATAAAAACTATATTATTGATTTTTCGCTAAATAAATAATTTCAGCATCATTAATGTATAAGATAATAAGGTAATTAAATAACTCTTAAAAATTACAAATAAATTAAGATGAAAAAGAAAAAAAAATTATCTTTCAAATGAGTATTTATAAAAGAATTTATATTCTGTGTAAACTTATATTAAAAATACTTTAATTATTAAAGTTGAGTGAGACATATTTCACTTTCCATTAAATAAAATAAACTAAAGGTCTTAATCACCTCCAAGTGGGTTTTAATGGATTACATTGCGACCCAAATATGATTTAGGAAAAATTATAATCATCCAATTGTATTAATACAAGTATTCGGATAATTTTATAAAATTATATTTACCCTTAATTACCCAATTTACCTCTTACTATGGTAAATAAAATTTACCATTGTTACTATTCATAAAGCCCAAAAATAAAAAGAAGTATATTAATATAATTTGGCCCCACTGATTCCAAATATGGAATCCATTTTTTCAAATTCAATACACAGAAGTTGCAGAAATTAAATTAAAATTAATCTCGTTGCTGAAAGAAAATGGGGTTTTGTTTAAAACATTGCAAAAGATTGAATTTATTGAACCTACGAATTCAATATAAAATAAATGCTAATGAAATAAATTATATTTAATGGTAAAAATATATTCTATTTATACTTTAAAACCATTAAATATTATAATTTAACCACATAAGTTATTATGATGAAAAATGTTGTTTTTAATTAAAATATAGAGTGTTTTTACTATTCATTAAAATATGAAAGTTATCAGAATAATATGAAAAATTTATCCAAGGAAAAATGTTATATCCTGAATCCAAAGAATAATTTTATTTTGTAAAATTGAACTTATAAACTTGTCAAAAACTAGATTAAAAGTTGGTGCGCCATCAAAAGGTGGCAAAACTGCATTTTTTTTAAATACTTATTTTACCCGAAATATTTATTTTGTTTTTATACCATGTTCAAGAAAATGTGTAAGATGAATAATAATGTTATAAAAGTCAAATTTTAGTTAATACTATTCATGACGGCTAGTTCATAATAATATTATAACAATATATCGTTGTTTAGTAAAACCCAGTATCGCGCACAACACACGCTATCGAGGAATGTCGTGATTGCGTGTAATGCAAGACAGGTCAGGGTTGTGTATACTAAAAGCTAATGCGGTGTTGTGTATAGTACAATCTAATCTTGGTGTAGTGTATAATAGAAGATATGAATGAAATGAAAAAGAATATATCTTATAAAATCTTGGGTTGTTACATTCTACCCCCCTTAAAATGAATTTCACCCACGAAATTCTTCGGGGTTACAAATCGTTTACTATTCATAGAAATCCACATCGTAAAAAGGAATACTAAAACATAATTTTAAAAACTAAAGTATGAAACGTAACGATTACCCAAAGTAACTCATCATTGGGTTTCCATATAAGAGAGCATAGGTGAAAATATAGATATGGAAGAAAAATCTAACCATCAAGTTATGAGGGAGAGTGGTAGAGAACATGGATTTGAAAAAGCCAACAATCACAAAGCCATAAATTTGTGATGATCTAAGGTACCATCTAATTCATCGGATATAAGGACACTAGGACAACATTTTTGGTTTTCAAGATCATTTCTTTAAAGTTAAAGAATTTGAATTAGAATAAATACTTACTTCATTTTGGTACAATCTCACTATTGTTCATGACTTAAACAATCTCAACTTCAACTCTTAAAGAAATGAAGTTGAATTTGATATTCGTGAAGTGTTAGAAGATCATGTGATAGAATGATGGGTCACTCCATCTGTCTCAAACAAAAGGATAGCAAAAGTTATTAAATATACATAAGTCGATATATAGTGAGATTAATTATATATGGTTCCTAAAATGGACTTATACTTCATATATAATACTGATTAATATAATAAAACTAGTTTCTACTAAACATGGACTTCTTGTAGGCTAGTGGTAGGCGATAATGGCCAGTCGCACTTCAGTTTTGGGTTCGATTCCAACAGCCTTGTCTGACGCGATGGGTTGTCGCCCGTCCTGCAGGTTTTCCTTTTTCTAAAACTACATTACTATAACATCCCATCAATAATATCAGAAAAAGTTCAATCTTTAAACATTACTAACTTATGTCCAAAATAATCCATTCCAATCTTTAGTCTTATCTAAAAAACATCGGTCCAAACTCATAGTATAAAGAAAATGATTACTTGAAATGTCATCAACCAAGCATGTGAATACCATCATTTATCCCCCATATATCTTGTTGGTCACATTCCAATCATGTGAATACCTTAATCATGTATTCTCTTGAAAAATGTATACCCATTAAACCTTAGTGAAAACATGAATACTGTCAAAAGTTAACTCTTTCCACATACCAGAATCCAAAAATTATATATACTCAAACCATGATATAACCTTCTCCTTATATCAGTCATGAGCTCATGAATACTATCAAACATTTAATTTTCTCCTTATCCCTTCATTATGCGCATATCATCTACTTTCCAAAAATATCTGAATAACCTTTCATGGTTACTGGTACTATTCATCATACACTTTCAAAACTTAAGGAAAGACAACCGTGTAACAATCCTTAGATATCTCTTTATTCCATAGTACCATGAGATTACTTATACAACATTACACATGATAAACATGTAATCATTCCACTACCTTCTTAACCCATTGCCCAAGCTTCAAAAATTATTTCATCTCACATATCATTTGAAGTCTCTTTATCAACATCAACATAAATACTAACCATATGACCATACTGATTCTCTTCATGAGACCTTCCCTTAGGTCATTGGTTTGCATAATGCTCGTACATTCCACAATTAAATCATTTAACCATTGTTGTTGTCGTAGCAATACCATTATCCTCATCCATGGTGTTAACTGAACCATTTCCTTTGCACTTACTGGCATTATATCCTTCTTTTCCACATCCAAAGCATCTTCCAATTCCTTTGAAACATTCTCCTTTATGCCTCTTCCCACATGATTTACATAGGGGAAATTGAACTTTCTTTCCTCTATGATCATCATGAAACTCCATCTTTCTCTTATTAGCCGAGTCCTGAAACATACCAAATTTGAGTTTATTGATCATATTATGAGATTGGGGATTCAACATAATAATGATGTTTGGACTTCCAAATACCATTTCATTTGGTTTATCATGAAGAATATCATTCCATTGTCCATAATATCCTCCATTATCGTGAATCATCTTGTTTCCAGCCATTTTCTAAAACCCAAAATGAATTGTGTGACAGGAAAAAATCATAATAAAGGGGGAGTAACTTCAATATCTAACATCTTAGGTATAATCTAATATCGTTACCATAATTCTAGGACTATAAACTATACTTATTCTTAACCTTAGGGACATCCCTAGACATACCTTAGAAATATCCCTAGGGATCTCACAAAAGTTTTCGCATCCTATTTTCCAAAGGTTGACTAAACCTTTCCTCTGATACCAAATATAGAGACCCAAAGCTTGTCACACATGGACATTAGATTTCTTTTTCGGAATACTTAATACATAAGAAAAATAGACGGACAAGGAATGTAATAGTTTAGTGTCTTTGGAAACTTGGAACACAATCTTCTAATCGTGGTGAAAGATCTTAAACATCTCCCATAAAGATCTTCCCCTATTGTATTCTTACCTAAAACCATTCTTTATATCCTGGGGAATAGAAAACATATAAAGGGTGAGATCAAATTCTCAGTAAGGTTAAGCATGGATGAAATAAAACAAATCATATACATTTGAACTTAAAAACATGAACATAATTTTTAGACATAGAAATCGTGTGCAATGACATAAAACATGGATGTACATAAGGCATAGAACAAAATAGAACATCAATCATGATAAAATAGCTTGTAAATAAAACTTCTAATTGTGGAAAAACTTTAAGGACATGATATGATTTCCATAGTAGCCAAGGCATTGCGGCCAAGACCATCTTAGTGGACAAAGTCCCTTTCTGAATCAAGTTCACTCCTCGTTCCAGTCCTGTATTACTGAACCAGTTTATCCTGCCATTCTGGCCATGTCTATCTCATGAGATATAAATCATTACCCAATGCATTAGAGGGAGATATAGGTCCCACCAATCTCATAATGAAATCATTCTTACTTGTAACACAAAATAAAGATACATCATTCATAATAATCCAATGAATAAAATGGGTGTCATAAACATCATCCCGTCATCACATAATCCATATAACAGAAATTGATATCATTTCATAATAAGAAAAGTGAAACAATGTAAATAATAGATACATTATTATTGAAACATACACATATGAAATAGTGTCATTTTAGATGAAAAATGTTTTTGATAAAAGACTTGAAATGAATTCTTGAGGAAAATATCTTTTTTTCTTCAAAATAATTTTCTTTTCACAAAAATGTCATGCAATTTTAAATGAAAAGGATTTTTTGAAAGTAGTCATGAAATATTTTGGAGGAATCTTCATGAAAATAAGGCTTTATACAACAGTAAAAATCCTTTCATGCCTTATACGTTAAAAAAACATTATTCTCATACTTTTGTCGGAAAAGTCAAAAAGTACCTTGTAGGGTAAATAAGAGAAAATTACCTTCCATACCATGGGGTAAAAGTAAAAATAGGTAAAAATTATATTAAACATACATGAGTAGACATTTTTAAAACATGGACATGGTTGATAGCAATAACCCTAGTAAATACTTACGAATAAGCAATCTCCGATAAAAATGAGATTCGCAAAATTAGCCCTTACCATAGGTCTGATATGCTTCGTACGTATCCAAACATCATGTATAATGATTTAAATAAAGTCATTGACTTATTACAGAATCATATTCATTGTTATAATATAATATATGGTTCACTTATGACTTTATATTACTTGTTCTTTTGTAAATTCATGTAAAGGTAGCATTTTGGGTAAAATCGTTTCATTTGTCGTTCGTGTTTTAACTTGTAATTATTCATATGATTACATAGATCATGATTACTAAATCAAGAATTTAAAACATGATTTATATATAATATATATTCAGAATATACATATATATAATAGATCGATAAATGGAAATAAATACACCGTTCATGGAGACGGTAGACCGTACGTACGCATGGATGTTGTTTTCGTTTCCTTATTGAATTGAATGGAATTAAGTATATGACATACATATATATTTACTTAAATACAGTAGAATTATTATGTAATATATTTCATTATTACTTATTATATATACTTTATAATCATTCTTTAATTTTTAACATGGAAAATGAATCTCATCGCGTCGTGGAGACGGTAATCCATGCGTACGCGTGAGCGATGATATCGTTCCCATGGAATTATTTTGGAGTGTATGTATACTATTTCATAATCAATATCACTTTAAAATAATCATATATAGTCATTATTTACACCATTATACCCATCCAAGTAAGGTGGTGGTGGAAAATAGATTACACCACGGCGTGGAGACGGTATTCCTTACGTACGCAGGTGTGGTGATTTCGTTTTCCGTAGGATGGATAGATGGTGAAATAGGGTTGTTTCATACTTATAATGACATATCAGTATATGAGTGATACTAATGTTATTACTTCATAATGAAACAACTAATTAATAAGAAGTAGAAGAATAAATAATGTTGAAAGAATCAGTAACGGACATTACCTTTTCTTTGAAGCGCCTCTTTGAGACCTCCTCTTAGGGCACTAAAATTTGTCTTTGAAGAAGTCCAGGACCTCTAGGATGTTTCTAGGGAAGTTGGGAAGTGAAATGGGCAGGGTTTGGCCGAGCTTGAAGGCTCAAATTGGTGTGAGGAGGAGAGGGAGGAGGTGCCCTTTTATAAGGGAGGGGAGGGGCACCTTTGGAAATATATGAAATATCATTTTATATTAAATCCCAACCCCACATAAAAACTTTAAAAATTACTAATATACGAATATTAGATTATATAGGGTTGTAATCTAATAAACCAATAATATTTAGACATGTTATGAATTTCTTTTAAACATTATCAACTTGATTAATCCATATTTAATCGATTTAATTTTATTTGTGGTAATAACATTCTAAATTTTAAATTATAAATCATAATTACTTATTTGTTGTTAATTGTCCATAATTGGTTACTTTATTAAATTTTAGACCATATAAATTTAAATTTATAATTTTTAAATATTTTTGTGATTTTTAAACAATTTTATAATATGTTATTTTTATAAAATAACAATAGTGTCAATTTTGACACTATTCATTTATTTGAATTTAAATAAAATATATACAGAATATATGTTCGAAATAAAATCTTTAATAGATTCATAAAAGGTCATATGTATCTATAATATTATTGTATCACATTAAATAGTTCATATAATATTTATTTTATTACTTTTTAAACCATTTATTTGGTTTATCTCTTAATAAAATAATTACTACATCATTTTTGTATAATTATTTAATTTACTTATATGTTGAATAAAAATTAAAAATAAAATCCTATGACGAAGATAAATCTATTAATATTTACAAAAATACTTTTACTCGAATTTAACATCTTAAAATCACAATATTTAAATTTTTATATTTATTAAATTATGAAGGTGACAACTTTGACATCATTTAAAATAATATAATATAAGTGTCTGAATCGCCTTAATAAGGATCCAAATGGTCAAACATTCGGCCGGTGGATGATTAGGGTATATATATACACTAATAATAAGTTTTTTGGCAGATTTTTGGGCCTTTTTATATGTATTACGATTCCAATAAAAACCATATAATTGATTTTTCGCTAAATAAATAATTTCTGCATCATTAATGTATAAAATAATAAGGTAATTAAATAACTCATAAAAATTACAAATAAATTACCATGACAAAGAAAAAAATTTTATATTTCAAATTAGTATTTATAACCGAATTTATATTCTGTATAAACTTATATTAAAAATAATTTAATTATTAAAGTTGAGTGAGACATATTTCACTTTCCTTTAAATAAAATAAACTAAAGCTCTTAATCACCTCCAAGTGTGTTCTAATGGATTAAATTTCGACCCAAATATGACTTAGGAAATGTTATAATCATCTAGTTGTATTAAGACAAGTATTATGAAAATTTTATAATATTATATTTACCCTTAATTACCCAATTTACCATTTACTATGGTAAATAAAATTTACCGTTGTTACAATTCATAAAGCCCAAAAATAAAAAGTAGTCTATTAATATATTTTTTCCCCACTGATTCAAAATATGGAATCTATTTTTTCAAATTCAATACATAGAAGTTGCAGAAATTAAATGAAAATCAATCCCGTTATCGAAAGAAAACAGGTTTTTGTTTAAAACATTGCAAAAGATTGAATTTATTTAACCTACGAATTCAATGTAAAATAAATGCTAATGACATAAATTATATTAAATGGTAAAAATATATTGTATTTATAATTTAAAACCATTAAATATTATAATTTAACCACATAAGTTATTACGATGAAAAAATTTGTTTTTAATTAAAATATAGTGTGTTTGTAATATTCATTAAAATATGAAAGTTATCAGAATAATATGAAAATTTTATCCAAGGTAAAATTTTAGATCCTGATTCCAAAGAATAATTTTATTTTGTAAAATTGAACTTATAAACATGTAAAAATAGATTTAAAGTGGGTGCGCCATCAAAAGGTGGCAAAACTGCATTTTTTTTAAAATACTTATTTTACCAGAAAATTTTATTTTGTTCTTATACCATGTTCTAGAAAATGTGTAAGATGAATAATAATGTTATAAAAGTCAAAATTTAGTTAATAATATTCATAATGGCTAGTTAATAATAATATTATAATAATATATTGTTGTTTAGTAATACCCGGTATTGCGTACAACACACGCTATCGAGGAAGGTTGCGATTGCGTGTAATGCAAGCCAAGTCAGGGTTGTGTATACTACAAGATAATGCGGTGTTGCGTATAGTACAATCTAATATTTGTGTAGTTTATAATAGAAGATATGAAAGAAATTAAAAGGAATATATCTTATAAAATCTTGGGTTGTTGCATTGGGACATTACATAATTGAACCAAATTTCTTCGTTGAACTGGTATAAATTCATCAAGAGGATAAAATTACCCACTATGACTCACCATAAAATGATTGCAATTGGTACTATATAACCTTCACCATATATCATCCCTCTATATAATCTACATGACCAATCATAAAAAATAAAATATAATGTGATATAGCTATGTAGAATTCCATAAACTATTTATATAGGAAAATTTTATATAATTCTTTGTTGACATTTTAAATAGTTGAAAACTATTTCATAGTGAAATCAATCAATATATAGCTTATATATTCCATGTGAATCCTAAATTTTAAAAATATTTCATGTAAATGATCCCCATTCAAAATACCAATGATCTAAAACCGCATAATTCATAAACCAAAAAACCCAAGTAAATCACAAAATGTGAAATCTTATAACTTTCAAAGTGTAAAAAATAATATAAATAATAAATTCTTCATATTAAAGAATTTACATCAATTTTTTTTTGATTATGGACCCATTTTAGGTTTATCATAATCTAAAACACATCCCTACTCAACATCTACCATATCCCCAAATAGTAAGACAAATAAAACTACTTCCACTTTGTAACACCATGAATCTCTGAACCAAAAGATGGGATGTTAGACTGGCGGTATCCTCATGACCTATAGTGTACCTACCTATATTTTATATTCTACCACACCACATCAAGGTTCTAAAGTGTTATATTTGGGAGAATTTTCACTAATAATATAGAATTAAACTATAGAAAATCCTCCGAGTATTTCAAAAAAATAAAAATGAATCTAGTTCAATAAAATGGAATAAAAAATAGGGGCCCATGGTCATATCAGAATACAAAATCTACCACCTACTATGTCAATCATATATACAGAATAAATAATATAAATTAAACAACACATAATCAAAAATATTATCCATTACCTCACCCCATATAACTCATAATAATCAAACTAAGCTCTCTAGCTTGATCATGAAACTCTGGTGCCATACTGAATGAGAATTTTTGATAAGTGATGACTACTCATGAACCCAAGTGTCATGTATTCCATAGCTGTGTGTGAGTACAAATCAGAAGGTCACGTAACATCCAAAATGTGTAATCCCTATTTTGGTGAAAAAATAACACTCGTTACCTATTTTTATGATACTAACTCTAGATACCTAATAATAACATACAAAAATATTACATCAGTTTTATAAATAACCAGTACATATAATAATAATACACACCAGAGAACCAAAATGGTTTAGTGTCTTTAGGTACTATATACATAATCAAATTACTTTATGAAATTTCATGAACATCTCCAAAATAGTTCTTCTTATATAGTACCCTCCTTATACATATCCTATAAAAAACAATTCTTCATTGCCTAGGGATATGAAAACACAATAAATAGGGATCCAATATTCCCTATGAGGGAAATCATACGAGATATTGATCCATGATAAAAAAAATTGAACATATGATAATAATAAGGGTATGTGAAAATGATCATATCTTATGAGAAAATTTATTGTTCATTTGAAGATAATAAATTATATGTCATGTAATTAGACTTTTGTATAAGAGTTTGGAATCATCAATAATCAATCATCATTAGAGCATAACATATGCATAATACATATTTTTGAGACATAAAATTGTGCCAAAAATATAATCAGTGAAATAAATATTGATGTATACACTCAAATAAATCATGAAATAGTATAATTGGGTTAACCAACCATGTTCCAAATTATAGGTCAAGGCTATCTACCAAGACATTCATCGCATAATAGGATTGAATTAACAACCCTTGTACCTTCATAGGATTCTGATATATGATCCTGTACCCTCAATATCAAGAGTTATGAAACATTACACACTAAATTATAGGGAAATGAAATTATATTTCCACATATAACAAAATGGAAACCATAAATATGTGTTCCATAATATCATAAATTCATTAATTATTTTATCATAGTGTTGTTAAATAGTGGTAAAGAAACATATATCATGAAATCATCTTAAAAAATCATCTTCAACATCCATCCAGATAAATAAAGTGTATGGTATCACAAGGAAAAATCCTAAATGAAGTATAAAAATCTTAAAAATATGTTAAAATAGGTGAAAACCCTCTTTCATAATAGCAGTTAAATGTGATTTGAAAATCAAGAGAAAATGTACATTTTTTTTATTGTTACCTATAAAAAACAAAAATTACTTGAAAATTTTGAATATGATTTTATTTATAAATACATTGAATCTTTTAAAGGTATATCTATTACTAAGTAAATGATAAAGGGAAAATCTACACATACTATATATGTTAAAAGATGACATTCATTGTATACTTTTTTAAAAATTCAATAGTTAATCTTGTGGAAAATAATTAAAAAAATCATTTTGAAACACTATTAATAAAGTTAAATTTATTGAAAAGAACCGATTTTAAAAAATTTATGTATATTTAAAACTTATATAAAATAATTTGAGGAACGTGGTTATAGAAGACAAATTTTATTAATCAAAAAAATCATGTAAGGTTATATTTTCTTAAAAACAGTTTCTAAACTCTTTTAAGTACCCCAGAGAAGAGATTGAAAGGAAGACACAAAAACCCCAAAAATTAACAATATTTGAATAAAAAAGTTGGTTTTTAAAACATAATGATGATATAATATTTTTCATAGGAATTTTAACAATTATTTTATTGAAATGAAATGGGATTATAACATAAATTCCTTACCTCAAGACATATCTTTCTTCATACAAAAACTGATCTCTAATATAATAAATTAATTTTTTTACATATATAATAAAATAACATTAAAAATTATATTAAAATATATCAATCACATATAATTTTATATTACCTAATTATTAACAATTCTTTATTAAAATCATCATTTTAGGCGTTATCTATTCTATTTCCCAAGAATGGTTTATTTAAATGGTTTTTGGGAATGAAACTTGGTCATGGTTTCATCATATATAGAATCTTGATCAATTAATTAATATAATATTTATTCATTATATTCACATTTATAACCATACATATAAGGTGGTGATGAAAATTAAAAATATCACTTTGTAGAGAAGATACTCCGAACACACTTTAGAATTATGTTTTCATTTTCCAAAGAATGGAATTAATGTTAAATAAAAATATATCATTCCACAATCCTAATAATATCCAAAAAATAATATATTTAATTAAATAACTTTTTATGTGTATCCATGTTAATAGAAAATGAAACAATTAATCACATTACTTTGTGGAGACTTAGTTGACACGTATGCACGAGAGACATTTTCATTTTCCAAATGATGGGATGGTAAGAAGGTAGATAATTTAATACATTTAAAGAATCACTATTATGTAGTAGATATTATATCTATCAATTACACCCATCTGTATGACCACTAATGAGATAAAGTGAAAAAAATACACTACTTTATGGAGACGGTACTTTGTATGTACACATGACTGGTATTTTTAAATTTTCATTTGATATATAGTATATAGAAAATAGATGTAACTTTAACATGGGAATATTTTAGTATAGTAAGTAAACTAATTTAATCATGTTAATAAGTTTATATAATATTTTTAAAACGTTATAGAGGAATGAAATTCAAAAGAGATCGTTAAACACAATTACCTCTTCATCAAGAACTTCTGTTAGATTACACATTAATCATTATTGAGATAGTATTTTTGTGAGGTGAGGACCTATAATATTTGGGCAGTGATGTCAGGTATTGATTTCAGTAAATCTTGTTCATGATAATATTCTCAGGTGGTTCTTGAAATGTAAGG
Organism: Viscum album; assembly: GCA_963277665.1. Taxonomy (NCBI): domain Eukaryota; kingdom Viridiplantae; phylum Streptophyta; class Magnoliopsida; order Santalales; family Viscaceae; genus Viscum; species Viscum album. The sequence continues at coordinate 1,168,946,677 of OY728161.1, read as the reverse complement.
AGATGAGGTTCCATTATATAATAGATTTGGGTAGAGAACATATAAATACTTGAAGAATAATATATAATGTTTATTTTACTCGTGTCATGTGGTAAAAAAAGTCACTTCGGTGGTTGAGTAGCAGTGAAGGTGGGTGGAATACCAACGCCATTCTTTTGGAGGTGTAGGGTTTGATTCTTATGAGTCTTCTCTTAGGAAAATTTCTACATCCCTCAGTATCCCCTTGTCTCGTTGGGTCACCCTGTCTCTAATTGGAGAGGTGAAATGAGGTGCAATTAACCTATGCTAACATTTTTTCTTTGTCAAACTATCACCACTCAAGTTGTTACCCTATGATATTCTCTACTATTAAGGATGGCAGCGACTCTTTCTTGGAAAGGGCTCTCTCGGGAGTGACATCATCATGGGGAGAGGGGTTCCCTCTTGTACAGGGTTAAGAAATTCCACATCCGGGGATTCCCTTATAAAAAATAAAAATATAAATAAAAGTAAATAAGTGGAATTAAATTATTATATCTTTTTATATTAGAAAATTAACCTAGAACAAAATTTTCCTATGAAATTTAAGAAGGTACTATTTATTTTAATACTTATCTTTTATGTTAACCACTATTTGAACCATTATTACCCTTACTATGTTAACAACATTTTTTCCAAGGAAATTATTCACTAAAAAACTTATTATTCAAAAATCAAGGAAAACCTAAAAAATAGGGTGGTCAATATTTGTGAAGACCTGGTGTATCTCCCATGATAATAAGACTACAATCTCAAGGAAGGGCTCATGTGTTATAGTAAAGAACAAGTATATCACTAGATATTCCTTTATTAGAAATGTGGTGTGTAGAAAAGCTTTCCCTCCCTCTAAGTGTGAGATTCCTCTTTTCTATTACCAATAAAAGACATAAAATTTCTGATAAAATATGTAAAATTACACATAATTTTATTATTATCCACAATAAATACAACCAATAGCTTAGAATTCCATTCAACCTCTACAATATTTATTTTATAAATATTTCACAATGATAGTCTTATTGGTAGGGATATATTCTCTACCTCAATTAAATTACCATGTCCATAAAAGTTTTTGGAACCAATGAACTCTAACCATTTAATACCACAAACAAGGCCTCATCATCTCATTGTTCCCTATATGTACAACTCATAGAGGTTTAATTTATACCCTTACTTGGGAGGGTTAGACTTGATCCACCACCCATGAAAAACCATACCTCCAGAGTTAGAACCTCAAGTGATAAGGACTTTGTCTTCATCCAAAGACTCTCCACCATGAATCAAAGAACTAATCTCAACAAGCATTTCTAGTATGTGAATCTTAAAAATTTAGTGGAAACTATATTTTCATTTGAGACCTTTGTTCCTAAGGTCTAATATCAACCACAAAAATACAAAAAACGTAATTTGCTGGAACTTGACCTCATGCACACCTATCACTTCCCCCCTGAAACCCGATGAAAAGAAATTCATGCATATCCCTCACCTACACAAATACTTCTAGCCTCTAACCAACCATCTCCTAGGTGAATCATTCCATTCATCTTTAAAAAACAATTTCCAGATAGATTAATTATTTTCACACCCTCAATAAAATCATTGTGAGGCTACGTTGATCCCCTTATTTTTAATATTGTCATCCAATGATTTTTTTCTAATATCTTGATGTGGAAGTTTAACATCTCTTGGATTTCTTTTCACCCGTGTTTGGTAGCCCAAATGTCTATTTGTTGGTTATATCACATGGAAAAAAAGATCATACACACTGAATGATCTTAACACCGACTTTGTGAACACAAATTATTCTTCATCATCAATAAGAAATATCCTTTAATAATGATTTTTTTTGTCTACAACAAGCGTGGTTGAAATGTACCTCAGATGTGAGATATATTTCTTGAATGAGATCTCTAAGACCGGGCATCTAAGATGGAATATGATTTGCTGGCGTAGTTGGCTTTCCAATAACTGATATGACCTCATCCAACCACCCAGTGCACCTTGTCCTCCAACGGGCCTAGACAGTATCCCATGCACTGTTCCAAACTTGAGTGATTGCCCGATCACTCGTCCTTGTGTCTCCAATCCTCCCCATATTTCCCCCTAATGAATCTCTTCCATAGGAAGTTCCCCATGATAATATCCCAAGACAATTTCTCTTGTATGGCTTGCATGGAACCTGACACTCTCCTCAGATGGATCCCACCCTACAAAATAGGTTTCACCAACCATTTCCACGAAGCATAGTGGAACTTACCCTCGAGTGAAAGATATTCTCTTAAAAAAATTCAACGAGATGATGTTTTTGATACCAACATCTTGTGAAATTCATTGAATAATATCTCCAAATATTTTCTAGGGTTTCAATTTCCCTCTTAGACTAACACTATGGGAAAGATGACTACTTGCGACATGTTAAATGTGATGGGACCCAATCCCAGTCACAAAAAGTTTGGTGTAGGTTGTGCGCCAAACCGTAAGAAGGGTATTTGCAACAACTTTTTGTACCCAGTGAAAATACGTGGTGGTGTTTCTTAGTATTTGCGGTGGGGTTTATCTCTCGTTGGAAATAGTATGTTAGCTGGTGGATATTTGCTACAGGACTCTACACAAATACCCTTATAACTGCCACCCCTAATTAATTATGGGGTTGGTATTTGTGATGTTATCTATCGCAAATAACGCTATTTGTGACAGGAGTCCAATCGCAAAACACTAACCTATATATTTTGTCATCTGAGTTTTTATCATTTCACTCCTTTCCCTACCCCCTCCCTCCCTCTCTCCCTCTTTACTTACGTTTTCCCTCTCAAAATAATACAAATCTTAGATTCTACATCGGATCAATATTCAAGTCGAACATCCAACGAAAGCTTCAGTTTTACAGTATTTATCTTCTTCTTTTATTTTTATGTTAATTAATTATGTTTTATATTAGTTATAATTATTCTTAATTAGCTGCAATTAAATTACAATAGAAATAGATCGTTTTATTTTGCATTATTTATTATTACAAATAATTACGTTTGATTAGTGTTAATTAGTATTAATTAATAGTTATTTTAGTAAATATTATTAATTATTATTCAGTACTATTAATTAAAGAAATTAATAATTATTATTAATAATTAGTCAATATTTGTATCAATTAGAGATAATTAGTAATAATAGGTGATAATTAGTAATAATTAGCTATAATTAGTAATAATTACCGATAACTAGTAATAAATAGTGATAATTAGTGATAATTATAATAAATTACAAATAATAAGTGGTAATAATTAGAAATTAGTAATAATTTGAAATAATTGGCCGGAATTAGTCATAATTAATGATAATTAGCAATAAATAGCAATAATTATTAATAAATTGAAATAATTAGTCATAACTAGTAATAAATATAAATAATTAGCAATACTTTAAAATAATTATGAATAGTAAATAACAATAAATAATAATTAATAGTAATTAGTAATAATTAGTTAATAATTAGTTATGATTAGTAATAAATAGTAATAATTTTTAATAATTAGAATAATTAATAGTAATAATTATTAATAATTAGTAATAACTAGTAATAATGAGGAATAATTAGTATTAAATTGTAATAAATTGCAATAATTATAAATAATAAGTAATAATTAGTAATAATTAGGATTAACTATGAATAAATTGGAATAAGCTGTAATAATTAGGAATAATTGGAAATTATTAATAATAAATAGTGACAATTAATAATAAATGGTAATAATTATTTATTATTTTTAATAAATAGTATTAATTATTAATAACTAATAATAAATAGTAATAAATATGAATAAATATGAATAATTAGTAATAATTTTAAATAATTAGTAATAATTTATAATAATTAAGAATAATTAGTAACAATTAAAAGCAATTAGGAATCATTATAAATAATTAGAAATAACTCAAAATAAATAGTAAAAAATAGTAAAAAATTGTAACAAATAGTAAGAATTAGCAATAATTAGCAGTAATTATTAATAATTATTAATAATTATTAATAATTAGTAATAATTAGGAATAATTCGGAACAAATATTAATAATTTGGAAAAATTAAGATTAAATTGTAATTATTAGGAATAATTATTAATAATTAGCAGTAGTTAGTAATAATTATTAATAATTATTAATCATTGGAAATAATTGGTAATAATTTGTAATAATTAGTAATAATTTGTAAAAATTAGTAATAATTGGAAATAATTTGTAATAATTAGTAATAAATTCAGATAAATAGTTTTAATTTGTAATAATTAGTAATAATTAGAAATAATTTGTAATAATTTGTAATAATTTTTAATAATTTAAAATAATTAGTAGTAATTAATAAAAAATTGTAATAAATAGTAATAAATAATAATAAATATGAATAAATACGAATCATTAGTAATAAATATAAATAAATATGAATAATTAGTTATAATAAGTAATAATTAGTACAAATTATTAATTATTGGTAATAATTAAAAAATAATTTGTAATAATTAGTAATCATTATAATAAGTAGTAATAATTTGTAATAGTTCGTAATAAATAGTAATAATTATAAATAATTAGTGATAATTAGTAATAAATTATAATAATTAGTATTAAATAGTATTAAATATTAATAATTAGTAATAATTTGTAATAAATAAAAATAATTTGTAATAATTATTATTAATTAGTAATTATTAGTATTCAATAGTATTAAATTGAAATAAATAGTAATAAATATGAGTAAATTTGAATAATTAGTAATAATTAGTAATAATTAGTAATAATTAGTAATATTTAGTAATAAGTAGTGAAAATTAGTAATAATTAGATACAATTAGTAAAAATTAGCAATAATTAGTAATAATTATTAATAATTAGTAATAATTAGAAATAATTATTAATAATTAGGGATAAATTTTAATAAATACTAATAAATACTAATAATTAGTAATAATTGGTAATAATTTATAATAATTAGTAATAATGAGTAATAGTCAGTAATAAATAAAAATAAATAATAATAAATATGTTTAATTAGTAATAAACATGAGTAAATATGAATACGTAATAATAAATACAAATAAATATGAATAGTTCGTAATAATTAGTTATACATAATAATAATTAAGAATAATTAGTATTAATAAATAATAATTTGTAATAATTTGTAATAAGAATTAATAGCTATTAAAAATTTGGAATTAATATTAAAAATTAGTAATAATTTGTAACAATAAGTTATAATTAGAAATAATTACGATTAAATAGTGATAAAGAGTAATAATTAGTAATAATTAGTAATAATGAGTAATAATGATTATTAATTAGTAATAATAAGAAATAATAAGAAATAATTACTAATAATTACTAATAAATTATAATAATTAGTAATAAATAATAATAATTAGTATTAATTAGTAATAATTATTTATAATTAGTAATAATTAGTTATAATTAGTAATAAATATGAATAATTCGTAGTAAATACGGATACATAGAAATAAATAAAAAATAGTAATAAATATGAATAAATAGTAATAATTAGAAATAATTTGTAATAATTTGAAATAATTAGTAAAAATTAAGAATAATTAAGAATAATTAAGAATAATTAGTAATAACTAGCATAAATTATCAGAAACAATATCGACAATTATCAATAATCTACAATAAATAGCAATAATTAGCAATAATTAGCAATAATTAGAAATGATCCGAAATAATTAGAAATAATCCTCTATAATTAGCAATAATTAGCAATAATCTGCAATTATTAGAGAAAATTAGAAAAAATTAACAATAAATAGCAATAATTAGCAATAATTAGAAATAATTAATAATAATTAGAAATAATTTTTAATAATTAAGAATAATTAAGAGTAATTATTAATAAATTGACACAATTTATAGTCGATTAATAATTAGTAATAAATTGGCAGAATTTCCAGAGGTTTGGCGGCATCTCTTTTGACTGATGGCTAATATCCTTTCAATTTTCTCCCATTGAAATCAATATGAAATATTTGCTCCCACACATGGATATCCATTTTCGTATACTTGAGAATGGAGAGAAATATAGTGAGGCCACCATGCCCTCCATTCTTGTGTTTAGAAAAATGGATATGCGTACGTCAGATTATATATTTTATAGTGATTTCAGTTGGACAATTTGGAAAGGAGATGAACTATCATGCAAATGAGATCACGCCAATCCACTAAAAATTTTGTCGCCCATAATTAGTATAAAATTGATGTAATTACTAATAATTTGTGCTAATTAGTATAAATTATTATAAATTTCTGTAGATTAGAATAAATTTTAAAATAATACTATAAATAAAAATTAAATAATAGAAATTTTTATAAATTTTTAGAAAAGTGAATTTAATTTTTATTTTTATTTTGGATTGTGTTTTATTTTAATCAAATTATTTAAAAAACTAATTATTTTATAATTTTTATAGAAATATGGAAAAAGGAAGTCAACCACAATCATTATTAATTGATCGTTCTTGGATAAATCAGACCTGGAATTAAAGAGGTTCTAGTTTAAATCCTTTATATATTGAGGGTGTTGAATCTTTCTTGTAAAATTATTCTTGTAGTAAATGAACCATTTTTATTGGATCATCAGGAACATCAAATTTATTATATAAATTATTGTGCTTTTTAAAGAGAGTTGGGTGATTGGTGGAGCATACTAAAAATAAAATCACGGAAAAATAAGTTTTCTCAATGTGATTGTGTTTCTACTGAAGTGAAAGGAGTTGAAATTTTTTAAGAGACTGCTCCAAATCCATCTTTTTCATTGAGGGAAAATAATATCAATGATGGAACCTTGTAGTAAAGGGTCATTGGTGATGATGATGTAAATGATGTCACAAATGAATTTTAAATAACAAGAGATGATGAAATGAAACTAATTTGGAAATTGATGATGCTGAAAAGAAATATAAATTCATTAACATTTTCAGATATGATATAGAGGATGAAGATGAGGATTAACACAATTAAATATTAGTTATAATAATATTTAATATATATTTATTTATAATAGTTGTTTTTAAATGTTTGATAACAAAAATCACTTCACGTTTCAGATGGATGGGGATCTGTTTCGTCAATTATAGGAGGTTGATCTACGTTTGGATGAGAAGGATGTTGGAGCATCTTACCCTCATACTAATGGTGGTTGCGGGAGGACTTGGAGGGGTCTTGTTCTTTCCTGATGAATGATTCTGGTCCCTATCTCAGAGCAGCATCCACATCATGTATTTGATCCATGCATGCATATGTATGTTTACCTATGTATTTTAGTTAGTTTTCATTTATTTATTTATATACTAATTGTTTGATTATTTTTTCTTTATTCACATATTTCTATATATAGATATTGGAAATGTGAGTTCTATATTGTGTAATAATTTTTATTAAACATGGGTCACATGGGATCATATTCCCATTGATTTTCAACACTACATGTTCGATCATTGTCTAATACATAAATAAATAATATTTGTTTTGTATTTAATTTAATTAATATGATGATATTATAATTTATATGTTGGGTTTATGGTATCTCATATATGAGAGCATGTATGGAACTATATAGAAAGCATCGAAGAAATTTATGCATTAGCATTGATGTTAATTTTTTCACAATTTGAGAAGGAAATCACTAAAGATAGAATGAGTGAAAGAGTTTGATGAGTCTTATCATGCACACCAACTGGATTTTATTTTATCTCAAGTTTGGGATGGATTATATTAACACTTCATGGGTGATTTTATTTAGAGATGAACATCATTATGTCAAAAACCATAAGGAAATAATAGGTGACACATTGATCCGGTAGTCGTACATTTAGTACACATATGGAAAATATGGTATGTACATTTATAAAATAATTTATATAAAATTAAATGTAAACAATTTATTTTATATTCATATTTGTTATCAAAAAACCCTGTATTATTGTTTTTCATGTTTATAGGAGGATGTATAGTGATCCGACCACTATAGTGATTAGAGGTGATCGAAAGCTTTAAATTTTGGTCAGTAAAATTTCTTTTTTAGTTTTAAAATTAACTACAAATAATATTTTAACTATTTAAATTTTTAATTTTAATTGAAAGAGTTATATGAGGCCATGATGTCTCAAACACAGACTAAGAGTCATGGTGAGACCGTGGGTCAAACTACTGCCCACTAATTTGATGAGGTGGCATGGATGCAGGTGACCCATTATGGCTTCATGAATGATTGAGTTATTGGTATCGGCTCTGGATTGAAACATGGAAGATATCTTGGGACTGTTGCGACATCCACCTAGAGATGAGCTCGTGAATATTCATCAACATCTAATTCACATTTTCTGTAGAAACATAGAGCTTAGAGTGATATTATAGAGAGTATGTGTAGAGATCATGAAGTGTTGTGTCGACAATAGCATCAGCAACATTAAGATATGCATCGATTGAAGCAACAGCAACACCAGTAGATGATGGATTACATGTGTCATCTCACTCATTGTGTTGGGTTGATGTTCCCTCCACAATCTCCTCCACCTAACATAGCTTCTCCAGAATACCCCTAGTGATGTCAACTCCTCTTGAAGACCCCCAGTTATTTCAACTCCTCCACAAGTCCCCCAGTGATATATTTACATTTTATAATAAAATATTTGAATTACATCTTTTATATTATATATTTATATTTTTATATAGTGGATTTTTTAAATTTTGTGAATATTGTGTTATATTTGTTTTGTTAATTTTTATTATTTTATTACATTAATATTATTTTATTATTTTATTATTTTATTATTTACTTATTATTTAATTATTATTATTATGTAATTTTTTATATTTTTTTCAATATTGACATTTTTATTATTTTATAATATTTTATTATTCTCTTATTATCATTATTCTTATTAATATTAATTTTACTAATATTATATTATTATTATTGTTTATACTATTATAATTTAATTATTGTTAATTAATAATTATTATTGGTATTTTATTAATATTATATTTTTATTGTTATAATTGTTTTATTATTATTATTATTGTTATTTAATATTATTTAATATTATTTTTGTTTTTTATTTGTTTAAATTTTTTTGCGACAGGCTCGTCCCAAATAATTATATTTTAAATACCACGGGTTAGATATTTGTAACGGGGGAAGTGAGTGTCACAAATATGGATTTTGTAATGGTCTGTCGAAAAAAACCATATTTGAGACATGATTTTCTATGACTTGTCATTTGTGATGGGAGAATGTTGAAAATAATGTGTCACAAATAACTAAATTTTCAATAGTGTAACCATCTCTTAAAAAATTACATGCAATGCTAAATCTTAACTCTTTATTCATTTATTGATGAATAAATTGCTATAACTCTTATTTAATCCTATTGTCTTGGTCATAATCAATTGAGAGGGGTACTCTAATAGATATTACTTCTATCAAGATGGATATCTTGAAACACTGATCCAGAGAAAAATTTCCTCTAATATTATAAAAATATGCAAACTTTTTCAAAAAATTGACTACAATCCAAATGATGCTATTTCATTTAGATGTATTTGAGAGTCCTATAATAAAAACCAATGTGATGTATTCAAATTTATAATCCTTTTTTGGAATATATTTATATCATACACTTTTTAATTTTGATATTCAACCTTAAATTTGAAAGATACAATGAATTAAGATACACACTCCGCAATATCCCCTTTCATGTTTTCCCATAAAAATACTCAATAGTATCTCAAGAGATCTTCATGATTCTTGTATGAATAGATAATTATGAGATATATTCATTATCCATTATGTACTTATTAAGTTCTTATGTTTTTGGGGACCATAGCCATTTCATGATTCTTGTCATTCTATTATGGTAAAGGTTAAACTATCGAAAAACCCTTTCCATCTTTTTCATCTCCACATATTCCTTCAGCGCTTTATTAATAAACACATGAATGGATTGTTTAGAATTGATATGAAAAATATAAGATCCATCCACATTTCCTATTATTTAATTATCCATCCACTAAAAATCCATAATTATTACATCACTTTTAATCCTCTTCATGGATAAACCATCACGGTCCTTATGACATACAACATTACCACCATATTCACTTTCCTAGGATGGTAGTATATTAGGAAATCATATTTTTAATAAAGTAAAACCATTTATTTTGAAACATATCCATATATTTATATGTGAAAATGTACTTCTAGAATTTATGATCAGCATATATATCAATCCTCTTTCCATATACATAATTTTAATGTATTTTTAAGGAAAAAATTACCACTTCCTATTCTAAATAATGAATAGTGTATTTTTTCTCATTATATATTAATTTTCATGAGGAATATTCTACTTATCATGTCAATATACAAGATAATAAATATCAGTCACTTATTAAATGCATAACTGCATATAAAAACCCATCACACATATCATGTTGTGTAAACACCAGTTCACTGAACAACCTTCTTTGTAGTTTCATGATTTTTTTTCAAATTCATTTGTCCAGTGGAATTTGTATCTTTTATTTTTCATCATGGTTATTTTATTTAATAGTCGTGAAAAATTTATCACCATGATTTTCTAGTACTCATTTAGAATTTAAAAATAATGTATTTTAGTCATCGTGGTCTCTCTTTGTTATTGGTCAATAACATCTTTCTTTAGAAGATACTTCGATATAAATTCACTTATAGTTATGTGACCCAATAATGAAACATTATATATCCAAAAATTCAAACATTATAAATTTATAATATATTTTATCCATCCACTATTGTTCAATAAAATGTTTCAATGACTATCACACTCTTCCTTGTTCATTAAATAAAAAAAATATTTTACCAAGGATTCCAAAAACTAATAAAGGTATTCTATAAATAAAAATTCAATTATGTTCATAAAAATTGTGAGGGAATTAATATGTTCAAAGATAATTTCTATAAATTTATAGTTACCATACATCGTATTGAAGGTTATCATAAGTATATCCTCCTTCTATGCCCTCAATTGAGGACAATATAGTGAAGGTCAATCATTTAAAAGTATTGAACTCTGCATAGTTGATCAAAAAAGTTATCAATATAGGTAAGATGATAATTTTCATGATGGGGATATCGTTTTTACCTCAATATTCAATGAAAATAACCCATTAATCCATATTTCATATTAAAAAAATACATTTGGACCTCGTTGTGAAGCACTTTGATAAATGATTACCTTATACAGAATCTCCTGATGTATCTTCTTTTATTACTTCAAATACATTGGGTTTATTCTATATGGAATATTCTAAATTTTTATAACATTTGGTTTGATTTGTATTGAAAGCACAACTATACGATTCAGGGGAAGACAAGGAATCTCATTACGAAATTTATTAATATATTCCAAAAGAAGAACAGGAATATCTTAAATTTTGTGTTTTCCCCCCACTATTATAGATAATTACCCCTCAAAAATATGTAGTACAACCTATATATTGGAAATAATTTCTTTTATAAATTCATATTCATCATCACATTGATATAAAATCATATATTGATTCATAATATCAAACAAGACATCCCTTCCTATGAAATTTATATGGGTTTTATATAAAATGATCCAATACATGCCAAAAGTCACATCAAATTCACCTAGAGGGAGAATAAAAAGGATTTAAGGGAGAAAAATTCCCATATAGTTCTATCTAATATGATGTATATACTTCAACTATGATCAATATAACCATAAGAGTTTTTATTATGAAATAATAATATAATCATTGAGGATACAAATTAAAATTTCATAATAATTTTCATTATACAGATGAATTCATAGGACAAATTTGAAATAAGATACAAGAATATTTGAATGTACAATTCACTTCCTCATTCCATCATAAATAGCACACTAAAACCAAAATAGTTAGTGTGAGTATAAAAAAATCCTTAATTAGGTTGAGAAATCATATAAGAATGCAAATATTTCATAATATTTCCATAATGTTGAAACCTTGTTAACAATATATGAATCATTATGTTAATTGTATCTTAATTTCAGTTCATCATAGGTTGTCTTGTGTTCTAACCATATTTTATTCATAAACTAATCTCCAAAAATAAATAAACCTTAAAATGGTACTAATAATAACACCCCAGATCTATACACTATGATCTGGTTCTATAATCAAAATCATTTTTTTGTTAGTTATCATACCAACTATGGTGAACTGATCACAACTTAAAAAAATTACATCATTTTAGATGAATATTCATTATATATCACAATAATACACTCATATGAATTACCAATGTTTAGAATCATTGGGGACTAGATATGTAATAAACTTATTTTATGAATGATCTTAATCATATCCGACAAATTATTTCACACATAATATCCTTCTTAGACATATCTGAATTAAAAATATTCCTCATAACAAGGATAAATGAAAACATAATAAAGGGTGATCTCATATGATCAATAATTGTAGACATGGGATATATCAATCAATGTTAAAAAGTCAGAATAAGAAACACATAAGGGAAAGTTAACAAGATCATATCTTATGAAAATGATACGCATTTCATAAAATATCATAAATCATAATTCATTTAATATTTCATTAAAATAGTATGCGGGGACATCAATAATCAATCATGAGACCTGAGGAGATAACATAATAATAATAAATAATATTTTGGTAAAAAATGTGGCATAAATACAAGAACAAAAAACAAATATGACATGGAGACTCTCCAAGATATTAATCACATAATAGGCTTGGGTTAACCACTTATTTAACAAATCATATGTCATGGATACCCACCAAGACACTAATCACATAAGAGGCATAAGGTAACAAACCTTATAAAATCTGGGTAATATTATATATACATGTATACACATTATACTATGAGTTATCAAACATTACCCACAACATTTTAGCGATGTATAATTTTTATCCCAGTTGTTACAAAATAGAAACTATACATAAGTGTCCTTGGATGTCACAAAATAATTGATAATTTCAACAAAATGTTCTCATCTTGAGTGAAAGAAATGGGTTTCATGAAATTATTCTTAATGATTTATAATCATAATCCATAGAGATAAAAAAATTGTAAGCTATCACAAGTGAATATACCTAGTGAATTGTGAAAATTCTTAAAATATATTTATAAAAATGGAAAATATCTTTTATAAAACCATTTAAAATACCCTTTGAAAACTATGAGAAAACAACCATTTTGTTTTAATAAAATTGTAAAAACTAAAATTTCTAGATAATCTGAATAAGATTTTATTTTTAAAACTATTTAAACATGTACGATAATCTTCATGAATAAGTAATTTCATGAAGTTGGCCAAATATATTCTTTTCTTATACGTTCAAAGAGAATATTTTTTATACTTTTTTTAAAAGGAAAATGTGAGTTACTAAAAAAACAATTGAAAATATTAATTTTATCACATATTTTATTAAGTGAAATTTACTAAAAATATATTTTATAACAATTTAATTAATGTTAAAAACTATAATATAAATTTATGAAAATGGACACAGAAGATAATGATTCATCAGCCGAAATGAGTGTGTTAGGTTGACCTTTCAAAAAAACACTTTCTTGTTCCTTGTAAGTAAAAAAGTGAGAAGGATGAAAGGAAAGAATGAAAACTCTAGAAATAACCATATGAAAAGAAACTATATTGGGATTAAATGTGAAAGATCAAATAATTTCCCTATTTTGAAATATAACATAGGAAATCCCAAAAAGAAATGAGATTGTAAAATAAATTCACTAGCTCAAGCCAAGGTTTCTTCATAAGAACAATTTAGATCCTATGTAAAAAATTTATATTTTTTTATGAATATATATAAAATTATTATTCAAAATTAAATTATAATATTTTATTCCCAAATATTTTATAATTACCTATTTATTAACCATTATTCTTTAAAATCATCATTTGGGTGTTAATTGTTTTATATTAGATTCAATTTTTAGTTTGAAAATTAAAATTACTATACCTTGGTTAATATAATATCATAAAATTAATAGTAATAATTTCATGAGTATAATATTTTTGAATTATGTAACAATTTATAATAATTTATAAAAATATGTTATAAAAAATGAATTATATCATATCATAGTGATAATTGTCTGTATATACGCACGAGTGATGTTTTAATTTTCAAATAAATAAAAGGAATGAATGAGAAATTATAATCTCTACAAATAGATTCAGAATGTTATTATAAATATCATTTATATTTACTAATTATGTCCTTATGACTAGAAATTTTATTTATAAATGAGAAATCAAATTTCATCTCTTCATTGAAGTGGTAGTCCACATATACGCAAAAGAGTTATGAATATATGGAAGGTTAAAAAGTTTGATAACATGTTCTCTATAAAAAATTAAAATTAATTTATAAATATAACTTCTTTTTAATAAAACTATTTATAAAATCATCTGTGAGAGGCAGTGATAAAAAATAAAATAAATCTCTTCTTTGACACAGTAATTCGTGCACACTATGAGCGATGTTTATATTTTCAAATATAAATAAAATAAGCTAGAAAATGGTTATAAAATTACATAAACACATTTAACTATGTCAAATATACTCATGTAATCTTGTTAATATGGTTAATAAATATTTTGAGGGGGTTAGAATGAAAAAAACATGAAATTACATATTCTTCATGTATCTTTCTTTAGATTACCATTTAATCTTATTTAGATAGTATTTGGGAGATATCAGGATCCCTAGAATTTTGGTCGGATATTTGGGAAGTAGTTGGAGAATATATGGGATGATATATATACTCATGTGGTGTAGATAAGAGAGGAGAAGAGGTATCCTTTTATATGGGAGGCGGGCCGTAAATTTGTAAATACATAAAAATTAATTTTTTAATATATGTATTAATCAAATAAAGTAGCTCCAAATTTCCATAGTTTCACATTTAATGAAGTTAAATTATAAATACAACCATCCAATTGGATTTAATAATTTTTTTTCGGGTTATGTTAATCTTTATCTCTTAAGGTAACACCTCATTAAATCCTTTTTACCCCCACTGTGGCACAATGCATTTTACAATTTTATCTATTCAATATGGATAAAATTTCAGTTAAGAATGTTTTATATTATTAATTATTAATATTAAAAATACTTAGTATATTTTAAAATATTAAATTCTTAGATTTTGTTAATATTAATTCTATTATCTGTGGATAAAATTTTTATAACCTATATTTAGTGAAAATGCATTTTTATGTAGAAAAAAGTTTTTCTTAAAATTCATTTCATAGTAACAACCATTAGATGAATATTATTATATTTTACTGAATATATTATCTATAAAATTTATGAAAATCTTTAATTAATATTTATTAATTTAATATATTAATATAATATACATTAGATATAATAAAAACTGTTATATTAAAACTATCTATTTTTACCTTAAAATGATTATTTCTTCATTTATGGCTAATTAATATTGATTGTATAAAATATCATTCCGTTTTTATAGTAATAATATATATATTTCATTATATATACATGGATATCAATATATATTATTCAAATAAAAATTGATAATAAGTAGAATATACATATCATGAAAATTTTGGTCTTATAAAAGTTTATTTTTGTTATTAAAATCTATGTACTTATTTTCCAATAATTCATCAATAAATTGTCATTATGGAATGAATGGATAAATTTTTTTTATAATTCATTTGTTCTTATTTATACCCACCAATCCAATGGGTATTTGATAATTGTGAAATTTAATAATAATATTTCTAAAGGATAATGTGGTTTTTCTACGATTAGTTTTGCATATAATGAAATCTCGTGAACAATTAAAGTTTATTGAAAATAATTATATATTTGACAAATTGGGAAATTTTAGGGAACCTCCTATTGGGTGCTAAAAATAACCAATAGATAAGTCTATGTACATGTGATATTCTCATTTGTAAAAATAAATTACATATGAATGTTTTAATAAATTACTTCAACGATCTTTACGTTCTAATGTGGAGCCCAAGATCAACTATACCTGATTTGGCTAGTGATGGACTATCTCTAAGAAAATTTCATTATCATCAAAATCATAATGAAATTAATAACCATATAGTATCATGTATAATCTTTAATTTCTTGTTGGTAATCCTATGTAATCTATATATAACCTACTGTAAAGTTGAATCATTGGAGGTACTCCTTGGAAATCTAGATATACCTTAGGGGTTTAATCCCACTATCATGGTTGTTCCAGATAGTATATTATAAACTTATTGGGTAAGAACCTAGGAAATGAAAAGATACTTTAAGGTTGAATCCTAGGTTACCACATAGAAATTCCATATATAATTGATGTCAAGTCTAATGTGATTTCCCAATTGATTACCTACAAACCATAAAGAAAAATTCCACCATCTTTAGCATTCTATATAGACATGAAGCTAAATACCTATTAAACACAATGATAATCCATATATACTCAATGTATGAATCTCATATAAGCACCTTTTAATTCCATTTATTTAAACTTGTGGGATGTTCATCCATCTCTTTCCTCTCAAAATCATACCATTGTTTGAGTTGTGCATCCCATTGTGGTCATCTTGAATCACACAAGTAATAATTGTTGGTCATCCACATGAACCACTCTTAGATGGGCCAGTTTGGCCACTCAAGTACATAATACAACCTCGTCATTATTCCAATATGATACTCAAATCAATTTTTTAGGTTCTGTGGTTACAACAATAATCCTCAATACTCATGTCACACATACACCCTATTTATGGTCAGTAGCTAATAGGGGAACCTAACAAGGCCCCCATGGTCTCATATAATGGTCTTCTATAACCAATTAAAAACTATCATCCAATACCAAAAGATAGAGGGCATAATGGACCTTGATTTCACAATAAAACAACAGAGCCTCGTGGGACTCATAGATAGTTTCATATTAGAATCACCCTAGATAGATGAAAGATGTCGAATATCTATTCCTAATTCATCCTAGTCTATCCCACTCACCCAAACAATTCATAAATCATTTATAGGGAATACCTTACAATAAATCTATATCTTATTGGCATAGGAACACTTGTCCCTTTAACATATCAACTCCCCCAAAGTCTTAAAGACTTCTCACATTTCTATTATGTGAACTATAGTTAGTCAACACCAAACCAATACTCTCTTATATAATATGTAATCAAGATAGCATATACCAATTGACACTATATCTCACACATCTCGATTATATCCCTATTGGTTTCACACATCATGAAACATGTATTTGATAATAAATCATTTCCCGTGGGGGGATGAGGCATCAAGCCATTACTCAAGAGTCCATCATGGACCTTAACTTATTTTAAATTCTATAAGTAATGATTTATTTGTAACTTGGAAACTTGTTTAAAATAAAATTACCTAATACCCCATATAGTGATAAAAAAAATTACAATCCATATCAAATACATAAATAAATAAGGCAAATGTATTATGGGATTCCAACCTAATACAGATTCATTCCCTCTAATGAATCACAGATTTCCACACCCAAGATCATACAGGTCTGAGCAACCAATATCCATTAACATATATTTGTATCCTAAAATAACACATTAAAATAATTTTATTATAAATAATTTTAATTAATTAACAAATTTAAAAATATTTTTCCTATTTAATTTAAATTTTTATGATTTTTAAAATCTAAATGTGAGTCAACAGATTATATTAATCATGAGAAATAGGGGTTGGTTCACTCCCATCACACACCTATACATAATCCACTTCAAATACCCAAAAATCACTACCCATTAAATATCCAATTCATACAATTTTAATAAAAAACATTGGATTACTAAATATAGGGACACAACTCCAACCAAATATTGTAAAACTACTTATAGACTTTATATAAGAATGTCCAATATCACCCTCACAAAAAATCGTTGTGATCCTCATCCAATTCATCAACACTATAGTCGATTTGGAACTGAACCCTCTTCCAAGTAGTACCAAAATTATAAATATTTAAAGGGAAACTAAGAATTAATGAAGGAGTATCAGGTTCATTCATAAAATCACAACAAAAAATTTTCAATAAATCACCCATGATTGATAGGAAAAAGAAAGAGGATGTAGAGTGAGGAGGACTATCTAAAATATCCTACAATAAATGGAATATTTATTTAGGAACCTAATGTGGTCAATTGGTAAATTAAAATTCAACCATTATTTTTAAAATATGAAATTATCCCCATCATGAAATAAGCATATAAATCACAACATGATGCATTCTCAGATATAGGTACTTCCTGATGCCCTTCTGGATTTCATTACAAAATTTCTTGCTCAGGATCCTCTCGCATCACAACACCAATGAGTAGAGGGTCCAACCCCTTAAACTCCATTACTTTTTTTGAGACCCATAATGGGTTAGAAAATGAAATAAAATTATAGAACATAAGAACCCATCAATTTAGGTAGTCATAACATGACCAATGTGTTTTGGTATGAACCTTATATATCTAAAATATTTCTACAATGCCTCATAGACATTCTATAGAACAACCAAGAATGATTTCCACCACCCTTGCCTTAATCCAAATTAAAATGCATAGACATTAGATATTAAAACTCAGTGAATTTCAATCATAATTTGAGTTCTAAATAGATCCTTTCTGCCGATGTAAAATTATATTTCCTTCTAAATTTTACAATGCATAATGGTCATGGTTTTTTAAAAATTCTATATTATATTTACCGTCAATGTATACTTTTTATTAGTGAATGAAAGTATATTGATATTTTAAGTGGACTCCCTCTCTCATCCATATCTATATTCACTTTTTCCACTGATATTCTCAATTTTTATTTTGAAATCTGTATACCTTATATTTTTGATAAACCTAATGTTTCTATTTTCAACATTTAAAATTAAGTATTTATCAATCTCTTTTTAATGTGGGTTTCAATAATATTATTTTTCAAATATTAAAATGTATTTTCTATTTATGTTCTTGTTTTTAACTTTCACTACACATTTTCTACTGAATAATCATTTATGTATTTTTCAAATCCCCATAATTAATAGTTATTTTTAAAAGTAAAATGATTCTATATTATTAACATAACCTTCTTGAAAATTAATATTGAATGTGATCTTTATTTTTTCATTTTCCCAAAAGATAAAAAAATATTATAATGACTCTTTTATGGTTTCTAAATAGTTTTGTTACTTATTTATAATGGATTTATTTCCTAGGATATTATTTTTTAATCACTCTATCTCTAAATGATATTATGAAATACATAATTTGTAAATGATTTTTGGGGATATACAATTTACATTATTGAGGTCTGATTTTGTGATAGCATAATGAAGTACAATAAAACAAATTTTTTTCCAAGGGTTCTTTATGATTTGTTGAATGATACCCATTTTCTTTCAAATGTTTGATTATGATATGAGGGATGATTAATTTTAAATGGATATTATATGAACGGATATTTATGTTTGGGTTCCAATATAACCTATAATTAATTTGATATAGTACTACATCCCATGAGATACTTATAAACCATAGATTTGAAAAACCTAAGTCTCTAATGGGATGTAAGTTTTTAAAACCTGAGCCCACTAACAAACACGGAAGAACATATGTCACTTATAGACGATTGGTGAGAATGAACCCTTCTCTCTCAGCTCTCCCTATGTCCCCCTCCGCACTCCGCCTAGGGTTTCCTCTTGAAACATTACTCCATGGACTAGAGACATGTACTCTCTTCATTTTTCTTCAATCTTTCACCTCTTCTACAATCTTCTAGCTTCTCGGATCATCCTTTTTTTCGCATGGATGATTTTTTCCCTCTCTTCATTATTCGTTCTCTCTTTCATAGAATCTATTTCTTGTGGGATGTTGAAGTCTTTCACCACCTCTCTTTCTACCATACCCTCCACTTTAGACCACCAGGTTGGGACTTTTTGCGGGCGTCTCATGTGATTTTGGTCAACGTTGGTGGTACCTTTTAATGTTCCTACTCTCCTTTACACTTCTTGTCCAAGTCGTTAGGCTCGACCCCATCTCAGTTGGGCTCAAAGTGTGTTTTGAAACTCATTGGAATAGTGTTAGATGGCGGCTGGTGGCGATGTCGATGTTTTCTCGGTCTGAATTGTTTGTATGTCTTTCAAATTTGAAGATGATGTTTCTAAAAGAGTTGATGGTTTTGGCTTCGACAAGTTTTTTTTTGTGAAGACCTTGAAGCTTGTGCTCTTCTCCCATTTCCAGGTTCTTCGCACCATTCCAGGATGGTTGGGCATGGTAGCTTTTAAGGAGGTGTTGAGAAGTGTTCGTGCATGTAGATGTGTGTCCATGGATCCGCGACTGGTGGGTCCTTTTAGTGGATTCTTTTCAAGTGTTAGGGAAAGGTTGACGATGTCATGTTTATAGGTGTCTGTTATTCTATGTTGTGTGTGGAGTAGAATTCGAAGGTGAAGGGTGAAATTGAATGTAGAAATTGATGAAGTGGAAGTTCATTTTGAGTGATAAGGACCATGAAGATGGTGATGGAAGCTTTGGTGATGCTAGTAATGGTAGCTCCGGTGGTGATGACGATGGTGGTTCCGAGAAGCAATGAAGATGGAGGTGACTGGATGATGATTACAATGTCAGCTCAAATAGAGGTGGGTGACCAATTCAGTGTCTATGAAACTTGAGGTGTCTCTTGGATCAAATTACAATGAGGGCGAATGGAACATTGATTGGAAATTGGTTTATGTTTGTGAATTTATAATTTAAAAACTCTGATGGTGGCATGGACCTTCGGCTATGAAGAAGGTGGGATGTGAGTTTTTGTAATGTGATGCAGTTTTTGAAATTTGTGAAGCATTGTTACCACTTTTCCTTATAGTGGATCCTAGAAATTATAAAAAATTATTTGGAGGATAAGTCACTTATAGACTGTAAGTTTTTGGAACCTAATTCACTTATAGACTATAGGTTTTCCAAACCAATGTTTCATACAGACTACAGGTTTGTGAAAGATAAGTCACTTATGAAATGTATGTTTATGAATCCTATGTCACTAATTAGTTGCATGTTTTTAATGATTAAGACACCATATAATTATTCCCCATGATTATAGTTATTCAATAAATTATTATTATACCAAATTTAAATTAACTTCCATTTCTCAATGTCTATGGTTATGTTCCATGGATCATGACTAATATCTCACACCCTTAGGTTATGACACATGATTGAATATTTGAAATTAAAAATCCATTTTTGATGACATATTGAAAACTATTATTGTGTATTGTTCTTTTTAATAAAATATTTCTCCCCAGATTATTTATTATCTTGTTCATATAACCATACCCTTTGTGACATTTTGTTATTTTTTACTGTACTGAGAATTTTTTTTCATCAATTTTTATGTTTCCAATCCCAATGTTATGAAAATCATAAAAACCAATATAGAAAACATAAGGGGGTTTATCATGTTTTAGTTATAGAAAATTGTTAATGGTTATCTGAAAATATCTCACTAATATAGTGGATCCCCAAAGAAACCAAAGATTCCATTTTTGGGATTGTGTGATAATCATGAGAGATAGAGAATATTATATTTTTAAATATAAATGTGTTTAGATTAGGTTAACTCACTTTGGATCAAGGATACTGTATAAATAATGTATTTAACATAAAAATTGAGACTGTGGGTTTGGGGAACCTCATTTCCATTATAAGTCACCTAACATAATTTTATATCAAAAATATTAATAAGGAAACATGTTCCTAAACTGACCAACTAGGGGTTACCATAAATACTTCACAAGTGGGAAAATATAACATTCCTTAAGGAGAATCTCTTTGTATAGTCTATATGACCTATAATCAGAAAGATGATATTCCATGTTCAGTCTACATGGATTTCCATAAAAACATTAGATGGAAAAATTGAATATAAGTTATTGTTAACACATTAAATAGCTAAATGCTAATTTACAAGTGATACCAATCAATCAGTAGCAAGTGTATGCCATAATATTCCAATATGGTATGAATATTGCATTTAAATGGGTATATTTACAATGATCCAAGATCCATAAATCCTATAAAATATAAATCAAAAATCCCATGAGAATTGCACAAGGATAAATAATTCAACTAGAAAATTAGAAACAGAAAATATAAATCCAAAATCCATGACAATCCATAATTTTAATCAGAATTAGATTTTATGATACATAATTATGAGTATCATCATAATCTTATACAAATTATTATCCCATATATAGAATATCATTAACGAGTAATAAAAAGAAAATTCATTGTTAGAACTTTATAACATCATATCACACCGAACCACTCAACTAGTTTCAAGATAGTTGATATCCCAATGACCTCAAGTGTGCATCCACTAACACTAGAGCACACCAACCAATAGATATTATCATGAAAGTTACCTTAGGGAGAATATATCATCATATTAAGGAATGAAACTAAAAAATATATCCATATTTTATAGAATCACTAAAAAAGAAACATGATATATCAATTGTATTACAACAAACAAACTCATGGTCAGATAAGAATACAACATAGAACACACAATGGGATGATGAAATATAAAAAATAAATAAGAGAAATGAAACAGAACTGAGGACCAAATTATACTCATGACCCTCACCCTATCTAATTCACAAAAAAAAATATTAGAAATCCTACATGATCATAGGACTATGTTTTTATACATAAACTAAATATGTAATAAGTGAGATCTATTATAGTACTTAAGTGTCATTCATGCCCAATCAGGGTGTGTGTACAACTTATTATAGAATTTAACTCCACAAATCCCTACAGAATGATCTAGTGCTCAAATCATACTCTTTAAATATTAGATAGAATACCAACAATGCTAACCTAATAATCACTTATATACATATTATATCATTATTTATGAATATTAAATATATGTAACTATAATAAATGTTTAAGAACAATAGTGGTTTATTGTATTTAAGGATTAGATATATGATAACTTATTTGATAAAAGATACTAAATTTATTATTTAATATCTTCTCACATAGTACCATTCTCATATATATCCCTTTTAAAACCATTACGCATAACCTGGGGATATGAAAATATAAGAAAGGGTGTGATAAAATGGTAAGTAATGGTAAACATGAGAAATATAAATGAATTATCATATGTTAATGTGTAATTAGAATAATATAATGTGAAGATGATCATAATACACAAAAAAAATATACTCATTCATTCTATGATCCAAAATCATAATTCATGGAATTAGGTGTTCCAATAAGTGTGTGGAAACATCATTAATTATTCAGGAACCATGAGAGAATATCATTAGCATAAGACCTATGTTTGTGAAATAAATTTGTTTCATAAAACTAAAAATAGAAATAATATTTTGTGGATACCCAATAAGACATTGATTACATTATAGGATTGGGATAACACCCAATGCACCTATCAATATGTTAAGGCTACCCACAGAGACATTCATCACATCATAGGATTCAGTTAATCATATATATACTATCTTTACCATCAGATAAGTACCCATATACCATTGAGATCATGACATATTAAACATTGACCAATGAAATAGAGGGATATATGATTTTGGGACCACCCATTACATATTGAAAACTATATATAAGTGTTCCATAAGATTTTAAAAACAATCATCATTTAATCATATCATAATTAATTCACTGGAAATAAATAGTGTTCATGGAGTCATCCATAAGAAACCACACCATAAGTTATCAAGGGGAAGAAATTGGATTGTATCACAATATCATATCCCATTTAAACTATAACAATCCTTAAAATATAATTACATAGATTAATTGTTTTTATAAAATCTGTTAAAATGATCTTTGAAAACCAAAATAAAATATCCCTTTTATTTTTGAATCTCTAAAAAATATAATTTTTAACATAAATAGGAATTTCATTTTATTATTAAAACATTTTAACCTTTTACAGAAATATTTCTAAAAAAGGATATCATAGTACATAAATCCATTTAAGTCATATGCATTAAATGGGAACATACTTTTCATACTTTTCTAAAAATACAAAAGTGGATCATATATAAAACATTTGAAAAAATCCCCTTAAATATATTGTATCAATATTCAATGGTATGAAAATAACCTTATTAAGAAATTTAATTATAATTAGAAACATTAATAATATAATTCTACAAACATTATTATCTAAGATAGTGATTCCCAAATAAAAAGACAAAATTAGGCCATCCATTCATACAAACATTTTATCAACTATTTTATATTCCAAAGATGGGTGAGTAGATGGAAAATATGAAGACCCGAAAAAAACAATAGGATTAGAAAATAGATTTGGTTTACAGTGTAACAATCATTTAATTTTCATTATTGGAAATTTAACATATACAATCCCAAAAAGAAATTAGTTTCTATCATAAATCCCTTACGTTAATTCCCAACATTATTCAACCATGTTCTTAAATATCCGTCTAACCTTTATTTTTCTGATTACAACTTCAAATATCAAACATTATACAACTTTAAATCTATGACATCCGAACTATATCTTTTTTAATTTTTCAAAATTCATAATTTTATAACATTAACATTTAAAAAATGTCTCTATTTGGAAACATTATTATTGAACTCAGTTTACACCATAAGAAGTTTTAGTAATCATTATATTAGTCACATTAAGGATCAGTAAGGAATAATATGAATTAAAATGGAATGTAACTCAAACATGTTCCGATAGGACAAACACATTTTCACCTGATACATAAAAAATAAAAAATATAATGTTAAAAAATACAATAACGTGTACAAAAAACCCAAAGTATCTTCAACCTCCACCATCAAATTTCATGGCGACATCATCAAAAAATATATTCTCAAACTTCATCAAACCATATATTTTCTAAGAGATGATGTTATGCGGCCACACTATCAAAATTAGAAATTCTTTTGAATGATTTTTATCCATTTGAGAAAAATAATTTTGTTTTCATGATACTAATAAACTCCTACTAAATCGTCTCATCTTACGAAAATTTAAATTAGGGAATTTTTTATAATATTTTCTCCCTCTTGATATGATAAAACATACTTCAGAGTTCAAAATGACAGAGTACAATTTTTTATGTCTTATCCCCCCTTTTCAAGAAAATCCCAAGGATCTTAGGGTTACTCAAAAGCTTTATTATTATAGTGGATGATGTTAAACATGTAGTTTCAGCCTCAATTCCTAAAATATTTCCATTTGAATAGCTTTAACTAAAATATGAAAAAATTTATCTTTAATTGAAATGTTCTTTGTCATTATAATTCCACTTGTAAATTCCCCTAAATGAAATAATATTTAATATCAATGTGATTTGGTTTGATATGTTTCTCATTATTTTTATAGAGATCAATGGACCTAGGATTGTCATAAATATTATTCAATGGTTCTTAAACATTAAACCTTAAATATTATTGAAATACATTAATCCGAGTAATCTATGTACATGATTGGGTGGTGGAAACATATTGTACTTATTTTTTATTCAATTTAACAGAAACAATTTTTCTTTATATACCTACTCACACACTATTCAATCAAAATTAATGTTGCTCCTATTGTTGATTTCTGATCCATCCAATCTCCAACCTAATGAAAACTAGTGATACCAAGAGATATTGAATAATTAATTATTCTATACACAAAGCTATAACTTGATGTTCCTTTCACATACCTAAGGATTATTTTATTTCCAAGCATGTGTGATTCCATTAGATCACCATTATTTATTTCTCATAATGTTACAACATATGAAATGTCTAATTCTGAAGAATTAATATACAGGTAACTTCTAATAAACATCTAGAAGTACTTTTGATTTAAATTATAGTGATAATTATCTTTACTCATCTACATAGTAATAAAACTAGGTGTATGAAATTCCGTTTTATATACCATGCCAAAATTTTTGTATAACTCTATGTAATAATATCCTTGTGAGAATAATAAAGTTCTTAATTTTTATTGAAAATATTATCTTAATTTGAAGTTAAACTTTCAGATACTTATCATATCAATGTTCATATTCATTTTTTTAAAAAATCATCATACACATTGTCTCTATCATGGAAAAAATATATATCTTCAACAAAGAAATAACTATTAGTGTTCTAGTACTCATTTCATTCACGTAAAATTTGTGATCAATTTTTCCATAAGAAAAGTTTAATTACTGTCGGAAACATTAATGTTTTGGATACTGGGAATAATGAGCCTACTTTAACCAAGACAAATATATAATTAGTTTACACCTCATGGTTCCACCATTATCAATTATTATCTCACTAGGCTAATAAATATAACCTTCTTCTTTAATTTTCACATTAAATAATTCTAACATAACATTTACGTGATATACATTTTAATTTTGATGGGCACCAAAAGTTAAAAAATTCATAAATTCTAAAATATTTCAATAGGGGAAAATGTTTCTTCAAAATAAACATGATAAACCTATGAAAAGTGTTTGATAACTAGTCATTATTTTTTAAAAAAAATTTATCACTATTTATTGAGTTTACTTCTCATATCTCATTTTGTTCTTATAGAATTATTTCATTATAATCAAAGAATGGGATCCTAGGTATTATTTATCCCAATTTGATCAAAATCTTATTTGATCTATTTTAACCTTTCTTTCCAGTCAACTACTTACAAAATGAGTTGTGGTTCTACCTATGAGTTCAATGTCATTTAATTTTTTAACATTAATTTTTATATGTTATCAACTAAAGATTGTTGATTTCATATAATATTATTGGATTCAACTAGTTTTTTTTAAATGTTTGGAATTTTTTGTTTTATTTTTGTCTTATATTCATGATCATTTAAAATATCCAAATAAAAAAATCCATATTATACTAATGACCATATTCCTTCCCATTAAATCCTAAAAAATTCACCATCCTATCATTCTCTACACCATCCATGCCTAATTCAACAAATTTTATTAATTTTGATTTATTTTCAATAACTTATGTATAAATGAAATCAATAAACATAATAATTGATTATTCCAAAAAATGTAGCATTTACCAGGAGATAAAAATCTTCTGAAAACACCATTTTTATTTTTATGATAAAAAATTCCTATTTATATATTTCATTATCTTTATAAATAATTGAATACAAAATATATTAAATAATTTCATTATAATAATTTTCATATACCACATCTCATAAGGATTACATTTTTATTAGAGTTAAAGAAATAATTTTTTAAATGTATTGTTTTAATTACACCTACTCTGTAGAGTAATTTCAAAATAATATCTTCAAAAAGTGTACTTCTTCTATTTTCAACATAATTTATAGTTTTACTTTATAATACTATAATTTATTATGGAGTATATAGATTATTGTATTGGTGTTCAATTACCCATTTTATTAGGTATAGATCAAAAGTGTTATGTGTGTACTTTTTCTATTTTATGTTCTTAGTTTCAATATATGCACACCCTGATCTCTAACGATATCAATTATTAAACATCTAAACACCGCCTATATTAACTTATTTATTTTTCATGAACATTACATGGTTAATATATGTGAAATCATTAAAAAAAGTAATAATGTACTAATCACACATTATTTTGACAGGAAATCCTTTTTTATTTTCATAAAGTCGGTTTAGGATAACCAGTAACATCACACCCAAAAAACAAACCACAAGATCCACGAATCCCCTTAATCCAAAAGAAAAACCACCTCAAAATTTTAAAATTCAAAAATAGCTAGAACCAGGTGTCCACCTCGAGCCACACAACCACCACGAGGAGTGTGTCAGTGCCAAATCCAACATCACCTCCTGTTAGATTAACGATGAGAAAGTCGGAGCACCACGCGCCACCATTCACAGGGGAAGATGGAAGAGCCGTCGCCAGAACAACTGTTGACCCCTCGAGAAGAAAATCAAACATTCTCTTCGAGGACGCCAGAGAGAGTTCCGACCCCGCCACCATCTTCACAAACCACCTTCACCACCTGCACTGATGAAAAAATAAGCATGGCCAGAAAACAACCACATTCACGAACGAAATACCCATCCCTTTCCATCTGTGACATCCAAAAATCACTTACATAGAAGCTTGAGAGAGGAAGAACATCACCAGAAACCTAGAAATCACACAAAAGAGAAAATCAAAATGAACAAATAGCACAGTACATCACCTATTTCAAGAAAAAAACAAGCCTCAAACGATCACACACCGAACTCCAAGAACAAGAGTTTGTCTAAAAAACCTCCCGACATCATGCACATCAGCTCAAAACACAACAAACTCCCAACGCCGCCATCCAAGAAAACCAGAGATGCAACGCTCGACCTACAAACACCCAGATCGATGGCAAATGTGCTGATCTCGAACTGTCGAGCCAGGGACTCAGGCGCAGAATCAACACCGAGTCACAAAGACCCTAGTGCACACAAGACAAGCTTATACAAGGCTGTGGTAGTATAGAAAACACCACCTCAAACTATGTGTCATTTTTTTGGAAAGTTGTACAAATGGAATCATTTTTCAAATTTAGTTTTCTAATTACCTTAAAAAATCATCCTTTGAGACTGTTCATGTACTATTATTTCCAAGATACTCAATTTTTCAGTCCCACAACTTGTTTTCATCCTTAGTAATTTAATATAATGAATTACTTGGATCACTATCCTCGGATAGAATGACATTGGTTATTTCTCCCATTGTGAAATTTTTTCCCATTTCATACATTTTGTGATAAATGAGTCCTTTATAAATATAACATAATCCCCATCCTTATTTATTTATCTAATTCATTATAAGTTATGTTTAATCCCAATAATAAATAGACAATACATTGACAAAAACATTTGATATTGAATCTAAGTAGTAACAATTCAACTTATTTTTAAGGAAAAATTACTTATTGAAGTGACTAATCCATCATTATGACCTTCAATGTTTTTTAGATTTTAAATTCACCTATCATTTTTGAGGATCAAACACCATCAAGGATTAGTGGTTTATTCCATTTTCAATCATTTAGATAAATTATAAAATTGAACTATATTACCTAAAATTTCATATTCATTTAATACTTTTCTTTTATAATATAACTATCTTTAAAACAAGTGATGTTATATAATATTTAGAATAGTAACCTTGTTGGTACCACCGTCAAAAAAATTCCTCCAGAAAGATAAATTAGTTTTTCCTTAAGATAATTCTAATTTTTTATGTCCTTTCTTTTGTGTAATTTTTTTAAATCAAAATGTTACATTATTTTCATCAATTTTTGTTCTCCCCTAGTTTATTTTTACTCATAGGGAGAGAAATGTTTTTCCAATAGCTATATTTATTAATCATGTAAATCCCACAAAAACAAAAATATCATTTAAACTTTTATCATTGATATAGAGATGCCAACAAGATTGTACCCTAGTGGTACAAGATCATGCTTGGCATCCAAAAGACCCATGATCAAATCTGGGCAGGGGGAATTTCTGGTACTGTAGCAGGACTGTAGCAGGGCACTGTAGTAGTACTGTAGCAGCCGTGGAACTGTAGCAGCGATGAAAATGTAGTGGCGGAGGGACTGTAGCAGGTACTGTAGTGGTGGGGGTTAATGTAGCAGGTACTGTAGCAGCGCGGGTACTGTAGTAGTACTATTCAGTGAGGGGTCCTTTGGACCAAAAAATGGGCTTTCAAGCCTTGTATTCAGGCCACTTGTCCTTGGGCCTTCGGGCTATGTATTGGGTCACCCTCTACCCAGTCTAAAGTGGTCTTTGCTTTAAATAATAAATTGAGGCTTCGACCCCAACCATTAAAAAATGATATAGGGATAGGTTTTCCCTAGGATATGTTTGTTGAGATTTATTCTATATGGAAAAATATGATTTTGTAAAGACCCTAAAGAAAATAGCCTAGAGTTTTTGGTTACATTATAACATTGGAATAAGATAAATATATTATATACCAAGGGAATGTATAGTTTTTTAGTCTTAATAAACTAGATACAAACATGAATCTTACATTACATTTAAAAAAATAAGAATAAAACATAGTGAAAGTAAATATTCTATATCCTTTAACTTATTCAATGATTCAGGCATCTTATCAAATAGAAAGGGAAAAAATAATTATGACCTTTAATTCTTAATAAGTGTTACCTAAAATAGAATCTATTAATAGGATATAAGGAATAATAAATAAGAAAATGTAAATATATAAAAAACATGTCATTGAATCAATAACACGAGGGTAAAAAATAATACAAAATGAATAAATAGTGATAAAATAATGCAATAATCACATGATATTGAAAATTATAGATATATATTATAATAATTATAATAATCACACTAGCATCAATAACAAATCTCAAAAGTATTGAATTCAGAATCTCAGACATCATTAACTTACCATCAAAGCCCTATGCGATAAAATATTACATCAAAGGGTAATGCATCACCAAAATACCCAAGAAATTTTATCACACGAGACCTAAATATGAATCAAGGTGATACAGTGATCACCTTTAATATCTTACTAAGTCCAAATAATTCATTATTTGAAAGGATAAAATCACAACACAATAAATAATCCGTAAAAACATTCATACAAAAAAATCTAGGATATAAAGTGTCGTTATTCCCCTCATCAAAATAATTATAAACCATTTATAAAAGAATAAATATGATATCAGTACAACATATCCCTAGTTTATTATAATTAAAATACTGGTTTCTTATTGTTTATGAAAAGAAATACCAGAATATATCATTAAAAAATTCTTTGATAAAATAACATTTTCACATTTAAAATGGGTTTTAATAAATAAAAAATTAAAAAATAGTAGGAAAATAATTTTTTTAGTGAGACGCAGAAACATATAAATGAATCATAAAAACATTTATTGTTCATGATCAAGGAAAATACGATTCTTTCATTAAATGTTAAAAATACTCCTTCCACAATTTTGTAAGAAAAATAAAAAAGTACCATGATTTAAAAAATAATTGATGATTTTGTTTAGAACCATGTTTTTTAAATTCAAATATAGGTAAAAATTTATTTAATAAATCATTAGATTGTATTAAAAATATTATTTTAAAATTTTAAGTAAAATATGGATATGGAATAAAAAGATTCAAGGCCGAGTAGAAAAAAAATCTATTTTTCCAAAAAAACCCTAATTTTTTTATCTTAAGTACATAAAAGGTGGAAAATTAAATGAAATCATGTAATTTATAAAAATAACCAGAAAAGAACAAAATATATTATTTTATGTATTGATAAATAAAATAATTCCCCAAAGTGGATAATTAAATATAATAAATCATGAATAATGATGACATTGTAATATAAACCCTTTCCAATTTGTGACATACAAATTAAAACCCCTTGGATGAAAAACATTTTATTTTTAACATTAATTATCATGGATTAATAATTATATATGATAGTACATGTCAATGGATCAGTATATAAACCACATATACATAAAGTGGTTTATAATAGTATATATGTCTCTATGAAACAAAATTGAGACCATGAGCCCTTACAAAGATAATGTCATTGAAATGAGATTTCGATAATGAAATGATTTGGTGAGAAAATATATATACACACACACAAGATTTAAATAAAACACAAGACAATAATTTTTCATTTCACACATAAGCATGGAATAAAATTTTCAACTATGTTGAAGTATGAACTAATGACTAGAAATTTAGTTAAGAAACCCCATACCTCATAGTCATCTTCCTTCATATGTGTTGAAAAAATATTTATAAAAAATTTATAATTATTAAAAATATAATATAAAACCATAATAATATATATGATACCATATATTATTTAATTTTATTATTTTACCTCCAATTTATGAATAATTAATTATTAAAATCACTATTTCAGATGATAACTACTTTTTTTCTTGTTTATTTTGGTAAGGTAGTTTTAGTCCTTGACCTTTGATTATTTTTACACCATAGAAATAATTTTAATCATGAAATAAATATCATATATATTCATTAATTTTATACGTATTACCATCCATATGAATCAGAAATGTAAAAAAGATCACATCGCTTCATGGAGGTCATAGTCCACACATATGCATGATAGAAATTATCATTTACAAATGGATTGAAATAAAATAAGTTATATATGATATTATAATACATGAAAAATATTTATATCATAAGTATCATATATATATATATATATATTAATTAGTTTCATCTTTATAATCATCTATGTAATGAGGCAATGCAATTTTAATTATTTCCTTATGTGGATATAGAATGTGGTATATGTGAACATGTAATGATTTTGTCATTTAGTCTGATGGAAAAAACATGGAAAATGTATATGAAATAATATTAATAACATATGAATATATTTATAAAGCTATATTTGTTATTTTAGGATTTTTAAAACCCATTTATAAGATATAGAACAAGAAATAAACTTGAAAGAGTTTATAAACACAATTACCTCTACATCAGAAGATTTCTTTAGATCTCCTATTATGTGGTGTAGGGTCGATCATTTTGAGTAAACATAATATATATAATTGTTTAAAAATGTTTAAAAGTTAACTGTGTATGTTTATTTTGACCATAACTTAACAATTTTTTTTAAATAAAATAGAGATGGTGTGTCCGTTAATAAGTTAGGGGAGATACATTTTTAGAATTTCATATTGTATTAAATTAATATAAATAATTTTTTATTTAAAAATAGATTAAAATTGTTATTATTAATATATAATATATTTAGGAGTCTAAATAATAATATTAAATAAAATTTTAACAATTTTTGGTAATGTTTTCACCCTTATAATTTAGTCTTAGCCATCATTATACACTTTTGAAAATTACAATAATACTAAACTATAATACCCTTTAAGAGTCCAAAATATCACCATAAAAGAGACAAAGACCCATAAATGGACCATGGTTGATATTTTAAATAATATACCAATAATATTTCTGAATATAACATTTTTTATAATTTTAAATCATTTAATATATTATTATTTATTATAAAATATCATTTATATCCTTCTTCGAAACACATGAAAAATTATAATATAATATGTGTACCATTAAAATAAAGTGGATCCAAAATGGAATATATTTGAAAACAATGAATATATTTTATTAATATAATCACCCAATAGAAATTTTTATAGTTTTTAATATCATTTCAAACATTACACTTTAGATTAACCCCTTAGAAAACAAATTTTAACCATATGTGTGATAATGACATTTCAATATTAAAGTGTTATAATTTTATTTATAAGGTGAAAATTGGTCTATAAATTTAAAAAGGGTGAAATTAACATACATTTATAACAGTAATTGTCCTTTATAAACATTTTTATGACTTTAATTTTTTTAATAAAATATTATTTAACATAAACTATCACATGTCATATTTGATACTATTCATTCAATATGACTTAAAAAATGAATGATTAGTAATTTGAATATAATATTTTTGACATAAATAAGATTTTATATTTATCTCAATAAATCCTGAAAAATAATAATTCTTTAAAATTACATTACCTTTAATATTTTTAAATATTTTTAAATATTTTTAATTTACATTTCTATTCATTGAATAAATATTGTGCTTGCATTGTTTAAGAATTTATTGTAATTATTTCATGATTAAAAATTAGAAATATAATACCAAGATATAATAAAATAAAATTTATTTCAAATAACCCCCTTCATAATGGAGTATATCATATGTTTATCCCTATATAAAATATATATAGATAATAAAAGAAAGGGAATTACATTTTTTAAATTTTGTTTACATAAATTAATATAAAGGTCAAAATCAATTAAAAATGACATTGAGTTTTCATATGATAAAAAATACATTTAAATAAATAATATAACCTCATATGGTGGATAAAATAACATTTTAGGGTAATTTTTTGTTCTTTTCATATGATTTTTAACCATAATTACCTAATTTAACCTTATTGTGGTGATAATTATTTACTATGGTTACCATTAAAAGTGAAAAAAATACTAGATAAATATTTAAAAAATATGGTCCCCCTAATTTTAAATATAGAGAAAATCAATATTTAATTCTATAGAAGCGGAAAATTAATTTAAAATTCAAACACAAACGAGAACGATGGACTGTATTTCATGAAAATTTGTTTTTAAGAAGAAAATTGTTTTTGTATCAAATTTAAGTATAAAATATATTCCATATACCTTATTTGGATTAATTTTAATCTAAATTAAGTAATTAAATTTTATAACTAATCAAAAATATATTTATACACAGAAAATATTTTAAAATAAAATATTTTATTCAATAAATACACGTATTTTTCTCTATTCATTGAAAAATTACACTTTTCAGAAAAATATCAAAATTTGAACAAAAGATAATTTTCATATAATGGTTTAGAA
The DNA here is from genome assembly GCA_963277665.1 of Viscum album. Taxonomy (NCBI): domain Eukaryota; kingdom Viridiplantae; phylum Streptophyta; class Magnoliopsida; order Santalales; family Viscaceae; genus Viscum; species Viscum album. The sequence continues at coordinate 1,168,912,010 of OY728161.1, read as the reverse complement.
AATGATAATATTTTTATAAAACCTAATTCATTAATATTCCATAAGTTAATTATTATATTTTATCACATAAATTAGATAAACCATTTCTGAAGAAAATTTATTTTTGAGGAATAAAATGACCTTACTAAAAATTGAATTAATATTTAATTATAAAATATAAACACATTTTAATTAAGTTAGACCTTAATAAATTTTCATAAGGCATTTAATACTATTTATTCCCACTAATTCAGTTACTAGGTTATAATTATGACATTAATATTATAATATTTTTTGGTTTGTTTTGGATCAATGTTGCATGTGATGTACACTATTAAACATAGTGTTAATTTAAATTATCAAGATCTTACATTCTCACCCCTAATTTGTTTTGTACTATTTAAATTTGATCTTGTTAATAAATGGTCTAATATCTGAATATATATTTTTTGATGTCCAAAATCTTTAAAAGGGTTAATAAAGTTCTAGAAAATATGGAAAATGAAATACAAAGGTCACCAAAAATAACACACAACTAGGTCTCTAACGAGGAGAAAAATGGTGGCAAGTGAAAATATGGAAATAGAGTGGAAATGTTAAATCTAAAAAAATAGATATTTAGAAATATCATTTATCACAAGAAATTTAATGATCAAGATAAAGTTAATGACCAGAAATCGAAGAGATGTAAAAAAGACTGTCAAGTAATCCGTAATTAATGAAATAAGATCCCATTTTTTCTCCAATATCATTTTCCTTCCTGAACAAATTTTTTATTATTTCATAAATTCCACTTTATGGGAAAAGTGGGAACCACTCTACTTCGATTACACAATACATAACCAAAATTCAAAACGGGCCTAAATCAAAATTCCCAACAAAGGCCACATCCACGAAAATCAAATCCCGCAAATCACACACCATTGAATAGAACACTGACATCACCATTACCACAACCAGTAGTCATCATCACATCATAATCAGCCATGCCCAATGTCGATCTGTCATATTCTGAGTCACCTCCTCGCTGGACGGAACAAACCATCAGAACACCTCCCTTCACCGCACACCCACACCATCTTCAAAAAACCCTTATCGCATTGAGTCATAATAAACCATAGTACCTTGTTTGCAAACCTCATCATCGGACCCATCATCATCATCACCAAAATAGTACCATACCTCACTGTCGTCAATCGACCATCTTCTTTGTCTACTTCTCGAAGCCTCCCGCTCAACCTCACATCCCAAAGAAACTTGGAAACCATCGCGAGCTCTACCTTGGAGAGAACAATGGAAGCCTAGATCCAGAGAAACAAAAAAACGGTCTTTTCAGGAAAAAATAGTGGCAAGACCATCACCTCAGGACCACGAACAAGGTATTCCATCCATGTCACACCACAAAAACTCTCTTTTCCGACACCACACTTCAAAAATTCTAATGTTGAACTAATAAAAGAAAGACGAAAACCCCAATAGAAAAACACAAAAAATCACCGAGAATAAGAAAATAACAGAGTGATTTGAACCCTTGGAGAAAACAAAGAAAAATCCTTAAAAGTAAAAGATATGCGAGGGGTTAAAACCCAAGAAAGAATCGGGGACTGAAACCTTGAATGAAGAAGGCAAGAGACACCTAGAGGAACCTAAAATGCCAACCCACAATCTCAAAACCTTTGTATACCCTCCACTCCAGATCTTTCTTGGATAGGAGTGATGGGATTCGAGGCCAGGGCGTAGTAAGCCTTGCCTAGATGATTGAACTGGAGTGTATAATGAAAACCAAGAAACATCGAAAAAGAAAGAAGTGTGGACCTGGAGAGATTGCAATGCTGCCAGGGAGGAACCCTAGGAGGAGGAGGAATCCGAGCCGAAACGGGAGCACGAGAGTGCTCCTGGAGAGTGGGGACTCATCCTCCACATTCCATGAAGATATTTTTCCTTATATTGAGAAATTACCTTCCCATCTAGACTATGAAAATAAATAAATATATTTACATAACTAGTAGAATTTCATGCATTGATCAATTTCCACTGAAAACTCTTCTTTTTCTCTAAATGTAGAGTATTCATGATTGATATTATGTGTCTAAAAAATAAAACCAACTTTTAATGGATACAAATATTAATAAAAATATAAAAAACCATTCCACATATATTTAAAAAATATCCAAAACATAAATGGTTAACATATTATAAAGTAATATCCTGAAATAGTGAACACTCATATGAATAAATCATACATTTAACATCAAAATTTCCACCATTACAGTGAATGGTAATCTTAGGATATTCTACAAATAAATACTCTTAAATCCCAAATAAACTCAATAAAACCCAAATTAATTAATTTTTTGACCTCTTTGGTGATATCATACCTTTATATTAAATCTCTAAACATTTAAATTCATTCTTTCCAAATAATATTTATTATAAAATATTATCTTAAAAATAAGGGTTACATATACATCAACTCAATGAAACATCTCTCAAAATATCACCTCAAAATTGAAATTTAAAAAATATTTAATCCTGTAATATGTTTCCCTAAATAAATTTAATCTTTGTTGATCAAACAATTTGAGAAAAAAATAATTTCAATTAACCAAGAAATCATGGTGGTCAATGGTAAGCATTACACTATTTTCTACCTTCGGTTGGGTGTTCAGGCCCCATAGTCTTACATGATGTGATGAATATTAATATAACCCTTAGTTTTTAATTTTTTTAAAAACTATATAAATATAATTCCTATCATGTTCTTAAAAATACAAATAATAAGGATAATAATAACATTAATCAGCAAATCACTTTTCAACCACTATGGTTTTTTACATATATTTTTTTCCAAAAAATTCAAATGATCATAATTGAATTTTATTAAACATACACCAATGATATTATTATCCATCAATTTATTAATGATATAATATTTATAACCACAAAATATAAACCCATTATTCCTCATATAATATTTTCACTAAAACATATACTCAACTAAAGAGTTTTATTACAATAAATATCTCCCAAATTATCCTTAATTTGGTCAAACTACAATAACATAAATGTTTAAAATTGATATCATTGAATTTAAAATTATGATCAAACATAGACATATTTACCCCCATTAGTTCCAAAAAATATTAACCAATTGAAAAATGAATAATAAATTTAGTGTATTTAGGAATATCTTTAATTCCTATTGAAGGGTTATGTTCCCTAATATATATCTTCTTAAATATAGTTCTCATGGTTTTCACTAAACCTATCCCTCATAACATGTATAAATATCCCAAAAAAATTTCCCAATGCTAGTGGATACTTTATTAAATAGAAATAAGATACATGAGAAGGAATCCTAATGTAATTAATAGTTTAGTGATCTTGGTATATTAGACTCATAATTCATTATCATGTAACATTCTAGAACATAAAAATACAACATAGTGAAACAAAATATTCTAAATCCTTAAACGTAGTCAAATATTCAATCTTCACATCTAGGGTGAAGGAATAAAAATATAGTTGAGATTAAATTCTTATTCATTGTTATGTAATGAGAAACATTCCATGAGTAAAAAAAGAACACTAAATATGGAAATGTAAATAATTGAAAAAATGAAATTTGATCAGTAAATAGTGCTTGAAGAATAATATGGAAGGAATAAATGATGATCAAAAATTTTATAACCACATGTGAAAGGAAATTATCCATGTATATCATAACTATTCAAATAATCACAGGGAAATCAATAGATAAACTCGTAATGATAGAATGCATAATGTGGAACACAATAAACTCAATATCATGTCTTTGTGCTAAGACATCTTATTTAAATGGGTAAGGCCTGGACTAATACACAATCAAATTTATCTCTTGAGTCCTGCTGATGCATTGATGGGATATAGAAGGCTTTTACTTTAACTTAATAAGTCCAATTCATTCGTCATAGTAAAGGGTAGAAGGAAAATTCAATACATAATCAACAAAAACATTCTAAATGAAAAAAATAACATATAAAATGTTAGTATTTTCCCAGTAAAACTGATTATAAACCATTCATAGAAATAATAAGGATGTTATAATTAAAACATATCCCTGGGGAAGTATAAGTAGTATTCAATGATGAATTATATTATCATAGAGAGATAATTATAAACATTCTTGATGAAAATAACCTTTTCACTTTGAGAAACTATTTTATTAAATAAAAATAACAAAAATATTATAAACAAATTATTTGAATATAACCACGGAAAAATATAATGGAATCATAAAAACATTTATCAATAAATATTTTTTTTAAAATGTTGTTTATATGTTAAAAAACATTACATTCACACTTTTATAAGAAAATTAAAAAATTACCTAATTCAGATAATGGCAAGAAGATACTTATTAAACTCTTTTGTGAAATTAAAAAATGGGTAAAAATATCTGTAATAAATAATTTTAGAATAGTGAAAATATTTTTTAAACATTTTATTGAAAATATTAATATGTATGAAAAAGTATCTCAAACAAGTAGAAAAAGAGGGCTAGTTTTCCATAAAAACATGATTTCAGTATCTTGGCTATTTAAAGAGTGTAAAATGAACGAATAAATTTTAATTTCTACATATATAAAGTGGATATGAAAATATTGTGGTTTTAATATAGAATTATCAAATTATCCCCCTGGTATACATTAACATAAACAATCTTGAATAATGATGATATTGTGAAATAAACTTTTTCCACTTTAGTAACTTTCAAATCCTAATCCCTTTAATGAAAATAATAAGAAATGTAACATTAGACACCATGGATTAACTGGTATCCGTGATATAAAATGTACGAAAATTAGTATATACAAATAATTTACATAAATAGTTTCATACAAGTATGCATGTATCAAAAATACCAAATTGAGACAAGGAACACTTAGAAATATCATATTAGTGGAATGATAATTAGACAGTTTAGTTATCATGTGTAATAAATAAAAATAAAAAAATAGGTTGAAATAAAAACAAATTAAATTAAAGGTCATTTAACACATAATACTTGAATAATATATCCAATTAAGTATAAATGTAACACAATGAATGTTAATTGTGTTTAGAAACCCCTTACATCATATTAAAATTCCTTTATATGTGTTTAAACCTATTGTATAACAAAGATATAATTATTATAAATATATTAAATAACAAAACACATATATATAATATCATATATGATATACTTTTAAAAATTAATCACCCAATCATTAATAATTTTTTTTAAATCGCTATCTTAGGTGATAAAAACATCTTTCATATATGTAATGGTTAAAAAGTTTTGGTCCTTTTACTTTGATCGTGATTTAAATATATCCAGATTTTTAATCATGTTATAAATATATTATATCTTCATTTAATATTTCATTATTTATATCCATCTAAAGCATTAATTAAAAATGTATCACATCGCTTCTTGGAGGTTAAATTCCACACATACGCACATCCGACATTAACATTTTCCAATGGATTGGAAGGTATGATAGTATATATGATATTATAATTTCAAAAGAATATTAATTTAAAAAATATCATATATACAATTTATTATTTTTTTCATTATAACTATACATGTAAACTTGTCGTGATAAATTAATTACAGTGCAATGTTGAGATGATAAGTCGCACGTACACACGACCAATGTTTTAATTTTTCTTAGGATGAAAATGATATGGAGAATGGATGAACCATAGTGATATTAATATATAAGTATATTTATGACATTGATTTATAATTTTATGATGATTAAAACACATTAAGAGTTTATGGAATAAAAAATAAACATGAATGTGGCGTTGAAGACAATTACCTCTTCTTCGGTAGACTTCATTTAAATCCCCTTTTAAGGAAAAAATGTTGGTATTTTGGAATGAAAAAATAACATTTATTACATGGATGAGTATATTTAGATGATAATTGGGTATAGGTTTTTTATCTTCTCTACACAAATAGGATTAATTAAAATAGAGAAGGGGTGTCCTTTTATAAGTGAGGGGAGGGGTATTCTTGGGATTTCTTAAAGTACTAAATTAATGTTTTTTTTTTCAAAATCAATCTAAGTTAATATTTTTGAAGTTAATAATTTAATGAATTTATATAATCTCATAAAATAATATTTGGATAAGTTTTGGTTCTGTTTTCACCCTTATCATTTAGTTTTAAGGATCTGTTAACCCTTTTTGATAATTACCACAATATTAATGTTTTCTACCATCTGAGGTTCTAGAATTATACCATAACAGAAAAAATTAACCGTAAATGAAAAATGATTTATATTAATAAGAAAATAACATTCATTTTTTCTAATAAAATATTTTCATTAATTTTAAATCATTTAACAAATTATTATTTTTTATAAAATATGTTTTAGAATATTCTGGGAGATACAAGAAATAATATAATATAATGTGTATAACGCATGTAAAATGATTCAAAAAATTACATGGATTCATATATAAGGAATGTATTATATTAATATAATAATATAATAAAATTTTTATATGTTTTATATCATTCTAAATCTTATCCTTTGGATTAACCACTTGATTAACCAATTTTATTCATAACCATGATAATGATTTTTTCAATACTAAAGATACATTATTTTAATTTTAGGGTGAAATTTAGATAATAATTTATCGAAGTATGATATTATATAACATTTATCTTTCTAATTAACCTTTTCAAAAAAGAAAATCTTCTTTTTAATTATTTAATACACTATTATCTCAAAAAAACAATTATTAATGTCATTTTTCAATATTCATTGAATATGAAGTGGGAAATCATATGACATAAAATAAATTCAAATATAACAATTTTAAACATTCCAAAAAGTTTATATTTATTTCTAAAATTCATGGAACATAATTATTTATTCAGATTATATTACCTTTGTTATTTTTAATATCATTTATTTCATTTTTCTATTAATTGAATAAATTCCATGTCATTGTTGATTTATAATTTATGGTAATTCTTTCACCACTAAAATTTATAATCAAATTATCATGATAAAAAATACAATATATTTCATATAAACCTTTTCTTACTAAACATATCCTCTTTTTATCAATATGTCAAAAATATGGAGACAATAAAATAAATATCATAACATGATTGACATTTCATTAAATAATATAATAAAAAGGTAAAAATCAAAGAAGTAGGGAGCGATGTTGCCAAATTTTCAAAAATTGGATGGACATTGATGAACTACACTCATCCAATATGATATAGTAAATTTTTATAATAATATTTTTAGTCCATACAATATTATTTTTAAACTTAATTATCCATTTTACACCTACTATTGTGGATAATATTTACTATTGATATTATTCTAATGTAAAAAAATTCATGGGGTTTACATTCCAAATATGGACATAATTATACCATATATGGAATAATTTTTCAACACTGAATTCCTAAATTTTTTATAAATTAATTTATGTGTAAATTGAAAGGCTCGCCAACAAATAGTTGTTGAGAGAAATGGTTTTTTCAATATAAAAATTTCTTTATACCAAATTTAAAAATAAAATTTCATCTAAGGACTATAATTAAGTCATTTATTATCATTAGGAACTTGTATAATTTTTGTATCAAATCTAAATTATAATTTAACATTGTATCTATTTTAAAATAAAATTAAATTTTCAATAAAAATAATTTTTTTACAATTCAATGAAAAAGCTACCTTTTTGAAATAATCTTCAAATTTCAATGTAACTTAATTTATATATGATGAAATGAAAAGTAAAATTATTTTTGAAAATTAAATTCTATAAATTTTCTATAAATTAATTATAATAATTTCTCACAAAAACCAAAAAACTATTTTTTAAGAAAGCATATTAATGAAGAATAAATTTACTTTATTAGAATGTGATAAATTATTTAATAAGAATTTATAAATATATTAATATTAAGATGTAACCTTAAATATATTCAATAAAAATGTTAATCAAATTTACACTCTCCAATTTAAAAAATATATTTATAACTATATAATTTAAATAATAATATTTTCTAGTATATTAGGCTCGGTGTTGTGTGTCGTATATGCTATCAAACATAGTTTTCTTGGAATATCATATTATGTTAAAATTATCATTTTTTGGAAAAAGTATTATTATTTATCAGTGGTAGTAGTATATAAATTAGTGTCTTTATCAGAGTCATAGTATATTATTTTAAGATATTTATAAGGTTATTAACCATGAGAAAATAAACATTTACATATCTAATTTGTGCTCGGACGGATACAGGAAAAAATTGAGGGCTGACATAGTTTTAAAAAACGGTCATATTGAATTGATAATATGGGGGCTCTGATTTCCCTAGTAACATTACGTATTCATCACTGTGACTGAGAAGTCAATCAAATCACTAGCCTCGTTAACTACAAGAATAATCATTCTGTGGAAGAATAACTCTAGTAAAATGTGTCCTCACCTCCATAACAATACTTGTACACTCGGTCCTCAGGGGTGCCTAAAACTATAATAAAACATTTTGGAAAAAAATTGAACTACTTTAATTTGGGACTCCCACAGTGAAGCGAGGTTCCATTGGGCTTCATGGGAGAGAATGTAAAAATTTGTGGAGGGAGGTGGGATCAATCTTGGAAACATGTAGGACACTAGAAACTACATGTAACCTAGGATTTCTTGGAGGTCTTAGAAGGTTCATATAAGAATGGTAAGTTCATTTTGGGGAATTAAATATGGGATATGAATATTCTATAGTAAAACACATCTTGTATATGTCAAATTATATGAAAACTAACTTCTAGTTATTAGAATCTATTCTCAGTAAACTGTTGGTTATTGTGAGATTATCTAATGGTCCATTCAATGGGTGGGTTCACATATCAGTTTCCCAGGATGACCATCCCCCGATATCACCTTGTCTCCAGACTTAAATTATCCCTAATTCATTTGGTCCATCCTTGATCAATATAAACATGAGGTCTTAAATAATATTTCGATATATCATGACAAATATAAAAATTTTCATGGGATCCACTACTGGGACCTATGCAGTAACTATGATACTAAAATTCTCAATGATTGGGGAATCTCACTATCATGAAATGATATCCCTCAATAAATCAACTTCCTCATTTGGCATATATACAAACAGTATATGTCTACGGATGATAAAGGCATTAAGAAAGGCATCAAAATGGATTCTATGTATGAGTGATGCTATGAACCCAAGGTGGAAACTTCTAATTACATTTTCTTCTCAATGGATTGGAAAGTAGCAGGGAATAATAGTATTGGTTCCCTCACATGTCTTAAGACATAGACCTCCTCCTATATTTCTTCCTTCTATTAATTGTTTTAAGGGACCAAGGAAAACATCCAAGGGAATAAGGAAAGGGATGTCTAGTTGGTATTGGGATGCTAGAGTATTTGGAAAGAGAGAAACAAATCTCGACAAAAGGATACTCCAAATATTATGTTCCCATACCTATTTGGCCCAAGATCATGGAGGATGATCTGGGGATTCTCAGGAATAAATGGGACAATACTTTCACCCAGTGGAATGTTATGTTAGTCAGAAATGTTTTTCTATTGATCAAATAATGATCATATCAAGAAAAAGTGTGTGTTATAATCCCATGTAGCAAACTCAATCTAAACATTTATGTATCTTTTTGAAATAGGCTCATGATGGGGGAGGAGTGGTCCATGAATCCAATTGTACATTCTTGATCAAAATGGATATTCCCTCCTTTTAAAATCTAATTCCATGCTTAACATGTTAGGGGTATTCCCCTCTCATAGAATCAGACTTTCAGTAATTGAAACTATCTCATCTATGACTCACGACTCAATCAAATTTAAGACTAGCATTAATTGTAATATTACTTATCAAAATCATAGCAACAACGACTTCATCCAGAATGGGGTCAGTTTTGTTCACTTGTGGAGTTAGGGGAATAAATTGTTTTACTTTTATGCTTCAATGGGATCTCATAATAACCCTCTCACAATTTTCTACATTATTAGATCCCTCCCACTTGATTGTGTGGATATTTTCTAGGATTATTTACTCAATTTTGACTAAATTATAACTCATGAAAATGATTTCTCATGGGTGGATTTATAGGGTTTCTTTAAAAATATTTATTTTATGGGGGATGCTAATTTCAGTTGATTTTGTGGATGATATATTATATATAGTTGAGATACTTAATACTTTAACTATAAGGTGTTCTTGAAATTATCTTCTATCTCATTTAATATATTGTCAACCTCAGGACATCAAAAGTGAGTTTTACATCAATCTACTTCTTTATAAGTATATCTTCCATCCAAACCATTCACTATTTACCAATATTACTTAACTTTAAGCAAGATATTCTTAGTATCTTATATGTCCCCATATTACTTTATGATAAATTATACTTTTCCTTCATTCAAAATCTGACATTCCTGATTGAATACTCTTATTTTTTTCATGATTTTTTTTCAAGATGTTCCACTAGTTCAGAAATTAAGGGATATTCCATATAGGTTTATTCACCTTCTTCTGATTCTTCACTAGTTTATTTATCTTCAATTATTTCATCATAACCTTGAAAATTATAAAATTATATATCCTTACATTTCTTGATTAACATTTTTTAGTAGAGTCAGACTCTTATCCTATATCCAATATACATAAATTATTATTTATAATAAGATTCTTATTTCTTGTAGTGGATTTTTTAACATTATTATAATCTATCCACCATTTATTCCTCTGAGTTTTTCCTTAACGTTTTTATCATATTATCCATATTTCTTCTTTAGACAGTTCATTGAATAATTATTAATTCCTCTACTCTCAAAACGTTTAATAAGGAGTATACCTTTATAATTTCTTAAATCATTCCAATAATTTTTAAATATGATAAGAAACAATTATTTCATTCATTTCTATATCATCATCATTATCTTTAAATTAAATAAGGCCCATTGTATCATGTATCGATTCTCAAATCTTCAACTTCCCCATATGTTCAAAATCAATACCCTTCATAATCTTCATTTTGAATGTTGTAGATTTATTAATTTCCAAATAAAAAATCATTCCATGTAATTCATACAGGATATAAAATTTTTATATTATCATGTAGATACAAACCTATTCAGAATGTTTCTCATTGAATTTATAATGATTGATGAATCTTTAAAGACACCATTTAATCCTATGATAGTTGTGAATATTTAATTTAATTTTTGAAGTATTTTCAGTACTTTTATCTTCCACCATCCATATATACATAAAATTATTTCTCTAGAATTGGTACTTTTCAGCATTTACATTTATATTTCCCTCAAACATGCTTTCATATTTTTCTGGTGTTTGTATTATAATTTTAAGAACCATCAAAATCCTATAATTTTTTTTGATTATGATATATTAAATTAATTCCACTCTTTTTCATCATCCAAGATTTTTATTTTGTAAGTAAATGTCAGAGGAGAATATATTTCTAGGGGTAGAAACCCAACAAAAGTTTCATCAATCACATCTAACCTAGAGAGAGAATATATGGTATCATTGTATTTTTATATTAATTATTTCTTCCATAAAATGTGGGAATACCAAGGCTATTAACTACATTAAAATTTTCAATAATAAATAATATTTGGATCATACATAGGTAACATGTATGCTCTAAAAACACCTTAATTTCCCATGAATGTGTAGACAATTGAGAAGGGTGGGGGTTGAATTAGTGTTACTCATTGGCAATTTATTTTCTCTATAAATTATCCCATGTAATATGTTAAAGTCTCAAACACATAAAATTTAAAACTCAACCTCACCTATATAAAAATATAATTAAATAAACATAAACAAATTTTTATAAGGTCCAGTCCTAATGTGGGTAACTTATCTTTATTGTGTCAACTTCTGTATATCTAATGGTATCCATTATATAATGAAGTTAATATATGAGAACAAAATCCGATCTAGATCCTTTGGTATCTTGAAAAACATATATGATTTTTCCACAAGTTATAATGTTTTACCATACATAAAATAATGTGAAACATTAAAACATCAATAGCTTCTGAATAAAACCTTTTTTTAGTAATTACTTTGTTCAATAGTACTCAGTCTATTAAACCTATATCCAGTAAAAATTGATAAAATGAACAATTTATAGGTAAATTACTATTTAATGATGCTCTGTATGAGGTTCTTGTGTCTCATTCACCTTTTTATAGTTATTTTTCTTTAGTCCACATAGTTCAGTACTCTCAGACATTACATAGAACCTGGTGTTTTGGTCTTTACTTATTTAACTAATTGAATTCTTGGTCAGCTACTCACAATATAATCTCTTCAAAACCTCTAAAATTAAATTCTTTATAGTAAAAAACTCTCAAAGAGACTTTACACATTTATATAGGCATGCATACTATGATAAAATGAGGATGTATAGGCTTAAATTTATTTCCCACTTAACTCAAATGTTTATTGACCTTTTTCAAATTCCACCGATGAATCCAATATCAACATTCATCATAAATGCTTCTATAAATATCTGAATCAGCAAAAATTTAGATCATTCCTTAAATATTATCTTAATTTAAGAATTTTGAGATTAAATATCCACATAGCCATAGTTTTTATAGTTTATAATCCATAAGGAATCTATGTATGATACAGCTCAAGAACATCTCAATTAGGTTCCTTTATAAGAACTCATCTATATAGTAACACACTATTTAATAATGATTAGTATGTTTACCCTATATCTATAATCCATTATATGATAAACTCATATTTGGATATTACAAAACTGAGGGACACACCATCAGATATACTCACTAAAAAACATATGGTTGATTCATGAATGGTCATCTGATGATATTTAGAGAATATATATAATGGGGCTTCATTTGATGATCATCATTTTTCTCTATCTAGTATAATTTAACATTATTTATCTAGTGATATTTTCAAAACTTATATTGATAGAAATTGATGAATCTTTTTAGGGTAAAAAGAATATTTAGTTTATCCAATATTTTTTTGGCAGTTAGCTTGATTTTTTAAACATGTTTAGGAGACCTTATTAAATCACCATTCTATTGATTGTACTCTATATTAATATATCAATTATAAATTTTTATTTTCCCATATGGTATCGTTAAAATATTTCTTCTCTTCTAGATTACAATGTCTCTCTCTAAACAACTTTTTTCGATTACATATTTATATTTTAAATTTTACACAATAGTAAATCTTGGTCTTGGTAACGTTTAACATTGTATAGTTTCAACTTAATCACATTGAAAGATAAAAATAATAAAAAATATCAATATCTAGAATATTAATTATTGAACTAAAATTAAACCATTATAATAATTTTTAAAAATGATATTAGAAATTTTTAAGATAAAAATGGAACCATCTAACTTAATAATGAAAAAACATAGTATTCTACTGATAATTATTAACACATTTTCAACTAAAACACAAATACACTAACAAAAATAACAATGAAAATGAATACAATAATCTTTAAAAAAAACCCAAATATATTCACATTTTTTCACTAGAATTGAATTTTTGAATTCGTAGATAAGATACATATTAAAATTCCTAGTTTCTTAAAAAACCAAAAGTAAAAGCCCATGTCCTCATGGTATTCTACAATTATCATAACAAAATCAATATTCTATAAAACATAAAATTTTGAAATTTACATTCATGATTAAATATGAATATATCTACATTATTCAAAAGCATAAATGACAATGAAACAAATATTAATTCAAATAAAATAATACAATTCCATGAAATATTTTAATAATAATAAATAAAGAAAACTAATCAAATTAATGAACCTTCCACCCATTTTATATTTATTTTCCACAGAAATAATTCATTTACATATACAAATTAAACTTATTTATTTATTGTTAAATTGGTATAAAATAAAATCTATTTAATGGACCCTATTATAGATAAGATATTTCGTGCAGTCAACTATATCAACCAAGTTCATAAGAATATCTCTTTGAATAGTAAAGGTTATAAAGAAGACTTTAATAATGTAAATACAAGTGTATAATTTATTAATTATTTTAAAAATAAAATTTACTCTACATTGAAACTCCTTTATTATTTAAAATTATATAATAAAAATTCAAATATATTTTTTTATTTAATTTCAATCCTTAAAAGCATAAACCATTAAACATTACATAATTAGATAAAGTCCAAAAACAAACCTCTACAAGTAAAAATTAAAAAATCACATTGAGGAGTCTATCATTTCACCATATACTAGGAAAACATTTATTTTCAAGAAAATCATTTAAAATAAGATATTATAATTCATGGTCAGTATTCAATGAATAATTGCATATAATTAAGGGACATCCTAAATCAAATATGTATAAACACAACTCAAATAAACCATTATTCCAATAACTAAATAATTCATTGAAAAAAAATTATGATAAGAATACTCAATGATTGTATCAATATTAATTTTATCGAAATTATTCAATACTATTCAAATGAAAATAATTATAAAATAAATAAATTTAAAATAAAACAATTAAAAAAATATTAATTTAAAAGGTAAATGTCTCATATATTTCATATAAAATAAATTAAATAAATTAAATATAAATAATTAAATAAAAAACATATAAAAAATCTCAAATATTTCATATCATTATGTTTTATAGTCTATAGCCTATGAACCCCATACTTACACCCATGAAATTGCCTTGATATAAAACATGAAAAGAAGACACACTTCTATAAATCCCTATGAAACTCAAGCTTTGTAATGAAAATTTTATAAAAAACACTAATTCATGACTTAATCTTATGTTTTTATGGTTATATCAGTTGTTTACCAGACGTCTCGAATTACTGTAGACCGAAACTGAGCCTTGATATTATTTTTCTAATGAAATATCTGAGGATACCATATCTTTTTACCTAATTCATCATTCCATAAGACCCAATGAGATTTATATATTAATTATCATAGGAAACCAATGAATAAGAAATCAATACAACATTTTGGTAATAAATTTTCCTGATAAAAATTAAATTGAATGAAGGCATTGAAATTGTGAATATCGTATTATGATTACGTATATCATAAATGTATGCCATCTGAAATAATAAATTATAATTTAAGACATAAACAATAGAGGTTAAATAACACATCATGAAACTTAATGAATCAAAAATAATAATAATAATTATGGAAAAACTAACTAAATAACATATAAAACAATACTTTTATAGGAACAAAATCAAGACCAAAAATGATAACTACGAAAAGAAATAAAGATCGTGTTTCTTGTGACAAAAATTAAAACCATAGAATAAAACAAATGAATCATATAATCCCAAAAATTTGTTTCAAGACATTAAAAACTATTTATATTCTCTAGTATAACTAAACCATAGAATATATCACCTAATTTAGAAATTTTTACTTTAGATGAACCAATATTACAAGCATAATGGTCTACATGTACATACTAGATGTCTGTTTTGGGTTTGACCATTAAATCCTAGTTGGTATCTTCTCCAGGATCCATTCAAAGCCTCTATAAATAAAACCAAGCTATTTTCATTTGAAATATAAAAAATATACTTCATCTTTTATTTTTATTCAAAAAAGAATTTTTGATAAACAAGAACAAGGATATATAAAATCATAGTATACATTTGAGTTACAAAACTAATGATAGAATAAATTCTAGAGAGGAAATATTTATTAATGAATGAAATTAAAACATTTTCATAAAATTTAATCATTAACGCAAGGTTTATTTCAAACACACCATTGGGTTTTCAATCATTTAAAAGGAACAAAAAATAACTCATTTTTAACTATTTGTTGGTTTCATAATACTAGGTTGAACGGAATATATGAATTTTAATGTTTAATAATTTAATAAAACCACTATAATTATTTGGAATATTTATTAATGAGATATATAAAATTTCAAAATGAGACATGTTATTTAAGTAAAATAATCATTGAAAGGAAACAATTTCGTTTATTTTATTAATTTTAATAAGAAAGATTAACAAAATTATCAAATATTATAGTTGGAATGTACAACATCAACTACAAATGATCCATATGGTGGAAAACTAGGGTATATGATCCCGACCTATCATAAATAAAGCTTTTTGTTTATATTTTTGTTAAACTTCTTTTCTTTTGGCTAATGAAGTGCTTCTTTGTTGTATGAGGAGTTTTGAGGGTGTTCAACGGGGTATTGGGAAATGAAAGAAGGGTAAAAAAGGCCAAATATTGTGAAGTGCATGATTGGAACATAGTTTGAACAAAAATTTCTCCTGGACTAGAAAACCATGTGGATTGTGGTCCTTTTGGATAGAGGCTATCACATGATAGGCATATAGTTTTCCGAACAGTGTGGGTACTCTTAAGAACCCATGTGTATTGTCCACTCTTCGACACTCGGAGCTGTATGGTTAGTTCATGGTTTGGATAACTATAAGGACAAACCATGAATCATTTATAAAGTGGGGGGTTTTCCATTTCCCCTCCCATTAATATTTCTTTCTGTACAGATTTTTCACCCCATTCAACCCCCTATAGTAAGTGGTATAAACTAGTAGCCCCTCCTCCTCCATAAGTTATTCTCCTTCGATTCTTGGGAGTATGTTGTGCTATTTCAGGAGAATAAAATCTCTAGATTATTATAACACTTCTCTTTTCTCTCTTTTCTATATTAGGGCTTGTAGACTCTCTCATATTCTTATGAATCCCAAAAACAAAAACTTTTCCAGAAGATTCTAATTTGGTAATTTAATGGGTGTTTGAGTTCAAATAATTAGTGGAGGTTAATCAAGAATTCATCAATGAACATGAGGTAGGTGGTATTAATTATTTTTTCCATATTCACATTATTATATATATGTATATATGTATATATATATATATATGTTCGTGTGTATTTAGTTCCCCTACTATGTTAGATTGATGATTTTTTATGTCTTGGTTAGGGAAAGTGATTTGGACCCTTGATAGAGGTGTGGAACCCTTCAAAGATCCCATTGGTTCCATGGGTCAGTGAGACCAAACCTAGGACTACATATGGGTTATGTTGGACCCTTGTAAATGGAGAAAATAATTATTAAACATTGTGATAGTTGATTTATGAGATCGAATGGGTTGTAAACGTGTAATTGGTTATATAGGTTGGGTTAAAGAAAATTCTAAAGTATTTTATGTTCAATTTTTTAAATTCCACAAATGTTTTGAAATGGTCTTAATGGTGTGTTTTGTGGATTTGAACCGAATATAGATTTATTGAAGGAAAATGATTCTTTAAGGAGACTAATGTTTTGAAATGAGTTTTTTCCCATTAATTGAATAAAAAATGGATCGTATTAAGGTATTTCAAAATGTGATTTAAATGAGGGAAAGGATTCTTATTTTTTAAAGAGGATTAATGGTCGTTTTGGATGATTGAAATGGAAACAAAATCCTTAGAAAATGTTTTAATTTTTACCATTGTAGGCATGTTTTTTTAAGGGAATCTTCAAGATGATTTCAATTAAGTATTTTGAATTTTTTATTTACCATGATGTGTTTTTAATGGTCTACTGGGACCATAGTTGTAATAGCCCATAATGATAAAGGGTTAAATGAAAAAAAGATATGACTCTTGTCAATAAGGTTCACCTTCCTTTTCTAAAGCCTACCATATTTGATTTCAATAGTTAAGCATGCTTGGCCTAGAGTAGTGATCAAGATACTCGAACTTCTGGATATTTTCTCAGGGTGTGTGTGAGTGATGAAAAAGTATATGGGAAAAGACTTGTGTAGGCTTATGGAAACTATCATTAGACTGTAAATCCATTTGGGGATGTGGATGTTCCCCAGGGTAGGGACCTCATGTCTGTAGAGAAACCAGTGGTACCTCGTGGGCCAAGACCCAATGGCCATGTTATGGTGGGGTGTCTATGCATTCAAAAAGGGCCTAGTCATTACATTTGGTGTAACACCCCAATATTCCACGATACACTTCTCTTTGAATAATACAGTAGTGTGTGTTGTACTCAACATCAAGTTCAAATACACCACAACCATTCAAACTAACCGTTATGAATAGTAATAACCACTTTTTGAAATTTTAGAAATTTTATCTTTCAAAATTGACTTCATTTTTGGATTTGGAATATCGAAATTAGCATAGGGTGAATTTTCAGTATTTTTCTGATAACATTATATTTTTTATGAATAGTGAAAAACATTTAGTTATAGTTTAAAACCGATTTTTTATTTAAATAATTAATTATTTTATTTAAATTTTTTTAGTTCAAAATAGATACATAATACTTTTATATTTTCAATATAATTCATTGGAGTAATTTTGTAATAATATTAGATATATAAATTTTTATTGAACTTTTTATCGTCTTTTACCCACATCCTAGGAGCATTTGTAAAATTTACATAAAACATAATTTTACCACTTCTGTGAGTGGAATTTCCAAAATCTAAGAGACACAGTTGATATCAGTAAGTAAAATGTGCTTCAATAAGATGAAAATATTTTTTGGTGAATAGTAATTTTTTACTTTTATTTACCACGGTTAGAAGTAAATATAGTAATTAAGGGTAAAAATGATATTATTATTACCCTAAAACATGTCCTAATTCTATTGTATAAGTATAATTCGACCAAAATCAACCTTATAAATAAAATATGAACCTTTTTCGTCCACTTGGATTAGATTAGATTATTTATTATTATTTAATTCAAAGAAGAGTTAAAAGAGTAAAATTCAAAGTTTAATAGCTAAAATATTTTTATTATAGGGTTACATGTAAGGTAAATTCGACTATAAATTTTCATTATAAATCTAAAAATATTTCCTACATAATGGTTTTTTATTTATATTTTTTAGACATTATATAGTTTAATTTATTTATGACACAATGATGATGCAGTAATTACCTAATTAATGAAATATAAAAATAATTGATATTATAAATATCCAAATAAATTTAATTTGAGAGTTTTTATGAATTAAACTAATTTTATGGGTTAATATGACATATTAGGGTTGGTTAGAAATTTTTTTTTGAATTAATAATTCTGTTCTGAATTTAGCAAAAACAAAATACCAAATATTGTCAAAATTGACATAAAATAGTTTTTAAAACAAATATTATATTATTAATGGATATTATATTCTTAAAATACTAAGGTTCGGCCAAAAGACTTATCTAATGAGAGGGGTATCATTAATGGTCCCCTTGGAGTTCTCTTGGAACTATATAGTAATATTATTTACCATATAATATAAATATACAAAGAGACATGGTAAATGTCACACTATTTAACTAATAGTTAAATCTAAAAGATTAAGATAGTATCATGACTCAAACAAGTCTAAAACCTATTGATTGGGTGCTTTTCGACCCATAACCACATTATAATTTAAATAATCCATTTTGGATCTATTATAAATAAAAAATGATTTAATTTTAAAAATAATATTTCTAGCTTTTCCTAAGGTGCCTCTCACCCCTCTTATAAAAGAGAACTCCCCCTTCTCTCTAATTCAAACCTTAAAACCCATTTGGTGAGGCCAAACCCATCCCAAATACCCTCTAATCTGTCCTCCCTTTATCTTAGAGGGCTTCCTTTAGTCATAAATCTATCTTAAGAATCCTTTTTGATCAAATCAAAAGGAAGATCCCGAAGAAGAGGTAAATATTTCATCACCTCGTTCAAGTTCCTTTCTTCTTCGAATTCCTCTTTCATTGTTGTTTCCATTGAAAAAATAATAAATCCAGTATCTTCTATATACTGTGATGTTATTATAAATATGGTACAACCATATTCATTATTCTATCCATCATTTGAATGACATGTCACCATACGTGCATACGTACGGCTTACCGTCTCCACGTCGTGGTGTAATTGTTATTCAATACCTTATTCTTTGGATGGGTATAATAATGAAATGTAATTGATGTAAATAATAAATGTAACATGATAATGTTTCTATATATATGAAATACCATCCAATTATATATTATTTTAATATCAAAAGAATTATATTGTCACTCGTGCGTACGTAAGGATTACCGTCTCCCCAAACGCGATGAGGTTTATTCCCCATTGTATACATTCAAGACTAATTTTCATTTGATGATTAAAAATAATGTTTATATACTTGTCATCATTCTGGATATGAATAATATACATCCCATCCATAACAAATATGACTCACATAACCAAGAATATAAAGGAAAACGAATCCGTTAACACCTGAAACGACGATAATACTATGATATTATTAACAGAGCAATGTTAAAAGATCATATATGATATCATATTAATGTATATGATTCTTGAATAGTTTAATAACCATAATTTAAACATTATACATGAGTTTATCCTAACCTCAACCATGGAAAAGTACAAGGTAAGGGTTAATTTTACAATCTCTTCATTATACGAGGTTGTTTATACGTAATTATCTACCAGGACCTCTTTATCATCCAAATCCATGTTTCTTAAAAATGTATTTCAAAACATTTGTACTATTTTATAGACTATGAGTTAAAGGTATTTATACACTTTTTTTACTATTATAATATGTTTATAAAAGAATCATTCTGTCATTTTCCAAACAAGGTAGTTTTTGACCTTTTCGACAAATTTACGGTAAGAATGTTTTTTTAACTTATACGGAGGGTGTGGCTATTTTCCACCGTTATAACATCATCGAAGCATCCCTTATAATCTAATAATAATATTTTCAAATATAAATTTTTTCATTTATAATTACGTAACCATTAAATTATTACAAAATAGAAAGAGATATTTCTTTAAAATAGTTTTGATTTCAGCTATGTCAACATCCTTTGATGGATTTTAAGTTTGTGTGTAGTTGATCTATTATGATACAAAACATCCATATTGTATTGAAGTGTTTGTGATATGTTCAAATATGTATGTGTTATTTCATACCATTCATGGATTATGGATAAAGTTTGACATTTCATATGACAGTTTTAATACGAATGATTATGTTTTTTTTAAACCTTTTCATATAAGGAATGCATTGG
Organism: Viscum album; assembly: GCA_963277665.1. Taxonomy (NCBI): domain Eukaryota; kingdom Viridiplantae; phylum Streptophyta; class Magnoliopsida; order Santalales; family Viscaceae; genus Viscum; species Viscum album. Next base: position 1,168,890,870 of record OY728161.1, on the reverse strand, counting down.
ACTTAGTAAGTGACAGGTGGAGACCACTATAAATACTCGATGAATCGGTAGATATAATTAGAAAAACTAGCGTCTTTGTACGAGACCTTGAAAAAATCATATTTGTAGTCTTGGTACAAAGCCTTGACTATGTGGTTAGGAAAGTTTGGCATTATGCATTCCATCATTATGAATGTGTCTATTGATATTTCATGTGATTATTAGACTAGTAGAATATACATGTGAGTAAGTAAATGTAATGATCTTATTTTTTCTTTTCCATATTATTTTGGAGTTCAAGTTTAAAAGGAATTTGTTTTAGTCTTATAAATTTCCTTAAATGTTAATGCTTATTTGTGAATGTTTCTGCTATATTGTTATCCTTATTGAGCATCTGAGTTCACCCCTTTCTATGTTTTATTTTTCCAAGAATGCGAGGAAGTATTTTATGAATGACCTGTAGGGATAGTCAGAGGGGATATGAGTGTGGTCTATGGAAACAATTTTGTTGTAGTTTTTCATTTTATGATGTAATGTAAACCTTATGAATGTATCTAGTACTTCCAAGGATACTAAACTAATCCGTCTTTCGAGACATGATCTTTTGTGATCATGCCAATGTTATGTAATAATGCACCGACTCTGGGTAACTGGGGTCGGCGCGTTATAGTAGGTATCAGAGGAAGTTTAGTACAAACTTTGTAAACTATATTTAGATAAACTATGATTAGACCGCATACCCCTAAGATAGACATTGATGATTAGTACATAATAAATTCCCAGAATTTTGGTATTGTAAAGATTTTGTATGTTTTTCAAGAAAAGAATCCCTGCCTAGATTCGAGTAGGTAGTGGAGGCTCTGGCACAGATGTACCTAGAGGTAAAATTCAAAAACACCTCCTTGAGCTATACTCGAATGGGAACTGGTGCACGACAGCAGGCCTTGCTGCACTCTTGGTTACGACACTCCAAGGGGATATTCTTAGGATAATTCTCATTTTCTTTAAGAAACATTATGAAGGGTTTATGAGTATATTCTCACTCAAAGTAAAACATTTTATGAATATGGATTATATCCATAAACTGTTGAATTTTTGTTATGTGTTTTACATGTTTGGATTTATGTATTGTGATTCATAAACTAATCTAGTTAATGCTGTTGTTTAGAAATGGTGCACAGTGGAAGGAATGGAAATCGTATCAATGCACGCACTCTATATAGGTATTTCCCGTCAACTCAAGATAATTATAGTGGATCTGGTGATGCAACTGGTTCTGATCAACTTATCACTATACTGGGACAACTCACACAGGTTATGAATAATAACATTACCTGTATGGAGCACCTGAATCCACAACGTGGAGGATCAATGTTCGATCGCTTCATGAGGAAACAACCACCAATGTTTAATTGGAGTACAAATCCAATAGTATCTGAGCAATTGATAAATACCTTAGAGAAAATATTCCATGCCTTGGGGAGTTGTAAATCTGAAAAAGTTATCATTTTAGTTTACCGCCTCACTGGAGATGCAGATCAATGGTTTCCATTTATTCAAAACACAAAGCAAGATGATGAAGTATCAAATATACAATTGAGGGAGTTTAAAGATCATTTCATAGAAAAATACATTCCTCGAGACCATCAAGCATATATGGAAAGAAAATTTCTGAGTCTGAGGAAAAAGGAGGATGAGAATGCCAAAAAGTATGAAGCTAACGTTAAAATGTTAGAAAGGCATGCATCAGATTATATAAGTAACCCATGAAGTAAGATTGATCATTTCTTTTATGGGTTAAAACCATTTCTCTATTGATCATTAGTCTCATAATCATTCCCGTTGTATGAAGATATTGTCTCATATGCTATCAATACATTAAAACAATTCTCTAAGTCTTATGATTTTATAGCAACACAAGGGAAGAAGAGATCAGATGAACACTCTGGAAATGGAAATAAGGGGAAGAAGGGAAAATTTGAATATCTATCATGCAGTAAATATTAGAAGAAACACCTAGGTACTTGCCTAAAGGGAATGGAAGTCTGTTACAAGTGTGGTGAAAAATGACACCAAGCTCGTGATTGCAAGGGGAAGAAAAGAGGTTGTCGATGTTGAATGCTACCATTGTAGAGAAAGGGGGAATTATGCGAATGAATTTCCTAAGTGTCAGGGGAACTTACCTCAGAAAAGGCCAAGGGATCAAGGCCAAACTTATGTTATCACTACTACTAAGGTTGAATCTCTTAAATACGTGGTGGCAGGTAATTTAATGGTTTTCTCAAGTTTAGAAAATACTTTATTTGATTCTGGATCATCACATTGTTTCATATCTTCCAAGTTTTTTACGAAAATAAGACATTTACAATTGGATTTAACAAGGGAGTTTTCAGTCAAAACTTCTAAGTGTAGTATCATTACAACAATGTTTGTGAATAATTCCCTATTAGGGAATATAATTGTTCTTTATTTACTGATCTCATCATCATACCCAATATTTAATTTGATATAATCCTAAGTATAGATTGTATTTATGACCATGATGAAAAAATATGTTATAAGAATAAGGTGGTTACTATTTTTGATGACAATGATAAAGAACACCGTATCTCAGAGCAGAATCATAACCACATTATTCTTATCTAGATCCACACCCTTTTGCTCAACTAAATTCAATTATTGAGGAGGAAGGGAGTGGAATAACTTTGGGTGAGGAAAGGAATGTTAAAATATAGAATGTACCTATTTTGAATGAATATGTTGATCTGTTTCCAGAAAATCTATGTGGACATCCTCTAGGATGAGAAATTGAGTTTTCCATTGATTTAATTCCTGGATCAAGGCCCACATCGAAGAACCCTTATAGAATGGCCACTATAGAATTAGTAGAATTAAAGAAAAAACTAGAGGAATTGAGTAACAAGGGATATATTCTCCCTAGTTTTTCTCCATGGGGATCCCCTATCCTTTCTGTTAAGATGAAATATGGATCTATGAGGTTGTGCATTTACTATAGAGAGATCAATGCTATAAAAATAAAGAAAAATTATCCCCTACCTCGCATTATGGATTTATTCGACCAACTTCACGGATCTCAATACTTTTCAATGATTGACCTCTGATCTGGATATCATCAGTTGTGAATGAAGAAGGTAGACATTCCGAAGACAACATTTCGAACCAGGTTTGGGCATTACGAGTTTACAGTAATGCTTTCTGGGCTAACTAATGCACCCTCAGTCTTCATAGATATAATGAATAGAGTTTTCAAGTAATATCTTGATGAATTTGTAGGGGTATTTATTGATGATATCATGGTATACTACAAAAGCAACGAAAATCATGAAAATCAGTTGAGAATTATCCTGAAGACTTATAGAATACATGAATTATATGGGATGTTTAGAAAATGTGAATTCTTGATACGTGATATTTCTTTTCAAGGCCATATAGTCTCCAAGGATAGAATCTCTATTGATCCTTCTAATACAAGAGCAGTCCAAGAATGGCCAGCTTTGATAAATATAACTAAGGTACACGGTTTTATTGGTTTTTCAGGTTATTATCAGCATTTCGTCCAGAATTTTTCCCGATTTGAATAACCCATTAACCAAGATCACAAGTAAACTAGTGAAATTTGTTTGGACAAAAGACTTTGAAGATTGTTTTGAATAATTTAAGAGAAGATTAGTCATTGCTCCTATATTGACTCTACTGTTGGGGAATGATGGGTTTGTTATTTATAGTGATGTTTCAAAGGAAGGATGTGGTTGTGTCCTTATGAAGAATGATAGAGATATTGCATATGCATCATGACAACTATAAATTCAAGGGAAAAACCATCCTACTCATGATCTTGAGTTAGCTGCTGTAATATTTGCTTTGATGATTTGGAGACACTATCTCTATGGTAAATGATGTGAGATTTATACTAATCATAAGAGTTTGAAGTATATTTTCTCAAAAAAAGAACTCAATATGAGGCAAAGGAGATGGCTTGAACTACTCAAGGATTATGATTGCATAATACACTACTACCTATGGAAGGCAAATAAGGTAGAAGATGCTTTGATCAGAAAAGATCATGGTGTTTTGAACAAGATAAGAGTTGAAAAGGATCCTATATACAAGGATCTAGTAAAGATGGATATGGGAATAACCATGGAAGGTAGAACGTCTATTCTTTTTCAAATGGTTTCCAGACTATATTTACTATAAAGGAAAAAAAGTTCTCAGGCTGATGATGAGATGTTTCGAAACAAGATTAAAGCCGTGAATAACGAGAGATTGAGTGACTTCGTATATGAAGATGGAATTTTGAAATTTGGGAAGAGTCATTGTGTTCCTGATATACCAGATCTAAAAAGGGATTTGTTGGATGAGGATCACAATTGAAATTTCTCTATAAACCATTGGATCACCAAAATGTATAGAGGTTTGAAAGAACATTATTGGTGGGACAACATGAAGAGGGATATTACTGATTTCGTGTCAAGATGTATGGTTTGTCAACAAGTGAAATCTAGAAGTCAACAGCCTGGAAGAGGCATGCAACCTCTTCCCGTACCTTAGTGTAAATGAGATAATATTATGATGGGCTTTGTCATGGGACTACAAAAGACTCCTAGAAGGTTCAATGCAATATGTTTCATTATTGATCGTCTTACCAACTCAGCACATTTTCTTGCTATAGGAGAAAATTTACCACTTGAACGATTACCAAGACTATATATTAATGATGTTTTAAGACTACATGGAGTACCACTATCGATTGCTTCAGATCGTGATCCCTGTTTTAAATCACTATTCTGGAAAAGTATTCTGAAAGCCTTGGATACTAAACTTCGTTTGAGCACTGCCTACCACCCCAAAACTGATGGACAATCAGAATAGACTATTCAATCTTTAAAAGACATGTTGATATCATTCTCACATGACTTTCAAGGAATTTGGGATCAATATTTACCTCTATTAGAATTTTCTTATAACAATAGATTCCATTCAACTATTCGGATGGCACCATATGAAGATATGCCCCTCACCCCTCTTATAAAAGGGAACTCCCCCTTCTCTCTAATTCACATCTTCAAAGCGCTTTGGCTCTGCCAACCCCTACCCAAATACCATCTCAACTATCCTCCCGTCATCTTAGAGGACTTAATTTTTTCATAAAGCCTATATAAGGATCCCTTTTGATCAAATCAAAATGAATAACTCGAAGAAAAGGAAAATATTTCATCACCTCTTTCAAGTTCCTTTCTTCTTCCACTTCCTCTTTCTTTATTGTTTCAATTCTAAAATAATAACTCCAGTATATTTATATACTTTTATGTTAATATAACTATGGTACAACCATATTCATTATTCTATCTATACATTGAATGACATGTCACCATACGTAAGTACGTACGGCTTACCGTCTCCACGTCGTGGTGTAATTGTTATTCAATGCCTTATTATTTGGATGGGTATAATAATGACCTATAATTGATGTAAATAATAAATATAACATGATAATGTTTCTGTATATATGATATAACATACAATTATATGTTATTTTAATATCAAAATAACGATATTGTCACTCGTGCGTACGTACGGATTACTGTCTCCACGAAGGCGATGAGATTCAATCCCCATCGTATCCATTCAGGAATAATTTTCATTTGATGATTAAAAATAAAATTTAAAGAATTGATATCATTCTGGATATTAATAATATATATCCCATCCATACCAAATATGACTCACATAATAAATAATATAAACGAAAACAAATCCGTTAACTCCTGAAACGACAATAGTACTATGATATTATTAACAAATCAATGTTAAATGATCATGTATGATATCATATTAATGTATATAATTATTGAATAATTTAATAACAATTATTTCACCATTATAAATGATGTTAACTTACCCCCGACCAAGTAAAAGTACAAGTTAAGGGTTTATTCTACAATCTCTTCATTATCCGAGGTTGTTTATACGTAATTATCTACTGGGACATGTTTACCATCCACATTCATGTTTCTTAAAAATTTATTTAAAAACATTCTTAATATTTTATATAATATTGGTTAAAGTCCTTTATAACCTTTTTTGAAATTTATAAGATTTTTATAAAAAAATCTTTCTGTCGTTTTCCAAACATGGTATTTTTACCTTTTCGACAAATTTAAGGTAAAAATGTTTTTTAACTTATACGGTGGGTGCATTTATTTTTCACCTTTATGAAATTCTCGAAGCATCCCTTAAAATATTATAAAAATATTTCCAAATATAAATGTTTTATTTTTTAATTATGTGACCTTTAAATGATTTCAAAAATAGATAGATATATTTCTCTAAAATGGTTTTGATTTCATCTATGTCAACATCCTTTGATTGATTTTATGTTTGTTTGAAGTTGATTTATTATGATACCAAACATCCATATTGTATTGATGGTTTGGTGATATATTTTACTATGGATGTTTTATATCATACAATTCATGTTTTATAGATAATGTATTAACATTTTGTATGCCAGTTTTATATGAATGTTTATGTTGGGTTTAAACCTTTTCATATGAGGAATGCATTGGACTTACTAGGTGAGGGGTAGAGCCCACTATAGTTCCTCGATAAATCGGTAGGTCTAATGAGACAAACTAGTGTCTTGGAACAAGTCCTTGACAAAATCTAATTTGTATTCTTGGCACAAGGCCTTTACTATGTGTTTGTGAAACTCTGTCCTTATCCATTCCATTATTATGAAATTTCCTATTGATATTGCATGTGATTATTCGACTAGTAAAATATCTATGTGAGTAAGTAAATGGAATTATTTTATTTTATATTTTCCATGTTATGCTGAAGTCCATGTTTAAAAGGCTTTTGTTTTAGTCTTATACATTTCCATAAATTTTTATTCAAATTTATGAAAGTTTCCTCTATATTATTATCCTTACTGATCATCTGATCTCACCCCTTTCTATGATTTATTTTCCCAAGATGCGAAAATATATTTTATGAATGACTTACAGAAATAGTCTGAGAGGATATGAGTGTGGTCCTTCAAAACAATGTTGTTGTAGTTTGTCATTTTATGATATAATGTAAACCTTATGAATGTATCTTGTACTTCCAAGGCTGTGAAAGTAATCGGTCTTTCGAGACTTGATCTATTGTGATCTTGAAAATGTTATGTAATAATGCACCGACTCTGGGTAACTGGGGTTGGGGTGTTACATTTTTTATCAATGGAGTAACCCTACCATAAGTGTGGGACACTACCTAGGATAATATGTAGGGTCCACAATAAGAAAGTTGTACTCTAATGGAGGGGTGAATGTAACACCCCAAAATGTTAAAGGGTTAAATGACTATATAATATGAGTCAGGTCAGCAAGGTTAACCATTGTTTTTAAGATCTTACTAGATTATAACTCTATAGTTATGAATACTTGTCCTTGGTTAGTGATCAATATGGGTGACCTTCTAGGATTTTTCCTAGTTCTCACATTAGGTTTCAGATAAGGAACCATGCCTTATGTGTGGTGCACATCCTAGGTTATGTTAGAGGGTCCACTACAAGGAGATTGTTCTCTAAATGAGGGCGAGATGTAACGTCCCATAATGATAAAGGGTTAAATGAAAAAAAGATACGACTCATGTCAACAAGGTGAAACTTTCTTTTCAGGAGAATACTATATTAGAATTCCACAGTTAAGCATATTTGACTTGGAGTAGTGATCAGGATGGGTGACCTTCTGGGAAGTTTCTCATGGTATGTGTAACTGAGGACAAATTACACTAGAATTGACATGTGTCGGCTTATGGGGACTGCCACTTGTCAGATGACCGATTCAGTCATTTGGGAGGGCCCTAGGGTAGGTACTACTTGCCTGCTGGGAAATTGGTCGTTCCTGTAGGGCCAGGACCTGAAATCCATTTTAAGGGGAGGTTTTTGTGTTATCAGTAGGGCGAAGTTGTTAAAATATTCATTGATTTGATATATGGGCTTGTGAGATATGATCTATGAATATTATGTTGGCATGGTAAAATGGTTTTGTAATGAATTGAATGATGCATGTTTCTTATAGTTGGTGACATAGTGTAAGGGGTGTAAGGAATAATGATATATTTTTTAATATTTATGTTTTTGGTTGATAAATATAAAATTGGTTTTAAATGCGATTAATCTTAATTTTGTATAACTGACTACATAGAATAAGGGATTATTTGGTATAAGGAAAGCGGGTTAATGGGTAATGAAATTTAAATGGTAAATGTTTTAATGCGTTAATTCCAGAATATGATTTATCTGTTGACTAAAATTTTAAATTTGAATGTTATGTGAATTATTAGAATATTTTCTGAAATGGTGTGTTTGTTAAATGGTATAAATAAGAATGTGAAAATGGATTGGTAGTGTATGGTCTTGAACATGAGGATCTATGACCATGGTTTAGGTTACACTGAAGCTCAAAATCCCACCCCTATGATGCATGGATTGGGGAAAGGGACAGAGGATCTATGCCCCTAACAGTTTCATTAGATGAGACTACCAAGATTGAAGCTCCAAGGTACGTGTGATGCAATTTTCTGTGAAATTTTTATCCCTAGTGAGAGAGTGAATGTGAGCTATTCAATTATTCATGGTAATTTAACGGATTATTTTATTTTTTTAAACGATGTAAATGCATTACCCGTTGAAACAATTATGATAATGGAATGTTCAAATTGTAAACTAATGGTTATGTGATTGGTAATTATTAGTCAAGACCTGTTGTGTTTAAAAGTGTGAGTACACCCATATGACTTGTAACACCCCCGAATGAAAATGGGTTAAATGAATAAATTATATGACTCATGTAAACAAGGTGAACCTCCATTTTTTGGAGCCTAATAGATTAGAGCTCTATAGTTAAGCATACATGGCATGGAGTAGTGATCGGTTTGGTGAACATATAGGAGTTTTACTAGGGTTATGTGAGAGAGGATAATGCACATTAAAAAGGACATGTGTTGTAATGTATGGAATATCCTTGGTCAGATGACCCGTTCACGCATGTGGGTGGGCCCCATGGTTGGGAAAACGTGTTTCCAGGGAAACTGGCGGTACTTGGAAGACCAGAACCCGAAAACTGTGTTATAGAGGGGTTTATGTGTTGTCAATAGGGAACAATTATTACAATAGTTATATAATTTATCTTTAGGATTTTTCAATAGGATCCATGAAAGTTATGTTGGCATGCTAACATGGTGATGAAATGAACTAAATGATGAATGTGCATAGTTAGTGACTCAGTATAAGGGTTGTTATGAATAAGGATATGTGTGTTTAATGGTTATGGTTTGTGTTGAAAAATATGAAATGGATTGTTAATGAGATTAATGTTAATTGTGTAAAATTTACAACATGAAATAAGGGATTAATTGGTATACAGAATGTGGGTTAATGGGTAATGAAATTTGAATGGGGAATGCATTAATGGTTAATTCATGAAAATGGATTATGTGTTGAATGAAAGATGAAATTTCTACATTATTTGTTTTTCATAATATTTTTTGAAATGGTATATGTGGTAAATGTTTTATGAAGCATTGGAACATAGATTGGTAGTTTGGGGTATTTTAATTTAGGATCTAGGCTCATGGTTTGGGTTATACTAAGCCCCTCAACCCCAACCTTATAATGCATGGGTTAGGGAAGGAGACTGAGACTATATGCCCTTAATGGTTGCATTAGATGAGACTACCTAGACTGAGGCTCCAAGGTATGTTTGATGAATTTGTTTGGGAAAGTTTTATCCCTAGTGATATATAGAATGTGACCTATTAAATTATAAATGGTAATTAACCAAATTATTCCATAGTGTAAATGATTTAAATACTTATCCCATGGAAAAAATGAAGATAATGAGAATGTGAATATCATAAACTAATGGGTATCTGATTGTTTTCTTAATCAAAAACCATTTTGGTTGAATATATGAGTACCCCATTGTGACATGGCTTAGACTACCATTGTGAACATATTTGGATGGGATGATTGGTTGAATCTAGAAATCTTAATGAATATTACATAATTACGTAAATGATTTACTTGTTTCATTTTTTATTTATTTCACTTTTTTCCTCACATACACTATTGGATAGACTGGTTATTGCCTTAGACATCATTGGTGCTGACCTAATGAGTTGTTCTCATACCCTAATCAGGCCCCCATGGCAATTGGGTACCTGAGAATATGATACTTGTTTACTGATATAGGTTTGGGATAAGGACCTGGTGTTTGGTTGTCCATGGGATATTAGTTTGGATCATGGCGGTTAGGACCGAGTGGGGACTCGGGTCCATGTTTAGGGTCTTGTGGTAGTTTTGGTGTTGTTTTGTGTTTGTTTGGATAAATGAAACATAGTGTATTCATCATGAGGTTATATAATGTGTTTCTAGTTACTTGTTAGAATTGTCTCGTGTTGTCCATTTATTTTCTCATACTGGTTATTGTATCTATTGATATTATTTCTCTTGAAGTATTACTCTAAAAAAGAATATATTCTCCCAAATTATTCTTCATAGACCTGGGTTGTTATTCAAAATCCTCTCGAATACGGGGAGGCACACCTGAAGTTATTTGGTGACCCCGCTCATTGAACTTGAAAGTGTCCACCATGATGGGGACGTTACATAGGGATTATGGAAGGGAATTTTATAAGTCTTTATAGTGAACCATATTCTTGGAAATCCATTTCAATTGTAGTTATCTTTCAATATGGTTTTGTATCTAAGGGTGTTCCATGTCCAAAAACTCATAACTCCATGGAAACATCCTATCCCGATTATTTATATTTAAGGTTACCATGTGCCTAATTTTTTATTCTAAGTGGAGTTTTGTATACATATAATAATCATTTCATGAAGAATAAATACTTCTACTAGTGACCCATCATAGTACCTAATGTTTACCATGGTAAATAGTTAAAATTTATATATTTCCAAAATCAAAACATCCATGGAGGATTCCCTTCAATTCTTATTAATCCTTATATTAATCTAAATAAGTATTTCATGATCACTATGATGTTGTACATGTATAATATAACATATATAATCAAACAACATACATAGATCAAACATTAATTTAGGTCTTGGTTTTACTTTATAAATTAATTTAATATATCATTATATATTGAGAAAAACAATTCTAATATTTACATTTTTTATTTTAGAGAGAATTATTAGAGTAATTTCATTAAACACCTTATGTGCATCATATGTTTCAATACCTATATATACCATTAAACCAAAATCTTTTTCATTTCGTTTAAAAACTAATTTTTAAACATATGAAATGATATAGTATCCCAAAACTGATTAATAAATACAATTAATTTTTATGAAAACTACACATGAAATATTCTAAAAATCATGGTTCCTCAGTGTAAAGATGACATATAGAGTTTCATTTAATATAGCCATAATTATATAATAACTTCACTTCCATATTACTATGAAATCCCATAAATTTTAAAAACATGATTAAAAATATAAATTTTTTAATTATAATTCATATGAATTTAATCCCTGAAATTTATTTTCTTATAACCATAAGCCCAAATTCACTGTAAGAGGGGGAGTGAATTATGGAGTTATATTATTCTCACCTCCGACTAGATTTTTTTCTCCCATTGTAATAAACCATTAAATAATGTTAATCATAAGCACAAATAAAATGATTATATATAAAATAAAGGAAATGGAAATAACATTTTTCATGGATAATCACTATGGGATACTCCCAAAAGAATATTATTAAATTTTATTGATGTAAAATGAGACATCACTACTCATTGTAGATGATTAAAATGTTTTGTAATGATAAAATATTCATCCAAATGTCATTACAACATTATCTTTATCTAATCACTACATTAAAGGAGTGTTATAACTTTTTCCTAAAATGATGATCACTTACAATATTTATTCACAATGAATTAATTCCAAATAATCATGGGTGTTTTTTTCAGGATTCTATTTTACTTCCCAATAATATATATTTAATGAAATTGATCACTGAATAAATATATTCCCATTTACCCAAATATATCAACAAATGATCTTATTTTATTATACTTCTTAGATTCCACAAAAATATTTGGGTCAAATCTTTTTGAATTTTTGTTGATGGAATTTTCATACTTCACCACCTAATTGGGTCATTGAATCCCTCAATAAACTAAAAGTATTTTTTTGAAAATAAAATATGATCCAAAAAAATCAATGATAGATTCTAATTCAAAAATCATCATATATTTACCAGTTTCATGACTTACCGATCTTCATTGTGGTATAATAACTGTTAAAACTCATAAATGACAATATGATTATCTTGAATATTATGGGACCATAAGTTAATAGAAATATACAAAATATTCATGTTAATTATCTTATTCAAATCCGAAAAAATTTATTTCTTGATCGGTCAAATTTCCTCAAAACCCAAACCTGTTGAAACATAATCCTATGATTGTGGTATGAACTTATAAGTCTAAATGTTTCTCATATGAAAACCGATTTTTCCAAAAGCACATCCCCTACATCATTGTTATTTTATTACTACCTTAGGATTAATAATTCATTCAATAGTATGTTGTAATTATTTTTTATAACAAACTATATACATAAAAAGTTCAAATAGAGATGGAACATCATTCCATGTTCAAGAGTATTGAAATAAATTCATCATGTATGCCTCACTTGCCCAAATTATTGGTATTATTTGAAAACCATTATGTTGTGAGGATATGCATCATGTAATATCACTCATTTATTTTTTCTTATGTATCCCGGGGTAATTCTTATGTGTGACTAGTTATGGTGTGACACATAGATCCAAGGTGCAATGAATCATTCAGTTGTTGATTTATTTATTATATAATTGTTACCCTTGTGACCTGATATCTTCCTTCATAGTACATTATGTCATTTTCACTGCATTTTACATTTATATACCATACATTATACTGTGATGAACCAATATTATGGTGATATGTCGTGTCGTTCCACATGGTTCGTCTATTCTCTTATTAATACCTCCGCTCATCTAAAAATATTATTTTACCCCAAATATCATAAAAAATACTCAATTATATCCATAAATGACAATGAAATTGGTTCAATATTTCTCCCATTTACACAAGAAATACAACCACTTCCAACCATGGTTCATGAAATCCCTTAATTGGGAATGTTGGTAACCCACAATGTTTCCATGGATGTTTCATTCTTGAAAGATAAGGAAATAAATAGAAAATTCATCAATTAATATAATTTTATTGGATCTATTCTTAGTGTTTTGAACAATAGATTGTATCTCACCATGTATTCTTAGGATATCACCCCCCCCCCCTTTAATTGTGTATTCCACCTTTGAGATATAACAATTCAACTTATAATTTCACTTTCATAACATTTATCCCTATTTAGAAATAAAATAATAGTGAAATGTCTTTAAAAACCAAAACCATTACATTTAAAATTAGATTCATATATAGAGATGGTATTATTCAAAACCACATAAGTAGTGGTAGGTGGATAGAAAAAAAACATTTATCTAATGCTTCTAGATTACTACTGTGGTCAATGGCTTTGTAAATATATGTACTTCTTTTTAATTTATGAAAACATACTTTATCTTATGGAATTTTCACCACATTATATTTACTAAAATTTTAATAAATACAAATATCCTTTTTATTGGATTATTATTTTAGGATCTTCATCAGTTTAATTTAATTTTTTTTACTTTAACAATGGACTATCTTTCATACATTTACATATTCCTTGACTTCCTCTTGTTGTTGTTTTATCCTCAAAATCTTTGAACTTGTTATTAAATATGACATTTATTCAATATCAGTCAAGCTAATAGAGGTGTTTTCCTGCTTCTTTTTAAAATAATTCTGTAAATTTATTTCAAAAAATAATTCTTTTTTCCATTATATTTTTAATTCCCAATATCTCGGGTCAAATATTCCTTTTAATAGATATAAAAAAATTTATAATTTCATTCATAATAATCCAAACCATAATTGGGCATACCTTAAATGCAGCTCCTGATTCCCTTAATAGTTTTGATATGTTACCCCATGGGAGAATTTGAAAAATATGAATCCAATCAAATTTTATAAACTATATATGTCCATGTCATTATAAGATACCAAAAAAAATCCAATCGGCTAAAAATAGAGTGGAAAATCAACTGATCTTCTACCTTCACGACTCCTATTAATTTTCCCAACTGTAATGGGTGTAGAAACATACTTTCAATCTATAATTTTAAACATCAGCAACATTTCCCATGAATTTTTATCATAGGTAAAAAATATGTTTCACTTTTTTAGATTTCATTTCATCACAAGGAAATATATAAGTCTTTGATCCTTGATATATCAAAATACATGTTCATTAATCATGTAAAATCATATAAAAATTTCATCATACAACCACCAAATATTATTTCAGAAAATTAGATAATACTGGGAAAATGTCTTCATTCTTTTATGTCTCTAAAACATTAGTATCTACATGAAAATTATTAATTTTTTTTCAACAAAAATGAATCTAATCATGAATACCATTCTGTAATAACTTGTTTTAACCATTATAAATCTATTCCCATCCTTAAACAATTTGACTATGTATCACCAATAAAGAAACACACCCATTTTTATAAATGTAAAACCTCCGTGGGAACACTATTCCAAAACATTTTATCAGAATCCCATGGATAGATTTTATAATTTTATGAAAATCTATAGCTATGAAGAGTATTGTTGATTTGAGTCTTTCTATCATCGTGAATGATTCGTCAACATTAACACCATCAACTTCCGTATCTCTATTTCATCATAATCTTTCTTAATATTAAATCATATTTAGATTCTCATTATGTATATTATAAAATATTAAATTACTTTTAATGGTGGAATAATCATTTAACCTCTAATGGGATCCTAATTTGGATTCTTCTTTATTTTATCCAACTCCTCATTCACATCTTTAACTCATGACTATTTATTTTCCATTTCCTTCAATGATGATGAATCCATCTAAGAAAATATTAGTTTATTATCAATACTATTTGCCCTATATATTTTTTTAAGCGTATACTTTTGGACAATACTATTTTATTCATTGATTAAGCTTATTCATTCCTGTATTTGGTTAGTGGTAAATTCCTTTTAGTATATTATTAATCTATCCTTCTAATATCAAAAACCTATTCTAACTCATGATTATATAAATATTTATAACTTTTATTAGTCCCAAAATTTTCCTCACAATATTTACTAAACTATATAATTCCGTATTTATTTATAAAATTTCCTTTAATAATTTTGACATTATTTCTTCCCAAGATTCTATTAAACACTTGATAAAGAAGCAGTAGGATTTACTCTTGAATGAGTATCCCAGTAATATCCATATACATTTTATAACAATATTTTCCTTGATTCCCCTTTTTTGTTATTAAATTATCACTTAATAAGTTATGATTTAATGTTTTTAGGGGCATATCTCTCCCATATCACATTTTTACTGTGTTTTCTTCTCTTAAGAAGTTATCAAATACTGGGTTTTTGTATACACAACCACTTCAACAAGTTAAATTAATTGTTATAGATATATTATAGTCATAAAGATGTAGGATATTTCTACATTATTCTCCATCGAATTTCTCTTTTCCATAACCCCATTTTTTCTCCCTGATCAGACTTCATACTCAATTTCATTATTTTATAGATAATTATTCATCTCATTTAATGTGTAATATATTCCCTTTTTTAAAAAATTTATAATCATTCTATTGATTTATTTTTAATACATCCAATTAATCACCTTGATGCAATCAATTAAAAGTTTTCCTATATAAATATGATACAACCCATTGTCCATTAGTAATCAAAAAATATGATGAAGTATCTCTCACCATGTGTTCCTATTAACATTACATGTTCACAAAATTTAGTGTGAATTACATGAAATATATTTAATACTTTATTAGACATGGGACATTTGGAATTTTGATTGATTTCCGACTTACACAACCATTATAACTCTTCTTATGATAATGTCTTGGATTTGGAATGTCAATCACAACATTCAATTTCATTAAATTATCTAAATCATTTGATGAATATTCCCTAGCCTTGAAAGGTAAGGTATTTTTTATAATTTCTCTAGGATGATAAATTTTTTCTATTTTTAATCCACTTGAAATATGTTTTTATTTTTTCTTAAAACATCTATCAATGAATTTATAGCCATTAAATTGATCAAGCTTCATCATTTATTGAATGTGTCTTGATGCGTAGATTTGTATAATTAACTCAAACACAAAAAACTATGTTATTTTCCATCCCTAGATAGAATAAAAAAATTCATCAAATAAAAATTATACTAGCCTTGAATTTCCACTTTCATTCCTTTTTATTTCATTGTCATTATGAAAATGAACCATGCCATCAAAATTTCAATTAATCTTCATCTGATATGTTAAAGTTATGAGTCATGTGGGATTAATACCCATTGTTAAGGGTAATCATGGGAGGAATTAGTCAGGTATCATTGGTGGACCGAAGATAAGTATAAAGGTACCTTATCATGATCATATACAATAAAATAATTACTCAATCAATCATAGATTATAAATCATGAGTCAATCAGAAAACATTATAGTGAATATTTGATGAGTAATTGGAGTGAAAACCCATCGACAATCAGTCATCAACCAAGATATTGTATCCTAAACATAATAAAATTTCATGTGAATGTGTAGCATAGTCATATACATATAAAACCAGTTCATTAGTCAAGGATCACTAGAAATACCATCACAACATAGTGGAAAATGTCCCATAGTTTATTTGGTTCACTCCCTATTTGGTTTAAAATTATATGATGAGATATATATAGTTACCCAATGAATTTGAAGGATATATAATTTATTCCCACCCATAACAAAATGAACTCTACACATATGTGTGATAAAAGATCAACAACACATTCAACATTCCATAATAACATTATTAACATGTGGGAAAGAAACATGTTTTATTAAAACATACATATAAGATCGTCATCATAGGCTATCTGGGGAAACAATATGTATGGTATCATTAGATCATATTCCCATTGAAGAAAAAATTCCCTAAATAATGTTTATATAGAGAAAAAATAATTTTATAAATACATTAGAGAGATTCTTTGAAAATTGAGAATAAATGTCATTTTCCTTTTTATATCATCTAAAAAAACTAAATACCTCCAATAAATAGAAATAGATTTTTATTTTAAAAAACAAAGAAACTTATAATGAAATATTAAAAAACAATGGTCATAAATAAAGGAAATTCCTTCATTTTATAAATGTAAAAAAATATTTCTTTCATACTTTTTCAAAAAGTAAAATATATCCCTTTTGGAAAATATTATAAATATAATATTTTAAAAAATTAAATAAAAAAATATTTTAAAAAATTAAATTACACTAAAAATGGATAATAGAGAAGAATATTCACAGAATTGTTTTTATAATATGGACATAGAAGACAATTATTCAATAACTAAAATAAGAAATAAGGTAGAATTTTCTTAAAATAAATCTTTTGGTATTTTCAGTACCAATGGGGGGAAATTGAAAATAATTATTCCAAATCCCATAAATATATAAAAAAAATGTACAGGATTTAAGGTATAGAGAGAGCATAGAATTTCCCCAAAACATATTTAAATATGATAAATCCTTGTTAAAAATGTGATTGTAATATAAACACTTATGTAATGTCTTCACATTATTAATACATGATCTAACCACTAAAATAATATATTTATATTTATTATAAATATATATTCAAAATACATAATTATCTTACTAGATAAGATTAATTCATTTTTACTTATCTCATTTTTATTAATAATTTTACAATAAAATAAATATTCTAGGTGTTAACTGCTTCGTTTTTTAGGCATGTTTGAATTTGAATATTCTGGTCCTTGCACCATGGTCATTATTTCATCATCTATGTAATATTAATATATTTATAAATATTATATTTATTCATTATATAATATTTTGATATAAATTCATATAAGGTAGTGATGAATGATTGTTTACATCACTTGGTGTAGGTAGTAGTTTATTCATACACATGAGTGATGATTTCATTTTTCAATGAATGGAAAGAACAGAAGGTGAATAATAACTTATCTATGAAAAATAATAATTATATTATATATATCAAATATATTAATTTATTAAATACAACAATATTTCAAAAAAATTTAGTCTATAATGAAAAAAGAAATGTGTCACTTCATAGAAACACTATTATTTACATTTACATGATCAATTCTTCCATTTACATTGCATGGATAAGAAATAGATAATTGTTACTAAATCATAATAATAAGATTATATTATATTAATGATACCAATTTGAATATATTTTAATTTTTACAATATTTTTTACGTTGAATGAATATGAAATAAACTTTAAAGAACTAAGTTAATATGATTACCTATTCTTAGTTTATTTTCATTTATCTTACACCTTAGGTCTTCCTATGAACATATGTTGGTTGATCAACTCCTATTGTGGGGGCCGGGAAATATATTATTTTAAATTACCTATATATAGTACATTTATTAACTCAAGTATGTCTCCAAAATATGAGTGCACACAGAAAAATATTTTCATTTCTTATTGGTTTTCTAAAAACAATTTGTTTTAATTAATTTCGAATAATGTGAGAGAAATAAGAAGTTTTAATTGATTGGTTTTAAATAAATTTGAAAGATGGTAATCATAGTGGGTTTAGCTAGACCTTGTGATGTGATATCATGGTTTCCATGCTTTGTCCCATTTTATTCCACAGACTAGTAAGAAAGATATTCATCTATTGGGTCCTTTCTCTCCCTTGACATGATAATTATGATGAGAATATTTCTATCCAAAACATGAGGCAGGTCTACCCTCATTCCCAAGTGGGTAGTATTGTAGTAGGTTTTATTGATAAATTTAGAAAATATATAACTAAGGAATGGTATTCTTTTGATTAATCAATATTACAACATACATTATTACACATATTCTAACTACCATCAATCACTCAGCACCCAACCCTGATTTTTTACACCGTATATAGAAATGAATTAAGTGAAGGGACAAATGGATAATCAAGCAAAAGAAATTAAAAATAATAAAATAAAAATCTAAAAACATTATTTATAATTTAAAACGGAGTAATGAATTGAAACTATATGTGTAAAAAATAAGGGATCCTATTATATTATATCAAAAGAATACAGGAAAAGAAAATAGGTACAACCTCTCCCTTTCCTGATCACTCAATGAATCTACCTCTCCATGGAAGGGAAAGTCAAGATGATACAAGATAGGGGAGAAATTCTATAGTAAAAAAATAAGACAAAAATAATGAAAATAAATTATTTAGGAGTTTTTCATCCAATGATTCCCTTATGGGTCGATGGGATGATGTGGGATGGATTTTAATGCTTTGGGGTGCACGAGATCTCCTCTTTTGAAGGTCTATAATGTTTTCTTCAAATGTAACTTCATATTATCCCTCTTAAAAGGGAATTTAAAATATGGAATCCTTAATGAATCTTTTTTATAAATATCTTGCCCATATCCCCTTCATGTTTCATCATATTTAGCCCTGTGATGAGAGAGTTATGTCAATTTAACTCTGAGACTTTATTCTGCCCAGTCAGACTCTCCATATTTTATATTTTGGTTGTCCATGCATTAAAGGCTATTAAAATGGAATATTCATGCCTGTACGTAATCATTAAATTTGTTATATAATTTATAACACTTATAACTTCCAATTTTAAGAGTATTTTGGCCATCATATCCTGAGATATGGACCCAACATAAAAAATATTCATATCTATGAACAGTTTTCAAGCCCAAACTTGTGAGCTCGTTTTGAGCTTTAATATTGAGGATTTAGCATTGGGTGTAGAAGAATAAAATAAATCTCATGACATATAAAATCTGAAAACAATATAATTTCCTGATTTAGATAATTATATAAAATTTAATGGAATAAATACATAAATAATTTAAAATTGTTAAAATCCAAATAAGGCCATTTTTTCCCTCAAGCTCAAAATACCACTAAAAACATAAAATGAGTTAGTTGACATTAAAATAACACTTTTTTGGGATTAAAAAGTTGATATTAAATGTAAAATTATTTAAAATATTAGTTCTTTCAACTTCCCTACACTTAAACTATTCTTTTCCTCTATCATAAAATCTTAACATTGAAAATCAGAGGGCACCAATGTTACCAATATTCAAATTTCATGAAAATAAAATTATACAATCATCAATGTCAAATAAAATTATACAATTTTACTTAAAATATAAATTTTATTTTTCATTTTTCAATGAAAAATTCAATTCATGTATTTTAATTTTCTCCTTTCAAAAAATGATGGAACTTATCCTTTCATTCATTCAAGCCCCACAATTAATTATTATTAAACACGCCAATTCATGATCTACCTCAAAATGTATTCTTTTCTCTCGTCACTCTTGATAAAACTCATGTAGAGTTATTCTAATATCATGATAACATTATCATTATCCATAGTATTATAAATGAACTACTTTTTCCACTAGGAAAATATAAAAGGAACCTAAAATCATGAGGAATTTTCGGTAATGGTTCCAAAGACTCTGAGGCTTAAGGCTGGTAGGATTTGATGATTTAAAAATTTAATCTCATGGAGAAGGTTTATATCTTATATACAGTTCATGGTATTCAAAATTATAATGCAATTCAATCCTTCAAATTACAAACTACCATTTCCCGCAAACTCAATGTAATGTCCTGATCAAATTATTTATAATGAATGATTAGTAAACCCTCTTGAATTTTTTTAACAAATAATTTTTTCCATTTTTTTATTTTTAAAAAATTTATTCTAGAAATAAACCTCAAATCCATAAATATTCCACATATGATAAAACTCATCGTTCTAGTAATTATGATATTTGGTTTTCCGAAATCACAGAGCATTTGTATTTTCTTTTTTTATTTACTATTTTTTATTCAATAGGGGGAAAATAAATATTATAATGAATGAATCAAATAAACTATATTATTACCCAAAATAGAACCCCCACACTTATTTATTGAAATTTATATCATCCCCTCCTCCATGATTCCATTTACCCCCATTATTCATCTTTAAAATATCATGCGGATACCAGGAGTAGGGTAGGAATGGAGAAAAATGGCTCAAAACATGGATCATCCGTATAAAGGTAATTCATGGTCTCAATTGTATAAAAAAAGATATATCTAATGGAATAATTTTATGTATAATTTATTCATAAAAATATTCATCAATCATATTAAATGTGGTTTTGTATAGTCAAATATTTGACAAGTTCAAATTGAAGTTCTAGGAAGTGACATGTCCCAAGATCACACAAGAAATATTCTCAAGATGAAATATGATGTATGTGTTCTATAAATCCTCTTTTGAATAGAAATATTATATTGGAAAATAACTCATGGAATGAATAATAATAACAAATCAATTAACATGATTTAAAAAAAATTAATGCCTGAAAATTGGTATGGAAATTTCATTTACATAAATCATTCAATTAACATAAATCATGAGTCATCATTTCAATATCCACATATCACTTTAAACATTAAATTATCCATTTTAATCATTCAATTTATTTAACATTGGAATATAAAACATGAAATCATATGATTTATAAGAAACTCATGTCTCTTAGATAAGTCAAGTAAAGCATTAATTCAAGTGTGCATATGAAATTTTAGTTTAAAGATAAAAAAATTCAAACAAAAACATAGGTAATTTTAATGATATTCAATGTAAAAGAAAAATCCCTTTAGAAATGATTCTTCAGTCAGGTGGTGTATTTCATGTTCCTCCAGTTCTATTTTGCAGCACTTTTAGGATGTGTATTCTATTAACTATCTCCATTTTTCAGGCTTACATCAACTTCTTTAATGGAATATAAATATGAGAAGAAAAAAAATATTGTAGGTCTATTCAATCATGGTAGGATGTTACCAAAGAGAAGAGTGGACTAGGTGAAAAAACATTAATTTCCTCCCAGAATCACTTTTGAATAATTTCATTGTCCTGACTCAAAATTTGAAAAAAAATATAAAAATCATAGGATACATGAATCCATTCCCTATACATAATTGATGAAGTTCCCTAAATTAATTTAAATTTATTTTTCTCATGTAATTATATAAAAAAGGATATACTAATTTTAATCAAATATAAAAAGACATGCAATTTGGTAGGTCTTCATTGGTAGTCATCGTGAATGAGTTTGATCTCCTCCCTAAATTCATGTGGCATAGTCCCATTAAACATCTTCACCCTCTTTTCATTTTAAACGAATGATATTTCTCCTCCTTAATTTTGTATCCACACATCAACAAATAGTTATAAGTGAATAATAATAAAGGGTCATTCCCATCTGGAATGATGTTTTCCTAGCATCAGCTCAAGTAAGGATTTGTATAATAGCACTTGATCTCTAGGGTTAAAGGTTCTTGTTTGAATCATCTTGTTATGGGAAATAATTTTTTCACCAATTTTATATCATTGAATTTTCAAAATAGTCCCTCTTGATATTCTCTATCTCCTGTAATTTCAATCTTCTCTCTTTCCCACCTTTATCATGGTCCAAATTCATCTCTCTTACCGTCTAGTGGGCTTGGTGATGAAATTCTATGAGAATGGGAAAATTCATTCCAGAAATCATTATATAGGAGATAATTCCTATGGGTGTATTATATGATATTCTATTCACTTATATGGTATCATCTACCCTTTGTATCCAGTCATTCCTGGGGTGTTTAACAGTCTTTTCCATAATCCCTTTGATTTCCCTATTGGAGAATTTCTATTTTCAATTTTTTGGGTATGGTATAGTGTTGACATTATATGAAGTACCCCATACATTTTATATAATGATTCCACATTCTTATTGAAGAAATGAGTTACATGGTCACTGAGGATTTCTTTTAGAAGTCAAACCCTATCAAATTTGTTAGCTCTAAAAAAATCACAGTCAACTTAAGTATCGATGGTTCTAGTTTCTTTTGTTTCCACCATTTTTGTAACATTGTCTACAAATAAAATAATATATAAATTTCCAAATGAAATTAAGAATGTTCCCATTAATTTTATGCCACATACATCATATATTTCACAAAAAAAGTTATTTTTCATGCATTTCCTATCATTTTGATATATTACTATAAAACAAGCATTTTCACAAATTTTACAAATTTCAAATTAATATTTGAATAAGGTGGGAAAATAAATTCAAGATTCTAAAACATTTCGTTCTGTCCTATGAGGTCAAAAGTGGCCTCCATAAGCTAATTTATGACAGAATTTAAACACTAATTCAATTTCACTTCATGGAAAGAATCTTCTTGTGATTTGATCGTTACAAATTTTCCATAAGAATGGGTCTTCCAAATATAAAATATTTATTCATATTTAATCTTATGATATTGATGAGATCTTAGATGAGAGAGTATTTGAGATGTATCCAAATAATTTAAAATTTTGTCATACCATGGTACATAAACACTGATGATGTAGAGTTATTCCCCATGAATCTCGTCATTAAGTGGGATCCATTTTCGAATTTCTTCTTCGGTGGTGTGGGGTAGTCGATTTAGAAGATCAACCCCCTTATTTTGAGTTCCCTTTTATCATTAATTTACAAATTTATCACTTGTGATAGTATAATATATCTCACCAACCTTGCGGTAACATCATAATTTTTCATTAAATACCTGAGTGCGGGATGATCATAAAAAATTACAACTTTACTTCCAAGAAGATTTGATCATAATTTATCTAGTGCAAAGATGACTACAAGGAAATCATTCTCGGTGTTTGTGTAATTTCTTTTTGTGGCTTTGAAGGACCTTGATGTGTATTAGATTACTTGAGGTTTTCTATCAATTCTTTATGGTATAGAGGATCCCACTGCTTGGTTGGACTTATCACAAAGTAACTAGAATTGGTACACCCAATTGGGTGGTTGCATTATTGGTGATTTTATCTATCCTTTCCTAAATTCATTATATGATTCCCATCACGCATAATCAGAGTGAATGTATGTATCTTTTAAAATAAATATTTAATGAAGGATAGAAATATTACTAAAATCGTTTATGAATCTACTATAAAATCCTATATGAAGTAAAAAGGATCTAACATGATTTAAACAAGATGGATATGACAAGGAATTAATTAATTCAAATTTAGATATATCAAACTCAATCTCTTTCATTGAAATTATGTTCCCAAAAAATATTCCCTTTTCACCCATGAAATTAATTTTTTCGAAATTTAAGATAAGGTTCTTTTCAATGCATGGTTTCAGAACCATTTCCAAATTTTCTAATCCATTATATAATGAATTTAACAAAACAATGAAATAATTGATAAATACCTCTATTAAGTCCTCAATATGGGTTATGAAAATAACCACCACACACTGTTGAAATGTTCTTTTGGCATTTCATAACCCAAATGAAATCCTACTATAGGAGAATATGAAAATAACACATGTGAATATCATATTATTCTGGTTTTTGGTGTGATTGGTACCAGGAAGTATCATGAGAATCCATCTAAAAAACCATAATGATTTTTTTCATCTATGATTTATAGAATTTGATCAATGAACGGAATGGGAAAGTGATCTTTTTTGGTAACTTTATTTAGATCCCTATAGTCTATACACACTCTCAAGTTCTTTTGTACTCTCATGGGGATCTATCACGAACTGAATATGTCCACCACCAATACTAGAACCTAACCATGCCCGTGGAAAGGCACGAAGGGCGTTCCTTATCCCCACGGGTTGGCACAATTTCCTAGGTATCAAACAATTAGGTTTGGGAATGATTTACCTGAATATGAAAGCATAAAACCTTAAAAACAATCAATAATATAAATATGAAATCTTAATTCAAAGAAGTCTTAAGGAGAAAACCAGAATTGAATACATGTCTTTGAATATAGTACAAGAGGTCCAAATATAGATAAACCAAGTATAAAGAAATATGAAAGGACTCCACACGACATGGGGGCATCACCCACAAGCCATCTCCACAACTTCGTCCCAAGGATGGGAATTAACACCTTGAACTACCATAACCCAAAGCATTCCCTTTACATGAGTAAAGAATAATAATTTATACTTACACCCAAGGGGTGTAAGTAATTTTTGATCCCATGAACAATAGGATACCACACTATTATTACAAATTTCATTCAATACAAGGTGAAAAATCAAGCAGTATTAATATGCAAAGAAAAGCGGTGACAAATTCCAAGAAATTAAACGTTCAATTGAAAACAGTTTCCAAGAAGAAACAATAATAATTTTAATATATTTAAATATTCATGTTATCTACAGTAATATACTACAACACACACCCTAATACAATGGTAAATACTACAAATCCTATGATTAATGAAATCGGGAACACCTCTAGAGACTAGATAGTCTGGGGCCCCATGTACCTCGTACCTAAGTGTAAAGTAACTATAGAAAAATTTGTTCTCATACATGATCCACTAGTAGGAAACATACCTATAACCTAGTGGTCCCAAAACATCGCCCATATAGTTTAGTTAGAGTTGTTTTTATCCAAATTTTAAGTGAAATAGGGAGAAAACCCATCCGTTCTACTTGTCGTACTAGTACATATCCGCCCACCTAGGTACCCGGGCTTCCCTCTTTGTGCTCAAACAATTTCATCAGGATACGCAAATCCAGATTCATATAAAACACCGCTAATGGTCACATAAAATCAGTATAGTGGCTATTTAAATTTTAAACCACTTGAAACACACAATCAAACACATTTATTTTTAATAAAAATATACCTCCAAATTTCCGCATTGTTTTGCATCCAAAACGCATTGAAATTCCCACTTTTCATACCATGTGCATACTCAAAAGTCACTAAAACAGAAATTAATACCCTAATACATTTCAAATAAACCAAAAAACAACTTTAAGGCTGCTCCATCTAAACAATTAAATGTTATCTTTGTAAAATATCCATTTTTAAACAAACATGGCACTTAAAGTTCACAAGTTCAACAAACACCATTAGAACCCACTTTCCCAGAAAAAACCAAAGGGGTTAAACATTCAAAACATGATTTTAAGACTTATAAAAATTCAATAAATTTAACTAACTATTTATTGGTACGTCTCCAATTTAACAATTAATATATTTCTTGGAAAATCTCCCCAATTTCACATAAAAATGGGACTAAAAATTTATTTTCAATAAAAACACAACTAAAACCAATTTTTGTAGCAATGATAAAATGAAATGAACTTTAATATATCATAAAAACAACATTAAATTTCACATAAATTTAATACACATCGAATCACATACGTATTTAATGAAAAGCATTGAATCCTTTGGGTGAAAATTCAATCGCACCACCGCCACCCCTCAAAAAACATAGATTGAACCTAAAATCAGAATATTAGACCATAAAAACCAAAATTTAAACCTTAGGTTTGAATCCCTAGTTTCTGGACATTAGGAACCTTAAAGATAAGGGAATGAACCTGATGTAAATTGAATGAAACCCTATGCAAAATGAATAATGAATGAAAGAGACATACTTACTTGAGGGATCATGAAGAAATCTCCCCAAATACACTGGTATATGAATTATCAAACAGCCTATCATTAAATGGAGTTTCTAACAATTATTATTAGATAATGTACGAACTAGAATGGGGGAAAATAGTGAGAAATGAAAGAGTTAGGAAGGAAACAAGTTACCTCTTCAAATTTGGACTATTTGGGAACCTCTATGAAGGTCTTCCCAAATTATCAATGCAAAAGAGATCAAAAGATTAGGGAAAGGTAATGGGGATGTGTCTAAGGATGTTAGAATTGATAGGGAGGTATAATCACCAAAAAAGTTTAAACAATGAATATTTTATTAAGTATAAAAAATTTATTTTTAAAACTCAAAATGGGCTTCTGGGCAAGCCCAATCCTTTAAATAAAAAAACAAATCCACCATGATTATGGATTAATAAACTGTAAAAATTAATATGGTTGTGTTAATAGGTCTGGGATGCTAAGTATGAATTGGTATGGATACAAAATATAGAAAAATTAAGGAGTTATAAAGGAAGAAAATTTTATTTTTAAATATGGAATTGGTCTCATGATTTGTCCCCAATCATGAAAACTCACCCATTCCTAAAAAATTCATGGGAAACCACTAGTACGAAGTAATAATGGAAATTAAATTAAAAATAACTATAAAATATGTCATGAATGTGACAATTATCCCCACCACAAAAGAATTTTTCCCCGTAAATTCAACCAAAATCTTGATTAGAAAATAATAATGGGTACTCTTCCTCAACCAATGACTTCTGCTCCGAGGTCTCATGTTTATCACTACTATGCTCCCATCGATCCCGGACCAGTGGAATAGACTTAACCTAAATAACCTTTTCTTGGGAGTCCAATATTTTCACTGGCCACTCAAAAACTGACAATTCAGGCTCTATCAGTAGTTCATCCCAACACAACACATGTGACAGATCAGGTTTGTATTCCTTCAACTACAAGACATGTAAGAAGTCATGGATAGAAATCAAATGAGATGGTAAGTCCAAACTATAAGCCACCTTTTCAATATGCTCAGTGATGTCGAAAGGGCTAACATATCACGATGTCATCTTCCATTGCTTCCCCAGTCGACGATGGCCCAAATGAGAGGCCACATTCAAGAATACCCTATCACCCCTAGAAAAATCAATGTCTCAATGTATCTGATCAGCATACGATTTGTGGTGACTCTGAGCTATCAATAAGTGATTCATGGTCATCTTGACCTTCTTAGATGTCTCCTTGCCCAAACTTTTCCCTAGTAGTGAGGTCTCACCTACCTCAACCCAACACAGGGGGGACCGACAAGGCCGCTCATAGAGTGCCTCAAAAGGAACCATTCGAATCGAGGATTGGTAACAATTATTATAAACCTTATCAACCAATCCCAAATGGATATCCTAGGAACATCTAATGTTTATAACATAGGTACAGAGTATTTCCTTCAAAATCTGATTCACCTGCTCTGTCTGACCATCCGTTTGAGGATGATATGTCATGCTCAACTTAATGTGAGACCTAGAGGCATTCTGAAGGCCTTCCCAAAATGGAGTGGTGATGCAGGGGTCTCTATCTAGGACAAATCCCCATGGAACACCCTGGAGTCTCACCACCTTCTAAAGATACAAACGGCCCAACTCATCCACTTTAGATGTAGCTTTGATCGGAATGAAGTCGGATGATTTGGTCAGATGATCAATCACCACCCAAATGGATTTCTTACCTCGAGGTGTAAAGGAAAGCCAACAATGAAGTCCATGGTGACCTCGTCCTATTTCCAAGTAGGAATGGGTAATGAATGGAAAAAACTAGATAGACTCAAATGATCTGCTTTCACCTGCTGGGATGTGTAGAATCTCGACACAATGTCCGCTATGTCTTTTCACTTAAGTGGCCACAAGAAATGTCGTCACACATAATAATACATCTTTTTTGCACCCGGACTAACAACCCACTATGATTGGTGGATGCCCTACATCACTACCTTCCGTAGAGATGATGGCACTACTGAGCAACCCTTGAATAATAAGATGCCTCTGGAGATGATGACCAATCAGAGGGTGTCTCCCTACTATAAAGAAGCATCTCGATAGCTGACAAAGCTCATCACTAGGCTATTCCTGCTAAATATACTCCATGATAGAATGATTCCACTAGAATCTCTCCATGAAATCACAGCCATTGCGCTCCCTGTTCTCCACAATCATCTTTGAATAGATCCTCATCAAAGTTCACTCATGACTAGAATTCCTCAACGACTACACTGGAACTCTTCTACTCAAAGCATCGGCCACCAGAATACCTTTTCATGTGGTATAGACAATTTCAAAGTCGAACCCCTCTAAGTACTCGAACCAACAATGCTACCTCAAGTTAAGGTCCTTCTGTGAGATGATATAGGCCAAACCTTTGTGATTATATTAAACCATAAGCTTCTCCTCAAAGAGATAGTGATGCCAAGTCTTCAAATCATGCATCAAAACTTCTAACACCAAGTCATGGGTCGGGTAATTCTTTTCAAGTGTTCGGAGTTTTTTAGAGCCACACACTACCTCATGATCATCATGCATAAGCACACACCTAAGATCCATACCTGAAGCATTACAATTGATCACATACCCCTTTCCGGCCATAGGAATAATCAACACAGGGGCTGTAGTCAACCGCGGCATCAGCTCCTTGAATGATTCCTATTATGCTGGGGCCCATTAAAACATCACCCATTTCTAGGTGAGTATGGTCATCTGTGAATACAGAAGAGAGAAATCCCGAAACAATCACCTGTAATAACCATCCAGGACTAGGAAACTCCAGATATCAAACACATTTTTCTGTTCCTGCCATGAAATGACTGCACTGATCCTCTTGGTGTCCACTAGAACACCCTGTTATGAGATCACGTGCCCCAGATACCTCAGATCACTGATCCAAAAATTTCATATGGACAAGTTCTCAAAAAGTAAATGATCTCATACAGTTCCCAAAATTATCTATATGTGATTTTTGTGTTCCTCCTCAGATAAAGATTATACTAGAATTTCGTCAACGAACAACACAAAGGGGGAATCGAGATACTAATGGAACAACCAATTCATGAGTTCCATAAAGAGCACTAGAGTAATGGTCCATCTGAAAGTAATTACCAAATACCCAATGTGGTTGTACCAGCTTTGGAATTCTATCTTCACAATATCTGACTCCTTAATCATGAGTGATGGTATCCCGAAAGAAATTTTATTTGTTAGAACTACGTTTCCCTCATCTGCGGATCGAACAAATCATCTATTTTGGGGAAATGATATTTGTTCTTAATTTTTACCTTATTAAGCTTCCGATAGTCAATACAAAACCAGAGGGATCCATCATCCGTTTTTGTGAACAATACAGCAACGACCTAAGGAGAGACACTCGGGAAAATGAATCCTTTCGATTCTAAGTCATCTAGATATATCTTTAATTCCATCAGCTCGGTAGAGGCCACGTGATAAGAGGGAAGAGATATCATCTATGATGTTGATTCCCGATCAATTGAAAACTCCACATCCCACTTCGGGGAAAAACCTTAAAAATCATTCGAGAATATCTTAGTAAACTCATTCACAACATGAGGTAGTGAACCTTGAGGGGAAATAACATCATCCTCTATCATGAGCAATGACAAATGGAAGATAAGGCTTCCCATATCTAGGTGTGGAGGTCATGTGCGATCTGACTGAGGATCCTATTCTCCTTAAAACACCTAACGACTCCCATCGGGTGTCGTGAAACTCACTCTTTGCCTGTAGCAATCAATTTTCGTCTAGAAGTGATATGGCCAATCCATTCCAAGTATTATGTCAAAAAGTTCCATATATAAGACCAACAGTTACCACTACATCTCAAACCCTGACATAGAAAGCGCACACAGTGAGCTCTTGAGACAGTACTCCTTCTTCTTCCCCAACGATGTCACCAAATCCTTCGCAAAAGAAAACAACTCCATTGGCATATTCTTCATGTTCACTCTAAATAGGAATGTAAGTTGCTTATTTTTCAAGAACTCCTTGGCCTTTTCATTCCGAGGACCAGTCTAATATTTACAAAAAAGATATAGAATAGGATCCGGTCCATGTCCTAGTGCTTGGATGGCCTGTACCATACCCTCCACAAGCCTCTGATCAAGCGTTGAGGGAGAACTCTCTCTGTCTTCCTCCCTTCAGTGCATGAGAGATTCCCGAGAAGGCGTGTTGCGACAAAAAGGAAATAGTCCCAATAGAAAAAAACCAATTCAAAATTTCTGAGAACTTCCATCAATATCATAAAATATAATGAAGCCAAAAATATTAAAACAATAAAATAAATCACTATTTCACCGTAGTGTGATGTCCACGTGTGCTCTGAAGCTCACACATCTCACCTAGAAATGAAGTCAATCAGTAAATTCCAACATCCATTAGTGACTCAAGGTCTTCCCCGAGAGGTACAGGCAAGGCACCCTACTCATGACCAAAATACTGATCCCCAACAGTCGTAGCCCCTATTTATCCCTACTCATCCCAAAATAGTAATATAACTCAAAAACATTAACCTTCCTTGGATACCAATTTTTCACGAACAGAATGTAGTCTCCACAAATAGAGGCACCAAACGTGATGCATGGCAAGGCCCGAAGGGAGTTCCTTATCCCCACGGGCTGGCACAAGTTCCCGAGTATCAAAAAATTATTTTTGGGAATGATGTACCCGAGTATGAAAGCATAAAACCTAAAAAAAAATCCATAAGTTAAATATGAAATTTTCATCCAAACAAGTGTTACGAAAAAACCAGAATTGAATACATGTATTTGAATATAGTACAAGAGGCCAAAATATGAAAAAAGCATCAAGACATCCCCAAGGACTCCACACGACAAGGGGTAATCACCCCCAATTCGTCCCCATAGCTCCACCCCAAGGATGGGAACTAGCACCACGAGCCGCCATCACCCAAAGCCTTCCCTTTACCTGAGTTAGGAATAATAATTTCTACTTACACCCAAGGGGTGTAAGTAAGTTGTGAGCCCATTAAGAATAGGATAACACCCTATTATTACAAATTTCATTCAATACATGGAAAAAAGGAATGATGTATTAATATGGAAAGAAAATAGGTGACAAAATCCAAGAAATGAAACATTCAATTGAAAAACTTTTCAAGATGAAACTATCATAATGTTAACACATTAAAATAGTCATGTTATCTAATTTAATATACTTCCAAAAACACTCTAATACATGTTTAAAAACCACAAATCCAATGAGCAAAAAAATTAGGAACACCACTAGGCACTAGAAAGTCTCGGGCCCCACGTACCTCGTACCTCAGTGTAAAGTAACCAAAGTAAAATCCATTGTCCTGCACAATCCACTAGTAGGGAACATACCCATAACCTAGTGGTTCCCAATTATTCTCCATATATTTTAGTTAGAGTTTTCATTATCCAAATGCTATGTTAAACCAGGACAAAACCCATCTGGTCCACTAGTCGTACTAGTACATATCTGCCCCACCAAGGTACCTGGGACTCCCCCATTATAATAAAACAATTTCAGCATGCCAAAAAAATAAATTATCATATATATCACCACTAATAGTCACATAAAATCAGAATAGTATCTATACACATTTTAAACCACTTAAAACACACATTAAAACACTTTTATTTTTAATAAAATGATACCTCAAAAATGCAGCATTGTTTTGCTCCCAAAAACTCTTTAAAATCCCCACTTTGCATACCATTTGTATACTCAAAAGTTACCAAAACATAAATGGAAGCCCAAATACAATTTAAATTATCCAAAAAATCAATTATAGGGCTGCCCCATGGGAACCAGGAAATGTTATCTTTGTAAAAAATCCATTTTTAATCAAACATGGAACTTAAAGATCACAAGTTCTACAATCACCATTAAAGCCCACTTTCACAACAAAAACCAAAGGGAATAAACATTCAAAACATGATTTTAATCCTTACTACATTTCAATATAATAAAATATGTATTTATTGGGTAGCCCCAATTGAACAGTTAAAGTATTTATGGGGAAAACACCTCCAATTTCACATAAAATTGGCAATAAAAATTTATTTCCTTCAAAAACTCCACTAAAACCAGTTTTCACATTAATAATCAATTTTAATGAACATGAAAATATCATAAACATATTATTACCATTCACAAAAATTTCATTCACATGGAATCACCTACCAAATTAACAAAAACCCTTGAATCCTTTGTGGGAAAATTCAATCGCACTAATCACCGCAATTCAAGGAATGTAGATTGAACCAAAAATCACAATATTAGAAAACTAAAAATAAAAGTTAAACCATAGGTTGAAAAATATAGTTTCTTGACCTTTGGAACCTCATTTATAAGGGAAGAAACCCTCAAAAAATTTAATGAGACCCTAAGAAAAATGAATGAAGAATGAAGGATACCCACTTACTTTTGGGATCTGGAAGAAATCACCTCAAATAAACTAGAAAATGAATTTGAAAATAGCCAAAAAATCAATGGAGATTCAGACAATGATGATTACATTATTTATAAACTAGAATTGGGGGAAAAGTAGTGATAAATTATGGAGTTATGAAGTAAAACAATTATCTCTTCAAATCTGAATGATTTGAGTACCCCAATAAAGGTATGCCCTCATTAGCGATGAACACAATATACAATGAATAGGGAAAGGAAATGGGGACGTGACTAGAAATGATAGATTTAATTATGATATGGAATCATTGGAAAATAGTAAAAAATGAATATGTTATTCGATAATCAAAATTCATTTTTAAAACTATAAATGGGATTCCCAGTAGGCCCAAAAAAGTATACCATCGATCTGTAGGGATGATTTTTGTTTGAAGGTGGATATTCTAGAGGATGCCTATAATGAAGCTGTTGAATGCTTTATGTGGACTCTTATTGCACTATTTGGTCCTGTGAAGCCACCCCTTTCTATTTCATGATGTTTTTTGAGTCTTAGGGTCTTTCCGAGATGGTTCAGGTATCAGGTATTCGTAGGACATCATTTTTCCTGAATTTTGCATCTGAGGTGGATTTGATTCATGTGTGGAGTAAGACTCCGAGGATTATGGGTCTATGGAGATTCAATTCGACTGGGTGGTCCTTGGATGTGCATAAAGGGAAGGAAAGTGCTCATGCGGCGGTGTGGATTTCCCTTCCAGGTTTACCGCTACCTTCTGATAATGGTTCCCTTCTCAAAGCCATGTGAGACTCTCTTGGTGGCTTCTCGGGTTCTGAAATCAATAATTTTAGTGGTTTAGATACATCAGTGGTGTGGATTTTTGTAGAACATGACTCGTCAATGCCTCATCTAGACAAGATTTTGTTAAGAGTTAAGGGGTCGATTTCTTGGAGTCAAGATATTATATATCATGTGCTACCATGATTCTGTGCTCACTGATCCCTTCAAGTTCATTCGTTGCAAAATTGCCGAAAGATACATCGAGGGTACCTTGGTCACACCAAAAATTGCCCGGAGGATGTGCCTAGTCCTGATAGTTCCCATGATAATTCAGAGATGGTTTGTTCGTCTTTGGGTGTAAATCTAGATCTGGTCTTCAGAAATGAATATGTTGGGTCGAATTTACCAATGCTAATAGGTGGTTCTTCTTGCTCAGCCTCGGTGAAAAGTACACTAATTTACCAATGATATTGGGTGGTTCTTCTTGTTCAGCCTCAGTGCAAAGTACATGGAATTATTTTTTTATATCACTGCCAATTTCTATTATTTTTAATCACCTAACCATTCATGGGATCAAAATATATTGGGCCTGACTAGTTTTTTTCCTTGTAGGGATTAATGGATATTACATTCGTGAAGGATATCATGAATATCACAGCTGCTTCCACGGCCGAGCTTATTAAAGAATGTCCATCTCTGAGGGAATCAGGTGATCACATGAAAAATGGTATTGATAACAAAATACATAGTAATAGAGGTATTCGATCCCAACAGATTAAGAAGAAAGGAAGGGTTGTGAGGAGACGCTCTTATTAAATTTCTCCTATAAAGTCTATTTCACCTAAAACTAATGGAGTGTGCACTAGAGCAGAACTACTATCCATACACAAGTTCTTATCAACTAATAATAATATATCTAGGTCACCTGGGGTGAAAACCAGGCCAACATTGTGTCGATGATTCCAATAATCATTTGGAACACTTGAGGACTAGAATCTCGGGTGAAGACCGATTTTTTACCTGTAGAAATTATGAAATATAAGGTTTGTATTATTGTTGTGCTAAATCATAGAAAACATAAGTCAATGATCAAGGATTTTTCCTAGAAACTCATAATGTATGCGAGTATACATGCTGATCCAGAGAATAATCATATATGTATTTTCTAGAAAAGGAATATGTCAGTGGATTTGTATAAAGCTGGAGATCAATATATTACAGTGAACGTAAATACAAGCAGTGATTATCTTTTCATCTCACTAGTATATGAATGTTGTGATGAGAAAAGGAGAGAAAGTCTATGGTAGTATTTTAATGACTTTGATCCGGAGGAATACCCATGGATTGTAGGAGGGGATTTCAATATTATATTTGACCCATTTAGGAAGAAAGGTAGGGGGTTTTTTCGCATCTGGCTACAATGAGTTTTGCTAGATTCATGACAGGTAGGGGTCTTTTTAACATGGGTTATTATGGAGATCGTTTTACATGGTGTAACAACTAAAAAGGTAGTCGTGAGTGATGGAGTCGTGTGGACCGGTTCTTGGCGAATGTTCAAGCTATCGTGAATTTTCCAACGTTAAAGTTGAGCATCTTGTTCGTGGGGTCTCAGACCACTCACGTTTTCTGGTTTCTTTATCGGATCGGTAAGATGGTTGTGAACATTTTCGATTCTATGCTCATTGGGATGGTGTGGATGGGTACCATCAGCTTGTTTATGACAGTTGGAGGGAGTCTATTTATAGATTTTCATGGGATGCTATTCAAAAAAAGTTGAGGCGGCTCAAACATATATTACAAACCTCGGCGAAGGACATTATTTATGTTGACCAAGTCGTGGTAAATCTTAAATAGGAGTATGAACAGTTGGAACTATTTATGGAAGATTCATGGAATGATATGGTCTTTGAAGATCTATCTATTATAAAAAATATGATGGAAGAATTCATTATGAAACAAGAGCGCATTGCTCAGGAAGGTTCAAAGGTGAAATGGATTCATGATGGGTATAGAAATTCAGCCTAATTTCAGGATTGTATTAAAGAATGATGATGGGTTTTTAAATCGAATATTATTCTTGAAGATGGATCCTATTCCGATGACAGAAATGTGGTTGGAAATATGGAATTTTATTTCTTCAAAGATTTACGTGCAGGTCCTAACCAGAGTATGGCAGATGGGTATCCTAGAGGGAATGCTGAATTTTTTGAGCTAATTCCTAACATGATGTCTGACCATGATAATGCTTTATTGGAACTGATTCGTAGTGAGAAGGAGATTTATTATGCTATGTTGAACCTCAACTCGGAGAGTGCTCTGGGCCCAAATAGATTCTGGGTTTGTTCTATAGAGGGTCGTCGGAGGTGATAAAGGATGCTATAAATATGGACATTCAAGACTTCTTCAGGGGTGGTTTAATTTCAAGGGTGGTGGGTGAAACAACTCTGTTTAAGCATCCAATGATCAAAGACCCATCTTCCATTCATGAATAGAGGCCAGTAAGCATTTTTAATTTCCCTTATAAAATTTTATCAAGCATTATCAACTCACGACTATCCATGTATGTTTTTCGGTGGATATCTCTTGAGCAACGTGGTTTTTTTAAAGGACGGTCTATTCATGGAGTGTTGGGCTTGGCCTAAGAGATGATTCGG
Source organism: Viscum album (assembly GCA_963277665.1). Classification (NCBI taxonomy): domain Eukaryota; kingdom Viridiplantae; phylum Streptophyta; class Magnoliopsida; order Santalales; family Viscaceae; genus Viscum; species Viscum album. Next base: position 1,168,854,216 of record OY728161.1, on the reverse strand, counting down.
GATATTAACATCAAAACATGTAGATTCAATATGGATTTAAAGTTGGATATGAATAAAGTGTATGACCTCATGGAATAGAGTTTTATCAATAGGGTTCTCAAAGGTATGGGTCTCTCCACTTGGGCTGTGGATATTTTTCTTATATGTTTTAGTTCTTCCTGGATGGAAGTTTATTTTTTGGGGAAAACATATAGTTTTTTCAAAACATCGCATGGGATCAGACAAGGGGAACCTATATCTTCAACCATATTCATCCTCAAGCAAGATCCCCTAAGGAAAATTATTAATAAAAAAATATCCATGGGAGAACTACTGCAATACCGAAGGAAAATGAACCAGCCTTCGATATCTCATCTAATGTTTGCGGATGACATGCATATTTTTATGAATGCAAGTGCGAGATCAGTTGGTGTGTTATCTGACATACTGGATGATTATTGTTTATGGATTGGGAAGCTGATCGACATATCCAATAGTAATATATATATTTTAAACAAATGTGGAGACAAACATGCTTCTTCCTTGTGCAGAAGTCTGAATATAAGAAGGGGAACTATTCCAATGGATTATCATGGATCTCCTATTACTCGTGGATGAATCCAGATCCGTGATTTTTTTAGAATTTTTAACAATATTTTATGTTGTGTACTCAATTGGAAGAATCACTTATTATCTTTTGGAGGTCGGATAACTCTAATTAATAGTGTTTTATCGGTCATCCCTATCCATGTGTTCTCTGTATACAGGGTACCTAAGGGGGTTCTCTCTTATTTTGACAACATACTGGAAAAATTTATTTTGGATGCAAAAACTGAGGAGAAGTTCCACTGGACTTCCTAGGCTATATTGGGGAGACCTATTTATAAGGGTGGAATCAATGTATGAAGTCTGACAGATAGTGTTCATTGCATGCATTCAAGGATGGAGTGGGAATTAGTGGAGGAACATTCTCTTTGGGGGATATTATGTCTTAGAAAAACTTCAGTTTTGTTGATAAGGTTAGAAATCATGGCTCTCATTTATGGATATTAATACATGACATGATAAAAAAATTAGAAAACATTCTCGATGTATTATAGGAAGAGAAGATATATCTTTCTGGCATTAAAACTGTTCTTGTTCGACAATTGGCTTCTTGGGATGTCCTATCATGTTGATTTATTTTCAGGAAGCTAGCATATATTCAGAAAGATTGTATGATAAATGTGTTTTTATAGCTTCTAGTTTTGGTAACTTTTCTACAATGGACTTTCACATGATTTCTTTTCCTCGAGGAAAGAAGGACTCCAGGAATAATCTAATATGGTGTGATAGTATTCCAACTATGGTTAACTTCTTCTTATAGAGGATAAGAAATCAGGTTATACCCACTGATGACAATGTGAGAATGATGGGTATCAGTATTGTTTTCAGATGCCATCGTTGCTGGGTATATAATGAGGAGAGTTCAGATCATTTTACTAAGGTGAATGGGAAATGGATGTTTAGAGGTTCTTTGGGGATTTCACTAGTTTTTTATCTTTTGAACTTATTAGTGATTCTATTCTTGAAAAATGGTTTCACAGTTCAATCTGCAAGGGCCAAGAAAAGTGGCATGATCAGTTATTTTTAATGTTGGACGTTGGTGCATCTCACAGTCCAGAAATAAGGCCAGATTTGAAAGATTTTCGTCCACATGGGATTCTATTATCATGAGAACAAAATCCCTTATAATAGATTTTGTAAGAACCATTAAAAATTGGATTATTCTTCTTCTTTATGATCCATGGAGGTGAATGTAGTGGGTATGTTGTAGTCACGTCCTAAGATAAGAGGTAAGTGGTGAACTGGTAACCGCCTATTATGGGTTTCAAACTTAGCTTTTATGGTTCATGTATTTATGGTATTATGCGTGGTGGTGGAGTGGTTAAGGAATACATGGGAAGTGTCCTGCCTGTTTTTTCTAAATATTATGGGAGGGGAAGCTCCATCCAAGAAGATGCAAAGGCTATGTATTCGGGTCTTAGACTGTGTGATCAGAAGAATATTTCTTTGAATCAGATTGAAATAGACTCTATGGTAATACATGATTGCATGCAGGGAAAAATCCATCCTCCTTGGTCTATAGCCTATATCATCTGGTGGTTTTGTTCTAGCCTCAGCAGTAGAAAAATCCAGGTGGTGTACATGTGGCGCGAAGGTAATAAGGTGACCGACTATTTTTCTTCCTTGGCGGCGGAAGAACAAGGTACTTACATTAAATGTTTCCCAAATTCCTGTATTATTAAACCAGAGGGAGTGAATTTGATTAGTGGATACCAGCTTGGTCTTCACTACATTATACCTCCTTAAGAATGTATATTTAGCCTTGCCCACATCTTTTTGTGTGGTTGTTCCTTCCTCTTTTTAATAAAAATTCAATCGATGATGTTGATGGTAGGCCCAATCCCTTAAATAAAAACCCACATCCACACTGATTATAGATTCCTAAATTAACCAAATTAATATAGTGGTGTTAATAGGTAAGGGGAGGCCATGAAGGAATTGTAATTTACGAGAAATTCAGAAAAATAAAGGAGTAATAATGGAAACAAAATTTATTTTTAAATCTAGAATTGGTCTCATGGTTTGGCCCAAATCATTAAAACTCTTCCATTCCTCTAAAAATGCATGGGAATCCCCCAAAACAAAGAAATAATAGAAATTAAATTAAAAATACCTTCAAAATCTCTCATGTATGTGACCTGATCAGTTCATTTCTTTCATTTTTAACATTTTTCGTGATGGTTTTCTTTGGGACTATATGAATGGGGATGGCCCACTATGAATCATAGATTGGGTAAATAATTCTAGATACTATAAAATTCTCTATCTATTTCTTAATATCCTCAATAATGGTGGTATTGAGTATTAATTGACTTTTTCAATATGATTTGGAATCGATTTCTAAAAATATTTTATAATAGTATAACATGGGATTAATTCTGGTTATATCACTTAATCTCCACCCAAAATCTTAGACATTTCTTTAGAGAAATCCAATCAGAGTTTCTTTTTTTGAATGGGATATGTTATTTGTAATTATTACCATCAATTTATCTCATTCCATTAGGTAATCACACTAAAAATCACTAATCAATGGCTTAAGTTTTAGCCATGGGGATTTTTCAAGGGATGATATAGAATTTAGGTTTCCTTCTTCTAAGGCTAGAATGTCTGGTATAATCTCGCTGTCTTTTAAGAAATAATAAAAAAACATATGTTTTCTTCCTCTTACATGAGATTAATATATCCAGGTTCCTTTAAATTTGGAAATTCAAATAATTTTTTTTGATGATAGTAAGTCATAAAGAATAAATGTGTCATCAATTAGTTCTATACCATTATCAAGGGAGATTTCATAGAGTGAGTGATTATTAGAAGGATGTTTCATCATGTCAAGAATGTTGATCTGTATTGTACTTTCACCAAGTTCCCTTGTGAGTTTTCCTTCATGTACATTGATTATAGTCCTTGATGTTTTCAAGAAGGGTATCCCCGGGATGATGACAGATTGACCTGGTGCTCATTCTTCTTCCATGGTAAGGACATAAAATTTTTATGTTAATATTTATCCTTATACTCCCATGATTTCATCTTCAAAAAATCTAACAAGTAAAATGGTGGATTTATTTTATAAATTTACCAAAACTTGATTTGGTTTTATTTCTCCATGAGGAAAGGATAAAAATACTGAGTGAGGAATAACATTTATTTAAACTACTATAAAACATGGTGTATCAGTAAAATTTAACGACCCAATCACGAAAGGAATATAGAATGTCCCTGTATATTAATGGTTTTTTAGTATTGGTGGATAGATTAGTTCTAAGACACATATTCCTTGTCTGATTCTCTTATTTCAATCCAAGAACCTTTTTTTAGTTCATATCTTCTTCAGAAATTTTTCATACTTATGGATTTTTCATATTACCTCAAGTAGTGGGATGTTAATCTCAACTTTTTGGATGGTTTCCTAAATTTTCCAATTAATTTGTTATTCTTCACCCTTATTTGACTCAACAATTATAGATGGTAATGGTTCTTCGAAATCCTTTTTCTCCTATTATTTTTTTACAATGGTCTATTTGGACTACCCTTCTTGAACATATTATTTCTCTATTATTATTACAGTCTCCTAATTTTGAAAGTATCAGTTGATATTCATATGGTTTCTCTGAATAATCTTCCTTAATTTTTTTAGGTGGTGTGAGATCCTTCCCTCTTCGAGTTTTTATTGCACTTACATTTTCCTTTGGATTTGAAACTATATATTTTAGGAATTTTCCTTGATTCTTGGATATAATTTCCATAAGGCTATCAAATGTACTGTCTAAAATTTGCATTGTCTTCTTCATATCTTAAATATTCATTTCCTGGGGGTTCTTGTATGATTTTATTGATGGTTCATCAAATGTTTTCTATTGGAATAACTATTTATAAAGTTGTTATAATGTTAGAGGGTTATCGTATTGATGATTCTCAAATGGAGGTGGATTTTGGTATTGATTCTAAAATATAGGTCTATTGTAGTTATGTGGGAATCTATAACATGATTGGGTTTGGAGCTGACATGGCTGATTTTGTTGGAATTTCCATTGCTGATAGGCTGAAACACAACTTTTTATCCCCTATACTTCTGTACAATGTTTAGTGTAATAATAAGTAGAAGATCATAAACCACATAACTAAGTCAGACCCTGTTATTCCTTAACATGGTTCACATTTATTTTTCTCATCACATTGGTCATTTCATAAAGTGTTTCTTAATGTAAGGGTGATGAAGAATATGAAGTCCTTACCTCATTGATATCTCTAGTGCTGATACCACTAGTGTCGAATTGCTATTAGTTTTGTGAAATGTTTTCAATCATACCTCTTGAATTTGCTGGTGAATTGTCAATCAAGGATCATCCAAATGAGGCATCTAGAAATTTATTATAATTTCCAAGCAATCCTTGATAGAAGAAAATAATGAAATTTTGTTCTTATATAGTCTGATGTGGGTATCTTGCCCAGAGGTTCTTGAATCACTCCTAGTACACATTATGTGTCTCATTGGTTGATTGAAAAATATAATAGATCTCTTTTTAGATCATCATGCTCCAGGATGTGGGGAAAACCTTTGTATGAAGAATCATTGAATATCTTTCCATTATTGGACTTCTCCAAGTTGTAGACTACACAACTATTCCATTTTCTCTCGCTCAAGAGAGAATGGGATTTCCCTCCCCTTTACCTATTCTTCTGCAACTCCTCAGGGTCTGCAACTAATGAACACATTTGTAGATTATTGAATATGTATATTGGGGTCTTCTCCTACATGACCATGTAATTTAGGTAGAATTTTAATCATATTAATGTGTAATTGAAAACCGTTCACTAAGGCTGGGATGGTTAGTTTATTATGTTGGTTAGAGAATTGTGTGGTGAAGAAATCATGTAGAGTTTGGTTAGTATTCCGAGCCATTATTTTAGGTTTAGAGTGGTCAATGAAGGTTTTATTTGAATATTTTATGTGTATTTCTTAAAAAACTATTTGTAATTTATCTCTCAATTTTTTTATAATTTTTTCAATTTGTGGATCAAATCCAATTAAATGGTTATTCAAACAACGAGCCATTCAAAAGGAAACAAAATTGGTGTTTTGGGGGAATTCCTCTCCAAAAACGGTGCCATGTTTGACTCATGCATGTCATGGGGTGTGGAAAAATAATATTTTAAATCAACTAATTATTGTATAGTAGTTAACTCAAGGTAGTCTCTCGAAAAAAAGTGCACATGAAAAAACAATTTCACTTTTTATTGGATTTATAAAAACTATTAGAATTAATTAATTTTGAATAATGTGAGATAAATAATGATATTAATTTTTTTGGATTAAATTAAATGTGAAATATGGTGATCAGAGTATGTTTGGATAAACCTGGTGTGGTGCTATCATGGTTTCCATGTTTTGTCCCTTTTTCTTCCATCAGTTGGTAAAAGAGAAATTCATCTATCGAGTAATTTCTGTCCATTTTCTAGATAATTATGATGAGAATGTTCCAATAAAAAACTTCAAGTAGGTCTACCATCCTTCCTATGTACGTAACATTACAGTAGGGTTTCTTGATTAATTAGGAAAATACTTGACCAAGGATTGTTATTCCCTTAATTAATCAAAATTCAAACATAAAATATTACACATTCTCTAATGACCATCAAGAACTCACCGCCCAACCCAAATTTTTTCCACCATATATAGAAAATATTTAGGTTTAGGGTGATATGGATCATTGAACAAAGAAATAAAAAATGACATAATCAAAACCTAACGCAGACGAAGTTGGAATTTAAAACTGAATTATGAATTGAAATAAGATATAGAATGAATAATGGATCTTATTAAATTGTTTTATAAGAACTCCTGCAAATCACATAGGTACAACCCCCCTTTAACCATCACTCAATGAAACTACCCCTCCATGAATGGGGAAGTAAAGATGACAAGGGATAGGGGAAATATTATAGATTAAAGAAAAAAAATAAAAAAGAAATAAAAAAATAAATTTGTAGGAGGTCTTCATACAATTCTTTCCTTGACGATTGATTGGATGTTATGTGATGGATGTGAACTCTTTGGGAAGGAGTAGCTCTTAAAATTTTATAGTATACAATTTTCTTTCAAAAGTTTTAGTGTGTTATCCCCATTAAATAGGCAATTCGGGCATAGAATACTTCAAGAATGTTTTTCATAAATGTCTTCCACATCCCCTCTCTAAATTTCAGCATATTTGACTATATATATATAGAGAAATGTATGTTTCTCTCTGAGAATTTATTCTTCATAGTAAACTCTTCATATTTCATATATACGGTTTTTCATGCATTAATGGCCAATGAAAAAAGTCTATTCACATGTGTAATCCTTAATTAATGTTGTTAAAAATGTTTGTCACATATACCCTCAAAATTTCAAAGTATTGGGGCCATCCATTCACGACAATTTTTCCCAACATTAAATCTCAAGATCTGTGAATTATTTTCGAGTCCCAAATCGTGTGGTAGTTTTGATCATTGATATGGGGGATTTAGCTTCGATTCATGGATAATTAAATGAATCCTATTATGTATAGAATCCTAAAAAAACAATTTTACGATTTAGGTAGTATGGAAAATGTTATGGGGAAAATATTGAAATAATTTAAAATAGTTAAAATCCAAATTAGGCTATTTTTGAAATTAATCTCATAATACCACTAAAATCATAAAATTTGATAGTATCCCTTAAAATAAAAAAATTTGGGGATCAAAAAAATTTAAACTTCAACGTAAAATTAAAAAAGAAATACTAGTTCTATAATTGGTGACAGAAAAACCTCTGATACATGGATTATAAAGTTAAAATATATTTTATTAGGGATTAGAAAATCTATATTTTCCAATGTGTGTAAGGAAGTGAAATGTGTAGGATTGATTTAATTTTTTAGGTAAGTGCCACCCTTGTGAATCATCAATGCCTTACAATAATATAAAGTCATTTTCTTGTAAACATAGCCCATATTTCCTATGTTTCAAAGATTGGATAATTTATGGTCGAAAAACTCTTATCCAATCACATTTAGAATCTTTTTATTGATATTTTAATCCCTATATCTTATATTTATCACCTCATTAACCTTTTCAACCCTTACCATGGTGATAAACCTGTATCGTGGTAACAATTAATTAAGAACCAAAAATAATTCTCTATAAAAAAATCAATATTTTTTTTACAATTATGGAATAAAATTATCGAATTAATTTCAATATGTGGTAAATATTAATGTTAAAATAATGGAAAAACACAAAAACAAATATTTTAAAAAAATTATGAAAAAAATAATTTTATTCTCATGTTATTTTTATGAGAAACCATTAGAGGAATGTTAATATTTATTATTTAACATATTATGAAAAAAATACTAAAAAATATTCATCAATATTAATAAATATATATATTTTATATTAAAACATTCCATGCAAATCAAAACCCTTCTCTATAAAAATATTTTTCTTACCTTACAATTATTTTATCTTTGTTGATAAAAAATTGATAACAAATATGTGAAGAACAAATCATTTCATTACATGTGTAAAAGATAATTTTCCATAATTTTAATATAAAAACTAAAAGAAAATATCTTTTAAATACAAAATATATAATTAAATTATTTTTTAATAAAATTAAATTATTTACCCAAGAATTATTAGGCTAACATTCTTTGTCATTTCTCCCTGATTTCAGGAATTTCAAAATTATATTTTCTTAAATGAATCTTATCATTAATTTTTATTCTAACATTTCTAAAAAGAAATAAATTTAAAAAAATATATAATTCAATAAAATATTTCACAATAGTTTCTCAAGGATCAATGATATTTCCATAGGTGGTTTAAAAAAACTAAAAAATATTTTTTTTCCTGTTTCATTTATTTGTCAATTATTTTATTTAATTTTATATTTTTAATACGTAAATAATAACTACATTTGGGTATTTTTGAATCATAATATATTGAAAAACTTAAATTTGTTAATAAGAAAAGTACATTAAAATCATGGTATGTTATATTATACCTCATTATAATAATTTTTCATTCAAAATCCAGTTATTCTAATTGAAAAAAATATGGTCACCTCTTCCTCATTACCTCCTCGAGTTCCTATATAACTTCAATGAATTTAAGATTCCTCTAGAAAACCATAACCATAGTGGTGGTATTATTTTATTCTACTTTATAAATATATTATTTTATTTTTAATGGTTGTTCCCAGTAAGAAAGATCATGCTCTTGTTGTATGAACTCTAAATTAAGTACATGTGAAGTACTAGGTATTTACTACCTCCAAATTTATACATTGAACACTTCGAGAACATAGGAGTATGCTAGTTTATGAGATGATAGTTAAAGTAACATACATACTAAATAAATTCTCTTAAAGGGGACTATGTGTATTGGGAACATATTCCCATTCCAATTAAAAATAGTGTAACCCTTATCTAACAAGATACATTGGATAATTCATCCCCTAATGCTTAAAACTATAAATCCACTTAATTCTCTTGAGAATAACTATTTTTCACCTCTGATATACTTTGATGTGCTGGTTAATGGATCAAACATTCTCTATAATTTCATCATATAGAATAGTTACATATTTCTTTCATTCTCAATCTTTATTCTAGCATGTTAGATTTTTATACTTCTTTCTGTAGAGGGCTATATAAGGATCTGTATAATACTAGAGTGTTGTGAATTATTATAAAACAAATCACCTAGCATATTATTTTGAACCCATATTCCTTATATATTTATATATAAATATCTCATCATATCTTATAGTTCTTAATTTTTTTTCTCAGATTGACCATATATCTAAGGATGATATGTAGTTCAAAATTTCTACTCAATATTCTTTGATTGCTGAAGAATTATCGAAACAATCTGGGTAAACATTTTATCTTGATCAGATTAAATTGATATTGGTACTTCATGAACCTTTACCACTACCTTAATGTGTATCCCAGAAAGTTGGCTATGTGTGAAACATTCCCATATAGTAATAAAATCCACTAACATTGTAAAGTGATCAATTATAACAAAGATGGCGTTATGGGCATCTGATGTCTTAGGGATTCCAATGATGAAATTCATATTGATATTTTACCATTTCAATATATATTTGGGTAACTATTTCATCATTCTTTTAGATATCTCATATTCATAAATAACGTACATACATAAAATACATCAAGATACGTAATCGACAATATACCTCTTCATGTTTTCCCTCTAGAAATGACATTTTATATCCCTATAAATCTGTGTACACCTATGATGGATAAAAAAATATCAGTACTATAATTCAACTAAAAGTTCTTTCTTTAGATCTTATAATTATGGGAAACACTTTGTTCTATAACCATACGATTTCATCATTGTCATAGTTTTACTCAAGAACATTCTTTTCTTTCTGTTGTAGCTCATAATCTCTATTGTGTGCCTCTTTAATCTTGACATAAATGGATGGTAAAATATTCATTCGAGAAATATATTATTTATCTCCTTCTATTAGTATTTCATAATCCACACACTACAAATATATATGTATATAGATCTATTTCAATCCTCATAATGAATTATATGACATCAACCTTCTGACTCAACATGTCAGCCACCTTATTCACATTCACATGGAGGTAATACATTGAGAGGTAATAATATTTAATCAACTCCAACAATATCCTATGTGGATTATTAAATAATTTATATTTGAAATTATACTTTGTTATTTTATGATTTTTATATATATCACACCTTTCACCATAAAGGTAATTCATCCAAATCATTAATCAAAAAATTACCCATTCAATTTTAAAATCAAGAGTTGGTTAATTTTGGGCATGAACCTTCAATAATCATGATACATATGCTACAAACATTTCATTTTTCATGATAACACAACCTCGTACCTTATCTGATACATCACTATAGATCATAAGAAATTCCCCACAATAGGTTAGAGTGTGTACATTTCCACTTAACAATGTTTCCTTCAATTCCTTGTAGTTATATTCACATTAATTGGTTTAAATGAAAATTAATCCCTTTTGTTTACACATGGTTTGAGGATTTGGTAGCTCTGAAAAATTTCTCATAAATCACAGATAGTATTTCTCCAATTCATGGGAACTATGGATCTTGGACATCATGGTTTTTTTGAGCCAATGTTTGATAACCATCATATTTTATAATTCCATTCATATCCCCTCTTATAATTACCTAACCTAATAACTATACTTTGTGTATCTAGATTACAAACTAGATAAATTTTGGAATTTATGTTTTCCTTTAATAAATTCTTTAATAAAATCCTCAAATTATCGTAATGACTTTCCTTTTCTTTATTATATATATTAATATCTTCTACAATGTCTTCCACAAACTGGTCAAGAAAATATATAAATACTCTATTAATTTTATCTATGAAGATAGTGGGGTCATTGGAAAGTCCGAATAGAATTAGTATAAATATATAGTTTCTACACCTTATATGGACGGTTAAATTGGTTATTTCAAATTTTTTATACCTTAACTAATGATGAAATGAATTAATTTTAATCTTTGAAAAGTATTTACTTCCTCATAGATCATAAAAAGTCGCCAATATAGGTAATTGGATATTTATTCTTGATTGTGATATTATTAATTTAATGATAATCAATATAAAGACACATTTTCCTATAATTATTCTTTACAAAATGAAATGTTGACAAATATATAAAATAAAATTACTAAATTAATCCCTTATCCATATTCTCCTAGAATTTATTCATGAATTATTTCAACTCATTTATACATATTCTATATAGAGTATTTGAAATTGTTATAGATACAAGTATGAGTTTTGATTAGAAGCCAGCTTCACTATTTGGGAGAAGACTATGTAACTCTGAAAGAAATTCATTTTTATATTCCTAAAAATAATTCAAGTCTTAAATGTTGAGTTTATTACCAGACATTTTATATAATAACCACTCATGAATAGGTATTAATAAATATATAATGGGTGTAACTTCTATTAGAATTTCATATTCATCTTTGCATTATAGTTGAGTGTAGGTTGATTCAAAATATCAATGTAGACCTCCCTATAGTGGTAATTGACATTGAAACTATAAATTTTCAGACAATATTTATTATAATGTCATCAAATAAAACAAGATTTAGAATAAAAATATTTACAGGAATCACATTACCACAAATTTATATAATATAATAGTTAAATACATGATAGGTGATAACTTTATATTAATATTTTTTATCATTAATTTATCATATAATCCTATTGGTGGTAATGTAACACTCATAAAAAAATATTATCATAAAAAGTGTGGTACTACCTAAATCAAAAAAGACATTTGCAGTTTTAGAGTGAATGTTATGTATATATCTTACTGATACAATCTCATAACCCACTTCAGCATTTATGATCACATGATAATTTAATTTGTATCTTGTCATAAAATATTTTTTACTCTAATTTTAATCATTAGTCCTCGTTTTTTGGTCACAGGTTTTCGTACGCTTTATACTCTTTATAATTGATGAATTAGTGTATTGGTGGTGAGTTTGGTGGTTCTCTCACATTATTCATTTCCGGGATTGGCCACTTCATATACCATCAACATTCATGTTCTTGATGGATTTATTTTCCACACATAAAATACTTACCAATCCCCTTAATAAAATTTACCCCAAACATATTTCTACACATTGGACATGACGGAATATAAACCTCCATTCATGTATGGGATTTACTATATGAATTTCCTTGAAAATACATCATTATCTTCTCCCCAAAACATTGAGGATAATCAGAGTCTCAAGTATCTATTTATACATTTAGTGCGTATCAAATAATTTATTTATATCTTTTCAAGTCTATAATTGAAAATTCAATTATAAGAGTTGGATTTAATTCACTAAAGAACAAATCATTATTTATTTTGATTTCTATAACAAGACACAAATCACACCTCAAAGGTCATATAATGTTTTCCTTGTAGGAAAAAATTGATTCATCACCTTTCTTCTTTAGATGAAAGAATTTATTTTCCATTTTCATCTGAGAAGTTCAAGGAATTTACTTACTAAAGAATAACCAATTAAACTCATCTCATCCAATTGGGGAAATATTATAATCCTTCCCCATGTTTTTAATAAGATTACACCATTGATACAATTCTCCCCTAAAATGATAAATGACTAAGAAAATATTTTTATACTCTGATAAAAAGACGGTGGAAAATATATTTACAATGATATAGATATATTAGTATTCAATTAATGGAATGGAGGCCCCATTAAAAGTAGGTGGATGATTCTGATGAATTAATCAACAATGTGTTTTTTCATTATATTTATTTTTAGGAATCTTAGAATGATACATAGAATTATAGAGTTCTATGAGAATAGAAAAAACAATTCATTATAATCCTCGTGTCCTTTAGTTTCCTCTGAGGATAACCTTCACAATTCCCAAAATATATTTTAATGACATGATTTCACTAGGGTCCATACATTAAATAAAACCAAAAATTATAGTGTAAGAATCAAAAATCATTAATCATAGTAATAAATAAATTAATAAAAAATAATTCATAAGATATATTAAATCATGACACCATATTATCAAACTATCACACTTTAGGTTCATTATTTATCTCTTTCAGTTCATCATATGTTGTCTTAAGATAATTAATTATTTTCATTATAAAGTAATCTATAGAAATAAATAAACCCCCCTATAATACCAATTGTGGTGACCTGAGCATAACATATATACATATTTTATCAATTTAAATGAAACTATCATATATAATAAAATAATTTATACCACAAACCCATAATGGTTTATTATATTTGGTGAATAGATACGAACATAAAATTATTCCAAGAATGTTATTAAACACATACCATGGATTTTTACAGATAACATATCCCTTATAGACTTATCATACTTAATATGTTTCTTCATAACCAGGGAAAATGGACAGATTTGAAATTGGGAGCTCAGATGTTCACTAAGGGTAAACATATGAGAGATCAAAATAATAACATAATTGAGAATAAGATAATCATAAGTTCATGAGATCAAGACAATAATTTATTAACATCACTCCCATTCAATCCAAAATTATAAATTAAGAATCATGGAATAAAACAATGTCTTTAAAAAATACATGATTTAGAAGATTGTGGAATCATCAATAGTCAATCATGGTCCATAAGAGTTTATCATTATCATAACAACATATAATAGGAATTTCTGGAATAATATTAGGAATATAAAATCATTTCATTAGAAATGTAATGCTTCCAAGAACATCATACCTTACTGGATACAGTCCCATAGTGGATTGGGTTCACTCCACATTTAAATATCCTTCATTTTCTAGAAGTCCCATATTGGGTTGGGTTCCCTAAATATTCAATTTCATTTAATCTCATCAGATCTAATCCATTAATGAATTAATTTAATGGGTATGTAATTTTTTCCCCATCCATCACATAATGGAAGCTATATATATAGTCTACAATATCATAAAAACATTCGTAATTACATCCTAACTTAATTAACGAGTGGGAAACAAATATTCTCAAAAAGGATTCCTTATAAAATCCACATCATCAGTCATTTAGAGAAAAAATAATAAGATATCATTATATAATATCTCTAGTTAATCTTAAAATTACTTAAATTTTGTGGGTTTAGATGAAAAATATTTTATAAATTCACTAGAAAGATGCATTAAAAAAGATAAGAACTATCATTTTCTTATTAGTAAATTATTTTAAAATAAAAAAAATACCCTAGAAATGGGAATAGTATATACTTTCCAAAACCATTTAAACTTTTAAAGGAATCTCATAAAAATAACTATGGTGATGTTTGGAAATAAATTCATTTGGAAAATTTGTTATAAAATATTATTTTCAGTATTTAAAAAAAGTTAAATATATATCATATAAAAATCCATTAAAAGGTAAATTTTGTAGCCTAAAAAATGAAAATTAAAATATTTTTTAAAATGAATTTACAGAATCATTAAAGAATATAAATAACATTCTAAGACATCTTAAATAATATAAAAATTATATGAAAATACTCTTGACCTAAAAGAACAAATAATTTAAACTTTTCTTAAAAACATTATTTTTGTCTAATAAGTACCAAAGAGTGGAAAAATGAAAATAATACATAAAAACCATAAAAATAACTGGTGGATAAATAAAAAAATATGGGGTTTAAGAGATATATAGAAATAAATTTCTATAATGGTGATTTAATCATGAAATATCCTGATTAGAAATGAGATTGCAACATACACACTTACCTCAAGTCCTAATTTTCTTTACACAAGATCAAAAATTATATATAATAAATTTTTATTTACTATAAATCAATAAAATTACATTATTTATACTTATATGACCATATATGATTCATACATAATTTTAAATCACCTGTTTTTTTAATAATTCTCTTCTAAGATCAATATTCTGGGTGTTAACTATTTCAATTTTTACGAATGTTTTTGTTTGGAGTTTCCAATCCTTGAACCTTTTTCATGACATAATCATCTATAGAAACAAAATTACATTAATATAATATTTACACATTATATACATTTTAGGAAGAATACTAGTTAGTATGTGATGTAAAATTTATTACATCACTTCATTGAGAATATATCCCTCATGTACACACTTGGTGTGCTTTAATTTTTTTAATAAATCTGAATAAAAGAAGGTAAATAATAATTTATATTTATATAAATATAATAATTTCATAAATATATTATATATTTATTAAAATTATTAATAAAATTATCTATGTGAGGTTGTGATGAAAAATGAATCATGTTGCTAAATGGAAATGACAGTTCATGCTTATTCATGATAGATGATTTCATATTCCATTGGATGACAGAGAAATCCATAATAGATGTTAAATTAGAATAATATTTTTTTTTATTTATCATATTTATCAAATTATATTAGGACCTATAAACTACATTTTCAGTATTTTTACGAACAAATAAACGTGAAAAAAATATTGTTACGTTGATTACATCTTCTTTGAGTAACTTTGTTTGGATAAAAAATTAATCCTTATTATGATGGTATTTTTCTGATAAGAGAAACTCTAAGACTTGTACACTAAAATTTTAATATATTTTATTAGAATATTGTGATTTAAATTGATCTATGTTTTTGAATAAGTGAGTATATGAGGTTCCCTTTAGTTGTGAGGGGAGTGATACCCTTGTAAATATTATAGGAACTAAAAAAATCAATTTATTTAAAGTGGAAAGTGGCACAAGATTAACAATTTTCTTAATATAGAATAACTAAAGGAACAAATAATCTAAAAAAATAAATTTTATGGACGTTTTAATGATATTTTTATCTTTATATTTTAGTTTAACACCAACTCGGTTATCCTTTTTAAACCTTACAGCATGGATTAAAATATACCATGTAAAATATTTATTATGACCAAAATTAAAGTTGTAAATGTAACCCAATTTGATTATATTTATTATTATTATGTAAACCATTTTATGAAATTCAATTCTAGATTTGGTAAAAACCAATTTTAAAAAAACATAAAAAACATTAAAATGGTTTTTAGAAAAATTTATTTCTAACCATGAAAAATAATTTATTCTTATTCCATAATAAAAAACAATTAAATGAATCATAAAATATTTTATTAATATATTGTCCAAATATTTAATTTAACTAATTTATTTTTAGTTATTAACTTAATTTATATGGAAGAGAACCCATTTCATGCTTAAAAACTTTTTTAAGAAAAATATCATTTTATTCCTTTTAAATTATATTGTCTTTATTTCTAATAAAGTGATAACTAATTTATAAATGTTAAATAAAATTTTAGAATTCATAAAAAATATTTTGAAATAATTTTAATACTAAAAAATATATAAATTACATTATAAATAAAAATAATATGATATAAGCAATGTTTGTAAAAAAAATCATATCTATTTAGAAAAAAATTACTAGATATGAAATCCATATCATTTTCTAAAAACCTAATAAATTTTATTACTAGATTTTATTACTTTAATTATATAAATAATGATTATTTATAACATTGCTCAAAATTATTAAACAACAAAATGTATAATTCAACAAAATAGTTTACAATAGTTTATCTGAGATCAAAGATAATTCTTTAAGTAACATTGACCATTTTTACAATATCATTTATTTCACCAATTCTAGAAATCTATAAATAAATTTATTATATTTTATAATTTTAATAAGTCATAATTCACTAATTTTTGTTTTTGTTTTCATTTTAATATATTGAAAATATAAAAAACAATAATGGTAAATATTTTCTAAAATCATAGATATTTACAATGAATCCAGGTGATTCTATTTTTTTCATTAAAGCAGAATTTTTAGATAATATTTCCATCTCATTATTCTTATACTCCTTCCATGCTCGACCAATTTAGGTTGATTCAATATATATTCACACATTATTTCCATCAGTAAGGGCATTGAGGATGCAACTCTCTTCACATAGTAGGTAAAAACTAATGTCTAAAGGAATCATATTTGGCTTCGATGAATCCATTCATCACTGATTTCATATGATTATTTTATATCCTAATATCCTAAAATACACTACATTATGATATATGTTTTCGAAATGAAAACAATATCCATAAAAATCATCGTTCAATAAGGTGTAGTATAATCACTCATTATCCATCGTTTACTAATGGATGATTCACCTTTAAATTTGATTTTCCCCTTTATTCAATATGACGTTTCATAGCCATGATTACAACACAATTTTTAATTTATCAATTGATTGTTTTTATCGATATATTTTTGTATTTATAAATCATTTTAGTAATTACTTTTTTCATAAGATCCCAGTATTTTAGAATTATACCTAATATTTTATACCTTTTTATTTCAAAATAATTCCTCAAGTCTTGGATGGGTCAAAATCACAACAAAGACAACATTTTCACATATGTATGTGATTTCATCATTTATAATGTTTTGAAGAGTTCTTGTACCACATTTTATTCTTATAATTAAATATTTATTAGGGAAATTTCCAAATCAAAAACATTTTTTTTCACCAGCACCTTTTTCAAAACCTTCTTGTTTCTTTTGTATATTTGTAATTTATTCATTGATATACTTTACCTATAATTCCCTGAACCTAGTTACCTAGATTTGGTACATTATTACGTATCGATGACATGATCACAAAAGATCATGTGTCGAAAGATCGATTAGTTTAGTAGCCTTGAAAGTACTGCATAAATTCATAAGGTTTACATTACTTCATAAAATGGAAAAATACAACAACATTGTTTCCATAGACAAAACTGATTTCCCCTAGATTATCCCTGTAGGTTAGTCATAATATACCTCTTTGCATCCTGGGAAAAATAAAACATATAAAGGGGTGAGCTCAGATGCTTAGTAAAGATAACAATATAGAGGAAACATTCATAAATAAGCATAAACATTTAAGGAAATGTGTAAAACTAAAACAAAATGTTTTTCAACATAAACTCATCATAATATGGAAAATATAGATCAAAATAACTCCATTTACATACTCACATGGATATTCTACTAGTCGAATAATCATATGCAATATCAATATCCAGTTTCATAATGATGGCATGAATAATTCCAGAATTTCATAACCACATACCGGGCTCCACCCGTCACCTAATAAGTCCAATGCATTCCTCATATGAAGGACCTTGTTTGGAAAAAGAAAGAAAGATTATGAAATTAAACCCTTATAAACATCTTTTAAGTCCAATGCATTCATCATATGATGGACCTTGTTTGGAAAAAGACATAAATATTCCTTTATAAACATATTATAAAAGTAAAACAATGTTATAAATTACATTAACCCATATTCTATAAAATAGTAAGAAAAATTGAAATATATTTTTAAGAAACATGTATGTGGATGAAAAAGAGGTCCCAGTAGATAATTACATATAAACAATCTCGGATAATGAAGAGATTCTGAAATTAACCCTTACCTTGTAATTTTCATTGGTCTAGGGTAGGTTAACCTCTGGTATAATGGTGAAATAATTGTTATTAAATTATACAAAAATCATATACATTAATATGATATCATATATGATCTTATAACATTGCTTTGTTAAAAATATCTTAGTATTATAGTCGTTTCAGGTGTTAACAGATTCGTTTTCCTTTATATTATTTATTATGTGAGTCATATTTCTTATGGATGGGTTGTGTCTTATACAAGTCCAGAATGTTATCAATTATTTAAACATTATTTTTAATCATCAAATGAAAATTAGTCTTGAATAGATACAATGGGGAATGAATCTCATCGCGTTCATGGAGACGGTAATATGTACGAACGCACAAGTGACAATATCATTCTTTTGATTTTAAAATAAAATATAATTGGATGTTATAACATATATACAGAATAGTTATCATGTTATATTTATTATTTACATTAATTACACGTCATTATTATACCCATCCAAATAATAATGTATTGAATAACAATTACCCCATGACGTGGAGATGGTAAGTCGTATGTACGCACGTATGGTGACATGTCATTCAATGGATGGATAGAATAATGAATATGGTTGTACCATATTTATAATAACATTAAAGTATATATATGATACTGGAGTTATTGTTTTATAATGGAAACAACAAAAAAAGTGGAAGTGGAAGAAAAAGGAACTTGAAAGAGGTGATGAGATATTTACCTCTTCTTCGGGTCCTTCCATTTGATTAGATCAAAAGGGCTCCTTATGTTTGATTTCTGACTAAAGGAAGGACTCTAGGTTGAAGGGAGGAGATTTTAGAGGGTATTTGGGCTAGGGTTGGCCGAGCCAAATGGATTTTAAGGTGTGAATTAGAGAGAAGGGGGAGTGCCCTTTTATAAGTGGGGTGAGGGGCACCTTAGGAAAACCATGAAATATTATTTTATAATAAAATCATTTTCAGTTTATAATGGCTCCAAAATGTATTATTATATTGGTCGAAAACCACTCAATAAATATGATTTAGATAGTTTTGGGTCACTATATTAATTTTATCTTTTAGATTTAACTCTCAGTTAAATAGTTTACCATTTACCCTGTCTCTTTGTATTTTTATATTATATGGTTAATAAACATACTATATACTTGCATGAGAACCTAATGTGGTGAATTAATGATACCACTATCATTAGATAAATCTTTTGGCTAAATGGTATATTTTTAAAAATAGAATATAAATTAATAATATAATATTTGTTTTCAAAACACTTTTATGTCAATTTAGACACAATTTGGTATTTTATTTTTGCTAAATTCATAATAGAATTATTATTTATAAAACAATTAATGTATCCAACCCTAATATGTCATATTAACCTATAAAATTATTTTAATTCATAAAAACTCTCAAATTACATTTATTTGGATATTTATAATATCAATTATTTTAATATTTCATTAATTAGGTAATTACTGTATCATCCTTGTGTCACAAATAAATTAAATTATATAATGTCTACAAAATACAAATAAAAAACCATTATGTAGGAAATATTTTTAGATTTATAATGAATATTTATTGTCGAATTTATCTTATGTTTTACCCTATATTAGAAAAATTAGTTATTAAAATTTGATTTAAACTCTTTTAACTCTTCTTTAAATAAAATAATAATAAAAGTTCTAATCTAATCCAATTAGACCTAATGGATCATATTTTGATCCAAAGTTTGTTTTTAGTCGAATTACACTTATCCAATACAATTACGACATGTTTTAGGGTAATAATAATATCATTTTTACCCTTAATTACCATATTTACTTTTAACCGTGGTAAATAAAATTAAACAATTACTATTCACCAAAAAATATTTTCATCTTATTGAACCAAATTTTATTTACTGATATCAAAAATGTCTCTTGGATTTTTTAAATTCATTTCACAGAAGCGGTAAAATTAAGTTTTATGTAAATTTGAAAATACTCCTTGGAGGTGGCTAAAAGACGGTAAAATGTTCAATAAAATTATATATATATAATATTATTACTCCAATGAATTATATTGAATATATATAGATATTATGTATCAATTTTGACCTAAAATAAATTTAAATAAAATAATTAATTATTTAAATAAAAATTCGGTTTTCAACTATAACTTAGTGTTTTTCACTATTCATCAAAAATAGAATGTTTTCAGAAAAATACCAAATATTTACCTTAAGCTAATATCGATATTCCGAATCCAAAAATGAAGTTTATTTTGAAAGATAAAATTTATAAAATTTCAAAAAGTGGGAATTACTATTCATAACGGCTAGTTTGAATGGTTTTGGTGTGTTAGAACTCGAGGTTGCGTACAACACATGCTATTTTATTATTCAAAGAGAAGTGCACCATGGAAGCTTGGGGTGTTAAATTATTCCCTCATTCAAATAATTTCACCCACGAAATTTCTAAAATATTACTTCATAAAAAGACTAATGTGGTTCTCCATCATATGTTCCTCGGTATCCCACATTTCCTCTTCCATCTTATGGTTTCTCCATAGAACTTTTACCAGACCAGTCGTCTATTTTCTTTTCACATGTTCTCTTGTATGAAGAACCTTGACAGGCACTTCAAAATAAGATAGATTGGGTTCCAGTTCTAATTCTTCATAGGTGACTAAAGGCATTGGGACTGGCATGTATTTTCTCAACAATGATACGTGGAATACATCGTGAACTTTGAAGAGACATGGTGTCATTTCCAAATGGTAAGCTACTACCCCAATTCGTTCTAGAATTTCGAAAGGTCAAATTTACCCGGGAATCAGTTTTCCCTTCTTACTAAAACATATAACACCATTCCATGGAGATACCTTCAAGAAAACATGATCTCCTACCAAAAATTCCAAATCCTTTGGTTATCATCATTGTTGTTCTGTCTACTTTGATCATCCTTGATGTGTTTTTGGATTACCTTCACCTATTCCATCGTTTCCTACACCATTTATAGGCCTATAAGTTTTCTTTCACCAACATCATCCTAATAGGTTGGTGTGTGACATCTCATTCCGTATAATGCTTCATATGGTGCCATCTGAATACTTGAATGGAATCTTTTGTTATAGGAAAATTATACCAGAGGTGAATATTGATCCCATATAATTTTAAATTCAGTTGAGCAATATCTCAACATGCACTCTAATGTTTGAATAGTCAGTTCTGAATGTCCATTAGTTTGGGGGTGGTAGGAAGTTCTCAAAAAAATTTCAGTATCTAGGGCTTTCTGAAGATTTTCAAGAATCTTGATGTAAAACGTGGACCACCATCAGAAACAATTTATAGAGGTACTCAATGAAGTCTAACAACTTCATTAATATGTATTCTTGCTAGACGTTCAAGTGGTAAATCTTCTCTTATAGCAAGAAAATGTGCTGACTTGGTAAGACGATTAATAATGACCCATATTGCATCGTTCCTTTTAAGAGTCTTTGGTAGTCCTATGGAAAAGTCCATCGTAATATTATCCCATTTCCACTCAGGTATGGGAAGTGGTTTCATGAATCCTCCAGGCGGTTGCCTTCCAGCTTTCACTTGTTCAAAAACCATACATCTTGACACAAAATCACAAATCTCCCTCTTCATGTTGTCCCACAAAAAATTATCCATAAAATTTTTTACATCTTAGTGCTCTTAGGATGTATAGAGAAATTGGAACTATGAGCATCATCCAAAAATTCCCTTTTTAGATCAGGTATATTGGGAACACAACATCTCTTTCCAAATCAGAAAATTCCATCTTCATATACGAAGTCACTCAATCTCCCATTTTTCACAGCTTTAATCTTCTTTTGAAACTCCTCCTCATCAGCCTGACAAATTTTTATCCTTTCTAGTACATATGGTTTGGAAACCATTTTAAAAATCATTGATGTTTCACCTTTCATGCTTATTCACACATTCATATTTAATATATAAATGTATATAGGATCCTTTTCAACTCTCATATTATTAAAAACTCCATGAGCTTTTCTTCTCAATGCATCTGCCACCTTATTTTCCTTCCTTGAGTGGTAGTGTATTGTGAAATCATAATCCTTGAGTAGTTCAAGGAATCTCATTTTCCACATGTTGAGTTCTTTTTGTGAGAAAATTTACTTCAAACTCTTTTGATTTGTATAAATATAACATTTTTCACCATAGAGATGTGTCTACAAATCTTCAAAGCAACTATTACAGCTGCTAACTCATGATCTTGAGTAGGATAGATTTTCTCATTAATTTTTAGTTGTCGTGATGCGTAGGAAATAACTCCAACATTCTGCATAAGAACACAACCAAGTCCTTTCTTTGAAGCATCATTATAAATAACTAAACCATCATTCCCCGATGGTAGAGTCAATATAAAAGCATTGAATAATCTTATCTTCAATTCTTCAAAACATTCTTCACATTGTTTTGTCCAAAACAAATCACTCCATTACGTGTGGGCATGGTTAATGGGTTAGACAATCGGGCAAAATTATGGATGAAACGTCGATAATAACTTGATAAACAAATAAAACTACATACCTCAGTTATACTTCTTGGTGCTAGCCAATCATGGATTGCTCTTATCTTAGAAGGATCAATAGAGATTCCATCCTTGGAGACAATATGTCCAAGAAAAGAAATCTATTGAAGCCATAATTCATACTTTCTAAACTTCCCATATAATTCATCTCTTCTAAGAGTCTTCAGGATAATGCGCAAGTGATTTTAATGATCTTTTTAGCTTTTGGATTATACCAAGATATCATCAATAAATACCACTACAATGTCATCAAAATACTCCTCAAAAACTCTATTCATTAGATCCATGAAGATTGAGGGTGCATTAGTCATCCCAAAAGGCATTACTGTAAACTCGTAATACTCGTACCTGGTTCGAAAAGTTGTCTTCAGAATGTATTCCTTTTTCACACACAACTAATGATATCTAGATCGAAGGTCAATATTTTAAAAGTATTGAGCTCCATGAAGTTGGTCGAATAAATCATCAATGAGAGGTAGGGGATACTTGATCTTTATTGTTATATCATTGATCTCCATGTATTCAATACACAACCTCATAAATCCATCATTCTACTTAACAAAAAGGACAGGTGCTCCCCATGGAGAAACCCTAGGGAAAATAAATCCCTTATTACTAAATTCCTCTTGTTGTTTATTTAGTTCTACTAATTCCAAAGTGGCCATTCTATAAGGGGTCTTCGATATGGGCCTTGATCCCGGAATTAAGTCATTGGAAAACTCAATTTCTCATTATGTAGGATGTCTAGGTAAATCTTCTGGAGACACATCAATATATTCTTTCACAATATGTACATCCTCTATTTGAATAGTCCTTTCCACACCCATAGTTATTTCATTATCTTCCCTTCCCAATAATTGAATTTAGTTGGTCTACTGGGGGTGGATCTAGATAAGAATTAGTTGGTGATGATTCTGCTCTAAAGATTAGTTGTTTTTTATCATCATCATCAAAAATATTAACCTCCTTATTCTTATAATAAATTTTTGCACCATGGTCCAAATGCCAATCCAAACAGAGTATTATTTCAAATTTAATCATGGGCATGATCATGAGATCATCAGATAAAGAACAATTTCATACCATAATGGGGACTGATTCACACAACATTGTTACAATGATACTTCCCTTAAGAGTTTTGACTGAAAATTCCATTGTTAAATCAAATTGGAAATACCGAATTTTCATAGAAAACTGGGAAGATATGAAACAATGCGATGATCTAGAATCAAATAAATCATTTTCTAAACTTGAGGAAATCATTAAATTATCTTCCACCACGTCTTTTAGAGCTTCAACCTTAGTAGTAGTGATAACATAAGCATGGCCTTGATCCCTTGGCCATTTCTAAGGTACGTTCCCCCGAAATTTAGGACATTCATTCACATAATTCCCCCCTTTCTCTACAATTGTATCATTCAACATCGACAGCCTCATTCTTCCCCATGCAATCACGAGCTTGGTGTCATTTTTCACCACACTTGTAATAGACTCCCATTCCCTTCAGTAAAGTACCAGGGTGTTTCTTCCCACATTTTCTAGAGGATGGTTATTCAACTTTTCCCTTTATCTCCTTATTTCCATTTACATAGTGTTTACGAGATCTCTTCTTCTTTTTCTTTTCTTTAAAGTCATAAGACATAGAGAATTATTTTTTTGTCTTCATAGCACATGAGACAATATCTTCGTACGATGAGAAGGATGGTGAGACTAATTCTCAATGGAGAAATTGTTTTAACCCATCAGAGATACGATCAATCATTATTCTTGGGTTACGTATATAATATGTTTCATGCCTCACTAACCTTGTAATGTTAGCTTCATTCATTGCGACATTCTCAACCTCTGTTTGCCTCATACTCAGAAATTGCATTTGCATATCTGCTCAATGGTCATGAAGAAAGTATTTTTCTATGAAAATATCATTAAACTCCCTACATTTAAAATTTGATACTTTATCATCTTCCTTTGTGTTTTGCATCAAGGACCACCATTGATCTGCATCTCCAGTGAGGCGGTAAACTGCCATGACAACCTTTTCCCTTTCACTACTTTCCAAGGCATGAAATATTTTCTCGAAGAAATTTATCCATTGCTCAGCTACTAATGTATTTTTACTCCCATTGAATGTTGGTGGTTGTTGCCTCATGAAGCAATCTAACATTGATCCTCCACATTGTGGATTAGGGTGCTCCATATGGGTAAGGTTATTATTCATAACCTGAGTGAGTTTTCCTACTATAGTGATAAGCTGATCAGCACCAATTGGATCACCATCTCCACTATAATTATCATTATTAGGTGGGAAATCCCTACATGGAGTGCGTGCATTGATATAGTTTGCTTCCCTTCCACTAGGCACCATTTTTAAACAATTCCATAAACTAGATTAGTTTATAAATCAAAATAAATAATTCCAAACATGCAAAAAACATTACCTAAACAGACCAGTTTATGGATATAATCCACAATCATAAAAAATGTTTTCTTTGAGGAAGTTTATACTAATAATCCCTCCATAATGGTTTGTAAAGAAAATGAGAATTATCCTTAGTATATCCCCTGAGAGTGCTGTAACCCAGAGTGCAGCAAGGCCCATTGGCGTTCCCCAGTTCCCGTTCGAGTCTACCTCAAAGCGGTGTTTTTTGGGATTTACACCTAGGTACATCGGTGCATTATTAAGCATCCTTGTAATGATCACAAAAGATCATGTCTTGAATGATCTATTAGTTTATTAGGCTTAGAAGTACTATATACATTCATAAGGTTTACATTAGAACATAAAATGGGAAATAGAAACAACATTGTTTCCATATACAACACTGAGATCCCATAGACTATCCCTACAGGTCAGTCATAATATACTTCTTCACAACATGGGAAAAATAAAACATAGAAATAAGTGATCTCAGATGCACAGTAAGTATAACAATATAGCGGAAACATTAATAAATGAGCATAAACATTTAAAAGAATTTATAAAAAGAAAAAAAAAATCCTTTTCAACATAAACTCATCGTAATATAGAAAATATAAATCAAAATAAGGTCATTTACATACACACATGGATATTATACTAGTTGAATAATCACATGCAATATAAATAGCGACTTTCATAATGACGGAATGCATAATGCCAGACATTCATAACGACATAGTCAAGACCTTGTTCCAAGAGCAAAAATAATATTTTGTCAAGGACTTGTGCCAAGAAACTAGTTTTTCTAATGAGACATACTGATGCATCAAGGAGTTATAATGAGGTCCACCCATCACTTACTAAGTCCAATGCATTCCTCTTATAAAAAGTTTTAAACATAACATAAAAATTCAAATTAAAACTATCATACAAAATTTCAATACTTTATCCATGAACCATGAATGGTATGAAATAAAACATTCACGGTCAAAAATATCACAAAACCTTCAATACAATATGGAAGTTTTGTATCATAATAAATCAACATCAAACAAACTTAAAATCCATCAATGGATATCGACATAGATGAAATCAAAAACTTTTTAGAGAAACATCTCTTTCTATTTTGAAATAATTTAAAAGTAATGTAATTATAAAAGAAAACAATTATATTTGAAAATATTCTTAAAATATTTC
Organism: Viscum album; assembly: GCA_963277665.1. Lineage (NCBI taxonomy): Eukaryota > Viridiplantae > Streptophyta > Magnoliopsida > Santalales > Viscaceae > Viscum > Viscum album. Next base: position 1,168,827,366 of record OY728161.1, on the reverse strand, counting down.
AAGGGAAGCTTCGACGATGTTATAACGGTAGAAAATTGCCACACCCGCCGTATAAGTTAAAAAAGAGACATTCTTACCTTAATTTTGTCGAAAAGGTTATAAATGACCTTGTTTGGAAAATGATAGAAAGAATCATTTTTAAACAACTTATAAAAGTCAAAAAAGGTTATAAATGAATCTAATCCATATTCTATAAAATATTAAAAATATTTTGAAATATATTTTTATGAAACTTGGATGTGGGTGATAAGGAGGTCCCGGTAGATAATTACATATAAACAACCTCAGATAATGAAGAGAATGTAAAATTAACCCTTAACTTGTAGTTTTCCTTGGTCGAGGGTAGGATTAAATCCTCCGTAATGGTGATATAATTGTTATTAAATTATACAATAATCATTTATAATAATATGATATGATATATGATCTTTTAACATTGCTTTGTTAATAATATCTTAGTATTATCGTCATTTGGTGTGTTAATGGATCCGTTTTACTTTATATTCCTTAGTATGTGAGTCATATTTGTTATGGATGGGATGTATCTTATTCAAATCCAGAATTATATCAAGTCTTTAAACATAATTTTTAATCATAAAATGAAAATTAGTCTTGAAAGGATACGATGGGGAATGAATCTCATCGCGTTCGTGGAGACGGTAATCCGTACGTACGCACAAGCGGAAAGTATAATTAGTTTGATATTAAAATAATATATAATTGGATGGTATATCATATATACAGAATCATTATCATGTTATATTTATTATTTAAATCAATTACACGTCATTATTATACCCATCCAAATAATAATGTATTGAATAACAATTACACCACGACGTGGAGACAATAAGCCGTAGGTATGCACGTATGGTGACATCTCATTCAAATGATGGATAGAATAATGAATATGGATGTACCATATTTATAATAACATCACAGTATATAGAAGATAATGGAGTTATAATTTTATAATGGAAACAAAAATGAATGAATATGTGGAAGAAGAAAGGAATTTGAAAGAGGTGATGAAATATTTACCTCTTATTCAGGTTCCTTATTTTTTATTTGATCAAAATGGATTTTGATGTTGTGTGTCTGAATAAAGTAAGGCCTCTAGGATGAAGGGAGGATATTTTAGAGGGAATTTGGGCAGAGGATGGACAATCCAAATGACTTTGATGGTGTGAATTAGTGTAAAGGAGGAGTGCCCTTTTATAATAGGGGTGAGGGGAACCTTAGGAAAAGCATGAAATATTATTTTATAATAAAATCCTCTTCAGCTTCTAATTTACCCAAAATGGATTATTTAAAGTCTAAGGTGGGTATGGGTCGAAAACAACTCAACCAATAGGTTTTCAACCGGTTTTAGTCACTATATTAACCTTATCTTTTAGATATAACTCTTAGTTAAATAGTTTGACATTTACCAAGTCTTATTGTATTTTTATATTATATGGTTAATAAACATACTATATACTTACAAGAGAACCCCAAGTGGTTCATTAATGATACAACTATCATTTGATATGTATTTTGGCTGAACCATATATTTTTAGGAATTTATTATCAATTAATAATATAATATTAGTTTTAAAAACTCATTTTCGTAAATTTGAAAACTATTTGGTATTTTGTTTTTACTAAATTTATAACAGAATTATTTGTTAGAAAGAAAATCATCTAACCAACCCTAATATGTCATATTAACCTTAAAAATTAGTGTAATTCAAAAAAAAGTCTCAAATTACATTTATTTGGATATTTATAATATCAATTATGTTAATATTTCATTAATATGGAAATTAATGCATAATCATTGTGTCATAAATAAATTTAATTATTTAATTTCTAAATTTTTTAAATAAAATAAAATTATGTAGAAATATTTTTATATTTCTAATGAATATTTATTGTCGAATTTATCGTCTGTATAACCCTATATTAAAAATGTTTTAGTTATTAAAATTTGATTTTAAATCTTTTAACTCTTCTTTAAATAAAATAATAATAAATGTCCTAATCTAATCCAATTGGACATAAAGATCATATTTTATTCCTATGGTTCTTTTTTGGTCGATTTAATCTTAGATAATATAATTGGGACTTGTTTTAGGGTAATAATAATAACATGTTTACCATTAATTACAATATTTACTTTTAGTCGTGGTAAATAAAAGTAAATACTTACTATTCACAAAAAATTGTTTTCATCTTATTGAAAAAAATTTTAAATACCGATATCAGCCGTGTCTCTTGTATTTTTTAAATTCAACTCATAGAATTAGTAATGGTATGTTTTATTTAAATTTTCTAATGCTCCTAGGAGGTGGGTAAAACACAGTAAAAAGTTCAACAAAATTTTATATATCTATTATTATTACAAAATGACTCAAATGAATTATATTGAACATATTTAGGTATTATGTATCTATTTTGACCTAAAATAAATTTTAATAAAATAATTATTTATTTAAATGAAAATTCAGTTTTAAACTATAACTCGGTGTTTTTCACTATTTATCAAAAATGAACATTTTTCAGAAAAATACCAAAAATTCACCATAAGCTTATTTCGATATTAAAAATCCAAAAATGGAGTCCATTTTGAAATATAAAATTTATAAAAATTTGAAAAGTGGGTATTACTATTAATAATGGCTTGTTTGAATGGTTGTGGTGTGTTAGAACTCAAAGTTGTATACAACACACGCAATTGTATTATTCAAAGAGAAGCGTACCAAAGAAGATTGGGGTTGTTATATTACCCTATAAATTTTATGTTCAATATGATCATCGAGTTCATCAACTATATTTTTTTTATGCTACTTTTACCTTGGAATCTACAATATATTTGGGTGTATGTTTTTCATCCCCATATTCTTCCACTGTATTCTGAAGCTTGCTAATTTTGTCTTTTAGTTTATTGACATTTTCATTACATTAATTCAACAAACTAAAAGATTTATAATTTTTATTCTATGATTAATTAATCTCCTAAAGATTTCCTTCTAGTAATACATCAAAATTATAACTCTATAACCTGTAAATCATATGTCAGCTTAATCGTGGGTCACCGGATGACCTCAAGAATGTCCCCATATAAGTCAATGGTTATAGACTAGCAATGATAATTCCATTCTAATGATACGAAAAATATATTATTTGTATTCTTGAAAAAAAATATTAGTAAGATAACAATATTATCATATAAAATAATGTCACATAGCTTTAGAAAACAGAAAATAATATTTCTAAATTCATTCCACTAATATCATCAATATAAATATGTAGTAAAAATTGGGAGTCATGTCAAGAAATACATAACACTTACATAAAAGACCACCCCTAAGTCCAGACATATTCAAGATAAGTAAAAAATAAAATATATATTGAGATATATCTATATATCACTCCCTTGATCTATCTCTAAAAACTAACCAACTCCCCAATATTAGATCACCCATGAAATTTTTTTTTAGAAATCCAAACATAATGTTTGCACATGTACAATGGTTCCCATGTTGGGTGTCAGAAAATAAATCAGTATGTTCTCAATATGTGTTACTTATTTATTCGAGATTATATATGTATAAATGGATAAAAATAATCAAAACATAATAAAAAATGATAGGTCATCATGTGATAAGAAGGACTCAAAAACACTTAAATCCACCTACTTTTTCCAATTTCGGTTAAAAAAGCCATCGTGAAAAAAATCTCTAGTCTCATACTGCATCACTTAGTTTATATTTCTACATATGAATCATGACCATATTTCTCCCACCTAGGGTATTGAATCATACCATGTATTATAACAAACTTCAAACATCCACACTCTCACTCAGGGTGTGGTCACATACCTAACCACATGCCACATTAGATACTCAGAGACATACCACCAACATATCAATCAGAGTGTGGCCTCATAGAATATCATCAACACAAAAATATTCAACCACCACTCCCACATGGTGAGGTTTCATACCATATCTCAAACCATACACCATTTCATATATATATATTTAGCCTCTCACATAGGTTAAATTTTCATGTTACACTAATAAAAATCAGGCCTTTACCACACCATAAATGGTCTTTATTAGTGCTAGAAAAGCGCTGACTATATGAGTTAGGTTAAAGGACAAGGTCTTTTGTCAGTGCAAAAACGAACTGATAAAGGCATCCTTTATTGTTACTAAAAAATCCAAGATCAATGGGACCATTATCGGTGATTTTAAAATCACTGATAAAGGGTCCTTTATTTGTGTTACGACCCAATCTATCTCACAATAATAATACTTTCCGCTTTGGGCCTAGCCTGTATGGTTTTCCATTCCCTAGGCTATGTCCCTTAGGCATCCCCCAAGAAAAGTCCTCATGATGGGAGTTGTATCCATACAACCACATAAATGGGATGCTTTGTGCTCCTCCTATTTCTATATTGGATTTCTAGAATCAATTATTGTGAACCGGCCTAGGTAACCATCATACCTGGCACCCAAACCATTATGTTACATACTCGATGGGTGTTCGCAATCCCCAAAGGCTGGTGATAGGAACCTGGGTATCAAAAAACACACCATAATGAATTATTTATCCCAAACTAATCAAACACATAGAATATTTGTATAAACAGAATGAAAAATACAATAGAATAATAGAAATATATATATTCTATAATAGTTTTAAGACAGTGGAGAAGAAAAACAAAAAAATTAGTCAATGATCTGAAAACATGTTCAACTACAAGAACCAAAACCAAGAAACTATTATATTTTATGGATTCCAAAAAAATCCCTCCATCGTATCATTAGCTACCCCAAAACTAGCTAACACGAACCTCACTACCTCGTTGTGGTTCCTTTCCTTTCCCTGTACTAGAAGACATACAAAGTTCTACGCACAACTGAGCATGTGTATTGTGTGTGAGCTAATAAGCTCAGTAGGAACCCGCTAAGGTATTTCATATCCAATAACTATCTAAAAATTCTTCTATTCTTATTTTACATAAAACATGTCATGATAAGCAGTAAAGTGATTCTTTAGAAATCATTGTAAACACTTCCTTTTTCGCAGTTCTGAACAAAAATAGGTACAATAGGCATATCAAGGATAACTTAGGAATCAATGTAGTAAAAATAGAAGCAAAAATAAATGAGTCATTACTATAGAACACTATAGGATTGATTGGAATACAAATCATACAAATGAAAGTCAATTACATAGTCTAGTTCCAATAAAAGATGCCTAAGAAGTAGAGGAAGACCCCGTGAGTAACCCCCACCCCCACAAAAAATTTCAATATACATCCCCTAGAATAATAGGACAAGGAAATAGACGAAATAACCATGAGTAAACCTCCTGATAATCACAAACCATGGATGATGGCCTCAAGATACACCTTCCAACTAAGTACCCAAGGTAACCCATGTTCTTATTTTCACAAATAAATTTCAATGATTCAAAAGTAACCATTTCTTTTTAATTTATCAAAAACCATAGAAAAATCATAGGTCATCAAAAACACTTTTTCAACACATTGAAACAATCATGCCAATTTGACAAATCAATTTATTTAGAAATAGAAATTAGGCTAATTATCATAGGATTTAGACGAAAGCACCTACATTAAATCTCAAGTTTCACACACCCGCAATGGTATCCACCAATAAACCCAATAAAGACAATGAAGGCCCTATAATCCAATCCAAACCTCAATATTGATGAAACATTTAAAACAATGGGTCTGAGGAAATGGAAAACACCACATACCTCAAGAAAAAATGTCCACCACAACACAACAAACCAAATAATGGTATCTTGAATTAGATATCCCAAAATATCAAGAAGAAGACACAAATAATCACCAACTAAAGCCACTATATAAACTGACATATCCCTAGGGTAAAAACATGATCAAGAGAAACAAATTAGAGAAAATATAACATACATTGAGAGATTCACCACAACCAAAAAAAAGATCCAACACCATATTTATTGATTTATATGGAGAAGATTCTCCCTAAATCTCATGGAAGATCTCTAGTTTGATAGGCAAGGGCCTAGAGAAAAGAACCAAAACCAAAATAGCTACTTTCATGTTTTATAAATTGTATGTGAGACATTTTAAGATGTGTAATATAGTTAGATTCTATAAAATCCATATTGTTCAAGCATACTAAAAAATTGCCACCTTCGATTAAAAATCCATTATTTTAAAAAATAATGATGTGAATCATTTCATCACGATGTGTAAACCTTCAAAATGTCTGTCCCCTTTCACATCTTGTACCATGAAATAGTTACACAGTGTGTAACCCAGTTACACTACATGAGATACTTTTGCATCCTATAGAAAATGCTTCTTAATGATGAAATTCCAACAAATCTCTAACATCACCATTATATTTATCCTCCCAATTTCATTTTAGTCCATTATAGACAATGGGAAAAAAGAAAACCATGAAGAGATCAAGAAAATACCTAATAGATTGGTAATGGGATGTTACAAACCCCCCACCATAAATACATTTCATCCCCTACATGTCATTTGGAAGATGTAATACTATGAAAAATATGATATAAATGCTCCCTCACCAATGACTGACATTCCCAAGTATCAGAAGAATTTGATCCTTGTTTCTATAGAACTATTACCAATAGAATCGACTTCCCCACAGTACTTTCTCTTGAGAGTCAACGATCTCAACTAGTTTCTTCAAAATAGAAACATCTTGATCAAACTCAATTTCGTCCCCACTATGAAAGTGAACGGGTTCAGGATGAAATTATTGGAGATAATACATGTGGAAGACATCATGAATACCCATCAACTTAACTGGATATTCTAACCAATAAGAAACATGTCCGATATACTTAGTGACCTCAAATGCTCCAACATATCTCGGAGCCAATATTCCCTAATTTCCAATTTGACGATGACTCGACTGAGGAGAAAATTTCAAGAAAATCATGACTCTCATGAATAACTCTAGAGGATGATACATTTGATATGTATTTAATTTTTGTTGACTTTGGGATATTATCAGGCTTCTATGTACATCCTGAATCTTCATAGATATCTTTTAAACCAAACAGGGTCAAACTAAAGATAACTTACCCACTTCATCCCCATAAAGAGGTTATCCACATGGGAAACCAATCAATTCTTAAAATGGAGCCATTATGATTGAAAAATGATAAATATTTTTATAAATAAACTCAATGAGTCTATGATGGCTATCCCATAATCTTTCAAAAACCAAAAAACAATCACATATCATATCCTCCATGATATGAATCACATGCTCCATCTATCCATCTATCTATGGATAAAAAGTTGTGCTCAACTTGACCTGAGTTCCAATTTCTTCTTGAAGACTCCGATAGATCCTCATGGTAAACCTAGGATACCTATCCCAAACAATAGAAGAAGGAATCCCATGTAACCTTGCAATCTCTTAGACATATAGCTTACCCTGATCGTCAACATTAGTGGTGTCTTTGATCAGAATGAAATGATCATTCATTGTGAACCGATCAATAACCACCCAGATAGTATTCCTTCCTAAGGGATTCCATCGTAATCTAAAAAAATCCATGGATACCTCATCCCATTTTTAAATTGGCACCGGAAGAGGATGAAGTAAACCACAAGGTTTCAAGTGTTATGACTTTATCCGTTGGCTGGTGTAACAGTGAGACACAAACTCCACAATGTCATACTTCATACTTAGCCACTAGAATCACCACCTCATGTCACAATACCCATTAGTAGTTTTTTGATGAATCTACCATGAAGATCTGTTACAATAAAACAAGAGTAATATTCTTACAGATGTTGGGATGAAAATCTACTTCCTTTTGTGGATCATACCATTTGAAGAAAGATACAATCCAGAAATAGACTCCCCAAAATAATGGATTTCTCGATTCATCAAAAACTCACCATCATACTGATGAATCTACAAAATTGAAACCATGATAGATGATGATAACTAAAAACTGGTCATAACCATGCCCGAAACATCCTCCTAAGCGTACAAGTGAAACTAAGAGAAAGCTCCATAAGTTTACACACCTTTATAATACCATATGGTCATCCTATATAATCATGTATCCCAACCCAGTACTCGAAGCTTCACAGAACACCACATATCCCTTACCTGGCTCAGGTAAGATCAGAATTGGAGCTGATGTGAGAAGTCATTTTAGTCCATCAAAAGAAGATGGCCACTTCACATCCCATGTAAATTTCACCTCATTCCATGTAATAGCAGTCAATGGTGATGAAAACTTAGATAAATCCTTGAAATTCATTAGTAGTACCCAACAAGACCAAGGAAGCTCAGTATCTCAATGATATTTTTTAGTTCCTTCCAATACCAGACAGACTTCAACTTCTCTGTATCAACTAATAAGCCATGTTCCTAAATCTTCTTCCTTAATAAATTCCCCAATTATATATAGAAACTAAACTTTTAAATCATTCCATAAAAATAGTGATTTCTCATAATTTCTAGAAACAATCTCAGATGGTTCTCATGCACATGCTCATATTTCTATTAAAGTAGAAAATCATCCACAAACACCCCCACAAAAGTGTCAAGATATTTATGGAGTATCCAATTCATCAAATCCATAAAAATTATACGAGTGTTAGGCATACCAAAAGAAATAACACGATATTCATAGATGACATACATTCTCCTGAAAGTTGTCTTTAGTATATTAAACACTAAATGTATGAGCCAAAGATAAATAGACAAAATATCAATCTTCAAGAACAACTTTTTCACCTTTAATTGATCAAACAAATCAACCATGGAAGACAAAGGATATTTGTTCTTAACCATCACATGGTTCAACATCTGATGGTCCACACACCAACAATGTGAACCATCTTATTTAATGGAAAAGAGCATAGGGAATGCCTAAGTAGAAATGAATGGGTGAACAAAACGTTTTTATAACAGGTCATCTAGCTGATTCTTGGACTATTTCAACTCTACTGGTTACATACAATTAAAAGGTATCAATATCATATGTGTACTTAGAACCTGGTAAACAATAAACTCTACCTATCTCTTTATGTTAAGACGAGATAAGTCATATGATAAAACTTCATAAAAGTCTTGAATGACAATGGGTAGATCAATGATATGTGAGATGTCATCAGCCACAAACACAATAGAGGACAGAAAACTCTTGAGCTTTGGGAGGTAAGGCCCTGCATGACCTAATCTTGGGTCCCATTCCCCATGAAACACCTGAGAGATCCCTTTTGAAGCATGAAAAAAGACACACCGATGATAAAAATAAACCTTAGATCGATGAGAGATAATAAAATCCATGCAGATGTTGACGTCAAACTAATAAGGATAAAGAATGAGAAAATCCTATAACCACTTTTTATCAGCATTCGTTAACAAACACGAAGGACACTAAAACCCCTTCTCTTTCCTCTTATCAAGAGGTGTCACTAAATATATTATAAATGGCATAAATTCCATTGGAAGTTTATGACTATCAACAAAACATGTAGAGAAAAAAGATTGAGAGCAACGGGTAACGAATAATTAAATTTCTATTGAAGATTCAATAAGGATAGTACAGCTCACTATTTCTGGACCTGCATCGACTTCCGCTGGACACTCATCCACTACATGAAAATTCATCACTCCTGAGGCCTTTAGATAGATCCTAATAGCCTTAGAAGATTCTGACTACAATACAGTAGCCTTTGGATCTTAAGAACCAAAACTAGAACGAGGTGTAGTCATAGCCTAACAAAAGTGTTGTAAGTGTTCAATGTGTCCACACCTATTACAAATGTTCATGTGAATAGTACAATAAATTCTTGTGTTTCCTCCCTTTCCTCATTGATATAATGTAAGAAGCATATTTCTAGCAACAATGGATTGTGAAGAGGAGGCCCACTGCTAAGACCAACCACCACTTCTTCTATGATCTTACCACTTCCTTTTCTGCACATGCATGCCACTGAAACTGCCACTATATGGAATAAAATGGTTTAGAAAACCAACCTTTCCTATTATATCCATCTTTTTCACCATATCTCTATCTATAATATCCACATATATAGAAAGTTTTAACATTAAAACCTACAATCTAATATTCGGTCACAAACCATGCAGGTACTTCTAGGCTTTCAGCAGGTCATTCCTCGCCACATTCTCGGAAAAACGAACTAGCTGAAAAAATGATTGATTTTGCAACACCGAACACTCTCCCTATTTTAAATACATGATTTAAAAAGAATTTTCCCTCATCAACTAATCATGAAAAGACTACTGAATGATCATGGTTCTGAAACCCTTCTTCTCTGAGTCTACATGTCTGTCTACCTGGACCATTGAATCCAACCATCACTTACCAAAACCTCAAGCTTAAATACATCACAAATTAACATGATATTTTTAGGTGTTTATAGAAATTATAATATCAGATTGATCATGTCCATCTAGTCCTCTGCCTCTAGAGGTTCATTTGTTTCTTTAAAGGATGGTGACTTCTCACATAAGAATTCATATGATCGATAAATCTCTCATTCAGCTCATGGTTGTACCATAATAATAGCGTTATGAACACATGGTGCATCCTGATCAATAGCACGAACTACATGTACTATTGTATTGAGGAGATTCTGATCTATAGTTGGATTCCCAATAAGATCATCAGCTACACCATCTTGATTATCTTTTGGAAGACATATCATAGGCATACTACTATAAACTGAAACATGAGAATGATCATACCAAAGAAAGAATATCAATTCACACTATTAAACCCATAAGTAGAAGCTGAGATTTAAAACCAAACCCAACACTAGCGACACACATCCCAACATCCCAGGGAAACTTGAGTCTCGTTATAACAAGAGCTAGCCAACAACTTTTGACAACATGCCTATCAAGTCTAAAATCGGCCCCAAGACAAGGAATCTTGAAGAAAGAACCCATTTGATACAAAATTGTAATGAACCAATCTAGATTACCTAAAACCTATAAGAAGACCCATTCCATTATATACATGATGGGTGTTCCTGATCCCCACAGGTTGACGACAAGCACCTGGGAATTAAAAAACACACTAGAGGGAACAATTTCACCAGACCTCATCAAATACCAGGAATATATGTATACACATAATGAAAATGATAGACAAAGACTAAAGCAATATATATATGACATAGCAGTAAAAAGGCATCATAAATGAAAAAATACAAATGTAGTCAAATCTCAAAAAAAAAAAGAACAACTACATGGACCAAAACAACTAAAATACTCGATGTGAGGGCATGGATGAACTCCCGTCATCTCACCACTAGATACCCAAAACCCGCAGACATGAACATCCTGACCTCACTACGGTGCTTTGTTTTTTCCTGCATTGGAAGACATAAAAAAGTATATACACCATCGAGGAGGTGTGCTATGTGTGAGATAACTGGATCATTTAGATCTCACCCAGGTGTTACATATCAAGTCTCTATATAAAAATTCTTGTATTCTTATTTTAAATAAAAATTTTCATGATAAGAAGTAAATTAGTTTTAGAAACAAAATGGTAATCATTTATCATTTTCATAATTCTAAAAAAAATCATGTACAACATACATTTCAAGGGTAACTAAGAAAGAAAAGAAGTATAAAATAGAAGCAGTAGCATAGGAATCAGTTCCAAGAAACACTATAGGTCATACTAGCAGACTAATCATACCACAATAAATCAAGTGCAGAATCCGGTTCTTAGAAAACTTAACTATGAAGCATAGGAATAGCTCATGAATAAAACCCCTAAAAATGTCAATATTCATCCCCTAGAATAATAGGCCTATGAAACTGAGGGAATCCCTCATAGAAAACCACCCAATAATCACAAAACATGGATGATGTAATCAAGCTAAACCAACCAACAAAGTAACCAGGTTAACCCATGTGATCAGTTTCACAGATCAATTTCAATGTTTCAAAATTACACATTTTTTTCATTTTTCAAAAATCAGGGAAAACTCATTTCCCTTCAAATACCCCTTTTCAACACACAAAAATATTCATTCCAATTTATTATATCATTCTATAAAGAAACAAAAATAAAAGATAATAATCATACGATTGAGAAGGAACCACCTACCTCAAATATTGGGTTTTACATGCTTGCAATGGGATCCACCAACAAGAAAGACCCAATGATGACAACAGAGGCCCGAAAATAAAATCCACACCTCTAAATTGATCCGTCTTTAAAAAAATGGGTCAGAAAAATGGGAAAACAACATATACCTCAAGAACTAACATCCACCGCACCCCAAATAACCAAAGAATGGCATCCAAATCAAGATCTCCCAAATTATATAGAAAACCTCAAGAATAATCACTAGACTAAGCCACTACATCCAATACCACAACCCTGGGGTTCCACCGTGATCAAGAGAAATAAAGAAGGGGAAAAATTACTTAGCTGGAGAGACACACCGCAACAGAAATGAACATCCAATGATGAATAGATTGATCTAGATAGAGAAGACTCTCCCAAAATTGTTTGGAAGAGCTCTAGGTCGAGATCCCAGGACGTAGAGAAAATAACCATAATCAAAACAGCCACTATCCTGGTTTAAAAACTGCACACGGGACATTTCATGATTGGTATTGTAGTTACACACTGTGAACTCCACAGTGTTCAACTATGCTGAAAAGTCAATTGGCTTAGATTAAAAAATATTTTATTTAAATAATTCACTACATGAAACCACTCTTTAATAAGTGAAAACTTCCCCTGTATGAATCCCCTTTCACAACATGTACACTCTAACAATTATATAGTTTTTAACTACGATATGTGGCATGAATTTTTTTTATATCCTGTAGAAAACGTTTGTTAATGCTTAGTGTCGATCAAATCACTGACTTCACCATTATAGGTATCCTCAAA